>CM074732.1:94854720-96342583 GCA_037367245.1 Phrynocephalus guinanensis
GTGGCGACACAATTGACGGAAGAAGGAATTAATTTGGAGGGAATGAAAGAATTGGAATCTGATGGGATCTAGATTTTGAGGGCATTCATATTGTGAGGGGTATGTTTTAGGAGGTTTCTCTTGGGTTTTCCAAGTATAGTAATATGCCCTGTAAGATGAAAAAAAATCATAAAACGAAAAAAATTCTGGGAATAGGGTTGATTTGTGTAATGAAAATTCCCTATGGGCTGCCTCACAAGATGAAAAACTGTTACAAAATTTTAAAAAAATCCTATGAGAAACTGCATTTCACAAGATGAATTTTTCATAAAACAAAATGACTCGTAGAACAAATTACATTCGTCTTAAGAGGTATTACTGTAGTTTCATGCTGAGATCTAGTATTTAGGAAGGCACATCTCTTCATACAAATGACGCTTGATGGTTGTGGATTAAAAGCTATGCTGAGAGATCTGTAGTCCAGCATTATCCTGAGGATTATACCCTTCCCAACACTGGTTTGTGAAGTTAGTTTCCCCATAAATGGAGAAGGAAAAATACTACCATCTTGCTGTTTTTAACATAATAAATATGTTCTAAGGTATTATTATACTTCTTTTTGAAACAGGGAACCATACAGACTACTCCAGATGGATGCTGTAAGACCTGTGAGTATGCTATTTGCAATAATACCAAAAGGAAAAGGTGGAATTTAACCAATTAGTGTGGTGCAGTAGATAGACTTGATCTAGGATTTCAGAGTCTAAATTCCTTATTTGGTCATGGAGCTCACCGTGTGATTTAGGGTCAGTCACATTTTTTCTGCCTGATCCACTTTATAGGGTCACTGAGAGAATCAAATGAGAAGGGAGCCATATTTGCTTCCTTGAACTGTCACCACACATTTGAATGTGGCTGATCCTCAATGAGAATCACTATAAAATGGACGACAGACAAACCGGACTCCTGGGAATGTAGTTTTATTTCCAGAGGATCCTTTCCTCATACCTTGTGCACAAGGGGTGCCTGAACACAGGGACAACTTCCTGTATGGAATGTCCAGTCTTAAATACTCTTCAGCATACAGAAACAGATAAAGAACAAACTCAGGATTGGTTACATTTTGCCTCAGTGGAAAGCATGTGACTTCATTACATATATGTTCATTTTCCGTAACACAACCAAACTTAAAGATCAGTGATACTTTCCCATCTGCATTAGCAAGATTAAAAGGTCATTAATTTCGCAATGTATTGTTCTCTCTGTGTTAACAGTGAGTTTCAAAGGCTGAATACAATGGTGCGAAACAAGATATTTTAAGATCCGAGAATGTCTTAGCATGCGGTTTGACATTTGCTATACACTTTTTGTGGTTTGGACACATCCTGTTGCCATTCGCTTTAGAAGCCCATGTCTGCAGAGGTGGGGGTGCTTTGCAGAAACACAGAGATGATGCTTTCAGGACATAGTTTACAGAAATGATGGTTTTAGGATATCTATATGAAGCAGAGGAGAGAATGAAGAATTGAAGATAAACGCAAAACTTGAACCTTACTCTCACAGAACTCATTATTATGTAACAAATAATAGTAATAAAAATAAAATGCTTATTCAGAAGAAGAAAGAAAAAAAATCAGAGAAAAGCTATGTGGCTCTAACCCCCTTCTAAAAATACAATACAAATGCCAAAGCAGTTGAAACCTTTATTGGGTGACTGAAAAAAAGCAAGTAGATACTAGTAACTTTCAATGGTAAATCCATCTTTCTCTGGCTGAGTTCCAAAGTTTCATGGTTTGGTTGGTTGTTGTCCAGGAAGGTATTCTTGAGTGAAGAGTTTTTTTTGGGAGGAGTGGAAACACCTCCCAAAGAACGGCATCTTTGAATTTATCTTCCATCTCTTTCATCAAAGACTCATCAACCAGTCTGCACCTTCCATTCCCACCCCACCCCCACATATACACACTGCCTTCTTTAAAAGCTCAAGACTTCATGGCTGTCCTAATCTAGTGGTGAGACTGGCAGCAGTCATTTTTCTGGTATTAAAAACAAGAGGTTACCGGCCTACAAGTTTCCCTCTCTTGAGATGTCTCTGTTGCTTATGAACGTAGCCTTAGGTAGGACAAATGCAAAAGGCAAGGGAGAAACCTTAGAGAAGAGATTGTGTGGGATTTCCTTTGTTATTGTTCAGTCGTTAAGTCGTGTCTGACTCTTCGTGACCCCATGATTCCAATCAAAATGTGTGCTTCCAGAAAGCTGGAATCAAGTTCATTGGAGATCTTTCTCCCTTTCGTTATCAGGTATCCTCTTGTCACATAACTGTAAAATTAATCTGAAGAAACAATACGTTGTCCATAATGGGTGCAAATCAGCCTCTCCTATTGTGATACCATCCTGTGAAGGATCCTGTGACACCTATTCTGTGTAAGTAAGAGACTCCACCACTGGTTTCAGTTTACCACTCCCTCAAGTATGGCATTCATATGTCTCTAGGTATTTCCCTGGTCCACACTAGGCTTTGTGTCTTCTTGAGAATGGTGCAGTTTTCTGTGCACAGATTTCAGATACACATTTTCTCTCATCGGAGGCACCACACGCTCAGAAAGATAAAGATTTCCAATTACAAATTTCACCTGTTTTCTATTTCTTTAGGTATGAATTGGGTAAATCTGTTTAAAGAAAGGAGCTGAAGCTTTCATGCTGCATAGAGGCACTGAGAATTGTATGTCTCATTTCATTTTCCTCCAACTCCAATAAGGAGAGACACACCTATATGTCTACTGGTCTCTCACACATCAAGCTGAGGAAAAAAACCTCAAGAGCTTTGTGGGACAATCCCTTTTGTCCTCCATTTTGTTCCTTCCTGTTGGTGTAATGCCAACCAGGCATTGGAGGCAGAAACATTTATCCCTCTACCAGAAATCAGATTGCGTATCTGGTAGAGAACCCTGCCCTTGTCCTTTCGGTTTAGATGGGTCATCTTTATTTTATAAATTTTATGGGTCACCTAGTCACCATTATATTTAGGGCAGCTTGTCAAATATAAAGGTCTGTGAAGGTGACAGAAGTTTCAGGCAGAAGCAAAACATCTCACAGTCCCTCAATCTCACACCCCCACCTCTGAATTTTTATACCGGGAGAAATGGAGTGGTGAGGAGGAAGTGGTGATTGCATCTGGGCTAGATTAAAAACTTTTGTGAGTACAATTCAATGAATGACCATTGTGTCCATCACTTATTTCTGGTACTGAGAAACAGAAAAAAAGTATTTACAAACTCCTTCTTCACTGGCAGCTCTTGATGCTTTTTGTCTAATAGGAAGCACATTTTAAAAAACAAAACAAACAAAAACCCTTGCCCTGTGTTCTCTCCCATTCAGGTATTCCTTTGTCACGCACAAAATGAAACACAGATGCACTTGCTGCCATGCAACACAATACCATGAAGTGAGAGTGGACCTGATTTGCAATAAAAAGAAGCGAATAAAATACACATACCTTCACGTAGATGAATGTGGCTGTGTGGAGACCCAGTGCCCAGCATAGAACTATGAAACAAAAGGGCTGGAAATACCCTTTCTCTTTAATTCATTTTCTATGATTATTCCACAGTGAAAACATATACAGACACACTATAATGTGAGATGTTCAGAGTTTTCCTTCAGTGATTCAATATTATAATCATACCTCCTATTATGATTAATCTTGGAAATCAAATAAACAAAAGCCAGTACATAGAACCTACAAACTTTACACCCTGATAATAAACCAAATCAAATACATGAAATTTGCATTGTTATGTTTCATCTGTATTGCAATGGTTTTAACCAAGCTGGAGTGCCTGCTCATTTATTTCATCCCAGAATAAGATGTAGTCCTTCAAAAAACAAACAAACAAACAAAAACCAACAACACACACACAATATGTGGTGTTTTTATGCAAAGATGGTAGCCAAAGAGTGTTAATTCTGGCAAGGATACAAAATTTAAATTTAAAATTTAAAAAGGTTGTACATGGAAAGGAGAAAAATTCTGAGGTAAAAGAAATAATAACAGAGCAATAGATAGATGGATGCACACACACACACACACACACACACACACACACACACACACACACACACACACACACACACACACACACACACACACACACACACACACACAGATAAACATACAATGGCCACATACCAAAATAGAAAGTTCAATATGAGCCTTGCCAGCAAGGACAATTTGATAACTTCCCAGTGTTATCAACAAGACTGTATCTGCAAGAGTGAGGTTTTTAGCAAATTGTGGGATTGTGCTGCTGTGCAAAAGTATAATAGGTTATGTGTGGCTGCATGACCTTTTAAGGATTAATAGCATCAGAGGGATTGTTTGTGTCTTTATGACCTCAGCGTCCTTTTGTGGTTGTTCTATATGGTGGCTCTACTTCTCAGATTTGGGAAGGAGACAGGTTTGAGTCAGAAACATTTTAGGCTGATTGTGGAGGCCTTGATGGTGACTCCATCAAAGAGAGCTCTTTGTTTTGAAGCCTTTCCACACTAGCATATAGACCATGCTATAGGTTACTGTTGGCATAGTATGGATCGAGGGGGGGGGGGGGGGAGAGACCACATACACATTTTTTTCCTGCAATGATCCATCATTAACAATTGTCATGCCCCTTTCTGGCACAAGGTCTAGGGCATGCATTTTTGGGGGGGTATGATTCAGCATGGTCCAGAATAGTTTTTTGTTTAGCCTACCAAAATGGCATTGAGGATGGCGTTAACTGGAGTGACGACCCTGCAATGTGTTGTGTGGGTGTTGTCATTGAAAGGGAAGGTGGAGAAATTCCTACCTCTATTTTCATCCTCTTTTTAAAAAATCCCTAACGTATTTCCCTAACGGATACAGCAAAACTCTAGTACCATGTTAGATTAATGTATTTCCATTTAAATATGCTACATACTTTAGTTAAACAAACAAAATAATAGATAGATAGATAGATAGATAGATAGATAGATAGATAGATAGATAGATAGATAGATAGATAGATAGATAGATAAAGGAAAGTCACCCCAACCCTTGAATGACAGTCAGGATAAAAGGTTGGAAAAGGGGCTACACTGACTCTACAGGTTCTGTCCCACAAGGAAACACAGCCACAGCAAAACCCCAGCTGAGGAGAAAGACAGGAAAGAGGGTGGACCTACCTCTCTTTCATCTCCCCAACCTTCAACCCAACATTTTCCTCTAGTGCTTCAGTTGTCCCCAGCTTTTATTGCTACTGCCTCCTTACACAGAAGTAAAGCACATAAACTTACAGTAAGTTACAGTAAGAAGTAAAGCACACAAACAGTAAGGAGTAAGACATTTGTGAGGCTTCAACAATTTTCACTGAAGTATTTCAATTCAAAACATTGAAATAGCCTAAGTCAATGAGATGAAATTTAGTGAATTTTCTGTACCACCCTTTTAATTAACAACCAGCTGTTTGATAATTAAACCCAGCACCTCTTTGTTAAGAGTGAATGCACATATTTTCCTTAAGATGCGGTAAAAATATTCAAAATAAATATTTTTTAAAAAGTATACCAGTAGCTCTGATAACGTCTGGAGGACGTGATTGGGAGAAAATCTTGCCAGGGTTTAGATTGAACATTTGATGCAGAGGTGAGGCTTTTTCTGTAATGTCTGATTTCCTGATACTGCAATCTTGACTTTCCGTATGAAACATACTGTTGTCTGTATACTGCACGGGTTAGGCTTTGAGACACTGATGGGCTGTATCTCAGAGGTAAAATGTTGCAACATGCCCCCCAAAAGTGACTAGAGACCCAAAATAGAGCCATATCACATGAGAATCAATTAAATGTAAAACTATGCCATGACGAATACTAGTTTGAACATGACGTCTTCTCATTCAAGGATAAACAAACAAACAAACAAACAAACAAACAAACAAACAAACAAATAAATAAATAAATAAATAAATAAATAAATAAATAAATAAATAAATAAATAAATAAATAAAGGATTGGAAACTCCCCAGCAATGGGTATTCAAAGGCAAATTGCCTCTGAGCCTCCAATATAAAGACAACACAACAAGTTACTATTAGTGGGTATTGTTCTCTGTGAAGCTCACCACTTCTAAGAACATCTAGACTATTACAGTAGTTGCCTCTGCTACCTCCTGTGATGAAGAGGTTTATAAGTGAAGTATGTGCTTTGCAACTCCTTTTTCTGCTCAAAGCACAATAACTATAGGAGATAGTACTTGGGATGGCTGACAAATTTTCTCACCTGATCTAAAAGCACAACTAAAAAGCGAAGTGAGCTGCTTATAGTGCTTAAAGCATTCTCTGGGCAGGTTACAATTTAATTATGCAAGCTACACATTGCCCCCCTTTCAGAAGCCTGAGTCAAGCAAAGCCCAGCTGCCTGAGATTGAACCCCAGGTCGTGAGCAGTTTTGGATGCAGTACAGCAGTTTAACCATTGCGCCACAAGGCTCCTCCTAAGGCAACTTTCCATTATCCTTCTCAGTTGAGTCGCTTAGTGTCGCCAGAGATTCTGTTCAGTATTTGACCTGCAGCTGCATCATGGATTCACAATGACCAGTCTTTCTTCATTCAAGGAGGCAGGTCAACATGAGTTGGGAACAACCCATCTCTCATCAGTAGGCATGCAGCAGCAGTAGCAGCCTGCACAATGACTAGTTTCTCTTTACAAACAAGCAGCCTTAACATGAGCTTATAATGACCAATGGCGCTTTGTCAAACAGGCATTATCAGCACAAGGTAATTTTGTCAACTGTCTCTTCATCAAGAATAATGACTGACGACTAGGGATGGCCACGAAATGGAAAAATGGTGTTTCGTTTCATTCCATTTTGTCCCCCACATTTTGTTTCATATTGCTTCATATGCATTTTTGGGGGGGGGGAATTGTATGAAATGAATCCGTAATGAAATGATTCGTTACTGCATTCACCTCCTCCTCCTTCTGGGCTCCTGCTTGCCAGCTGGCTGGTGGGGCAGCGGCTCCAGCAGTGGGCCTAGGCCGGCCTGCCAAACCCTCTTGCCATCTGGCTGGCAGGGCTCCTGCAGTGGTGGTGGCTCCAGTGGCAGGTCTAGGCTGGCCTGAGTTCGGTGGTGGCTTTGGTGGCTGCACCAGTGGCAGCAATGGTGGCGGTGGCGAAGTAGGGACACAACCAAGCAGGTAAGAGCCATTTCACAGACGAAATGAAACTGTTCATTTTAAATGTGGGGGGGGGGGGGGAGTTTCCTTTGTACTGTAAAGAAATGCTGCTGCTTCGGTTCGTTTCATTTTGTTACTTAACAACTGATGAATCAGCATTTCATTTTTCATTTTGTGCCCATCCCTACTGCCAACATTACAATGGCCTGTCTCTAGTCATTGGCCTTTAGAAAGGCAGCATCAAAATGAGATCACAATGGCCAACCTCTCTTTACCAGGGAGGCAGCATCAGCAGGGGACTCTGATAACCAGTCTCCCTCCATCAGATTAACAGTATCAATATGCAGCAAAGCAGAGAGGCAAATCATATGCAGGTAATATGTCTGTGAAGATTCTCAGTCACCCCGGTGAGTTTATCTGGAAGTTATTTCTTTCTTTCTTTCTTTCTTTCTTTCTTTTTCTTTCTTTCTTTCTTTCTTTCTTTCTTTACCACCCATTATTTATTTAATATTTATTTTTTATACTTATTGACCACCCGATTTTCCCAGAGGAACTCTGGGCGGTCAACAACATGTCACAAAAACAGCAACTGCCCAAAACTACAACCCCATGACATACCCAATCACAATATAAATAATGAAGGGGGGGGGAAGATAGAATACAATACAAATAAATATAATAATACAATATGAAAATACTAAAAATAACAAAATAAAATAAACATAGCACCACGAGCAGCCATAACAAAGTCAGATCTGGAAAGAAAAACCTAGTGCTAGCAGTTAAAAATAACACATGATGCAAAATCACTATCACAGTCACAATGTGCTCAGAGGTCCCCAAAGCATTCCCTGAAGAGCCAGGTCTTTAAAGCCCTTCTGAATGCCGACAACAAATCCGCCATCCTCATTTCCATTGGCAGTTTGTTACAGTATGCCGGGCCCACCACCGAAAAGGCCCGATTCCGGGTAGAAACCCTTCAGGCCTCTCTCAGTGTAGGCACCCGGAGAGAAAGGGATGATGAAACTCTGGTTGGTCGGGACGTGATTGATCTCTGGGAGATCCGCTCCACCAGATAGACAGGTCCCAAGCCATGGAGGGTTTTGTAAACCAAAACCATTACCTTGAACCTTATACAGGATGCAACGGGCAACCAATGCAGGTGGGCCAGGATGGGGGTGATGCGGGCATACCTGTTCGCACCTACCACCAGCCTGGCCGCCGCATTCTGCACCCGCTGCAAGCGCCGGACAAGGGTCAAGGGAAACCCCATGAAGAGAGCGTTACAGTAATCAATTCTCGAGATCACCAGTCCTGAGTGAGACCACATCTAGGTATCGGGTGAATCTGCACGATTAACCTTAGCTGATAAAAGGCTGCCCTATACACAGCCGTCACCTGGTCTTCCAGGGACCAAGCTGGATCCAGGATAACGCCCAGATTCCTCACTCGATCTGTCAGCTGGTCAGTCCCTCCAGGCTGGGAAGAGGACCACTGTACCCATCTGGGGATCCCCCGAGGTACAGAACCTCCGTCTTCCCAGGGTTGAGCTTAAGCCTGTTAGTTCTGGTCCACTCCACGACTGTGTCCAGGCAACAGTTAAAGGTGTTCACAGCCTCTGTTGCAGAGGTGGAAAAGGAGAGATAGAGCTGTGTGTCATCAGTGTACTGATGACAGCAAACTCCATAACTCTGAATAACCTCAGCCAGCAGCCTCATGTAGATGTTAAAGAGCCCAGTATACCAACAGGATCCCAAAACCTGTCCCTTTGTCCCACCAATAGGTGCATGCATTCCAACCCAGGACGCACCAATGTCGTGGCTTTGCTGACAATAAAAGACTCCCTGTAAACAATTGCCACTCCTCCCCCTCTTCTGACTCTCCGATCTTCCTGCATGCTGGTAACGAAACCCGGGGGGGGGGCAGAGTTGCGTGAGAGAAGCCCCACCCTCCTCGCCCACCCAGGTCTCAGTGATACAAGCCAGGTTGACATTGTCATCCGTGATCAGGTCATGGATGACTGGGATCTTATTACATACCAACCTGGCGTTCACCAGCAGACAGGAAGAATCGGGTGCAGGGACAGGATGGTCCCCTTCTATGTGATGGTAGGCCAAAGGGTTAGAACGGGGGACAGGTCACAAATGCCTGACCCTAGTTCTTCTCACCCGACCAACCCCCTGAACACTAGTGCATCTCCCGCGTCCAGATATAATCAGAATCGGCCTTTCTGGCCCTGGAGGACACTGAGCACGTCCATAGGGAGGGGAGGTGAGAAACCCATCTTCCATTTCAATCAGGTTTCAGCACGGGTTGTGGTATGGAGACTGCCTTGGTCACCCTGTATGATGATCTTTGCTGGGAGAGAGACTGGGGAGTTGCGGGCAATGGACCTTTTGGCGGCTTTCAACACTATCAACCATGGTGTCCTTCTGGACTGGCTAACCAGGTTGGGAGTTGGAAGCACCGCTTCGCTATGATCCCAATCCTTTCTGGCTGACTGTGTCCAGAAGGTAGTGTTGGGGGAGAGTTGCTCTGTCCCGTGGTGTTTATGTCACGGGGTTCCTCAGGGCTTGAAACTGTTTAACATCTACATGGAACCACTGAAAGAGGTCATCAGGAGGTTTGGTCTGAGGAGTCACCAATATGCTGACGATACTCAGCTCTACCTCTTGTTCTCTACCAATCCAGGTGAGGTGGTTTCTCTGCTGAACTCATGTCTGGGCCAGATAATGGACTAGATGAGGGTTAATAAATTGAAACTCAATCCAGACAAGACAGAAGTGCTGTTAATGGGTGCTTCACTGAACAGTTTAGAGGGTCATATTCATGTCCTGGATGGGGTTGCACTGCCCCTAAGGGACAGAGTCTGCAGCTTGGGGGTGCTCCTTGACCCCGGTCTAACTCTGGAAGCCCAGCTGGACTGCAGAAAATATATCAGCTGTGCCCCTACATGCACTGGTAACATCTCGTATTGATTGCTGCAATGCGGTCTACGTGGGGCAGCCTTTGAAGATGATTCGGCGATTGCAACTGGTTCAGAATCATGCGGCGCAGCTGGTAAGTGGTGGGGCCACCAGGAATCACATCACAACAATTCTGTGTAACTTGGACCGGTTACCAGTTGTTGCCCGAGCAAAATCTAAAGTGCTTGTTTTGACACCTCCTTCCATATGAACCTACCCGGCAATTAAGATCGTATCAGGGGGGCCTTTTGAAAGAGCCTCAATGAGGTGAGAGGGATGGCTTGTAGGCATAGGGCCTTCTTGGCAGTTGCCCCCAGGCTATGGAATGCCCTCCTGAGTGAGATCCGCCTGGTGCCAACATTGATGACATTTTGGTGCCAGGTAAAAACCTTCTGTTCCAGAAGTTTTTTTAATTGACATAATATAGATTGTGGGTCCTGATGGCAATTTTAGTGCAATGTTTTATCATTGTTTTAATTACTTATTGACAGTTTAATGTTTTAACTTTTAATTCTTTTTTGATTGTAAGCCTCCCAGAGACCTTTGGGTAGTGGGTGGCATATAAGCTGTATCAATAAATAAATAAATAAATAAATAAATAAATAAATAAATAAATAAATAAATAAATAAATAAAATCTATTAAAGAATTGGTGGCAACCCTCATAGGGGCTGCAAGGAGTGAAATACCCCGGTGCTAGAAATCTGCACCTAAATATGGAAATAAAGTATGGGCAGTTTTATTAATGGAAAAAATAATGTACTATGTTATGTTACAATATGGTTGTTAAATTGTTTTTGATAAGCAATAAATAAATAAAAACTTGTCTTAATAAAGTTATTGGCTCCTTTGTTGAATTGTGGGTTTTGTTTTAAAGTAGAAGAGAGGTTCGTTCATTACTGCCACAAATTTACCAGCAGATGTCATACCTTTCACATATAAATCACATGAATGATGTTACACTAGCTTTTACTGGTATGGTAGAAGACATGTGTTTTCAAAAACCACAGTAAGAAGAAGGGTGCACACGTACGTTGGGTGTGAAGGGATGAATTCATTGTATCTATTTAACAATAAAAGTGGGCCAGATTTTCAGGGTGGACGAGCAGTTGCTTCAGTGTAGGAAGAGATTGCTCATGATTTATTTATTTTATTTATTAATAAAAAAAGGTTATAACAGATCCACTCTGAGATTTAGTGAGCATATCTATGGAGCTCACATTTTGAACAGGATGTATAAACACAATGTTGTGAAACTCATGTTGCTGAGAAAGCTGTGTGGATATAAAATTTCCGTGAGAATGGATGAAGCTTTCTTCTATGTTGCACTCTGGCTAATAATCTTATGAAACCGTTACTGCACTCCTGAGAATCTGAGCGAGGGAAGTTTTGCTATGAATTATCAGGAAACTAGTATTATTTGTTTATTAAAATACAGGCTTCCTTGATCAGAATGATTCCTTCAAAAGAATTGCCATTTAAAAGCTAAGGTTTATTGCTGCCAAAAAAATTAGAGCCTTTTCATTGCCTTCATGTGACAGAAAATCTACACAATTAGCCCACTAGTTATTTAATAACTATAAACACTGTTGAATGCAGTCCTTACATATTCGAATACACACTTCCTCATTCTTTGGCTATAAAGGCACATTCTTTCTTAATCTAGCAAATCTATGGAGTCATGACTCCAAGTCATCTGTGTACAAAGAACTAAGTAATTCCAGATAGGGTTGACTAAGCCATTTCACTTGTACCGAACAGCTTCCCAAAGCATTCAGGATCATCACAACTGATCCACACATTAAACGTCATGCATCATGAGAAAAAAAGAGAGTTTGTCCACACTGTTCCTTCATAGGGGGAACCAATATTGTGGCAGAGGGAGGACTACATGTTTCTCAGATCCATTATCCATTGTGTACACAGAAGTCCAGATCTCCAGGAACAACCCTTCCATTCTACAAGTAACAGAGAGGGCTCTGTTGTGGAATTCAAGTGGAGACATGAATAGTATTTCACCTTTGTGAGGCAGCCACATATTCTCATATACCATTGCTGGACAAATATGTCATGATCCAAACAGTCCAAATGTCTTGTTGAAGTTTTTATTAGAGATGGGCATGAATTAAAAAACAAATTGTGAAATTAATTCAAAATTTGCTAGTTCATTGATTCGTATGAATTGATACACTTAATGAATACTAATTGATGAATTTATAGCAATTTTAGTCATTGATTTGTTACACTATAAAATGCCCCACAAGACACCTAGAGACACCAAACTCATAACTCAGACATCCAGAATCGAACTTCACCAAACTTGCAGGACTTGTAAAAGCAAATCAGGGGAGAGATACCTACACAGATGGTGTATTGAGATGCCTTGGAGGCCACTTCATAGAATTTTAAAGTAAAAATGAATTTACAGATCGATTTATTTATTCATCAGAAAAAAAATCACAAACTCATTTTTGTGATTCATTGACTTTGATGAACCACAAATAAAAATGAATCACCATTTTCTCTGATTTGTCTCAATCGCTAGTTTTGATCATCTCACCTATCATTCATTTTATTTCTTCTTAGTAAAAGATCAGTGAGTTGGGATATCTGGTTAGGATGTTAGGGGATGTCAAGAGTTTGTTCCCTTTTTGCCTCTGAGGAGAAGAGCCCGAGGCCCGAGGCAAGCAACATAATCCTAGGATGTCTCCAGAAGAGGGCACTGGTAAACCATTTCTGAGTCCTATATACCTAGAAAACTGTAGGAGTGCCATAAGCCAAAATTGATTTGACAACGCAGAGTTAGTATTAATTATAAGGTAACATAATAAAATGTTATGCCATTTTTGAGATACTACAGCTGTCCTAAGAGCACTTTCTTAAATACAGAATGGTAGATCAGTAGCTAGAAACTTCTTCTGTTCACTCTGTCCCTCTGCACAGCTTATGTAATGAGTTTTTGTTTTATAGGGTTTTGTTTTTGAAACCTAATTACAATATAATGGAAATTAACACAACACAGCTGGTAAGTAAAGTGGACACCCTCAGTGGGTGTTGTGGCTCCCCCCACACCACCCTGTGCAGCCATTAAGACTTGGAGAGCAACCTTTAATTTAGTGCCCTGTCCTCTTTGTGGAACATTGCCTTGTTGTGGCAAAGGGGCTTGAGAAACTCAGATAAGCTATAAGCTATGAGCTACGCCGTGCAGGGCCACCCAAGATGGACAGTTCATAGTGGAGAGTTCTGACTGAATGTGGTCCACTTGGAGTAGGAACTGGCAAGCCACTCCAGTATCCCTGCCAAGAAAACTTCATGGACAGTAACAAAAGACTAAAAGATATGATGCTGGAAGATGAGCCCCTCATGTCAGAAGGCGTCCAACATGCTACTGAGAAAGAGCAGAGAAAAAGTACAAGTAGCTCCAGAGCTAATGAAGTGGCTGGGCCAAAGCCGAAAGGATGCCCAGCTGCAGATATGCCTGGAAGAGAAAGGAAAGTCCAATGCTGCAAAGAAATATACTGCATAGGAACCTGGAATGTGAGATCTATGAACCAGGGTAAGCTGGAAGTGGTCAAGTGTGAGATGGCAAGAATAAACATTGACATCTTGGGCATCAGCAAACTTAAATGGACAGGAATGGGTGAATTCAGTTCAGATGACTATCACATCTACTACTGTGGGCAAGAATCCCATAGAAGAAATGGAGTCACCCTCATAGTCAACAAAAGAGTGGGAAAAGCTGTGCTGGGATACAACCTCAAAATAATTCCAAGGCAGCCCTTTCAACATCACAGTAATCCAAGCTTATGCAACAACTACCAATGCTGAAGAGTCTGTGATTGACCAATTATATGAAGACTTACAATTCCTTCTAGAATTGACACCAAAGAAAGATGTTCTTCTCATCATAGGGAATTGGAATGCTAAAGTAGGGCATCAACTGATATAAGGAATAACTGGTAAGTTTGGCCTTGGAGTTCCAAACGAAGCAGGTCAAAGGCTTATCAAGTTTTGTCAAGAGAACAAGCTGGTCATTGCAAA
This sequence comes from Phrynocephalus guinanensis, assembly GCA_037367245.1. Classification (NCBI taxonomy): domain Eukaryota; kingdom Metazoa; phylum Chordata; class Lepidosauria; order Squamata; family Agamidae; genus Phrynocephalus; species Phrynocephalus guinanensis. The sequence continues at coordinate 94,868,890 of CM074732.1, forward strand.
CACTCTTTTCCAACAATACAAAAGGCGAATCTACACATGAACATAACCAGATGGACAATACCAGAATCAGATTGATTATGTTATCTGCAGACAAAGATGGAGGAGCTCTATATAGTCAGCAAAAACGAGACTTGGTGCTGACGGCGGCTCAGATCATCAGCTTCTTATAGCAAAAATAAAACTTAAACTGAAGCTAGTAGGAAAGACCACTGGGCTAGTCAGGTACAATCTAAGTCAAATTCCTTATGAATACACAGTGGAGGTGAGGAATAGATTTAAGGAACTAGATTTGGTGGACCCCTCTCTCAAACAGAGATAGAGGGCTCAAACCCCTCTGTCAATAGACAAGGGGGGCTCAGACACAATTTGTCTGCTACTTATCAAGTGGCCCTTTCATCCATCCCCAGATAAATCAGAAGCAATTCACACCTCTACCAGCAAGGCCATAGCTAACGTCCCATACTTAATGGGTGTTGGGAAAGATTGCATAGGTTGGACCTCCACACACCTTAGGCCATTGTCAGCCCAATGAGCCTATTCAGACCATTGTCCATCTAACAAGGTTATTCAGGCCATTGCCCAACTTATGACCCTATTCAGACCAGGGTGATGTGAAATGAAGGTGAATTATAAAATGGAGGACTCACCACTAACTTTCCTCAGACTAATGAAGCTGCTTGGATGAGTAGTGAAACATTTTATTCTCTGGAGAAAAGAAGCCCAGTTGCCATGACTCAACTTCCAGGTAAACTCACCTTGATGACTGAGAATCTTCACAGATTATTGAGGTGGTATGTAAGTGAAAACAACAGCAACAACAATAAAGGTTATTGGGCTTACACACCAGCCACCTCCATGACAAAGGCTATAACTTTGGTGCAATTCCTGACCTCTCTAGGAAAGATTAGAAAGATAACCTAGATAAATCCCTCTAAGAAAACCTGGAATGTTGCTGCCAATGTTGACACTATTGCCCTAGATAGATCAAAAATCAGAACTGGTATAAGGCAGCTATACTAAGTTGTCTTTCTGTCTTTTTAAAAAAAAATGAACATATATGCCAGACAGTTCCATCATGTTCAAGTGCTTTTAAAAACATGTCTTCCAGTTGAAAGAATCTTCTCTTGCTGAACAAATTAAGAATGTTGTAAAACACTGCATCCCCAACATATTTTCAGAGACAATGAAATCCACCTTCTTCTGTTATCATGCATAGCACAGATGAAAGCTTCTGCACCAGAACAGAGACATACATAGGGAGGCCATAAATCAATCATTTCCATTAGATGAATGCAATAATGACTTTTGTGGAAAGAATGATCTTTTCATTTTCATTTTTACTACATGACCCCACAATCTCTGACAAGTCTTCTGAAGTGCATTTTAAAAGTTAGAGTTGCATTCCTCCCTTTTCCCATGCTACATTTATTGGTAATTTTTATGAGCAATGAGTGACATTTATTTAAACCTCTTCTGCCATCGGAGTTGGTGCTCACAATGGTTTAAAGATGGATAAAGCCTTTTATGTTTAGCAGTGGTTGAGAGGCAAATAACAAGCTGCCTTTGAACCTGGTGATGTACCTGCAGAGCGAGTCTAAGCAATCGGGGAGGAGATTTGTTTTGTTTTTGTTTAATCCCTTCACCTTGCAAATTTAAACCAAAATTTCCCCGAAATAAAGATCATGTTCACTTAATTCTCCGTTGCTGAATCTTCTGCTTGTCGGATCAAGTACATTTTGCAGCATGGAAAGCACTGGGTACAGCCCATTTGAACTTCTGCTAGGGAACAAAGTGAAGAGCCCCCTAGATCTTCTCTGGATGATCTGGGAGAACCATCAAAGCAGTGACCCTGAATCAGTAGTAGATTATACAGTAGGACCCCTGTATCCATGGGGGTTTGGTTTCTCAGCCCCACGTGGATAATGAAATCCATGGATGAGAGCAAACATTCTTATCTGAGGGTGTCAGGAGTGAAAGTACAGGGAGAGTCTGCCAGCACCCTGGGGAACCCTGCCAATGCGCTGTGCCACCTCTGCTGACCTTGCAAGCAGGTAGGCTCTCCAAGGCCCCCTGAGCTGCTTCCTCCTCCATTGCCACCGCTGAGCTTGCAGGCAGGTGAGGGAGTGCGAGTCCTCTGCCACCGCCATTGTGGCCAAACTTCCAGGTGAGCAGACGAGTGGCCACTAATCATTGTCCTCTGCTGCTGCAGCCGAGCTTGCAGGCAGGCAGGTAGACAGAAGGCAGCGGGTGGGCAGGGGGCTGAGCGGACGGGTGGGTGGGCACTGGCTGGCCGGGCGAGCTGATGAGCAGGCAGGCGGGCGGGCAAGCAAGCGGGTAGGTTGGTGGGCAGGTGAGCGAGCGGGTGAGTGGGCAGGCTGGTGGTGGGCAAGCGGGCAGACGGACACGTGGGCAAGTGGGCGGCTGTGCGTGTCTGCGAGAGAGCAAGCGGGCGGCTGTGCGTGTGTGCAGGCATACGGGCATACGCGCAGGAACTCCCAATCTGCATGACCTCCTCACTGCTGCTGCTGCCAATCTTACAGGTTCCCCGGGTGGATAGGAACTCTGGAACTGTGTGGTCTCCTCCTATGCCCCCGATTTTGCAGGCCCTTGCACTGCTGATCACCATCCGCAGATAACTGAATCCGCGTATGGTGAATCAGTGGATATGGGGGTCCCACTGTATGTTTAACCTACAGAACCCTACACCAATCCCTAGAGCTAGCGGGAGAACATTTAAAAGTCTCCCAGACCAAACAGAAAATCTGGTACAACAAAAAGGCTAGGGAAAGAGTCTTTGTCCCAGACCAGGAAATAATACTGCTAAGACCAGTGAAAGGGAACAAGCTCCATTTAGCCTGGGAGGGACTCTACAAAATTGTATCCAAAATGAATGACGTGAACTACATTATCCAACAGGGAGAAGAAGGGCAACAAGTAATTCACATCAACATGCTAAAACCCTACCAGAAAATGGAAAGCTGGACTCTTTATGCAATTAGAGAAGACCCAAAAGAACCAGATGAACTACTGTGCTGGGAAGGGAGAGGGGAGCCTCAGTTCAACCTAGGAGGTGGAGTTAGCCCTTACATTAACTTAGACACAGAGGTAGGAGGTAGGAAGCACCCAACAAAAATACAAGACTGTATTTAGTATTGGCCCAGGGTTAGCCAAGGGGGTGGTCCATTGAATAGACACCAGAGACACTCAACCCATTATGGTTACCCCTTATCGTATAACAGGGACCTATGTAGATAAAATATGAAAAGTAGTACAGGAGATGCTGAAGGCAGGGATTATCACCCCGTTGGAAAGTCCCTGGGCAGCTCCAATCATATTGGTAGATAAGCCTGACGGTAGGATCCGATTTTGTGTGAACTATCGTAAATTAAACCATGTCACCAAGGTGGATGCCTACCCAATGCCCTGCCTAGATGACCTAATAGAAACTATAGGCAGGTGTCATTACATCAACTGTTTAGAACCAAGGGCTACTACCAAGTGAGAATGCATCCTGGGGACCAGGAAAAGACCAACGTCCGAAGTCCCTTAGGCTTGTAGAAGTTCAATGTGATGGCCTTTGGACCTAAGAATGCCACAGCCACATTTCAAAGGCTAGTATATAAAATTCTGTGTGGGCTAGACAATTTGACAGCCTACCTGGATGACATTGGAATATTCAGTCATACCTGAACTGAGCACCTAAGATTGGTGCATCCCTAACTTCAGTGAGATCGCCACACCATTAACCGAGCTGGCCCATAAGAAGCAACCAGAGAAGGTCAAGTGGATGACGGCATGTCAACAATCCTTTGATGCCCTGAAGGAGGACCTGGCGACCGGACCAGTCCTGATGGCACCAAACTATGACTGGGAGTTTACCATCTTCACCGATGCATCAGACATTGGAATTGGAGCTGTGCTGTGCCAGCCTAGAGAAGACAACCACCTACATCCAGTAAAGTACGTGAGCAAAAAACTGTTACCTGGGGAGAAGCACCTTTCCATAATTGAAAAGCATTGCCTTGCCATCATGTGGGCCCTACAGAAACTTAAACCTTACATCTGGGGCTGGAAATTTGTACTGTGTACTGACCACTCACCCTTGCTGTGGTAAAGGACTATGCGCACCAACAGCAAGTTGATAAGATGAGCCCTGCTGTTACAAGACTTTAATTTTTCGCTCTGTTTGGTGAGAGGATCAATGAACTCTGTGGCAGATACCTTGTCCAGAAGATTCAAAGATGACAGTGAAAATGTACATTGCTAACTAAACCAGACTGGACTGGAACATAGACCATGCAAATAATGCATGAAGGGTAATAAGAGTGTAATAAGCAATGCATAATGTGCCACTTGTCTAAATGTACCTTGATAAGTTGTTAAAATATGTTAAAAGTAAACATGGTAATTGTTGTAACAATGCTTATGCAAAGTTTAAACTAAATGTTGGTAAGCATTTATTATTAAGCAGTAATGGTATTAAGTTGGAACATATGGTGCAAATATATGCAATGTAATGTAAGTACACATATTATATGTTAGTTTTTGCATGCTTAATGCAGTTTAGTCAGGAGAGGAACCTGGTTAGTTGCCTCCCCTGAATCAAACTTTTGCAAGGGGGGAGGAGTTGTGGCGTTCACCCTTTCCCTGACTCAAGAGCCTAACCAGGAAGAGGGGATAAAGGGTGAGCACCATGTACCAAATAAGGAGTGTGGAGGCAGAGCCCAGGTGCATAAAAGCCTCAACCTGAGGAGTTTTAGTTGTCCAGAGAACATTTGTCTAATGAGACAGGGAACATTCATCCAGCAAGATAGGTCTGAGTTAGTTTGTGAGAGGTTTAAAGTAAAAGACAGAGCTTGAGTATTACTGCTTTGAGAACCTTTAAGTATTTGTACACCAGTGATCTTGAATCTGAAACATCCTTGTATTCAATAGTCTGAATATTTATTTTCTTTGGTTCCATGCTATACTTTGACTGAGACTTAGTTATTTTAAACTGAGATACCCTGGATGGTGGCAGCAAAGCTAAATGGGTAGCAAGTGCAGGTCAGTGGTCCGTGGAATGACTGGGGCAGTCACTACAACAACCATACCGAGAATCTATCATTCAGAATAGTCACTGATCATGTTGTTTATCACCCATATGTTGGCTGACAGATTCCAGACACTGTAGCTTAAGAAAACAATTTTGCCAATCTTTGCTTCCTTCTAAATACACACATTAATTTCGTATGCATGTTTACTGAGGTGTATGGCTCATTGCATTCCTTAAGATATCAAACTGATTAAGCAGTTATGAGTCATGCCTTACTCCCAAGACAGACCCAAACTCCTCAAAAAAGGACATTATGGCTGAAATCCTTTTGCTTAGAGTGGTAAGTCACTCAGTGGTAGGGTAGACCCCGTGATGATTCGGTGAGTGAGGTCCTTTGTAACTTCCATTGATTTAAATGGGCCTTCTCTATTTGTGACTTCATCATATGTCACAGAGCAGGCCTACTTGTATAAAAAAACTTATAGAGGAGTTCAGTCATGAAATCCTCATTGATTTAGTGGGCCTACTCGAATGCAACTTTCTATACTTTTCAACCTATATGTCCCTTACCATTGTTTGCAACTTCCTTCAGAAATTTTATGTTCACAGCAACCAAAAACTTTATTGTTAATAAGAAAATGAAACAAAATGTAACCAAAAATGAAACAAAACAAAATGCTCTCTGGGTCTCTGGGTGTCTTAATTTCGTTGTATGTGTATACTGTGTATATACACACAATGACAATAAATTATTATTATTATTATTATTATTATTATTATTATTATTATTATTATTATTATTATTATTATTATTATTATTATTATTATTATTATTATTTGCCCATCTCTAAATAGTACGGTTTTCATAATCCTCCAGTTGGCATTCATTGATAGGGATTACCTGCATTCTGCACACTGCTTGCATGTAGCTCTTCAGGGATCTTGCATTCCTGTTACTGAAAAAATGTACTGAGAATATTTTAGTATCTTTATAAATTCCTATTAGGTGTCTTTACTCAAAACACAACTGATCAAAACAGTGGCTGCATGCTTTCCCTTTTAATCTCTGTTCCATGAAAGCTAAATACATACTTTAAAAAGTAAAGAAAAGAAAGCTTATGATCCTAAACAGGTACCTTGTAGCATGTCTACAATTTGGGCAAAGACCTACATGGCAATTCTACATGTATGACACCATAGGATAAGGGCCCCAGTAGGAATAGCCGCAACCACTGCAGCTGTGGAGCACATGTTAAAGGACAGGTGTTGTTTTTCTGACTCAAGTTTGCCATATGACTCTGTTTTAACCAAGTTCTATACCCATTTACAAAGATGTCAATCATGTGTTTTTCCATGGTCAGCAGGCCCAGAAGCCTTCTCTGGTCTACCTGTATAGCACCATAAAGTGTTTTATACTTCTACAAACCTCAAGAGTTCCACAACTTTATACCATGCTCTTATTCATAGATGACACTATAGAGGCACTCAAAGAATGACTTTGTTTCTAATGATTAGAAGTAACTATACATCAGTATACTGTAGTGCAGGATATTCCTGTTCAAGACTCCAGGCTACCCTACCCATAGTTCTCCATTTCTCCCCAAAGTTCAACATCTATGTCTATTGAGCATGCTCCATATTCATTAGGTTGTTTTGGTGTTTCCCCACACTATAGGAATCACATTTTTAAAAATGATTTTTGTTTTGTTTTGTTGAGAGGGTCCCTCAACAAACACTTGGGTCCCTTTTCAGCCTGACAACATCTCCTTTTTATATTTTGTGTCTGTGTAAGGATAGATATTTGAAGAATACATTTGTTATCTTTATAGAGTGGTACCTTGTATAAAGGAATTAATTCGTTCCAAATGTAATTATATTAAGCAAATTTTCCTTTATACAAATTTTCCATAGGAATGCATTGAAAACAGAGTAATCTCTAATCGTGACCATTTTTATGTTGTACGGATTTGCCCCATAGGTGATTCTGTTAAGCAAATTTCCCTTATCTCTGGAATTTTTTATGTTATACAGATTTTATGTTATACAAATCATTTGTTATACAAGGGTCCACTGTATTAATAATGATTTCTTATATGACAGAAAATGCCTGTGCTTTTCAAACACACAAGACCAATGCTTTTGTTCTTAACATGCAGAATTTTCAGGCCAGTCAAGGGCCTTGCCAAGCTGAAATCACCAGTAACTTTTGAAGAATATCCTGACCATTTGAGAGATTATAGGTGTGGCTTAAAATGGAAATATGATAATGAAACAAACCATAATTATGAAAGTCACTGACACTATCCTTTGATTTAGGATTGCTTGGTTTAAGAAGGTAGCATGAAAAAGTCTACCAGCTTTTCCAGTCATCTGTTAGCTCCCATGAGTCACATATTTTCCTGCGCCTTCTGTTCCAGTTTAGTTAAAGAAGTTAGCCTAGAGGCCAGTTTGTCACTTTGGGAGTTTATCACCTTAGTACTGTGTTGAATTGTCTACTGGAAAAACTGAGCTGGCATTAGACCCCACTGTTTTGCTGGGGACCTTTAACTGAACTGCATTCTCTCTTACTGCAGTCAACAGTGCTTACAACTGCTGGTAGAGATGGGCACAAAAACGACAATTTTTCTGTTACCGTTATCCATTATCCGTTCTGTTATGTAACGGTATGAATAACGACTGTTGCGATGGGGCAGGCTCAAACTGAACAGAACCAAGAAAAGTTTCTTCGGTTCTGTTTGTTTGCACAATGAAAAATGGAGCAGCGAAGGGTGGCGAGAGGGGGTTGGGCCTCGTGGAGCCTCTTTGCCCCCTCCCCGCCAGAGCCGATGCGAGACTTTGCCTGTCTCGTGAAAAGAGGCGGGATCCGAGCCCTTATGGGCTGGGCTCTGGGATCTCGGCCACGTGGCGAAGTGGCAACAGTGCAGCCAGCTTGGAAGCCAGAGTGGACGGCATCGTTGGAGCACGGGGGGAGTGCAGCGGCACCCCCCACAGGTTTCCTGGGTCTAGCCCGGGGGGTGCAGGGCGGTGGTCTGCTGGGGCAGTGGCTCCCAGGGTGGAGTGGTTCCCGGGGAGAAGGGCCCCAGCTAGGGTGGCACTGCATGGAGCTCCGAGGGTAGCGAACCCGACGGGGGTGGTGGACGGTGCGGTGGATCGGTCCTTGGAGAGGGGGCCCAAGGGAGGGCGGCGCTCGGCGGTGCTCCAGGGGTGGCGGCCTGTTGTGGGTGGTGATCAGAGCGGCGCCCGGCTTCGGGAGGACTCCCTGTGGCCACAGGATCACTCTCCTGGCAGGCTTGCCACCGGCTCCAGTGGCGCCCATCCCCGGAAGGGCTCCCCATGGCTACGGGATGGCTCTCCCAGGAGGCTTACCCCAGCCCCGGGAGGGCTCCCCGCGGCCACGGGAACACTCTCCCGGCCTGCATGCAGCCGGCTCCGGTGGCGCCCGGCCCTGGGAGGGCTCCCTGCGGCTGCAGCTTGCCGCACCCGAAAAACAAAGAAATGGAAATGAAGCGGGGCCCGGGGCCGTGGAAAACGGAAATGGAACGAAGCAGACCCCAGGGCATTTCGGCATTTCGTGCCCATATCTACTTGCTGGTACTCCAGTGGCAGATAAAATGAGGGCTGGGAGGCTGAACATATGCCCCACCCCTGGCTGCTGCATCCTTAAGGATCTGTTTCATCAGAAAAAAGAAGAAAAAGAAAGAAAACTCCGTCCGTCAGCTGGTAGGAGCAGGACTAAGCAAGTTATACACTTCCGCAGGCAATCCAAAATGACAAGGCTGCCCCAAGGTAGACCTCAAGGAAGTGGTGCCCTTTGGCTTACCCTTGCTCACAGAACAAATATTTGCCCCATAGTATGTCACACAGTCTGAATCAGAGGCAACCATATCCTGCAAAGCTGTTATCATCATGCTTACGTCGGCGTCACGGAGACAGAATAAAGGTTCCCACGACAACCTTCATGGCAAAACACCCACATTTTCTTGCCTGTAACCCTCTGGGCTAATGTTTCATTAACCCAACACTCAGCATTTATTATCATTTGCATGTAAATGCAAAGAAAAGATAACGCTTAACGTACATTTGTATTTGGGGTGAGGAAATGTGGTTTTCTGATTGTCCAGCTGTGGAAGCTGGATCTCTGCTGTATTTTATACTGATATCAATCTGCTTGATAGCTATCTCCCTGAACTGAAAACAAAAGTTGGAGACTATAAATATCCTGGAGATACAAAAGGATTTGTTAAATGAATGTTTCAAGGTAACTGAGCAACTGAACGAGTAATTTGGAAGACAAACATGGCCATTTGGTTTGAAATTAAAGTTTAAATGTTAATTTACCATGGTAGTTTGCATGCCACAGCAGGGGCATCTTATGACTATAAACCGGAAACAGATAATTTTACCATAAAGCATACCAACCATGTGATCCATCTCAGAATGTGCTAAATAGGATCTTAATGAAACCCAATGCCTTAGTATCAGTTGTTTGCCAGTCAGGGTGTACCATTCATTTCGGGAAAAGGGTGTCTTAAATTATCAGAATTTAATGGTTTTCTTTGGGGTCCCGGGCCTTTCCCCCCCCCTTCTCCTGTCCTGGGCTGCTTGCACCACGCTGGGGGGGGGGTCATTCTCGTCATCTCGCCATGCCATGCGGTGGGAGGGGAATCAAAAATGGCAACCGCAATTTTTCTTTTGAAATCGTGGTCAAAAAACACACCAAATCACCACAGAAACATGTGAAATTTATTTATTTTAAATGCCTGAATTTTAATAGTAGCAGCAGTGGGGTTTTTTATAGCAATAAAACGTCGTATTGATTTTATTTTATTTTATTTTATTTTTTATTTTTTTAGACCTGCCCATTTGGGCTGGGCATGGGATGGGACCATGCAATTTTTTTGAACCATTCCACCAATGGCATCGCCAGGTTTTTGACTGACACTTCTGGATGTCTCAGAGGGCATAAAAAGCCGAGGCACCTTCCAGAAATCGCAGTCGGGTGTATGGATGTGGTTGAGGGAGGAGGGCTGGCTGCTGGTGCTGGTGTGATCCGATCGAGATTGAGGAGGGAGGCTGGAGGCTTTAGGATTTAAGTTAGGCAGGCAGGCAGGCAGGGAAATGAATTTAGAAAATAATTTCTTTGATTCCCTGCAGCTTTGTCTGCTGAAGGGAATAGCAGTTTATTCTTTATTTCTTCTCTGGCAGTTTGGGGATTTTTTTCTGATATTGGATAAAGGGGGAGGTTCGACTGGGAGTGGGAGGTGTGGATTTATTTAAAAATATATTATATACTACCATTTATTTTCTATTTTCCCAACTTCAATTTGCTTGCACACACACATTTGGGGTGCAAGCCAACCTCTATCCTAAGTGATATCCTAACTGCCCACTTGCCCATCCGCCCGCGCCGCCACTCGCCTGCGGCCCGCGCCGCTGCCCGCCCACTCGTCCGCCCACGGCCGCCGCCTGCCCATGGCCCCCCACCACCACCGCTCACCCCCCGCCCCACCCGCTGCCTAGGGCGCAAAAACACCTAGCGCCGGCCCTGATTGCAGGACGCCCCTATGCTCTGGGAAGTCAAATCGCGCTAAATCGCGGCGGAAACGACAAACGACAAATGAAACGACAAATTTTTGAAAAATTTCGCGACAAATGGAAATGACCCGAAATGGACCCGTTCCGACAAACGAAAACTCTAAACGTCATTTTTTCTGGTCGTGCCCATGTCTAACTGGGCTGAATTTATAACCCTGCAGGATTCAAAACTTTTCCTGTTTGTAGACTTACTCTGTCCTTTCTGTCTTCTGTGTTCTGTTCAGTGACCTTCTATTTTTGACCCTGCCCCTCACCTCCAGAAGGACTATCCCAGCTGCATTTTCTTCATACTGAAAATATTTGCAAAGATCGACTATTCCAAGAGAACATTGGAAATTAAAACCAGTCCATGCCCATCTCTAAGTGGGCCCAAAATTGGCAAAGGGGGACCTTCCTCTCTCTCCAAGCTACCAATGACTTATGGGAATTAGTCCTCTTGTTATTGCTTGACTGTTTCTTCTAGATTTATACCAATTTATTTTTTTAAAAAAATGCTATGGCTTTTAAATGTCTGATTCTTGGGTAATTATTTTATTGCAACTAAACCTTCTCTGTTAGAACCTAGAGTCACATAACACTTCCATTTGAAACCCTTATCATGACGAGCTCATGAAACTTCTGAGAGCCTGTCTACAAAGCCATAATAGGTGATGTTTTAATTTTAGCCATCTTAAGCCACATGGTTTTTGAATAATTTACTGCATTCCTGCTGAGTAATTGAAATGCTTGTATGGAAATTAGCGTGATGGGACATAGTGTGAATTGCTAAGCTGAATATTGAGTGCATTTTGGTATGTATTAGATCTTATCTGAGGAATGCAGAAGGAACAGACATAACAAGCTAGCAGCACGGGGACAATAGTCAGCTAATATTGGTCAATTCTGTCATGTGACCTCTGGAAGCTGTGAGAAGCTGAGAGCTGGAGACAGAGAGAAGCCATTATTATTCTGATTTATTGTTCTGATGAATGTGCTGATGATCTTAGGATGGCTTTGAGCAATGGAGCTCACTGGAGTTAGGTAGAATAGGAAAAGTTAGCTTGGAAGAAACCTTGAATGTAATCAGTGAGTCAGGATGACCTAGATTTCATTATTATTATTTTTAGGGAAATAAGATTATGATTGAGATTTGTTAAGTTTTGCTATTCTTTGATGCTTTTTTGAATTCTTATTATTGCATCTTAAAAATAGAAAATAAAATACTATTTTTGGAAGGTAACATGGCCTCTTGTTTTGAAGAGCCCAGAGTATATCAGAATGTGGATATGTTTTGGAATGTTTTGCCTCAGAGAAAAGGAATTCTCTTTACTTTTGAACTCGGCCAGTGCAACCCCCTTTTGATGTCCCCAATGCTCCCTTTTAAAAATGCCTATAAGGTTTAAAATGGTCTTAAGACAATAAGGAAAACAGTGTGCTACAATAAACAGCCCTCTGGTGGCTGTTCATTTTAACTTGCCTCCTAAGAAAATAATACGAGTCAGAGGAAAATAAGTAGACTGTTTGGAATTCATTGTGTAAACATGAAATCCAGTTTGTTGCCTATGGCTGTGCCTTTTATTTCCTGATGTATTGTGTAATAACCAGACATGACCATTATAATTGGGAATCTCTAGGCCACAACTTTATTGATTACACAAGCAGTACTCTGACTGAGTCACTGGGTCGGATCCATCACATCAGGGAGCCCGCCTGCCCCTTGATGCTCACATGTTCATACTGGCATTTTTGAAAGTCCATTTTGTTGTAGGATCCCCTGGGGTGTCCACCCCATCAGTCTCCATGTCCATTATGCCGTTGTAGGCCCCCGAGGAGTGTAAACCCCATTGATGGCCTGTGCCATATGTCATTGCTGGGGGCCTTCAGCTGTACCCTCATGCTTCTGCCGGTGGCCCCTCCCAGCTGACGTAACCTCATCAGCTGTTTCTCCATCGTGCAGGTTCTTGCCTGTGATTTTTTTCCGCTTGGATCCATCCCAATGCCTGTAAAACTGCCATTCCTCCAAAGTTGTGACAGGCATCATATACAATTATCTTAACTAACATCATGTTTCTACATTCATTATATACAGGGTGGGTGGGCCAGGATCGTTCCAACTTCTGATAGAAAAGGGGGGATTTTGCCTGCTGCCTCCCCTTTTATCTGGGGCCGGTCCAGGCTCTTGTGAATGCGTCTTACTCTCCAAGAACCCCAGATTGACACCATGTTACATGGTTCTGGCCTGTCCTATCTATTGGCCAGGTCCCTGCACGTGACATTGTTGCACAGGCTTTCCCTTCCATGTGGCAGTCGCCATTCCTCTTTGTTTTCTTTGGCATTGCTCCAGCAACAATCTGCAGACCTGGTAAGTCGGGTCATTTCTTCTTTTAGCACAGGTCAAACCCCAGATTTTTTGGTTATGTGACCAGGTCTACTGTACTCACATAAATAGGGCAGCCTTTAAGAATAGAATAGAATAGAATAGAATAGAAATCTATTGTCATTGTAAATATGCACAATATGTACAACAAAACAAACAAAACAAAAAACCACATAAACACCATTCTGCTTAAAATGACCTAAAATGCTTAAAATCTGCTTGAAGCCTTAAAATGCTTAAAAACTTAAAGTGCTAAAAAAAATCTGCTTAAAATGGATACTAAGCAGCAGCATTTAATCCAGATACTGCTCTAGGGTAAAAACTTTAATTCTTTAATCTATTTGTTTTTGTCCTAATAGTCCTGTATCTCCTGCCAGATGGCAATAACTCAAAAAACTGATATCCAGGAGGCAATGGGTCCCTCAAGATTCTAGAAGTCTTCCTTGAACATCTGGAGTTATACAGTTCTTCAAAAGAGGGAAGAGGATAGCCAGTTATCCTCTGGGCAGTATTTATTACCCTCTGGAGTGCCTTTCTGTCTGCCACTGTGCAACTGGGAAAATAAACACAGAAGCAGTAAGTCAAAGTTTTTTCTGTGTAGCCATGCTAGAATGTCACCAGCAGTTTCTCAGTCAGTCGTTGTCTCCTGAGAAGTCTCAAGAAATATAGTATCTGCTGGTCCTTCTTAACCAATGCTATAGTATTTGTACTCCAGGTCAGATCCTCCTTCAAAATAAACCCCAAAAACCTACTGTCCATCAACTGCTCTACAGAGTCTCCATCAATAATCAAGGGCTGAATATCTGATTTCCTTTTCCAATAGTCCACTATAAGCTTCTGGGTCTTATGTTGATAATCTGAGTCTGAGATTGACCAATTCTATGAAGACTTACAACTCCTTTTAGAACTAACACCAAAGCAAGATGTTTTTCTCATCATAGAGGATTGGAATGCTGAAGTAAGGAGTCAAGTGATAAAAGGAATAACTGGCAAGTTTGGTCTTGGAGTTTCAAATGAAGCAGGGCAAAGGCTAATAGGGTTTTGTCAAGAGAACAAGCTGGTCATTGCAAACACTCTTTTCCAACAACACAAACAGTGTCTATACATAGACTTCACCAGATGGACCATAGCGGAATCAGATTGATTATGTTCTCTGCAGCCAAAGATGGTGGAGCTGAATACAGTCAGCAAAAACAAGACCTGGTGCTGACTGCAGCTCAGATCATTAATTTCTTATAGCAAAATTCAAACTTAAACTGAAGATAGTAGGGAAGACCACTGGGCCAGTCAGGTACAATCTAAGTCAAATCCCTTATGAATACACAGTGAAAGTGAAGAATAGATTTAAGGAACTATGTTTGGTGGACAGAACACTTGGAGAGCTATGGATGGAGGTTTGTAATATTGTACAGGAGAAAAGAAAATGCAAGAAAGCAAAGTGGCTCTCCAACGAGGCCATACAAATAGCGGAGGAGAGAAGGGATGCAAAATGCAATGGAGAAAGGGAAAAGATACAGAAAATTGAATGCAGACTTCAAAAGAATAGCGACGAGAGAAAGGATGGCCTTCTTGAATGAACAGGGCAAAGAAATAGAGAAAAACAATAGAAAAGGAAAAACCAGAGATCTAGTCAAGAAAATTGGAGATGTTAAAGGGGCAAAAATAGTAGGGACCTAAAAGAAGCAAAAGACATCAAGAAGAGATGGCAAGAATACACATAGGAATTATATTAGAAAGCAATGGATGTCCCTGATAACCAGGGACTATCAGTGTAGTTGCTGACCTGGAGCCAGACCGATCCTGGAAAAGATCAGTCTACATCCCAATCTGAAAGAAGGGCAATACTAAAGAATGCTCCAACTATCATACAATTGCACTCATATCACACACTAGCAAGGTTATGCTCAAAATTCTACAAGGGAGGCTTCAGCAGATTGCCGGAAGAAATATCAACAACCTCAGATATGCAGATGACACTACTCTGATAGCAGAAAGTGAGGAGGAATTAAAGAACCTCTTAATGACAGTGAAAGAGGAGAGCGGAAAAAAGCTAAGATCATGGCCACTGGTCCCATCACCTCCTGGCAAATAGACAAAGGTCTGGATAGTCAAAGCCATGATTTTAACAGTAGTGATTAGAGATGGGCACAAAACGAACAATTTTTTGTTTTCGTTTTAATTTTTTGTTTCGTTACGCAACGAAACGACAAATGAATTTTGTCTCTAAAATGAAACGAAACGAACAGAAACACCGGAAATTTTGTTGTGTGTTTCGTTTCCGTTATTGCAATATGAGTGAATTGCTTAAAATCCTAAAAAAATCACAAAAATTGAAATAAATGGTAATGAAATGGTAACGAAATGAAAGAAAACGAAAACGATTTTTTGCAAAAATTTGTGAAAAACGGAAACGAACCGAAACGGACCCCCTAAATGACAAACAACAAACGAAATGCCATTTTTTTGATTCGTGCCCATCTCTAGTAGTGATGTATGGAAGTGAGAGCTGGACTATAAAGAAGGCGCATCGCCTTTTGATGCTTTTGAGCTGTGGTGCTGGAGGAGAGTCTTGAGAGACCTCTGGACTGCAAGGAGATGAAACATATCCATCCTGAAAGAAAGCTGAGGCTCCAGTATTTTGGCCACCTCATGAGGAGAGACAACTCCTTGGAAAAGTCCCTGGTGTTGGGAAAGATTGAAGGCAAAAGGAAAAGGGGATGGCAGAGAATGAGATGGTTGGACCATGTCATCAATGCAACCAATATGGATTTGACCAAACTCCGGGAGGCAGTGGAAGACAGGAAGGCCTGGTGAGCTCTCTGGTCCATGGGGTCACGAAGAGTTGGACATGACTGACTGACTCAACAACAACAACAACAACAACAACAACAACAACAACAACAACAACAACAACAACGAACCGCTGCAGTGTATTCCTTAAGATCTGGGTTATCAAATATGTCCCAGTTTGTCTCTTCAAAACAATCCTGCAGCTACAAAAAGCACCCTCAGGCCAATATTTCATAGTCTTTGTTACAACTGCAGTTTGTTTCCTTGAGGAGATATACACTGGTGCTAAGATCACAGACATGTGATCTGACAGGCCCAGGTGTGGTCATTGCTGGACCCTGTAGCCATTCTTAATATTGGAATAGGCCTTGTCCAATATATTACTCCCCTTGTAGCACCGTTTGCATGCTGATGGAATTTAGAGAGGATTGCCTATAAATTCACATGGTTGAAGTCCCCTGCAGTAATGTGCACAGTGTCTGGAAACTTATATTGCCGGTTGCTAACCGCATCACCCAAATATCCCAGAGCTGCATCAGCATTGGCATCTGGTGGTATATAGACAACCACAATTACAACTAAAGTAAACTCTCACAAAAGATATATTGGTATACCGTCATATACTGTACTCCAAGTCCGTGGAGCAATGATTGTTTATGATTTGCATTCATACATTAGCTGTTGTTAATATACATGCATCACTGAGCCTCTGGGGAACAGTGACCATGCTGCAATTACCTTTGCCATGCATGTCGGAGGAAGAGTGTCAACCAAATCAGACATAAAAACCCTTGATTTTCGAAGGGCAAACTTCCCTCAGATGAGGAAACTAGTTAGAGAGAAACTGAAGGGGAGGGTTAGAAGAATCCAATCTCTTCAGAGTGCATGGAGCCTGTTTAAAACAACAATAATAGAGGCCCAGCACAAGTGCATACCACAAAGAAAGAAGAGCTCATTTAAGTCCAAGAGGACACCGGCATGGTTAACGAGTGGAGTTAGAGAGGCTCTAAAGCACAAGGAGAGGTCCTTCTGTAAATGGAAATCCTCCCCAAATGAGGAAAATAAAAAGGAACACAAACTCTGGCAAAAGAAATGTAAAAAGATGATAAGGGAGGCAAAGAAAGACTTTGAGGAACGCATGGCTAGCAATATAAAGGGTAATAATAAAAGCTTCTTTAAATATGTTAGAAGTAGAAAACCTGCCAGAGAACCAATTGGGCCTCTGGATGGTGAGGGAGGAAAAGGGGAGGTTAAGGAGGACTTGGACATTGCAGAGAAATTGAACGAGTTCTTTGCGTCTGTCTTCACGACAGAGGACCTTGAGCGGATTCCGCTGCCTGAGCCGCCCCTCTTGACTAAAGAATTAAATCAAATACAGGTTAAAAGAGAGGAGGTTTTAGGACTAATTGATAAATTGAGGATTAACAAGTCACCGGGCCCAGATGGCATCCACCCAAGGGTTATTAGGGAACTGAGAAATGAAATTGCAGATCTCTTAACGGTTATATGCAACTTGTCTCTTAAAACGGCCACAGTGCCGGAGGACTGGAGGATAGCAGATGTCACACCAATTTTTAAAAAAGGAAGGAGGGGGGACCCAGGAAACTACAGGCCGGTTAGCCTTACATCTGTCCCAGGGAAGATGGTGGAATGCCTCATCCAAGAGAAAATCTTAAAACACATAAAAGAACAAACCTTGCTGAGAGAAAATCAGCATGGCTTCTGTAAGGGTAAATCTTTTCTTACAAACCTTTTAGAATTTTTTGAAAAGGTCAACAGGCACGTGGATTTGGGTGAACCGGTGGATATAGTCTATCTGGATTTTCAAAAGGCTTTTGACACAGTCCCTCACCAAAGGCTGCTGAGAAAATTGCATAGTCAGGGGATAAGAGGGCAGGTCCTCTTATGGATTGAGAACTGGTTGAGATCCCGGAAACAAAGAGTAGGTGTCAATGGGAAATTTTCACAATGGAGAGAAGTGAAAAGCGGTGTGCCCCAGGGCTCTGTCCTGGGACCAGTGCTTTTCAATCTGTTCATAAATGACCTGGAGACAGGGATAAACAGTGAGGTGGCCAAGTTTGCAGATGACACAAAACTTTTCCATGTGGTAAAAACCAGAGAAGATTGTGAAGAGCTCCAGAAGGATCTCTCCAAACTGGGGGAGTGGGCTGAGAAATGGCAAATGCGTTTTAATGTAACCAAATGTAAAGTAATGCATATTGGGGCAAAAAATCCAAACTTCATCTATCAACTCATGGGCTCTGAGTTATCCGTGACGGATCAGGAAAGAGATCTTGGTGTGTTGGTGGACAGCTCCATGAAGGTGTCTCCCCAATGTGTGGCAGCAGTAAAGAAGGCCAATTCCATGCTAGGGATTATCAAAAAGGGGATTGAAAATAAAACAGCCAACATTATAATGCCGTTATACAAAACAATAGTAAGGCCCCACCTGGAGTTTTGTGTACAATTCTGGTCACCGCATCTCAAGAAAGACATAGTGGAACTGGAAAAGGTGCAGAAGAGAGCGACTAAAATGATTACTGGGCTGGGGCACCTCCCTTATGAAGAAAGGCTAAAACAATTGGGCCTCTTTAGTCTGGAAAAAAGGCGCTTGAGGGGGGATATGATTGAGACATACAAAATAATGCAGGGTATGAGTAAAGTGGATAGAGGGAAGCTCTTCTCCCTCTCTCAAAATGCCAGAACTAGGGGACATACACTCAAATTGAGTGCTGGGAGAGTAAGAACTGACAAAAGAAAATATTTTTTCACCCAGCGCGTTGTAAGTCTATGGAACTCCCTGCCACAGGATGTGGTGATGGCATCTGGCCTGGATGCCTTCAAAAGGGGATTGGACAGATTCCTAGAGGAAAAGTCCATCACGGGTTACAAACCATGATGGAGATGTGTAATCTCTAGGCTTTAAACCAGGGTACTTCAAGGGCCAGATGCAGGGGAGTGGTATCAGGAGACAGATATCTAGTCTCATGCGCTCCCAAACGCATCTGGTGGGGCCGCTGTGAGATACAGGAAGCTGGACTAGATGGGCCTTTGGCCTGATCCAGCATGGCTCTTCTTATGTTCTTATGTTCTCCTCCTCCTTTACTCTTCCTGCAGTCTGTATTTCTATCAGAGTGATGTGTTGTAAAGCCAGCTAACTCAATGGTTGTTTCTGGTATAGCTAAACGCAGCTAACTCTCTGTTATCAACAAAAGACAAGTATCTTTAACAAGCCTACATGTTCTGGTCTGTAATCTCAGCTCATCCTCTTTGTTGACAAGGGATCTAAAGTTAGTGAGGAAAATATACTTGGGAGCGGTAACTTCCCTGAATGATTCAGCAGCCTCACCAGGATGCCAGCTCAACATGCCCGCCTTTGCCTTCTCTCCTTCCTTCTCCTTCTTCTCCTCCTCCTCCATCACCCATCAGGAATTATACAACATGGAGAACCGGGAGCCCTTGCAATATCTGCCGGTATGTTATGAAGATGAAGAAACACAGCTGTAACTGCTTGCTCACTTCTCAGTCCAATCCTCAAAAGTTCATATTGGCCATAGATGTTAGTCACCCAGCAGGATGTATTCAAATTTAACATGAGCCCCTCATACATACTCCCATGAACCATGTTATTGCACCTTTGGCCTGTTACCTAACTGCATGCATGAGGACAGAGAATTACATGAATTCCTCCCATCCACCACCCAGGACAGGATATTTAAAAGGGAAAATAAATAAATAAATAAATAAATAAATAAATAAATAAATAAATAAATAAATAAATAAATAATAGTAATGGAAATAAACATATTTGCTTTCATTACTCTAGTACACATCCATCACAGAATACACTTGTTTTTTTACAAATCCACATTTGTATGTTAAGACAAATGTTCATTAAAATGACAAAGGAAGGAGATACACCTCTGTTAAGTACAGACCCCCCTCCATTGTTCTCCTAAGAAGCCTCATGTTAAGTTTAAATGAGCCCACATCTCAGTCTAGTTAAGAAAACACTGTCATCTTTCATTTACTTGTCCACAGTACTTCTGTATGTTTGGCAAATAGCCACACCTTTTTATATAAAGATGTAGATCTCCTGCAAACATATCTCAGTTGAGGCTGTTTTCTCAGAAATGTTGTTCTCATCACTCTGCTTTGGTTTGTTTCCAGCATGTGCATCTGCTGGGATGGATTCAAAGCCAAAGTTACTGCTTTAATTTCCAATCTGGTTCAAATTCCCCAATAGTGACTTAAACCTCTGAATTATATTTGGAAATTTAAAACTTCCTCTTCCCCTCCTCCATGCCTACTAGGGCAGTGTTAATTAGAGATGAGGGGAAATCAAAACTTTGGAAAATGGTTTTTTCCATTTTTCTCCACAGTTTCTTCTCATGGAAATTTTCTGGAAATTTTGCCTCTCAATACCATAACTTTTAGAAACAAATTTAAAGCTTTCAGAAGGAGGCGGAGACAGAAGGGGGCAAGGAGGGTTCCCCCATTTCTTCTCTTAAGGAAGATAGATCAAATAGAGTAGCTTGAGATGCACATGCCGTGTGGATGCAAGAATGCTGGAGTTCTATGTGACCGTAAGTAATCTCTTTTGCCAACTCCAGACCATTTACAATGCAGAAATGATCCTGCGTAGACTGGCTCTCTGCAAGAAGCCTCAGAGTCAGTTACTGAGGAAGCAGTTGGCTCTGTGAATACATCATAGCTGTTAAGTGTTCCCCACAGCTGCCCGGGATGGGAAGAGAGAGGCGGGGCTGCTGGGAGCTCCAGGGAGATGGGGTGCTGACAGCTGGGCCTTTTGACTAGGGGGTGGACCCTCATTTGCATACAGGGTTCCAAGAATCCCTTGCAGTGGCTTCAAAATGCTCTCTGTGTCTTGGTTTTCTAGGGCAGTGTTGGCGAACCTATGGCGCGGGTGCCAAAGGTGGAACTCGGAGCCCTTTCTGTGGGCACCCGACATCACCCCTTCACAGCCACCTGTATTCAGGTTAAATTGCTATATTGGCACTTTGCAAAAAATTAGTGGGTTTTGAATCACAGTTTGGGCACTCGGTCTCTAAAAGGTTCGCCATCACTGTTCTAGGGGATATATATACCAATCCGGACAGCTGGTGGGGTATGGATTAGGGGTTGCACAGGGAGAAGTGCTTTCTGGTGGGCCACCTGGAGGTGGCCACACGGCCTCCCAGCAGCATCCAGAGCTCAGCCGCCCGTCACCGGAAATGTGGGACATTTCAGAGAAAAATAATTTTTTGGGAAGATGGTGGGAAAGAGTGATTGATATGTGACTGTCCCGCCCAAAATGTGACACTTGACAGGTCTGGTATACATGTAACTTCTGAATTGCTCAATAGTTTAAGGTCCCTGGTTGTGGAGCCAGAAGTTTGGAGTTAATTCTCCACTGTGCCTTCTTGACAGGGGCTGGACTTGATGATCCATAGCATCCTTTGCAGCCTCTGCAGTTCAGAGATAACTATATTACTCTGCCAGCTGCTGGATTCTGATGTTGCAGTGACAAAACTTGCTGCTGCATTCTCATCCCTTCCATATACTCTTCTTGATACCTAGCTATCATCATTTTAATGTGCAGTCTTACCATCTGAATGAGAACATCAGGCCTTATCATAAACAGAGAGGTCAGGAGCTGCCACACCTCCTTGAATAATGTGCTAAGCTCATACAAAACACACATCCTCCATGTTCTCACTGTCAATTAAGAAAACTGAATGATTTTTATGACCATCATCTTTTAAAGTAATCTGATTTTTTTAAAAGCACACATATGTATTGACAAGGATTCCAAATGTTAACAAGGGGTGTTGTCCTACAAACATAGCTTTATTTGGACAAAGTACAAAACTATTATTTACATAACGGTGCAGTTGTGTTTGATGAAATGGTGTACTGAACCATTTGTTGTCTTTTGGTGTGAACAGCATACAAAATGATGCTTTCTGGATCTTGTTAGTGGCATTTCCCCAACAGTTTGCTGAGCTATTTTAATAAATCAGAACTAGGTAGAGGCTAGTACTCAGAATGAGACAACCTAAAATAAACTGATTCTTACTAAATTCAGATTAAGTCTAGATTAATGTCCTGTTGCAAACTGAGAGAGCTCATAGTCAAAAGTCCACTTCTGCTTTATCAGTGTTAAGAACTGATTTTCTAACATTTGCAGAATAAGTAAGCATTTCTTGAAAGAAGATTGTTGAAAGATTGTTGAAAGAATATTGTTGAGAGAATATTGTTGAAATTTGTGAAATTCATAAGATGAAGGTGAATGGAGTGTAAAACTTCTGTTCTTGCATGCTGATAGGCTGAAAGTGTTGTCCAAAGAGAATGAGCCCTCCTTAGTTAGTATATGCAAAAGAAGGGAAGACAAAAGAAGTGAAGAGTGAGAAAAGAGTCAAGAAGACAGTGAAGACTGACTTAGTGACTGTAAGCACTTCCACAAACAGAAAGTGGCAGGGGAGAGGGAGGAAAGAAGGACCGGGAGGAGATAAAAAGGAAGACGGGGCAATGGAGGAATAAGAGAGCACAGCAAAAAGGAGAAGGGACAAAAGGACTAAAAGAGGGAGTATTAGGCAGCTGAGGGTGGGTGCAGTGTTTACGCTTCCTCACGTTGATTCAATTCAATTATTGGACATTGGTTCCAAGCCAAGCACAGACTCAAAAATATTCTATAAAAACCAGTAATGTTCTCATGCAGTCTCCTCCTTATCCTTCAAATACCATTTGAGGAAAACAAGCCACAGGTAGATATTAACACAGCAAAGTCTTTGGAAGCAGATGGCACAGTTCTTCCTTTCATCTTTACAGATCAGCACCAGTATAATTAAAGTACAATGCTACCTTCTTATCAAGGATCCTGCCAAGGTTTCGTCAAACATATACAAATGATAGTAAATATTATGGATAATTGTATAGATAGTTTGAGTCGGCTTTGGTGTGAATGTTCAGTAGTAGTCGACCTCCAGAACATAACTGCTGGAGGCTCTTTGGAGTTTCCCATGTAGTATTTCAAAATCAAGTAAAATAGCATGTTAACAAAAACTATGAAAAAAATCAAAGGGAAAATGAACACTATCTTTCTCCTGCTTTATAACTGGATCAATGTTTTCACCAGTCTCCTGATTACATTGACAAAGAGGACTTGACTTTTTGCTGTGTCATGGTATGGCTTATCATTTGTGTTCCTATGAAGTATGAAATCAGAAGCACAATAATGGGCATAACAGATCTCCTACTTAAATGTGGGGTTTTTGCTTATAGAGTATTGCTATATGCTTTTGTTTTCATGGGGGCATAATTACAACAGATTACAATATATTGCGGAAGGGATTTTGTTTTAGTTAGCTAAGTTAAATGGTTTGGTTTTTTTTTTTTAAAACTCACACACAGTTGAATTAAGTAGATCCTTTAATTATTTCCTTATAACCTGCTGAACACAGCTCCTTGTTCACAAACCATGAAGGCACAGCAGAAACTGGGCAAAAATGCTATATGTAAAGTATGGTAGGGAGAAACAGGATGGTGGATCTGAGGGTTACCATATATTCTGTATTCTTCTAATGCCTTCTGCCCATACAGCTGTATCAGATTCCTAATGACAGGGTAAGCCTGTGTATTAATGAATTTTCAAAAAGAAAATACTTGCATTAAGTGGCACTTCCAAGGTGTTAATATCAATGTTTGTTATAGAGTCACTGTGGCCTTTCATTTTATTTTCTAAGCCAAACAAGGAAACAATCAATAAATTACTCTTCAGCACTTAGGGAAAACCTCTTGCTCAACAAAGAAGGTTGAAGAAAAGATGTCTGGAAGTGAGGAGGGGAGAAATAATTGTTTTATTTCCCCAGTTTGCTCACATTGCATTATTCAACAGGATTTCCTGTTGAAACCCTGTTGGTCTCGGAAATTCCTTGACACTATGCCCTTTCTTTCTTCATAAATCATCAGCTGGTCTTGTTTCAGAAGCATGACTGAGAGGGTTCTCTAAGTGGGCCACGCTCAATACCTATGACCTTTGTGTACAGAACACTCTCACAGAGTATGAGTCATGGTGGGAAATGTGGAGGACAAATTGGAGAACAGGACTTGACATTTCCCTTAAGAAGCGAACAGCAATTGTTAACAAGATTATTCAGGAATATAAATCGTTTGACTTGATTGATGGTGGAGTGTTATATTGGATGTTACTGAACTACATACCAGTGAAAGATAGCAATGGTTTAGCAGTTGGCTCTGTTGTTAGACCAGAGGCCCTATTCAGGTGTTCATTAATTGTATCAGTAGTACACAAAACATTGAACCATGCAGGTCAACCCCATCCTCTCTGCTCCTGAAGTCAGACTGCAACTGTCTTCAGTTAAATGCAGTTGCAGTTTTTCCTCACAAGAGGCCTTACAGATTGGTGTGGAAAGTGGGAAAACATCATTCCACTCTGCTGCTAAGGCAGCAAAATATCTTGTTGACCTATTGCTTCATCCAGGGTCTACCACATTGCTAGTGAAGTTATGCGATGGCTTAGAGGCACTTGGGACTTCCACAGCTGGGCATGGATCATTGATTTCACTAGACTGGTGTCGTCTGAAAGCCTTGAATATGGAAGGCAGAGGGGGCCCAACCTCTGAGCATGTTGAGGGGGAACACCTCACCCTAACACTCTGTGATGGGGCACTGCCTCGTCCTCAGGGAGATCACAAACCACTAATTGGACTAAGAACACTTAAAACATTTTAAATGGAAGAAAAAGAGATGGTTTACAATTGACCAAATGCCTCTGTGAATTATGTAATGGATCCAACACCCCTCTCTTACTATTGATAATTAACAACTGGAAGCCCTTCCTTAGAGCATTTACCTGATGACAGCTTCCATGTGTGTCTGGCAAATTGTTTAATTTGTCTCTGCCTTTCAACTCAAGAATAAAATGGTTAAAGAGTTACTTGCTGCTCTGATGTTATTATGGCATGGCCACTTTTCTTTTCTTTTCCTTCCTTCCTTCCTTCCTTCCTTCCTTCCTTCCTGTGGCTGAGGCTTGCATGATATTTCATGGGTGATACTTGCATTGTTTTAACTACAAGTTCTTTAGTTTTGTAGCATTTGATTCTATGCTGTTTGACTTAATAGATTTAGGATGGCCAATAACCACCCTGAAACCACATGTGTGAAGACAGTGTATAAGTACACAAAATATATAGAACAGCAGTTCAGACTCATGGGCCAGTACTCTACTAAGCTTCCATGAAGCATAAAATATTGGCCAGGGTAGTCACTCCAGACTGTGCCAAACCTACATATATTGCCATTGTACTCACTTTGATATTTTATTTATTTTTTATTTATCTATATTTCTCTATCACCCCCTTAGTGCAAACTGCACTACCCAGAGTGGTTTACAACAGAGAAATAAAATACAAATACTTAAAAAAGAGCTATAAATAAAATCCAATGAAATACAGTTAATACAGTTAAAATCAAATTAAAAGATTTTATAACACACATTTAAAACAGCTATTAACAGATTCTGCTAGATGGCAAACACCACATTCTGCCTGATTGTTTTTGGGGGGGGGGGGGGGGCGGAGAGTAAAAGCCATAATAAAAGATGTGCCCCCTCTCAGATGGGTGTTGGAAGGGGGGGGAGAAGAACAAAACAAAGCAACATCACTAGCTGGGGAAGGCCTCTGCAAATAAATAGGTCCTTGAGGCCTTCCAAAAGGAGAGGAGGGAGACAGCCTGCCCCACATTTCAGGGGCCACCACTGAAAAGGCACATCATCTTGTTGTCTTTTTGGCCTGCCTCGGGGTGGCCATCTGCAGCCTGAGGGACTGGAAGGATTGTGTAGACCAGAGATTGCTTGGAGGAATAAGCTCCACCAGATACCGAGGTCCCAGGCTGTGTAGGGGTTTATATGTCAATGTCAACACCTTGAACCTGATGTGGAACGCCACCAGGAGCCAGTGCAGCCTGGCCAGGGATGGGGTGATGTGCTGGCACTTTTTCACTCTCATAACCAAACTGGCCATCACATTTGGTGCCCTCTGTAACCTCCACATCAAGTCCAAAGGCAACCCCACAAAGAGTGCATTGCAGTAATCTAATCTGGAGACAACCAATGCATAGGTCAGAGCATAGTTTTGGAGCTGGGCAATACACCTAAGTTGAAAAAAAGGCAGACTTGACCACAGCATCCACCTGTTGTTTCAGGGTGAGTGCTGGGACAAAAGAAGGATTCCCAGACTCCAAACCCAATCTTTAAGAGGTAGAGGTGCGCCCTCCAGGGAGAGCTGAGTGCCATCCCCCCCCCATGATGGGAAGGCCCCACCAACAAGACCTCCATCTTGTCAGGATTCATTCTCAGTTTGTTGTACTTGGTCCATTCCAGTACCACCTGCAAGCAATCCTCCAAAGTCTTAACAGCATCTGCTGCTGATGTTGTAAAGGAGAGATAGAGTTGTGTGGGACTCCAAAATGTTGAGTCCATGGGAATGATCTATTCTCCCCCAGCTGGACTTTCTGGACACAGTCTTCCAGGAAGGAACAGAACCAGGCTAACACCTGGCCTCCAATTCCTATCCCCGCCAACTGGTCCAGGAGGATACTGTGGTCGGTGGTATCAAAGGCAGCTGAGAGGTCCAGGAGAACCAAAAGGGTCAATTGCCCTGATCATCCTCCTGGAGTAGGTCATCCAGCAGTGTGACCAGTGCTGTTTTGGTACCATGGAATTGTCTGGAGCCAGACTGGAATGGGCTGAGGCTGCCTGATTCTGCCAGGAAAGTCTGCAGCTGCTCTGCCACCCCCCTCTTGATCATCATCAGCAGATGCTGTTAAGCTTGCCCAGAAAAGAGATGTTTGTGACTGGCTGATAGTTGGAGAGATCAGTAGTCGCAAGGTTAGGCTTCTTCAGGACAGGTCTGTTCATTGTCTCCTTTAAACAGGACAGCAAAATACCCTCTGGTAAAGAAGCAAAAGCAATCTGCCAGAGCCATTCTAAAGTTGCCTCTGTGGCTGATGTAACTAGCCAAGAGGGGCAAGGATCAGAGAAGGTTAGGGAGGCTTTACAGCAAGACAGAGCACTGGTAATCCAGTGCGATGAGACCAACTGAAATTGATCCCAGCAAGGGGACAAAGAGGCTGCATTGGATGTCTCCATTTGACATCAAATCTACATCAGAACTCATCTCGAGGTACCTATGGATGGCCTCAACCTGGTTCCTAAAGTGTGTGGCAAACTCATTACATGCTGCCGCATCTGGTTGTGGGCCATTAGGCTGCCTAGTATTCAGTAACTCATGAGTTATGTGAAATAGCTGTGACTATTTTTTTATTGCCGGATTCTTGAAGTCAGGTATGCCCTCCTTACAGATTTTAACCAGCTAGCATACTTGGTGAAGCATGCTTTCACAACAGCCAGATTTCCAGCCGAAGGAGCTCTCTTTCACCTGCTCCCTAGTTATCTCCTTAGGCCTTTCAGATCTCAAAGCCCATTGGAAAACCAAGGTGAGGGTCAGGGTTGCAGCCGGAGAGGACGCTTGGGAGCGATGATGTCTATTGCCCTGGTCACTTCAGAGTACCACTTGTCGACCAGAGCAGAGACAGGAGTGCTGGTCAGTTCATCTGGTAACCCTCACAAGGCTGTCTGGAAACCAGTTGGAACCATAAGCCTGTGAGGGCCTAATAAGTCTAATAGGTCCTGTCTCCCCAGAAGGGGTGGAGCCAGAGTGACCTTGCATTGCAGCAGAAAGTGATCTGTCTATGGCAGTGGGCTAAAAAATAGATACCATATCATACCATACCATATCACTACCATATCATTCCCTGGTTGTTTTTTTTTATGAAAATGAGGTCAAAAGTGTGTCTAGCTATGTGTATGGGACTCTTAACCCACTGGAACAGGTTCATGGCCCTGACAACCCTGCCTCAACATGGATGTTGAAATCACTAAGAAGCAACATTCTTAGCGTTTTCAGCAGCACAGCCAAGACAAAGTCTGACAGTTTTGGGAGGGCCAGGTGGCTGATGTTGAGGAGGGAGGTGGGGCAGCCCAGGCTAAAGAGGAGAAAGGGCCTGGTCCTGGAAGGCAGCAGGGGGCTGAAGCCAAACTTACCCCAGGAAAGGCTGGAAGCAGCCGCCCCCCATGGCTCTCACCCAGGACCTGTAGGATTGGAAGATGACAGAGGACTCTCCTGGCACAGGAACACTGGTCTGAAGGCCCTCGGCCAGCTCAGCTTTTCAAGGCCCTTCTTCCCTCGGCCAGGTGGCTGGTGTTGAGGAGGGAGGTGGGGCAGCTCAGGCAGCAGAGGAGCAAGGTGTGAAGCAAATCATCCTTGTCAACAGCAACACTTGTGCAACCACTCTGGTCCTGCACTCCCTTCTAGTGAAAGATCAGCAGGAAGACGGCTATATGGAAATGTCATTATTTTAATAGCTTATAACATGAATGTGAGGCTCTGGATAGAGTGTGCCATGACAAGAAGGTTTCTAACATATTCAGCTTTGTGGTATGGCATGAAGCATGTTAGGACGACGTTTTCTGCAGACCCTCAAGGACTGCAACTGCCATGAATCCTTTCTAAAATTCAGACAACAAAATGTTCTGCTCTGCAAGTTACCCAATACTGTAGAAAAATCTCACCAAACTAGTTCTCCTTTTTGTATATACACTGTAGAGAGCAAAGTCTTCAGGTCTAGTGGGGGTGGGATCAAGCAAATGGCATTGCAAGATCCAATGTCTAAAAGTGGAGGGGCACAATATGCAATGAATACACACCAGCACCACCAGCAAGAGCCAAAGCACCAGCCGAGAGAGATGCTTTTAAAAACTACCCATGGCTTGGACTCCACATTCTGTGAATGAAGGTGTTTGCTGCTTCCAGGGAGGGGAAGAAGGAATGCTACAAATGGGGAACATTAGAACATAACATCAGGGAACACTGGAGAGGCTAAGCCTTACCATTCCATCTGCCACTTCATCTGTATACATCACTGTCTGATGCTCTTTTACAGCATAGACAGAGTTTAGGTTCCCAGCCATGAGCTGGGCATCTTCTCTCCACCCTTTTCCTATCTAAGGATGCAGGTGTAGCATTAACGTGCTTGCCCCCAGCCCTTTCACAGGCTATTGAAAAACACTGCTTCTGATTTTCCTCTAGGTAGTAAATTAAAGTCTTCACACTGTTTTTAAGTTGAATAAAAATGTTTATTGATTACAAAGTAGAATCAAAATCATTAATGGTAACATGTTGAAGTATAAACAAAAAGAAATATATAGCTCAAATCCATTTAAGTATGATCACTAATAAAGCTGAATACATGCATACCCAGTTCCTATGTTTACAAAGGCTTAACATTTAGTTTTCTTCACAAACACTCCAACGATCTTAGCTCTTCTTTAGCCCTATCTCTCTTAGGGTACCAGACCCTATCTGAATCTCTCAGACGTTGTCAGATTCCTATCTGCAAGTGTAGGTCTTTCTTTAGGTCCCTATCTAACCGTATCTCTCCTTTATCCCCATCTGACTAAAACAGTGCTTAAATCCTCTCAGAACACTCTCCATCCAGACTCTCTCATTGGCCTATAAACCCGCCAGTCAGTTCAGGCACCTCTCATACATTATTCATCACAAAGGTAAACACACCATAAACATGCAGTATAAAAGGCATGTGTGCCACATCAGGTTTAGAGGGCATGTCCCTGCAACCTAGAAGTGCTATCCACAAAGAAACAGATGGAGGTGAGGAACCAACCCTTTCTCAATCACCACTGTCATATGTTTCATGAAAAAGAGAAGACATGAGAGATGGGGGGTGACTAGGGGTCTGGGGAGGAACCAATTCATCCAGTATGGGAAGGGCTGCATGTCACAATGATGAAAGCACCATCGTTTTTCTCTCCCTTTTAAAAACTATATACAAGTAGCTGCCCGTGAGGCAGTCTTCCCATCCTCTTATCTCTTTCCCACTTGCAAGAGCTGAAGGTGACCATTCTTCACTCCCAGGATGCCCCCAGGTTCACAAAGTGTTTCTTTTTAAAAACTTTGATTTAAATGTCAATAGTAAAACAAATTTAAAATTACATTACCGTAAATTAAATGCCAGTTCTCTAGCCAGCGTCCTACCAAACTGCATGAAATCCACACACCCAAACATTTTCATTTAGACATTTATTTTAGCTTTTTAAAAACTTGTTTTTAGTTGTATTCCAAGAGTCTGTTGCTCTTCCTGTGAAGAACAGCTGGGGGCCCTTCTGGTGGTGTTTCTCTGATGCTTTAGCCTTTACTCAGCACAGGCTACTAACCCTGAAGAGATGTATTATTTTGTCCAAGCAAGTATGGGCATGCTCCAAGTAGATAAAGCACGGAGAGATAGCATCATAGTCTGACATGAACAAAGATCCATCTCCTGGTCTGAAAAGAATTGGTGGATGTTGGGACATGATTTTCTTCCTTGAAATATATGCCTCTTGCCCCTTTCCCAAAAACAATCAGCTGCTTGTATGTATGCTGATCAATTGTTCTTCTCCCACTCACCTTTCATTTGAGCAGCAGGTGTCTCAGAAAGCATCTATTGGCTAGTTCCTCTTGGGATGCACTATCGTGAGGTCATAGTGGCCAGTTTTTCCAAACTGGTGACACAAGCATGAGGTCACAAAGGCCAGTCTCTTTTCATTAGGCAGACAGCTACAACATCTGGTCACACTGGGCAGTCTCTCAGGCGGGCAGCTTGAATCTCAGAACACATTGGCCAGTCTCTGTCCTCTGCATAGGCAGAATCAACATGCAATTATACTTTCTGGAATATAGAAAGGCAACCCAGCACGTTGGTATATACAGGAATTTTAAGAGATGTGTAAGTTTTATAAATTGTCATTTTAAACTGCCCAGAGTTCCCCCGTTGCATATTGGAACTTAGTAAGTAACCAGTATTAGATTATGTCTGGTGTTAGCCAATATATGTTAAGTGGGTTAGCTGCCACATACAGTAGATTGTGTTTTTTTTAAGTGATAGTTATTCTGTATAATCTGTTAAGTGCTATCTCTTAAGAGTCTGCTTATCTGTTATTATGTCTGATAAGAATGTTATGAAACAGTTGTGGATCTGTCAAACATGCAAGTCTATGTCAAGTTCATTTGACCTATATTTTATACAGTTATACAGTAACCATTCTCAAAGTTTTACCAGGTCTTTGAGAATATTGTTTCAACTGCTGGCACACATAAAGGATGACTCATGATCTAGGTAATATTTTTATACTATGCTTGAGCTGCAGTGTACACATTATCATTTGCATGTATCTAGGGACTGACCACCCCAGGCCTACTGTATCAGACAGGCAACATCAGCATGAGGTCACAGTGGCCAGTCTGTCATGTAGGCAGCATTGGCATCAAGTCATATGGTCTTCCCCTTGTCCCTCTATCACTCAGTTAGATCAGTTAGTCTCATTAGTCAGCTGGTCTTTGTCCAGTCACTAAAACAGGCAGCCTCACAAAGTGTGCACCATCATTTTTCTCGCCCACATACAAGCATTTTGAAGAAGGCAGGAACATATTGTCATTTAAAAAAATCTCCTGCATGTAACTCTTATCTTATTAGGGTTGCTACTTCCCTTTTGGTTTCCTGTATTCTTTTTATGGTTAGGCCTTGCAAATTTGCAGTGCTTGGGTAAGGGAATATTCTACAGCTTTCCTGTCTCATGCTTTGGGGGAGGCGATACTTACAGGAGTATCTGCTACGTTTTCATTGCCAGCTCAGCTGAACGAAGCAATATGTGATGGTAGGTGACAGAAAAGTGGATCAATAGCATATACAGTCATCCCCCTTATATTGCAGTTCATATACTGTAGTCTCAGTATATTGCGGGACCGCAGTATATGAAGGCAGGGGCTCCTGGGACAAGCTGTGTCGGCCTGTTTGGGGCCTCCTGCACTTACTCCAGGCCTGGTGTCGCCCAGAGCGAGCCTCTGATGGACTTCCCAGGCCTATCAGAAGCCTCAGTAGTAGTTTCTGACAAACTGGAAGTAACTTCTGAAAAACCAGATGTCACTTCCGGTTCACCGGAAACCACTTCTGGGGCCTCCAACAGGCCCGGGAAGTCAATTGGAGCTCCTTTTGGAGCAGCACCAGGCCTGGGGTAAGTACAGGGGGCCACAAATAAGCCTCCCCAGTCCCAACTTGACCCTGCATGACATAATGCAGAATAGATTTTCCATTATCATGGGTCGGGTCCAGTCCCTAACCCCTGTAATAAATGGGAGATTACTGTAATAGCATATTTTTATACCATTATGACCACAGTTTTTCCCCTAGCTTGGTTCCCCCCCCCCCCACACACACACACAAACACACATCTGCCCCACCTCACAAAGGAATAGCTGGACATGGTTTGTCTTTCATTTAATGAAGGGGACAGCAGCAGTTTCGATAGGAGCTGCTTCTCCTTCTTATTGCTCCTGTCAAAGACAACTTGCTCACTGCCTTAGAGGGGGCAGGAGAACAGATAGTGACAAGGTGGAAAAGAGCAAGATGCAGGGCAGGTAGATATTACTAGGCTGTAGGCCTTAGCAGGGGTTGAATGATGCCGACTACTACTATCTCTGGTCTTGCTGAATGTTGGAGGAAGATGGTCACATGTTTCAAGTGATGGCTTGCATTGCACGTTGTGCTCTGTTGTGGATGACAAAGCAGTAATGAAGTACAGTAGGACCCCCATATCCACTGATTCATTAACTACTGATTCAGTTATCCACAGTTGGCAGAGGAAATAAATAAATAAATAATTCAGGAGCCGCAAAGCAAGCTACTCTCACAAACAGCAGCTGTAAAGCAAGCTACTGTCACAAAACAGCAGTTGGAGAGGGTGGTGGTGTTCTCCCTTATCCATGGTTTTCATTATCCATGGGATGGCCTGTAACCAATCTCCAGCAGATACCGGGATCCTACTGTAGGCAGCAATGGACTATATTTGCACACAAGCCTATGGTTTGTAACATTAAAATATGTTTATAAAATGAGCTGTCTTTAGTTATAGCTAAGAACTTGGCATGTGCTGAGAGAGTTATAATGGTGAGTAACTACTTAGAGGTACTTGGTATCTGTGAATAAAAATAGCTACCTTTTAAAATTAACCACGTCTCCATGTATCAGGGGTTAGAGAGAAAAACTAGGATTTGCTAAAGCCATGGGGACCCTCCATGCGTGACTGACACTCCTGAAGAGGACTTTATATGCCCATCACATCTATAGATAAGGAATGCAAATGATGTAATCTCTAGAGTTGAGGTGTTCTTTATTAGTACAGTGTTATACCTCAGTGAATTTCTTGTGCATGTTGGTGCCCATAAAGTCTCATTCATGGTCACCTTGGAAGGAAATATCAAAGAGCACTGGCACAGGGCTGACAGCTGTTTATTCATGTGAAGGGGTAAAGGGTTGCCATCACTAACAATCAAAACCAATGGTTAACTTGGAAGGTTTGGGGCTTTTAAAAAAATTCCTAAGCCAATTTCAACGATTACACCAAATGCACGGTGCCCACCTAAATAATTTAATTCATACAATTATTGAAAAGATGGAGTGAAATAAATGGAAGGGAATAAAGAGAGAAATACCAGTAGCAATAGCCTGGTGCGAAAAATGTAGGAAAGTGAAGTGTTTCAGTATTAATGTTACATACAGTATCATTTATTGATATAACTAGAGATGGGTATGAACCACCAGATCAGTGGTTGGTATCAATTCTGCCTTCCATCCATACATCTGTTCTGCAGATACCCCACCTTCTTAGCTCCATCTTCTCCAGCAGGGGTCCACTCAGAATCAACAGTGTGGCTTCCCAGCCCTTACAACTCTAGCAGAGGGCCACTCACATTTTTGGCTTGCTTGTTTATTTGACTTTTATATTTATACAATTATACTGCCCATCTATCAAATAGTTACTCTGAATGGTGTACATAAAGCAACAAATAGAATGGTATCAAGAAAAATAGCATAAAAAAACATAAGACAAACTAATATCTAATGTCAACCAGAAATCAAAAGCTCATTTAAACCAAAAATACATTAGAATTAAGATCATAACAAAAATAACATGACAGACATGAACAGAAGTTAGAGGCAGGGCTTAGGTGTAAGAGTTCAGGGAGCACATTGTGGAGCATCAAGATGGCGATTTGCAACCTAGGGAAAGCTCGTTTAAATAGCCACGTTTTTAAAAGCTGGTTGAAACTCCCAGGAAGGAAGGCAGATTTCTGGGGACAGCTGATTCCACAAGCAAGGTGGGGCCACCAAGAAGGCTTGGTTCTTCATGGCAACTCTCTGAACCTTTCTCGGTGTCAGGATCCTCAGGTGCCCCACCTGGAAGAACGAGTGACATGGGCAGTTCTTTGTAGGGAGAGCCACTCTGCCAGATATCGAGGTCCTAAACCATTTAGGGACTTTGAATGTTATCATTAAAACCTTGAAGTCAATGCAGAAGCAAATTGGTATCCAGTGAAGGGGTCACCATGTGTGGGGTGATATGATGGTGACATTTCACCCCAGTAAGTAGTCTGGCCGCTATATTCTGCACCAGCTGAACTATCTGCATTAACCCCAAAGGCAGCCCCAACATAGAGCAGGGGCTGTAGTCTAATCACAAGATTATGAGTGAATGGACCAATGTGGTGAGGGCCCTGATGTTAAGGAAGGCACACAGCTGCGTGATCCACTGTAGTTGGAAGTGTGTCGACAGGACACTGATGCTAGCTGGGATCCCCTGGGAAGTGCCAAGCCCAGGAGAGTGCTCAAACTGCACACCCTATCCTTACCAGGGAGAATTGCCACCTCAAAAAGAAGGAAAAAAAGGGGGGGAGAAAAAAAGAGGGAGCTTCCTAACCAGTCCTGATCTGGAGGACCTCTGTCATGCCCAGGTTTAGCCTCAGTCTGCTTTCTTTCATCCAGTCCAGCCATGGCCATGGACTCTGATTGGGTGCCCACTGAAGGAGGCAGGGCTAGGATTCGAAGGAGGGGCTGTGAAACAGCTGTGCAGCTGGAGGGCCCAACTGACATGTGCCACAGAACCTTGGTTTATGCCCATATCTAGTTACAACCATCAGTTAGCCATTAAAAACGAAAAAACAAGAAAATAGATACCACGTACAAACACAAGAAATACACAGCAATGCCACATTATTCATTCATTCAGATTCTATCCCACCCATCTGGCAACATGCTAACATTCAAACAATAAGGAGAAGTAAAAAAAATCATAAATTGAAATTAAGTCAACAAACATAATCAACACTGCAAGAAAGTTAAATTATAAATTACACATAACATATTAAAACAAAATGGCAGGGTTAGGGATCTCAATCATCTGGTTTTTTTTTTGGGGGGGGGAAGGGTATTACTGTCTGATCTCTGCAGAAGCAGGTGCTCTGCCGGGTAATGAGATCCCAAAATGTTTAGGGTTTTGTATGTCTAAATCATTCCGTTGAAGTTGGTGCAGAAGCAGATTGGTAACCAGTGCAAAGTGGCCAAGGTGCAGAAGATATGTTCATACTTTTTCACCCCAGTTATTAATCTAGTTGCTGCATTCTGGACCTGTTGAAGCTTCTGCAACAGCCTCATAGGCAGCCCCACATAGAGACCATCACAGTAGTTTAATCTCAAGACTACCAATGCATGAACCAATGTGTTGAGGGACACAGCATCCAGATAGAAATGCAGCTGGGTGATCGGCTTGAGATGGAAGTAGGTGGATCACAG
The DNA here is from genome assembly GCA_037367245.1 of Phrynocephalus guinanensis. Classification (NCBI taxonomy): domain Eukaryota; kingdom Metazoa; phylum Chordata; class Lepidosauria; order Squamata; family Agamidae; genus Phrynocephalus; species Phrynocephalus guinanensis. The sequence goes on from CM074732.1 coordinate 94,904,427, forward strand.
ATGCCACCTGGGATTCCATGGATAGCACCAGGTCTAGCAAAATAACCAAGCAATTATCCTTCACAGAGAGAGTAATCTCTCCAAAGTTTAGAATGTCCCCAATCCACAGACACTGGGTGGCTCCACCTGAAGGATCTCCATGTTGTCTGGTTCAGCTTCAGTCTATTTTCCCTTATCCGTTCCAGCATTGCTCCCAGGCAACACTCAAGGGATAGGACAGCATCTTCCACAGAAGGATAAAAGGAGAGAGCTGTGTGTCATCTGCATATTGATGACACGAAGCCCATATCTGAGATGGCACTGGTTGCCTTGGTAGATGACCTACAAAGGGAAATGGATAGGGGATCTGTGTCCCTTTTGGTCTTACTGGACCTCTCAGATGCTTTTGACACTATTGACCACAGCATCCTCCTGACCCGTCTCTCTGCAATGGGACTTGGGGGCACTATCTTACAGTGGCTTCAGTACTTCCTGCAGGAGAGAATGCAGAAAGTGGTGTCATGTTAAATACCATGGCCACTGACCTGAGGGGTACCTCAGGGTTCTGTTCTGTCTCCTATGTTATTTAACATTTATATGAAACCATGAGGGTGGTTTTGGGGTGAAGTGTTACCAGTATGCTGATGACACTCAACTCTACCTCTTGTCACCTCCAAATTCGAAGGAAGCTATTTCAACTTTGGATTAGTGCTTAGCTTCAGTAATGAACTAGATGAAGAAGAACAAACTGAAACTAAACCCAGACAAGACAGAGGTGCTTCAGCTCAGTCAAAAAGGAGATCAAGGGATAGGGATGCAACCTGCACTGGATGCAATTACACCCCCAATTGAAAAAAGAGGTGGGTAACCTGGGGGTGCTCCTGGACTCATCCTTGAACCTACATGGCCAGGTCACAGCTGTATGCAAGTTACACCCGTTTCTTGAGAATCCTGCTCTGGCCACTGTGACACACTGGACTACTGTAATGCGCTCTATGTGGGGCTACCAATGGAAAGTCTCAGGAAACTTCAACAAGTCTAGAATACAGCAGCCAGATTGCTGACTGGGGCAGGTTACAGATATCACAGCTCCACTGGCTGCCAATCACCTACTGGGCACAATTCAAGGTGCTGGCCTTAACCTACAAAGCACAAAATGGCTTGGGTTCAAACTGCCTCAAATATAGAATCTTGAAGTATGAACCAGCTCAGGTGATAAGGTCATCAGGAGAGGCCTTTCTCTCCATCCTGCCACCTTCACGGGTGCACCTCAAACGAACACATGAGAGGTCCTTCTCTGTTGCTGCTCCCAGACTTTGGAACTCCCTCCTGCTGGGGGCCAGGACTGCCCCATCTCTGCTCTCTTTCCGGAAGCACGCAAAGATCTTCCTTTTCAGGCAAGCTTTCCCTGAATGTGGGACTGCCTACTATGTAACTTTATATGGATTACCATTAGAGATGAGCATGAAATGAACTTTTAGTTTATTTCGTTATTTGTTATTCATTTTGTTACCTAACAAAATGAATAACAAAACCCAGAATGAATTTAGAATGAAACAAACCAAACTGAAAAAAATTGGTTCAGTTCGGTTCAGTAATGGCGGCACCTGAGATGTCTCCTACCTGGTGCTGGTGTTCCTGGTCTGGTCTTCCTGGCTGCAGGGAGGGGCAACCAGAAAAAAAAATCCAACCGGCCCATGCTACAGCTGTAAGACAGGCCACGTGATTGGACCCAGAAGTAAAAATAAAAAATAAAATAAAATAAAATAAAATAAAGGAGCGTCGACCTGGCCCCAGGGGTGGCTGGGTTGGCACCCTAAAATAAAGAAAAAGTATTAAAAATAAAAGAAGTGCTGACCCGGCCCCAGGGGGCACGTGGCTGGCGCTTGGGAAAAACCGAGGCGCTGGCCCCAAGCTGCCACTGCTGGCACTGGTAAGGTGATGATGATGATGATGTGGATGATGAGGATGAGGATGAGGATGCTTCCAGTCCAGTTTATGCAGTTCTTGTCAACGTCTGTTTTTTTAAAGGTTTTTCCCGCCAGCGCGCTGTCAAATGGATTAAGTTGCACAAAGTGGGAACAAACGAATAACAAATCAACAAACCAACGAAATGAATGTTTTTGAAAAAATTCGTTAAAAACGAACCGAACCGAACCAAAACAAATTGCCATTTTTCGGTTCGTGCTAATCTCTAATTACCATACATGATTGCATTGACCGGTTTCATAAGAACACTAGGGTTTTCCATATTGCTTTTCAACCCTCATAATGGATTTTTCTTTTCTTCTTGCACGCTCCTTATATCTCTACTGTTACCTTTTAATGTTCTACGATGCTTCTTCAAATTCCCTTAAATGTTCTGGACTGTATATTGGCCCTCATTATTGTAAGCCACCTTGGATCCTTCTCCAAGGAGAAAGGTGGGGGTAAAAATATTCAAAATAAAATAAATAAATATCTCCTGATGACCTCCACCAGTGGCTTCATGTAGATTTTGAGTAGCATTGATAAGATTATTGACCTCTGTGGGACTCCACAATTGAGAGACCAAGAGGTGGCTATCATCTCACCAAGCTGAACTCTTTTAGGTTGGTCCTCCAGGAAGAATTGGAGCCAGGACAAAGCCAGGTGATTTCCTGTTCAGCATTAGACAAAATGCACTAAACAGGCAATCCTACATGTCTGCTCAGCACCACTGAGCTCCTACTAACTCACAGAAAAGTGTTCCAGAACAACTTCAGACTAAGTTAATTTTAGGCAATGGGGGAATATCTGTTGAGAAACAGATTGGAAGAATGCACACATACCCAGGTCCTCCCCATCCCCCATCACCAAACAGCAGATCTTGGGTGAATTGTGAGCATAGTTGCTCCTTATTATTCCATCCCTTGGTAAATGTTTCAATTTATTTTAAACAAGGCAATGTATTTTAAAAACATACACACACGTCGTCACTTTAAAAGCGGAGAGGTGTCATTGGCCAAGCTGTCAGTCATCCCAGTCTCTTCTGAACAGGCTTGCATTCCTCTTGACCACGATGTGTTTGTCTTGAAGGTGCTGCAGGACTTCTTGCAGTACCTGTGTGCCAAGGTACTCTCACTCAGCTATAAATACTTCTTACCAGCCTTAGCTGGTTCACTTCCTGCAGTATCTGGGATGAGGTGGGGTGGGACTGACTGGGCCTTGATTGTATTCAGACCACACAACAGCAAAAAAATTACCTTCCATGTCAGTTTGCAGATATTCTTCCATAGCATGCCATCTCACTGATTTTAAATTTTCCCTCAGGAAGTGGTAAGATAGGTTTTGAGGTAAGTAGAAGAGGTATCTGAGGAAGTAAACTTGTCCATGAAGCTCACATTAAAAATATAGCAGTTTGTCTTCAAGATGCCACAATTTCATTTCATTTTATTTTTAATTTTTTAAAAAATTTTCTTTTGGTTTTGCCTGACAAAAATATATTAATAATTATATACCATTCAGACCATTCAGACCTGTAGTAACACTTTTCAGGCTTTACTTTTCTAAGTATAAAGTTAATTACTGCTCCCTTCTTCTTGGAGGGAAGATGCCTTTATGTCTTTATACAAGCTGGTTTGTTTTCCAGGAAGGGATGGTGGGGATTGAACTCCTACAATCTATCTCCAGAACCAGATACGTGATTCATTATGTTATCTGGCCAACAATTTATGGATGAGCTTTTTATTTACACATTTTGTTTTTAGCATATTTTCTGAAATATGTATTTCTAAATGTCGTTTCTCTGAAACTACACATTTCTAAGTTTATCTCTGAGAATAGACAATACATTCTGGTTTTTAACGTAAACATAGAAAGATAAATGGTTCATAAAGTTCACAGGAGTCTGAAGAATAACCACCTTAGAATCTACAAATTAGTCCAGCAAATAGGCATGGTGCTGATTTACTCAAACCTGCGAACTAAACAACATCCACATTGTATTCTCGAAGGCTTTCACAGCTGGGACCAGATGGCTGTTCAGGGTTTTTCGGGCTGTTTGGCCATGTCCTGGAAGTTTTTCTTCCTGGTGTTTTGCCAGTCTCTGCGGCCAGCATTTTCAGGGGGCAAAGAGCTCAGGGGAGCTAGGAGTTCTCCATAAATCCCCCCTCCTAAAGCTGTAGTGTACACTCTATAGTGGTACCCCGACTTAAGAGCAGCTCGACTTAAGAGCAATTCAACTTAAGAGTGGAAAACTGTTGGCATTTTAACTGCTTCCTTACAAATTTTAGATATGGTCTGCTCGACTTACAATTTTTTTCATTTTTAACTTATTTTTTCAATTTTTTAGATAGGTACCCCAAGAGTTGTTTGACTTAAGAACATGCATTCAGAATGGATTAAATTTCTAAGTTGAGGTACCACTGTATTTCCATTTTCAGCTAAGCTTTAGGGAGCACTTTTAAGATATGGTGTTCTACTGTCTGTGACACTGTTTTAAGATGACCTAGTTGAGAGCTGCTGGATTTAATTACCCGTGGTATACTTTATCACTGTTGTTTTCATATGGACCTTTACTTCTGTTTTATAATGTCTTCTATGCAAATAGTAGTTCAGGCCTGCCCAAAGTCCGGCCCGGGGGCCAAATCCGGCCCGTCAGGCCATTCTGAGTGGCCAGTGGCTGGCTGGCCTGCCCCTCCCTCCCCCTCCTTCACCCCATGTTTTTTTTTAAAGAAAGTGGGTGGGGCTTTTCAGTGTGGTGGCAGGGTCGGGGAGCAACCGGCCCCTGACACATTCTCAGCCACCAAATCTGGCCCTCCTTACAAAAAGTTTGGGCACCCCTGTAGTAGTTGAAAGCGGGATGTACATACATAAAGCCAAACAGGGTAGAAAAAAAGGAGGTAGGGAAGAATTTAGTCCTTTCAAATATTATTTTCAAAGATTCACTGAGAAGTGGGAGCCTTGTTTCAAAACCTGGGATTAAACCTCTAATCCTTTCATCTCTGTTAATACCCGGTATCCCTTTGATACATAGGTTGGATTAAGCGAGAATCAACAACAAAGACAAATACTTTGCTGAGATCTCATGTCTACCAGCAGTTGCCATCTATGCGTTGCAACCTCATGGTTGCCACCAGAGGGAGAAAGGGAGATTAGCAAAATGTACTTTACTGTAGTGGGAGAAATGCAAGGGGGTTGTGTTAGATTTCACAGAGCAGTTTCAGAGGCAACATTCATTGACGAGTGTCATCACGTTTACCTTCTGACCAAGTTGGAGGTAGCTGGGCAGGTGCAGGCCGACTACCCCAAGTCTCTATCCGTGGCTCAGGAAGAACTAATGATGAAATGATAAGCACCCTGACTCAACATTCATTAGGCCTACTACTGGGTACTTCATTTTATTTCTCACCAAGTATACAATTTAATATAGCACATGTCTTGGCTGGGTTTTGTTGTTTGTTTGTTTCTTTTCTGTTCTCCTTTACTACAGAGACAAGGGTACTTTTCATCTTAAATCCTATTATATGTTGCTATTCAGTTTTCTGAGACAGGTTTACAGATTATTTGCTGTCCTCCTGTGCAATTCTTATTGTTCTGTGGGGTAACTTCGTGTTTGAGTCTCATCTGCAGCTCAAGGAGCTAACTGCAACTCCTACTAGCAATGAACGTTTGATGAAATTATAAGACAGCTTCGCTGCAGAGAATTGGGAGCTAATAGAGATAAGAAGGGACTGGTTTATTTTCCATGGCTTCAGAGACTAGGATGTGGGGCAATGGTCTCAAGCGTCAGGAAAAGAGATTCAATTTAAACATTAGGAAGAATTTCATGACAGTTAGAGCTGTTCGGCAGTGGAATATGCTGCCACGGAGGGTGGTGGAGTCTCCTTCTTTGGAGGTGTTTAAGCAAAGGCTGGATGGCCATCTGTTGGGTGTCCAATGATGTGGGTTCCTGCATGGCTGGCAGGGCCGGCGCTAGGGTTTTTTTGCGCCCTAGGCGAGGGGTGGGGGGCGGGTGGGCAGCGGTGGGTGGGGGGGCGGATGATGGGGGACGGTGGGGGTGGCGGATGACGGGGGACGGCGACGGGCATGGGGGGTGGATGGCAATGGGCGCGGGGGGTGGCGGTCGGTCGGCGATGGGCAGCGGGGGGACGGACGGCAGTGGCCAGCAGTGGGGGGACAGCATGCTGGCCAGCGCCCCCTCTCCATTTTAGCACCCTAGGCAACTGCCTAGTTCGCCTTAATGGATGCGCCGGCCCTGATGGCAGGGGTTGGGCTAGATGGCCCTTGAGGTCTCTTCAACTCTATGAGTCTATGATTCTATGATTCTATGATAATGGAAGCATAAGAAATGCCTTGCGGTGATTCATGAACTTACAAACTGCAGACATTTGCTGCAAGGATGCAAAATGAATTTAACTCTAAATCTAAATATAAATTTAAAAGATGTTCTAAGCATAATTTCTGATACTCTACATCATAACTGAAGCAACATGCATATGAAACTGTCTACATAACATTCAACAGTAAATCCAATCTGACTCACACTTTCAGAATTAACATGCAGGTTGGAACATGGTTATTCTGCTGACTTCATTTCTCTGATTTTTACAATCTCAGGTGTGTGAGTCTGAAAACAGACATCTGCAAATACTAGAACTATAGATAGGAAACAAATTTATTTATTGAACTTGTATACAGCTCTAATTAATAATAAACACAGCTATGGGCAGTTTACATCCAGAGCGAGATAAACATAAAACAAATCAAAATGTCATAAAAGACACACCACATATGACTAGACAAAACCATTGAATAAATCAATAAAACCCAAAGTTGCCTGGCAAACAGGCAATTAAAGGTAATTTATCATACCATGTTAAGAGAGGATGCTGCCAAAGCCTTCAGTAAAGAGCCTTGTTTTGAATTATCCTCTTAAAGATAGCGAGGAAACGTTATTTTTAAAAAGCTGCTTTTTCAGGGATCACTGCACAAATGGTGAGTTTCTTCCTACTAACAAGAAAGTTGGGCAGGTCAAAATCTAAATGTTGCAGCAAAAGCTCAGCTCATTTACCGAACATTGACATCCGCTGCAGTATTCTTTTCTGATTTCTATCCCGCCTCAACAGTTTTCCGACTTACATTTTACAAGAATCTACCCCAAGTTCTTGGTCTGGGAGGAACCGAACCATAAACTCAGAATTAAATTTTGCTCCCTTTCTTTATAAGTTAACAAGTGCTAACAAGCCACCTATTGTTTCAATTTTACTCATTACTGTGTTTTCTTCATGATTGCAGCCTTTTTGGTATATTTTCTGATTCATTTAGAAGCCCCAATAAAATGTTTTTGTTCCGTCTCATCAATTTTATAAAGCTGCTCACAATGTAGCCAAAGAAGATATTCCTATACAGTATCATAGTTGAGATGATTAGTGCTACATGCTGCTAAGCACCACACAAAAGGGGGGGGGGTACATTTTAATGAACAGCTTCAAAGCCAACACATTCTATGAAACAACTTAAACACGAGAACTGCTGAATTTAACTAGCAACAGGAGTTGCAACTGAACAGTATGGAAGGGCATACTTCTTCTTCTTCTTCTTCTTCTTCTTCTTCTTCTTCTTCTTCTTCTTCTTCTTCTTCTTCTTCTTCTTCTTCTTCTTCTTCTTCTTATTATTATTATTATTATTATTATTATTATTATTATTATTATTATTATTATTATTATAAAAATCATTTCTGTCTTATAATGACCCTTTTCAGGATTTTCTAGGTATAGAGTATTCCAAAGTGTATGGAAGTCAAATCTAACACTAACGAAACTGCTTGGACGAGAAGTGAAATGTTTCACTCTCACAAGAAAAGAAGTCCAGTTGCCATGACTCAATTTCCAGATGATTTTCCCCGGATGACTGAGAATCTTCAGGGACATTCAGAAGTGGTTCACCATCCCCTTCTTCTTGGAGCACCCAGGAACTGTGCAGCTTGTCCAAGACCACACAGGCTGGCATTTCTGGGAGGCACATAGGGAAACTCAATCCCCTACCTCTGGCACTGGACCCAGATATCTAACTCACTAAAGCACCCATCCAGCTAAAGGCTACAACTTAACAGTACTCCCCACTTTTGGTTTATAGTATTGATGATGATGATGATGATGATGATGATGATGATGATGATGATGATGATGATGATGATGATGATGATGATGATGATTTGGGTTGTTTGATAAATCATTGTTGTTAAGTTAACCGCACAAAGTTCCTATTTGAGGAAAATTGAATTGTGGCATACAAATATAAAAATAAATAATAAATAAATATTTGTTTTCTCAAATATAAAACATGGGAATCCTGGTCATTCTGTTCATGTACTAGTAATGTGGCATTTTGTGGAGCTCTCATGGGGAGGTATCCAGTATTTCCATAAAGAATCAGAAGGCGTTTTCAATATATAGCCCCTGTCTGTACAAGAGCAACAGTGGTGAAGCACTGGCAGAGTGTTAGGCTCCGCTGATAGAGACACAAATTCTACTTTAGGAGTGATTAGTTGTAATTGTTTCATTAAAAGATGGCATCAGTATTTTGCAGTGAGATGTATAATTTTCACTTGCTCAGATATTCCACCAGTCCAAAGAGAGTGATCCAATAGGGGAACACTAGTGCTCAGAGGGGGGTGTACGGACCTTCCTATTAAGAGTATAGATGGTGCCACCAGGAATTTTACTTGGAGAAGAGAGTTGTCTTATGGCACAGTATTATTTTAGATTAACCAACCAGATAACTCAGACGTCGATGTTAACTATCCCAAAGTGTCTTTGCCTGTCTTTCTTGGCATTCTGTTTCCTTCAAACCAGATGATCAGAATACTAAATATCTACACAAGCGAGGAGCTCATCTGCACACACAAAAGACAAACTGAGTCTCACATAGCTTGTTTACACAAGAGATAGTATGCATGGATTAGCTTCTTCAAATAGTTGCAGTTGCTGTACTGACAACTTCCCAGGCAAAGACTTTGCTGGCTGTCTAGGCTTCTTTGGTATCTACAGCATGGCAGCCATTTTGGATTAACGATGATAATTTCAGCAAACAAGCATCAAAAGAGCATGATCTGTCCATCCGAATCTATGAGGATAAATCTGACCCTGGGCATTTTGTTGCTTGAAGTAAAGAATAAGGGCCTTTTCACACGACCCCTAAGATCTGCTGGTCCCTTAAATTCGGACCAGAGATCTTGGGGGTTCGTTTCTGTTCCTGCGTCCCCACCCCTCAGCACTTCCTGCTCCTGTCGGCGTGAGGGGAGGGAGGGAAAAAAAGGACAAAAGAAGCCTTTACTAATCTGCCGGTGCCGGTCGAAGTTGCCACGAGCCCCGTTACTTCCTGGTTCCTTCTCAAGGGGCTCTTAAAGGGGCGGGAGGCAAAAAAACAACAGACAAGCGAGGAGAGCCCGGCACTCTTATCCGCATCAAATATTTTTCACCTCCAGAGAGAAGGTACAAGAAAAGTGTGCTGGGTCGCGCTAAAGTGGGCGGGGTCGCACTTAATTGTCTGCAAACTCCGTAGCTGGTGGGGAAACATTTCTAAGCTCTGGAGCGGGGAGCCATTTGCAGCGCAACTTAGGGGTCGTGTATAAACACCCTAAGATGATGCTGTCAGTGCTTTCCATATATAGAAGTTGTCTGGACTGGCAGCTGAGACTTACATCAAGGTTTTGACAAAATTAAGGAGAAAATTAAAGGAGAAAAGAGCAGAGAGAGAGAGAGAGAGAGAGAGAAATTGAGACTGGAGTAAAGGGCAAAACGTTAGGCACTATAAAGACTGACAGAATTGTTTCAGTATGAGACTTCACAGATCACAATCCATTTCTTCAAACACAGGGACTGCAATTTGTACTTATACATATTCCCATGGTGGTGGTGATCATAGGTAAGTAAGGATATAGCCCAGTGGTGGTGAACCTTTGGCACTCCAGATGTTTTGGACCACAACTCCCAGAATTCGAAGCCTATATTGCCAATGACACATGACAGAGAGAGATGTGGTCTGGAGTGCCGAAGGTTCACCACCATTGACATAGCCAGTCGAAAGCATAAGAATGCATCTTTGAAACACATATAGGACTATCACAAAGAGATTATCCTAAAGCAGTGCTCCCCAACCTTTTTATCCCCGCGGACCGGTAAATGTTTGATAATTTTTCCGTGGCCCGCTTGTTTTAATTTAATAATTTTAATTTAATTAAAAGGCCCCGCCTCCTCCTCTCTCTCTCTCTCTCTCTCCCCTCAGACTGGCTGCTGCGCGCGTGCGCGACCCCCTCCTCGTTCGCCCCACCCACCGAACCCCCTTCCTCCCTCCCTCCTCTCCCCGAGGGTGTGAGACCCCTCCTCCCCTCGCCCTCGCCCTCCTCCTACCTTTGGCCTCGCAGTCGGCGCACTACTTGTTGTCCTCCTCCCGGAGGAGCTTGGCCAGGATGGCCTGGTGCTGCTCGTTCTGCTTCTGCGCCTTCTCCCGGCACGAGCGTGTGGCCATGGCGAAGGAATTGGGGGGGGGAGGGTGGCAGGGCAGGGTGGAGGGGACTGGGGGGGCAGAGGAGACCAGGTGGGGTGGGGGTGGGGTGGGGAGGGGAGGGAGGAAGGGAGAGGGAGGGAGGGTGGCCTCAAGCAAGCGGGTGGGCGGGTGCGCCCACGGGGGGCGTGAGAGAGAGAGAGAGAGAGCCAAGGGGGAGGATGAGGGTGGTGGTGGTAGTGGGGGGGAAGGGAGTCGGGCGGGCGCCCACCACCCTTAAGAGCTGGAAGGGGAGAACTGGAGCCGAAGCCGGCAGCCTGAGAGCAGGAGGAGGAGGAGGAGCGGGCGGCGGCGGCGGCGCCAGCACTTCCTCCTTCCTTCTGGCCCGGTCACGCCGGCCGCGAGAGGAGCCCCGGCGAGCGCAGCCAACCAACCATAGGCTGCTGGGAAGTCGGACAAGGCTGGCTGCAGGAGGAGGAGGAGGAGGAGGAGATGCGGAGGGCACCCTCGCCGGCGGCCTCAACCGGAACTACTCCTGGCGAACCGAGGAAGAAGAGGAGGAGGAGGAGGAAGGGGGGGGTTGCCATCCGCTCGCGGGACCTCCGCCGCCGCCGCCACTGCCGCTCTTTCGAGTGACGCGTCCCTGGTCTCCCTACAAACGAGGCAAAGTAGTGCGTGGAGCAGGCGCCCCGTGGCACAGAGGCACCGAGAGAGAGAGAGAATGAGAGACTGAGACTCTGGCCCGGGGTGGAATTAAGCCCCCGGGACATGTGGTGGTGGTGGTGGGGGAAGAGATCCTGGAGGAAACGTGCCTAGAGCTGGCAATTAGGTCCGTTCGCATCGGGGGTGGGCTCTAAACACGGCGACCGCCCCCGCGCCAACCTCCCCCTTTCCCCTCCCCTTCCGCCAACAAGTGGCTTAAAATGGGCGGCAAGTCGTCATTCTCTACAAGGGAGGGAGAGCGAGCGAGGGGTGTGTGGACATGACTAAACTATGCCTCTCTTCTGCCGCCCGCCTGCGGCTTGGGAATGAATGATCTGAAGTTCCTCGGGCGGCGGCCCGGTGCGGATTGCTCCACGGACCAGCACCGGTCTGCGGCCCGGGGGTTGAGGACCACTGTCCTAAGCATAAGTCAGAGTATATCAAGGAATATAATTATTTCATATTCATACGATGTTACAGAGAATTGGCTTATTAATACATGTAGCATTCTTAGAAGCCATAATCTTTATTCAGGCCTATAGACATCCCTGCTGCAATTTGGGTGGTGGTGTGTATGTTAAACCCCCCCCCCCCACACACACACACAAATCATGGCAGGGAGGATTGGATGGAAGGTGACCATTTGCTTTATGGTTTGAAATTCAATATTTGTTTTTTAAAAGCCAATTCATCATACATTCTTTGTTTCATATTCATTCAAAGCAATGATCCTGATGAATACAAAGAAAAAAGGTTTACCCTTTTTAAAAATTCATTCATTCATCAGTCACTTTTTGGCTCCTGGATTGTTATAGTTCCTATGCAGAATGCCATCTCTTCCTGCATCGGATTCATCAGAGAAGCATTCAACTGCACAGAATTTTCTGCACGGAACAATGGACAAAAACATAGGGAAGGAATTAAGACTGGAGCCTTGTTTTAATAGGAAGCCAGGCAACCATGCTTACCCAGATGGAAGTCTTGGGGAGGCTGGGAATGGCATGATTCTGTCATTGTGAAGAAGAGGAAGTTATGGGAGCACTTATCACATGTTTAGTTTCTACTGCCACTGAACTCCTCTTGGTTGTCTTTTCCTGGGTGCAATCAACTCTGAGGCTACATTGGGATGCTGAAACACCGTTGCTGGAAGACTCCATCATTTCTGACCTGATCATTCTCACATACAATGAGCTAACACTCCTGCAACATTTGAGCAGAAACAGCAATTGCCCAGTTCCAACAGTTTTATTCATCCAACCGTTTGACTGATGCATTGATTTAAATAAAATCAGAAATTGTTTACATTTTAGCCATTTTACCTCCTGTGCTCCCCTGTGAAATATTTGTAAATTGTTACTAACATTTGCAGCACATCAAATATGCAGGCATGACTCTGTCAAAGCATATTTCTTTCTTGGGCAGCATTTATAAACTCTCTGAAGTCTGCATAACCTTTTCATAAATACATTCCAAGCTGCCTTCTGGGTCATTATACATAAATTCAGGGTTGTCGAATGAGGACAGTTACTCTGCCTCCTGGCTATCTTTTGCAAATATTTTTTTGAAAATATGTTACAAAACTGGTAAGTCTCTGGGCTTTCAATTTAACAAGTGCACGTCTTTAACATACTGTCTCTAGTTCAGTTCTGATTGGAGGTGAATGAACTCAGATCCGCATAACAGCTTGCTTCTCCAGGAAACATGCAGACAGTGAGAGAAGCAAATCAAACAAGACACAGTATATCCGGCAATAGTAGTATTAAACATTTATGAATGCAATGAATGTCCTTCCACTTTGTAAATAGAATTGTCGATTTCACACTCTGTTTTGGTGGCTTTTTGATGCAACTGGGAATCCCTAATTTATCCACAAAAATTCTGTAGAAAGAACCAGTTACTTACCTGTAAAGGTGGTTCTTTGAGTGGTCCTTCGTGAAGCCACACAGATGGGTTTCCCAAGTGCGCATGCATGAGGTCCGGACTTCCCTAGCAATAGGAAAGTTCATTAGTCTCCGCCCCCTCACACTGGGCATGTGCGAGTGGGTTCCTGCCAAATGCCTCAGATCCCTCACAACCGTCAGTGTGACAGGTAAGTCCCGAACATGGCATGATGGCCTGAGGGGAGGAGGGGAGGTGCTGTGTGGCTTCATGAAGGACCACTCAAAGAATCATTTTTACAGGCAAGTAACTGGTTCTTCTCCTTTGTGGCCTTCATGAAGCCACACAGATGGGTGATTACAAGCATACTCACAGGATGGTGGGGAGTCATGCCATCACAAAAGACAGGACAGCTCTCCCAAAGCTCGTTGAAGACCGCATTCGGGCATCCATCCTGTAGTGTTTCACGAAGGTTCTAGGTGTTGACCAAATGGCAGAGTCACAGATGTCTTCCAAGGGAACGCCCTTTAGAGCCACTGAAGAAGCCAACATTCTCACTGAGTGGGCTCTTATCCAACTGGTAATAGTTTTTTAGCCAACTGGTATGCCAGAGTAATGGCATCAACAATCCAATAGGAGAAACACTGTGGTGAAACCTGTGAACCTTTAGACAAAGAATCATAACAAACAAATAACCTTGATGTCTTGCAATATGACACAGTCCTGTATGTATAAAAAAGCAAGGGCCCGTCAGATGTCCAAGGAATGAAGGTCTCTCTCCAGTCGACTGGACAGGTTTGGAAAAAAGGTAGGCAGTGAAATAGGTTGAGATATATGGGGGGAAAACTACCTTGAGCAGGAAAGAGATGTCAGGGTAGGTCACTAACTTGTCCTTATACAACTGGAGATAGGGAGGGATGCAACGAAGGGCACAAAGTTCACTGGCTCGTCTGGCTGAAGTGATAGCCAAGAGGAAAGCAGTCTTGAAGGTAAGTAGTCTCAGGTCACAAGTAGCTAGAGGCTCAAATGGGGGGAGCATGACTTGGTGTAAAACTAAAGGCAAAGACCACTGAGGAGGAATAGGTTTACGTTTTGGAAAGGAATTCTGAATTCCTCTGAGGAACAACTTTAGGGTGTCTAAAGAAACCAGATGTTGGTGAGTCTTCAGGTTGATTTGAAAGAAAACATGCTAGATCCACTCAGAGAGAAAAATAGTCAATCTGGATTTCTTGTTTTTTTCCCCTGCTTAGATGCAGAACCCTACATTTATCTCTGTTGAAACTCATTCTATTAGCTTTGGACCAGCATTCTAATATGTCAAGGTCATTTTGAAGATTTATCCTATCCTCTGGGGGATTAGCCACCCCTCCCAATGTGGTACCATCTGCAAATTTAATCAGTCTACTCTCAATTCCTTCATCCAAGTCTTTAATAAAGATGTTGAATAGCACCGGATGCAGAACAGAACCCTGGGGTACCCCAATAGTCACCTCTGTTCATGCTGAGGAGAAGCCATTTATGATCATCCTTTGGGTATGATTCGTCAATCAATTACAAATCCACCTAACGTACAGATGGGCACGACTAGGGAAAATGACGTTTTCGAGTTGTCGTGTGTCGGAGGCAGTCCGTTTTGGCTCGTTTCCGTTTTTCGCAAAATTTTGCAAAAATTAGTCGGTTTGTTTTTTCGTTGTCATTAGTACTGGTTTGGGGGGGGGTAGCGGGCTCCTGGAGGGAGCTGCAGGAGTCAGCCAGAGCCACAAGTGACGGACTGGCAGACTCTTTGCACCCGCTGTGTCTCACGTACTTGCATGTAGTGTAATGCAAGTAGATCTGGCTTAGGGTTAAGACAGGTTAGCGCAAGGGCTAGGGTTAGGCTAGTTACGGGTGAGGTTAGGGTGAGTATTGGGGTGCACCTCTGGGTGCCTCTCTGACCCACTTAGAAGGACAGTGTACTGGCGTATGGGTTAGGCTTAGGGTTTGGGTATGGGCTACGATTAGTGGGCTGTTTATGCCCGATTGGCACATCCCAGAAGTCTCTGTGGTCAACCTGGCCAAGTGGCCATGCGATTGGTGGAAAATTTGCATGGTCTATTCCCATGGGCGAGCCCATCATTGCAAATGTGCAGGTGTAAAAAAATAAAATAAAATAAAATAAAATAAAATAAAATAAAATAAAATAAAATAAAATCAACGGAGACTTTTTTTTGCAAGAAAACCCCACTGCTGCTACTGTAAAAATTCAAGCATTTAAAATAGCTAATTTTCGCATGTTTCTGTGGTGCTTTGATGGGGTTTTGGGCAACGATTTAAAAAAAATATTGCAGTCGCCATTTTGGATTCCCCCCACTGCATGGCAAATGGATGCGCCCTCCCAGCCTGGTACAGTCAGCAAAACCTGGCCATGCGATTGGTGGAATGGCTCCAAAACTTTGCATGGTCCACTCCCATGGGCGAGCCCATCATTGTGAATGCGCAGGTGTAATAAAATAAAATAAAATAAAATCAACGGAGACATTTTTTGCAAGAAAAACCCACTGCTGCTACTGTAAAAATTCAAGCATTTAAAATAGCTAATTTTCGCATGTTTCTGTGGTGCTTTGGTGGGGTTTTGGGCAACGATTTCAAAAAAAATATTGCGGTCGCCATTTTGGATCCCCCGCACTGCATGGCAAATGGATGCGCCCTCCCAGCCTGGCACCAGCAGCGCAGCAGTAGCAATAGCCAAGGAGAGGGGGGCGGGGACCCCCCCCCAAATAAAACACCCTTCTGGCCTGGTAGGTGCCCTCAGACAGTTTTCGCCTACTTTTAGGGCCGGGAATCGGTTTTTTAAAAACTTAAAAAAAAAATTTTTCTGTGCCGCTTGGCATTGCGCGATCACCGCGATGCAAGTAACGAGCACGACAAATCAGACCAAATTGTTCGTTCGTCGGTTCGAGCTCGAATTCTGGTGGAGTAATTCCCATTACTGTTTCCGTAGAGTAACGGATACGAGTAACGGAAACGGAAACGGGAATACCGCTAAGTCGTGCCCATCTCTAAAGTAGCACTATTTATCCCACATTCAGTTTTGTAGTTACCTGCCCAGGTCAATGATTGCATCACATATTTTTTACTTTTTTTTTAACTATTCTTGACCTGGACTCAAAAGGCACATACAGTACAAACTGTATATACTAGAGGAAGTTACAGACAAAAATATGTGTGTTAAAGAAAACAGAATAAGGAAATTTACATGTTAAGAAAAGCAGCATTTAGAAATAAATGCCCTTCATGTAGACTGTGAAGATTCTCAGTCATCCAGGTGAGGTCATCTGGGAGTTGACTCATGGCAAATGGACTTATTTATTTATATATTTTGAATATTTTTACTCCACCTTTCTCCTTGGAAAAGAACCCAAGGTGGCTTACAATAATGAGGGGCAATATACAGCCCAGAACATTTAAGACATATTCAAGTTAAGAACAGGGAATTAAAAGAAACATCATAGAACATCAAAAGGTAACAGTAGAGCTACAGAGAGCACGCAAAAAGAAAAGAAAAATCCAATATGAGGGGTGGAAACTAACATGGAAAACACTGGTGTTCTTGTGAAATCAGTCAATGCAATCATGTATGGTAAAGTTACATAGTAGGCAGTCCCACGTTCAGGGAAAACTTGCCTGCAAAGGAAGGTCTTTGCCTGCTTCCGGAAAGACAGCAAAGATGGGGCAGTCCTGGTCTCCAGCGGGAGGGAGTTCCAAAGTCTCGGAGAAGCAATAGAGAAGGCCCTTTCATGTGTTTTTTGAGGCGCACCTGTGAAGGTGGCAGGATGGAGGGAAAGGCCTCTCCTGATTACCTTAACAGACTTACAGTGCAACAAGTCCCAAGCATTCAAATAGAACTGAACACTATGTATTATTAGAATACACTTAGAAATAAAGCATTTAAAGGTCTCTTCATTAAAACACTAATCCCAATTTATCTTGGGGGGGGGAAGTACTTTGGCTATAATTCCTTGTCTGCTTCTGGCAGGGCAGCATGGTGTCAGGGGGAACTTAACCTCTGCATGTTAACAGATATCCAAAGCCTGGGATTGGCCACTGGGAAGGGACGTCTTGGCTCCCCACCAATGGGTTCTAATGGTGGTGGGACCATGAGAAGTTCTTCAATAAATCTCCAAGTCTGAGAATGTTTAGATGAAAGAATATGGTGTTACAGTTTGCTTGAACCCAAGCTATAAAGGGCTTTATAAATCATAACTGGTATAGTACTTTGAATTGTACCTAGCAACAATCTAGCATTTTGAAGCAGTAGCATTTTGTGCAAGGCATGTTAATTCTTTCTTTCTTTCTTTCTTTCTTTTTCTTTCTTTCTTTCTTTCTTTCTTTCTTTCTTTCTGTCTGTCTGTCTGTCTGTCTGTCTGTCTGTCTGTCTGTCTGTCTGTCACAGCAGCCATGTAACAGTTGAAGGTTTCTGGGGTTTGTTGTCGAACCCCAACAATTTTTCTAGCTTCTAAGGGAAATAGAGTGCCAATACTTTTAATAACTGCATCAGAGAGTAGCCCCTCTAAAACAGGAGGTACAAGAGCCCTCTCCATCTTGCTGTCCATACAGTTGCCCTTCCCCCTTCAACCTACTCTTGAAAACCTTTTGCTGCATCATTTAACTCCCTTGCAAAAGCAAATTACTTTACTTGGCTTGTAGTAGGATAATTTCCACCCTCTCCCTCAGCCCCCCTTTCAAAGAATAAAATATGGTAATACCAGTTAGGTCCAGCTATTACTTGTATAACTTACAAGGTATCCAGAAAATCTTCATTTGCTAATGTTCTTGTTCTCAGAAGTATGTCTAGCCCAGAACAAAGTTATATTAAGAAACATGGTGAAAAGAGATAAGGCACGAAGATACTGCATTGGTAAAAAAAAAAAAAGATGACTATATTGTAGATGGCTTAGCATAATGTGGAAATGAATCACTAGCAGCTGGATTTCCAAGAAATCTTTGCATTATTAACTGCATAGTGCCATCTTTTTAAAAAAATATATGTAATGCTTCTGTATGTGGACAAGATGGGCTAAAGGTAAAAATGAAAAATACGTCAGTTCTGCATCATCAGTACAAAGGCCTGGTGAGTCCATAATTCTGTCTTCCATTATCACCAGTTAGATGCCAGTGGGAAACCTACAAATAAGACATGATAGAAACTAGTTTGCTGACGGTTAATTCACAGCATAGTTCCAGTAATCCTGGAGATGCCATCTCTAACCATTTGGCTTCACTAAATGAACCTAGCTTTTAGTATTACAAATGGGCATGAGTATTAGTATTTAGTATTAGATGGGCATGAACCACCGGCTTCACAGTTTGGGCGGGTTCGTTTATTGGCGCATCAGTTGATCCATGGTTTGGCAACCCACCGCCCCCTGTGGGTGTCCACTCAGAGGCACAGTCCCAGCTTCCCTGTGCTACCTCCTCTGGGCACTGCCTCTCAGCGGGTACCTGCCCAGGGGGAGCGGGGGGACACAGAACCATTGATCAGTTGTTTTTGTTGCCAGCAAATGAACTGCTCCAATCCACTGAACTAGCTGTTCACATTCATCTCTAATATATATAATCTAATATATTTTCTTCCCTCAAGGGAAGAAAAGGTCCCATTCAATATATATATGTTTCATTTTTTGCAAGACATATATATATTAAATACTAATACTCATGCCCAATATTCTCCCTTTCCTTTTTCTGTGCATTATTCTGTACACTAGTTACATTTCCGCTCAGTTACCTTTATTCCTTAGTGAAAAACTAATTAAGCCAAATATTGAATGGGACCTTTTCTTCCCTTGAGGAATTGTTTCAAACCCTGGGTCATTTTGGTTGTCCTTTTTTGTCCACCTCTGCCTTGTTCTTGCTGTTGAAGATACAATAACCTGAACTGTATAAAGTGACATACCTGTATATGCATGTACAAAGCCATTTTATATGGCACTTAGATTTTCAGTTCATTTCCTAATGATCTGCATTGTGAGATATGTCTTTATCACATTCATAAACATGATGTACTGGTATTCCAATCATGCTAAATGAAGGTCCACTCCAGAATTTTCTTGATAAGAGTCCTAGCCTAATCACTGCTTAGCCTTAAAAGCCACCTGGAGTTCTGACCAGCACTGAAATAGTGTTCCCTTCTTTAAGAAATTTTGCAAACCGGTTGTCAGTTCCACTTTGCCCAGAATATTCTGTGACAAATATTTTCTAGTTCTAAGAATGCATTGTCTGATTCATTTCTTATATGGCCCTAAACCTGTGTGTTAAGCTACAGGATAAACATACAGCTTTGGGGTGCCCCTAGACTCATATATGAACCTGGATGCCCAGGTTTCAGTAGTATTTTTGCACAAATAAAACTAGTGCTCCAGCTGCATCTGTTCCTTGAGAGTACATCCTAGTTAGATTACTATTATGCACTCTTAATCGATAAAGCTCCAAATGGCTATGTCTCCCATCATGAATCTGCTCAAGTGTTAAGAAGATAATCAGGAGAGCCCTTTCTCCTGGTCCAGCCCCATTCACAGGTCCCTTTAGGGGAAACACAGGAGAGATCTTTCTCTGTTTGTTTTCGACTCTGGAATTTCCTCCCACAGGAGCCCAGGCTGGCCCCATCTTTGCTGTCCTTCTGCAAGCAAAGACCTTTCTCTTCAGGCAAGCTTTCCCTCAGTGACTAGTTGCCTAAGTGAAATTTTTAAATGGCTCGTTGTACCTTGCTGGTTTGAATGTGTTTTTTGGTATTGCTTTTGCTTACTATTTCATAGATTGGTGTTTGATCCTTTTTATTATCTGTACACTTTTTATTTTTAGCTGTAAATGTTGTCTTTCGGTGATGCAAGGTGCCTCGGGTCCCACATCTTCCAATGTAACGTGCTCGGCACACACTGTCTCAGTAACATGATGTGGAATCTGAGCATGCTGTTCTGGACTCTCCATGGCTGGCCATCAACACTCATGCCCCTTTTATGTGACCAAATTTTTCTCACGTTTCAGTGGAATATTTCACTAGATGATTTGAATACAGTTGCTAAACATTGAAGTCGGAACCCTTCCCAAGACTTATTAACCATGCATAGATGTGATACAGGTTCAACCAGTTTCTCCTGCTGGTCACCATCTCCTTTTTCTTATTCACTGGAGATTGGCTGTGACTACCTTCTGAAGACCAAGAGGTGCAGGCCTCCCCACAACATCCCTATTATTTTCTGTGATAACAAGACAGCTCACCTACTCTCTATTTTCTGTAATGCTTGATACAATTCCTATACTTTGGATTTCAAAAGTATCCCTTTGGATGGGTGTCAAGTGCCTCAATGAAGAGCTACTTCTTAAGCAACCTACTGAAGGTAGGCAGGGAAGGGGCCAGGGTACAGCTTGACCAGGAGCTGGTGCCACAGGGCTGGTGCCATAGCTGAAAAGCCCAACTTCTAGTGGATATTTCCCTGGACTCCCTCAGTGTAGCCACCCAGAGAAGCATGGCCTGCAGACATCTGGAGGCAGAGGTAGAAGACCTTGGGAGATATGCTCCAACAAATAATGTGTTCTGTTTTCATTTATCAGCTTCAAGAGTCTGAAAGGAATGATCTCACATGTCTCGCTTTACAGCATGTTTCACTTTTTGCAAGACATGCAATAGGTCCTAACCATGTAAGGACAACCTGAGCATCTTTTGGGCCATCAGCATCAAGGAGCAGAAGAAAGGAGTACTAGAAAACACTAGTGCATCTTCCTTAACATGCAACAAAACGGCTACTCACTGTTTCCTAGAAATTTATTTCATTTTCCAACTTGAGTTAAGACATAGTTGAGAGACTTCAAAGACTTCCTCTCAATTCTTGCAATTCAGCCAGAATCCTTTGGAAGACAAGTGGAGAAAGAAGCCACGGTAAATTCATATTTGCAAGCATGCTAGTGTTGAATCTGATTGAGGGCATGCTGGGAAGCCCTCAACCTGTGCATGCAGTTGGATAAGTCTCAACCCATGACTGTCTTCTCTAACTATCAAGAAATATCAAGATGAGCACGTACTGTGGAGAATGAACAATAGGGATGTGAATAAAACTTGCAAGATTCCTTGATTTTAGGCCATCTCAACATGATACAAACATGAAGACAATGAATTTTCAAGCCCAAAAGATTCCCCATCTCCAGCATGAGACAAGTTGTGCTTCTCTTGTGCTTTCAGCCTTCTCTGTTCCCATGGACTGGAAATAGGTCTCAGCACCTTCTCTCACAGTTCCCATGCCCTTGTTATCCACAGATGCAAGCTTCCTAGGTACCCAAGAGTCCAGGGCTGGGTTGCTGTTTTCCACTGATTGGCTCTAGAGCAGGGGTCCTCAAACTTTTTAAACATGGTACCACTTCACTGTCCCTCAGAACTTTTGGGGGCTGGGCACCAGTGGCAGAAGTGGGAGAGAGCTGAGGGAACTGAGGGCGGAAGGGTTGGGGCACACAATGGCGGCGGTGGTGGGGAGGGTGAGGAAACTGAGATGGGGAGGGGTTGGGCAAGTGGTGGTGGTAGCTGTGGCATCGGTG
Organism: Phrynocephalus guinanensis; assembly: GCA_037367245.1. Classification (NCBI taxonomy): domain Eukaryota; kingdom Metazoa; phylum Chordata; class Lepidosauria; order Squamata; family Agamidae; genus Phrynocephalus; species Phrynocephalus guinanensis. The sequence continues at coordinate 94,926,015 of CM074732.1, forward strand.
GGGGGGAAGTGGGGGAGGCCCTCCCATTTTAAACTGCCCTGCATGTGGCTGGCACACTAGTCATCTGGGCAGCAGGGGGAGAGCAGGGGAGGCCCTTCCATTTTAAACTGCCATGCACGCAGATGGCGTGCCAGTCATCTAGGCGGCAGAGGGAGCCCTCCCATTTGAAAATGCCCTGCATGCAGCTGGCACACCAGTCATCTGGGCGGTGGGGGGAAGCGGGGAAGGCACTCCCATTTAACGTGGCCAGTCATCTGGGTGGCAGCGGGGGGGGAGCAACACAGCCCACCACTCTGAACTGCTTCACCAATAGAAGCAGCAGCGGAAGCTGGCTCACTCACTCACTTTTAAAGCGGTGTGTGGGAGGGTCTGCAGTTGATCCCACGGGTCGGATTCAGGGCTCGGGGGGGGGGGTATCCAGCCTACAGCCCATAGTTTGAGGACCCCTGTTCTAGAGTGTCATGTTCATTCTCACTAGTAGACTTACATAGCAGGTACATGACACATAATCTCTTAAATCACCCTACTTTCTCTTGGAGCATCTTAAATGTAAGAAAACTCAGAATTTTGTTTTGTCTATTTTTTCAAGTAGTGCAGCATAGTGTCAAATATAACAGCAAATGTAAAGAAGTGAGAGACAATATTTTTTTAAAAAAAATCACTATCCATAGAATTGTTAAAAGTAATGTCTGGGGTCATTTTCAGGCATTCTTTGGGTCTCTGATATCTTTTGGATAACATGTAAAGAGTTTTTCCAATTTTTAAAAATATTGTTTCTATAATCCATGCATTTGTTCTGCGGAAAGCATAAAATGAATAAAAAAGTAACATATCTCATAGGAATCATCTCTATATAAGGATCCTGTTGTCATCTGGGTTAATTTCTAGCTTAAAGTCACTATTTTCAATAGTCTCTATACCCACACATATGTTCAAGTCTTGTACAGTGTTTTCCAACAATGTGCTATATCTTTACAAATATATCTATAGGATCTGACAGTGTCACACTTTTTAAACAGCAGATTTGTGGTACAGTCTTATTGACAGTTATGTGAGCTTTACAGTCCAGTTGACCTATATTTGGGGCTAAAGAAGTGTAGTCTTGTTAAATATCTGACAACTATCTGGAACCTTTTTCCTCTACTGAGTAATGATAGATAGGATGTTTTTCATATAGCGCATCTGGAGAATGGCCCTTTTTTGCACTGAATCTAGTAAGCATTCTGCTGTGTGTATTCTCAGGATTTTGATTTGGGGTATGTGAAACAATCCCCTTCATGCAATGCAGAATACTGTGGGAATGGTTTAGGTTCCCCCCCCCATTCTCTTCTTTATAGTGTTCAGTGTGAGACAATTCCCCATCTATTATAGTAGTGGTTCATGGATTCTTGAGGGGGAGTCCCCAAACAGTGCTGGGCCCATTGTAATGCATCCCCCCTCCCCCGCTATCTTGGGTTTATCCCAATGTACAGTGTAATCATCTTTCAAAAGAATTGGTGCCAAACCATGGTTACAATAAAGGGCAATTCTTTACTGATTGCTTAGCAGTGCCCATCCAGTTGGCAACAAATGAATTTGGCAGCTTGATAATGCCTGTCAGGATACTGTGCACTGGATAAGATAGGAGCAGCTGTTATGTGCTCCATTGTTTATGGTCTGTCATTCCAGGGTTTGCACTCCGATTATTTCTAACAAGATATTCTGCACTGAATAAGATAAAGCAGCTGTTAAACATACAGTCATTTCTGATTCTGTATCAGTGAGTTTCCTGCAAGTGTAGGAATGTACCTCACACCTGGGTCTAGCCTGAAACTAAACAGAGCAGCTTCAAGTGTTCTGTGTGAAACTCCAAAACCGTTGAAGAGGCTGGGTCAAGTGTTGAATGGAACACTCGAAACAGCCTGATAGAACCAGCACTCCCAATCGCCTTGAGGAGGAGCACAGGGAACCCATTATTTGCAGCCTCAAAATGGTGAACTTGCAGGTCCCCATGATCCCTGCATGAAAATGAGGGGTCTGCTTCATGGGATTCTTCTTTTTTTTAGCATTTGTCCCACCTGGTGGTGGGGTCTGCTAGATAGATCCATTCTTTTCATGTGACTTTTTTGGGAAGTTCAGCCAACCTGTTGCAGGGCCTGTTACCTAGCCTACAGCACATGGTATTCCCAGGCGGTCACCCATCTAAGTACTAACCTGGTCCAACCTTGCTTAGCTTCCATGATCTAACAAGATTGGGCTTCAGGGTGGTATGGCTGCTGCGGCTGTTCTGCTTCATGCGATTCCTTTGTGCAGTCAGAGGATCATCTCCCTACTTAACAGAAACAGTGGCTTGAAAGCCTATCACTAAGTGTGATAAATAAGTCTCACTTGAAGACGCACATTTGAATCAACAGAGCTGATGGAGGAGTTGCCTCACCAAATTTCCACTGATTCAGTGGGCCTATTTTAGCATGGCCTACTGGATTTCAGCCAGTATGTTTTACTCAGATGTCTTCACATGTATCAGTTAAAGCATGGCCCATAATTTTTACCTTGCCTTTCTCAAGGCCTATTCAGGTGTTCCCTTGATCGTACATAGAAATAGAACTGGGGTCATTTAATGATCACATTCATAAACTTCACCTCCCAATGCTGGAATACAACCAGATGTACATAAGAGCTTCATGCACTGAGCGTGAAAGTCCCAAGAGGATTCTGTAGCTGCATTTGGTTGAACACATTATAAAATTGTCATGATCAGGATCCTAATCATGCCTCCTTGCTATTATAAACCGGTCTTCCTAAACTTTACTGGAAATGAGCCCCAAGTTTACTCACAGAGAAAAAAAGGTGCAAATTTGTTAAAGTATGAAACTTATATATATAAATTTCCACGATCTAACAAGATCGGGCTGTCTTCTAACAGAACTCTGGGCAGTTTACAATAATGCAATAATATATACCGTCTGTCTTCTAACAGAACTCTGGGCAGTTTACAATAATGCAATAATATATACCGTCTGTCTTCTAACAGAACTCTGGGCAGTTTACAATAATGCAATAAAAATAAAACAGCACAACATAGTAAAAAAACAAAAAACAAAAAACACATTAATAACAAGTCGGCAGGCAGTCTAAGTTACTGGTCCAAAAAATAACAATAAAATTAAATTACATTAAATTAAAATTAATGGTCGCCAAATGCCTCTCTAAAAAGCAGCGTTGTAACTGTTTTCTTAAAGGCTGGCAAGGATTCTGCAAGGCGAATATTACTCAGGAGCTGATTCCATAATGTTGGGGTGACCATGGAGAAGGCTCGATTCCTAGTGATCATTTTCCAGGCCTCTCTGCATGTAGACACCTGGAGTGAGAACTCCTACAACGCTCTGGTGGGTCACCCCGCAGCTGATTCCAGATTATACCAATCATGAAAACAGTCTAAAGAGAAGTCACTTCAAAACATTTCCAGCCTTACTCAGTTGTACAAACTAGTTCCTGCCCTGAGAAAGAACCAGTCTATATCTCCTTTATTTCATCTTTACCGTCTCTTTACAGAAAGCCCTCCAAATTCATGCACACACATACCCAAGCCTCTGGAAGTATGAATCAAGCAAGCAACAAAGAGAGGTTCTTTCCCCTGCTCTGAGACCATGCAGGTCCCTTCCCCTTCTTTGTTTTTCTGCTCGGGCAATGGTGCCCGCAGTGGCCTGTGCTTAGTAACTTTCACCCACCTTATAATCCTGGCTGGCTAGCTCAGTGAGTTAGGAAGCTGGCTGTGGACCCAGAGGTTAGAGAGTCAGTTCCCCATCGTGTATCCCAGAAGAGCCAGCCTATGTGGACTTGGGCAAGCCATTCCAAGATGCTCCCTGAAGAAGGGAAGAGTAAACTACACCTGTGTACTCTTTACCTGGTTAACCCTGAAAAGGGTTGCCATGAATCAGAATGGTTCATGCATCTCACCACCGCCACCACACAATACAGTATATATAAACATAGCCACCACACAATATAAAGAAACTGGACTTGAAAAGTGGTGTCTCAAGATTCATTTATTTATTTATTTTAATTAGTCCATGGTAGTGGTTCCCAACCTTGGTTTACCAGACGTTCTCAGAGTACAACTCCAAGAAATCCTAGCCAGCACAGTTAGAGGTGAAGTTCTCCTAGGAGTTTTAGTTCAAGAACATCTAGGGAACCCAGGTTGGGAACCACTGGTCTATGGCAAACAATTATCAGGGAACAAGCACATTTGTCAGTTATGTCTTTTATTTGTGAATTACAAAAAGCTAAATATTATCCCTCTTTGTAAGGAATAGTGACTGTTATACTTACTGTGACCACCTACTGTACGTTTCTGGCTATGAGGGTTATCAAGGGTCACCTTAAATATATATTTGCATTAACATGTAGTTTCTCTAGGCCACATTGTGTACAAGGCAAGTGAAAGGGATCACAAGCACTAAGCTAACAAATTTACAAAAGTCCATTTACGCTAACATAAAGATATATACATGTACATTTGATCCAATGTGTTTGCTCAAAACAGATACCATTTTATTAGTCATGAGAATTACTTTTTACATAACTGGAGTTCACATGGAGATAGTTTTAGAAAAACTTCTCATGGCAATTTGCCCTCCCACACAAAATAAGGGGGCGAGACAAGGTATTGGGTTTTAACTGGGCCACACTATTAACTGACAACATACTATTCAAACCACAACAGATAGGGGCCTGGCTCCAAGTAAATCATTGGTTGGAACCCCGGGGTCTCCCAGAACCCCTCCAACCAGCAGCTTAGGTCAAATCACTGCCCCCTGGTGGTGCAGTCCATGAGAAAGTGCTTCCTGGGCCAGCAAATTTACATACCACTCCCTGGGTCCTGTAGCTTTGCTACAGGTTGCTCCAGGCCCGAAGGGGCATCCCTGCTCATCCTTCCCCCTGTAATAGCTTGATCCACAGCGTCCTGGGGTTGGATGGGCTAGGAATGGATATAATATTTCAGACTTACCGGCTGCCTTTTCTCGTCTTCCTGCCACCACGGACATGGACCTAGCCTTGCTATGGTCCATGCCACCCATCCAGGCACTGCACTTTCATCTCCAGACCCCTCCTGATATCCCTCAGGAAAGTTCCCATACCTTCATCTGATAGGTGCACCGCATCGGGCCTATAGATCTCTGCCCGGTGCACACTGATATCTGTGTGGCCCACCACAGAACCAAATTCCTGCATACCTGCCCTGCAGATTTCTCTCTTGACGTCCCTTCTGGAATGGTTTAAACTCTGGGATTCACAGTCCAGTCCCCAATCCCTCCTTGGGATAATGGTCAACCAGACCACTCTGCAGTGCAGGTACAGCATCTTCCATGTACCCAAGTCCATGCGTACGTCAAGGATCAGTGACTTACTCGATTGTTTGGTCAGGTCATTCCCCCCGCCCCAGTTGAATAAGTAAAATATCCGGTGGCTTCCTGAAGGTGGCGAGGGAAGAGGTAAGCAAAAATTCATACCACCTCATCCTTTGCCTTGCCTCTCCATTCAAGAATGACAGAATTCCCTAAACCCAAATTGAGGCCCCAACCTGTCCTCACTGTGAGCATTTCCACCCAGTAGACAAAACTATGGCCAATAATTAAAATGCACCAACGGGAGCCACAGCACCTCATTCCTGTAACAAGATAAATTTAACAGATTAACAACATGGCAGTTGCTGAACGTATCTCTTATAACAGCATGATAACTACCTGGCTAGGTTCTGGATGGCTTCCGACCCATATCCGAACAATGCTGCAGTAGATGCAGCCTCAATCCTAAAGGAATGTGTGCCAAATCTCAACATACCAACCCCAATCCCTAGCAATGCTGCAATGTGTAGCCTGCACTCTGTAATTAAAATTGTAAACCGCCCAGAGACTACTTGTAGTAGTATGGGGCGGTATATAAGCAGAACACTTTTATTAGTCTCCAAAATTGAAATTTAGTTAATGGCAAGCCATCCTGATGCCTGAGCAAGTAGCCATCTCCCATCCCTCTCAGCCCCAGTTATGCCCTGAGGGCTCTAACTGGGCAAATGACTGGGTTAGAACATGGTCCCATGACTAGTATGACCCCCCACCCCAACTGGTCCATCTTGAATTTACGGATGTGAATGGTAAACCTGCTCACCCTGGAACTGGAGGTCGGAGACCTGCAAGGCCACCCTGGACCTATCTACCTTGGCTGTTGCCACCAGTTCGCTGACTCTCAAGGCCCCAAAGAAGGCCAGCAGAGTAGCTGCGCAAAACAATAAGGCCTCAAACTGATCCCTACAGATGCTGCCCCAAGGCCTACTTATCCTAGCTAGCATCTCTGGTGTCAAGGGGAAGTGGGAATCCCTTGCCCTCCCCCTTTCCCTTTCCCAACCCTCGATCATGCCTCAGAGGTGGTAATTGCCCATTGTGTCGAAGCAACCCTGGGACTTGGCATAATATGCCAGGGCTGATAACCTCCCTTGCATGGAACTGGTAGCTAAACCTTTCCTATGAAGGTACACCAAATATTGCTGCAGGTGCTCAACTAGGGCGGGCCACAGTTGTTCCATGTCCCACCCCTCTCAAAACTCCTGAAATTCCCTTATCGCAGCATCATAGGCTCTCTTGGTCCTGGGTACTAATGACAACCCGAGCGTCCACTCAGCCTCTTCTCGCCAACCAGCCACACCTCATCCGGGAGCTGTACTGGCAGGTTGGACACTCCTGGGGCCAGGGCCCGGAAACACTTGGCCAGATGGCAGTATAGGGCATCAGCTATACTGTTATCCACTCCCGGAATGTGCCAGACGTGGACCACTATGTTATACTGAAGGGATCTCAAAGTGAATGTGCTGACTAGTTGCATGATGTGCACCACTGCCAAAATGTCACACCAAAAGTGGATGACCAAGTTCGCCCAGGCCTCGGAACAGATGCATAAGGCTTCCCAAATGGGGAAGAGCTCCAGGAATGTTAAGTCCCTGGTGATGCCCTCCTAATGCCAAGCTTCCGGCCATGTGCCATTATACCAGTGAACCCACTGCATCTGTCTGGACTTGGAACTGTGCTCCCAGAGGTATCTCTTCCCTCTAGAAGTACACCCAATTGAAACCCTCCAGGAACTCACCCCAAATGGCCAGGTCTTCCTGCATAGCCATAGTAACCCTAGTCCTATGCATAGGCCTACGTAGGCTACCCATAGCCGAGCACAGGTGGAACAAGAACGCCCACATGGAGGCCACAACCTTGCAGGCGAAGTTGAGATGGCCGACTAACTTCTGCAATTCCCTCAAAGTAACCTGGGTATGGGAACTAATGTCCCGTACCCAGGGCCTAAGGATCTCCTACTTATCCAGCAGCCGTCTGCACGATTGTTCCCAGGTATCAATTTCGATTGTCAAAAATGTCAACACTGTTGATGGGCCCTCTGTTTCACCTCTGCTAGGCAGACCCAGCTCCTTGGCCAAAGCTCTAAATTTGTCTAGGAGAAACAGTGCCATTGGCCCCACAAAAAAATATAATTGTCCAAATAATATGCCACGCTCGTTAGGCTGGACACATAATGCAACCTGCATTCAACGAATGTGCTGAACTTCTTCAAAATTACACAGGACAATGAGCAACCAAATGGTAACACTCTGTCCATGTAGAATCACCCATTAAAATGAAACCCCAATAACTCAAAGTCTTCAGAGTGGACAGGGAGAAGACAAAAGATGGACTCGATGTCACATTTCACCATCTCGGCACCCACCGCACACACCCAGATCATGCTATTGGCAGAGTCAAAGGAGATATACTTAACTGTGCATAGCTTGTGGGGAATCCCGTTATTCACTGAGGAACCTTCAGGGCGGGACAGATGGTGGATGAGCCGAAATTCACCAGGGGCCTTTTTCGGGACCAATCCCAGTGGGGACACCCACAAATTGGGCACCAGAACCTTATTAAAAGATCCAAGGACTCTGGCCTTGCTGAACTCTTTGTCAATCTTCTCCTCCACTATCTCCTCCATCACCACCACGGACTTCAAATTCCTAGCCATTACCAGCCCCTGCTGACCCACGAATGGGATTCGAAAACCAAACCTGAAACCTTCCAACAAGAAACTGGTGGCAACCCTATCGAAATTGCCGCAACCAATCTTCTAACACCTGTAACTTAATTGGGTTGGGCCCTTTTTGTGGGGGTTTCCGCCCCGGGTTTCTTGTAGCCCGAATCTCTGCCCTTCCCTGCTTGTGGCCATGCCCTGCTGCAGTTTGCTGCTGCATGCTGAGCTCTGCAAACCAAGCATTCATGCTTGAATTGACAAATTCAGCAGGCCCTAGCAGGCCTGGCCTGGCCAAGGTCAGGGCAATACTCCAGGCCCACACACCCAGGAGGATGGAAAGGCAAGGTAGTGAGAAAGGCCACAGTGGATAATCAGACTCCCAGACTCTGGCTCCCCAGTCGGAGACCTAAACCACTGAGCTATCCAGTCAGCTGCCTGAAGTCACCTGGAGGAGAACTAAGCACACTGGGCCTGAGGCTAGTGCTCCGCCCAGGTCTGTGCAACTACTGCCCCCACTGCCCACTCCTAATACCCCTTGAGACTTGTCCCCCCCTTGTTAGGCACTGTTTTGCCTCCTCTTGCTCCCCCCAAAACCCACAGCCAGGCAGCCTCAGGGGTGGGGTGGGAGTTCGTGCTGGGATACCACCAACAGCCCACCCGGGGAGGGGCCCTGACCAGTCTACCACCCACCTGGGTCCCTTATCTCACAATAGGGGAGTGCCAATGCACCCCCACTGTGCTGGATGCGGCTCCGCACAGTTTTCCGAGGGTGCTGAATATGCCCACCCGTTCCTGAGAGGTGCTCCTTGCTATCCACCACCCAGCAGGCTGGGGGAATGTCCCCCTCGGGCTCTCGCTGGAGGCCCTCGCCACTGCTGGAGCCCTTGCCGGGATGTAGAAGATGGCGCTGCCACTTGAGAGGCCACCCAAAATGGCAGGCGCCACATGGCATCTTGAGGCAGCCAGTAGCACTCCTCTTCTGAAGAACGCTCGCCGGCAAGAAGATTAACTTGAGGGAGGAGTCCCGTTATATACGTCTTCCTCCCTCTCTCCTCATGGGGCACACTTCTCACCCACTCTCACACCCATTCATGCGAGAATACAAACCGACACTGCATGCTGGAGAAGCCTAGCTGCAGAGGGACCCTTAGCTTTTGTTCTTTGTTTAACTCAAATTTTATTTTGAACTGAAGTTACAAATAGGAAGGAAAAGGAAGGAAATTCTACTAAACAATAAAAATGATCATTGCAGGAAAAAATCTTACTGATTACAGCTGTCAGAATGTTTGTGAAACAGATGGAGTAAAACAAAAAAAGCAACTGCTTCACTGACTGCTGTTTTACATTGTTTTCAGTGTTTTCTTTGCATTTGGCTTATACTCCAATGAAAACAATGCACCGTATAATATGGATGTAGTAGGAACTGGCAATCCACTCCAATATTTGTGCCAAGAAAACTCCATGGACATGGAGTCACGAAGAGTCAGTCATGACTGTAACGATGCCACACATGCTGCCTTTGGACAACTGTGTTAATGATTCTTGGGTGTTTCTCCATTTCAGCAATTACTGGGAGTCAGGGTCCAGAGCAAAGAGACTTTTTGATCAAAAATATGCCAAGACCTAATTTTGATGCTTCTAATTTTAGAAGCAATAATTTTAGTACTATGTTGCTTGACTCATTTTTCTGCTAGAAATGAAAAATCTTGTGGAGATTTTCACTTCCAGCACAATCATAATAAATAGCAATTTATTAATAGGATGTCTTCGCATTTCAAGACAGCCTTGTTAAATCAGACTAAGTAATTCCACAAGTATTCTCAACATCCCTAGTACTTGCATACCATTTACGTTAATGACACTAGCTCCAATTATCCGTGTCCACTATGTCCTTAGTACTTATGTGTGGGCCTAGCAGCATTCTTAACATGCTGTTGTGAGAGAAGATGCAAAATGGATGAGAATGCAATTCACTATGATATTTTATAAGTCCTCTCCAAATTTCATGAATTTCCAAATAAATTAGAGAGTTGTCTTCCATACTCATAACATAGTGGTTCTTAAAGTTATTTAATGTTGTTCATGATCACTGAAGTTCTTACTGTTGTTGCAATTTTGAGGGATTAATATGCTACAATTATGAATAATTTATTTTTATTTATTTCAGAGTAATTTTTTATCCCACCTTTCTCCTTGGAAAAGGATCCAAGGCTGCTTACAACAATGAGGGATAATATACAGTCCAGTACAATTAAGATTTGTACAGGTATTGAGAACTGGGAACTGAGGGACATATTACAGCATTAAGGTTTCTTCATAATTGTAGCTCTCATCCACAAAGATATACATAACCAAATGTATCAGTTAACCATGGATGACTAAGAATGAATGTTTGGGTCACAGCTCTAAATTCCAAGGCATTCTGTCAATACTGTAAGCTGCTTTATATCCTTGTTTCATATTGTTGTTTTAACCCATGGCTGTACGTAGTCGCAACTGAGTAAACACTCATTTATTATTACTTGTTGCCCTCAGGAGATATTCGGTTCTGTCAGATTCATCAAAAAGAAAACAAAGATTGTGTCCCCCCCCTCCCCCTGCCGCTCTTCTGGTCATGACAGTTGATCACAAGGAAACAATCTAGATTTCACATGAGTCATAAATGATAAGAATGAATACTCCCGTCTGTCACATTTACTTGAAATGTAATCTAATATTATAAAACAACACGCTCTATGAACAAAACAATTAACCATACCAGGATGAAAGAATCTAAGGCTAGAATTTCCGTTGCTTTGTATTTTCAGAATAATAAGAAGAAAATCTCTCTGGGAGTGCATTGCTTAACAGGTGGTGAACTACAATGCTATGTCTGTGCGTTTTGAAAAACATGCAAGGACCTGCTTACTGAAGGTATTATAGATCTGTCTTTAAAAATAATTCCAAACCTTGAATTATGCCTGGGAGGACATTTGGAAATAATGTGGCCTTTCTTTTTTATTTCTGGCATCATCATTTTGCTTGGGTAGGTGTAACCAAGTGATGTGTGCTGAACTGGTTTATAACGGTGAGTTTGCAGACTCTAAGTCACCTCTAGAGATGGGCACACATTAAAAACAATTTGTTCAAAATCTCTAATTTGTTAGTTTGTATTCATCAAATGCAGTGACCCCTGACAAATACAAATTGACATTTTAGTGATTTTTTTAAAAAAAAATATTATTCAACAACCCATTTTTGGCCCTTTGAGGGGCACCTTGCCATCTGCAGCCTCTGTCACTTACCTGAGAGGATTCATTTTGTGTTTGTATAACTCAAACATCCGAAACCCAAACACCACCAAACTTGTAGGGATTGTAGAGGAGACTCAGGGCAGCATTCTCTGAAATATTGGTGTCTCTAGGTGCCTAGAGGTACTTTTCTGGGAGCTGTCTTTGAGGGTGCATAACTTGGACATCCAAAATGCAGACATAATCAAATTTGCAGGGATTGTAGAGGAGAGTTGGAGGAAGCTTCCTCTCTGTGATTTTGGTGCTGTGTGTATGTATGTGTCATTTTATAGGGTTTTTAAAGTGAGACAAACTGACAAATTGATTTGTAGGTTTATCAGGAAAATTCATTAATTCATGATATGTGATTTGTCAACATTGATGAATTATGAATCACAACAAATTGTCATTTATCTGATTTGTGCCCATCTCTAGTCAGCTCTGTCAAAATGAACACAACGACAATACATTATATCCAGTTCTGCTACATTTTTCTATGGTGGCAAGCTGCTCTAGAAAGATAAATTAGGCTGCCTGGCATTGTCACCAAAAAGTCAGCATGGTGGGGTGGTTGGAACATAAAAGATCATAACAGGATTAAGAGAACTGGGAGAACAAAAGGGGCTTTGTACTTGATGACACATGGCTTTGGGATCTGAGGGGAGAGTCACGATAATCTGTCGATATGGCACATGAGACAGCTGTGCAAAATCCAAAATTAGTCTGGAATGGGATAAATCCCCTCGACTGAGCCTAAGCTGCTCTTTAGATACGGCCACTGAACAAAACAAAGGCTACTATGGTTAAGCAAGGATGGATACCTTTTATGAAGGCATCTCTTGTCATACAGAAACTGGTGGTAGGTGTATCATATTAAGAACAAATGAGAAAAGTAGTTTGATAAACATTTGATCAGGCAGGTGTAGTTCTCTTCCTTTAAAAAAAAAAGTCCAGGTGATAATAAACACAACCCATGACAAGAAGGGACAACCAAATCAACACAATCTGGCTCTTAATAAAGTAAGTGATACTTGAAGTTTAAGTACATTAGCAATCTCTTTTATCCACTGGGTGCATTTCAACATTCAAAAATATGAATAAAACTAAGGGCTGTTTCTACTGAGTTGCTAAGTAAGAGGCTGCCTGTGCAATGCACTCAGGAAATGGATATTCCAGATAATTTTAGAGAACTAGGGAAAACCATGTTCATCTTCACTATAAAATCACAAATGAGCAACCCATCAGCACAACACAGCAAATAAAACCTGTTGTTATGTTGTTATTCACCAAGGTTAAGAAAAGCTTTTCTGGCCTGGGGCCAAATTCCTGTCTGGGAAGAGTCTCAAAGACCACACTTGCCACTTGGGGTGAGGTCATAGCAGGTTGTGTGCAACCAGGTATTATTCTTACCCATTTGGATCTTTGCCCGTTTAGCTCAAATTTATGTATGTCTTTTTAAGAGCAAACCATAGTGCATTATCTCCCTGGACTGGGCTTCAAAACAGTTGTGTACTTGTGACTAAGCTTACTAGGCTTCCAAGATGAGCTCATGCAACACATTTCCAACCTTTCAAGTGAGTTATCTCTCGCCTCTGATTAATATAATGCCAGGTGATCTTCTGGGCAGAAAAAGAGACTACTGTGATAGATGCCTAGACTCCTGATCCCTACCATGCATGATGGGTCGGAACAAACCGATCAGAAAAGGATAGCTGAGATGTATATTTTCTGGGTGAAAGCATTTTGAGACACTGAGTTGAAAGCTGGAAGGGTCATCTGTGATACAGTCCATCCACCTTTCAGAATGGTCCGGCGGCAGGTCAAACCATAAATGCAGTGTCAGATGCTTTCAATATTGAAAGGATCAGAATTGTGGGAGACAAATAGTATACTACCCGGCTAGTAAATAGGCCTTGATGAATGGATCCATTTCCTAAAAGAGAACCCACTTGGAAGCATATTAGCAATCTTCTGTAATCAGGAAAAATCAGTTAGAAGTACAGGACATCATGTATGAATTGTAAATGCTGTCTCATTAAGTTTTTCAGAACGCACAGTCCAGAGCTATTTCTAAAACTGAGAGAGAGGAATAACATTAAAATGTGGCACATTTCATACGTTTTAAATGTGCATTTATGTTTCTTCCTACACATTTTTAAAGGCGACTTGGTCAAGACTTGCTTAAGAATCAGCAAATGATATGTTCCTTAACACAAAAACCTGGATCTAAAACTGCTCAAGAGACCTTACGATTTGACCTGGAGTCTCTACAAACTTGGAGATGATACAGATAATGTCTTCCCCATTGATACCCATAAAGAGGGGATTGTGAGAGAACTCTCTTGGGAAAATGTCCCCACTGCCGAATTGGCTGATACAAGACAGCAGGACTTTGGCCACCATTAATCGTTTGCCTATTTCATTCCCCACCCTTACCTTAATATTGTCCTGTTTCTAATTTTGGCTACTGAGATTAACAATGAATATAGACTATCCAGAACATACGAAATTTCAAGGTGCCTTGGAAATTCAGCATGAAAACATTACTTTTGGGGCAGCAACTCTGTTTGGAAATGTTGTATGTTGACTGTGAAGATTCTCAGTCTTCCAGGTGAGTTTATCTGGAAGTTGAATCATGGCTACTGGACTTCTTTTTTTTGAGAGATAGAAACGTTTCACTGCTCATCCAAACAGCTTCATCAGTCTTCATAAGGTCATGACTCAACTTCCAGGTCATCTGTTGACCTACTGTTCCTGAAAAGCCTCACTGGCCACTGTTTCATTTCTTATGAATTTTTTAAAAAAAATATCGTACAAAATGAAATGAAATGAACCCCCCCCGGGTCCTAGAGGCACCAAATTTGGTGCCCAGAAGCCATATTTAAGGGGCTCCTGCCGAGCTGTTATTGGCTGGACCCCTTTAAAACTGGTGGCGACTGGGCAAGTTTTAAAGGGATCCAGCCCATGACAGCTTGGTAGGAGCCCTCTGAAAATGGTTGGGTAGACAGTTCTGGGTGATTGCGCTTCCCACCAGACCATTTTCAGAGGGCTCTTGCCAAGCTGTCATGGGTTGGACCCCTTTAAAACTTGCCCAGTCATCACCAGGGGATCCCTCTGGTGCCGAGTGGGCCAGTTCTAAAGGGGTCCAGCCCAAGATAGCTTGGCAGGAGTCCTCTGAAAATGGTTGGGTACAGAAGAAACAAAACAGTTCATTTCAACTGGAAAAAAACCCAAATGTTTTGTTTCATCTGTAACGACATGCTGCTTCCTCATTTCGTTTCGTTTCATTTTGTTACATAACAAAATGATGAAACAGCATTTCATTTTTCATTTTTAGCCCATCCCTACTAGTTAATGCGATCCATGGAGGCGCCCGGCTTCCCACCAGTGTGCGAGTTTCCTGTGGATTCCACAGGCAGCCCTGCCTAAAGCGACCAGTGCCTGACCAATCCCTGTGCTGGAGGCTGTAGGGCTGTATAGGATGAGGATTAGGTTCAGAGGCAAAAGTGTCTCCTCCATTATTGCAAAGTCTGCTTTGCTTGGGATCCTAGCATGGGAATGTGGAGGGGGCACCAAGCATGATGGGCGTGAGCAGATGCTTCTTGGGTCAGGAGCTGCTCAGATGCAAAAAGGGTTATCTTCTTCTTGCACCCCTAATAATTTCCCAAAACAACTTCCCCTGTGGCCTTGTCCATGCTGTAAGCCAGTAAGAGATCCCGGACCTCTATCACAGCCCAAAAAGAACAATGGGGGGAAAGAGGCATTGGGAACAGTTATTCCCAGTTTAGATCAAGCATTGTTATTATCATACCTTCCTTCTTAATAATAATAATAATAATAATAATAATAATAATAATAATAATAATAATAATAATAATAATAATAATAATAATAATAATAATAATAATAATAATAATTTATCATCATTGAACATATACACACAGTATACACTTGCAACAAAATTAACAAAAGCACCCAGAGACCAGACCAAAACACACTCTTTATAGCAGTCTCTAAAACACACTCTACCCACCAAAATATCAAACAAAACACCCCCCTAAAACACACAAACATCCACACACAGACTAAGTAATACAATTCATCAACTCACTGCTGGTGATTCTTAAGTTCATTGTTAAGTGCTCTTATAGCTCTGGGATAAAAACTGTTCAAAAAAATGTGTGGTCCGAGTTTTGATTATATCTTCTGCCAGAAGGCAACAGTTCAAAGAAATTAGAGTCTCTTAGAACAGTGGTCCCCAACCCCCGGGCCGCGGACCGGTGCTGGTCCGTGGACCGGTCGGCACCGGGCCGCCTGGGGAGGCCGGGGAGGCTCCTCCCCTTTTCCTCCGCCGCCCTCCTCCTCCTCCTCTTCTCTCCCGCGGGCGGCCGGTGGAGGAGGAAGGCTGGAGGAGCGCAGGAGGAGCCGCCGCCGCAGCCTTTGCCTTTGCCTTCCTCCTCTGCTCGGCGGCGGCGGCAGCGGCGGCGCATCCTCCTCCGCCGCCGCCCTCCTCCTCCTCACCCTCCACCAGCAGCAGCAGCAGCAGCAGGAAGCTGGGGGCCGGGTGCGCGGGGGCCGGCGGGGAGGAGGGGGTGCACGCAGGAGGCGCTGGCGAGCCCCCCCACGGGCGCGCACCGCCGCCACAGCGTGGGGGCCCCCTCGGTCGGAAGAGGAGGTGGGTGCCCCTCCTCCTCCTCCTCCTCCCCCGGGGCACGCGCCCTTTGGCCCCTCCCTGCGGCCACGCTCCAGGGCGGAGCCCCCCCGCTGCCGCTGCCGCCAGACCGAGCCTGTGTTGGGGGCAGGCGGGGGGGGCGTCATGGGCCGGGCCGGGTGTTTTCGCCGTCGCCGCGACCCCCCCGCGGTCGCCGCCGCCCCTGCGACCCCCCGCCGCAATCGCCCCAGCTGCTGCTGCTGCTCCTCCGGCAGCCGCGGTGGGAGGAGGAGGAGGAGGAGGCGCTACCGCCCTCGTTGCAGCCCCTTCGGGGCGGGGCGGGTTCCGCCAGTCCCCAGCGGCCGCCTCGCCGCCTCCCCGGGAGAGCGGACAAGTTCCTGAGTTTCGCGCCTGGCCAGAGCTCGGGCTCCCTGCCCAGCAGCAGGTGAGAGAGGCGGCGGCGGCGGCGGGAGGCGCTCGGACTCCCCCTTCTCGGCCCGGAGACCCGGCCGGAGGGGGGGCAAGTCTTGCTGGCGGGGGAGGGCGCGCGCGGCGCGGGGTGAGCTTTGCCCACCTCCCTGAGAGGTGGCCAGGTGTGTGTGTGTGTGTGTGTGTGTGTGTGTGTGTGTGTGTGTGTGTGTGTGTGTGTGTGTGTCGGGGGAGGGCTGAGGAAAGGACACTGGCCTCTCCGGGGGGCGCGTGGGGATGCCCCCCCACCGGCCTCCCTCCCCTCCCCCCTCCCGCTCGCCCGCCCAAAGGCCGCAGCCGGAGGCGGACAGCGGCGGCGGCCGAACCCGGGCGGCTGCCGTGGCCGCCGCGGCCGCCGACAGGAGGAGGAGGCGGGGGCCCGCCCGCCCAGGAGCCCCAGGCTCCCACCCACCCCGCCCGTGCACGCGGGGGCGAGCGGCACGCCCGATGCCCCCAGCCGGCGAGCGCCGCCGCCGCCGCCGCTCCCGTGGCCCCCCCGCAAGGCACACGCTCCAAGCCCCCCCCGCACCCCCGCCTCCCCTCCTCCCTCCCCCCATCCCCCACCCCCCACACACCCTCCCCTTCCCCCCTGCCCGACCCCCCCCCGCACCTCCCATCTCCCCCCCCCCAACCCCGGGCCACAGAAAATCATCAAACATTTACCGGTCCGTGGGGACAAAAAGGTTGGGGAGCACTGTCTTAGAATGTTGAGTCAGTGTCTTCGGCATGATTTACTATTATAAGGTTAATTGACAGCTTCCCCTCAGCACACCAATCCACACTCCTTCAATTAAATTTCCCCTGCAGCCCATAACTCTGCTCCCTGTACCCCAAAGCTCTCTAAATTGGGGGTGCTTCAAGAGGAGAGTTTGAGGAAGCCCCACTGTAATTTTCAGATTGCTAGCTGCCTGGGACCACTATTTTCAAGCACATAACATTGCAATTCTACTTTTTTTTAGGATGGCACCCCCTTTGAAGTTGAATAACATGGTCCCTTGAACTGCAAATCTCTCCAAATTTGGAGGGCTTAAAGGGGGGAGTCCAAGGAAGTTACCCATCAAATTTGGTGACTTTAGGACCTAGGGGACCCATTATATAGACTAACAAATCAGTTCATTACTGGTTCATTTTGTATGATTTTTAAAAAACCGTTTCTAATGAAACAAAATGAAATACGGGGAAACAAAATGAAACAAAATGAATCACAATTTTTCTGTTTCATGCCCATCCCTAATTGGGTGCATTCATGTGTGTACAAAGTGTAAAGGAAGAGGGTTAACACACAACCTGGCGGGGGGACCTCCTGTGCTTAAAATCAGAGTAGAAGAATGATGAGATCCCATCCTTACTGACTGTGGCCTATCTGTCAGAAAGTCTTTTACCCACAAACAAATCTTCTGATGTAAGCCCATGTTTATCAATTTATAAAACAGCCTATTGGGTTGAATGCTATTAAAAGCAGAACTATAATCCACAAATAATATCTTGGCATATGTTTCCTTTTGTTCCAAATGAGTCAATACAGCATAGACAACAATGGACATAGCATCATCAGTTGATCTATTTCTCCTATATGCAAATCGACATGAGTCTAAAGTAGATGGAAGCCTAGCCTTAATATAATTAAACACCAATCTCTCAAAACATTTCATAATAACAGATGTTAAGGCTATTGGTCTATAGTTATTGAGAGATAACACTACTGTCTGCATTGGGTCACTTTTGGAAGAAAGGGGGCATAAAAATAAAGTTGTTGTTGTTGTTGTGTTGTTGTTGTTGTTGTTGTTGTTGTTGTTGTTATTCTTATTCTTATTCTTATTCTTATTCTTATTCTTATTCTTATTCTTATTTAATTAACCACACAGCTATCTACGCTGGATTTTGTATTACCAATCACTAGTCGAACACTTCCCAAGCGTTTAGGACTCAGTGATATATCAGTGAATTATGCGAGCAGATCCCAGTAAGGCAGCTTTCTGCATCTGACTGATGGTGACTTTGTCAACTCCAGTTTCTTCTAAATACTTGCTTAGCTCTTTAGGCACCACACCTAACGTGCCAATTACCACTGGGACCACCTGTACCGGTTTATGCCAGAGTCTCTGAAGTTCACTTTTCAGATCCTGATATCGGGTAATTTTTTCAAGTTGTTTCTCAGTGACTCTACTGTCACCTGGTATAGCAACGTCAATGATCCACACTTTTTTCTTCTCCACAATCACAATATATGGGGTATTATGCTCCAAAACCCTGTCGGTCTGTATTCGGAAGTAGACATGGGCACGACTTGGCGAAATTGTCGTTTCCGTTTTCGGATATCGTTTCCGTTACATAACGGAAACGGTAATGACAATTAAGCTGTCACAACTCGAACTCGAACTGAAAAAAGAAAAATTGGGTCTTATTTGTCGTTGTCGTTCGCGCGATGCCAAGCGGCACAGAAAAAAAGTTTTAAAAATAAAAAAACCCGATTCCCAGCCAAAAAAGCAGGCGAAAATATGCCTGCCTGAGGGCACCTACCAGAGGGGTGGTTTCTGGGGGGGGGGTCCCCAGCCTTCCCCCCCTCCTGTCCTGGGCTGCTGGTACCGGGCTGGGAGGGGGCATCCTCGGCGTCTCCATTTGCCATGCGGTGCGGGGGGATCCAAAATGGCGTCCACAATATTTGTTTTGAAATCGTGGTCCAAAAAACCACCAAAGCACCACAGAAACATGCGAAAATTAGCTATTTTAAATGCTTGAATTTTACAGTAGCAGCAGTGGGTTTTTTATAGCAGTAAAAGGTCGCACTGATTTTATTTTATTTTATTTTTATTTTTATTTTTTTACACCTGCGCAATGATGGGCTGGCCATGGGATGAGACCATGCAAATTTTTGGACCCATTCTACCAATCGCATGGCCAGGTTTTGACTGACACTTCTGGATGTGCAAGAGGGCATAAAAAGCCGAGGCACTCCCAGAAGAGTCGCATTCCGGGCTTGGATGTGGGTGGGAGAGGGCTGTGTGTAGCTGGCTGCTGTGCTAGGCTAGTTTCGATTTCGCGGAGCCTTTAGATTTCAGTTAGGCAGGCAGGGAGGGAATTGATTCAATTGAATTTTTAGGAAATAATAATAATTCCTTTCATTCTCTGTCTGCTGTGGGGAATAGCAACGCAGTTTATTCTTTTTTATTCTCCTGCAGTTTGTTAGGATTTCTTTTCTGATAGTGCTTCAAAGGGGGGGAGGTTTGAGTGGGAGGGGAGGTGTGCATTTATTTTAAAAATTTCATTTGCTTGGTGACAAGCCAAGGTCCTTTCATACCCTGCCTGCAGCTCTGCTGTGGGTGCACTGCCCACTTTGTTTGCAAAAATTGCAATTGCTTTATTTGATGCAGTCTTGTGCAGCAAGTCAGTTTAAAGTGTTTTCCGCCTGCTCTGGGTCATCGCGGAACCCGCGCCCGCCGCCTGCGCGCCCGCCCATCCCCCCTGCCGCTGCCGCCGCCCGCCCATCCCCCCCGCCACCCTGCCTGCCGCCTGGGGCGCAAAAACACCTAGCGCCGGCGGGACGCCACTCGCTGGGACGTCAAATCGCGCAAAATCGCGCCGGCGGTAATGACAAACAACAAACGACACGACAAAATGACAAATTTTTTAAAAAAATTTCACGAAAAACGGAAACGACCCGAAACGGACCCGTCCCGAAAAACGACAAGTCAAATTTTTTTTTTCTGGTCGTGCCCATCTCTATTCGGAAGTCCCAAAGTAATTTTACATGTTTATTTTCAGTCACTTTTTCAGGCTTATGATCCCACCAGGCAGATGCTACAGGCAGATGATAGTTCTGACACAAGTTCCAGTGGACCATTTGAGCCACTACATTATGACGCTGTTTGTAATCAGTCTGTGCAATGTTCTTGCAACAACTCAATATATGGTCAATAATTTCATCTGCCTCTTTGCAGAGTCTACATGTGGGGGGCTCAGCTGGTTTTTCTATTCTAGCCTTAACTGCATTTGTTCTGATAGTTTGTTCCTGAGCTGCAAAAATCAAGGCTTCTAACTCTTTTTTCAGTGTTCCATTGGTGAGCCATAACCAGGTCTTTTCCTTATCTACTTTTCGTTTGACTTTTCAAGGAACTGCTCGTGCAGTGCTTTATTATGCCAGCTATCAGCTCGTATTTGCATTGTTGTTTTCCTGTATTGACCCTTTGTTTGCTTTACTTTAAACACCTCCCTGTTCTTAATCTCCAATAATGCTGGCTCTGTACTATGTTTAACATAATCTGCCAATGCATGCTTCTCTTCTTCAACTGTCGGCTTCACTTCCAGAAGACCTCTACCACCTAATTTTCTAGGTAAATACAGCCTGTCAACATCACTGCGTGGATGTAATGCATAGTGAATGGTCATAAGTTTTCTTGTTTTTCTATCTAGACTATCTAGCTCCATCTGAGTTCAGTTTATAATGCCAGCGGTATACCTGATGACCGGTATGGCCCAGCTATTAATGGCCTTGATGGTGTTACCACCATTCAGCTTACTTTTTAATACTTTTCTGACCCTTTGGATATATTCTTTACTGACCGCATTTTTCACTTGACCATGCTTCATATTATCTAATTGCAGTATGCTCAGATATTTATAGGCCTCAGACTGATAATGCTTGATAGTTTGTCCATTTGGCATTTCAATTCCTTCACTCTCAATGATTTTCCTTTTCTTGGTGCCACTGTGGCACATTTGTTTAGACCAAACTCAATACTAACATCAGTACTGAAAATTCGGGCTATAATAATAATAATAATAATAATAATAATAATAATAATAATAATAATAATAATAATAATAATAATAATAATAAAAAATTATTATTATTATTATTATTATTATTATTATTATTATTATTATTATTATTATTATTATTATTATTATTATTATTATTAAGAAGGAAGGTATGATAATAACAATGCTTGATCTAAACTGGGAATAACTGTTCCCAATGCCTCTTTCCCCCCATTGTTCTTTTTGGGCTGTGATAGAGGTCCGGGATCTCTTACTGGCTTACAGCATGGACAAGGCCACAGGGGAAGTTGTTTTGGGAAATTATTAGGGGTGCAAGAAGAAGATAACCCTTTTTGCATCTGAGCAGCTCCTGACCCAAGAAGCATCTGCTCACGCCCATCATGCTTGGTGCCCCCTCCACATTCCCATGCTAGGATCCCAAGCAAAGCAGACTTTGCAATAATGGAGGAGACACTTTTGCCTCTGAACCTAATCCTCATCCTATACAGCCCTACAGCCTCCAGCACAGGGATTGGTCAGGCACTGGTCGCTTTAGGCAGGGCTGCCTGTGGAATCCACAGGAAACTCGCACACTGGTGGGAAGCCGGGCGCCTCCATGGATCGCATTAACTAGTAGGGATGGGCTAAAAATGAAAAATGAAATGCTATTTCATCATTTTGTTATGTAACAAAATGAAACGAAACGAAATGAGGAAGCAGTGCTTTATTATGCCAACTATCAGCTCGTATTTGCATTGTTGTTTTCCTGTATTGACCCTTTGTTTGCTTTACTTTAAACACCTCCCTGTTCTTAACCTCCAATAATGCCGGCTCTGTACTATTTTTTACATAATCTGCCAACGAATGCTTCTCTTCTTCAACTGTCTGCTTCACTTCCAGAAGACCTCTACCACCTAATTTTCTAGGTAAATACAGCCTGTCAACATCACTGCGTGGATGTAATGCATAGTGAATGGTCATAAGTTTTCTTGTTTTTCTATCTAGACTATCTAGCTCCATCTGAGTCCAGTTTATAATGCCAGTGGTATACCTGATGACCGGTATGGCCCAGCTATTAATGGCCTGGATGGTGTTACCACCATTCAGATTACTTTTTAATACTTTTCTGACCCTTTGGATATATTCTTTACTGACCAGATTTTTCACTTGAGCATGCTTGATATTATCTAATTGCAGTATGCCCAGATATTTATAGGTTTCAGACTGATGATACTTAATGGCTTGTCCATTTATTATTATTATTATTATTATTATTATTATTATTATTATTATTATTATTATTATTATTATTATTATTATTATTATTATTATTATTATTATTATTATTAGGAACTGGCACTATAATTGATGTCTTTAGGCAAGTGGGGACAAAGCACTGCAATAAGAATAGCTAGAAAATGTCCTTGAATACTCCAGCTAATTTTTCAGCACAATCTTTAACAGCTCATCCCATAATTCCATCTGGTCCAGCTGCCTTCTGGGCATTAATATTCCAGAAGGTACGTCTTACATTAGAGGTCTGCAGTAGAAGTAGTTGCCTATCAATGATAAGTTGCGGTAATGCACTGTCAGTGGTAAATGCTGGAATAATAGTTTTTCCTGTTTTCACCTCAAAGCGGCTGAAAAATTGATTTAACAGCTCAGCAAAAGAGTCACTACCACTAGACAAACTATTTTTGTTATTCTGCCCCATAATTTGTCGCAGGCCTTGCCATACACGGCAAGAACCAGAGCTCACAAAATGATATTCAGTCCTTCGCCTATACATATCTTTGGCATCCCTAATGCCCTTCTTCAATTTAGCTCTGGCCTCACTATACAGTAGTGTGTCATGGAAGGCAGCATTCCTAGCTTTTAATAGAAGACACACTTCTCTATTTACCAAGGGCTTTTTGTTAGAAAACACCCATACTTGTCTAGTGGCGGTGACAACATAAATGCAACTTTCAATATAGAATAGTACTGTGGAGGTATAAATATTTATTTATTTATTTATTTATTTATTTATTTATTTATTTATTTATTTATTTTAGAGTATTTTTACCCCGCCTTTCTCTTTGGAAAAAGGACCCAGAATGAGGGATAATATACAGTCCAGTACAATTAAGAGATGTTCAAATATTGAGAACAGGGAATTGAGGGACATCTTTCAGCATTAATAGACAACATTACATTAAAGCTTACAAGAGCATGTGAGCAATTAAAAGGAGAGTCAAAGTCCATGTAAAGTTATGAGTGATGGAAACTAACATTGAAAACATAGTGTCAATGTAAACCCATAAGGTTATAAGTAGTTATGAACACAAAGTCTAGGTGATCCTGTAGAGTCATATAAAAGACACATAATAGGTAGACCATCATTCAGGGAAAGCTTGTTTGAAAAGAAAGGTCTTTGCCTGTTTCTGGAAGGACAACAGAGATGAGGCAGTCCTGGCCTCTAGTGGGAGGGAGTTCCAGTGTCTGGGCACAACAGCTAAGAAGGCCCTTTCATGGGAAAATATCAATATTTTTGTTCTCAAACAGTGCCCATTCAGTGCTCCTAAAGCATTTTTGGAGTTGCTCAGATCCACCCACTGGCCACACTTGTATTTCCCTCATTAATGGTCTAATTGTATTTACAAGAGGTCTGTATGATGGAATCAGGAACAGAAATATATGATCAGACCTTCCCAGATGGGGCAATGGCTTTGTCTTATATCCATGCATGATGTTACTGTACAACTGGTCCAAAGTATTTTTCTCTTTAGTGGGACAGTTTACATACTGATAGAACCTAGGGAGAACAGTCTTTAAATTGGGTTGATTTGTGTCACCTGCAGCTGCCAACGCCCTGTCTGGCTAGGCCTTTTGCCATTTACTGACAGCAGTCAACAGGCAAATCATAGCTGTAGTTATATTGGGACCAGGAGGTATATATATAATATATATTGCAGTTATTATTAGAATGTTAAACTCACGAGGTAGGTAAAAGGGGTGACATTTCACTGCCAAATACTCCAAATCAGAACAGTTCCCCCCCCCCCCGCACATGTGTGCTAGTCGTGTCCGATTCTAGGGGCGGTGCTCATCTCCGTATTCAAGCCGAAGAGCAAGTGTTGTGCAAGGCCATGGCCACGTGGCCGGCGTGGCTGCAAGGAAACACTGTTTTACCTTCCCACTTTTTTACGGCGGTACCTATTTATCTACTTGCATTGACATGCTTTCAAACTGCTAGGTTGGCAGGAGCTGGGGTTATCAGCAGGAGCTCGTTCCACTGTGTGGCACCCGGGATTTGAATCGCCGAGCTGCCGACTTTGCAGCCGACAGTTTTCGGAGGCCTTAGTCCATTATGTTGACATCTGTGCCTCAGTTATTATTTATATAAACCCACCCACCCCACTCTTCCCAAAGTCAATGGCCTTATCTGCCAGATGTACTGAGTGTCCTAGTAGTTCAATAAGCTCCCCTGGAATGGTAGAGACAAGCCACATCTCAGTAAAGACCATAACACAGCAGTCACAAATATCTTTCTGCAGAGAAATAGTAAATTCTAGCCCTTCAGTCTTGTTAGGGAGAGATTGAACATTTGAAACAAAAAGACTTGGCAGTGCGGGCTTGTGAGGGCTTTTCCCTAACTTCACGCATAATCCAGCCCTGCGGCCCCATTTTTGCCTGTGTTTTCTCTGTGTTCTCTTCTTTCTGGTAGAGAGAGCTGGAAATGAACACTTTTTTAAAAAAAGAAGAAGAAAATGATTTGCAAACTGATTTGTCAAAAGGTTCCTGAGATTGCCCTGTGCTTAAAGCTGAAATACTTGGAATTCTAGTGACCATTCTCATTTCTGCCCAGGGAAGCCATTTAATGTGAAACTAGAACAAAGAGTAACAAATAAATAAATAAATATTTTAGTCACGGAAAGTACTAAACTACTAAACTATTTGACCTTCTCACTATGTAACCTTAAACTTGACATCATTTTTATCACTCCCCAAAGAGTTAAGGATATTGTGAAAATCTGGAGGTATGTGGACTAGAACAGAAATACAATACTCCCCACCACCTGCCTCACAGCTACTTAAACCACTTTGGGTGAGAAAGTGCTATGAATAATACTTGTAGGAGCAAAGAGAATTCAGAGAAACCTTTAAGAATCTAGAGGAGCCTGTTTTATCATCCCATCAAATGTTTGTTCTCCATTTCATAGGTGGAAATGGGGCTTTCCAGAAATAGGTCCTTGAAGTAATAAAACGAGGTCAAGTATCTGTATTTCAGCACAGGGAAAATTGCCCGAACAGGTTCCAGCTATAGGAGTAGAACAGTCATGAAGTCTAGCATTCTTCTAATGTTGCTATTGTTTGTGTTATTTAGATAATATGTTATCACTCTGGTTTACACTGCTGAGCAATAGAGAATCAGAGAATCATAGAGTTGGAAGAACCTCAAGGGCCATCCAGTCTGACCCTCTGCCATGCAAGAACCCCCATCACACTATTTCCGACAGATGGCCATCCAGCCTCTGCTTAAAAACCTCCACAGAAGGAGACTCCACCACCCTTTGTTGCAACATATTCCACTGCCGAACAGCTCTAACTGTCATGAAGTTCTTCCTAATGTTCAAATGGAATCTCTTTTCCTGTAGTTTGAAACCTTTCCTCCAGACCTTCAACCATCCTGGTCACCTTCCTCTGTACCCGCTTGAGGTTGTCAACATCCTTTTTAAATTGAGGCGCACAGAACTGGACACAGTACTCCAGGTGGGGTCTGACCAGAGCAGAATAGAATGGTACTATCACCCCCTTGCCAGTAGCTGCTGCGGCACAAACTATTGCTCATTAAAGACAAATTGTTGCCGATTAAAGATGATTTTGTGGTCCACTCAACTCACGCACAATGCAATAAAGTTCTGCACTCCTCCAAACTGCTGAAGGATGCCTTTAATCAGCAGCACTTTGCCACCGAGGATATCATTCTGCACACGTACAACTTCCAAACAGGATTTCTGCCAATAAAATATAAAAATTGTGGTGGGGTGGTTAGAATATGGGACTGGTAAGATCTGAGATTCCAGCTCTATAGAGTCTTGAACACATGGTGGAACAGGTGAGGGAAAGTTGAAAAGCCAGAGGCTTTTCTCTCTCTTCTTGCTGGTAGCTGGTTTGTTGTTGTTGCTGGGTGTGTGTTTTTTCTGTTCCAAATTCATAATCACTACAAGCTATTTTTCTCACAGATTTTAAGGCCTTATAACGATTTACTCTTCTAATTATTTCTAATAATTTAAAATTGAATTATTTTCTAGTGATGTTCTGGCATTAGTGACAGCTGGATAGTTCTGACACTTGTCAATAGACTTCTGGACAAACTCTTGTTGATTGATTCTGTGCTATATCCAAGGCAGAATACATCTAATCAAATGGTGTTTATTAGATATGGGCACAAAATGCCAAAATTAGAGATGGGCACGACTTAGCGGTATTCCCGTTTCCGTTTCCGTTACTCGTATCCGTTACTCTACGGAAACGGAAACGGGAATTACTCCACCAGAATTCGAGCTCGAACCGACGAACGAACAATTTGGTCTGATTTGTCGTGCTCATTACTTGCATCGCGGCGATCGCGCAATGCCAAGCGGCACAGAAAAAAAGTTTTTAAAAGTTAAAAAAAAATTGATTCCCGGCCCTAAAAGTAGGCAAAAACTGTCTGAGGGCACATACCAGGCCAGAAGGGTGTTTTATTTGGGGGGGGGGTTCCCCGCCCCCCTCTCCTTGGCTATTGCTACTGCTGCGCTGCTGGTACCAGGCTGGGAGGGCGCATCCATTTGCCATGCAGTGCGGGGGATCCAAAATGGCGACCGCAATATTTTTTTTGAAATCGTTGCCCAAAACCCCACCAAAGCACCACAGAAACATGCGAAAATTAGCTATTTTAAATGCTTGAATTTTTACAGTAGCAGCAGTGGGTTTTTCTTGCAAAAAAAGTCTCCGTTGATTTTACTTTATTTTATTTTATTTTATTTTTTTACACCTGCACATTTGCAATGATGGGCTCGCCCATGGGAGTAGACCATGCAAATTTTCCACCAATCGCATGGCCACTTGGCCAGGTTGACCACAGAGACTTCTGGGATGTGCCAATCGGGCATAAACATCCCACTAATCGTAGCCCAAACCCGAACCCTAAGCCTAACCCATACGCCAGTACACTGTCCTTCTAAGTGGGTCAGAGAGGCACCCAGAGGTGCACCCCAATACTCACCCTAACCTCACCCGTAACTAGCCTAACCCTAGCCCTTGTGCTAACCCGTCTTAACCCTAAGCCAGATCTACTTGCATTGCACTACATGCAAGTACGTGAGACACAGCGGGTGCAAAGAGTCTGCCAGTCCGTCACTTGTGGCTCTGGCTGACTCCTGCAGCTCCTTCCAGGAGCCCGCTACCCCCTCCCCAAACCAGTACTAACGACAACGAAAAAACGAAAAAAACGAACCGACTAATTTTTGCGAATTTTCGCGAAAAACGAAAACGAGCTGAAACGGAACCGGCCCGACTAACGACAACTCGAAAAATTTTTTTTTCAAGTCGTGCCCATCTCTAGCCAAAATAGTGTTTCATTTCATTTTTTGTCCCCCCCCTTTCTTAAACTCCCGCCGACCACCTGGCCTGCTGGGAGTCCGGTCTGCATGGGTTTTTTTACTCCTGACAACCAGCTGTCCAGTGGGGAGGATGGTCAGCAGGTTTTTTTTCCCTGCTGATCAGCTGGCGTTCAGCCCTGCATGCCACCTGATTGGCGCTTATTTGTACAATTTATTTTGACAATTGCTGAGATCGGTGCTTGTCAAAATAAATAATAAAAACAAAAAATAAAATGGAACAAAATGAAAATTTCCATGTTGTTTCGTCGTTTCATTAGGAAACAAAATGAATAGCAAATTACAAAATGAAAAAAAATTGTGCCCATCTCTAGTAGTTATACCTTCAGAACCTTCTTGCATTTCTTCCTTGTCTTTTTAAAAAACGATATAGCATATCCAAGCATATAGCTAATTAGAGATGTTTCTGAAAGAATGCATCCAGCCACACACACACATAATACTAATAGGAAATGCAGATTTTAAAAACCTGGCAGGAATGTAACTGATGATTAATGTAGAATTCCATATACCATCCTATCTGATCGTTTTCTATATGCAAATAGTATATTTATATTGAACACTTGCTCAAACTCATACTCTCCTTAGGCTGACTTTCACTTCATAACATTAAAAGTCATAGCAAGTTTATTAGAACACTTGCAAGTAACATGTAATTTGCCTTTTGAGATTATGTCATTACATCCACTTCTGTGCATCATTGCGCCCAAGCACATATATGGGGCTGATCCATAGATCCTGCATATACATATTTGCATTGCTTTTACACACACACACACACACACACACACACACACACACACACACACACACACGGCAGAACAGGTGAGGGAAAGTTAAAAAGCCAGAGGCTTTTGTCTATCTTCTCTTTGCTTTTTAGGGATACTAAAGCAAGCACCAGATGCATATAAGTGCCTCAGGCAGGCACATTTCAGAAATATTACCACTGACAAGTAGGGAGGCAACTCTTCATTTATTCCACTCTTGCAGCACTCTTGCAGTCAACAAAAAAGATTAATAAATTTCCTCCCTATTGGACAAATTTATGAAACTTTCATTTTTGAATTTCTTGGATTAGGTTTTTCACACTCAAACCTCTTTTATACAAAACTACTATGCATTATGTGCAGAAAGCCTTATACAGTGGAACCTTGACTTACATACTGCTTGACTTGCATCATATTTGACTTGCAGCAAGAAGGGGCCTGTGACTTGAGTCGCAGGCTTTGACTTACATCTCGGAGTCCCGGCGCAAGGCACCGGAATTGGGCGGCAGCCACAACCCAGCATCGCGGCTGCCGCCTCCAAACTGCTCCTGCCTTCTTCCCCTCCTCCGGCAGCGGCGGCTTTGGCGAGGCCAGCTCAGAGCACCTGGAGCTGGTCCTCAGCCTCACCGAAGCCGGGAGCTCGGGGCTGGCCTCGCTGGTTAGACAGTCAGCTCAGTCTTGTAAAAAATCTGCCTGCAGAAGTCTGGTCCACAATGGAAGTGTTTTAGTTGGGGAGCTGTAAAGTTGTGGGACTCTAATGGTAAGCATAGAGTTGTTCAGAACTTGGAACATCAGGTTAAAAATCAGTAAAACTTAAATGTTAGACATTGTTTCTATGAACATTAAAAAGTGGAGGCATATAATTTGTGGACTATAATTCCACTGCCTCCTCCTCTCTTTGAAGAGACATTTCATTTACATCCCCAGAAGGAATCTCCTATCCCAGTCAAATTTGTGTTAAATTGCTATTTTTTTGGGGGGGGGGTCTTTTTCATCATCTGGAACAGATTAATCCGCTTTCCCATTACTTTCTATGGGAAATGTTCATTTGACTTAAGTCATGTTTGACTTAAGTCTAGACCACTGGAACGGATTAATGACGTAAGTCAAGGTTCCACTGTTTTCTGCATTGACCACTTTATATTCTGTACATATTAGCACAACATCAGTTTTTCCCCCCAGTGCTGATTTTATTTATTTCTATTGTATGTTGCAACAGAATTATTGCATAAGATGATTTTAATTTCCATGTTCATGCTGATTCTTCTTTCTGGGAAATAATTCTGAGGTCCAGCAGCCAAAATGTATAATCTGTTTAGCTTGACAAGTCACGTTGCCTGGGATACACCATGAGGAAGTTAGTCTATATTGCAGCCCATCATCATGCTGATGATGATGGGGGGGGACCCCATTCCTCTTATTCTTGTGAAAGACTGAAAATCTTATAACAACTGATATTTTTTCCAGTAGGATGTCTAATGTGTAGAGTTGTTGTTGTTGTTGTTTGTAAGAAAAATTGCAAGTGTTTGTTACATCCTTAACAGAGAAGACCTTCTTCGGGATAATTCTCTATGACACCTCAGATGTGGGGTATGAGTACCCACAGAATAGCCACTGTGGAGTGATCTTTAATTACATACAGACGGTCATAATTCCTTACCACATGCCATGCACCATGGCCCAAGCTGTGAAAGAGTTCAAAAGGCAAAACCAAAACCAGCACTCAAATGATCCAGAAAATTTTTTTAATAGGGAAGTAAATACAAAGCAAAAAGGAACAATTGGTTCATCAAATAATGCAAGTGATGAAGGACCAGTATAGCATGCCCACTACACCTAGTCCCACTGCACAGTGTAGTAATGTTAAAGATGGGGAGGGTAGTCCCAACCAACCAACCAAATAAACAATGCAGAAGCACTAAAAACAAGAATCCAAGAAGATGGATATTGACTGGGGAATAAAAATTTGATTCTGTCACATCCTCTCTCCCTCCAGCCTTCCATCCTGTGCTGATGTTGCACCAAGGAAAGATCTACTTCACACTTCACTGTCTAAATTTGGTGTTGACTTTGGTTACCATTTCAGTGTGGCTTTAAGTTGAGAAGACCGCAGTTTCTGGTAGTCTCGAGATGGGCAGCTCGGTAGCAAAGTATTAGCAGAAGACTCTTATAACAACTGATTGCATAAGATGTTTTTAATTTCTGTGTTCATGCTGATTCTTCTTTCTGGAAAATCATTCTGAGGTCCAGCAGCCAAAATGTATAGTCTATATTTAGCTGTGAGAACTCACGTTGCCTGGGATGCACCATGAGCTGCCCTATGTTGAGGCCGGTGTAGAAGTTGTCTTATTTGACATTGAAGGGTCCACAGTATCTGGCAGTGCCAACAGTGAACAATGTCAACAGTGCTTTTGTAGTTGAGAGGAATATAACTTGCACTTAGATCAGTATTGTGTTGGTTCAATGTCATCAGGTTCGTCATTGGAAAAACAGGGAAAAACTTGGATGTATCTTCGTTGTTGATGAGAATGGTTGGTAAGGGTGTCTGCATAGGCATCGACTTGGTCTCAATGCCGAAGAGGTGAAGAGAAAGGAGAAGAATGACAGATGTAAAAAAAAAAGTTATGTTGAGAGTCTCGATGCCAAGGCCAGGAGAGTTTCTCTGGTGCCAAAGAAGCTTCTTGCTATCGAGGCTTGTCTAGGAGCCGAACTCGCTTGGATTGGGTGAGCTCTATGTGGAGGTGATAGAGAAAGGTGTAGGGTTTCCACATGATGCCTAGTGTCATTGTCTGATATTTGTTAGCGAGGCTTAGGAATCTGAGAAGGCGGCTGAGCCTTGATAGGTTGGGAAGAAAGCTCCTGGTCAGAGCCCGGTGATAGACCAAGGCTTGAGAGAGGCGCTCGGAGTACAGTGAGTTCCTCGACTAGAATGGCTGGATCTCGGAGATGCTGACATAGGAGATCATCCTGATCTCGATGGCGTAGATCTATCAGTGTCAGTGTCAGGTTTCGAGCCGGAGGGACCAGGCTGGAAGCAGCCATAGCCAATCTCAAATCCAGCTTTGCTGTTGAGGGAGTGGACTTCCTCTTCTTTTTGTCTGATAGCAAAGTAGAGGGCTTTGAAGGTTTTGGGACCTTTGACTTCTG
Source organism: Phrynocephalus guinanensis (assembly GCA_037367245.1). Lineage (NCBI taxonomy): Eukaryota > Metazoa > Chordata > Lepidosauria > Squamata > Agamidae > Phrynocephalus > Phrynocephalus guinanensis. The sequence goes on from CM074732.1 coordinate 94,957,762, forward strand.
TTGTTTTAGAGGTGGATATGAGGTCAAGGGGATCAAATGCTCAACCTGATCTTGAGACTCCATGGGTTGTAGGGATTTTCCCCAAAGATAAGTCCATAACCTCCCAAGGTGCTGTTCAAGTGCCGGTTTAGTAAGCTTTTTATACTTGAAATAGGAACTTTATTGGGGAAGGCCACACACCTTTTGAAAAGTCCACCTGAGGCCATAAAATGGCATCGCGGGTCGGGGGGGGGGGAGAATAAACAAATAGAAGAAATAGAATTTCTTGATTGACGAAAAGAAGGGCGGTGGTGCTACAGAATTAGGAATAACTAAGATAAAGTAATAGAAAACTACTTAAGTGAGCTTTGCTTTTGCTTTGCAGGAGCTAGAAGGAATGCAACCATTAGAGATGGACACGAATTTAAAAAATGGAATTTCATTTTGTTTCATTTCGTTAAGGAGGTCGATTCGTTTTGTTTTGTTTTTCATGAATTTTTGTGGAAAAATTCATTTTGTTGTTTTGTTAATTCATTTTTCGTTTTTACCCCCCTTTTCCCAGGGCCCACTGCGTGGCCCCTGGGGCCTGGTCGGTGCTGGTTTTTTATTTTATTTTTTCCCTTTATTTTAGGGTGCCGAGTTGACCAGGCCACCCTTGGGTAGCACTCCTTTTAAAAAAATTAAATTTTTATTTTATTTTATTTTATTTTTTCACTTCCGGGTTTGCCTTTTTATTATTTTTATTATTTTTATTTTTATTATTATTTATTATTTTTATTTCTTTTTTATTTTTATTTATTTTATTTTTACTGCCGACCACATGGCTGCGCTACAGCTGTATCATGGCCGTCAGCTTTTTTTTTCCTGGTCACCATCCCAGAAGCCAGGAAGACTGGACCTCTGGACCAGCATCAGGTAGGAGACATCTCCTCCCCCCCTCCATTAACGAAATGAACCTAACCAAACCAGTTTTTCTCAGTTCATTCATTCATTCATTCATTCCGTTCAGTTCAGGTTAAATTTGTCCCTAGGGTTGTTATTCGTTTCGTTATGTAACAAAACGAATAATGAATAACAAAACAAAAAAAATTGTTTCATGCCCATCTCTAGCAACCATATGCTGTGTTGGCAAAAAGGAACTGAAGCTGCAGACGGGAAATGAGCATGCACACTAGGAGGAGGAGGTCCTATACAATTTAGAAGCTTTAGAATAGCTGAAGATCTCTGTGCAGGTGCAAAGACCAATTTCTGTGTGTATTCACAGATGCCACGAAGAAGACTTGATGGCTATGCAGGTATTAATAAACAGGCAGACTAAGAATAAACCAGGCAATCTAGTACAGTGGTACCTTGTAAGACAAATGAAATTTCAGGAATAGGCATGTTTAAAAAATCATCTTACAAGGCACCATTGCAGATTGGGTGCTGTGTAGACCAAGCAGTGTGCAAATCCCGATCCCTGGTGTCAGGGGGGCTTTCTGAGGAAAGTGACAGCAGCAGTGGCAGGCCTGCCACCACCACTTCCCTTGGCTCACTTCCACTGCTGGCGCTATTTGTGAGGGAAGCAGCGACAGATCAGGCAGGGCGAGTATCACTGGGTCCCTGCTTTGCCCACCCAATTGTCTGAAGAATTGTTAGACTGACAAAGCTGTTTGGATGAGCAGCAAAACATTTCAATCTCTCAGGAAAAGAAGTCCAGTTGCCATGACTCAGCTTCCAGATAGGCTCATCTGCATGACTGAGAATCTTCACAGACATATTTTCAGTCCATTGTTTGCCACTGCCATCTTGTTTTTGCTGGTCTTATTATTTTATTTGTTATTGTTACTTTGTCTGTATTACTGTTTTTGGCTGTTCACTGCCCAGAGTTCCTTCAGGAAAATCGGGCGGTATGTAAATTGAAATAGATAGATAGATAGATAGATAGATAGATAGATAGATAGATAGATAGATAGATAGATAGATAGATAGATAGATAGATAGATAGATAGATAGATCATCAGCATCATATCTCAGAATTGCATCATATCTCCCCTTGCAGAATTAGATGGCAAAAAGGAGGAACCTGAGAACTACAGGCCAGTCAGCCTGACATTAATCCCAGGAAAAATACTGGAACATATTATAAAACAGTCTTTTTGTAAACACATAGAAAACAATGCAGTAATAATTGGAAGCCAACATTGATTTGTCAAAAACAAATCCTACTGGACTAACTGGATCTCATTTTTTGATCAGGTAATCTCTCTCGAAGATAGAAGGAAAGCTGTAGATTTAATATATCTAGACTTCAGCAAAACTTTTGACAAAGTTTCCATGATATCCTGATTAGCAAGCTAACTAGGTTTGGGCTGGATAGATCAAGTGTAAGGCAGATACACAACTGGCTACAGAAGTGTACTCAGAGGGTAATGATTAATGGCTCCTTCTCTAATTAGGGTGAGGAAATAAGTGGAATACCCCAAGGCTCAGTCCTGGGTCCAGTTCTTTTCAATATTTTTATTAATGACTTGGACAAAGGAGCACGGGGAATGCTTTTCAGATTTGTGGATGGCAAATTAGGAAAAAAATCAGAGGGGGTGACAAAGATGATCAGTGGGCTGGAAATCAAGCCCTATGAGGAAGACTGAAAGAATTAGGCAGGTTTAGCCTGGAGAAAAGAAGACTGAAGGGTGGTATAACAGTGCTTTCAAATATTTGAAAGGCTGTTATACAGTGGAAGGAAAGGATCTGTTCTCGATCATCCTAGAGTGCAGGACATGGAAAAATGGGCTCAAGTTACAAGAACCCAGCTTTTGGCTGGATATCAGAAAAAACTTCCTAACTGTTAGAGCAGTATGACAGTGGAATCAATTGCCTCTGGAGGTGGTGAGTGCTCCAACACTGGGGGCATTCAAGAGAAATTTGGACAACCACTTGGCAGATATCCTATGATTTGCATTCCTCCCTTGAGCAGGGGGTTGAACTTGATGGTCTTATACGCCCCATCCAACTTCATTTTTCTATGATTACTCTCTATGACTTTTCGTCTCCTGCCCCCCTCCACACTAGTAAAATCAGAATGTGAGGCTTAAACCCGGGGTACTTCAAGGGCCAGATGCATGGGTGGTGGTCTTAGGAGACAGATATCTAGTTTCGTGCGCTCCCAGACGCATCTGGTGGGGCCACTGTGAGATACAGGAAGCTGGACTAGATGGGCCTTTGGCCTGATCCAGCATGGCTCTTCTTATGTTCTTATGGGAGGTGTGCATAGGCATAGATCAGAACCACATGCACTGAGGCTTTAAATTAGACGTATCATTTATAAATGGTCCCCAACCTTAAATCCTCCAATGTGTTGGTGCTTAAATTCCCAGAAGCCTTCATCACTATGCATACTGGCCCAGATTTCTGACAGTTTTAATACAGGATCATCTGGGGAACCAAGGCTAGGAACTACAGCCTGCATACTGTAATTAAAACTGTAAACCGCCCAGAGACTACTTGAAGTGGTATGGGGCAGTATATAAGCAGAACACTTTTGCTTTACTATGGATCATTGAGTCTAGGGCTAGGCCCTTTCAAGGAGACACAGTGGGGAATTGAATGTCTCTGCATTCAGAGAGCCAAACCATTGAGCTAACATGTAAGCCATCTTGGGTCATTTTCCAAGGAGAAAGGCGGGGTAAAATATAAATAAATAAATAAATAAATAAATAAATAAATAAATAAATAATCATATATTTCTTAGTTTTTACAGTTATTTAGATATCATGGCCAGGTCCTTGGCTTTTAACCCTTTCAGTACTGTGTCCTAGATATTTCAATGAAATCAGTTTATTGGGACTTGTATATCCCTGCAGTAGCAAAAGGGTTAAAAGCTTTGGTGTTCAGTACAGAATGTGCTGCTTAACTAAATCTAAAACATCTACAAAGACGGAAAACTGGCAATTGTGAAATGTGATCCCCTGGAAGAGAAAGAGGTGTGAAAAACAAGATGTATTTTAACACAAAACACCCCGTGCAGGCTTCTGTTAAAAAGGCAAATTCTTTTTCCACCCCAGTAAGAAAGAACATGGCCCATACCTAATACTGCTCTTTTACTTTCTGTAATGCAGTTGTGCCTTAGCTTGGGCCTCTCCTGTGCTATTAGGATCAGCCAGATAGGACAAGGCCTACAGAGAGACTGATACTTCCTTTGCTGTTTGCTCAGGTCTGTAAGTAACTAGATTAACCATGCGTACATACCGTTTCCCAAGTTAGTGAGTAGTGACATTTAACTGGTTGTTATCAAAGAGTGGGTGTTTCTAAAGGAATTCCACAGCCGCCTGCCAGTAGAATACAGTAGAATGATTGCTTTGGGCAATTATCTCAAATCCATCTTCAGATTTTGATTTTTACTTCCTGCTGGCGGGAAGGGAATCACCTAGTGACTATAGGCATATTCGTACAAACTCAAGCCAAAAGGTACAACAAAATCAACTCTTTCACTTTGCTGTTGAGTCTCCTTCCTTCCTGATACTGGCAAGCCCACTATGGTGACAACTGCAGCTCAGAACATACCAGATTACTGAATCAGTTCTTAATACCTATTGTTAAATGAGGGACCAATGACGCAGAAACAACCCATAAAAACTTTGATGGTTGGCATAATGCCATTCTAAAGTTTATATCTTCCATATAATATACAGTACCTTGTTCATCTTTTCCAGGAAATGTTGCTGATAATTTTTTAAAAACATCTTAGGCACTTCTCAAAAATTATCCTATCTGAACCTGCAATCCTAAAAAAAGAGAATTGGATTGACTAAAAGTAGTTTCTAAAATATGCAGAGAAGCATAGGATGAAATTTGTTAACGTTTCATTATATGATGGAATAGTAGCAGACGGAGTTATAAGAACTCTTTCTAAACTTTGTGTTGATATAGGTATAATACATATTAAATGCTTCATTTGCTATTTGACAACTATGATGAGATGTGTAAACTTTTATCATTGGCTTTCATGCATGTTCATTCAATATTTGTTTCTGGCTGCTTCATCTTATGCCACTCCCATTTGCAAGACATTCTTTTCTCATTGTTTACGCTACTTCTTCATGGATTGCCTGTTATTTTCTAGAAGGGAGCTCTCAAGAAAAACAATTCTAGAGGTTTTAGGGACAGCAGAAGAGGGTATGGGAAAGGTGCATGTGTTTAATGGAGAGGGTTTATGAGGGCAACAAAACTGAGTGTCAGACTTGGAGTTAAGTAAAATGTGTATTCCTTAAATTCAACCCATTTTTCCTCAAAGCTATTTGCTTCAGCAATCAGATTTGACAATTAAGCCTGCGTTTACTTTCCAGTGACCAATCATAAAGCAAAGCCTTACTATTTCAGGGTACATGGGTCAAGAAAATCAGACACTATTCTTTCTCCTTAAGAAAGACAATGTTTAAAAGCTTAAACTCTAAGTATATATATATATATATATATATATATAAATTAATGTAATTCTCATTTAATTGTATATATATATATATATATATATATATATGCATGTTAGGGTGGATTCGGGTTTCTTCCCGTGTAGAAATCTGGTTGTTTTGGCGACGTTTCGACGAGGTCTCACTCGTCATCTTCAGGCTGGTGTTCTGGCTTCTTTCTTCTTGAAGCAGAGTGTGATCTCAGTTGAAGTCCTTCTATAAATACTGCTGGGTGTGTGTGGTTTGCTTGCTCTGTTGCTGATTGTAGGTTTGTTTGTTCTTTTGTGATTTGCTGTGTGGCTGAGGCGATCGTTAAGGGCTTAACTGCTGGTGGGTTAGATGGCTGTTTAGAGACATCCTGTGTGGGTGAGGTGCTGGATGTGTGTCTATTAGCCTTTTGTTTCTTAACGACCTTGGTGATGGGTGTTCTGGCAGCATCCTGGGCTTTGGTAGAGTGGGGTCCTGTGTCTTGTGAATTCATTTTGGTCTGGCTGCGTGTCTGTGGTCTCCCAATGTTTTTTTGGCGTGTGTAAGTGTGCTCCATGTGGTGGCTGGAGTGGGGAGTAGCGGTAGATGGTGCAGTCGTGGTTTTGTTATTGGATGGTGGTTTCGTTTCATCTGTGGGAAGGGTTTGTGTTTGTGTTTGGTGTGGATGGGAGGTGGTGGCATCTTGTGTCCTTTTGGACCTGGTGTCAGTCTTTGTGACAGAGGCTCGTCTGTTGACCAGGGCTAGTTTCCAGATGTCAGGCAAGCGGGAGGTGTCATCACGTTTATTCATGTTGTTTGGGTGTTTCTCTATTTCAATGGCTTCCATGATTATTCGACTGTTGAAGTGTTCAGTTTTTTGGAGATGAGTTTGGTTCTTTTAAAATCAATTTCATGACCTGTTTGTTTTTATGTGCTGGAAGAGAGAGGAAGATTTTTCTTCTTTTTTGACTGCGTTCTTGTGTTCTGCGATGCGTGCGCTTATTCTCCTGTTTGTCTGTCCGATGTATGTGGCTGGGCAGACTTTGCATGGTATTTCGTAGACTCCTTGGTTTTCTAGCTCAATCTTGTCTTTGGGGTTTCTTAAAATGTTGGCTATTTTTTGTTCGGTGCAAAAGGCTGTCTTGATATTGTGTTTGTGGAGAATTTTGCTGATTTTGTCTGTGGTGCCTTTGATGTAAGGGAGGAGGGCAGTGCCGTTGTTCTCTTCTGTTTCTTGGTTCTTGGGGGGTGTTTCTTTTTGGATTAGTTTGGTGATGGTGTTTTTTTGGAATCCGTTCGCAATTAAAGCATTCGAGAGAGTGTGTAATTCAGTTTTTAGGTGGTCTTTGTCAGCGAGGCGTTTGGTTCTGGAGATGAGGGTTTTTGCTACGGAGTTGATCTGTGCAGGGTGGTGGTGTGATTGTGCATTTAAGTAGCGGTTTGTATGTGTTTTTTTCCGGTAGATGGTATGTCCTAAGGAGCCGTCGGGTTTTTTGTAGATTAGGACGTCCAGGAAGGGAAGTTGGTTGTTGGCTTCTATTTCCATAGTGAATTGTATTTTGGGGTGTAGGCTGTTGAGATGTGTGAGGAAGTTGTTCAGTTTGTCTTTCCCGTGTGGCCAGATAACAAAGGTGTCGTCAACATATCTGAGCCAGAGTTTGGGTTTATGTTCGGACTTCAGTAACGCGTTGGTTTCAAAGTGTTCCATATATAGGTTTGCGATGACCGGTGAGAGGGGTGATCCCATGGGTGCTCCTTCTATCTGTTTGTATCTTTGTCCATTGTGGATGAAGTATGTGTTGGTTAGGCAGTGGTTGGTCAGATCTAGGATGTGCTTGGGGGGGTTGTATTTGTTGTGGATAGCTGTCAAGGCTTCTTGAATGGGCACTTGTGTGAAGAGCGAAACAACATCGAAGCTCACGAGTAGGTCATTGGGTTGTAGGTCTTGTTTCTTTATAATTTCTATGAAGTGGAACGAGTTTTGTACGTATGAAGAGATGGATTCTGCATAGGGCTGGAGTTGTTTGGCAAGAAATTTGGCGAGGTTTTGTAGGGGTGAGCCTATGGAGCTGACTATGGGTCTGAGAGGTGTTCCTTCTTTGTGAATCTTGGGGAGGCCGTAGAGCTTGGGGCATCTGGAAGATTTCTCTCTGGGGATGATGCTTGGCTTGATTTCTTCACTTAAGGGTGAGGCTTTTATTTTGGCTTTGGTGGTTTTTTCCAGGTAGGTGGTGGGGTCTGTGTTCAAAGGTATGTAAGCAGGGTCTTGTAGTAGGTTGGATAGTTTGGCTTGGTAGTCAGATGTGTTCATCACCACTGTGGCATTGCCTTTGTCTGCTGGGAGAATGATTATGTTTTTGTCTTTCCTCAGGTTGGTGGGGGCTTTTTGTTCTTCTTTGTGTAAATTGCTTCTGGGTGGTTTGCTGGAGCAGAGGATATTGGTGACTTCGAGTCTGATTTTGTTGGCTTCCTCTGGGTTGATTTTGGTTAGGCTGGCTTCCACTCCGCATATGATGTTTTCAGTGGGGATGTGTCTGGGGGCGACTGCAAAGTTGAATCCTTTGGACAGGACTTTGGTCTCTGCGATGGTGAGTGTCCTGTCTGATATGTTGTGAACTGTTTGTTTCATGGGCTGCTGTGGGGGGTTGGGCTTCTGGCGTTTTTCCAGTTTGTGGAGTTTGTTGGTGTGTGTGTCTGTCTTGTGGGAGGTCTCTGTTTCAGCTCTCCAGGCGGCGAGTTGCTTGGATTTGTTCCAGAGTGTTGGGTGGATTTTGTTGCTGAGTTTGAGGTGGAGAGTGAGTAGGTCTCTGTTGGTTTGATCTAGTAGGTATCTTTTCTTGTGTAGTTCGTTTCTGATTAGGGCTAGTTCTGTTCTTTTCAGGATCCTTTCGCTGGATGGGGTTTTTGAGTGGAATTTCAGTTGGAAGCTTGTGGGGATCACATTTTTATCTCGGCAGTTGCGTAGGAATGCAATGTCACATACCTATACCCGTGAAAATCTACGAAAACAAAAATATATATATATATATATATATATATATATATATATATATATATATATATATATGCATGTTAGGGTGGATTCGGGTTTCTTCCCGTGTAGAAATCTGGTTGTTTTGGCGACGTTTCGACGAGGTCTCACTCGTCATCTTCAGGCTGGTGTTCTGGCTTCTTTCTTCTTGAAGCAAAGCGTGATCTCAGTTGAAGTCCTTCTATAAATACTGCTGGGGGGGTGTGGTTTGCTTGCTCTGTTGCTGATTGTAGGTTCGTTTGTTCTTTTGTGATCTGCTGTGTGGCTGAGGCGATCGTTAAGGGCTTAACTGCTGGTGGGTTAGATGGCTGTTTAGAGACATCATGTGTGGGTGAGGTGCTGGATGTGTGTCTATTAGCCTTTTGTTTCTTAACAAATAGTATAAACCAAGTACTAACGACAACGAAAAAACGAAAAAACGAACCGACTAATTTTTGCGAATTTTCGCAAAAACCAGAAACGACCCGAAACGGGACCGGCCCGACTAACGACAACTCGAAAAAAAATTTTTTCAAGTCGTGCCCATCTCTAATCAGGTGGGCTATGTCCCCCCCTTCCGGTTCTAGCTCCTTATATATAAACTGGCTAATCTTTGTGCCTCCTATGAGTTCTAGAGATTTTTGCATCCATTTCATGGTGGGTGCACTGTTTCAGTTTGCTGAAGGAGGGCTGATTGTACATTAAGTAAGCCAAGAAATAAAAGCTACTATATTGGTTAGAAATCCATAAATGTGGTCTGTGAACAGAGTGTATGAGATCCTGATTCATCTGATACAGTACTATGTTTTGGCAAGTGCGTCCCAACTTGTGTCCTATGCACATCCATGAGAAAATACAAGTTCAATATGCACTCAAGTGTTTTACTTTCTCAAACATTTGGATTTCTAAGTTTTATTTTCTTTCTAATCTCTTTAGGAAGAAATATTAACAATAGGTTATTAGAAAATTACATGAAATCAAATTCTTCTCCCTTTGTTCCAGCCAAATTGAACAGACGTAGCTATTCCCAATAGGCAGAAAACTGACCTGTCAAGGAGCTGTTAATGGAGGGAGATTCTTGAGCAAAGGAGGTTTTGACCTTAATTAATTACTACAAACACAGGACAACATGCAGAGAGACATATCCAGAATTTTAGAAGTTAAGCTCACAAACTCCTTACACTGAATGGATGAATTTGTTAGTTTTATTTTCCCAAAGTCTTGTCTACGCAAATATGAAGATATTTGTGATTTTTGGGAGACCACCAGAGGATACCAGGTGCTGTAGGCGCCTGGAGTAGGAACTGGCAATCCACTCCAGTATTTCTGCCAAGAAAACTCCATGGACATGGAGTCACGAAGAGTCGGTCACGACTGTAATGATGCAACACACAACACACACACACCTGTTAAAAATGAACTGAAAAGAAATTCTCATGTACTCAGTTGTCTAGAGTCAATAGAGCTACAGACCAGCTTGCAGGCTGGTTTTGGAGAAGCAAGAGTGCCTTTTGAACAAGCATTGTCTCACATACCCAATATTTCATTAAGGACTGCTTTCACACCCTGAAACACAGCTAGCAGTTTGAGTGCCTTTTTCTGGGATTCAGCAAGCATGGAAAGGGACTTGCCCTCCAAGAGCTAAAGTGGGCTGTGACAATGGTCCTCTTTGCTCAGGCTCCCACCCTCTACTGAAGCTGAACCGGCAGCCATTATTAGACAGACCGCTCAGCTCTCTCGGCTGCTGTTTCAAACATTCCCTAGAACTGACTGTGTATTTTAGATTTTATTAGGGTTTGTCTTGCTAATTTCCTCTTGTCAAACTTCACACTATGATTCAGTGGTTGCTGATTGTATAAGACCTGCCAATGCCTTTGACACTCTCCATTCATTGATGCCTTTGCTATATGGCCCTTTCCCTTTTCATGAGATACTAAAACCTCACCACTGAGTACACTTAAGGCACTTACAAGGTATAATAATATGTGCCATCAAGTTAATTCTGACTTATGGCAACCCTTTCTATGGCTTTCTAGGTAGAGAAATCTCAAAAGTGGTTCACCATTCCCTTCTTCTGGGAGCACCCCAGGACCAAGCAGCGTGCCCATGACTACAAAAGCTAGCTCTTCTTCTGGGAAGCACAGTGGGAAATTGAACTCCCAGACTTGGGTACTGCAGACAGATAGCAATGTAAATCCCTTCAATCTGGCTCAGAAGTAACAAAGTTCAAATCCTGGTTTGTTGCATCCCTTTTCTCGATCCTTTAATATCTGCTGCAAGATCATTAATGGTTTTATTTCTCTCAGAGATTGGAAATGCTACTTTTATGAGACTACAACTTCCAAAATCCCCTTGCCAATGCTTTAGTTTATTACAATGTGATGTGCATGGCACTTAAAACCAAGAAATTAATGAGCCAAGCACGAGAATCCTTCCCATTATTGTTGTTGTTGTTATTATTATTTTATTATTATTATTATTATTATTATTATTATTATTATTATTATTATTATTATTATTATTATTATTATCATATTATTATCATCATCATCCATCTGGCCATATTGCCACTCTGAGCAGCTTATAACAAGAGAAACAGTACAATCACAAATAGCAAAATACATATATTATATTCCATACTAGAGATGGGCATGACCAGAAAAAATGACGTTTTGAGTTTTCGTTTGTCGGAACGGGTCCGTTTTGGGTCGTTTCCGTTTGTCGTTTCCACCGCCTGAGCCGAGCCCATTGTTAGCATTGAAAGGGGGAGAGATGGAAGTGGCGGGCCGAGCCCATTGTTATCATTGAAAGGGGGAGAGATGGAAGCGGCGGGAGGGGTTACCCGGAGAGCTCACCGCAGATACTCGGCGACCCCAGCCGAGCGCATCCCCGTCGGGTGTTCCTTTTTCCTCCAGCTCCAGGTGCGAGCGCCCGTCCCGCCATCCTCGCCTCTTCCTCCACCTCCTCCTCCACCTCTTCCCCCCCCCACTCTCACATAATCCAGGCCGTCAATCAGCAAGGGAGGCAGAGCAGGCAGACAGGTAATTGCCCCGGTGAGGGCGGCGGTGCAAGAGGGTTGGTTGGGATGAATGAGCTGCAACCCAGGGAGGGCGGTTGCGCGCGCTCCCGCACCTTGCAGTATAAACCAACCCGCAGGCGGGCCGAGCCCGGAGTCCCATTGATGAGCTGCGTGTGAACACGCGCGTCAGCGAGGGGGAAGACTGGGATGTTTTTTGTGGTGTTTTGTTTCCCTGTGTGAATCGTCACAGGTGATCTATGGCAAGGTTACTTGAAACGCATTGCAAAGCATCTAAGAAACCATAAGTTGAGAAATCTGTCCTCCAAATATAGGAGGGGAAGGTTGTGTTCTAGTGGAGGACCAACAAATCCTGGGTTCCTTCATGCTTTGTTACCATCCCTGAAGGGGATATGCTTAGAGCCTGAGGAAGTAGATTTCATCCATAAAAGCTTGCTATTTGCTCTATCTTTAGTTGGCCAATAAAAGGTATCATCTATTTTCCATTTGCATGATCTTTGTGACCACATTGGCCCTTGCCTTTGTTGTTCTGGTATCAGCTGGAATCTCTGGGTTTCGACCATCCTCTAAGAATCAACTTCTGAAATGTACTGAAGTCAAGCCAAACATTTGTTCGCACTGGGAGGCTTTCCCACCCATTTGCTTTAATGATTCACACTTAACAGTGAACAAATGAGCATACAAAGGTGTTCCAAATCATCTAGACCCACACCATAAAAACAAATTTACCCGTTCTCATGTTCCCAGGTGCCTAGGAAGAGACAAAAGGTGAGCCCTGTGGCAGAACAGTGGCAAGGGTCTCATCATCTCATACCCAGTGATCTGACTCCTGCTCTGATAGTCATGCAGGAGTGTCTGTCTGGAGCATGGTAACGTGCTATGCCTGCACCCATCTCCACAAAAGTATCGAGGTGGGGGTGGGGACAGAATGCCTAAAGTCAGCTCTAACACTTTATCAAGAATCAGACTGTGTCCCTAAGTTGAACAACTCAAACCATCCCTTTCTGTAAATATTAATACGAGATAAACTTTGTCTCAGTGGCCACTGGCACACAATATTATGTACTATGCTGATAGTTGCCAAGAAAGCTGCCTTCTCATAGAAATACATTCTGGGACTTTCTATCTTTATTTTTTTTTTTTAAAAACCATATAAATGTAGTAACTTCTTGCCTGCATAAAGAAATGTGAAGGGTTTTTTTTTTTGTATCTGCTTACAGCCACCCTTCTTGTGTTCTTATTAAAAATGGCTCCGGAAAATTAATGGAAGATAAAGGCTGCCTAGATGCCCTAGTCATTTCCGATTTTGCCTGATTTTGGAAGCTAAGCAGGGTCGGTCCTAGTTAGTACTTGGATGGGAGACCACCAGGGAATACCAGGTGCTGGAGGCGCCTGGAGTAGGAACTGGCAAACCACTCCAGTATTCCTGCCAAGAAAATTCCATGGACCTGGGTTCATGAAGAGTTGGTCATGACTGTAATGACACAACACATACACACAACACAAAGGCTATCAATAGGTGACTATGAGTTTTGAAAGCTATGTTATTACTTCCAGCAGCCAAGGCAACACCATGTTCAGGGCCAGATGCAGGGAGAGTTAGGTGGAAAAGTTTCTTCCTCTGATATCCTTCTTGTGGGCTTTCCATTGATGTCTGTTCGCCCGTTGCTGGAACAACATCATTACACTTCTAGGATGTGCCCATTTATTGGTGAGAATACAAACAAGGCCTGGAAAACCACTGAGCTTGCCATAGTAATGCACCATAGTAGAATTGCATCATGTGAGAATCTGGATATTATGGGGTTTGGAGAGGCCTTTTCAGACGTGATGCCCAGTGTAGTTTACTGGTAGAGTAGAACTCAGAAAACTCTGGGTTTGAATCCGCACTTGGACATGGAAATTTACTGGGAGAGCTGAACTGGTAAGACCACTTATTAAATATCTCATTTACCTTGAAAGCCTTATTAGGGTCGCTATAGGTGAGTTCCAACGTGACAGCACACAGCAACCTTTCATACGATTTTGTGTATTATCTATTGCTAATCATGTGCACTCCCTGTCAACAAATGTAGAGAAATGGATTGAATCGAGTGTATTTGTGCTGATTTAGGCAATGTCAGGTAGGAGCAAGGAGTCATTTTTCACCCTGAAAGGAAAAGCAACACCCTGATGAATCTTTTGTATCTTATCCAGCAACTAAGATGGTCAACCTCTGATGCAAAGAGAATTAGTAGTAGAGAAGCCCCAGCTACTGGTACCCAAAGGACAAAGCATGTGAGCTACTCTATAAAGCACCATAGCTGCCCTAAGCACATCTGATCTCACCTGACTTCAGAAGCTAAACAGGGTCGGCCCTGGTTAGTACTTGGATGGGCGACCACCAGGAAATACCAGGTGCTGTAGGCACATGGAGTAGGAACTGGCAAGCCACTCCAGTATTCCTGCCAGGAAAACTCCATGGACATGGACTCATGAAGAGTTGGTCATGACTGCAACAACAACAACAACAACAACAACAACACACACACACACACAAAGCCCCATATTTCCTCTGGACACAGCAACCATGGAGGTGCTAGAGTGGGCTCAGAGTAACATTACTGCATGACAGGCATATCCCCTTGCAGCTGATGTGGCAGCCATTTCAGGGAGTTTTTAGGTGCAGAGAATGTCGTATGTTGCTACTCCAAAAGTTCTGGAATAAGCAGCATACAAGCAGGTTTGTTTTGAAAGCTAATATGCATACAGTTTGCGTGTCTGTCACTTGAGAACACTTTACTTGTAAGACCTTAAGCATATTACACTGGTGTGCAGTCAACATGCACAGGGAAGAGAGGGATGCGATCATGAGGATTGGTCCCATTTCCCCTTTTTTGCGTAAGTTCAGTGTAACATGCAAACCTGCCATATGAGCCCCCATTGCACTGACTGCACCAGTCTTTTGAGCTGTTTAGCTCATTCAAACATGCTGCCTAGGTTTTCATATGGAGATACTTCCCAGACCCAATGAGAAATGGTAACAGCTGAATCTAGGACCTTTTGCCGGGTTATTATGTACTCCTCCATTCGTGGCGCAGTGGTTAAATGCCTGTACTGCAGGTAAAACTGTGCTCATGACCTGGGTTCAATCCCTGGTAGCAGGCTCAAGGTTCACTCAGCCTTCCATCCTTCCGAGGTCGGTAAAATGAGTACCCAGCTTGCTGGGGGGGGGGCAATGTGTAGCCTGCACACTGTAATTAAAATTGTAAACCGCCCAGAGACTACTTGTAGTGGTATGGGGCGGTATATAAGAAGCAGCAGAACACTTCCCTGTGTATCCATATTTCATGCCTGCACACTTTGTGTACAGGTTTTGGACATTTGCATTCTTTATGCGGGGATCCATCTCTTTATCAGGATATCTGTCATAAGAAAATAGTTTGCCTGTTTTTTTCTATGTCTTTCTGTTTGTTTAGAGAAGGCAAGAGCAGAACACTTTGTACACTTACCATTCTTCATCTTTTAATTTGCAGCAGAATAGATCTACAGCTTCTCTTTAAAAATTACGGTATTGGTTAATGACGGTGTGTGGTCAGGGAGCATGTCAGATTAATAACTGAATGGAAGAAACATCTCTAGAGATAAAGGGAAGTACATCTGATGCTAGTTTAGCCAAACAGATTTGCAGAGGAAGGCCATACTATCTAATAAACGCAAAGCAGGCCAGATTAACAAGACTGAGTCACAGATGGCAGGTTCAAAACAGCGAGGTAAATTCTGATCAAATTGGGCAAAGTTAAGTCAAAAAGATTACTGATCCATGAAGGAAATGAAAGCAAGATGGTGAACAGTTGCAGTTAGCTGTGCTACCTGGTATTCTCTCCCACAAATGTAACTAAGGCAGTTACTTCACGTCCGTTTTGTCTCTGTTAGTGTTGTGCTTAGGAGCGGTACAAAAAATGTTACTTCACATCTGTTGCACAACTACTGAGATTTGTCTCGACCACGCCCCGGAACGGGTGGTAAGCATGACAATACTGTACCCGGTGCTGGGGTAGGGTTTTCCCTTGTCACTCTTTGTTCTCTCTTTCTGTTCCAAGACAAGACACCATGTAGTAATGACTGTAACGCAACAAAATATTCATTTCTCTCAAAAATTGTGTCTGTTTTTTTTTTAACTTTTTAGAAGCGGAATAATTTTTAAGCCCCACCATCGGTGCTTGCTTCTGGAAAGAGAAATTTTTTAAAAAACCCACCGATTGGTTGAGTCACCTTTTTGATCCTTGCTTTCCCAAAGGGTAGCAACCCATCTGCCTCTCTGCCCAGGGCAGAGAGGCGGCTGGGGTGCTACACTGTCAGGAAAACCAGGGGGAGTGGTGGCAGTTTGTGTGCTTGTTCATAGCCTGTTACTCTCCAGCCACGCAGGAACCCACAAACCACTGCCTCCCCTTCACCTGGCTCTCTTCACTGAACTATTTTGGTGGTCTCAAAACGGCTCTGTGCATAAGATGAACAATGGCTTGAATAGGTTCATTAGGTGGACAATAGTCTTAATAGGCTATTGGGTGAACAATGGCCTAAGGTGCTGAAAACCATAAAGTATGGGTCATTAGCTATGGCCCTTGTGGTGAAGGTGTAAAGTATATATATAATTTGCCTGGGGATTGTTGAAATCACTGCCTGATAAGTAGCAGATAGACTGTGCCTGAGCCCCCCACCTCTGTTGAGAGAGGGGTTTTCAATACTCACATGAATGGCTTCCCTGACCTCTCTCTCAAACCACCTATCCTCTCTGTCTAATATGTGTACATCCTCATCTTTGAATGAGTGCCTTTTGTCCTTCAAGTGGAGGCATACTGCTGATTCTGGTCATGAGCTGTTGCCCCTCCTATGTTGGGCCACCGTGCTGTTTAATGGCTGTTTAGTTTCTCCAATGTAGAGGTCTGCACACTCCTCACAGCCCTGGACTGTGTATACTATATTACTCCTTTTGTTTTTAGGAGTCAGGTCTTTTGGGTGGTGAGTCTCTGCCTTAGTGTGTTGGTGGGTTTCAAGTAAACAGGGATGTGATGTTTGCCAAAATTTCCTTTAAACTTTTCAGACTCTCCAGCCATGTAGGGAATGACCAGGTTCTTCCATCAGCTCTGGGTCTAAAAAGCAGACCAGGGTGACATGAGGTCGAAGTGAACTTTAAAATGGAGGACTCACAACTAGCCTTCCTCAGACTGACAAAGCTGTTTGGATGAGCAGCGGAACATTTCAATCTCGCAAGAAAAGAAGTCCAGCTGCCATTAATCAACTTACAGATAAACTCACCTGGATGACTGAGAATCTTCACAGGTTCTGTGCACGGAGTCAGGCGAAGGGGGAGGCAGCTGTTTGTGGGCTCCTTCATAGCCCCCGTTTATCCTCCAGCCATGCTGCTTTTGGGATGCCCAGAGCGACATAGCTGGAGAGTAAACTGGGCTACAAGTGAGCTCACAAACCGCTGCTTCCCCTTCACCCAGCTCTCTGCATGGAGCACAGTGGCATGCTCCGAGTGGAGGGGAAAGTGCCATGGCTGTGAGGGAACGATGTTGTGTGCCCACAGAAAGGGCTCCATGTGCCACCTTTGGAACCCATACCATAGACTTGCCAGCAGTGCCCTAAATGTTTATGTTTGCCAAAATATTTCCTGAACTGTGATAGCCGAACTAAAGCTGCTGATGAGCTTGTGTCATCTCTTTAGGGTTACAGTGTACCTTTGGAAGGGGCAATTTGGAAATGGCAGAAATTTCTGAATGCATTGGTTATATTGGAAAGGCATGTGATGAGTTTTTAAAAACCTATGTTGTCCTCCAGCAAAGCTCATTTTAATCTTTAAAACCCTAAATAGTCTGAAACTTCCAGGGCTTTAAATGGGTAGAGAGGAAGGCATGAAGACGAGTTATGTGCCGCAGAGCACGGAGGTCACTCAGACCTTCACATTCCTATTCATTAAAAGTTTCTTGCAGATGGGAAGTTACATTGAAGGTCGTAGTTATGTTCCTACCCCACTTAAAGACCTTGATAGTAAGAATCATGTGCTCTTAAGTCAATTCTGATTTATAGTGACACTTTTCCGAGTTTTCTAGGTAAAGCATACTAGCAGTTTGAATAGTTTTACTATTCCCTTCTTCTGGGACTATTCCTTTCCCTTGGACTCTGCAGCTGGCCCAAGGCCACACAACCAGACTTCCTTAACAGGTGGCACAGTAGGGAATCAAACATCCAACCTCTAGTTCCACTGAGCTATCTGTCTAAGTAAATCATGATGTAGTTTTTGACTACGGATGTAACACATGAAGAGGGCTAGAGGCATGTACGGGTTTGAATTCTGACCTTTTTCAGAGGCCTAGTATGTCATGATGTAGAATTAGATCTGAAAAGTTTGTTAACGAGTCAGGTTAACACAAAAGAGTGTTCAGAAGTTGCAAGCAGATATTTGCTGATAAATTCCAGGTCAAAATACTGTAATAATTATACTTAAAGGTAATTTAGCCTGCAGACAGGTTTCTGGTTTTCAGGTCACAGAGCACAGAAGATTTTAATATGAATGAGGAAACATTCAATATATTTAACAGCCCTACCACTCAAGTTTTGCAACATTTTTGTCTTATTCTGTGTCCCAGCATTCCAGGGTACTGACTGCTGACTTGCACCAACCCCTGATGCAAAAGTCATTGATATGATGCCTTTTTACAAACCAATTGCACAAATTGCTACGTCATGAAATAAATCCTTGGCAAGGAGAAGAAGAGCCACTTTCTGCGTCAAGACAATATTGCCAGACATGATGAAATTCAACTTTTTTGTACTTGTGCGGCGTTAGGAGACACCTAATACCTCAGCAGTAGACATGGGCAGAACCAGAAAAAATGACGTTTCGAGTTCTCGTTTGTCGGAACGGGTCCGTTTCGGGTTGTTTCCGTTTGTCATGAATTTTTTCAAAAATTTGTCATTTCCATTTGTCGTTTGTCGTTTCCACCATGATTTAGTGCGATTTGACTTCCCAGAGCATAGGGGCGTCCCACAATCAGGGCCGGCGCTAGGTGTTTTTGCGCCCTAGGCGGCGGGCGGGGCAGGGGGGGCGGTGGGGGGGAGGTGCGGGTGGGCGGCGGTGGAGGGGGGCCATGGGCGGGCGGTGGCCGCGGGCGGGTGAGTGGGCAGGCAGCGGCTCGGGCCGCAGGCAGGTGGTGGGGCGGGCGGGCGGGCGAGTGGGCAGTTAGGATATCACTTAGGATAGAGGTTCTGTTCTTGGCTTGCACCCCAAATGTGTGTGTTTGCAAGCAAATTGAAGTTGGGAAAATAGAAAATAAATGGTAGTATATAATATATATTTAAAATAAATCCACACCCCCCACTCCCAGTCGAACCTCCCCCTTTATCCAATATCAGAAAAAAATCCTCAAACTGCCAGAGAAGAAATAAAGAATAAACTGCTATTCCCTTCAGCAGACAAAGAAATTATTTTCTAAATTCAATTCCCTCCCTGCCTGCCTAACTTAAATCCTAAAGCCTCCAGCCTCCCTCCTCAATCTCGATCGGATCACACCAGCACCAGCAGCCAGCCCTCCTCCCTCAACCACATCCATACACCGACTGCGATTTCTGGAAGGTGCCTCGGCTTTTTATGCCCTCCGAGACATCCAGAAGTGTCAGTCAAAAACCTGGCGATGCCATTGGTGGAATGGTTCAAAAAAATTGCATGGTCCCATCCCATTCCCAGCCCAAATGGGCAGGTCTAAAAAAATAAAAAATAAAATAAAATAAAATAAAATCAATACGATGTTTTATTGCTATAAAAACCCACTGCTGCTACTATAAAAATTCAGGCATTTAAAATAAATAAATTTCACATGTTTCTGTGGTGATTTGGTGTGTTTTTTGACCACAATTTCAAAAGAAAAATTGCGGTCGCCATTTTGGATCCCCCCCCACCGCATGGCATGCAGCGAGACAGACGAGGAGGATGACCCCCCCCCAGCCTGGTGCAAGCAGCCCAGGACAGGAGAAGAGGGAGGGAAGGCCAGGGACCCCCCAGAAACCACCCCTCTGGTAGGTGGCAAAGCCTCACGCAGGCATATTTTCACCTGCTTTTTTGGCCGGGAGTCGGGGTTTTTAAAAAAAACTTTTAAAAACTTTTTCTGTGCTTCGCATCGTGCGATTGCCGCGATGCCACAAACGGAAACGAAAAACCCGACCAAATTTTTCTTTTTTTGGTTCGAGTTCGAGTTCTGACGGCTTAATTATCGTTACAGTTTCACCGAGTCGTGCCCATGTCTACTCAGCAGTTTTATTTATTAACTTCAGGGTTCTTCTTTGACAAAAACTCTTAGTGGTTCTTCCAGGCCCAGCTATTTATCCATAGAACTACAGTCCCATTATATAGCACTTGACTATTCTATTACCTTTAATGCTGGGAGAAATGGCTAAGAATTTTCTGGCATATTAAAGACCAAGGCCAGAACCTTCTTCTAGAAAGGAAGAAAAATCAATACAATGGGAATCATTCAACTAGTTTCCCCCATTTAACTTGCGTTGTTTTGTGTGAACAACCATGCACTGGTTATGAAACAGCTCATGTGACAGATGATGTACCAAAAGTTGGAAACAGCTTGCCTTATTACTATGGTACATGGATCTCCCCACCCCCACCCCGGGATGCTTAACCATTTTTATATCCTCTAAAAATGAAGTCCATTTCTTCAGAGGCATAGGATATAGTGTCTGCAGGCCTGCACTGTAATTCAAAGGTGGGGAAGGTGTGACCCTCTGGAAATTGTTGGAATTTATTTCCCATCGTTTCTGACGAGTAGCTGTGCTGGTTGATGTGGCAATTTTACAGGCATTGGGATGGATACAGGAATTTAAAGCAGCAAAAAAGAACCATGTTAAAAAACCTGCAAAAGAAGTCTGACGTTCAAGGTCAAGTGTAAATAGTGGGGGAGGGAAAGGGGGGACCCCCTCCCTCGACTATGATTTATGGCTCAACCCAATGGGGTTGACGCCCCTTGGGAACACATAATTTCCATCAAGAATGGGATACCGATGGGGTGGACACCCCAGGGTTCCGGTAACCCAGAAAAAGGATTACATAAAAAAATAAGTACACAGGAACATCAAAGGGGCAGGTGTGCTCCTTTGATGCACTGATTCTGACCCAATTGCATGGTCAGAGTACTGTCTGCTGTATTCAATAACGTTGTGGCCTAGTTATACCCAAACTATGATGGTCTTGCCTCATCCTTATGTACTCACTCGGTCAAGGGAAGCTTAGCTATAGGCAACAATTGGAATTGATTTCCCATCATTTCTGACCAGTAGCTGTGATGGCTGATAATGACGGGAGTCGGGGTCCATCAACATCTGAAGAACCACCCAGGCTCTACCCCTGTTTTGATGCATTGTAGATTGCTGAGTTTTCAAAACAACATTTGCTTCAAAACATTGGGACAATAAAACATGGCTGAGACTGAGGTCCTATTCAGGTGTTCACCTGAATACATGAGGCACGGAATGTGGGTGTGCATGTAAGCCTCACCCTTCCACCCCCCAAAGTTCCCACATACTCAACAGTGTCGCAGATCTTTGTGCATTAAGAGTGAAGTTCTACAGTGGTTCAGCTGGATGCACTTACAAATTTTCCGTGCAATTTGAACCTTGCTGGGATTCCCAATCACAGGAGCTCTATGGGCATATTCCTCCCAATGGAAATACAGAACTCATCCCACATTTCAGTGCACAAAGGTCTGTGACACTGCCAGGCGTATCAAGACATCCAGAGGTGGGGCCTATACGTGTGCACACCCTCGGATAAGCCCAGTGTTATGGCTTAAGACATTCATAGAGTAGATGACAGCAAGAAGGAAAACACAGCATATCAGATCAGTAGCCCTCAAACACCGTAGCCGCTAATGGGTGCAATTGCTGATAAAGATTGGTCATAAGGCTAGGACAGGGATGGCAAATCTATGGCACATGTGCCAAAGGTGGCACACGGAGAGCTTTCGCCTGGCACGTGACATTTTCCCAGCCCACCTCACTTCCCCCTCCACTGGAGTAGCCATGAGGAAGCTGTGGAGGGGGAAGTGGGGGGCAGGGAGCATGTAGCGTGCTAGGCCAACCCTGCCACTGCCATCCCCATCGCTGCCATCGCCCCCGCCCCCTGCCACCCCCGCTCCGCCTCCCTCTGCCTTCGCCGCCATCCCTGCTCCCCCGCTGCCACTGATTACCCTGACTCTGCTGCTGCTCCCGTCACCCTTGCTGCCCTTGTCTCCACCCCTGCCCCCTGCTGCCGCCAATCCCAACCCCCATCTGACACCGTCCCCATCACCCTTGCCACCCCTGCCGTCGCTGATCCAGACCCTGCCTGCGCCATCCCTGCCCCCCCGCCGCTGCCGATGACCCTGACCCTGCTGCCCCACCGCCCTTGCTGCCTTTGACCCCTGCCCCCTGCTGCCACCAATCCCAACCCCCACCGCCACCGCCATCGTCACCACCGAGTTTGGACACTCGGTGTTAAAAAGGTTCACCATCCCTGGGCTATGAGGTTTCCTCCCTCTCATTTGCTTCCCTTTTCTTAATGAAGGAAGAAGAGGCAGGAAATGCTGTCACAGGACACATCATGCAAAGTCTAAAGATGCAGAACATAGCTGCCTATGGGCACAGGAACTGCAAGCCAGAACCCTGTTGTTCTGCTTACAGAAGAATACACTCTGGCCCCACAGTTTCACACAATCTCCTGCTTACCATTATATGAGGACTGCCCCATTGGGAGAAAGGGGCTTATGCTTAATGAATAGAATGCCACATTGTATAAGTTCAGAAGATCTTGATGCCTCACATCATGGACCATTTCACAAGTTCATTTGTAAACTGGGTTTTGGCCATTATTGCTGCATTTTAGAAAAGGGAATGAGAAGGGGCGGCGGCGGCAGCAGGGGGCCCGGGCGGCGGGTGGCGGCGGCGGCGGCAGGGGGGTCGGGCGGCGGGTGATGGGGGATGGACGGCGGGGGGCAGCGGGGGGGCAGCAGGCTGGCCAGCGCCCCCTGTCCATTTTGGCGCCCTAGGCAACTGCCTAGTTCGCCTTAATGGACGCACCGGTCCTGGGTACAGTATAAATGGATATAAAGGTTGAATACTCTTAGACAGAAGCACAAGGGCTGATCAAAGGAGGGAAAGGGGATGACTATTAAACCAGGCTTCCATCCTGCCTGGTTCCAGTCCCTACAGCAAAACCTTCACATGAAGTTCACCAGAGGCAACATTGCCATAGCTGGTCACCCTTCTAGAAGACTCACTTGCAGACAATCTTTATTTTATTTTATTTTCATAATTGAATGACATATGAGAACCAGGTTTTGTCTGACAAGCAGCATGAGCACAAATTAATAAACAAAATACCTCTGACTAGATACTTTGAATGTTATCTTCTGACAGCGAAGTGGGATATACGTATGATAAAAGAACAATTAAATAATTGAAAAGCATTCAGTTCTATTGCATAAAACACAGTAGTCCACCTCCATTTCCTCTGTTCAGTGGCAATCTAATGACTCATTGCGCCTATCTAGAGCATTAGCTCTCGTCCAAAAAATATCCCAGACCAGTTCAATGCTTTTATTATTATAGTAATAAGTGCTAACTTTGAAAGAAATTGATAAAGAGGTCTAAGGGGGTCTCCCTTAACATTTACAGGCACACCTAAAATGTAAATATATGTCAAAATGCTTTTCATTATGTGCTGCCTTTGTTCCATGTCATTATTCAATACTTTATCTGCAGTGGTCTGATTCATATTACATTTCTGGTTGATATTATACAGTAGCTTTGGAGCTGTTTGGGGGTAAAAGATAGGAAATAGCTTTAAGCAAAAGGTCTATGCCCCCAAGTACTGTGGGAATGGAAATGAGAACTCCTATACAAATAACAGTCATGACTGATGCTTTCATTTCAGTGGGATCTCTGAGCATATTGACCACTCCCATTGATATCAATAACTTAAAGTTTTTATGCTTTGATTTGATTAAAGAATTTGGATCATGAATTTTGTAAAATCTATATACGTAGAGCCACTGTACTTTCATATATTAGCAATGGAGAAGAACCCTTATTTACCAAGGGGGTCAGAACTAGATTGTCTTTTAATTCTTTCTAAGATGTAGAGGATTCAATATAATACTGTAGCTGCTTTAAAATTTCGGGAATTTCTGTTCTTCATGGTCTTCCGTCTAGACCAGGTGTCCTCAAACTTTATAAACAGGGAGCCTCAGACACTGTTGGGGGGTGGACCATTCCAAAAATCCCAGCAGGTGCCTGCACCTGCTTTTTGAGCCCCCCCCCCCCCGTGCAAGTCACCTGTATCCCCCCACCCCCCTCACATTTCTTTTACCTGTGCCAGGTCAGGTAGGGTGGTTGTTGCTCACGGAGGGGGCACCCAACCGTCAATGGTACAGTGTTCTGCTGGCTGCCCGTGGGGACGCTTCCCTAAAAAACACTTGGCCCTGAGGCCTAGCGGGCCTAGCCTGAGGCCCAGCCTGGACCACACCACTCACCTGGTGGCCCGTGCCCATCCCATGGCTTCCCTTTATCCAGTCCGGCCTGCCTGTTGGGGGAAAGGGAAGACCTACTGGAAACCCTCCACACCATGCCTAGTGCAGCATGCCCATCCCATCGGGCCCACGTGGCGGCTCTGGTGGCCATTGCCCTGTAGCTCCCAGGTGTGGCTCCAAAAGGGGGAGAGGGAAGGCCTGACACACTTCATGCCCCCAGCCCAATGCTGCTCTCCTCACCTGACAACCTGCTCGGCAACCCCACTTCTCCTGAGGCTCCAAGGGGGCTTGGGGAGGGCCCATCCTGCTCACCTCCCAGGACACTACGGGCAATGGCAGGCTTTGCCCTCACCAAAAAGAATGATTGAAATGGGGAAATGCACACACACAACCCTTCCCCCCCCAGGAACTGGTGACCCAAGAGCCACATCAGCTCCCCAACCCCACTAGGCACTCGGAGGGTCCTGCCTCTCCTTCCCGCTGGCTGCCCCAGCCACTGGGAGTCACACTCTGATTACCAAGCCCATCTCTAATCTGATGACTCACTATTGGTGGCCATTACACAAGCTCAATAATGGAAGGCGGGGTGGGGTAACTGTGGAAGAAGGATACGCACTGTGGATGAGGAGGGTGGAAGGACAGAGGCCCAGGGAAGTTAAGAGGTATGACTCTGGTAGCGTGGGTCAAGACACTACAAAATGGTACTTCCCTTCCTGCTGTGTGCCATGAAATCTGCGTTGGCGGCTAAGGCAGTGGCAGCTGCTACTGCTGTGCGGCAAGTTTTCGTCTTAAGGGGGGCAAGTGGAGGGGTTCTGCAATGGATGGAAGGCCAGATTCAAGACCCTGACAGGCCTGATCCGGCCCATGGGCCATAGTTGAGGACCCCTGGTCTAGACCCAAGTCTCAAATAATCTGCATTTATCAGTTGTGAGTATGAGTGTAATATGGTCAGCTTTTCTAGAAGAGGAAAATATTGTATTCATGTTGTTATGTGCTGTTAAGTTGCTGCTGCTTTAGGACACGCAAACAGTTTTCAATCCATGCGCGATGGAATTATACAGATTGAAATCAAGGAATCATGTAGTCCTTGCCATCTCCTTGGTATGATTTCATGGCCTAGCAGGGATTTGAATTCTGGTCTCCTGAGAGCTTATCTGACACTCTGCTCACCATACTACATTAGTGCTCTATTTTATCCCAGTCCTAAATGAGGCAGCCACTGGTTTGTCAGTTACAATAATGCCTTGAATTACAAAATTAATCCGTTCCAATGGGCTTTCCTTAACTCAAAGTTTTCGTATCTCAAAACACAATTTCCCATAGGAATGCACTGGAAATGGATTAATTCGCTCCTGGGGCTAGAAAAAAGACAAACTTTTTATAAAGTGCACTTTAAAGTCATACAGAGCAGGACCCCCCCCACACACACACACAATGGCATAGATCAGCTCTCCCCCCTCACTTCACAATGAAAAGAAATGCAAGGCAAACACATAAAAAAGCAGGGAAATGGCAAAGATCAGCTCCCTACCTTTCCACCACTTGAGAAATGCATGAAAATCTCTTCAAAATGACCTTCCAAAATGGCTCCAAATCTCTCTCATGTGGGGGCTGGCCTTAGAAACCTCCCAGGCGCAATGCATCCTGGGAGGAACTTTTTCTTATTTAAAAAAAATTCCAGGGTCAACTTTTCGTAATTCAGAATTTTCCTATACCCGTGGATTGTAATTCAAGTTTTTTGTTGTTCAAGGCATTCATAATTCAAGGCATTACTGCACTTGGTTCTGAAGACAAAGAGGAGTGTGTCCCAAGGGTCTGCTTTAGAATGCCTCAGTTTGCTTCAGGCCTTCACTTTTATTTGATCTCTGTAAGGTTCAGAAATATATGGGGATTATAAAGTGTACATCTATTGAAAAACAGTAAGTCTTGTAATGCATTTGAAATACTGTATACATTTACTTTAAAGGTGCTTTTTTACTCTTGGATTTTCAGTTACTCCTGCAAGAAGCTTAACTTTCTTCCTAGTAACCCCCGTCCTCCCATCTACCAAGACTCTAGTTAAAGAGAAATATTTAATGTTGACAAGCAATTATAAGGCAGGGGAAATTATTTTCAAAAGTAGCTTCACAGTGAAATTAATTTGAAGGGCATTGCAGATAACATGTTAAAAAAAATTGTCACTTAGTAAAAGAAAATCATAGAATTTATCATACCTTTGTCTTCACTGTCCATTTGTTTGGTACTTTGGTGTTTCAGTCCTGTATTTCCTCCTTGCAGACGAATGATCCTACCACTTTTGCACTTGCCCAGCATTCACCAAATTTCCACTGGTTTTGACTACAGTTGATGTGTGCTTTCCTATGCTTTGTTGGGTATTGCTGCATTACTAATATTTGGGACGCATCAAAGTGCTAAACCCACCCCACCCCAAAAGTGGTAAAAAATTAATCCTTCATTTTATGAGAAATCAAAAGAATTTGTCAGGGTTCAGTGATACAGTAATCCCCCACCTATCACGGGGGGTTAGGGACCTGACCCATCATGCATTAATTGAAAATCCGTGATATGCAGATGCTGGGTCAGGTCGGGACTTGGGGGCCTCTCTGGGGCCTCCTACACTTACCTGAGGCCTGGTGCTGCTCAGAACAAGCCTCCAACAGGCTTCTCGGACCTGTTGGCGGCTCCAGAAGTGGTTTCCAGTGATCCAGAAATCACTTCCGGATTTTCAGAAGCAACTTCTGGTTCACCTGAAAGCTCTCCTGGGGACTCCGACAGGCCCGGGAAGTCCATTGGAGATCCATTCGGTGCAGCGCCAGGCCTGGGGTAAGTGTAGGAGGCCTCAAACAGGCCCATACAGCTTATCCCAGGGGGCCTTACCTTTCATATATTGTGGTCCCGCAGTATACCAGGATCGCAGTATATGAACCGCAAACTGGCGGGGGAACACTGTACTAAGGGAAATAAGATGGGCCTTGTCTGAATTTCAAGGAAATTTCTGATAAGGTTGGGAAAGAAATGATTTTTTTCAAGTGGAGCAAATGCTGAAACTGGAAGATCTCTTCTACAAAGTTTGGGGAATACAAAAGAGTCCAAGAAGAGGGTGTAGAGATGGAAACTATAAATATATAACCCAAGCCATCTCTGAGTATCTGGGGGTATAACCAGGACAGGAACTTATGCTGAAGCAATTCTTTATTTCACATCATAAGGCATCTGTTTGGTGAAAGAAATTGAATGCACCTCCCTGAGATTTCAGGTCTATCCACACAATTCCCTTAACAATTCCCCCATTTGGCTGGCATTTTTTCCAGCTCCAGCCACATTGGTCAGCCATCGGTGGAAAAGGACGGGTGTTACAAATCTCAGGTAGAAATGCTTTTAAAAGAAACAGGTTACTTCCTTAAAATACATGTTCCTGCTTTTTTTTTTTTTTAAAAAAAAAACATAGTTTCCTGTCATAATTGAATATGAAACCACCTCAGTTTTTTTAAAATGAATGAATGAATGAATGAATGAATGAGTGGAGCTTGCCTATATGCTTATTCATCATGTGGCATAGTATGGTACATTGCATTGTTCACATGTTCCCCCTCTTTGCCCAGCATCACTGAGTTGGGGGACCTGCATTATTCTGATACCATGAACTGACCGTGTGCTTTTGCCTTAATTAGAACACAACTTCCACATCCTACTTTCCAACCCCTGCCAAATATAGAATAAACCTTATTCAAGAGTTAGATTTCTCCTGCTGAGCGATCAAATGGATTACTGTCGCCCGTTGCATTTCCACAGTCAAATCTCAACAGACAAACACAGGTGGACACCACATTCTTCCAACGCTGCACTTCTGTGGAGGGACGCAGCACCTCCACAAATGGGGGGACAACCATCTGACGGATATGCCTACTGATGGACGTGGGGGGGAGAGCTATTTTTGCCCCTTCACTTTGCACCTTCTTGCACTTCCTGCCACACAGATCTGAAGAGTCCTCGGTCTTTTCAGAATATATTTCAAGAAAGTAGAAAAGAGCACAAGTCACAAAGGGAACTGCTAAAATGATGACTCGCTAATACTCACTGCTGGCAGGGAGGGGGAAATTCCCTAAGTGGACACTTGCCCGACTCATGGAGTGTTCTTGCCCACTATCCATGCCAGTAGATTTTGCCAGTAGAGAAGAGGAAACATTTTGCAATGCCCCTGACTCATTGTGAATGACATTGAGCAATAGAGCTAGAGAGGAAAGCTGGTATGTTGTAATGGGATGCCAGTTCCCAGGGTAAATACAAACCGTGGGCAGGGATCATGCCATTGTGTCCATATTGTGCCTTCTCTTCTTCTTGTTGTTGTTGTTGTTGTTTCATACAATTGTGACTGACTCTTCGTGACCCAATGTCCCTTCTACACTGCTATATGGTATCATATATATGCTACAGTGCCTGCAGAGTATTAAATACTTGCCTGATCCAAAGCAAGCTAACATCTCAGTCTCTTTACTTAGGAATGTCAGTTGTTTAAGTCGTACTGGCTATATTTCATTGCACCATTAAAAATGGTAATGCAATTGAGCAATGCCTTTTCCTCCTCTTTCTTTCATTCCTCAGATTCCTTCTACCATGAAGATGGCGATCTACGTACATGAACAGTCACCCAGTCTCCCGATCTCTGATAATCAGACCTCCTGTTGCATAGATCCATGAGAAATATTGAGGTGGCAGGATCTGAGTACCGTATTAAATTACAGCAAGAAACGGGATTGAAAATTCAAGCTGCATTGTGTATTGTTTTCCAAGTAACCCCTTATGTGATGGAATTATTTCTTGAAGCCATGTATAGACAATCACAGTAATGCAGATTGATAGCATTTTAAGGCAAATTGCTTAACAAGCCCTTGGCCATCTTTTTGTTTTGTCTCTGTAGTCCTCATTTGGGTTTTCTATGACTGGCAGTAGCAAGGTGCACAGGGACTGCCTCCTGTGTCCTGTCACCAAGGCATCAAGTTACATGATGATCCTCTTTGGCATTCTTCACAAAGCAATCCTGTCTTCTTCGTATGACATTTGCCTTCCCTTGTGATCTTTAAATGGTCCAATAAATACACAACACAGTCCCGGTTATAGATAACAATGCAACTGAAATGATGATATCACTGAAACTAACTAACATCTCACATTACAAGTATTGAGCTGGCAACTAATACTACCCACGTAAATGATTTTCAAGGTGGCTAAGGGACTTTCCCAAACAGATTTAGAGGGATGCACCGGAGGTTGTGAGAGAAAGGGAAATGATCACAAATTTATTCCCTCCCCATTCTAATAATGCATGCTTTCCTTTCGCAGTGAGATACTTTATGGATAGAATCCAGGATGTTTTGCAATGAGACCTCTCACCCTAACTGCACAAGAGAGGAAAAGTGTATACAGGTGTGGACTAAAATAATGCAGGCCAAGAGTGGGACTGTTTTAATAAAGTGAATTTCATTGCCACATGAAGGGCACTTCAGTGAACTTGACAACTAAGTAATAATGAAAAACTACAATGCTCTCACACTATTTTGATAACAAGGTTTCCGAGCCTTCACTGTCAAGGCTATATAATTTCATATCCTACTCAAGGGTTTAGAAAGGATCGATCAAAAAGGCCAAAAGAGGTTAGATTTCAAGAGCAAAAGGCATGATGTTGGGCTAATTTGAATTAAGAGCACTTTTCTGCTCAATGCCCTGTCCATGGCCCTGAATCATGGATAGCCTTATCAATTTTGACAGCATCGAACCTGTACCAAGAGGACTTAATCCAAGCTGTCCTTCTTGGGCAGAGGGGAACAATCCTGTGCAGGTAAACCTCAAGAGTACCATCTTAATGATAGAATAGCTTTTCACTTTGTTCTTGCGGTGTAATTTCCAAAGAAGCAGCTGTGTTGGTCTGTCTCAGAAAGCTGGCAAAAGGAAAAAGGAAAGAGAAAAAAAGACTATATATTATGTCACTTCAAAATCTAACAGATTTATTTCTGTGGGAGCTTTTGTAGACAATCCATACCCTTAAACATATGCTCGCTTTCAACCCTACATGAGTCTTCATCAGGTTGTGCACCATAGAGCTTGAGTTGGTGCAGAAGAAACAGAGAAGCTCCAAAAATCATAACCGTATGCATGGATCAGGCTCCTTTGTTTTTTAAAGCAAATTCCAAACTAGAGCTGCAGATTCAGTCAAAGGAGCAGGTTTCAGGTTTTACCTCTAGTGTATGGACTAGAATGTCCTCCCCAATCTTGTTAGACAAAGCAAAAGGGTTGTCTGCCATTCAGCATCCCCCACACATAGCTCTATACTGAAAAATCTATACTCTTTATTGAAAAAAATTCTCTTTTTTTTTTTTACTAAGAGTGGAGACACTCAGAAACATGGCAAAGCCTGTATCAGAAAGGTTAGGTCAAAATTTAGTTTATGTACTAGGTAAGTCCGTTGCAGTCAAACTGAAAGTATTGTCTTGTGGCTGGAGGAGGATGCTGCCAGTTTACAGCAGTGGTGTAGCTAGAGTTTGGAGCGACCGGGGACAACATCAGTTTTTGTGCCCTCTTCTCCCTCCCAACCATGTCTCACCCACCCAGCAAGGGGAGGGTATATCCTGGGGAAACAGTGGGGGAGGGGGGAAAGGCCCTCACCTTCTCTTTTTTATTTTTTTTATTTTTATTTTTAAAGCTTTTTTTATTGAGGAAGTAACAGCATATATTTCCAGTCTTTACAAGTTTCCAAAACATTACATCATCCTTTAGTCCCTTCCTCATTAACCCTCCCCCCCCCAGCAAGCAGAAATTCACTATCCTTTCATGTTGAACATTATTAAGGCATGATGGAATAGTCTAGCCCATTTCTCGTTCTCAGGCTTCCCTTTTATCCAATTTATATATTTCTCCCACTCCTTTAGAATTCTATGTTTCCCTTCTATGTTTTCTTCTTGCATAATTTGTATCCAATTATTTTGAAAAAATTTATGTATATAATCTTTCCATTTATCATCTTTCCATTTCTTTTGGTCCTTCCATCCACCCGTTAGTACCATTATAGCTGCTGCTATTCCGTAGTAAATCTTTTTTACGCTTCTCCATTGTTTTTCTCTATCTACTAGCCCTAAGAAAATATAGTCTATTTTTAGCTCAATCCTTTTCTTTGTAATTTCTGATAACCAATTTTCTACTTTCCTCCAATATGTTTGTATTTTCTCGCAGTTCCATATCATATGTGCAAAAGTACCTTTTTCTTTTTTACAATGCCAACAATTTTGTGATATGTTATTATTTATTCTATTTAATTTCTGTGGGGTATAATACCATTTATGCAATATCTTCAATTGCATATCCTTAATTTTTTCCAATTTTACCTCTCTTATCCCCCGTAATATAGCCTGAATCTTTTCTGTATTTAACTCCATATCTCCTTCCCAATTATATGTAATTAAATTTTCATTCTGATTTCCCAATCTGACCAAATATCTATAGATCTCTCCTGCTCCGACCTTTTTTTCTTCATATTTCTTATACACCACTTCCCATTGTCTATCTTCTTTTCCCTTAAGAGAAAGGAACCATTGATCATATCTCATTTTCATACTTTCTGCCACCATCCATTTTTTATTCCCTAATATCCCTTTTAATTTATTTATCGCCCCTCCTGTTGACATTAATTCATGCATATCTTTGATTTTGTAATATCCTTTCTCTTTTAGATTCTTTATATCTTTTTGTGACAAAATCTTCCCCTCTTTATTAAACTGTTCTAAAGGGCCCCAATTCGATACTCCACCTATTTTCGTCCTCTTTATTAAAATCTCCATTGTTACTTGCCTTGGTCCCTTAACTTCTTTCAGTATTCTTTTATCTCTATCAAATATCCCTAAGTAACCTGCTGAGTTATTTATTGCATCTTCTACTCTTTTCCATTTGGGTGTGGGGTATTCCTCCACCTTCATTGCCCATTTTAATTGGAAGGCTATATAATACTTTTCCAAAGAGGGCATACTCCATCCCCCTCCTTCTTTTATTGCATATAGGATTTTATGTTTAATTCTTTGAGTTTTCTTGCCAAAAGCCCATTTCCTTAATGATGTGTCCCATTTCTTTAATATCTTTTCTGAAAGTAATATTGGGAGAACCTGAAATAAATATAACAGTTTTGAAACTATAAAGATTTTCAAAGCCCTAATTTTTGACAGTATTCCCATTTTTTATCTTTCCAGCCCTTTATTATTTTCTGGATCTTTCTCCAAGTTTTGTTATAATTTTCCTTCCCTAGTTTTTCCCAATTTTTTGTTAATACCACTCCTAAATAAATCATTTTTAACACCATTTCCCATTTTCATTTGTAATCTTAATTGATCTTGCTCCTTCCTAGGAACGTTTAGAAACATAATTTCTGATTTTTGTAAATTTACTTCTAGTCCTGATATTTTTTCAAATTTCTTTAATATATTAATCAGGGGGCCTGCCGCTTCTAATGGGTTAGTCAATATTAAAATTAAGTCATCCGCAAACATGTTTAACTTTATTTCCTCTTTTCCTATTTTATACCCTTTTATTTGAGCACATTCTCTCAAATTTTGGGCCAATGGTTCCATCGCTAATGCAAATAATGGGGGGGATAAAGGGCATCCCTGCTTTGTTCCTCTTTCCACTTTAAACTTTTCTGTTAATGATCCATTTATTCTTACCCTTGCAAAGTTTTCTTTATAAATTTCCTTTACTGCATTTGCATAGGGACCTATAATATCCATCTGTTTTAATAACTTTAGTAAATACTCTCTTCCTACCGAGTCAAAAGCTTGTTTAATATCCAATTTTACCATTGTTACTTTACTTTGTTTCCTCTTGGCATCTGCCATTATATTCATTACTATTCTTATTGGATCACCTATATATCTTCCCTTGACAAACCCATATTGATCCTTCTGTGTTAGATCTGGAATTGCAACCTCTAATCTTTTAGCTAATATTTTTGTAAAAATTTTATAATCTTGATTAGCCAATGTGATTGGTCTATATGAAGCTACTTGTTCTTCTGCTTTACCTTGCTTTTTGATAGGGATAATTTCTGTCTCCTTCCATGTTTCTGGGATTCCTTTCCCTTGCATTATATCATTAAATAATTTCTCCATTCTTTCCCCTAACCCCTCTTGAAACTGCCGGTAAAACAGAGTCGTAAAACCATCTAAGCCTGGAGCCTTCCCCATTTTTAATGTTCCAATTACCTCCTTAATTTCATCTACTGTAATCTTATCATTTAGCCTCTTCTTTTGTATTTCAGAAATTTTACTTCTGACTTGTAAATCTTCTTCACATTGTCTTTTCTTTTGGAATGCTTCCTTAAAATATTCAGTCATAATTCTTTTTCCCCCCCTCTTCTTTATATTTACATTCCCCTTTTTTATTTTTTAATCTTCTAATGAAGTTTTTACTTTTCTGTATTTTTAAATAAGATATAAATCTTTTCCCTGCCTGAATTGTCGTCCTTTGGAATTCATTTTTAACCAGGGCTTGTTTCTTCCGTAGAAGTAAATTATTTATTTCATCTAATTTTCCTCTTTGTTCCCTTATTTGCTTTTCTATCTTTTTTGAATAATTATTTTGTAATTTTTTCTGTAATTCTAATAATTCCTCCATAGCTTTATCTTTTTTCTCACTCAGTTCCTTCTTATATCTCCTCTCTTCCTCTAGACACAACCCCCTTATAACCGATTTTGAGGCATCCCATAAGAGAGATGACTTAATTTCTTCTACATCATTTCCCCTAAATACTCTTTTTATCTTATTTTCCATTTCCCTTCTCTTAACTTCTGAAGAAATTATTCTTGAGTCAAATCTCCATTTCCAGTCCTTTTTTGGAGGGTTTGAATCTAATTGCATTAGCAAATGAGCATGATCTGATAGAAATATACCCCCCACTTGAAATTTTGAGATTGTTTCTTTAAGTTCCTCCCTCACCAGCATAAAGTCTATTACGCTAAACTTTTTGTGCCTGTTTGAATAAAACGTTGGATCCCCCTGTTTGCCTTCTACGCTAGCCACATTACTCCATAAATGAGATCTACAATACAGTTGAGTTTCCTTATTGTCCTGTATATTCAAATTAAAGTCTCCAGCCACTATCACCAACCCCTCAGAGGCTTGTTCAATTTTACTTAAAGATTTTTTTCAAGAATCTAACTTGACCTTTATTGGGAGCATAGATCGAGGCTAAAGTATATTTTTGACCCCAAATTAAACATTTGACCATTATAAATCTTCCTTGAGTATCAATCCTTATTTCTTTCACTTGGACATCCAGGTCATTTCTAAATAATATTCCAACCCCTCTTGATTTCTTCGTTCCATTTGATTGAAACTGCCATTTGGTAGGCCATGCTGGGTGGGAGAATAACACTCTATTTTCTGTTTTGTCCATATGAGTTTCCTGTAGAAATAGAACCTTCACCTTTTCTTTATAGGCCCTCACCTTCTCATGCCTTGTTTGTGGGTCTCCTTTCCAGTTAAGGCTCTCCTGTGCAAACCGCACAGCGTGTGGATAGTGCCAAGCAAGCAATCCCCCCCCCAAGCGTCACCTTCATAGCACGCTTCGCCCTCCTCCTTTCTCCCGGCTAAGGCTTGGCGATTATTAGCCCAGGGATAGGAGGAGAGGGAAGCAGGCAATGGGATTTTTTTTCAAGCAACACCTCCATCGCACGCTTCCCTCTCCTCCTTTCCCCAGGCTAATGATCGCCAAGCCTTAGCAGGGGAAAGGAGGGGAGCAATCGACAGAGGTGCTGCTTGGGGGAAAAAACCATTGTCTGCTTCCCTCTCCTCCCCCCCCCCCACTAAGGATCACCAAGCCTTAGTGACGCGAAAGGAGGACTGCTGGTGGGATGGCACATGGCTTCCTCCTCCTGCTCTCCCTCCAGGTACCCCCAGATTGCTGTGCGCCCTGGGGCAAATGCACTCTTCTGTGCCTTCCTAGTTATGCCAGTGGTTTACAGGTCTTGAGTGATGTTAAATTTCCTTGCTTAACTATAGATGGTGCTCTGGTCAGATATTCAAGGTATCTTCCACAGTGCATCAACACCAACTATTAAAAAAACCAGATGTGTTGTCACTGTACACAATCTGAATGTAAAAATGAATGATTATTGCTGCACAAGAGTGCAGTAGTGATCTTGTTCTGGTAATCATTATTGCATAAGACAATTCTAAAAATGGGGACAGCTCAAACAATAACCTGTAACTTTTTTGATGGGCTTCAGATCATTGTACATTTCAAATGAATTGATTTCAGATTAGTATTTCTTCACTGTCCATCATTAAATAGTATGGATAATTTTGTCCTAATTTTGATTTCAGATTTCATTTTTAAACTATTCTTTTTTAATTTCAAAGATGAGAGGACATATTCAGAAAACTTGCAGGCAACATGTTTGCAAAGCAAGGATTTGGAAATTGGAAGATAGCTTGCTGGCTTTCACTTAATAATTGCAGACACAATATAGGCAAAGGGAGAGGTGCCAAATGACCGCCAACCCTTTGTCTAACAAAATAAGAAGATATATTCTAATCTAAATCACCAGCAAAGCAGTCTGAAGCCTACAATTTTGACATAGCCTCTGTTTTGAAACTTGTTTAAAATGAAGGAGCTTGCCATGCACATCTGGCCATGAGTTTTGATATTTTCTTATTTCTCTCACACCACACCCAACAAATGAAGATCCATGTGGCATCAAAAGCTAGTTCATGCTTGTGATTTCATTGTGGTCTAATAACTGTACCAACCCTTCTTGCCATTAACAAGGGCCACATAACATTTTTCTTATTTGTTTAGACAGTGGAAGATACCTCAAATAGCTGATATGTGGACCAGCTACATGAACATACAGTGTCTCTAACAGAGTTGTTGAGGTATGTGAGAGACTCAAGGGATGGTTGACTATGTCCAAGCAGAAATATAAACTCAGGTCTCCTGAGCCCTAGTCCAGCACTGCATCTGCTCCACCACACTGGCTCACATATACACTATGTGTTACATGGTTGGTTACATAGTGTCATAATAATTGGAGCAAAATTTTTAAAACATAAACACATCCCTATCCTCAAATGAAATGCATGGACCTTCTGCACCAACCACGCTCCCCCTTCGCTGGCAAGGCAGGGGCCATCGGCCTTGATGGGCCACATTGAGGAGAGTTGTGAATGTGTGTACGTGAGCCGTGACATGTCTTTGGAAGGACTGGGGCAATAGAAACACCTCCCTCCCTTCAATTCAGCCTACAACATCAACAGAACCATAGTGTCTAGATCAAGGGAAGTGATAGTACCACTCTATTCTGCTCTGGTCAGACCCCACCTGGACTATTGTGTCCAGTTCTGTGCGCCTCAATTTAAAAAAGATGTTGACAACCTTGAAGAACGGCTTCAGGAACTGGGAATGTTTAGCCTTTCAAAAAGAAGGCTGAGGGGGGATATGATAGCTATGTTTAAATATTTGAAAGGATGTCGTATTGAAGAGGGAACAGGATTGTTTTCCATGACTTCAGAGACTAGGACTCGGGGCAATGGTTTCAAACAACAGGAAAAGAGATTCCATTTGAACATTTAAAAGGTAAAGGTTTTCCCCCGCACATGCATGCTACTCGTGTCCAACTATATGGGCGGTGCTCATCTCCGTATTCAAGCCAAAGAGCCAGTGTTGTGCAAGTCCATGGCCACGTGGCCGGCGTGGCTGAAAGGAAACACTGTTTTTCCTTCCCGCTTTTTACGGCAGTACCTATTTATCTACTTGCATTGATATGCTTTCGAACTGCTAGGTTGGCAGGAGCTGGGGTTATCAGTGGGAGCTCGCTCCGCTGCGTGGCACATTTGAACATTAGGAAGAACTTAATGATGGTTAGAGCTGTTCGGCAGTGGAATATGCTGCCACGGAGGGTGGTGGAGTCTCCTTCTTCGGATGTTTTTAAGGCTGGATGGCCATCTGTCAGAAATATTGTGATGGGGTTCCTGCATAGCAGGGGATTGGACTAGATGGCCCTTGAGGTCGTTTTCAACTCTATGATTCTATGATTCTATGATCCAAGCTCCGAGCCTCAACTAAGAAACTGCCTGGCTTTTTTCCCCATTTTGCCAAGGACCTTGCATCTAATAAATATGTCAAATCCATCTTTTGCCATGTTATAACCTATTGGTACTACTCTGAGGAAGAGGGTTTCATTCTCAAAATATTAGCAACGTTTTTGTTATTTTTCTAGTAGCCTAAAGGTATCCCCTGTTCCACTTTTGTACATAATAATTTGGAGCTGCTAGTGTAATTATGTACACTTTATAAAACACAGTTTTTCATCTATTTAATAACACTTGTACACTTTAAAAACACCGGTTTTCATCTATTGTGAGGGCTGTATCTGCCAATGATACCATCCACAAAATAGCAAATTATGCTCCCATCACCTTCAGAAGGAAAGCCTGTTGTTTGCCTAAACAAACCCAGAAAGTTAAATTCCATAATAATGGGAAAATACCTCCTAGAAATCTGATGTTTTGAGGTCAACATTTTTGTTTTGCTAGGGTTGTAGATCATGGGTGCTGAACTCATAGGATGTTAGCTACTCCTTCCACACTCAAGAGGTGAGCCAACTGTGGGGAAGAAGATTAAGCCCAGCTGTGAAAATTTGCAAAGTCAGTGTTGTGAGAGATGGAAAGGCTCACCTGACCTAGCAGTAGAAGGCTGGCAGAGCTTTAGGAGGGATGGGTTGCACTAGGAGGGATGGGTTGCACTTGAATCATGATGGGACCAGATTGCTGGCACTCAACCTCAAAAAGGCAGCAGAGCAGCTTTTAAACTGATAACTGGGGGAAAGCCGACAGGAGCTGAGAGGCATCCAGTTCGGAACACCTCATCCTCGGGGAATGAGGTTGGAGAGGGTAGAGAATCACATAGAGAAGACATAGCAGGTATTAGCACTGGGAGAATAACAGAATGTGACAGTTTGTCTACTGAAAATAAAAGCTGTCGGGGAAAAAGAACAAGGCAGCAGCTGTTGTTGCGGGACCCACTGTACAGGTGCTTCTACGCCAATGCTCGAAGCCTCCGAGCAAAGATGGGAGAACTTGAACATTTGGCAGCTAGGGATAACATAGATATAATAGCCATAACAGAAACCTGGTGGAATGAGGAGAACCAGTGGGATACAGCAATCCCAGGCTATAAACTCTATAGAAGGGATAGAGAGGGGCAGGTTGGAGGAGGAGTGGCCATCTATGTCAAAGAAGGGGTAAAATCCAGCAGAATGGAGATGGACAGAGGGTCTGACTCCACCATAGAATCACTTTGGGTTAAACTACCAGGTCCAAGGAGTGATGTGATAGTTGGAGTATTCTATCGTCCACCAGATCAAAAACTTGAGGGGGACCTTGAAATGAGGAGAGAAATCATGGAGGTGGCTAAGAGAGATAGGATAGTAATCATGGGGGACTTCAGTTATCCCCACATTGACTGGGTCAATGCGAGCTCCGGGCAAGAAAGAGAAACTGGGTTTCTCGACTTGCTGAATGACTGTGCCTTAGAGCAACTTGTCATGGAGCCCACCCGAGAACAGGCAACTCTGGATCTAATACTGTGTGATACTCAGGACCTGGTCAGGGATGTGAATGTCACTGAGCCTCTGGGGAACAGTGACCATGCTGCAATTTCCTTTGCCATGCATGTCAGAGGAAGAGTGTCAACCAAACCAGACATAAAAACCCTTGATTTTCGAAGGGCAAACTTCCCTCAGATGAGGAAACTAGTTAGAGAGAAATTGAAGGGGAAGGTTAGAAGAATCCAATCTCTTCAGAGTGCATGGAGCCTCTTTAAAACAACAATAATAGAGGCCCAGCACAAGTGCATACCACAAAGAAAGAAGAGCTCATTTAAGTCCAAGAGGACACCGGCATGGTTAACGAGTGGAGTTAGAGAGGCTCTAAAGCACAAGGAGAGGTCTTTCTGTAAATGGAAATCCTTCCCAAACGAGGAAAATAAAAAGGAACACAAACTGTGGCAAAAGAAATGTAAGAAGATGATAAGGGAGGCAAAGAAAGATTTTGAGGAACGCATGGCTAGCAATATAAAGGGTAATAATAAAAGCTTCTTTAAATATGTTAGAAGTAGAAAACCTGCCAGAGAACCAGTTGGCCCTCTGGATGGTGAGGGAGGAAAAGGGGAGGTTAAGGAAGACTTGGACATTGCAGAGAAATTGAATGACTTCCTTGCGTCTGTCTTCACGACAGAGGACCTTGAGCGGATTCCGCTGCCTGAGCCGCCCCTCTTGACTAAAGAATTAAATCAAATACAGGTTAAAAGAGAGGAGGTGTTAGGACTAATTGATAAATTGAGGATTAACAAGTCACCGGGCCCAGATGGCATCCACCCAAGGGTTATTAGGGAACTGAGAAACGAAATTGCAGATCTCTTAATGGTTATATGCAACTTCTCTCTTAAAACGGCCACAGTGCCGGAGGACTGGAGGATAGCAGATGTCACACCAATATTTTAAAAAGGAAGGAGGGGGGACCCGGGAAACTACAGGCCAGTTAGCCTTACATCTGTCCCAGGGAAGATGGTGGAAAGCCTCATCCAAGAGAAAATCTTAAAACACATAAAAGAACAAACCTTGCTGAGAGAAAATCAGCATGGCTTCTGTAAGGGTAAATCTTGTCTGACAAACCTTTTAGAATTTTTTGAAAAGGTCAACAGGCACATGGATTTGGGTGAACCGGTGGATATAGTCTATCTGGATTTTCAAAAGGCTTTTGACACAGTCCCTCACCAAAGGCTGCTGAGAAAATTGCACAGTCAGGGGATAAGAGGGCAGGTCCTCTTATGGATTGAGAACTGGTTGAGATCCCGGAAACAAAGAGTAGGTGTCAATGGGAAATTTTCACAATGGAGAGAGGTGAAAAGCGGTGTGCCCCAGGGCTCTGTCCTGGGACCGGTGCTTTTCAATCTGTTCATAAATGACCTGGAGACAGGGATAAACAGTGAGGTGGCCAAGTTTGCCGATGACACAAAACTTTTCCATGTGGTAAAAACCAGAGAAGATTGTGAAGAGCTCCAGAAGGATCTCTCCAAACTGGGGGAATGGGCTGAGAAATGGCAAATGCATTTTAATGTAACTAAATGTAAAGTAATGCATATTGGGGCAAAAAAATCCAAACTTCATCTATCAACTCATGGGCTCTGAGTTATCCGTGACGGATCAGAAAAGAGATCTTGGTGTGTTGGTGGACAGCTCCATGAAGGTGTCTCCCCAATGTGTGGCAGCGGTGAAGAAGGCCAATTCCATGCTAGGGATTATCAAAAAGGGGATTGAAAATAAAACAGCCAACATTATAATGCCATTATACAAAACAATGGTAAGGCCCCACCTGGAGTATTGTGTACAATTCTGGTCACCGCATCTCAAGAAAGACATAGTGGAACTGGAAAAGGTGCAGAAGAGAGCAACTAAAATGATTACTGGGCTGGGGCACCTCCCTTATGAAGAAAGGCTAAAACATTTGGGCCTCTTTAGTCTGGAAAAAAGGCGCTTGAGGGGGGATATGATTGAGACATACAAAATAATGCAGGGTACGAGTAAAGTGGATAGAGGGAAGCTCTTCTCTCTCTCCCAAAATGCCAGAACTAGGGGACATACAGTCAAATTGAGGGCTGGGAGAGTAAGAACTGACAAAAGAAAATATTTTTTCACCCAGCGTGTTGTAAGTCTATGGAACTCCCTGCCACAGGATGTGGTGATGGCATCTGGTCCATCACAGGTTACAAACCATGATGGAGAAGTGTAATCTCCAGGCTTTAAACCAGGGTACTTCAAGGGCCAGATGCAGGGGAGTGGTATCAGGAGACAGATATCTAGTCTCATGCGCTCCCAAACGCATCTGGTGGAGCCGCTGTGAGATACAGGAAGCTGGACTAGATGGGCCTTTGGCCTGATCCAGCATGGCTCTTCTTATGTTCTTATATGTTAATAAGTTGGGCTTTCTGACCTATAATTCCTCTGATGGTACAGGGGAGATTTCAGTCCGAGACATGTCTCTCCCTAATAATTTTGAGTGGAGAACTATGATACAAAATTCAGAGAAATATGCTGAAGGGTAAAAGAAATTCTAATTCACCGAGGAAGTGTGACTAGGTCACCTAAAAAATCCTGTCAACTGGATGAAATTGTTTCTTACCCATAGCATGTGTTCTTTTATATACCGCCCCATACCACTACAAGTAGTCTCTGGGCGGTTTACAATTTTAATTACAGTGTGCAGGCTACACATTGCCCCCCCAGCAAGCTGGGTACTCATTTTACCAACCTCGGAAGGATGGAAGGCTGAGTGAACCTTGAGCCTGCTACCAGGGATTGAAACCAGGTTGTGAGCACAGTTTTACCTGCAGTATAGGCATTTAACCACTGCGCCACGAGGCTCTTAATAGCTCTCATAACCTTTGAGAACAGTGCAGTGGTACCTTGTATAAAGGAATTAATTAATTCCAAATAATATTCTGTTAAGCAAATTTTCCTTTGTACAAATTTCCCATTGCAATGCATTGAAAACGGATTAATCCCTAATCCTGATCATTTTTTCTGTTGTACAGATTCACCCCCATAGGCGATTCTGTTAAGCGATTTCCCCCTATTTCTGGGAATTTTTTCCTTTAAGTGGATTTTCTGTTAAACAAACCACTTGTTATACGAGGGTCCACTGTATTTGCAAGTTAATGGCTGCCTTCCCTGCCATCATGTTAAAATGAAGGTCTGATCCTTTCCCAGTGTATGTGGTCACTTGTTACACTTAGAGGAATTAGCAGCTCAAATTTATTTTTTGCTTGTACCCAAGTGCAACATATCAAGTGAGAACTAGTCCTTAGAGGGCAATTTGAAGTGCACTTTAGCTGGGGAAGTTTCACTCAGGCCATTGAATAAAAATACACCACCACAGGTGGAGATACTTTAAACTGAAGAAAATAAATGAGGGAAGTGAACAAAATGTTTTATTTAACCCAGCTTGGTAGTTTAATAGTGTTGATCTGGGATCCAAGGCAACCTATGTAGCATACCTAATAATCCTTTTGCTTTGATGGTATTTATCACCTTCCAAGCTTTATCACAAAAATATTTGTCAGAGATAATTGTGTTATCATATATGGTAGAACTGTGGTGTGCTAAAATGTTTTGGACTTAGTGTTGTGCTAAAACAAATAATTACTTTGCATTTAAGTACATTAAATAACTTATAAGAAAATACCATTATAATTGCAATAAAGCCTTTGCTCATTATGAGCCATGAAAGCAAAAGTGGTCTGCTTATATACCACTCCATACCACTTCAAGTAGTCCCTGGGCGGTTTACAGTTTAATTACAGTGTGCAGGCTACACATTGCCCCCCCCCCAGCAGGCTGGGTACTCATTTTACTGACCTCGGACGGATGGAAGGCTGAGTGAACCTTGAGCCTGCTGCCTGGGATTGAACCTCAGGTCATGAGCACAGTTTTAGCTACAGTACAGGCATTTAACCACTGCGCCACAAGGCTCCTTCCTTTTGAAGCCAAAATCTTCAGTGCAATTGACAGAGGTGTTT
This sequence comes from Phrynocephalus guinanensis, assembly GCA_037367245.1. Classification (NCBI taxonomy): domain Eukaryota; kingdom Metazoa; phylum Chordata; class Lepidosauria; order Squamata; family Agamidae; genus Phrynocephalus; species Phrynocephalus guinanensis. The sequence continues at coordinate 95,000,366 of CM074732.1, forward strand.
CCTTTAGCATCCTGTTATCACCAGCCTTGTCACATTCCGCTTTCTCCTTCACAGACCTCAAAAGATGAAGCCTAGAAAAAAACACATTGGGCCATTAGGTTTTGCAGTTTATTATATGCATTTCAATAGTTGACAGAATTGTGTAATGATTGACATCAGAGATGTATTGAGCTGGAGGAGAAAATCCAGGAAAGTAAGAATTGAAAGTATTGTGGTTATTTGCTATTTGGCAGTGATATGCACCTGCTTTCTGATTTTGTGGTCCTTGCTTTCAAATCAGAATCAATTAAATGGAGCTGATCTCAAATTACTAAACTCGTAAATGTGGATCTCTCAAATGTTTCCTGTCCACAGATGCAAATCTAAGATGTATCCAGTCTGAAGGAAAATGGATCCAAATGTATAACATCAGCATGGTTAGTATGAATTTCTTCCTTGAAGTCACGAGAAATCCTGTCTTATGTGTTGCTCCTCTACTTGGGGATCAATAGGCTGCATGGTACCTCTGACAGATCCTTTCAGTGGCTCCTTTATCATGGTGTGGGGCAATATTTGGGTCTTTCTGCATCACATAAGCTATATAAATGATGTAAAAATGTTATGAATGCTTATAATTATTTGGGTCATGGAAAGTATGACTATCACTGTGAGTTGTATAAACAGAGAATATATCCTTCTGCCTTACAGGAGCATCCAAATGCAGGTGGGCAAACATACAAATGATACAAGTTTGTTCATGTTGTACTAAGAGACTGCTCTTAAATTATAAGTTTATATCCCCATATAAGGATTTTGATGGGTTATATTGTCATGTTTTGGCCATTCTTGTAGCTTTCAGTAAGTCACATAATTCTGATTTGGAGATTTCTAGTACTTTAGAGTTCTGTTGAGAAAATAATTTGCAAGATGATTAGTGACAAAGCCCACATTTGACTGAGCCCCGTTCTTCCAATCTGATATTTTGTGTAACTATCATCCAGCCGATAGGTTTCCCCATAGATGTGTAATTCATTAGGCAGAATGTGATTGATGGTCTTCATTGAGCAATTCTTATGTACAGTCCATATATTGTATTATTATACCAGTGATTACAGTACAAAGAAAACATTGGTTTCTTTGCCACTTTGAAAAAAAGAAAGTTGGGTGAGGTTCATTTCCTATCATCTACTCCCAGTCCAAACAAATCCTACAAGCATAAAGAAATCCTCATGAGCAAGAATGTGTTTTACCAAGCTAGTGGATATTTTTATTCTGTGAGGGATACACGTTATTAATAAGTCAATTAGTCAAAGATTAAGAAAGAAAAAGAAACAAAACCAAGACCAGATACAAAAGAGAATTTAGTTTGTTCTTAACATGATTCGCCTTTCTTAAATAGCTTTCTGAATAGGTACAGTATTTCTACTCAATAATGTAGGAAAGAGTCATCATAAAACTGTGTTTGAAGTGGTGGGAGACCCCTTACACTTCTATATATGCTACACTAAATGTTGTTGCTAGATGCAGTCAAGTTCCCCCTCACTTGAGAGATCCTAATATGGAGACATTTAACAAATAATTTGCTACTTCCTAGCGACTTTCCATGGGAGAGTGGGAAATTGAACACCAGATCTCCTGAGCTATAGTGCCATCACTTCTCCCATTACACTACTCTATACCAGCTTTCACACAGGCATAGTTATTTTATTTTATTTTATTTTATTTTGAATTTTTTTACCTCACCTTTCTCCTTGGAAAAGGACCCAATGTGGCTTACAATAATGAGGGACAATATACAGCCCAGAACATTTAAGACATATTCCAAGTTAAGAACAGAGAATCAGAAGAGGCATCTTAGAACATTTAAAGGTAGCATTAAAGCTACAAAGAGCACACAAAAAAGAAAAAGAAAATCTATTATTTCAGGGGTAGAAACTAACATGGAAAACAGTGGTGTTCTTATGAAATCAGTCAGTGTAATCATGCATTAAAAAGTCACTTAGTAGGTAGTCCCTCATTCAGGGAAAGCTTGCCTGAAAAAGGAAGGTCTCTGCCTGCTTCCGGAAAGACAGCAGAGATGGGTCAGTCCTGGCCTCCAGTGGGAGGGAGTTCCAAAGTCTGGGAGCAGCAACAGAGAAGGCCCTTTCATGTTTTCTTATGAGACCCAAGCCATTCTGTGCTTTGTTGTGAGGAGGAGATCACCACTGGCACCCCAAACCCAATGGGTTGAGGAACGGACTGAGAATGAGAGACCTCAGACCGGGACTTCAAAAGGCTACCATACTTCAGATGTGCCCTGGAGTAGCAGCACCCACTCTGACCCAGCTGTGTTGCTCGTGACAAAAGCACAAGCTTGAGAAACAGAGGAGGTTCCAGGATAAGCAGAGGAGTGGACTCAAGTGTTCTCCAGCCAGTTCTTTTGGCCATCCTTTAAATGTATCTAACCAGGGCTAGGACTCATTCTCCCCTTCCACTATCAGGACTCTCAGGTCACCCTGTGCCTTTAACCAGTGATCCTCTTGAAATGACATTACCTTGAAGTTTAGTGCAGACAACTTGTGGATAGTGTTTCTGTTGGTTCCTACGTTGTATTAGATCCCGTTTTTGTTCATTCTCATAACCTTGATCCCAACAGAGGTAGAACCAGTGGCGCTCATACCTGCCTCCAAATATGTTAATCTGGAAAGATACTTCTAGATTGAAAAGACATTTTTCTCAATTTATCAAGAGCAAGAGACTCAGAAAACAATGAAATCCCTGGAGGCAGTGTTAATACTGAAGTGTGAAGAATTGAGTAGGCACTGGTTCTACTTTTGAATGCCTTCCCCCAATATACACCAACCCATGCCTTGAGATCAGCAAGTGAAATCCCATTTCAAAACATTTACTAGGTTATTGCGGTTTGCGTTACAATCTAGTGATATTGTTTGTTGAGATTGGTTTTAACTGCTTGTGAACTAGGTCGAATAGTGCTTTGGCACTAACAGGTCAGAAAATAAATAAATAAATAAATAAATATGTTGTCTTTTGCCTCTTAGAGGACCACAAAGAAACAAAAGGCTTCTTCAGTGTTGACAACGACTCTCTGATGTTCCCTCTCAATGATGCTGCAGTGCCTTTTACTGTTGTGGTGGGGCTTTCACCATCATTAAATGGCTCCCTTGATCTTGGCTGATTTTCAGCTTGACCTATGTTGGTTGAGCGCATGCTGCTATGAAACAGCTTTGCAGTAGATTCATGTTTCTCTTATCTAGCATTGTTTTAAATCAGGTTCTCTTCACTTGGTCCTTTGGGAAATGTGACACAAATATTTTATGCACATTTTTTATAACTGAAACCTCTAGCCTGCTACCCTGTAACATTCATTTACCATGGCATTTCCACAAGCAGACAAACCAACCCAAAGTCTACCCTGAAAGGATTCCAGCTGTAGACATGAAAGATGCCATTCCACCTCTGGTAACATTTCTTTTTCTGTGAAAGACAATATAGGTCAACCATTGCCCTTACCACCACCCTAGGCAGAGATACTGTACTCAGAATATATGTGATCTAAACCTCTGCTTGCCGTCGGTCAATTTAAAGAATATTAACTGTATGGGGACGATGGTCTCTGTTGCTTGTTTCTTATGAGTTCCTTCATCAGAAAGGAAGGGGGAGTCTCAAAAAATGACTGCTCCTCCACAAATGCAAATACAGTTGCCCAACCCCTAATAGAGGAAAAGACCATCTTCTGTTTACCTGTGCACTTGCTGAAGCCATTCAAGCCCCACCTCTCCGGGAACTTGTGAAACCATCTGGGAACGGAGCCAAAATCCACACTCCAGCTATATAAGAGTCATCAAAAGACAGGTGCCTCCTCAGGAGCCCTGTTGTTCGGCACTTGCTGCCGAAATCCAGCCAGGATGGGGAGAGGCAGGGGGGCACGGATGCCACTATGGATAGCAGTGCTAATGCTCGCCTTCACGCACCATAAAGGTAGGATTCTTTGACGGAGCTTCATTTCCTTGTGCATTCAGCGCATGCCCGACTTCGCCTCGAGTCCAAATGACTTTACAATGATTCTGTTTGCTTTGCCTCATTAAAACCTAATCAGGGATTTCAACACACACTAGTCCTGAATTTTTACAGTCCCCAGTTATGCCTGCTCTGATACGAGTGTGTTCGCATTTTACTGCCACAGTGACCAGAATAAATAGTTTGATCATTGAAGTTTAGTGATTTCAGTATGTGGCTGTGGAGTTAGAGCTTGGGTGTTCAGTTCCCCACTGTGCCTCCTTGACAGGGCTGGGCTGAAAATGATCCATAGCATCCCTTCCATCTGTGCAGTTCTAACAGGATTATTATTATTTTGATATTTTTAGTGGGAGGCACAGCTGAATTAGGGAAGGGAACTCAATGTAAAAGGCCTTAGAATTAGTGCCATGATGTTCCAAGCTGATTATTTAATCATTAGCATGGATGAGATTTGACAAAAATCTGAATTTTGAACCTTAAAAGCCTATAGATGGCTTGGGAGCATGAGAGCCCACCATGATCTAGATGTCTTACAACCACCATTGGGATGTGTTGGAGAGCCCTTTGAAACCAGGGGCAAGGTGCATGTTATAGAATCATTGGAAGAGTCATCAAGGGCCATCCAGTCCAACCCTCTGCCATGCAGGAACCCCCATCACAGGACGCCCGACAGATGGCCATCCAACCTCTGCTTAAAAACCTCCAAAGAAGGAGACTCCACCAACCTCCGTGGCAGCATATTCCACTGCCGAACAGCTCTAACCGTCATGAAGTTCTTCCTAATGTTCAAATGGAATCTCTTTTCCTGTAGTTTGAAACCATTGCCCCGAGTCCTAGTCTCTGAAGCCATGGAAAACAAACCTGTTCCCTCTTCAATATGACATCCTTTCAAATGTTCAAATGTTGAGTTTATTGAACTAAGTTTCCAGATTAAATTCACTTGAATTGATGGTAATCAACATACAAGTAGCACTGTGGGAGTGGTGGCTCAGCGGACTAAGGCTCCAAAAACTGTTGGCTACAAAATCAGCAGCTCAGCGGTTCGAATCCCAGGTGCCATACAGCAGAGCGAGCTCCTGCTGATAACCCCAGCTCCTGCCGACCTAACAGGAGTAAATGCTGGTAGATAAATAGGTACCACTGTAAAAAGCGGGAAGGTAAAACAGTGTTTTCTTGCAGCCATGCCGGCCATGGACTTGCACAACACTGGCTCTTTGGCTTGAATACAGAGATGAGCACCGCCCCTAGAGTCGGACATAACTAGCACGCATGTGAGGGGGGAACCTTTACCTTTTTATACAAGTAGGAGCACCACAGTAAGAGTATTCTGTGCCAATCCGATTTCTGTTCTGTAACTTCTATGTATTCTGAAATGTGTGTGTTGCGTCGTTACAGCCGTGACCAACTCTTTGTGACCCCATGTCCATGGAGTTTTCTTGGCAGGAATACTGGAGTGGCTTGCCAGTTCCTACTCCATAGAGCACCTATTTCCTCACCCTATCCCCTTGATGATAAATGGAGTCCAACTGTTCTGGGGAAATCTGGTAATAATGCTTTGAGGAAAAGCACCCCTTGAAATGACATAGCTATGGCAACCATGCACACATGAATGTTCCTTTCTCCCTTTTAGTGTCTCTTTCTGAGATCCATTTTAAGGTGGCTTTGGAAGACCAGATTGACTAAATGTATTTTCCTACGTCTAAAGGATAGGTGGATGGAAACTGCGCACACACACTGAACACACACACACACACACACACACACACACACACACACACACACACACAAACCCTGAACACAAGCTAACCCAGAGCTAATTATTTTCTCTGCGTACCAATTGTTCTTTTGTAAATACTTTCTCCCACTCCTTCATACTCTAAACAATTGTAAATAACTACTGAAACTGGATGTACATGCCTATAAATACTATCTGCATTATCTCTAGGTGTGATGAATAGTACGTATTTCACAAATGAATGTGGAATGTGCCATACTGCTATCATTCATTGCTAATCTGCCTTATACAATCAGCTCTTGACTATTTATAGTGAAGAGCTAACGTGAAATTCAGCATTGCTGTTTGAGGCCAAACTGCACTTGGTTTACACAAACTGCTGCACACCGCATGTAGGGGAAACTCGTAATGTCCTCCAAAAGATACCAAAAGGGCCAGATGCCGCAGATTAGATCAGCTGCACTGTATTTTAATACAAGTCTGCTTCAACAACCACAACAATTTACTTGCAACAAAAAGACATGAAAATACCGTATGTTTTCATGTTTCTTATTTTGATTTATTGCCAATTTGCCCAGGACCTTGTAAGATTTAACAAGGCACCCCAGATCTGATCCAACTTTTCATCAGTGGCTTGGAGTAGTGATTTAGCAGCTTGCTAAAAATGACAGCTCAGATGGTGCAGGCATTTTTTTTAAAAAAAGCAAATCGTAATGTGGAGTTTTGGAGAATGGACTGAAAATAAAATGAGCCTGGCTGCCTATCATGCCATTGTTCAGGAGGCTGGGATGGTTACCTTCAGGGGGTCCATGTAGGAAGCAGCTTTTCCAAATGTGTATCTCTATATGTACCCAAGATGTGGCTGCATTTGTAACACTATCTCTCTTCAAGAAATGAGAATTGTGCATAAAGGGGTAACAAAAGCTATTAGCAGATCAGGAGCATCTTCTATCTAAATAAAGACTAAATTATCCCTTTTTATAAAGACGACAGGGCAAAGAAAGGCACCGATAGCAATCTTTTAATATTAAAGGGTTCCTCAACACGCCTCACAGTATTTCAAGTCTCAAAAAGAACCCCGAGGAGCTTTGGAACCAGAAGAGTAAGGGAAAGCTAGGAGGTTTTCAATCCCTTTAAATTAAATCCTTTTGGTGGTGGATCAAGTTTATGTGGCGGAATTTTATACCAATAGGAATCTGCTGATCAGAATGGAACAGAACAGAATAGAACGGCTCAAATTCTGTTGCTGGCAGAAGCCACAAGGCACACTTGTTGCTTCCGGCTAGCAGTAAAGGAGTCATCATTGTGATTCTCAGGGCACACTGACTTGGTGCAGGCTTAAGGAATTGAGCAGAGACTGCTTAATTGCAGACAGAAGTAAGTGCATGTTATTCCTCTGGCCTTCTGCTTGTGTAGTCAAGCAGCAGGATTTCAGATAATAATATACATGATTTTGTATCTGTGTTAGTTTTTAGGTGACACCGGATTCTGATATTTTTTCTGAAACAGCTTGATATCGATGGAAATTGTTAGATTAATTATAATGGCTGGGGAAAATGTTGTGAAGACAAGGATCATTTCACACTCTCAAATTAATAAGGAATTGCTGAACAAATTTCATGGACAGTAGACTGAGTGCAAAGAAAGTATTTCCCCACAATGTGACGCCACAAGGAAAATGGAAGGTCACGCTTCTACACCATTTTGAGGGAATACACATTTATTAGTTACTCATCATCAGAGCCTGAGCAGCTTTTTTTAAACTACAATTCCCAGAATCCTGCAATCAGCTGGGGTGATCATCACCCCAATTCTGTTTAATATATATGTAAGTCTGCGGTATTAGTTCATCAGGAGATGTAGAGCTTCATGTTATCAGCATGCAGATATTGTGTACTGCAGTTCTAGCTCTCCATTAAATTATCTGAAACAGATGCCATCAAGTGCCTAGAAAGCTGCCAGGCTGCAGATCTGGACTGAACAATGAACAACAGACTGAAATTGAATCCAGAAAAGATGATTATATTTCTAGGCGAGGGGGGTCCTCCTACCTGTTATCGGGGGCATTTCCCCTAAACTTGGGGTGTACCCGTAGTCTGGGGGTGCTCCTAGACCAGTGTTGGTGAACCTATGGTACAGGTGCCAAAGGCAGCACGTTAAGACCTGTCTGTGGGCACCCAACATTGCCCATTCACAGCCACCTGTATTCAGGTTAAATTGCTGTGTTGGCACTTTGTGAATAATTAGTGGGTTTTGAATCACAGTTTGGGCACTCGGTCTCTAAAAGGTTTGCCATCACTGTGCTAGACCTAGAGCTGACTATGGAAGAACCCTGATGTAGTGTGCTCAGCCTTTTGCCAACTTGGGTGAATCATCCAGCTGTTTCCCACCTAGATGACAGGTAACTGGTCACATTGGTCTGCACAATTGTAGTCTCAAAATTGAGTACTACAATGCATGCTATGTGGGGTTTCTCTTGAAGCTGGTTTTGAAGGTTCAGGAGGTGCAGAATTCAGTGGCCAAATGGGCCTCTGAGTTGAGGAAGTTCAGCCATATCACACCCAACTCTGGTTTACCTTCACTGGTTACTGGTCATCCCAGGTTTAAGGTTTTAGTTCTAACATGTGTGTGTGTGTGTTGCGCCATTACAGTCGTGGCCGACTCTTTGTGACTCCATGTCTACAGAGTTTTCTTGGCAGGACTACTGGAGTGGTTTGCCAGTTCCTACTCCAGACATACAATGCCCTAAAATGGTCACGGACCCAAGTACTTGACTGAAGTCTTCCACCAAGTTTGTCTGCCCATCTGACTTGGTCCTCACAGACTTCATGACAGCAGGTCCTAAAGTTTTGGAAAACAACAAGAAAGTGGGCTTTCTAAGCAATGGCATGTTCTTTGTGGAGAACTTTTCCCACAAAGAACATTTGGGGGGATCTTTAAAACTTAGCTGCTCAGAGAAGCTTTTGGGGAAGTTCTCCAAAAGTAGCTGGGGCAATGGACGAAGGAGGAGGATAATATTGTAGGTTATGATTATTATGTTTATTAAAAATAAATCTGTTGTGTTCTTTCTTTTTGTGGCATTGTCTATTGCATTTATGTTTTATATTTTTATATTTTATATTTTTTTATATTTTACATTTTTTGTTGTACACGTCCAGGGTAACAATTGGCTAGATGGGTGGCATATAAATGAAATGACTGACTGACTGACTGCATGAATACACACACACACACACACACACACACACACACACACATCTTCTTGGACGTTATGAAAACATCAAACCTCTTTGCTCATACATAATTAGTCATCAGACAATCATAACTTATTAACTTGTATGTTTCATATCATTTCTAGGATTAATAAAGGATTGAAAAAAAGTTATTTATTTAGACCACAACTCCCAGAAATCTGTCCACATGAATAGCTTTCTGGGAATCTAGGAGCTATTGCAAAAAAACAAAAAACAAAAAACCTTCTGAATACGCTCTGGCATGGATAAAATAGTTTAATTACTGGCTAGTATCCTATTCCACAAGTTTGCTCCATGCAACTTCAGGATGTCATTAGTTATTGACCCCTTTGAGGGAATTAAAAGCTTCCTCCACTCCCACCCCCAATGTCAGAATATGTTTTGTCCTGGAGAAGACGTTGGAAGCCAAGAAACAGTGGAGAGGAGTCTTTAATGTTCCAAAATGGCCACTGACAGTCCTAGTTCTGCTAGCAGAACCAACAGCAACTATGTTCAGCCATTAGAGAGTTTCCTCTCCTGATCCATTGCTCCCAAAGTCTTCCCCAGAATGAAAGGAATCCCTAGGGGTTCCTCAGAGACATAGCCAGGATTTGGAGTGCCTAGGGACAAAGTTCATTTTTGCGCCCTTCCTGTCACCCCCCCCCCTCATCGCACCCACCCAGCATCAGGGGGGCTGAACCCTGAGGGTGTGGGGTGGGTGCATGTGCACACATGGGCAGACGGCATGTGTGTGTGTGTGTGTGTGCACATGCATGCATGCCTTACACCTCTCCCACCAAGGCGAGGAAGAGGAGGAGGAGGGCACCGTGGCCACCGCACTCCTGCCTGCCTGCCTGCTTCACCGCTCACCTGGGGGGGGGCGGCAGAGGCACCTGGGGGTGTGCTGTCGCCAGGCTTTAGGGGAAAGGAGGGCTGCTGGTTGGCGGGAGAGTACATAGCTTCCTCCTCCTGTTCTCCCCTCCAGGCGCCCCCAGATTGCTGCACCCGGGGCAGATGTACCCTTCTGCCCCACCCCCCATATATGCCCCTAGGGTTCCCTGGAGTTAGGAGTAAAAGAATAGGAAGCTTTTAATTTTCCCCAAATCAGCAATCCATGATGACATCATCACACTTGTGCATCCTATAATTGTACAATGGGATTCAGATCATTAATAGATAAACTTCTTGATAGATTTTAGTAATTCACAAAATTTGGTAGTTTTTTTTTTAAACTGGAGACGAACATCACAATGAAATTCATGACCATTCTTTCCTTCCTCCTCTTTTAATTTTGCCATAGTTTGCTCCCAATATGAACAACAGCAATCTCAGTATGAGGATCAGCAATCCCAGTATGAGGATCAGCAATCCCAGTATGAGGACCAGCAGTCCCAGTATGAGGATCAGCAGTTCCAGTATGAGGACCAGCAATATGACCAGCAGCAAAATTATGATGTACTTGTGTCTGTGCAGCCGACACATGACCGTAGGTGGTTTTTAACCCTAGTCTGTCTAATAAATGAGCAAAATGTGTAACTTGTTTTTTCTCTGTCATTGAGCTGTATGGAACCAGATTTTTTTCAACACAGTCCCTGCCTTGGTGAAGCAGTTATTTTATGTGTGTGTGAAAATCTGAACAGTTTGATCAGTCCCCCTTATGGAGGCAGGGATCAGCAGGGCACCAGCATCTCTCCCACTAAAATGGACAGTAGAATGTGGGCAGGGAAAAAACAGTAAGAGAGGGAAGTGAGCTGGACAGACAGAGTGGTGACATCCAACAAGCTACGGGCGTTCTCCTTCCAGTGGGCATCCTGGGATGGGGTAGTCTGACTGCAAAAGAATAGAAATAATGGAGTACTACTGGCTCAACAGCAGTAACTGTGAGAGGGCTTTAGGTGTCCTGGTGAACCACTGCCTAAGGATGAGGCAGCAGTGGGCTGCAGCTGCCAAAAAGCAAACATGGTCCTAGGCTGCATTAAGAAGGGGATAGCATCAAGATTACAGGAAGTGACAGTATCACTCTACATTTTCCTAAGGCCACATTTGGAATACTGTGTCCAGTTCTGGTCACCACAATACAAACAAGACACAATATATTTATATCATGTTGGTTTTATATACTTATTTTTATTGGTTTGTATTTTTGTATTTTCTTATTTAATTACTGTTCACCGCCCAGAGTTCCCTTTGGGAAAGTCAGTGTGGTTAATAAGTGCAACAAACAAACAAACAAACAAACAAACAAATAAACAAATAAATAAATAAATAAATAAATAAATAAATAAATAAATAAATAAATAAATAGTTCAGAGAAGAGCAACAAAGATGATAAGGGGACAGGAGGCTAAAGTGTATGAAGAACAACTAAAAGAACTAGGCATTGGAGATGGGCACAAATAGAAAAAATGGAGTTTCGTTTGTCTGTTGTTTGGAGGGTCCGTTTTGGTTTGTTTCCGTTTTTTGTGAATTTTTGCAAAAAAAATCGTTTTCGTTTTGTTCGTTTCGTTACCATTTTGTTACCATTTATTTCAATTTTTAGCATTTAAAGTAGAGATGGGCACGAATAGAAAAAATGGAGTTTTGTTTGTCATTTGGAGGGTCCATTTCAGTTCGTTTCCGTTTTTCGTGAATTTTTGCAAAAAAATCATTTTCATTTTCATTCGTTTCATTACCGTTTCGTTGCCATTTATTTCAATTTTTTATTTTTTATTTTAGCATTTAAAGCAGTTCACTGTATTGCAGTAACGGAAACGAAACGCACGACAAAATTTCCAGTGTTTCTTTTCGTTTTGTTTCATTTTGGAGACAAAATTCGTTTGTCATTTCGTTGTGTAACAAAACAAAAAACAAAAACGGAAACGAAAATTTGTTCATTTTGTGCCCATGTCTAATTTAAAGCAGTTCACTGTATTGCAGTAACGGAAACGAAGCGCACGAAAAAATTTCCAGTGTTTCTGTTCGTTTCGTTTCATTTTGGAGACAAAATTCGTTTGTTGTTTCGTTGCGTAACGAAACAAAAAAAATGAAAATGGAAACGAAAAATTGTTCGTTTTGTGCCCATCTCTACTAGGCATGTTTAGCCTGACAAAGAGAAGACTGAGGGGGAGACATGATCACAGTCTTTCAGTACCTGAAGGGTTTCCACAAGGAAGAGAGGACTGGTTTATTCTCAATTGCACCTGAGGGTATGCCAAGAACCAATGAGTGCAAACTCACCAGAGGAAGAGCCAACCTGGAAATAAGGAGAAATTTCCTGATAGTAACAGCCATTAAAGGGTGGAACAGCTTGCCTCCTGATGCTGTGGGTGCCCCATTGCTGAAGGTCTTCAAGAAGAGCCATCTGTCCAAGGTCCCTTCTAACCCTCTGATGGTTCTATGATTCTATGAGTAATGGAATTGCAGAGTTGGAAGTGACTTCATGGTCAGGATTTTCAATAAACGGCCATCAAGGCTGTGCTTTACAACATTTGATTCTGGCTTTTGATGAAGAAGTTTGTTCCACTGCCAAACAGCTTTGACCACCAAGAGAGTCTTTCTGATATTTAGTCATATACCGTATCTATCCAGATGTTTTGTAAACTGAACCCATTAGCTTTGGTCCTACCAGAGCTCAAGGAAACCATTTTGATCCATTATCTCTGTGACATTATAAAATGTTTTTATTTTGAATAGGAGTGTGCTTTCAGAAGCAACCAGTAGAAAAACTGGAAAAAAATATATGCCTGGAACCCTGCATAGAAATAACAGGAGCTTACAACCTCTTGCAGTACCAGCTTTCATAATGCTATATCCCTCCTCCTGGAATACTCTAATACAGTGATGGTGAACCTTTCCGAGGCAGAGTGCCCAAACTGCGACTCAAAAAACCCACTAAGTTTTCACAAAGTGCCAATACAGTAATTCTACCTGAATACAGGTGGCTGTGAAGGGGTGCTGTCAGGTGCCCACAGAAAGGGCTCCGAGTGCCACCTTTGGCACCCATAGGTTCGCCATCACTGCCCTAATAGATACTACCAAATCCTCATTGGGAAAAAGTGTATAGCAAGGATGCCCCATGTGTGTCCAGAATCTGTTTGTAATACCACTTGAGCAGTTTCAACCACTGCTTCTTTCTCTATCCTTTCTGTCTTAGGAATTTATGTGCTAGCCTCATGTCAAACAACTGTGCAAAAATACTGAACGTATGGCTGAGATACTGATGCTTAGCTTAGTAGGACACAATTAGAAAAGGGCCATTGTATCAATGGGGATTTCATGTTCCAACTCCTACATAAGGTCCATTGGTTCAAATGGGCCTACTTTACTAGCAACCATTATGCTAAAGTGGCAACTGGAGTAGAGACATTTGAATCAATAAAATGCATAGAGGAGTTGAATCACCAAATCCTCACTGACTAAGTGGGTCTGTTTTAATGAAACCTACTAAACTAAGTAACAGATAATAACAGCTAATAACTCAACTTTCACATTTTCAATAGTTCATGCAGTAGTCAGCTTCAAATCCTGCATTTATACTGATTTGATTTATTTTAAAATGGCAATGAAGCCTTTGAAGTTGCTAACTTAGTTACCCAGGGAGGATGATAAGGACAGCTCTTAGATACTGTATAGGACAGGAAATTCTGTGTACATTAAGATTATATTCATTTTCTTTGGTTAAACATGCACATACCACACAGATATCTAATCTGGAACAATATTGACATATTAGAAGTGTGCAAATATACTTGGTGTGAGCCTGGGTGTGTAAGCGGAACACCCATGGTAGTGAGTAATAGAGTACATTGCTTCCTCTTTTACAACCTACATCCACCACAAAGGACTCACAAATATTCAGCATATCTATACACAAGGAATTCTGATTATTAGAGACCTTGCCTTTATTTATTTATTTATTTATTTATTTATTTATTTATTTATTTATTTATTTGTTGACTGCCCAACTTTCCCTCAGGAACTCTGGGTGCTGTACAACAGGTAACTTTTAGGGAAAGTTTAGCAACCTTAAAAAATGGGTTCCCATACCCTGATTCTGGATTTTATTTAGGGTGTAAACGACCGAATCCTGCCCTTTTAAAAATATATTCATATTTTATCCAAAAGTGTTCCAAAATAATAAGATCGGTTTATGTTGCCTGTAGGTAGTGTCACTGTTCTGTCACATGCTGTCTATCTCACCTGATATGTTTCAAAATGGGATCCTTTTAGCCAAAGAACAAAACATTTGACAGCAATTACAGGGAAAGGAAAAATTAAAGGAGTTCAGAATTGAAGATTCATATTCTGTCCTTGATTATTCTTTTGCAGAAATAATGTACAAACTGTAATTATATTTTCTCTTTTCTCACATTAGTGCCTTTTGTTGATTCTACCTCAGCTCCTTTAAGTAAGGTGACCCTCATTCCTTCAGTGAGAACAACTCTGGCAGTCAAGGGTGAGTTAGACAGAGATCTGGGGCATATGTTTTAGATCTGCGCCCTTTATGTTAATGGTTTGATTTTAGTTCCATTCACATCAACAGGTCTTCAGCAACAATCCTCCCCAAAAGAGGTTTAGAGAGTGCTGGATGTCCTGTGGCTGTATATTATTTAGAAAAGCTTCCGAGACAAGAGAAAGGGAGGTTATTGTTGGACAAAGGGATGCATGAAAAGTCATAAGATTAAGATCTAATTGGGGGGATATTATGCAGGCCCAATTTGTAAGGATGAACGCAATTTCAAAGATAAATTGAAATGATTGTTATCATGTGCATGAATGGTGGCAGGACTTTGAGTAAAGCCTCACAGATTGCTTTATAATCCACAGCTGGAAATCCTGCTCACAATGAGAGGGTGTGCAGCACATGGGGGAACGCCCATTTCAAGACCTTTGATGGGGACATCTATTATTTCCCTGGCCAGTGCAATTATGTCTTCTCATCTCACTGCAAGTCCTCCTATGAAGACTTCAACATCCAAATAAGGCGCTCTGTGGTTGGCAATGCTACAGTTATTAGCCATGTGACTATCAAACTTGATGGTGTGGCCATTGAACTGACCCCAAACACTGTTACTGTCAATGGAGAGATGTAAGTTCACAATCTGATTTTTGTTACTTTGTTGTTAGAAATTCCAGTGATGCCATCATGGAAGCTGGGGGTGAACCACAACAAAATTTTCTGCACTTAAAAGGTTGAACTGGATATTTGTGAAAGAGATGCTTTCTGTATGCCATATTCCACATGAATTTCAATTTGTTTATCTCCAGTGTGAAGCTGCCTTATAGCCACTCTGGAATCTTGATCGAACGAAGCTCAGGTTACCTGAAAACTATTGCCAAGTTAGGCCTGGAGCTTATGTGGAATGAAGAAGATGGACTTTTGGTAAGTATCAGTTACAGATATTACAAAGAAATCATGAAGTTTTGGATTCAGGAAATTACTTACTGACTTTATTTTTCAGAGGGTAGATAATACAGAGGACTCTTTTTTAATGTATTGCTTTCGAATGTGCTCACATTCTCAAAGCTCCTTAGTCATCAAATCCCCCTGTTGATTCAGATATCTTCTTAGATAAATATATAGCTTGAAGCCATCACTTCTGTGATCAGCATGGAAATTGAATCCAGGTGTTTACAGTTTTCAGAAGATGAAATAAAATGTACATAGCAGATTTAAAAAGGAAGAATACCAGTTAAGACTATTAAGTCGTAAGTGACCCTGCCAATTTGAAAACTAAGTGGCATTGCCTCTACCACACAAGAGAACTCTCTGATAGCTATATAATAAGCTATCCTCTAAACAACAACTGTAATGTGGATTAGGGTACATTTATGTGTGTATGCTTAGCAAGCTGGGGGTAATTATGAGCAGCAGAAGTTTAGATCTTGTGATATCAAATTTACATATCTCTAGCACTGAATACATCACTCTCTAATCTTTTTTGTACTGAAGAATAAAAACATGGCAAATTGAAAAACAAATCATTTCTGACAAATGTGGCTGCATCATCAAAAATTGTCAGTTCGTATTCATTAGAAATTGAGTCCCCTCACTAATATGATTTGATGAATTTTAGCCATTTTTGATTTGTTAATTCATTGGGCTACAACATAGCCTTCAAGGCACCTTGAGGCACCAAATTTGGGGGAAAATCTCCTGACTCCTCTACAATCCCTCCAAATTTGGTGAAGATTGCATTTCCCCAAGCCAGTTTCTAAAGGGCACTTTCGGGGGGTGTGTGTTGTGAGTGTGTAACTCAGACGTCTGAAACACAACCTTCACCAAACCTGGAAGGATTGTAGAGGTGTGATGGAAGAAGCCCCTCTCTAAGTTTGGTGTCTCTATGTTCTGGAGGGAGCATTGTATTGGGGGGCTATTTTGGGGTACATCACTCAATAGCTGAACCCCAATCCTCATCAGACTTTCAAGGCATGTAGGGATAACATTGATATAATAGCAATAACAGAAACCTGGTGGAATGTAGAGAACCAGTGGGATACAGCAATCCCAGGCTATCAACTCTATAGAAGGGATAGAGAAGGGTGGGTTGGAGGGGGAGTGGCCATCTACGTTAAAGAAGGGGTAAAATCCAGCAGAATGGAGATTGACAGAGGGTCTGACTCCACCATAGAATCACTGTGGGTTAAACTACCAGGTCCAAGGAGTGATAGCAAGGAGTTGGGGTATGCTATCGCCCACCAGATCAAAAACTTGAGGGGGACCTTGAAATGAGGAGACAAATCATGGAGGTGTCTCAGAAGGATAGGATAGTAATCATGGGGGACTTCAGTTATCCCCACATTGACTGGGCCAATGCGATCTCCGAGCAAGAAAGAGAAACTGGGTTTCTCGACTTGCTGAATGACTGTGCCTTAGAGCAACTTGTCATGGAGCCCACCCGAGAACAGGCAACTCTGGATCTAATACTGTCTGATACACAGGACCTGGTCAGGGATGTGAATGTCACTGAGCCTCTGGGGAACAGTGACCATGCTGCAATCTCCTTTGCCATGCATGTTGGAGGAAGAGTGTCAAGCAAATCAGACATAAAAACCCTTGATTTTCGAAGGGCAAACTTCCCTCAGATGAGGAAACTAGTTAGAAAGAAATTGAAGGGGAAGGTTGGAAGAATCCAATCTCTTCAGAGTGCATGGAACCTGTTTAAAACAACGGTAACAGAGGCCCAGCACAAGTGCATACCACAAAGAAAGAAGAGCTCATTTAAGTCCAAGAGGGCACCGGCATGGTTAACGAGTGGAGTTAGAGAGGCTCTAAAGTGCAAGGAGAGGTCTTTCTGTAAATGGAAATCCTCCCCAAATGAGGAAAATAAAAAGGAACACAAACTCTGGCAAAAGAAATGTAAGAAGATGATAAGAGAGGCAAAGAAAGATTTTGAGGAACGCATGGCTAGCAATATAAAGGGTAATAAAAAAAAAGCTTCTTTAAATATGTTAGAAGTAGAAAACCTGCCAGAGAACCAGTTGGCCCTCTGGATGGTGAGGAAGGAAAAGGGGAGATTAAGAAGGACTTGGAAATTGCAGAGAAATTAAATGAATTCTTTGCTTCTGTCTTCACGACAGAAGACCTTGAGCAGATTCCGCTGCCTGAACGGCCCCTCTTGACTAAAGAATTAAATCAAATACAAGTTAAAAGAGAGGATGTTTTAGGACTAATTGATAAATTGAAGATTAACAAGTCACCAGGCCCAGATGGAATCCACCCAAGAGTTATTAGGGAACTGAGAAATGAAATTGCAGATCTCTTAACGGTAATATGCAACTTGTCTCTTAAAACGGCCACAGTGCCGTGGGACTGGAGGATAGCAGATGTCACACCAATTTTTAAAAAAGGAAGGAGCGAGGACCCTGGAAACTACAGGCCAGTTAGCCTTACATCTGTCCCAGGGAAGATGGTGGAAAGCCTCATCCAAGAGAAAATTTTAAAACACATAGAAGAACAAAACTTGCTGACAGAAAATCAGCATGGCTTCTGCAAGGGTAAATCTTGTCTGACAAATCTTTTAGAATTTTTTGAAAAGGTCAACAGGCATGTAGATTTGGGTGAACTGGTGGATATAGTCTATCTGGATTTTTCAAAAGGCTTTTGACACAGTCCCTCACCAGAGGCTGCTGAGAAAATTGCACAGTCAGGGGATAAAAGGGCAGGTCCTCTTATGGATTGAGAACTGGCTGAGATCCAGGAAACAAAGAGTAGGTGTCAATGGGAAATTTTCACAATGGAGAGAGGTGAAAAGCGGTGTGCCCCAGGGATCTGTCCTGGGACCGGTGCTTTTCATTCTCTTCATAAATGACCTGGAGACAGGGATAAGCAGTGAGGTGGCCAAGTTTGCAGATGACACAAAACTTTTCCGTGTGGTAAAAACCAGAGAAGATTGTGAAGAGCTCCAGAAGGATCTCTCCAAACTGGGGGAATGGGCTGAGAAATGGCAAATGCGTTTTAATGTAACTAAATGTAAAGTAATGCATATTGGGGCAAAAAATCAAAACTTTATCTATCAACTCATGGGCTCTGAGTTATCCGTGACAGATCAGGAAAGAGATCTTCGTGTGTTGGTGGACAGCTCCATGAAGGTGTCTCCCCAATGTGTGGCAGCGGTGAAGAAGGCCAATTCCATGCTAGGGATTATCAAAAAGGGGATTGAAAATAAAAGAGCCAACATTATAATGCCATTATACAAAACAATAGTAAGGCCCCACCTGGAGTATTGTGTACAATTCTGGTCACCGCATCTCAAGAAAGACATAGTGGAACTGGAAAAGGTGCAGAAGAGAGCGACTAAAATGATTACTGGGCTGGGGCACCTCCCTTATGAAGAAAGGCTAAAACATTTGGGGCTCTTTAGTCTGGAAAAAAGGCGCCTGAGGGGGGATATGATTGAGACATACAAAATAATGCAGGGCATGAGTAAAGTAGATAGAGGGAAGCTCTTCTCCCTCTCACAAAATACCAGAACTAGGGGACATACACTCAAATTGAGGGCTGGGAGAGTAAGAACAGACAAAAGAAAATATTTTTTCACCCAGCGCGTTGTTAGTCTATGGAACTCCCTGCCACAGGATGTGGTGATGGCATCTGGCCTGGATGCCTTCAAAAGGGGATTGGACAGATTCCTGGAGGAAAAGTCCATCACAGGTTACAAACCATGATGGAGATGTGTAATCTCCAGGCTTAAAACCAGGGTACTTCAAGGGCCAGATGCAGGGAGTGGTATCAGGAGACAGATATCTAGTCTCATGCGCTCCCAAACGCATCTGGTGGGGCCACTGTGAGATACAGGAAGCTGGACTAGATGGGCCTTTGGCCTGATCCAGCATGGCTCTTCTTATGTTCTTATATTTAGAGGAAACACACCTGCACATTTGGGGCCTTTATATGTTAGAGGAGTCTTTTTGCAGCATTTTAAATAGGAGATAAATCAGTTCAGTTTGTGGATCCATTGTTGGAAATGTATTGATTCATTGATCCATCAGCCCTGAAAAATCATGAATCATGTCGATCATCATCTTTTTTTTTTGTTCATCCCCATCTCTAATGAAGAAGAGAACCTAAAATGGGTTAGATCCAGAATTCATCATAATTAAAATGAACTGAGTTAAGTTAAGGTTATCTAAGGTAGGCATCAGTTTAAGAATACTTGGGGGAGGTGTCCCTTGTTGGATCAGGTCAAATATCTTTCTAATATAACATCCTGTTCAACAGTAGGTGCCTTTGGCCCACAAACACATGACACCAGTAGCAGATTCAACAGCATATAACATTTAAAGGCATACTTACTCTAGTGTGAAAGGTAACATAGTACCATAATTTGATTCCAGTAGATACCCTCTGAATGACTGGGTTTGGAGCCATTAAACCCAATATTAGTGATTCCTAAATCTAAATAGCTTTTCTCCTGTAATCATCATTTTAACATTGTGGCTGTTCTTGGAAAAGCCTTTAACAAAACAGTTTGGAATATGAAACAACAGGGACTGTCCATCACCTGCCTTCTAACTATTGTTTTTAGGTGTGAGAAACAAAACCATAACTGTTTCAGATTCTTGCGTTTTTAATTGCATTGCATTGAGGAGATCTCATTTGCTAATATAACCCAATCAGATCCTAAACATGAAATATATCCCATTGTTTCCTTGAGTACTTGAATAATTTGTCTGGTCTGGTCATTGGCTGCTTTGGGGCATCATCCTAAGACAGTGGTTACCACTGTTGGGTCGCTAGATGCTCTTCAGAAGCCACCACTACTAGCTATGCTAACTAGGGTTTCTCAGAGATGCAGTCCAAGGACATCTTGGGATTGAAGGGGCAGTTCTTCAGCCGGCTGGTCCAGCACTGGGGCCACATTACTGCCCTGGGTGAAATAGCGTGAGACGTGCTATTGCCTGGTCTTGCAAGGCTCACGAGGGGGCAGGACGAGAGCCCTATTTGACACGGCTTTGCCTGCCCCCACAGCCTCTGTGCGCCACCTGGATGTCTGGTGGGAATGATTTCTGAACACCTGGTGGTCTGGTACACCATTATCCCCAGGCTATGAACTATGCCTGCAGGGGATTAACAGGGAATTATGCCGTGAACTGCTAAGGGCCGGCGGCTTGGTGATCAGTCATTGTAGCATCGGCATGAATAATCCGGATCTATATCAGCCCAACAGTGTGCACCTCTCAAACTTGGACCTGGACCTGTTCCTGGCTGATATGCAGAGGGGGCTTCAAGCTGCTTTATGCAGCTTGAAGGGGGCATGGGTCATAGCTGGGTTTGCCCATGGCTGTGGAGAGTAGTGCAGGGAACAGAAGCAATTGGTGAGTCCCCAAACAGTTGCCAGTTATGCCCTGCCAACCCCAGGGCTCTGTGGATCCCAATGCCAATGCCATTGGGTGAGGTCTACAGGAGACCTTAGGGCCAATGGTTCCCCACATTACGGCAGCCACCTCTCAGCAAGAGGCACTGATATGCAATGTACCAAAAAAGCGTGGCCTGAGTTTTCAACCCAAAATGTTGTCTCCTCTATTTATTTTGAACTGGGGGGGGGGCAAAGTTACAACCACTGCCCTAAGCCACATTTTTTATCACAGTGAGATGGAGTGCTCATGAACACATACTCCTCTGCTGGGGAATGGTTTGGATTAATGACAGATTGTTATGTCACCTTGAACCAACAAACAATACTTGTTGCAAACTGGGATGGTCTGAAGCAAGCCAATGTTAAACCATGGGTTATGAAGCAGATTGTTGATGCCCACCATATTTATCATTACCCTCAGTTCAGAGCTTACATAATGCAATTAAGTGAAATCAGAATATTTTCAAACTTCTTTATAATGCTGTACTTGTTCATTATAACTGCATGTTTCTTTTGTCCTGATTTAGCTGGAACTGAATGAGAAATATGCTAATCAGACCTGTGGTCTTTGTGGCGACTTCAATGGAATACAAAGCATACAATGAATTCATTGCAAATGGTGAGTAACAAAACCAACACATGCAACTGTTTTTATTGCTTTTAAAAAAGTGCTATATGTATCAGTTCGTTTGTACAATAAGAATATTTAGCTTGGCAAACACTATAATGAAAACTTGATTTTACAGCTTTGTAGCAGCTGTGTAGCATTTTTAAAGGAGTCAGCACTTGTCTTTTGAAGTGACTGCTTGCAAATCTAGTTAGCTTCAAATATTGCTAACTTGCCAAGTTTTTGTTTGGTTCACTTCTGTGTGTTTTGACTTCTTTTGCAACCAGTTGTGGATAAATTCTACTCAGTTATGAAATTTTACTTCTTTTGAGAAACAGGTTATTCCCACTTTTATTTATTTATTTATGTATTTATTTCTATTACACTGTCTTTTAAATCTGCCCATTTAAAGAAGTCTGGCAGGATTACAAAACGTTAAGGGAATGTTTATTTATTTATTTATTTTAGAGTATTTTTACGCCACCTTTCTCCTTGGAAAAGGACCCAAGGTGGCTTACAGTAATGACGGATAATATACAGTCCAGTACAATTAATACATGTTCAAGTATTTGAGAACAAGGAATTGTTGGACATCTTACGGTATTAACAGCCATTAAAGCAACACGGTTATAAGTAGTCATAAACACAAAATCTATGTCAACCCATAGTTTCATATAAAATACTCATTCAGGGAAAGCTTGCCTGAAGAGAAAGGTCTTTGCCTGTTTCTGGAAGGACAACAAAGATGAGGCAGTCCTGGCCTCTAGTGGGAGGTAGTTCCAGAGTCTGGGTGCAGCAGTCAAGAAGGCCCTTTCATGGGTTCCCACGAGACGTACAACAGAATGCAGTGCAATACAGTGTACCTTTTTTTAAAAATGCAGTACAATAATAAAAATAAATATAATATACAGTATAAACATCTAAAACCTCAAATGCTTGAGAGGAAAGAGCACCAAAGTAGTAATAGTGTAAACATCAAGTGAACCTCCTCAGCAGAAGCACTTTATAATGGATCATCATTGTTTGGAAGATGCTCAAGAAGTAAACGTGGTAAGTGCAGGGTCCATAATTGTGTGCAGTGAGAATCTTCCTACAGGATATTGTGCCTTGACTCCCAATTAAGCTAGATCCTACTTCCATAGTGAATGTTCATTTATGAGTTTGGACCTGGTAGGATGGTCCCTGCAATGGAATTCTTTTTAATGCCAAGTTCATCTCAGAGGCATTTCAGGAAAAGCATCCCTCAGGCCCGACAGTCTGTTCTTGGTCACATGCTCCTGCCCATCTGTCGTACATGTACAGCTTTTGCTGCAGGGAACTAATTGTGGATCCCCGTCAGGTGCTACCTGGAAGGATCATGAAGGCATTTCTTATGGGATTTCTAATTAACTGAGCCAGCCCTTTGTGTTTCTCCCTTCCTTTTAGGGAGGCTAGTAGGTTTATGAGTATCATGTCATATAGCCATGGCAGAAAGATCTCAGCATTATTAATGGGTACAGACACCTTTGTCCTTCTAAAGGATGTACTCTTTAAGGTGTTGCTTCAGCACATGATAACAATATCATACCTATAACTATAGAGAGAACTGAACACTCTGCCCAACATGGTGGTGAGCAGGACAATGGCACTTTTGACTCTCCATGTTACGAACATCACCATTCTTCCAATAATCCATTTGTTTACCTTGTAATGTGGGCTCCTGCTCTCGTTCCTGTCTCAGCCTGCCAAATGTATCTGGGTGTAAAGACTAGCCAGATTCACCCCAAGATGAGTACGGCTGCTATCCCCATCTCATCTTGCGTCATGCTCAAAGGTAAGGCAGCCCTTTTGAAAATAACACCGTGCAATATTTATGCAGGCATCAAGCTGGATCCTGTGCAGTTTGGGAACATGCAAAAGCTGGATGGCCCCACAGAACAGTGTACCGATCCTCTCCCTTCATCTGGAAACAACTGCAGCCATGAGTTTGTAAGTATTTTAGTTTTTGTTCCTGTTTTAAAAAGGAGATATCATCCTCTCTTTTTCTTTGGAGTATGCAAAATAAGTAGATATTCATACATATATGTTCAAGACTCCTATGAATAAGTGCAAAACTTGCGAAGATTATCCGTCATCATCAGTAATAGTTCAGCAGTTAATGGTGGCGGATAAAGCCTGCTATCTTAAAACAGTTGGTTTCTTCCTTCCAGGTTTCTCTCTGCGAAACGGTGCTGACTAGCGAAGCCTTCATGGGCTGCAATGCACTAGTGGAGGTGCAGGATTATGTGGATGCTTGCATACAAGATCTTTGCAAGTGTGAGGCGTCTGCAATCGACACCTGTGTTTGTGATACCTTTGCGGAATACTCCAGGCAGTGTGCCCATGCAGGGGGACAACCGCTTGAATGGAGAACTGAAGACCTGTGTCGTAAGTTTGCTGGCAAGGAACACCCACTGATTTCATAAAATCAGAAGTGGAGGGGGACACACCTTGAAAGCCATCTAGTCCAATCCCATGAGTCAGTGCAGTGCAGGTCACTCTGAGCTATAACCTCCAGCACATATGGTGTTCACCTTCTGCTTTGACACACACAAATTAGGGAGTGCTCCCCTGCCCCTACATGGTTTATCCTATTGTCAAACTGCTATTACCATTTAGATCAGGGGTGTCCAAACTTTTTGCCAGTTTTGGTGAGGTGAAAATGTGTGGGAGTCAACAATTCAGCCACATTTGGCCCCCGGGCCATACTTTGGACAAGTCTCTATAACATGCAAAGAGGTAGGGAGGATGCTGCAGGAACAGAGTTGGGGTGGGTAGGCTGGGCAGGTGGCTGGGGGATGGACAGATGCAGGGAGGGCAGGCAAACCATAAAACTGCAAGCTAACACCTCCATCTGGTAAGGGGAGGGGCCAGCTGGTGGGGATGCGTGGGGAGAAGAAGCCACGGGCCACTCAGGATTTGAAAACGGGCCACATTTGGGCTCCGGGCCTGACTTTGGACATGCCTGAATAAGATGTTTCTCTAATGTTCAGTCAAGTGTTTTCCTTCTGTTAACTTACTTAGATTTTGCCCTGCCCTTTGTGGTAGCAAAGAATAGATTTTTGAACTCCTCTGCATTGCCACTCTGTGAAGAGTGCTGTCATATCCCACCACTGTGTTCTCTACACCATGTCTCTTTCCATCTTTCATCCCAATGCTTTTCCGTCCTCCCTGCTGCATGAAATACTGCAGAGTAAGCCACAACGTAAGCCAGGCCATGAATATGACTTCAGCCCTTTTCATCTGCATGTCTACCCAGTGTCTGAGGCTATGTGACATGTCATCATTCACTTCTCCTTGCAGCCAAGACTTGTCCTTTCAACATGCAGCACCGAGAATGTGGGTCCCCATGCTCTAATACTTGCACCAACCCTGAAAGGTCCCAGCTCTGTGAAGATCACTGTACGGATGGCTGCTTCTGTCCTTCAGGTGAGCCAGCATCCATGCTCTTCTATTGCCTGCACCTGACTTCATTAACTAAGATCCAATTGTGTGTTCCAGAGCTTTAAATAAATAATGAAATCTACAAGAACATAATAAGGCTGACTATATCATCTCCTTCTTTTAGGCACTGTGTTTGATGATATTAACAACTCTGGCTGTATCGCCCAGGAGGACTGTCCCTGTACTTACAACATGGAGACCTATTCTCCTGGGGCTTCCTTTGAATCCCAGTGCACTTCATGGTAATAAGAAGCATTTTGACCCATTTATAATGAGTTATTTGGATTGCGGGTGGAGACTCTTTGGGATAGAATTAAACTTTTTTTGAATAATTAATTGCTGAGAATATAATGGGTATTATATATACAGAACCCTCTGTGTTTCTCTCAGGTTTGCTAAGTTATCTTGACTAATTCTGGCTACTTGATGAGTTGCTGGAACATGCCAAGATTGTCAGTTTGCTCACATACCTAATTGCCCAACTGAGATATGCAACAGTACCCCATCAATTAATCTCCATTGTCTCCGCTAAATTATGAATACTTTGGACAAGCACCAATGAGATTCTGGTTGTTATTTTTGAAATGAAGGATGCTGTGGAAGTTAAGGAAATAAGAAAAGCTGTTTCATAGGCACTCCGACACTTTTGCCCAATTTTAGTTGGCTCTCACCCTGAGTGCAAGCGAAGAGAACTCTTGATAACTTTTTAATGTACGGGTTTATTAATCACATTTTTCTGATGAACAGGTGAATTTTAAAAACATGCTGGGGATCCTTTTTTTCAGATTCATTTGTTTTTATATGGCGTTCATATGCTCTGACAATGGCCAAATTAAAAGAATGTATAGGAAAATGCATGCATGCAGCAAATATAATCAGTTTCCCTCACATCGCATTGTGAGCTGCTCCTTCACTTTCATGCCTCCCAGGGGTTGGTTTCCAGTCTCTTTGTTTATGTTTGCATTTATATATCTATCACTTGACAGCACATTTCTTTCTCTCTCTTTTTCCTTCCCCAGTAAATGTACTGGAGGACAGTGGGCTTGTGTCAGTCTTCCGTGCCCTGGCATTTGCTCCATTGAAGGTGGCTCCCACATCACCACACTTGATGAGAAACGCTATTCTGTCTTTGGTGACTGCAGCTATGTTCTGACCAAGGTAAATTCAAATGTAACCATTGGTGGGAGAAGCTGACGGGAATGGCTCACTGGTTTGGTGCATTGGACTGTGGAGGCCAAGGGCCTAGAAGGTTAACCCCTGCTGTGTCTTCTGGGAGAGGTGATATATCTGATACTGCCCCAATACAGAATATGGCGTATGGGGTTACATGCCCTGGGCACGCTGCACAGTCTCAGAGCACTACAGGCAGTGCTGTTCTTTTATGTTCTGAAATGTTTTCCCCAGAAAACCCTGGAGTTGTTGTAAGTCAAAACTGACTTATTATTGTTTGTGGTGGTGGTATTATTGTTACATTGTTGTTGTGATTGTGAAAGTTTGTAGCCATAGTAATAGTGTGTCACCCTACATCGAGAGCAGGCAGAGAGTCATCCATGGCCTGCATGTACTCTTCTTGGGCCTAAATGTGGCATTTCATCCCTATGCTCTCCAGTAGCATCCCCATGGAACCCCACCAACACCAGATTTTTCATTACAGTGGAACCTTGACTTACGTCATTAATCCGTTCCAGTGGTCTAGACTTAAGTCAAACATGACTTAAGTCAAATGAATGTTTCCCATAGAAAGTAAAGGGAAAGTGGAATAATCCGTTCCAGATGATGAAAAAGACCCCCAAAAACAGCAATTTAACACAAATTTGACTGGGATAGGAGATTCCTTCTGGGGATGTAAATGAAATGTCTCTTCAAAGAGAGGAGGAGGCAGTGGAATTATAGTCCACAAGTTATATGCCTCCACTTTTTAATGTTCATAGCAACAATGTCTAACATTTAAGTTTTACTGATTTTTAACCTGACGTTCCAAGTTCTGAACAACTCTGTGCTTACCATTAGAGTCCCACAACTGTACAGCTCCCCAACTAAAATGCTTCCATTGTGGACCAGAATTCTGCAGCCAGATTTTTTACAAGACTGAGCCGACTGTCTAACCAGCGAGGCCAGCCCCAAGCTCCCGGCCCTTCTTCTCCTCCAGCAGCAGCGGCGGCTTCGGTGAGGCCTAGGACCAGCTCCAGGTGCTCTGAGCTGGTCTCGCCGAAGCCGCCGCTGCCGGAGGAGGGGAAGAAGGCAGGAGCAGTTTGGAGGCAGCAGCCGCGATGCTGGGTTGTGGTGCCGCCCAATTCTGGTGCCTTGCGCCGGGGCTCCGAGCTGTAAGTCAAAGCCTGCGACTCAAGTCAAACAGGCCCCTTCTTGCTGCAAGTCAAATATGATGCAAGTCAAGCAGTATGTAAGTCAAGGTTCCACTGTATTTTAAAAAAGCTGTGTTCATCTCTCTTTTTACCCTGTAGGTGGTACAGGGGGAATTTTACCATGGTTTGATGAGGGGAACCACTGTTTTAGCTAGGAGGGAGAGAGGGGTTTGTTTGTTTTTAACACTGGAAGAGAATTGTGAGGGGAAGCAAGGAGCAGCCACTGAAACAATACAGGTTAGAGGGAGAAACAAAGATGGGAGACAACTGTATCATCATAGGACTGAGGGAAGGATGAGAATCCTGGTTACCCCACCCCACCCCCAAACTATCTCCCTAATCAGATAACCTGGATACCTGCAGCAATGGTCCCCTTGGGTTAAAAGTACGGCTGCTGAATGCGAGTTCAGTGAAAGGGAATACATCAGCTGCCTAGGACTTGATCCTGGGTAAGCATGCAGGCCTGGCCTATGTTATGGAGACCTGGTTAGAGGAAACTGGCCAGTTAGTTTCTCCCAGTTCTGCCTATCTGGGTTCTCTGTGCAGCAGCAGGTCAGACCTAGTGGGTGGGTGGGGGAGAGAAGTTTGTAGTCTATGATGACTCTGTTCTCCTCACCATGCGCCCTATCTCACAGTTGACTGTATACCAGAAAGTGATTGCACAGGATCGAATAGGGATTCTTGTTGCTTAGTTGGTCTCAGAAGTGACACTCTAGGGGGTTTATGTATTGGGGGAGGGCATAAACATCCATGCCAAGGCCACCTGATGCATTTTAACCAATAAGCACAGCTACAATTTTTGGGGAGATTGCATTGGAATACAGCAGCTTCATTGTTGTTTAAAAATTACAGTTTATTTTGCAGAGTGTGAAAACAAGGGGTCTCATGTCTAAAAAGATGTAATGCAATGAATTTGATCTTCTGCTTATTAGATGCAGGCTGAATATAAATGACACAAGCATGTTGACACTGAGGTCACATCGTTTTTCTCTTTGAAATTATAACCAAAGCATGAAGGCTTTTACAGGGTTGTTGTGACACTGTATTGCACCTGACATTCCTTGGGAGGAAGAAAGAATGAAAAGATACATTATTAATGAAGTTCCTAATTCAATCTGCATAATTCTTGAGTTAAAACAGTTAGGTAGCCAATACTGGAAAACACCTCTGCTGGTGAGGCTGGAGAGCAGAGAGCACCAGGCTAAAAGGAGAAAGAGTCTTGCTAACACTCTGTTCTTTCGCTTGCAGGTCTGTGACAGCAACATGTTTACCGTTCTGGGAGAAATTCGGAAGTGTGGCCTGACAGACACTGAGACCTGCCTGAAAGGCATTGCTATCAGCATAGCTGGAGGCCAGACAGTAAGTAGGAGGTGGGGCTGGGCAAACAATTCCAAATGCATATCTTAAAAGGTATGTAGCATATTGATGTATAGAGGTATTGTTTTCAGCCCATTAATTTAGGAAATATGATCTTATGTACAGTAGAGTAAATTCAGTGTCAATACAAGAAGAAGAATTAGCACAACTAGAGGGGGAAACACATATGGCATGACTTACACAAATGGAATCAAAGTATTGTATTCCTCACTTGAGTGAGGATGAAAATGGGGCTTCTGGAAGAAGAAAAGAAACTTTGAGATATAAGCTGATAATAGAATTATTCTGATTTTATCTCCTACTTATGTTTCCTGACAAGAAAAGTACACTAGAAACCTAGAACACCAAACCAACTGGGTTTGCATTCCTTAATCAACAACTTATTCCATTAACACCTTCAGTTGGTGACCTTGAATTTAAGCTATCTACTTCTTGGCTTCTGTTATCTTCCCGTGTCTCTTTCATTCTTCAGCCATCTTATAAAACCCACCTGGTTCACGGGGGGGGGGGGCTGCCTATTCAAGGTGTAATTGAGAGTTATAACTTCCTACTGGTAAAAGCTCTTCTTAACATTTTGGTAGGTTTGTCCCTAACAGGTTGGAATACTCTGGATCAATTTACCTCTATATCAGTTTGAGCAGTCCAGTTTTTCAGATCTTGGCAGGAGGCATTTCTCTCGGCTCCAGCATCCTCAAAGCCATAACTAGAAAGGACACCAGGAGGGACCCTTTGGGTGACTCCTTCCCAAGGAAGGCCAGGCCAGGCTCCTTGCTGTGCTTCCATCAGCAGACAAAGACCTTTCTGTTCCAGCCGGTTTTGTTTTTTTAAAGGAGATTTAATGGCAGCACTGAAATCTGTACCTTTAATCCTATGCATTGAAATTGTTTAAATTTTCCATATGTTTCAATATGTTTATTTGTGCCTCTATTGCTTTTTCAAAAAACAAACAAACATAAAAATCAATTGTATTTTAGCTGGATTTGCTTTTTACTACTTTATTAGGAGAAGGGTATGATATAAAATGTAGTAATTAATTAATTAATTAATTAATTAATTAATGACATTGCCAAAAGTTCACAGCAGTACAGATTTTGTTGACTAAAGCAGAGAAAACAGGGAGTGCATGAATACTTCTTACAATGGATAATGGAAAATATAGTTAAGACAGCACTGAAGTAAAAGTTTACCCGTTATTTATCTTGCCATTTTTCCTCTGCCAGATAGTTGTGATCAAGTCTACTGGGGTTGTGTATGTGAATATGATTCTCACCCAACTGCCTGTCTCAGCATGTAAGTTCTTTTTTCACTCCCCTATGCTTCTCTTATGGGTCTACTACGCTTTAGATATTTGCTCCATATGGTAGTGCCAGGTACTATTATCTTCCATTATCACTAAAAAGACTTTGCAATAGAGGTAAATTAAGTTGCATGTTCAAGTGAGCTTTCCAATAAATTCTGAGAGACATGATCTGTGCATGTGTCCATTTGTGAAATAAAACATTTGGGCTGACCGATTCCCAACACGTTTGTTCAGTATAAATGGGCAATTGTGGAAGTGATCCAGCCTTTGTAGCTGACCCTCCATCATGCTCCTTTGCACCTTTCAGTCAGGAAAGCAAATGTGTGCCAGTTCACACCATCACCACAAAGTGGACAGTGAGATAGAAGGGGAAACATGGGGTTTTTTTTTGCCATATGTAATTTACTACAATTGAATTTTGACTGATAAGTCTGATAGGTAGAGCTGGTCCTTACCCCTGGATAACTGTGGGGCTAGGAAAGTAGCTGAAGCTTTTACAGTGCTGCAAACATAATATCATGGAAAGAGAGCAAGTCTGAGAGTAAAGACTGTCACAAGGATGGCTTTCTTCTCTTTGATGAAAATGGGGAAACAGGAGGGAAAATAATTATTTAATGAAATAACAAATTCCTAATGCCCATAATGGGATGCTTACATAAGCTGCAAAGCCTATTTCAATCTATTTACTTGAAACATGAATGAACTCTCTGTTTATCTGCTCATATCCAGCCTTTCTCCCTCTTAGGGACCCAAGGTGGTTAGAAAAACAAAATCAATATATATATATATATATACATTCACATTTTAAAAGCAACTGCACATACTTTAAGATGTGAAAAATCAAGTATAAAAACAATCCAAAAGTATTTAAAAAGCTGTAAGTTAAAAATCAGCATTCCTGAGGTAATTTGTGGCTTGAAGGCCTGCCCGAAGAGGAAGCCCTTTGCCTGACAACTGAAGGACAAGAGGGGAAAGAGCCAACCTGGCTTCTTGGGGCAGTGCATTCCAAAGTTTGGGAGAAGGCACTGAGAAGGCCTTCTCTCACGTCCTCTCTAGTTATTTCCATCAAAATATACATACCAGTATGCTCGCTCAGGGCTGGAAAAAAACATACAGGTCTACTTCAGAGTAGCATTTATTAGGAGTTTAAAGCTGAAGTGTATGTGAAGATTCTCAGTCATCCAGGTGAGTTTATCTGGAAGTTGAGTCATGGCTACTGGACTTCTTTTTTGAGAGATAGAAACGTTTCGCTGTTCATGATGAAGCTGTTTGGATGAACAGCGAAACATTTCTATCTCTCAAAAAAGAAGTCCAGTAGCCATGATTCAACTTCCAGAAAAACTGAAGTGTAGTACATTCTTTTTAGGCCTGAAGTTTATTTCCTAGCCACAGAAAATGGTTAGTATTTTTTTTTAAATAAAAGTTGTTCCTTGCTGTTTCTGGGGTGATAAGAAACAGTGTGCCTGTTTCTTATCCCATCTCTGTGGCAATTACATGCCCATATGAACCACCAATAAGCATCATATTAAATCTCAAGTCCCATTTGTGATTTGCTTTTCTTCTGTTCTGTGTCTACAGCCAATGTTACCATGTTCAAGCCATCATCATTCTTCATCATCGTACACACAAATTTTGGCCTCCAGTTAGAGATCCAGCTTGTACCTATCATGCAACTCTTTATCCATGTGGATCCAACATACAAAGGGAAAACATGTGGTAAGTGAGTCAATGAGCCATTCCTGATACATGGAAGGCATCTTTGTTATAATTACTTTTATTTTATATAAATCACACCTTGTATGGAGGATTTAAAATCTACCTTGTTTTGGTCTTAGGTCTCTGTGGAAACTTCAATGATGCCCAGGCGGATGACTTCAAGGCCATCAGTGGAGTGGTAGAAGGAACCTCAGCTGCTTTTGCCAATACCTGGAAAACGCAAGCAGATTGCCCCAATGTCAAAAACATATTTGAGAACCCATGCACTCTCAGCATCGAGAATGGTATGTGATTCAAGGACAATATTTTTCTGCTTCTCTCACAAAATCCCTCTATGAAAACCTTGGTAGAGTCACTTTTAACATTGGCAGAGAAAGTACAGACCTAAAGGGATTCTGAAGTACTGGTTCTTGTCTGTTCAATAATTCCACATACATAATCTAGAAAATAGAGAACAGAATGAATGCCATAAGTGGACCAAACCCTGTTGCTTAGTGCATTAAAATACAGCTAGAGTAGGCCCCTTGCATTAATGGGGATTTGGCAAGTAAACTCATAATAATAATACCTTTATTGTCAATGTACAACATGTGCACAATGAAATTGGCTGAGTCTCCCTTGCCCACTCCCACCCCCATCCCACTAGCAACCACTCAGTCTTATTGCACCCTGTGTACTTGACACAGAATGCGCCAGCCCAAGGTCAGTTCTTCTATACTTGTCATAGAATTATTTCCCATTCAGCAGTCTGACAGCCCATGGATAAAAACTGTTCTTCAGTCTGTTGGTGCGGCAGGCTATACTACGATATCTTCTGCCTGGTGGTAACAAGGTGTAGAGGTGCTGACCGGGGTGTGAATCATCCTTAAGAATTTTTTCAACCCTGCTGAGGCAACAATCCCTAGCGATGTTGTCCAGTGCACTTAGGGGACAGCCCATGATATATTGAGCTGTGCTTACCACCCTCTGTAGTGTCTTCCTGTCAGCAGCTCCTCCATAAGTTCAAATCGGCTTGCTCTAGCAGTAATTTACATTAGTAAGTTGCAGTTAGAGTAGATCCATTTGAATCAATGGAATTAGAGGAGTTGACTCACTGAATTCCCATTGATTCAAAAGGTCAACTCTAGTGCAATTTACTATGCTAAGTGACAGTATTTCGGCCAGTGAACGATAGACAATAGATATGATGAGTGGAGGCAACTTTGCATGTCTTGAGAAGGTAAAGGAAAATAAACAGCACTGTGAGATTGTTTTAATTTAATATTTTCCCTCAGAGCACTTTCAAAGTTCTTATGAATGTGCATACATGTAGATATTATTTAGGGGCTACTGATTTATTTTGGCAAAACTGGATCTTTCATCTGTATATTCCTGCACCTCTAGATCAGAACCACACAGTGATAGTGGTTTGGTCCCATTCCATTGGTTACAGTTCTTGCCACATTTTCCTCAGAGAAAATATTGCTGAAAATAAATGAAATAAAATCCCACTATCTTCTTCATTTACAGAAAAATATGCTTCCCATTGGTGTGGGCAACTCACAGACAGCAATGGACCTTTTCAGAAATGCCACTCCGTAGTTGATCCAGCTGTTTATCATACAGTATGTTATCATTTTTTATTATTTGAAGTGCCAATAAGGAATATATTTTACAGAGGGGAAAAATAACTTATCAAACTGGTTTTGACACTTCAATGGTTTAGTCTACCTTTAGTCTACTTTTTGTATATGTCACTAATGCTCCTCATTAATCCCCATGCCTTGTAATCCAACATATACATTTCTCACTGCACTACTAAATATAAACATCTCCTCTTTCATTTCTGTGTGCTGGGCCCCACTGTTTGCCAAACAATGTGAGCATGTCAAATGTTAGCCCAGAAATCTTCATTTGGCATTTTCCTCCTAATATACAGAGTGAGTATTACAGGTGAACACACCTGCCAACCTGCAAATGATTTCAAATAATTAGTAAAGTACTATGCCCCCAAAATGCAAACAACAAACAATCTCATTGATTTGTAAGGCATTTAGGGCCTAGATTATGTGACAAAGGTGGTTCATGGACCAAGCAGTGTGGCATCTTCCCCGAACATTCCAGGGCAGATGCCCTGCTGCTCAGTCCATGAGCAACCAGTTTTAGGTGTTATAGCAGCCACTAACTTGTGTATCCCTTGTGCAGTGGTGTGGAAATGCCTTGAAAATTTATTGCATAACCCAACTGACTTAATCAGGAATTCAAGAAAGGGTAATGTGAGAAAGAGATTTAGCCCTACCTGCTAAAACCTTTTAGTATCTCAACGAGAAGAGGTATTGTTTGAAGAGGAAAGCCTCTATGGCCTGAGCAATGTCTCCACATAATCAAGGACACTGGAAAAACACAGCTTGTAGAATGGTGAAGTTGGAAGGTGTCTTACAAGGCCATCAAGTCCACCCCCCTCCATGCAGGAATACAATTCATAGGATATCTGCCAGGTGGTTGTTAACATTTTTCTTGAATGCCTGCAGTGTTGGAACATTCACCACCTCTCAAAGTAATTGGTTCCATTGCTCTAACAATTAGGAAGTTTTTCCTGATTGACAATTTCCTGTCCATTGTAAGGAGATGATCCAGGTGTAATCAAGGGGCCATCTCCTTTTCAAACTAACCTTCTTCATGTGGAGACAGTGGCAGGCAAAAGGTGGGGTTAGAATTCTATCCTTGTTCATGCTTTCAAATAAACCTCTTAAATGTCTGAATAAGGCTGATATTATATTCAGCATTAGACATCCTCTCTTTCAAGGAACAGCCAATGACTACAATTGAAGAAATAGAGACCTTGAGGGCACCACCAGCATTTTCTGTTATGAGATGTTACTAGGGATATGTAGAAGGAGAGTGGAGGCTGGTGGCTGCCACACATCTCCATAATGCTTGAACACTTGATATATGGACATTAAAATCACACCTCCACTCTATTTGTTAATGACAATGAATATTTATCCCTAGAACTGTATGTTTGACACCTGTAACTGCGAAAGGAGTGAGGACTGCATGTGCGCCGCACTCTCTTCCTATGTCAAAGCTTGTGCCGCCAAAGGAGTGAAGCTGAGTGGATGGAGAACCAATGTCTGCAGTAAGTTTTACATTATTGAAGGAGGCTTAACACTCAGACTTAATGGGCTTTTAGCCTGCTGTTTGGTCTGCTGTGAAGATGGGTTGGGTTCAGTCTTTTTTCCAATGATCACACGATTCCTACCTATACTTTTTTGAATCCCTGTCAGAAACTTGTTTTGTTTTGTGGTACAGATAGAATAGTTCTAGATGCA
The DNA here is from genome assembly GCA_037367245.1 of Phrynocephalus guinanensis. Lineage (NCBI taxonomy): Eukaryota > Metazoa > Chordata > Lepidosauria > Squamata > Agamidae > Phrynocephalus > Phrynocephalus guinanensis. The sequence goes on from CM074732.1 coordinate 95,035,303, forward strand.
TGATTACAAGAAAGGGACTAAGAGAAAACCTTTTGGCTGTCAAAGCCCCTTCACAAAGGATTTTCAGAAATTGTGAAATGGATAAATAAATGTGCCACTTTAGGGTATCAGATTATTGACTATTTCATCTGTTCTTTGCCATGCTGAAGAAGGTGCACATGAAAAAAAATCATCACAAAACAGTGTCAGACCTTTCGTGAGCTACATGTTTTTCAGATGACTACTGCCATGAGAGAATGCACATTTTCTACATGTGGAGCAAACATTTTGGATATTTGTTGAACCTTGCCTAATCTACTGCAGTAGGGCCCCAGTATCCACTGGGGATTGATTCCAAGCCTTCCGGTGGATAATGGAAACCGTGGATAAGAAAGAATGCCAAAATGTCCCCCCCCAAACTGCTGTTTTGTGATAGTAACTTGCTTCACAGCTGCTGTTTTGCAACAGTTTCTTGCTTTACAGCTGCTGTTTGTGATGGTAGCTTGCTTTATGGCTGCTGTTTCATGACAGTAGCTTGCTTTACAGCTGTTCTTTGTGACAGTAGCTTGCTTTGTGGCTGCTGATTTATTTATTTATTTATTTATTCATCTGCCAACTGTGGATAACTGAATCAGTGGATAATGAATCAGTGGCTACGGGGGTCCTACTGTACTTGATAGTTCCAGAGACTCTTGTTTCAAACTCTGCAATAACTTGTTTCTTTTTCTCCCTCTTTCCTCTCAAGCCAAATACCAAACATGTCCCAAAAGCATGACTTACCGTTACATAATTGAATCCTGCCAACCTACATGCCGATCCCTCAGTGAGCCCGACGTCACCTGCAACATTCAGTTTAACGTTGTGGATGGTTGTACTTGTGAAGAAGGGACCTACCTGGATGAAAGTGGCAAATGTGTGCCTCCTACTAGTTGCCCTTGCTACTACAAAGGGTCTCCCATACCATCAGGAGAATCCGTTAGTGAAAATGGCATCATGTGGTAAGAGATTATTTTTAATGATCTAAAGCAGTAGTGGCGAAGCTTTCGGCACTCCAGATGTTTTAGACCACAACTCCCAGAATTCCGAATCTAGATTACCAGCAACAAAGGACTGTGGGAGTTGTGGTCTAAAACATCTGGCGTGCCGAAGGTTTGCCACCACTGCTCTAAAAGGTTGGCTCTTGCAGCTCACAATCTGTTGGGGAGGGCTGTTTGTAGGTTGTTTCCAAAGATGGGGTGGAAATATTGGTTTCAGTATTTTATCAGCTTGGATCACTTTTGCACAGGAGACAAAATCAGCAACAGTGGTGCAGGTGGATAGGAGTTTGGATTACAACCACAAATGGAGAGTAATGAAGTACACAAGTCTGTTCAAATGTTGAAGTTTGGGGATACTGCAGCAAGAAAATCTGTGACCTTCAGTATGGAAAAATTTGCTACATTGATTCATATGACTTGCAGAAAAACAGTTGGACTTTTTTTTGCAGTCTCCCTCTTGCTAAAAATGCTTCATCTCAGACCCATGGGAATCAGATTCTTAGATAAAACCCACCCACTTCCAGTTTAAAAGAAAGCTCATAGCTTTTGGACACAAGGTGTCTTTTATCACTTTTTGATCTGCAGGGTCTGTTGTTTTCTTTCTTGCTTTCAGCTAGCAAAGATGAACTGCTTTTAATCTATGTAACTCGTCCAGGTGTTAAGGAACATTGTTGCTCTTTTGCAGTACTTGCACGCAGGGGAAACTTCAGTGCATTGGAGAAGTGAAACCAAGCCCAGGTAAAAATCACCATTTTATTTCCTTCCTGTTCAGCCTTTGCAGTCTTACTCCTACTTAATTTTTCTACTTTTATTTACCAACAATGTGTTATTTGTCTGTTAATTAATAGAGCTTTCACCACCATAAGAACATAAGAACATAAGAACAGCCTTGCTGGAACAGGCCACAGCCCATCCAGTCCAGCATTTCTGTCTCACACAGCGGCTCACCATTTGCTTCAGGCTATTCCCAAGCAGATGTCTTCACCTGCTTACAATTCCCTGCAAATAGCAAATTCACCATGTCCTGTGTTAGTTTAGGTCTTTCAATAGTTTAGGTCTTTCAGTTTAGGAAGAGTTTCCTGCTCATTGTTTTAACTTATGTATATTACTGCATTTTATGCTTGATGATTTCATTTGTAAGCTGCTAGTGGCCTGGGCAGTAGATGGGCAGGGGAGAAATAAATAAATAACTGAGGAACTCTTCCTCCTAGAATTGCTCTACTAGGTCAATAGCTTTCTGAGAACTAAAAGAGCCTTTCCAACTGTTGAGGATGGCACTCAAGCTGGTTATTGTATCAGAATCTATAAAATTGAATCAGAAATACAAAATTGGCCATTATTTGAGAACTCCTCAAAGCTGCTGAAAATATAAAATTAACTTCCTCCAATTTTGGCAGTGAAAAGCTGTTCTACAACCTTGAGTAATGTAGTTCAGTCGTGACTGATTCTGTGCAAAAAATGTGTTGTGATCCATAATCAACAATGTCATTTTTAAGTCAAAAATAATGAGCAGGTAGGTCTTCTCAGAGTCCATAAACTATAAACATTCAATATAATATCTAAGTTGTTTAATATTTGTTAAGGATTGTTATGCCATAATTGCCTCTCATAATATATCTCAATTGCAAAAGCAAATTATTGCACCATCTTTGAATGTTTCTTTCAGTCTGTGATGCTCCCATGATCTATGTTGACTGTGACAATACCACACTTGATACCACTGGAGCCGAGTGTCAGAAGAGCTGCCAGACACTTGACATGGGCTGCGTAAGTTTAGAACCGCAACCTCTTCTTCCCCAAATAGACTGTTCAGCTTATGTACTAATGGCAACTCTGACCATTTCTTCACTATATAACACTGCCTACAACCATAAAGAACTAGAGTGGTAGATTATGATAGCAACAGTGCTATTCCTGTGAGGTTTTGAAATCACCATGTTCTCCCATTTTATGAAGCAATAAACCAGGCAGAAGGTTAAGCTTAAACAAAAGTTACAAGAACAACAAAATTAATTAAAAAAATAGAAGACCATGTCTTACAACCTCAGCACATGGGCCAGAGAGGAGAGGTTTGACCCTCCATCAAGAAAGATATGTTAAAAGCTTGAGAGTTAGAAAGGTCTGTGAGGAAGAGAAAGGAAGTGAGGGATCTTTAGCTCTTCAGGAGGGACAACAGGCCACTGTAAGATAACCAATGCTTACAATCTACCCTTACTTCCAAAATTGCCCCTATTCGGCATTCATGAGGAGACGTGCAATATATATTCAACAGTGAGGACTAATATGACAAGTCACAATCAAGTGATTTGCCAGATTATAAAGTATTTCAATTCATCTTGAATCTGTCCAGTATCTTAGAAACTTTGCATCAGTCTCACTGATTTGTGAAAGAGTATCTTTTGTTGACCCTCTTTACTACAGTATAGCACACAGTGCGTCTCTGGTTGTGTGTGTCCTAACGAACTAGTATCTGACGGAAAAGGTGGATGCATAGCTGCTGAATCATGTCCTTGCGTCCACAATGAAGCTACATACAGTCCTGGGGAAACCATCAAGGTGAAATGCAACAATTGGTACGTACAAGATGACTGGTTGCAAGCTGAACTAACCATGCTGAATTCCTCAAACTCCATAGCAAGAAGACATACTAAATCCAAATATATTTCTATCTGTGCAGTACCTGTAAGAACAGAATGTGGGAATGCACGGATGAACCTTGTATGGAAACTTGCTCAGTATATGGAGATGGCCATTATATCACCTTTGATGGCAAACGCTACAATTTCAATGGAGACTGTGAATACACACTGGTCCAGGTATTAAACCTTTTCTAGATATGTAAATATATATATATAACTTAGCGCTTCTGTATTGATATGGAGACTTTGTTTTCAAACACCAAATAATGCTCTTTTCTGTAGGATCACTGTGGTAAAAACAGCACAAGTGAAGGATCCTTCAGAGTTATCACAGAGAACATCCCCTGCGGTACCACTGGCACTACCTGCTCAAAAGCAATTAAGTTGTTCATGGGAGTAAGTAATAACACATAGTAAATAAGATGAGGTGTGTGATCAAGAGTGTTTTTTATTTATTAAAATATTTCTAACAGAGTTACCTGGGTTGCAAAGTGGGAATTAAGAGAACAATAGAATATGTAGAAAGACCAGTCTGCTGGCTGGGTAGCTTAATGGTTTGGGTATCTGGCTTCAGATCCAGAGGTTGGGAAATTTTTTTTCTCCTCTCCAGTTTTTTTACCAACAGATGGAGAATTTCAAGAGACCATTACTGCCACAGTTCTTGTTAAAAACCAGAGAACCCTGAAATAATTTCTTTAAACATGGGAATAGGCACCCTACTATTTACTTGGCAAACTGTTTTTGAATCTTGTCCAACTTTCATAAATGATTTTGCAGTCTGACATATAGAGGTCTGTTCCATTCAAGGGAGCTAGTGCTTTCTAGAAATTTCTAGAACTCAGGCAGGAGCTTCTCAGGCAGAAGTTCCTGTACATTGTTGTAAAACTGACTTTTAGAGTAAATTTGGCAGACATTCTACAATATTCTAAATAAGTGTCATTATATTTTAAGTGTTTCATCCACTCCTCCAAAAACTGCTGACAGCAGAGATGGCCTGTTAAAGAATCTCAGTCCAGCTAGTAGCATTCATCTGTCTGCCTATCTGTCTAATCCATTGGTTGTTTCATCTCCATATTCCAGAATTATGAACTGATCCTTGCTGATGAAAAATTTGAAGTGATACAGAGGCTTCCAGGTGAAGGTGCAGTGCCATTCAAGATCCGTTTCATGGGTATCTACATGGTGGTTGACACCGCCTTTGGCCTTGTCCTGTTGTGGGATAAGAAAACCAGCGTCTTAATCAAAATTAGCACAAACTTTAAGGTGAGCTCTCCATGCCAAGGGGCCAGAAAAACAGCATATGATCCTTCATTGACTTCTGAAGAAGTCAAAGTGGCATGACAATGTGTGTCTTAGAATGGAAGAAGCACTGCCATGGAATTTGCGCAGCAAATTCACAAAAGAAACAAACTTTGAAAGCTAGCATTGTAACATTTCAAATGTTTCAGTTTAACTGGTTTATCAAACAGATCTTGTTATTGCCTCACTTCACAGTCCATTTAACAAAGGAGCTGAACAGGAAGAATAGTTGATAGCTCTCATTCGAAAAATTGAAGACAGATAAATGCAATTATTGCCACTGATAGGATCTGTTCGGTATAATCTTGTTCTAGCTAGCATTTTTATTGAGGAAGTAAATGTTGTTCTGCACAAAGAGCTGGTTATAACTGCTTTATTTTTGTAGCAATAAATATAGGTTATAGTTAATGTCTAAAATTCAGGGAACCTTCACCTTTACATTTCAATGTCTATGCCTATTTTCACACTGTTCTGACAAGTTCAAGTGAATGTTGACATCCATGTTCAGTCTGGTCATGATACAAACCACGATTTAGCAAAACAACAAGCATCCTTCCTTCTGCTCTTACCTGGCTGAAAGGTTGTTCATCCTCCACATTTTCAGAACTGATAAGCTATGGTTACAAGGTTTGACCTCAGCTTGTTCAAATTAAACACAAAGTTATTCACCATTTTGGATGTAAATATCCTAGCAAAATACAATTAATCAGAAATGCATGCAATAGCTGCCAAAACTCATAGTAGTATAAAAACAGAATAGTAGATAGCGAAAACATCTTTCTTTTATGAAGTTCCTAAGAAATTAAAAGTTTTGGCAGAGGTGTGCATGTTAGGAATTTAAAGTTCATTCAAGGATCAAACTGTGAAGTTTAGGCTGCTATCTCATCTGGGGGAAGATCCAGATTTTGTGAAAGTCCGGCTTTTCTTCTTTCTTGGTCACATGACTGAAGATGAGGGATCTCCATTCCTACGTACAAAGATTTTTTTAAAAAAGTGTTGCTCAGCCCCACGGCCAGCAGGTGGTGCTAGGGGAGAAATGAAAACTAACAACAATAATAAACAGCACTGATGGCCCAAAGACCAGTTGATCAGTGCTGGGGGGAGGGGAATTTTTTTAAAAAAATTAAAAATTGCCGGCCAGCCCCAAGATGAGCTGGTCGGGGCTAGGGGGAAAAAACAGAAAACCGGATCATATGTGAGCTCCCACGGACATCTGGCTTGTATTTTTTACGAGAGCAAAAATTTCTCAGTTTCTCTGGTATGTCATGGAAAACTCACTAAAGAGGGCATAACCAGATTTTTTTTTAAGGCCGGTGGCCATGGGGACAATATTTTTGGAAACGCTTTATCTTGAAATTTAATCAGCATTTTAAAGGACATGTGATAGAGGCCTTAAATGGAGGGTCTTTTTAAAAATGGGTGTGAAGATTACATAAAGATCCCCTAATTCTATAGAGCAAAATCACATCATTTTTTCCACTTTGTTTTCATTTTACTTTGTTATATAATGGCGAGCAAATTACAGCAGTTTGGGAGACAAACAGCTTCATTACACAGAACACTGGTCATGGGATAAAATAAACAGCAACATAAGAGAGGTGGAACTTAATATCTTTCAAAATATTTTTACAGTGTGGGCGTAGGGGCAGAGAGAATAGCCATGCCCATGTTGTTGTTCAAGTGTTAGATGTCACAGCAGAGCTCTGGAATATCTAGGCTTTTCCAAAGGAGACAGCAAACCCAGCTGATGAAAGTATGAAACACCAATAGTGTCCCTACAAAAATCAGTTGAACCAGGCTTTGGGCATGCAACATGCATTGGCGACTAAGCCAGTGGGTACACAACTGTTCTGCAATTGGGCCAGAGATAGAATTGGCCACAGATTTTGTTGGCTGTAGTTTACATAGTTTTGGGATTGCACCAGGAAAAGGATATGCATACTAGATAGTTCACCTGCTATGCTAGTTCTTCATCTCAGCCTCTGTAGCAGGGAAATAATGCAACATTAGCGGCGGGGGGGGACGACCCCAAACCTTTACAGGTTGAAAGTCATTCTGTTACTTTAGGAACATAAAATATGACTATGAACAATTTGACTTGGCATAAAATTTCCACAACTAGCATATTAAAATATAGTGTATCCAAACAATTTTTATAAACAGAATTTACTTTTTAGATAATATTTATTTTTAATTGTAACAAATGAAGTAACAATCTCCTAAACTGTTTACTCTGCAAAACAATGTTTAAAAATCCACAATTAACAATTATTCATATTTCCTCTCCAAAGTATTAAATAAAAATCTCCTTCTCGTGAAAAGAATTGAAAAGGGGAAAGGTATAGAAAGGAGTGGGACTAATTTTCAGTGAATGGGCACGAAACTTAATCAGAATCATGTTTCTTGTGACAATAGTAGTACCTTCTAAAGGAAGAAATGTATCTTGTTCTTGCATTTGGAGAGTTCAGTTTGTAATCTAGGACTTGCTTGTCCTCTGTGCACAGAAATTAGAATAATCTGATACTATTCATATTTTTTTAGAAATGATTTGGAAAATATTTGAACAACCGGTCTTAAAATATTTTATTTATGATGTTAAAATAAAACATTCCGTAATCATTTTTTTCTTTTTCTTTTTCTATTTTTTTTCCATGGGGGGGGGCAAAAAGGCTTCAGAAAAAAAGCAGAAAAAAAACATTTGGGGGTTTTCGCCTTCACATGTCTAATCGTGATATGGAACATTAATGTAGTTCCCCTCACTTTGCCACAGTATGTGGCAGAGAACCAAGGTGGAATCTTGAAGAACTACAGTGGATCCTTGTATAACAAACAGCTTGTATAACATAAAATTTGTACAACATAAAAAATTCCAGAGATAGGGGAAATTTGCTTAACATAATCGCCGATGGGGAGAATCCGTACAACATAAAAATGGGATCACTCCGTTTTCAATGCATTCCTATGGGAATTTGTATAAAGGAAAATTTGCTTAACATAATTTCATGTGGAATGAATTAATTCCTTTATACAAGGTACCACTGTACTCATAAATTATTGAGAAGTGGGAAGATAAGTTGGGAAGAAAGTGGTGAGGAATGGCTTGGGCCACATATGGGGTTCATGTTGGCCAGAGAGAGGAGTTTTCCTCTCATTGTGTCTCAGGAACCCACTTGACTGTCAAATGGAGCCCAAGGCTGCTGGACACACCACAGTAAAAAGGATAAAAGGATAAAATAAAAAGGATAAAAAGGAGAGAGGCCAACAGCCTCTCACTCCTTCCTGGACACATATTGCCCCAGCCTTGTGTGAGTGGGGGAAATCACACACTCGCAAAGCATGATGGCATCTAAGAAGAATGAACATACGTTTCAGTTCTGAACAGGCAATATCTGTAATTCCAGAGAAAGAAATGTCCTGCTTCTCATATGTTTGCCTTTGTCTCTGTGCAGGGTAAAGTATGCGGTCTCTGTGGCAATTTCGACGGCAATGACCTTAATGACTTCACCACTAGGAGTCAGTCTGTAGTAGGAGATGTTCAGGAGTTTGGTAACAGCTGGAAAGTGTCTCCCACTTGCCCATCTAGTCCAAGCATCAAGGACCCGTGTACGACAAACCCATATAGGAGTTCATGGGCCCAGAAGCAATGCAGCATCATTAACAGCAAGACATTCGCTTCCTGCCACTCTCGGGTATGGACAAACGCTCGGTTTTAGATCATGTCCATAAGCATTTTATGGATCACTGAAACAATTTCAACCATTAATTTGAAAACAAGAAAGTCACAAGTAAACCTAAAGTCAGTCAGTTTCCCCTCTTTACTAAAATTCCAACATCGACACACTTAATAAATGTTGATGTGTGCATCATAATCCTTCCTTCTGTGGATGCATAAAATATACATTTTGCTTCCTTGACAAGTTCCTTCCTTCCTTTCTTCACATCTGTTTGACATTGTGGAAACAATCCTGTGCCTTACTATTAGAATAACTTATGTTTGGGTGGAACCCTGTTACAGTGGCAAACAGTGTGATAGGAAAAGAACAACGGAGACGGCGTCACAAATCCTCCCTGTCGAGTTGGCCAGAGAAAAGAGAACGGGAAGGAAAAACTCCCTTCCTCTTTGATGGTAGCCCACCAAGACCAAAACAGAAATTGAACCAGGTTCCTGACTTTCTTACAGGTTGAGCCCACAAAGTATTACGAAAACTGTGTATCTGATTCTTGTGCTTGTGACACTGGGGGAGACTGTGAGTGTTTCTGTACAGCTGTTGCTGCCTACGCTAAGGCATGCAGCGAGGCTGGAGCCTGCATTTCCTGGAGATCTCCATCCATCTGCCGTGAGTATTGCTGCTACATTTTTGGAGGGATAAATAATTTTTCCTTTCATCCAATCTCGCCTGATTTCGGAAGCTAAGCAGGGTCGGCCCTGGTTAGTCCTTGGATGGGAGACCACCAGGGAATACCAGGTGCTGTAGGCACCTGGAGTAGGAACTGAAAAGCCACTCCAGTATGCCTGCCAAGAAAACCCCATGGACATGGGGTCACGAAGGGTCGGTCACAACTGTAACGACACAACACACACACATTGCCTAATTTTGCATTAAATGTCCCATTTTATAAACCAGGGCAATCTCAGGTCAGAGTTTCTTCCCAGGACCAGTGGTGGTGGTGGTGGTGGTGGTGGGACATAATTTGCTTGTGTTGTTAAGGAATTTTTTATAAGTACACGTTTGGTTTTGAAACAGAATACTGTATAAAATGCTAATAAGATTGCTGACAGAGGGACATTGAAAGGCAGTTTCTGGAAAATTAAGAATTTTTGAGGCACTTCTTTTGCAGAATTTAGAACCTCAAAAAGGGATTAAAATCTCAAAATAATAAGAGAGATATTTGGGGGTGATTGCTAGGGTTTTTAAACTAATGAATGTGTTTGAATTCTTGCCTTTTTTATTTGACAAAAAATTAAATATTTTCTGTCCTTTTAAGAGTTAAGGCTCATACTAGCAAGATTTCAGCCAGTGTCTCTTATCTCACATTTTGCCACTTCATTGAATATAACTGGAAGTAAGATAACAAAGCAAGGTGTTCTGCTTATATACCACCCTATACCACTTCAAGTAGTCTCTGGGCAGTTTACAGTTTGTAATTACACTATGCAGGCTACACATTGCCCCCCAGCAAGCTGGGTACTCATTTTACCAACCTCAGAAGGATGGAAGGCAGAGTGAACCTTGAGCCTGCTACCTGGGATTGAACCCCAAGTCATGAGCCCTAAGTTTTACCTACAATACAGGCATTAAACCACTGCGCCATGAGGCTCTTAACATAGAGCACAATCCTGAACAATGCCTGAAATTGAGCAGTAAGCCCACTGAATCAGTGAAACTGACACGGGTGTTGACTCACCTAATTCCCACTAGTGTAATGGCCTTACTCTGGTTATGAAGTGCTCCTAGATCTTAGCCAGTATGCTGAGAAGTAAGGCTCACCTTAACAGGATAAAATTATCAAACTGGGAATGAAAACCCGAGCATTCGTTGCATGAAAGAACAGAGAGAATGACAGAGGGCTGGCACAACTCAAGGGTAGATCTTGACTCTTGCTGTTTTCTCCTTTCAGCTCTGTTTTGCGATTACTACAATCCAAAAGGAGAGTGTGAGTGGCACTATCAACCATGTGGTCCATCTTGCCTGAAGACTTGCAGAAACCCATATAAAAACTGCTCACATGATCTACAAGGCTTGGAAGGTACAAGGATTACAGACCTTACCACAATTGCCACAAGATCTTGCTCAGAAACAGAAAGTCCCACTTCTCTATATTATTTCGTATATTTGCTGTAATTTAATCAAGTGAGAACTTTGACTTTAAGGGATTATGGATAGCTTAAGGAGGTTTATGAGATATATTGACAACCTAGGAAGAGTAAGGCTGCTTGGACTTTCTTCACCTCATGTTTTGCTGAAATTAGGGCATACATAGTAATAATGAGGAGGGGAGGGGAAAGAGGCATCTTGGACCAGTATTCAAAGATTGCTTACAAGCTGAGGATGTAATATAATTTTTTATACTTCATCAGTTGGCTAATAAGCAGAATGTTTCACTTGCTGGAATCTAATTAGTTGAGTAATCAACTAGTTTTTCACATGCAGAAGATAGCTTGGAGAGTTTGCCTACCTTGAATTGAAATTCCCCAACAAAGAGAAGTATCTTTGTCTAGCATTTATATAATGTGTATGATACATGAATTACCCTGTAGACTCTTAGCTTCTGTCCAATATTTTTTCTGCCTCACAAAAATAAAAAAACTAATATCTCAGGCTCCCAACACTTTCTGCATATTGCCGTTCAATATGCAGAGTGGTCCTTGGACCAGATGGAGCGGTACTGTATATGAATCAATAATGCTGCGGCTGATTTAAATCATCTGAACTTCTGATCTTGGTACAGAGTATTGTAAAAAGATGAAGTGTTGTTATTACTTAGACTGAGCATTCTTTCTTTCTATAGGCTGCTACCCCAAATGTCCAGACAATAAACCCTATTTGGATGAAGATGATATGGAATGTGTTGCTATTGATAAGTGTGGCTGCTTTGACAGCAAAGGCGAACACTACAAACCAGGAGCAAAAATGGATTTTAAAAAGAAATGTGAATCATGGTAATGCTTGTCTTTAAAATACTAGAAATACACATTCATTTATTTTGGTATTTGGTACCTATTCATTATGGGGACAGGTGTGACTAAAATAGCAATGAGCAACTTCTAGAGATAGGCAGGCCATTTAAAAAAATCCTGTGTCCTGCTTGTGCAGCATGGAGGCCATTCTACTTTTCCATTTTGATTATTTATTTATTTATTTATTTATTTATTTATTTATTTATTTATTTATTTATTTATTTATTTTTATACTCCTATCCCGCCAGATTTTCCCAAAAGGAACTCAAGGCGGTTAACAGATATAAAAATTCCTTAATACAAAACATGAAAAAAAAATAATGATGATAATCATAATCATAATCAGTTCCAAAGATGGACATAAAAGTAATAAGCAAATGAACAACGGAACCCAAAATTAAAAAGAAAGCTAACAATCAATCAAAATAATGATACTATTAATAATGCTAATGTAAGATGGCAAAGAAAAACAGGTGGGCATAATAACTCAAATCCCTACTCAAAAATAAATCAACCCCCATGGTCGCCGATCACATGTGTAAAGAGCCAAGTTTTTAGTAGCTTCTTGAACGCTGGGAGGGATTCCACAGTCCTAATGTTGCTCGGCAGATGGTTCCACAGAGTGGTTCTAGCCACTGAGAAGGCGCAGTTCCTAGTGGAAGTTTTACGCGCCTCCCGGGGGGTGGCAATCCGAAGGGCATAGGACTGGGATGTTCTAGTGGGGCGGGCCAATGTTGATCTTTGGATGATATGCTCCGTCAGATATTCTGTGTTAGCGAAAAATAAAACTGAAAGTGCCTGGAAATATACTCCTGGTTTTGGAGGGAAAGGGATTTTCTGAAAAGGTACAGGAGAACATCTGTATTCTTTTTAAAAGGAATACTGCCCATCTTGGTGCTTGTGAAGAGTTTCTAAATTCTAAAGAGAGAAATCCTGGGGTTAGTTTTCAAAGTAACAAAAGGAAAACATCAAAATGGGGCACATTCCATGGTTACCAAAAGTCAGCCCCGAATAAAAATTGCAAGAGCCAACAAAGTATAGTCTCATTTGCCTTGAAGCCTTTGTCTCTCTCTGGAGAATTTGAGCAAATCTTTTTGTGTGGTATGACTTGAGCTACATCTGTGGTTCCAGTTCATTCCTGTTGGTAACTAATGGGCGTGCCTTAAATGAGGAGTGTTCTGTGTTTCTGAAAATGTTAACCACCTTCAAACATGTGCTTGTGCTTCTTTGCAGCTATTGTTCAATGGACAGCAAAGAGATCTGTGAATATGATGAAAAGGGTAGGTTGGAAATGCAGGTTTCCATCCATGCTTTGTGATGCCTTTGGAACAACCTTTTCTAATTTAGGAGGCTTAACTCTGACACTCTTCTTTTGAATCCCAGCATGCTACTGCACCTACGAAGGGAAGATATACCAACCTGGGGATACCATTTACAACACAACAGATGGTATTGGAGGATGCATTTCTGCAAACTGTGGTCGAAATGGAACGATAGAGAGGAACATCTTTCCTTGCCAAACATCCACCACCCCCACCACGACTGCCACTTCCACCAGCACTACAATCCCTTCCACTGTATTTGTATTTTCATCTACTCCCTCACCAGCAACCACTACTGCAGGTACAGTTCCTCATCTCTGTGTTGCATGTGTTCCCCCCCCCACACACACACTAATACATTATCTCCAAATTGGGAACATGATGTTGACTACAGTGCAAGAGAAATGAAAAAAACTATTACTTCTTGCCTTCCCTTTTATATTTTTAATATACAACTGTGCAAATTTACAATGTTTAATATCACAAGAGGCAGAAAAGACAAAGTGTATAGCTTTACTACCGGATGTCAATTTCTCTCATCAGTCTAGATTCCTTGGAAGGAATCAGAGATACTGTAGTTAGATGAGGGCATTGACAGTTCTGTTCAGCGATCACCCACCTTCTTTACAGAGCAGTATTTCTCAGGGATACCTGAACAAATGGGAGTGACATTGAAATTGGCTGACTCTATTATATAGTCATCATGACCATAGGGCATTACCAAAATGAAAGGGATTCATCCCAAAAGAGCAGAAGGGGAAACCATGGCTTGACTAACCAATAGACACGTGACTTGGATAAAAAAATAAATTATTATCAGAAACCCAGATTTACCAGTTTATGTGTTTACTCCTTCCCCTACAGTGCCTCCAACAACTTCCCAGTGTGTTCAGGAATCTTGCCAGTGGTCACAGTGGTACGATGGGAGTCAGCCAGGTTCTGAAAGTGATGGTGGAGATTTTGACACCTTGGATAATCTGAGAGCTAAAGGATATAACATCTGCAAAACTCCAAAAGCTATTGAATGTAGAGCGGAGAAATTTCCCAATACACCATTAAGTGAACTGGGCCAAAGAGTGGAATGCGATAAAACAGTGGGACTAATCTGTTACAACAAAGACCAGCATTCAATGAGCTGCTACAATTATCAAATCAAAATCCAATGCTGTAGCTTTGTCCCATGTGGTTATATTCCGGCATCCACACCTAAAATTTCTACAGTCTCTTCAACTCCTACAACAGCTACAACACCAACAACCACATTGGCTACTACAACTACTTCTACACCTGCAGTTACAGAAACAACTAGAATCTCAAGTACACTCCCAGAAACAGTGGCTACATCCACTCAGACTGTCATATTTACCACAGAAACAATTGCTCCTACTACAGAAGTGACCAGCCAAACTCAATGTAAACGCGTATGTAAATGGACAGAATGGTATGATGTGAATTTTCCTACATTGGACAATAAAGGGGATTTTGAAACATATGACGTCATTAAAGCTGCAGGAAAAGATATCTGTGAGAAACCTCTACACATAGAATGCAGGGCAGAGAAATTCCCTGAGAAGAAAATTGATGAAATTGGACAAATTGTCCAATGCAATGTATCACTTGGCTTTATTTGCAGAAATGAAGACCAGACAGGAATAATACAAGTGTGCTTTAACTATCAAATCAAAGTCTACTGCTGTGATACAGTTTGCTTGACCACTACTCCAGAATCTACATCTGCTGGCACAACATCCATTACAACTTTAACAGCTAAGTCAACTAAGCCAACTACTACATCAATTACTACACCAATAGTTACAACTAAACCAACTACTACACCAACTACTACACCAATAGTTACAACTAAACTAACTACTACATCAACTACTACACCAATAGTTACAACTAAACCAACTACTGCTTCATCACTTCCACAGACAACTACACTTACAACCACTATTCCTACTACTGAATTAACATCTACTACTGCTGTAAAAACCACTTCTACTACAACCCCAGAAACTACGACGGTAACAACCAAACCTTCTACTACTCAATTTACAACCATACCCACAACAGAGATAACAGTTTCAACAATTATTCCTTCAACAACTCCACAGATCACAACAGTTACAACCACAGTACCAACCACTTCTGAAACAACAGAACCAGCCACAACATCATCACCAATTTCAACACATATAACAACAACAGAATCAACAAAAACTGTCCCAACAACAACAAAACAAATAGAAAGTACATCTTCAACAACACTCTCCTCCACAAGTGAAGCATGTACCCAAGAAGTTTGCGAATGGTCCCAGTGGTATGATATCAGTTATCCAGGATCTGCACCAGATGATGGAGATTTTGATACATTTAAAAATATAAGAGCCAAAGGATACAACGTCTGTCAGACACCAAAGAATGTTGAATGCAGAGCAGAAAGATTTCCTAATACACCACTAGCAAAATTAGAGCAAAAAGTAATATGTAGTAAAACTGAAGGACTGATATGTTATAACAAAGAACAACTTCCACCAATTTGTTACAATTATGAGATCAGAATTGAATGCTGCAAACAAATAGTTGTACCATGTGGAACTAGTACAAAAATAACACCAACACTTCCAACTTCAACCCAAAAAGTAACTAGTACAATTGTTACAACAAGAAAGGCAACAACAACATCAGAGACTACCCCAACTACATCACTAACTACTACTACTACAAGATCAATTGTGACACAAATACAAACAACCCAAGAGCCATCTACTGCAAAACAGGTAGAGTCAACAACAACCATTGCAACCAAGCATCCAGAAACAACTGTCACAGAGAAAACAACACCCAAAATTACAAGTGCAGTATCAACAACAACAACCAGGGCAACTACAGTAACAACCAAACCAGTAGCCACTACAGTATCTGAAACTACCACCACCAAACCGATTACCAAAACTGCCACCACTAGACAAACAAAGGAGCCTACAACTGAAGTTAGGATCTCCACAACTCCCAGGACAAGCACAACTTTATCCACTAGTACATCTCTGCCAATTACAACACAAAAGATAACAACATCTCAAACATCAACATGTGCACCTACCACGTGCGAGTGGTCTCAGTGGTTTGATGTTGACTACCCCACTTCTGGACCTAAAGGAGGAGACATTGAAACCTATAATAACATTAGGGCAGCAGGAGGCAAAATCTGTGCCAAGCCAGTGGACATCCAGTGTAGGGCTGAAAATCACAAAGATCTAACACTGAAAGAAGTGGGACAGATTGTTGAGTGTGATGTCAATTTTGGACTGATATGCAATAATGCAGACCAAACTGGGAAATCTAAGCAGTGTTTGAATTATGAAATCAAGGTGTTGTGTTGTAAAGAAAACCCAGAATGCAGAACTACTACTGCCCCACCGGTCCCCACCACCATCACTACAACTACTAAACCCACTACACCTGTTCCAACTACTTCCACCACAGTGGAAACTAAACCAGCAACAACCACAACAGAATCCACCACACCAAGGACAACAGTGGGCACCACCACTTCTGCCACCACCACAAGAGAAACCAGGGTTGCCACCACAACTACAGCAATCAGTTCTACAACGCCCATACAGAGCACAACTTTGCCCACTACTACCCCGGTGAAAACTACAAAGACTACTCAGCCACCTGTCACCACTGCTACCACCACTTCAACTACTAAACCCACTACCCGAGTTCCAACTACTTCCACCACAGTAAAAACTGAACCAGTGACAACCACAGTAGAATCTACCACACCAAGGACAACAGTGGGCACCACCACTACTGCCACAACAACTACAGCCATCAGTACCACAACGCCAATACATAGCACAACCACTTTGCCCACTACTACCCCAGTGAAAACTACCAATACAACACAGGAAATCACCACCCCACAAGCAACGACATGTGCACCTGTCACCTGCCAGTGGTCCCAATGGTTTGATGTTGACTACCCCACGTCTGGACCAAGAGGAGGAGACATTGAAACTTACAATAAGATTGAAGCAGCAGGAGGAAAAATCTGTAGCACACCAGAAAATATTCAGTGTAGAGCTGAAAGCCACCCTGATTTAAGCATTGCTCAGTTGGGTCAAGTGGTTACTTGTGATGTCAAATCTGGACTAGTATGCCACAATGCAGATCAACCTGGCAAATCTAAGCAGTGTTTGAACTACGAGATCAGGGTGTTATGTTGTAAAGAAAATCCGGAATGCAGAACTACTACTGCCCCACCGGTCCCCACTACCACCACTATGACTACTAAACCCACTACACCTGTTCCTACTACTTCCACCACAGTGGAAACTAAACCAGTACCAACCACAACAGAATCCACCACACCAAGGACAACAGTGGGCACCACCACTTCTGCCACCACCACAAGAGAAACCAGGGTTGCCACCACAACTACAGAAATCAGTTCTACAACGCCCATACAGAGCACAACAACTTTGCCCACTACTACCCCGGTGAAAACTACAAAGACTACTCAGCCACCTGTCGCCACTGCTACCACAACTTTGACTACTAAACCCACTACACCTGTTCCAACTACTTCCACCACAGTAAAAACTGAACCAGTGACAACCACAGTAGAATCTACCACACCAAGGACAACAGTGGGCACCAGCACTACTGCCACTACCACCCGAGAAACCACGGTTGCCACAACAACTACAGCCATCAGTACCACAATGCCCATACAGAGCACAACAACTTTGCCCACTACTACCCCAGTGAAAACTACCAGTACAACACAAGAAACCACCACCCCACAAGCAACAACTTGTGCACCTGTTACCTGCCAGTGGTCCCAATGGTTTGACGTTGACTACCCCACGTCTGGACCAAGAGGAGGAGACATTGAAACTTACAATAAGATTGAAGCAGCAGGAGGAAAAATCTGTAGCACACCAGAAAATATTCAGTGTAGGGCTGAAAGCCACCCTGATTTAAGCATTGACCAGTTGGGTCAGGTGGTTACTTGTGATGTCAAATCTGGACTAGTATGCCACAATGCAGATCAACCTGGGAAATTTAAGCAGTGTTTCAACTATGAGATCAGGGTGTTGTGTTGTAAAGAAAATCCAGAATGCAGAACTACTACTGCCCCACCAGTCCCCACCACCATCACTACAACTACTAAACCCACTACACCTGTTGCAACTACTTCCACCACAGTGAAAACTAAACCAGTAACAACCACAATAGAATCCACCACACCAAGGACAACAGTGGGTACCACCACTGCTGCCACCACCACGCGGGAAACCAGGGTTGCCACAACATCTACAGCCATCAGTTCCACAACGCCTATACAGAGCACAACAACTTTGCCCGCTACTACACCAGTGAAAACTACAAGGACTACTCAGCCGCCTGTCACCACTGCTACTACCACTTCGACTATTAAACCCACTACACCAGTGCCGACCACCTCCACCACAGTGGAAACTAAACCAGTAACAACCACAACAGAATCCACCACACCAAGGACAACAGTGAGCACCACCACTGCTGCCACCACCACCCGAGAAACCAGGGTTGCCACAACAACTACAGCCATCAGTACCACAACGCCTATGCAGAGCACTACAACTTTGCCCACTACTACCAGCACAACACAGGAGACTACGAGCACAACACAGGAGACAACCACCCCACAAGCAACGACTTGTGCACCCATCACCTGTCAGTGGTCCCAGTGGTTTGACGTTGACTACCCCACGCCTGGACCTAGAGGAGGAGACATTGAAACTTACAATAAGATTGAAGCAGCAGGAGGAAAAATCTGTAGCACACCAGAAAATATTCAGTGTAGAGCTGAAAGCCACCCTGATTTAAGCATTGCTCAGTTGGGTCAAGTGGTTACTTGTGATGTCAAATCTGGACTAGTATGCCACAATGCAGATCAACCTGGCAAATCTAAGCAGTGTTTGAACTACGAGATCAGGGTGTTATGTTGTAAAGAAAATCCAGAATGCAGAACTACTACTGCCCCACCGGTCCCCACCATCACCCCTACGACTACTAAACCCACTACACCTGTTCCAACTACTTCCACCACAGTGGAAACTAAACCAGTATCAACCACAACAGAATCCACCACACCAAGGACAACAGTGGGCACTACCACTACTGCCACTACCACCCGAGAAACCAGGGTTGCCGCAACAACTACAGCCATTAGTACTTTGACGCCCATACAGAGCACAACCACTTTGCCCACTACTACCCCAGTGAAAACTACCAGTACGACACAGGAAATCACCACCCCACAAGCAACAACTTGTGCACCTGTCACCTGCCAGTGGTCCCAATGGTTTGACGTTGACTACCCCACTTCTGGACCAAAAGGAGGAGACATTGAAAGTTACAATAAGATTGAAGCAGCAGGAGGAAAAATCTGTAGCACACCAGAAAATATTCAGTGTAGGGCTGAAAGCCACCCTGATTTAAGCATTGACCAGTTGGGTCAGGTGGTTACTTGTGATGTCAAATCAGGACTTATATGCCACAATGCAGATCAATCTGGGAAATCTAAGCAGTGTTTGAACTACGAGATCAGGGTGTTGTGTTGTAAAGAAAACCCAGAATGCAGAACTACTACTCACCCACCCATCACCACTACTGCTACGCCAACCACTCCGATTCCTGTTACCACATCTGTTGGAATTAGTACTACCTCACCAATAACTTCACAAAAAACACCAGTCGGCACAACTCTCTGCTTCTGTCAAATTGGAAACCTTGTATATAAGCCAGGTAGGTAATGAAATTTTATATATATACATACTGTACAATGCACTTGGACCTTCACTCCTCATGCTATTCCTTTCTTTTTGTAGGTGAAACTATTTATAGCAAAACAGATAGTGATGGTTGCCTTTTCTCTGCCATTTGTGGCAAGCACTGTGCTGTTGAGAGATCTGCAGGGCCATGCCCGCTGCGAACAACACCAAAACCAACTCCAACTCCAACAGTAAAAGTCACAACTCCCACTCCCGCCAAGGTTGGCTGTCCTGATGCCAAACCACCCATGAAGGTAGCAATTTCTGTTTCATCTGGGTTTGAAATGTGACTTATTAAGGATGTGAGTTTTGAGCATGCAGCCTCTCGCAAGGGCAGGACGTCCATCTTTGTAATGTGATTTCTAGGGGCAGTATATTAGAAGGGTGCCAAAAGCTTAGTAATGCAATTTGCAGAAACAGGCTACGATTATTTATTTATTTTGCAGGCTACCTGCCTAGCAATCTGTAGAGTTATTGCACAGTAGAGTAGTTAGTCAATGAGGACTGGCTCTCTATCTTTGAAGACTTGGGGGGGGGGGGAACCGAGTGGGAGCACTATCTTCTTAATATCAGTTCTCTTCATTCTTCCTTTTCCATACATTAGTGCCCACCAGGACTTCTCATTTTTTGGAAAAAAATTGGTAAAGTTCTCCTTACCTTGAAATAAAAGTATTTTGTTTTTATAAAGTTAATTTTTTACCTGGTTACTAGTTTCTCCCACCTGATTAAGGAGACATTTCTATATTGTCCACTGGTAGCTTTGTTTCAATGCATACATTTTTGAGTTGGTTTCTGGGCCAGGTCTGCAATATTCTGACCATCCAACTCCATCAGTTATTTGACAAATAGTCTTTAACATATTTTCAAGATTGGGAAAGTGTGTACTTGAGTAGTGAGGAGGATGCAAAAATAACTGAGCAGAGCTAAGAGCTAGTCATAAACACTCTAGCAGAAGGATGCAGGGGCAGTCTAATGATGCAACTGGACTCAAAAGACTGCAGGAGAAAAGCATATATAAATGCTTGTATGCAAATGCAAAAAAGGGAGCTGGAATACTTAGCAATAGATAAAATATTGCTATTATTGGCATCCCTGAGACCTGGTGGATGGGTGATAACCAATGGGATACAGTTATCCCCAGGCTATAAACTGTACAGGAAGGACAGGAAGGGGCAAACTGGAGGTGGTGTCGCCTTGTATGTCAAAGAAGGGATCAAATCGTACAATTTGGAATATTCAGTTGATTTGGAGTCACCATTAGAAACTCTGTGGGTAAGAGTATCAGGCCACAAGGATGGCCTAACAGTAGGCATATGCTATCGGCCTCCGACCCAAGCCCCGGAGGGAGACTGGCAGTTGGAGAATGTTGTAAAGGAGGCATCCAAGAAGGGAAGCCTGGTTAAAATGGGGGACCTCAATTACCCTCACATAGTCCGAGTGAACTGTTATTCAGGACATGATAAAGAGATAAAGTTCCTACATATGCTAAATTATTGTTCCCTGGAACAGATGGTTGACAAACACTGTTGGGAATACCTGGAAGCAAATGGTGAGCCACTGTGTGAGACAGAAGGCTGGACTGGATGGGCTGTGGCCTGTACCAGCAAGGCTGTTCTTATGTTCTTATAGGATGTTTCTATCTTGGCTGACAAGTTTGTTTCTGACATGTAAATCATGTCAGGTTCCCACATTAAATAAGGCATGATGTTATATGCCTATTTCTCTTGTTCAAAACACTGTAAATGGAAATTCATCCTTGAATGTGGGCAGTGTAGGTCTATATAGTAAGTACAAAACAACCTGTGTATGTAAACTAGACAAAATAAGTTAGCCATTTTAAGAATCTACATTCTTAAGTTAAATAAAACTAGAGAAGATCTTGCGATTTTAAATGTGTAAAGCAGGACTGTTGTGGGATAAGTAGGTTGTCTTGTACCGCACACTTGTATTCTTGAAAATAGCAAAGAAATCAAGAGAGCAAGGCATGTGCCTCTGAAGACGAAAAAAAGAAATATGAACCTCCTTCCTGTACACATTCACATGAAGTATTTGTCTCACTTTGATGGGACCCAAATGTGCACACTTACCCAGGCCAAATTGTAAGCTTGAGTAGTGACATATCTTCCTCTTCCCAGGTGGGCGAGACACACGTAGCAAATTGCGTCAGTTCAACTTGTGAAGGAAACAACAAAATTTCTGTAAGCCACGTGGCATGCCCAGAGGTGCGGCAGATTGAATGCGCAAATGGATACCCACCGATAAAAGTCTTCAGCGAAGATGGTTGTTGTTACCACTATGAATGTGAATGTAAGTGCAAATGAATCCGTAAAGTGGTAGTAAGGTCATGTTTTTGATGTAGGTTGCAGCAGGAGCGAGTGTCCAAAAAAAAAAGTCATTGTTAATATTTTTGTCAAAGGCTAGTTGACAAATCACTCATTAACTCCTTCTCCTCTCTCATTTTTCAGGTGTCTGTAGTGGTTGGGGAGATCCTCACTATATCACATTTGATGGAACTTATTACACCTTCCTGGACAACTGTACTTATGTGCTAGTGCAACAAATCGTACCTAAATATGACAACTTCAGAGTTCTAATTGATAACTACTTCTGTGATGCAGAAGATGGGCTTTCCTGTCCTCAGTCTATCATTGTGGAGTACAATTCTTCAGTCGTAGTAGTAACCCGTAAAAACTTTAATGGGGTTGAAGCCAACAAGGTAAACACTGTGCAAACTCTTTTAAGCACTTCCTTATTCTTCTTTCCTATATTCCAATACAGCCAACCTCTGGCCCACCTTCCACAAATCCATACCATTGGCCTTCCGGCCATGGGCTTTGGAGTCTGAAGCCCTTCTGGAGCACTAATGGTCCCTCAACTACATGTCACTTAAGCGGTTACTTCATGTCCCTTTTGTCCCTGTATATATTGCACTGAGTACCGGTATAAAAATATCGTACCCCACGTCCGCCGCGCTTCAAGAGAAATAAAGTGCGACCATGCCCCCCCCCCCGAAGCGCGACTCAGTGCAGCAAACTTGTACCTGGCTCTTGGGTGCTCTTTTTTCTTGTCGCTGTTTTGTACCGCTTCTTTTACCGGTACAAGAGACCGTGGAGGACCACATATTCTGTGACAAATGGTATTTGTCTTGCACAATCCTGGCTTCATGTTTATTTGACCTTTACAAGACCATGCTTGCTTGGAGAAAAAACAATAGATTGTATCCAGAAATCTGGATGGAGTAGGTGGAAGCTTCATATCCTGTGTTTTTAATGATGCTCATAATCAGCTTTGCAAATGTACCCCCGAGGAATGGGAGACTCTGCTCAGTAGGCAGGCTGTGCAGGGTATAAAGGAAAATCTTACACAAAACCAAGTAGAAGCATTTCTAGGGGTTTTGGAGCTCCCAATTTTGTCCTGAGATAGTCAGAGACAAGTCAGACAACAAGAAGAACATTATATCTGCTTCCCCGTTCGGGATGGAATTTTCTCAGAGATATATGCTTCTATAATCATAGTTAAACCCACATTTGCTTTCTGATGATGCACAGAAATACACAACCTGCAAAAACATATCAAATGTGAAATAATGCTTTAGATATCCTTGGACATGAATCAATACCAGTTAGCAATGCAAAGCCTCTTATCTCATAGTTGAAGAAAACAGCAAAATCTATTCCAGAATTTGGTCAGACTGGAATGGAATCAAGTGATTCTTGCTCACCCAACCACAGATACTCCATTGTCATTCTCTTGTCATATTCAAAAGATGATTAAAAACCTGGTTCTTTAGGCTGGCCTTCCCCAACCAGGCAGACAATGGCTGATGCTATTAATTTTCTCTTTTGATTCTGCCTCTGGTTTTGCTTTATTAAACTGGTTCTTTGATGTGTTTTTATCTTTTCTTTTGTTTGTGTTTATTCATATCACATTTATTTTTGTTAATACCTATATTGTTTGAGATTATTTTTGTGTCTGTATTATGCTCATTTTAGCCCGCTGTTGTTCACTGCCCAGAGTAGTTTTTGGCTAGAGGGATGGGATATAAATCAAACAAACAAATAAATAAAACACTGTAGATAGATAAAGGAAAGTCATGCTGTGAGGGACATTGTTTGTCATTCGATGAAGCACTTCTAAAAACTTGCTAAGCATACAATCCAGTTTGACCTTTAGAAGGATACTTGACAGGAACACAGGTTGTGTCATTCCTTGATAACTGAAGAAGGCATGGTCCATTTAGATTGTTTCATTAACATCAGGTTGATACATTTTTATTCTGACAGACGGCTGGCAGTTATGCTAAATTGCTGCTAGAAAAGGATTTAAGCAGGAGAATCCTGATATTTCTTATTGATAGGTTTTTATGATGTGCTATGAAAATTTTTGTTGTGCTTTTATCATCTGAATGTAATGCCAGCTTTTTATTTTCTACATATTTTTGTCAGTTCCTTTGAGTAGTATTTTAGGGAAAAGAAATGAAACAAATGCAATGAACAAAAATAATGCATAAGATAAATATGTGCAAAGGCAGTAAATAGATTGCTTTTAAAACATTTTTCAAACTTCCTCACAGATGTTAAAATTAATCTCATTTGCAGATCTACTTCAATAATAAAATTGTGAACCCAGGTTTCCACAAAAATGGCATTTTTATCTCCATGGTGGGAGTCAATATGATGGTTGAGATTCCAAAGATTGGGGCCACCATCATGTTCAGCGGTTTAATCTTCTCAATAAAACTTCCATATAGCAAATTTGGGAACAATACTGAAGGACAATGCGGTAAGAAATTTAGATTTGGAGTTGCTCTTTATAGTCAATTGCCAGTTGAACAAACCATTAATCTTTTCCAAACATGCCTTTCCATTTCAGCATTTGGGGGTGGGGGGGAGGGTTAGTGATTTTTCTTTCATTTCCTTTTTGATTTGTTTTGGTTTGGTTTGCTTACTTGCCTGCATTTTGGAGAATTGTCACTGTGTTTTTCCCAGCATTGTTACTGTCCTCTCTAAATTATACCTGTTTTTCACTATTGGATATTTTCCGCACTGGTGTAAGATTGGAAATAGAGCAGAAATGAGATATGATTTATACGTGCTTTTCAAGAATAGAGAATACTTTATCAGTGAGCTCTTCATAAAATTGTCAAGAATCCATCAGGTTTCAGTGATGTCAACATAGCAGTTGACCTCAGTGTGAAGCTTGCTTGCTTTTCTGACAAAGTTTCCCCCTCTTCTCAGGTACCTGCACTAATGATAGAAAAGATGATTGTCGCTTACCAGATGGCAAAATATCCAGCTGTTCCCACATGGCTCCCTACTGGAAAGTCCCAGGGGACAAGAGAGAGCACTGTTTTGGACCACCACCTACTCCTGGACCCACAAGCATTCCACCAACTTGCCCTCCAAACTCTCTCTGTGAGCTGATCCTTGGAAGGTATGACGATTCTTTTTCCAACCTCAATTTGGAAGAGGAAATTTTGGTATTTTTTCTTTAATGAAGGGTGTTAATCATCATCAGGGCCAGCGCGTACATTAAGGCGAACTAGGCAGTTGCCTAGGGCACCAAAATGGAGAGGGGGCGCTGGCCAGCCTGCTGCCCCCCCGCCGCCCCGCCTGCTGCTGGCCACCGCCGTTCGTCCCCCCACCACCCGTCGCCATCCACCTGCTGCCTGCCACGCCCATTGCCACCCACCCACCCCCTGTGCCCGTCGCCGTCCGCCCCCATGGCCGCCGCCGCCCCCGTCATCAACCGCCACCGCTGCCCCCCCCCCCCCCCGCCGCCGATATTAATCAGAGAAGGATTTATGGGGGAAACTCACCATCTGCTCCCTCTTTTCATAGAGATCTCGGCTAACCCTAATCCTAGCCCTAACCCTAACCCTTAAGCAGCCTTCTGAGGGCAGAACAAGGTCACCAAATAAAGCCCACAATTCTGTGCCATAATCTGTGAACATGTCATTTTCAAACACCTACATTTTAAATGAGCAAAATTTGGCTTTTGCCCTAGTGCCACTCTATACAATGAGCATTCAAATTTATTTATTTATTTATTTATTTATTATTTATTTATTTATTTATACCGCCCATCTTCCAGAGAATTTCAGATTCCCAGCTATTTGTTTCTGTCTTAGAAATAATCTATGAACCTCAAAATCATTCCCATCAAATGCAATTACAGTTGTACTATTGTTTTAAATGTATTATCACATTGAGCATTTCTGGTTACCTTTTCAGCATCTTCTCGAAGTGCCACGACATCATACCTCCGGAACCTTTCTACAAAGGCTGTCTCTTTGATGCTTGCCACATGACAAATACCTCCATGCAGTGTTCTGGTTTGGAGATATATGCCTCTTTGTGTGCCGCTAAAGGCATTTGTCTTGACTGGAGGGCAAAGACCAACGGTGAATGCCGTAAGTCCTGAAGTGTCCAACCAATGGCACAATTCATCTATAAATCATTTGGGAGATTCATAAAAAGCTGCTATGTTACTGTAAGGAGTAAAATCTGGAAAGCAGAAAGAGGAGAGGTGCTGTTCTGTACTGGTGGCCATATGAAGCATGACAGAAAATGGTGCTTACAAAGGTGCTAACTTTATAAATGCTATCCAGACCCTGGAAGCAGCTTCTGATGTTTTTGGCTATGAGCTGGTATTGCCATCAACAATTTCAGGGATCCTCCAGGAATCCCCGTTCACAAGAATGCTCAGTAAAAACTAAAACCAAAACTAACACCAAAGGCAGCTGTGTGGGCAGTAGCTGTGTGGGTAGTAGCCCTACTAGGCCAGTGCTATGATTAGGCCAACAGAGAAGCCCCATCCCGCCCTTCCCAAAGGACAATACTAGGTTTAGCTAAACCATTGAGGTTCCACATTGGAGGAAGGCTATTCTGTACAAAATGAAACAGGGGTTTTATTTACCAAGACTACATCCCCCGGGCCACTAGATAGAACTACCCAATTTGGTTTCTATGGGAGGAAGACTATTTTTAATTCTAGACCAGAATCTTAAATTATCTATTTGTTTTTAAATAAAGAAGAGTCTCTGTATTTTCTGTTCATTTCCCCCTGGGAAAGGAGACTTCGACCCTTTGTGGTTCTACACTACTCACAAAGATTTCCTATTTGCAAAAAATGGAAGTTTAAACCTGCTTGTCTTTTTTGCTTTCAATTGTCATTCAGAACATCTTGTGACACTTGAAGCTGCCATGCAATTCTGGATGTTTCACTTGCCTGGACTTCATCCTCCTGCTGATCATTCATTCCTCCAAGCAGCTCGCCTGATTAAGAGATCTAGAGATCTTGCAATCTTGCCCCCATTTTTTACCTTTGTGGTTCTCCTACTAAAGTTATTACACAAGTATGAATAATAATAAAAATCATGTGACAAGAAGCATATGCAAATACAGGATGTTTCACTGGACATATCTCCCTCTCCCCCCGTAATTGCCATCTGGCTAAGATTGTTGTTGATTATGCTTATTTCTATTTGTTTATTATTTGTTATTATTTGTTATTATTTGTTATTGTTTGTTATTATTTTGTTATTATTTGTTATTATTATTATTTGTTATTATTGTTATTTTTACTCCCTTAGAATCTGAGTAAATTATATGAGTGAGCATATATGGAGGAATTCACAACAAGAGGAAGGGGGAGTGTGCAAGTTTATTATAAACTAACCTAGAAGCAATTTCAAAGAATAAAAATATATATAGATCTTCAGCTTTTAATGTTGGTTCATTTCTCTCACCCCTTACAGCATACAAATGTCCTGAAGACAAAGTATATGATCCATGTGGACCTCTCAACCCTCCCACTTGTCACAACAGGTAAGGCAATATGAAGATGGTGGTGTCATTTTATCTATTTTGCTCTAGCAGTAAAGGCAAAGGACAAAAAGCAAACTCGGAACTCTGGGAGCAGTAGACCAAACAAGTACCTCATCTCAGAATGCAAGCCAGTGTTAGAGAGCAGATATATGCCAGATATGAATCAGAGAGAAAGGGATTAATTTGAAACTCCAGGCCTGCCGTAAAACATACTTTCTGAACTTGGGCTACTTTACTGTAGAGACAAGTGACAACATTTCCTATTAAACAAAATGTGTGTTTCCGTTTCCCTTTACAAGTTGTACCTTGTATAAAGGAATTAATTCATTCCCAATAAAATTATGTTCAGCAAATTTTCCTTTATACAAATTCCCCATATGAATGCATTGAAAATGGAGTAATCCCATTTTTATGTTGTACGGATTTGGCCCATAGGCAATTATGTTAAGCAAATTTCCCCTATCTCTGGAATATTTCATGTTGTACAAATTTTATGTTATACAAACTGTTTGTTATACAAGGGTCCACTGTACCCTTTTCTTTTGGTATTCAGAATTAAGGGACTGATGAGGTGTTTGTGTTGTGATGAATTTGCCAACTTCAAACTATGCCTGTTTGTTGTTGTAGTGCCGTTTATCACAATGGCAGTGGAATAGCTGAAGGTTGCTTCTGCCCAAGTGGAACCCAACTCTTCAGCAACTACAGGAATATCTGTGTCTCTCAGTGTGGTAGGTATTTCTTGTCAATAGACAGAAGAGGTATAAGTAAGGCTGATGTGGGGCTTCCTGAACATTCTGCCTCAGAGAGTGCATCCCAGGTCAGCCTCCATCGAGGTTGGAGCAGCAAAGTGGAAATGTCCTTGAGAACCCAAGTTTAGGGGACTTCCCATTAACAGAGAATGGCTGTTATTCATTTGTGGCAATCTTCACCACAGTGACATTCACAGTACTAGGTATGGGGAAGGGATAGTCAACAACAGTTGCCGCCTTACACAATGAAACAACTGAAGTAAGTTGTTGGATAGCTTTTAGTTCTCATAAAGGAAAGGGTAGTAAAGAAGGCATCTGAGACTCCAGGTGGGATTTTTTTTTTGTAATGTAGATATGAATGTTTTGTGTTACTGACAATTATATGCAAGATTTGCCCCTCAAAAGAAAGAGGGGCAGTGAAATGCAGAAATGCTATTGCTCAGAGTGGCATGATTTATTAGTCAAGGCATCCTACCATGTGTTCTGTTATCTGGGGGGTACTGTATGGTACACAGTGGCCTTTCCATAGTATTAAGTCTGTACTAGACTGAAGACTGCAGGCTGAAACCCTTCCGGGGTAGTCAAACATTAAACCTTTAAGCATAAGTTACTTGATTTTGGGGTGTATCAGTCATCTTCCTCAACTGGTTCAGACTCAACACAACTTCCAGATCTCTAAACACCAATGTGATACCTTTTGCCTCAAAAAGATTCAAAAAGGGACCTATATTATGTTTTACTGTACTTCTGTTAATTAGTGTAACCTGTCCGCGATGGTAGCTCAAATAGAGCCAGGGTTGTATAATAGAATCAATGCAATATCTCCATTCTTAAAATTTCTTTCAGGTTGTACTGGACCTGATGGGATGCCAAAATCAGTAAGTATCTCATGAAATGTAGAGGAGTGATCTCAGGAGCCAGTGTAGTGTCATGCATAGAGTGTCAGGCTAGGACTCTGGACATCTGGATCCAAATTCCTGTTCAGCCATGGAGAGTTGGAGACTAATAGGGTGGAGGGTGGAAGACGTCACCGGCAATACTACCCAATGAATATCTCAGATACTTTGAAAATGCTACTAGAGTTGCCGTTCCTTGGCATGAACTTGGTCTCAGAGAACAACAGCAAACTCAATTCCTTGGTGAAATGAATCATTTTCAAGATTTCTTGTATGTGTTCGATGCTGTCTTGTGTCTGTATATGATAGTTAGAAAGGTTTCTGCCATTGTGCCACTAATATCACCAGTAGGCAAAGCCATCACTGCATTATTTAACATCACAGAATTGGGAGATGGTAAGGTATGATGTGGGCAGAGCTTTAGGTAGGATGTTAATCTGAAATGATTGATTTTGCAGCCAAGAAGCTGCACCGTGTCATCTTATTCCTCAGTTATTTGTATTTCAAATTCATAGAAGGAGATTTTTGAACAGTGCTGAGAGTCTGGGGAAATGTGAGATACTGAAGGACTCGCAATGTTTATTTAGTTACATTCTGAAAAATGGACTAGCTCCAAACTACATTCCTTATGTAGAGATATTTACAAATTTAACCTTACAAAATGCTGTTTGGAACTAACATACAGCAGCTAACAAATTGCAGTTCTTGTCCAGGAAGGAATACATCTCCGGATACAAGTCATCTTTTTTTCTTCCAGGGGATATTTGGCATTTACAGTTTTCATTGTAAACTAACTGGCTGATGACAAACTTTCATATCATGGGTAAAATTATGTTCTATAACATTGTGCCCAGCATAAATTGGATTAGGTGCCTTAAAGATTTAATTTACACTTACCAAAACCTTCCAACTCTTTTTAGGTTCCACGTCTCCCTCAGGCTCTTTAAAAGTTATGTAAAGGGATTTTGCCCAACTACTCTAAGCAATCATTTGAGTAAAACATTGAAACCTTAATGTAATGCTTTTGAGGGTGAACCTCAACTAGACTACTTAGGAATAAACAAGCCTAGTTTCAAACAAACAAACAAACAAACAAACACAAATCCATCCTTTTCCACAGCCTGGAGAAACCTGGATCAGCAATTGCCAGGAGTGTACCTGTGAAAAATACTCCCTTGTCGTGCGTTGCACACCAAAGCAATGTCCAAAATTGTCTACTCCAGCATCTTGCCCACATGAAGGATTTGTACCTATCCCAGTGATGACACCTGAAGACAAATGCTGTCCTCACCTAAGCTGTGGTAAGTATATCTCCCCATTTTCTTGAAATAAAATATGTATTTGACTAGATCTAGATCAGTGGTTCTCAACCTGTGGGTCCCCAGATGTTCCTGGACTGCAACTCCCAGAAACCCCTTCCAGCACAGAGAGTGGTAGAGGCTTCTGGGAGTTTCAGTCCAGGAACATCAGGGGGACCCACAGCTTGAGAGCCACTGATCTAGATTGACCAGATTTAAGTGGTTGGGCTGGTGGAGGTGGAAGCCCCTGTTCTACGACGATGACAGTCCCTTCTAGCTCCTCCCTCAATGCTTCAAGAAGAGCTAGGGAGCTTCTAAAGTGGGGGAACATGATTCAGAGATGGGGAAAAGTCAGAATCTCCTAAAACAGGTGGAGGTGCCTTTCCTGTGGGGGGAGGTCCTGCAAACCTAAGAAGCCCTTCCATCTTTAGAAGATTCAACTCACTGTAAATAGTGGAAACAAACATTCACAGAATGACAGGGGCCTTAGCACTAACCTGGACTAAGTTGCAGATGCTCAGAACCATGGCTACCCACTGCCTCTCAGTTCTTCTCAGCAAAAGAAGACAGTAATGAGAGAGAGAAGAAGGGAGGGAGGGAGGTAGATCAGCAAACCAAAGAGCATCACTCTAACTTGAAGGAAGGTCAGTATAAGTAAGAGTAAGTGAAGAACAATCTTAGAAACTCGAAGAGGCCTCTCTCACTCTAATTGTTCTTCCCCGTGCAAAGACATACAATATCAGTGTAAACTGAACTGCACTCATCTAGTCACCTCAGCAGCTACCACAGTAGCACTGGGTATCATAAATGACTTCAGCATTCACATCATGTATTTCCAAGACAGAAGCTGAGGTTGATGTTTTACCTTGGACACGACTAAATGAAGTGCTGGGGAAATATCATGAACTGTTCATTTAATCCATGGTCTCTTCTTTCTCTTCCCATTTTGCCTTACTTTGCACAGTATGCAACACTACTTATTGTCCCCAAACCATTGAGGTCTGCCCAACGGGGTTATGTCCTAAAACAGCAAAACCTGCCAGGAGGCTGCTGCATCAACACAACTTGTGGTAAGTATTGTGCCACATGTAGAGAAAGTTGTAAACGATTGTTTCAATCTTCTTTCTCATCTATCTCCCCCACTCCATATAAATATGGAGATGTACAGGCAGAAAACCTAGCCACACCTATGAAAATCAGGTGAAGGGATTGGTTTCTTTCTCATCCATCACTTTTTGCATGTAATTGCCACCAATGTGTTCAGTTCCATGTTTGCTATTCCTGTGATGTTCTAAAAATTAAATCTTCCAGAATTCCCATTTAAGTACTTGTATCTACTAAGTATTGTTTTTAATTGCAATGATTTCCCCCTTTTGTAAGACAAATTTCTAAATGTACTTTCTCTGAAACTACTGGTTTGGGATGGGCTTGTGCTGCTATGACTTCTCACCACCACATCTGGACAAGTGAGAAATCTAGCCAGCACCCAGAAGAGTTATTTGGGGCTATCAATGGCAGAACACCAGCCTAAATACTCTAGTCTCAAAAATCTCATTCCCCAGCATGCTCTACACTTGGTCAACAGTGAATAACAAATACATACATTACTCTTATGTGATCAGTCCTTTTGGAATTCACATGACCAAATTCCTCAAGGAGCTTGACTGAACTCTGAGTTCCCAGAGCATCCTCCTCTCTCCCTGGTACTTCATGGTTTGTTGACCAGCTTCTTCTATCCTGATCTCTCAAGGGAAGATGTTGTATTTAATCACAATATACCTTTCTATCTCACAGAGAAATTACCAGGCTGTGTTGACCATGACGTCTTCTACAAGGTTAGTGCATCCCATTTCAATTCTATAATAGATCAGTAGAGATTTAAAATGAGTGTGGAGGTTATTTGTTTTGTTTTAGCAAAGCTTCCTTAGCTGAGCTTTCTATAAATAAAAGACGTTCAGTGATAGGGATTTAACTATCTTGACTTTAAGTTAGTAAATTCATCGAACAATTCCTTGTCCATCCAAGAATCCTGAAGTATCACTAAGTTTTTATGATATTTCTGATTTATTGGTTATTAGGTATAGGATGGGGGATAACTGGCTGGAAAATAGTACCTGTGAAAGGGATATGGGAGTCTTAGTGGACCACAAATTGAACATGAGTCAGCAGTATGATGCGGCGGCCAAGAAAGCCAATGCAATTATTGGTTGCATCAACAGAAGCATAGTGTCTAGATCAAGGGAAGTGATAGTACCACTCTATTCTGCTCTGGTAAGACACCACCTGAAGTATTGTGTCCAATTCTGTGCACCTCAATTTTCAAAGGATGTTGACAACAAAAAGGATGTTGAACGGTTCCATAGGAGGGTGACCAGGATGATTGAGGGTCTGCAAGAAGTGTCTTATGAGGAGTTGGGAGTGCTTAGTCTTACAAAAAAGAAGGCTGAGAGGGTATATGATAGCTATGTTTAAATATCTGAAAGGATGTCATATTGAAGAGGGGCTGGTTTGTTTGCCATGGCTTCACAGACTAGGATGCAGGGCAATAGTCTCAAACGACAGGAAAAGAGATTCAATTTAAACATTAGGAAGAACTTCATGACAGTTATAGCTGTTCAGCAGTGGAATATGCTGTCACAAAGGGTGGTGGAGTCTCCTTCTTTGGAGGTTTTTAAGCAGAGGCTGGATGGCCATCTGTCAGAAATACTGTGATGGGGGGGGGTTTCCTGCATGGCAGGGGGTTGGACTGGATGGCCCTTGAGGTCTCTTACAACTCTATGATTCTATGGTTTGCTACTGTTTTTCTCTTGCCACTATTTAGCCCGGGGCAGTTGTTTCCAAAGGCCTTTGTGAGGAATGCAGATGCTCCGTCGAAGAAGACCCAGAAACCAAATCAAACAAGGTGGAATGTGTGTCACAACACTGCAACAAAATTTGCTCACCGGTGAGGAGCATGATTTTGTCATTTGATTCTGTTTATCCATCCATCCACTCAACTAGTTTGCCTGATGAAAGTTGATGCCCGTGACCTTATGCAATTCCTTCCATATTTTCTCAAACAGGGCTATGAATACAAAGAAGTACCTGGACAATGTTGTGGTAACTGCACTGCAGCAGCTTGTGTGTTGAAACTAGGACCCAATGATCCACAGATTATCCAGGTAGCTAATTATTATGGATACCATCCATGCATCATGCTTGTCAATGTCATGTTTTATACCAGTTGTGTGTCTTATGCAAGATTATTATTAGCACATGAAACTGCTTAATTAGATTACTAGTCAGAGAAGACTTTGACACTGAGACAATACTGCACCAGGAATGGGCAACATCTAATCCAGATCTGCTCAATTTAGTGTCTGATCCAATACAATGCCCTCATGGCTTTGATCACCCAGGAAAAAAGCTAGACATTACTTAACTGTATTCAAACTAGATAGAATAGAAATTTATTGTCATTCTGTGTAGATACACAATATATACATACAACAAAATTCACAGATACCCAGAGACCAGACCCAACACACACAGATACACACACAGACACACACACAAATCCTCAAACACTCCTCCACCTGTGAAAATTCCCCCACCAAAAAAAACACAAGCATCTACACAACAGACCAAGTAATACTGTAGGTCCTTAAGTTCATTATTAAGTGCAGTTATAGCTCTGGAATAGAAACTTTTCAGAAAACATGTGGTCCAAATTTTAATTGCTCTGTATCTTCTGCCAGAAGGCAATAACCACAGCAGGTGCCATTACTGGAAACATAAGAGGAGCTAGCCAATAATTCTAAATGTGATTGTGGGCATGTCCCACAAACTTTACATCAGATTGCAATGGGGTGCCCCCTTAGAAGGTTCCCTGGCTCCCTGCAAGAATTACATCATCATGAGGGCTCTGCTGGTTAATGATTAAATGATTTCAATATCCAGCCTTAGACTTAGTCACTCTAGTAACAGCTCATACATAGCTATTCGCTATTTGTATTGTGTACTTTAAAAATGTCATAGAATTTATTCTTTTAATGTTTTATAGTTTTATGCACATCTTATTTTGCCCTTTTGAAGTCTCACATAATAATAATGCTTTATTCTGACATGCCATACAAAATAAATAAATTAACAATAATAACTATCTTAGATTACAAATCCAAACTAGCCGATAATGTATGCTGTCAGTGGCATGGACTTTCCATAGACCTGGAAGCCCTTTTCAGTCCTGCAAAATTAGACCAGCAATTTACACTGCTGTTACCCATTCCAAGTAAAATTATTTAAGATACTGTGTACATGGCAGAGATTCTGCCTTCAGTCACACTAACATAGCAGGTTATTTGCTTTTGAAGGGAGCTTTCCTAAATGTTTGAGAATACAATTCTGCCTCAACATATCTAAATGGGTACGTTACAAGGTCACGTATTTGTTTCAATAAAGCCAACAAAAATTACATTGTTCACGGTAGTAACACTAAGCTATCCCACAATACTAATTGACAAAATATTGACACTTTGATCTCAAAAACAGCAAAGGCTATGTGGTATTATAGTTTAATAATGGCAGTTCAATGCCTCTAAATTGAGAAGGCCAGGAGAGGGTTCCCTTCTACACAGAGGAGATCTTTCTATCCTATTTTTATATACCAGCCTGTCAGATGTGATACCCATAGTTGCATTGGTACCTGTTTCCAATCTGGGACCCTCCTGATGGGTTGTGATGCCCATAGTCCCCAAAGGTCTTGGTGATTTATTCAAAAGCCTTTCAGCACATAAAAATGACAGGTCTACTTCTAATGCCATTGAAACTCTTGCCTGTTTTCAGCGAGGAGACACCTATTACCCACCAGGAAACAACTGCACCTTTTATGAATGTGATTTTATTGATGGCCAGTACATTCCTGTCACTACCAAGAAAACATGTCCTGCATTTGACCCAGCTACCTGTGAACATGTAAGTCAACTCGACCAGCTGCATGTTTGTTTGATCCACTTCCCACTGAAAGCTGAGTTTACTTGAGACCAAGGGTAGAATCACAGTTAGGCTTTATTAGATACATTGGGATGGTCATAATAGGTAATGGTTTGGATCCAGACTAAAGGTGACTAAACTTCAGTTCTGTTGATTGCAGAAATCAGTCCTCCACTGATTTCAGTGAGGCTAAAATTCAACTAAATAAATCTATGTCCAATCCTCAATATCTAAAAAATTATGGGGGGGGAGACGAGTTTATGATAGATTAAGAAGCAAGTTTCTTTTTCTCCCCCATGTTCTTCTTTTTGTACGGCCAGGATACTTAGTTTATTAGTTACTAATACCACGTGTGGGCGACACACTTGGTGAAAAGCTGCCAAATCAGTGCTAGATTACAGCTAGGCTTGAGCCTTGAAAATTCTAAATTAGACTAAAGCGTACGAATGAGAAGTTCATCTTCCCTCTCCTAGGAAACTTTGGCACGCTCAATGAATGGCTTCAGCATGTCATTATATTACATTTTGCAAAAGATTAGCTAGTAATTCGAATTACAACTTTTAACAGCTGTGCTCCAACATACTGCTTCTCTCTTTTTCTTTCAAGCAAGGCTTTAAGGAACGTGTTTGGTGTCTCTGTTTTAAAATGTCCAACAAATGTAGAATTGTATCCCTGGATGGAAGCATATTGCAGATGAAACTGACTCTGGGCAGAAGCTGAAGTCCACAAACTGTTTCTGTCCACAACTTCTGAAGCCACTGCACCCTATAAAACTCAGTATCGCTATTTTGACATACTGTAATTACTTTGATTTGCTAACCAGGTTCACTGGGTTAATGGAGTGAGGGTAGACTAATTAAACAAAGTGCATAGCGCAAAAAATCGCTAGAGAGCTTTTCCCCTGTGGTTCTGTAACTTTTGTTGTGGTATCTCTATATTATTTATTATATACAGTTGATAGATAGATAGATAGATAGATAGATAGATAGATAGATAGATAGATAGATAGATAGATAGATAGATAGATAGATAGATAGATAGGTAGATAGATAGATAGATAGAACGAAAGCTATAAGAGATATACAGCTAATATTTTGTTTCAAAACTATACATTTTTAAATACTTCCTAGTTCCAATAGTCTCTTCGCTCCCCAAAATCTTCTATTAAGAGGGAAATCTTCAAGTGACTGGAAGGAAAGCATGGTAGAGGCCAACTACACCTCCAAATTAAAATTCTTTAAAAGTAACATCGTTGCAAAAGATATATTGTCTTCAGAACAATCACTGAAGAATTTTAAGAAAGTTAACCTGACAATGCGCTTATGTAGCTACATAATTAGTCACAGTATTTATTTTATTATTATTATTTAGTAAAATATGTCTATCCCATCCTTCATCAAAAATATCTCAGGACAGGTTACAATAAAATAATGAACCATCCAAAATGCTCACAATAATTTAAAACGACTTGAATTTAAATTTGGAATATTATAAAACAACCTATATAGTACAACAGAACTTCACACCCTAGAAAAACCATGATCCCTAGTCTTTGAAAGCTTTGATGGAAAACTAGGTTTGGGGTACAGTGCTGGTGCCAATTGGGCCTCCAAGGAGAGGTTTTTTCATAATCAGGGTTCTACAGCTGGGAAGACCAGCGGTAACATATTGGTCCCAGTGGCTGTGACACAAAAGGAGGGCCTCCTCAACACATTTCAATAAAATATACATAGTGTGAGATGTAATTCTTGTTATAATTTTTACTAGTTATAGATTGAATTAAATGCATTGCAGAGAACCATATGGTTCTGATCTGTTGGTCCAAATGTTATTTCTCCACCTTTACCTGCACCACTCTAGAATTCTGAATCCACTGTAAATCTCTCCTAGCCCCCCAAAAATATTCTGTTTGTTCAAGTAAATACAATTGCTTTGGCTATAAACCCTAAACTATTTTGTCCCTTTAGGAGTATGTGTCTGATGATGGCTGCTGCAAAATGTGTGCTCCTCCACGTAAGTCATGTCAAAATATTAAATGATGTGTCAAAATGTCCCCACAAGCTACCAGAGTACATCTTCTGCAAATGCTACCTATATCTGAGGAGAAGTAGGCAAATCAAAATTCCATCAGCAGCGAGGAAATGTTAAGCCCTGACCCTTAATATTTGCAAGCTGTAGAATGACGGCCTAAATACAGATGTTAGTAACAGCTGGAGTAGACCTACGGCATCAACTGTTCAATAGTGAACACATTCGCATGTCAACTCCACTGTTTCAGTGGACTTATTCTAATTGGGGCTACAAACGTACCATATAACTTAAGAGAGGTTCTGGAGTCTTCAGATATATAGCACGGGCTTCCCTGTTTGTAATGTCTGGTTGATTCCACTCGCCATGCAAATTCAGCAATCTCATCTCTACCTTCACCCTGCCCTATTCTGACTCCATGTGATGCTTAGATAGGGATGATATTAGAGGAAATGTTCTCCTAGTGAAACAAAGACAGGGAACCAGTGGCCCTTCATATGTTGGACAGCTTCTATCTCCCTCAGCCTCTGGTTAGGGTTGACAGAGTTTTAGTTGGCTAATTACTGGAGGACAATGGGTTATGTACCCATGTTCTAGAACAGGGTGGGCAATTATGCCTGATCCAGAGGCTTACCTTCCTATTGGATGCTCTGGGGGTGGGGTGGGGGGTTAGCAGCTTGTCAAAAAAAGTGTAATGCCCTCCCCATTCCAGCAAAACCTGACATAGCCACATGCTCTTTCAATTTTTGAAAAATGGCCGTTAGGGATTCTTAAATGGCACAAGAGGGCTATGACCAATTGAACCACCGGGTGTGCAATTCATTTGTTTTGCTAGAAAAAGAGAAGACCAAGGAAAGACTCAGCAAAAAAGCCAACCTTCAAACCATATGTGCCCCCCCCCCCAAGAATTCACATTGTCCATCCCTATTCAAAGAAGAGATAAATCAGCTGTCTCCAACATCCTCTCTAAGCTACACAAATGGCACTTTATCAGGTGCATGAAGCCAATCCAGTGCTTCCGCCAATTTGCTTCCAGTTGTGATGGGAATCCTGCGCTCCCCCCAGGGCTTAGGAGAATCAAAGGGAACCTTAATAATCTCCCATTTCTTCTGGCCATTTGAAAGCAATAAACACAGATATGTTGCTAAGATCTCATAAAATTAAGTTGAACCTTATCATTTTTTAT
This sequence comes from Phrynocephalus guinanensis, assembly GCA_037367245.1. Taxonomy (NCBI): domain Eukaryota; kingdom Metazoa; phylum Chordata; class Lepidosauria; order Squamata; family Agamidae; genus Phrynocephalus; species Phrynocephalus guinanensis. The sequence goes on from CM074732.1 coordinate 95,074,048, forward strand.
CCCCCTACATCTCTAGAATAAGTGTGTGATTGTGTACATGTGCATGTGGGTGATGTGCTATCTTGTCTTCTTCAGTTTTCAGTGAACTGGTGATTGCATAGTCATATTCTTAATATTTCAATATCTTTGTCCCCTCACAGAGAAAAATTGTGTACCAAAAGGCATTCAAAAGGTTATCAGGCACAAAGGCTGTGAAGCTTCTTCACCTATTGAGTTGACATATTGTGAGGGCCACTGTGGTAGCTCTTCAAAGTAAGTAGAAAAGAGGACATTTCTCACTCCTCTAAAAAAATAACTTTTGCTTGTGATTTCTGAAGTCTTAAGTGTTTCTAGTGGCTGGAATGTAATGTAGCCCAGAAAGTCCTTAGGTGGAATTCTAGGCTAGCAAGGCATAGAAAATTGGGGGGTGAGGGTGGGGTGTTCCTCAGGTGAAGCAGTTCATTTTAGTCCTAGTCAGTTTACCCATTTAACCTTGAGCAATTCACAAGACCATTTTGTCCAAAATAACTGGAAAGACTTTAGAAACCCTTGAAAACTCATGGGCTATGAATGCATTGGGCTCAAACCACATCCATCCTATTGGTCAGACAGTCTAGCGACTGTGTCATGTTATTTCCTTGCATAAAGCAGGACAGCTTGCATCTGAAACAGAGACTGGAATCAGTACAGTGGTACCTTGTATAAAGGAATTAATTTGTTCCAAATGAAATTCTGTTAAGCAAATTTTCCTTTATACAAATTTCCCATAAGAATGCATTGAAAACAGAGTAATCCCTAATCACGACCATTTTTATGTTGTATTGATTCAGCCCATTAATTCCCCTATATCCGAATTTTTTTATGTTGTACAGATCATATGTTATACAAACCATTTGTTATATCAGGGTCCACTGTACTTTTGTGGATTGGCCACTGGCCCTACTTGTGAGCTGTTCTGGGATTTGCAGTTTAAAAAGTTATTTCCTCATGCCTATAGCTATCATTGTAGCATCAGTTCTAATGTTGTTGTTTTGAAGTTTTGTCCTTCATTTTACTTTTGGAGGTCAGAATCCTATGAGAAAATTACATAGGAGTAGATCTTACTGAGCTGCCTAGATGCCCTAAGCACATCCGATCTTGCCTGATTTCGGAAGCTAAGCAGGGTCGGCCCTGGTTAGTACTTGGATGGGAGACCATCAGGGAATACCAGGTGCTGTAGGCAACTGGAGTAGGAACTGGCAAACCACTCCAGTATTCCTGCCAAGAAAACTCCATGGACATGGAGTCACAAAGGGTCGGTCACGACTGTAACGACACAACACACACAGATCTTACTGATTGAAGCCAGGCTAAGGTCCAACATAACAAGCACAGGATTACAGGACTATCACTTTCAGTTAGATGCAGTCTCTCTGAACGTAACTGAAAGTGATTGCTGCCATAAACAAATAGTTATAAAAATAGGTATATTAACTTATTGTGCGTACTATCTCTGCAAGCTTGTGAAACCTCCCCGTGTGGCTAGGCTTGATCCTGTAGCGGTCATTCCTTTTGAGCCTTTGTTTTCTGTTTGTGTTCGCTCAGATATTCCGCTGACACTCAGGCCATAGACCACACATGCAATTGCTGTCAGGAAGTCAAGACAAGCAAGAGGCAAGTGACCCTGGTTTGCCCCGACGGCACCACCATGGATTATTCTTACATCCATGTGGAAGACTGCGATTGCCTGAGCAGTGAGTGCAGCCCCCAGCCCACGCCCACGCCAGAACAGCAGCAGCAGCAGCAGCAGCAGCAGCAGGAGGAAGAGCAGTCGCAGTCGCAGGAGGAGGAGGAAGAGCAGCAGCAAGAAGAACAGCAGCAATTGCAGGAGCTGCCGCAGGAGCAGAAAGAGTAGCAGCCGTAAGGACTGGAATATATCTTTCTAAAGAAACCGATACAGACCAAGAATTAAAACCAATCTTGTCTTAAATGTAAAGGGATTCAAAGCAGCACCTTGGACAGACCAAGTTTTGTATCTACTCTTGACAGAAAATCTCTCCACACACTCCCCTCGCTCTTCTTTTCTTTTGGGTGCTCAGCAAAAAGATAAAGGGGGAAAAAGGAAAGGGAAAACACTTTTCTTTGGGGCTAGAACAGAGTGAAGCTATTACTGTCCAACGGCAAAGGAAGGGGGGCAGAAGGCCTTGGGTGTGACCGATGAAGGGATGGGGTGGGAAATTTTGAAGCCTCTGGCTTGGATGCTTGTGAAGCTAGGACTCCAGCATTAACCACGCCTTATGTGGATCATAATGTTCCTAATAGAGTAATTTTCATTTCACCACCAGTAGAAGCCAGATGTTATTTCAGAGCACCGTCGTTCTCAAGAGAGTCCGATTCCATTTCATTGCAGTTTCATTTCACAAAATGTTCTGAGGAAATCCACCACAATTAAGAAATGTAGCTCTCACTTTCCTACTTCGTTCCTCCTATCTGTCCTTTCAAATTTCTTCTTCCACAAGCATCATTCAGAGACCTGAGGCTACAATACCACAAGATCTATTTCCAGATCTCTTTTTGTGCAAAAGAAAAGATGGATTTTTTTTTAAATGGCAGCGGCTGACGAAGACTCTCTGTTTACATGATTTTACAGTAATTTTATGAAGATCTGAATGTTTTTTATAACTGTTTACAGAATGAGTAATAGATTAAATACACATCTCTATTTGCCAAAGGGTGATATGAACAACTTTTGTAAACCAAAATAGTAACATAAAACAATAATATAAATCCTGTTGCAACAATGAATTATTTTTAATGTTGTGCCAGTACTATTTATTTGCTGAAAATTAGACTTTAGAGGCTATTTCCTGCTGAAATGACTGCTGTCAACAAATGCCTGGTTGGGGGAATAACTTCATCTTTTTTGTAATTTTGTTTCTTTAGAACAATAGCAGTGATTAATAAAATGTTTATTAGCATTTTGCAAATGTTGTACCTACTCCTTTCTTTGTAGCTTATGCTGAGTGTGTCAGTGCACCCTGCCTGTTTCAAATGTAATTGGCAAAGTAATCCAGACAGGAGACACTGAGGGGGTCTATTTTCTCCTGCAGTATCTGTGAAGGGGTAGGCAGATAACTCATTAATTCCCCAACCATTAAATCCCCATTAAAATCTTCAACAAGATGATAATGTGCTATCAAGTGACCCTTTCTGGGGTTTCCTTAGTACAATGTGTGCAAAAGTAGCTTACCATTGCTTTTTTTCTGGGTTTGTCCTGGGACCCTGCAGCTTGCCCAAAGCCACACAGGCTGGCTCTTTTATTTATTTATTTATTTATTTATTTATTTATTTATTTATTTATTTATTTATTTAGATTTTATTAGCCACCCCACTACCAAGAGGTCTCTGGGCAGCACACAACAACAAGTATTAAAAACTCTAAAACAATAAAATTATTAACACTATAAAATACAATACAGCTAAAACCAGATACAGTACAAATTGTAAATTATAAAACCCTGCTGCTCATATGTCCAACCAAATAATCTAATTAAAATGCTGGCCAAACAGGAAGGTGTTTGCCTGGTGCCGGAAAGCCAAAAGGGTTGACGCTAGGCAGATCTCCATAGGGAGGGCATTCCAGAGTTGGGGGGCAACTGCCGAGAAGGCCCTGCTTTGACATGCCACCCCCTTATCTCTTTGAGGGATGGCACCTTCAGCAGGGCCTCCTGGCCTGATCTTAAAGTACGGGCAGGCTCATATGGAAGAAGGCGGTCCTTTAGGTCCTTTTATTTATTTCAGGCCTGCCCAACAGGTAGACCGTGGGCTACCAGTAGCCCACGAAGGGTTCAAAAGTAGCCCGCCGGCCATCAATTTAAAAAGTGAGGGGATAAGTTCTCCACCCTCCCTCCCCCATCCCAAGGACCACCACTGCCCCAGCAAATTTCTGGGTCTGCCAGCCCACTGTCTCAGCTGAGTGGGGCAGTTCAGCAGCCATGTCGCAGTCCCCTGTTCCCCCCCCCACTGGCCAGATGATCGGTGTGCCACTGTCTTGTGACCAGCTGAGTTGCTGGTGCAGAGTGCAGTGGAGGTAGGAGAGGGGAGGAGAGGGAAGAGAGGTGGGGTTGCAGGTGTGCCCATCTCCTTTGTGCAGTGACATCACTCTTCTTCTTTCCCCCTGGACAATTCCCTCCATAATGGATTAATTGATTTTCAATGCATTCCTGTGGGAAACCACTGCTCTACTTACATATTTTTTTTACTTATGACCCTGTGCTCAGAAGGAATGGATAAAATCCGTAAGTAGAGGTTTTAGTGTAGTAGCCCTCGGGCACTTTGGCCCAGAAAAAGTAGACCTCGGCCTGTTCAAAGTTGGACAGCTCTGATTTATTTATTTATTTATTTATTTATTTATTTATTTATTTATTTACCACAGCCATTTAGCCCAAAGGCTACTCTGGGCCGTTTTCTGGGTGATTCTCCTCTGCACTTCCTTTTCCCAGAAAGCACAGAGAAGAATCAAACTCCCAACCTCTACCTAGCTCAGGTTGTGGTCAGACATCCAAAAAGGCTCTCCAGTCTCCCTCACTGATGTTGGGATGTGGGTTCTTTGGGAGGGTGCGTGTGTTCAGACAATGCGCATTCTACCTCTCGTTTTTCCCCTATGCACGAAGTTTGTCAAATCGGTGGCAAATTCTGCCAGCTGGAGACCTACTGCTTCTTTTATTCCACATTCCTCCCCACATTACTTTTGGTTTTGGGTTCTGTGTAACCCACGGTCTTGGAATATTTTTTGTGTGTTACCATTACACACACATCTTTCATTTGCTGCTTTATTCCATTTTTCTTTTACATTAATTCCCCCTTATGCCAATGGACGGTGTATTTGGTTTTCTAGCAAGGGTGTAGTGAGTCAAGTGGAAAGAAAGTAAAAGACGGATCTATGAAATCAAGAAAGGATCCTCTCGATTTCATAGGAGTTTTATGAGGAATTCTTACAAAACCACCAACAAATTATTGAGCCCATTGATGCCCACAGCCTACACAGGAGGAAACCATGGCTGCTTTGGCACATGGCTGTTCAGTGGCATGAAAAGAAAGAAAGTAAAAGGCAGATTTATGAAATCAAGAAAGGATGCTCTAAGATTTTTAGGATTCTTTGTTGCTGGTTTCTTGCAAAACCACCAACAAATTATCAGCCCCATTGATGTCCACAACTACACCAGAGAAATCAGAAAAGACAAAAGAGAAGAGAGAATTGTACAACTTGAAATCCATAGACTCCTGGCCCTCCTGGTTGTATATCTTAATGGACAATGTAGTGCCCCCCTGGTTCTTCTTCATTGATGGCAATGTATCAGGAGAAAAGGCAGCAGCACTTAAAATATGTGTTTGGACAGTATTGACATTTCATAAACAAAGTGCTGTATGGGAGCAGGGGTAATGGGAAAGGACATTTATGAAAGTAGAATGTCACATGGTGGCCGCATGAGTGAACCATCACAGATCATTTCACATAAAATAATGTGAGATTACACATAGAGAGTCTGAACTCTTGCCCCATGATATCTGCCGTGTGGCACAATCAGGAGACCTTCTGCAAAAAGGAAAAAACAAGAAAGTGGAGAGACATTTTGGATGTGTGAACATACCCTGGCTGGGCTATTCAGCCACCATTCTATAAAAAGAGCAATACCAATATAGATAGGAAGGCATGCAGGGGCTTTTCATCAGAACTGCAACATTAATCCTGATGAAAATCACCCACTCACCCTCTGTGCTATGATTACCCTTGATGGGGTGGGGGGGGGGGAATCCTCCTTTGCCATCATATATAATTTAGTTCTCGGTACTGTAATTGACATGAACTTTTCATTAGCACAATTGAAAATTGCAGAGGAACAATAAGTGGGCCACGTTTACAACAGTGATCGTGTCGGTGGAAATCAAGGACATAGCTGTGCTACCTTCATGACATTGGACAAAGGAGACAAGCAAAGGAGGCATATTTTGCTTCATTAGTTTCCTGTAAGACACATATACAAGAATAATGGTAAAGGCCTTGTGCGGAACCTTGCGTAAAACCCACTGAATTTAATAGAAGGAAAAGCTGAACGGGGGCCAGGCCAAGGTTTATTCCAACTTGAGGTGGGAAGTGAAGCCTCACCTTATTATGCCCTGGTGCCCCCACATTAAAATCCTGCAAAGAGCTGCACCCACCTTGAATCAATGCTGAATTACCTTAGTTTATGAGCATTATTTGTTCAGGAAATACTCGTAAACCAAAATATTATTCTATCAAATCAAATTTCCCCATAGGAACGAAAGGAAACTTACCCAATACATTCTGGGGCCTCTTGCCGCCAGCAGGTCTAGAGGTCTCCACTGGGGTTGGGGCGATGGCTGGAAGCCTCCGCTGCCAGGACCTTTCCCGGTGCTTGTTTTTCAAGGCATTACTCATAGAGTGGAGCAAAATGTTATGAAAAACTTTGCTCGTCTTGCGAAATGCTTGTACACCAAGGTACTCACAAACCAAGGTATTGCTGTACAGTGGTACCTCCAAGTATGAATGCCCCTAATTACAAAAAATTCTACCTATGAAGGAAAATCCGTGGGGATGCTTCAAGATACGAAAATTTAGCCCTTCTTTTTCAGGTTACGAAAGGGAAATGGAAAGTAAAGGTTTCTTTTCAAAATGGGTCCTTCTTGTTTGCAATGGCAGTACTGCCATCTTATGGCCTCCCCACACCACAGTGCTGCAACTGGAAAGAAGGAGCCATTTTGAAAAGGGAAGCTGAGTACCAGGGCTTCCATTTTTCCATGACCTTCACAATATGCCTATTTTGGAGCCACTCTGGAACTATCTGGCACTGTTCGGGGGATTTTTAAAAGTAGAGAGATGAGCTACTGTCATTTGCATGCCTGTTGCTGTTGATTGATTGCTTTCTGGGGGTGTGATTTCCCACTTGGGATGAATTAATCAATTTCCAATGCATTTTTATGGGAAACTGTGTTTCGAGATACAAAAATGTCAAGTTAAGTAAAATGCCATTGGAATGGATTAATTTTGTAATTGGGGGTACCTCTGTGGTTAAGTAGTAACCTATGTTTTGGCATCATTTCCCAGCCTCCTAATTGGAGAAAATTATTTTGAATCCTTTTGGCCATTTGAGGAATTTATAACCTTTTGAAAATGTTTAGATTGGGAAATGATGTTGTGCCACAGGGTTGGCTTGTTGGATGTGACATAATAGACTCCACCTTGTGTTTGCTTTGGTTTAGGTTGTGTAATTTAGTTAAAATTGCCACCCACCCTTGGACATAGGGCATTACTCCAGGTTAGGCCTAAAAATCCCAGATGCCTCTATGACCCGAAAGTGCAGGAAAGACAGCGGCGGAGTCAGAGGATAAAATGTTCCAGCCAGCCAGGGAGGGGGAGGCATCCAACAACCCTCAGAGAGGCCAGGAGGTTCTTGTCAGAGATTGTCCACAGGCAAAGAGAAGCTTTGGGGATCAGGGAAGGCAGCAGTGGGAAGGGATCCAGAGCTTCTTGTAGAAGGCAGGAGGCCAGGCTGCAGGTTGGTAACTGAACCTCATCCCAAATAACAATCTGCCAACCCTCCAGGAGAAACCCAAAGTTCATTTGTTTTCCTCTTCTAACCCCAGGTGTCAGCCAGAGGGGTCTCACTGCCCCTCTCAAGAAAAGCATAGGTGGCAACCACTGAAGAGTTCCAGAAGGCCATATTACACTTCCCAGGCAATATAATTTGTAAACTCAAGTTGTTTTTTAAGAAAAACACTACAACTTCATTTTCCTATAAATCAATTATTGTTTCACAAAAGGTTTACTGCCAAAGCTTTTCAGTGTTATTTTTAACATTTATGCATTTTTCCAATTTAACAATAATATCTCGTGTCCTTTAGAGAAATAATTGTGAATTGCAGAATTTAAAAATATCCATCATCTTCCTTGGCTTCACTCAGGGTTTTTTTTATAACACTCTTTCATTATCTTCTAGTCATGGGGGGGATTGGGAGGGGTCTCACAAGTAGAGTTGCCTAGGGCCTCTCTTCATCTAAATCCAGTCTCGTCCCTATCGCTGCACTGCTTGGTCATACCTCGCTTGTTTTACCTGCATAGGAATAGGTGGGATGGAGGAGAGAGGACAAGTAAACTAAGCTTCAGCAGAAAATAAGCAAATCAACCTATAGGTGCCAATCCTTCCAAGGCTCGCTCTTCCGCTGGGTTGAAAACGGTCTTTTCTTGACCTATCTATTCATCTCATCTTCCTTAGAGTCTTTCACTTGACATAGAAGAGCACTTGGTATCCCAATGGCAATAAAGTGACAGATTTGCTGAGAAATATATTACCTGCTTTCTAATTCTAATTCATGACCTCTCCATAACTGCCTGTCCCAACACCCAAGTAAAGTGAAAACTAAAATAAACAACTAGTTGCAAGCATTTCATACAGAAACACAGACGAAGACCATAGCCCAGGTCATAGACATTCACTCACCTAGATGTGTGATTATCTGCTCATCAGAAATAACAATAATAGTGTTAGAGCATTTTGCTCACCTGCTTCAAAGTGATACTGAGCAGAACCAGTCCAGTTAAATAGCAGGAGGATAAAGCTATATGATTCAGGGGTATGCTTAGGAAAGGGAACAGCTGAATCAGAAACCAATGACTGAAAAATACAGGAATAACTTAAACATATTAGTAATAGATAAGTGGACAAGTAGTGTCCACCACAGATTTTGTTTGTGTTTATATTTCAAATTGGTTTTTCCCTTTCCTTTTTGCTTTATGAAATGTGTGTCACTGGAATAGCTGCTTGTTTTGTTTGTTTCTATTGCACATAAATAAATAAACTAAAAATATATCATTTGGGCTTCTTTTCAAGCAACGCAATGTTTTGGGTCAAAGTATTCAAACTAGTTTTGGGAAGATGCTCAGTTCCAAGTCACAGGCAAGTGTAAACCAAGACCTGGTTGTGAAAAGAAATGGTTTTTAGTTCCTAACAAGTCTGTTGTTTCTAATTAGAGATGGGCACGAAACGCCAAAATGGTGTTTCATTTCATAATTCATTTCCCCACCCCATTTTGTTTCATTAACTATGAAATGAGAATTTTTATTTAAAACAAATTCATAATTTGTTTTAGTGCAGTTCATTTTCTTTTCTTCTTCTTCTTCTTTTTGAACCCTGCTGACCAGTTGTAGAGCAGCCGGATTTTTTTAAAAAATAATTTTTTATTGTTCTTTAATCCTGCCAGGCTGTGGGCTGGATTAGGGTTTTTATTTTATATTTTTATTTTATTTTATTTTATTTTATTTATTATTTTATTTTTAAATGGCTGACCACGTGGCCTGCTTACCAGCTGTAGTGCAGGCCTTTTTATTTATTTATTTATTTTATTTTTAATTCTGCCTCCCCATGGACCGGTTCAGCGGCCTGTTGGTCAGGGCCAGTGCTCGTGGGCCAGTTTGGCAGCCCGCAGGCTGAATCGGGGGTTTTGTTTGTTTGTTTGTTTTATTTTTAATTCTGCCAGCCTGCAGTTCGGGTCTGGTGCTTGCGAGCCAGATTGGTGGCCCATGGGCCAGATCGTGTTTTTTTTATTATTATTTTAAATTTTAATTTAATTTAATTTAATTTCTATTTCTATTTTTTTTAATGGCCAGCCACCGTGGCCCATCTACCAGCTGCAGTGTGAGCTGGTTGGCTTTTTTAAAAAATTCTGCCAGCCCACGGGTTGGGGCAGCAGCCCACGGGTTGGGTCCGGTGCTCGCGGGCCAGTTTGGCAGCCCGCAGGCTGGATTGCTTTTTTTTAAACATTTTATTTTTCTTTTTAAACTTGCTGGCCTGCGGGTCTGGTCGGCAGCCCACAGGTCAGGTCCAGTGCTCACGGGCCAGTTTGGTGGCCCGTGGGCCAGATGGGGGGGGGGGTATTTTTAATTTTTATTTTTAATTCTGCCAGCCCGTGGGCCAGTTCGGCGGCCCATGGGTCGGGTCTTTTTTATTTTATTATTATTATTATTTAAATGGCAGCTACCACGCTGCCTGGCAGGGTTGGTGGGCTGCCAGCCAGGGCTGCAGGTGGTTCAGGTTGGGGGCCCGTGGGCCGGTTCAGTGGCGGATCGGTTTTTTTTTATTTTGTATTCATTTTTAATTTATTTTGTAAATGCCAACTACGTGGCCTGCCGATCAGCTGTAATGCAGGCCTGGTCAGCTTTTGTTTGTTTGTTTGTTTGGTTGGTTGGTTGGTGTTGGGTTTTTTTTTGTCTGGAAGCCCCCCCCCCCCCGGGAGCTGGTGGCAGCAGCGGCAGCTGGAGGACATCCACAGACTCAGAGACTGTCGACCTGCTCCGGGAACAAAACGGAAATTTCTGTTTCATTTCATTTTGTTTTTCTTTGAGGGGGCAGTTCATTATTTGTTTTGTTACCTAACAAAACAAATAACGAATAACAAAATGAATCAAAAGTTCATTTTGTGCCCATATCTATTCCTAATTAAACAGGGCTTCAGCTGTTGTGCTGAAATGTGTTTGCCAATAGCATTACAGGAGAATTGCTAGATAGCAGTATAGTTGAGGTTTCTGCCTGTGAATTTAATTAATTTATTTTATTTTAGATTATTTTTAACCCACCTTTCTCCTTGGAAAAGAACCCAAGGCAGCTTACAGTAATGAGGGATAATATACAGTCCAGTACAATTAAGACATGTTCAAGTCTTTGAGAACAAGGAATTGAGGGACATCTTACAGCATTAATCGACAACATTACATTAAAGCCACAAGGTTATAAGCAGTTATAAACACAAAGTCTATGTGAACCTATAGCTTCATATAAAAGACACATAATGGTAGCCCATTATGTGTCTTTTATATGTGTCCAGACAGAGATTGTTCCTCCTTGACAAGGGCTGGACTCAGTGGGGTCCCTTTCAGCTATGCAGTACTATGATTCTATGACGATGATGATGATGATGATGACTAGGACGACCACAAAGCATCATGGAAGTCAGATGACAAAACCTTCTTTGGTCAACATGTTGCCACATACCCACCAGAGGGCAGTAAGTTCACAGTTTATACTAGAACGCTATCTGAAAAAATGCAGTCATATTTACAGAAGGCAATTCTGCAGTAAATGCTCCAATTCTAGTTTAAACACAGAAAGCCAGAGACTGATAGAAAGGGACAGTTCCAGATAACAGTTATTCCCAGTATGATTCTTGGTACTGAACAACCATTTGATGATAAGGGAATCAGCATCTTGATATTTTTAATCTAACACATGAAAAGACTGAATAATTATGTTCCAAACAGGAGGAATCTTGCTTAGTTAGACCATCAGGTTTTCAGACCAAAACTTTTACAAAGAGTGAAATAATACTAAATTTTAAAGTTTTTTAAAAAATATTAGTCCTATCAGCATCTATAAATCAGTCAATTAACCCAAACTTTTACAGAGTGATACCTTAAGGAGGGGCATGGTGATACCTTATCAATCTGCTATTTCCCCTTCCCAAACCAATCATTTTATCTTCAGTGTTACAGCATAACTGTCACAGGTAGTTATGCTGTAACACTGGATATTACTGTCACATTTCTGGATATTACTGTCACATTTATGTAGCTCATATATGTGCAAGGACTCAACTGCTATAAGGTACATGCAATGATGATGATGATGTTAAAATGTAAAACAAACATTACTAAACCAGGCAGATTAAAATCCTAGGAAAATACACGTACCAATACTTAAGACCACAGAGGAAAAAGCAATCAGAAAAATACCTGAGAACACAGGTTGCAGGTCTCTGTTTCATTTGGAAAGCGAGTTAGATGGGTGATGCTTTAGCAGAAATATCGACTATTTTATCCAACCTGCTGAAGAAGACCTCAAAAGTGTTAAGAGATCAAAATGTGTCAGGCAGTTTGCCAACAAAACGCCATTTTATAGAACCTGGAGACGTAGGATCTATTTAGGTTGTCTCCTTATTTTACACTTTCAGTTATTTCAACAAATAACATTTAACAGATCAGGTCCATCTCTCTGCCACTGACAGCTATCCATCTCCAATGCAGAGTGGAAGCTGGGATTAAGCACAGCATACGATACCTACACCTTTATGTTATTCTATGTGCCCTCAAGTAAGAACTGACAGGCAGTGACCCTAATGGGGCCTTCAAGGAAAGTCAAAGTTGTAGTTTTAATAGTTGCACATCCCTAGTGAGTATCCAGGGCTGATCAGGGACTCAAACTGAGGCCTCCTGAGGCCTAGTCCATCACTTACTCACTATACCACAAAGGAAAGGTATTATATGATTGCAAAATATTGCCTGTTGTTTCTATGTGCCGTCAAGACTTGTGGTAACCCCATGAACGAGCAATCTCCAAAATATCTCTACAGCCCTGCTTAGCTCTTCAAACTCAAGACTGTGGTCTCTAGGGAGTCACTCCATCTTGTATTTGGTCTTCCTCTTTCCCTGCTGCCTTCCACCTTCCCCAGCATTATTATCTTTGCCAGAGGAGTTGGCGTTCTCAGAATGTGCTCGAAGTACAACACCCTCCGTTTCATCAGAGATAGCTCAGGGTTGTCTTTCTGGTGGTCCAAGGTATCTCCTCCAGTGCCCCATTTTGAACAAATCAATTTCTTTTTATGTCAGCTTTCTTTACTGTCCAGCTTTCGCCCATACATGAGGATAAGAAATACAAGAGTGTGGGTGATCTTGCTCCTGTGATCTTTTCTAGTTCCTTCACTGCTGCTTTTCCTAGTCTCAGTCTTTTTCTGGTGACAACTCTGCAACTGCCATTTGGATTGATGATTGAACCAAAGTATGCAAAATATCTATTACAATTTCTTCATTGTCAACATTAAAGTTATGTAGTTCTTCCACAAGCATGACTCTGGTCTTCTTCATTTTCAACTGCAGTTAAACAGAGCTGGCTGAAACTGGTGCCATGCCCTCCGTGACATCTTAGAACTTTGTGCACTGAGCATCTAAGTTCTACGAATAATTCTGTAACAGAGAATTCTGCACTTAACCTCTCTGCCCCCCTTTTGCCAGGAGGCTCACTCACCTTCATCAGTGTGCCACCAGGCTTCTCCCTCAGTGGCACCATGCCAGTCAGGGAAGGAGGTGAGACTGCCTTTCCCCATCTCTTCAGGGAGCTGGCCAGCTTAAAGACAAGACAGGACAGGGAGAATCATAGTGCTTCGTGCCCATCTCTACTCTGTAACCACATTCAGCAGAAAATGAACAATTAAGTCATTGTTCATATCCCTCACCATGCATCAGTCCTATGTTGTGTCCAACAAATGACAGAAGTACTGTAGTAGCTTGTTAAGTAGTGGCTACTCATCTATAAAATTTACCATATATGTTGGAGTGACTAATCAACAAAATTCTGGCTCAAAGAAGTAAGGCTGAGGAAGTTTAAATGCAGGAGAATGAAAAACTAACCACTTTCACCATCCTTAAGGGAAAGTCACATGGGCGGGTGGTTCTAGGAGAAGGGATTGTTGGTGAAGGTCATGTTCCTCTTCCATTCAGCTGGTCACCTTTTCCTTCCATTCTTCTCAAAGAATGCTCTTATCACTAGAAGAGAAGCTGGAGTCAACTCTACAGTATTTACATGAACCGTCCTAGACTGTATTAAATATCTGAAAACTGCCCAAGGGCAATCTTTAAAAGTCGCAACTTTTTTACAATTGCTCAGTATAAAAAAAGAGTGAGTTAAAATTAATTTGATGTATTATAAAGGGGGGGGGGGTTTACTTCCAATGGATTAATATAACAGACTGGAACAGAATTAGCCACGAGCAGGAACATTATTGTATTGAGTAGATTTGCACGTCCATTTAAAAGAACATGACTGGTTTGACTGCCATCCATATGTGATGTGTAACCAGAACTACAGGATTGCCTGAAATTTTAAAAAAAATGTTAAACAGTTTAATGAGCCCTGTGGCACAGTGTTTAAATGCCTGTACTGTAGGTAAAACCATGGTCACAACCTGGGGTTCACTCCCAGGTAGTCGGCTCATGGTTGACTCAGACTTCCATCCTTCCAAGGTCGGTAAAATGAGTACCCATCTTGCTGGGGGGTGGGGGCAATGTGTAGCCTCATACTGTAATTAAACTGTAAACTGCCCAGAGATTTTTTGAAGTGGTATGGGGCAGTATATAACCAGAACACTTTGCTTTTATAAAACAACACACATACAGTATATGAGCTAGAACAGACAACCACACCCACCACAATTTAATGGAAAGGAATAAGACTGCTGCTTGACTACATTACTCACAGTACTTAACGCTTGTGTGCTGTCAAGTCAGTTCTGACTTATGCTGACCCTTTCCAGGATTTTATAGGTAGAGAGAGTACTCAAGAGTGCTTTGCCCCTCTCTTCTTCTGGGAGTGCCTTCAGTCTGTGCAGAGTACCCAAGGCCACACAGGCTGACTCTACTCACAGGTGGCTCCACAGCCAGCTAGCTAAACCATTGAACTCTCCGGCCAGCTAGCTGCCTACACAAGCTTTGGTTTAAAAAAAATGAAAAGACAATGTATTACTATTAGAAATCAGCCACAATAAACACAGCTGATTCTAATAATCTTCAAAAGTGAGGACCACTTAAACTTTAAGTGGAAAGGAAGAGGGAGATGCTGCTCTCTGGAGTGACTCTTTGCTATTTTATTTTATTTTATTTTATTTTATTTCATTTTTTCTTTTCTTTCTTTCTTTCTTTCTTTCTTTCTTTCTTTCTTTCTTTCTTTCTTTCTTTCTTTCTTTCTTTCTTTCTTTCTTTGTAACACATGTAGTGAGCCTAATGCAAAAGTAATCCACATCTTAATGGGTTTAGCAAGCCATGCAGCTACTGTATGTGTGTTGTTTGGTGAATAGAGATGGGCACGAAATGAACTTTTGGTTCATTTCATTATTCGTTGTTTGTTTTCATTACCTAAAAAAAATTAAAAATAATAATAAATCACGCAAAGTGGGAAAAAATGAATAACGAATCTAAACAAAACAACAAAATTAATATTTCCATAAAAATTCATTAAAAATGAACCAAACCAAACCAAACTGAACCTTAAAATGAACCAAACCAAAACGAATTGCCATTTTTGGGTTCGTGCCCATCTCTATTGGTGAAGTTTTAACTCTGCCAGCAGTTGCCCCAATTCATTCAGTTCATCCATGGCCTTACAAACGAGCAAGAGGACATGTGCTAAAACAGCTAATTCTGAAACAGACATACCTAGAAGAGCATAAATGTGCCACTATCTTGGGTGGAATCCAGTTGCTGTGTGACAAATATTCTTCTTAGCTGGTAACAGGATGACCAGGATACTGCTGGAGTAACCCAGCATCATTGGAGTAGGGTGAAGAGTGTACTGCCTATCTCACTGAAGTGAGGCTGGGCCACAAGGGAGCAGGTCATACAGAAGCCTGCTCCAACTCATAACTCTTACGAAAGCTTTGAAACTCATGACAACTAGAGGGCCACTGCTTTCTTTTTGTGCCAGGCCAATACTCTGGTGAGCCCAAGGTGCTACAAATTGCTTGCCGCGTGCTTCAGCCTCTCACTTCTGCAAGATTTGTTCATGATCATCACCACCATCCCACCGTTCTACACCACACTGCATAAGGAAACTAACAACAAGCTGTTCTGGAGGAGATAAAAGCAATGGGTTGCTTTATGGGAACAATGCTCCGTATGCGCTGTACAACCCTACATGCCTCCGTTCAGAAGTCAGTGCGACTTTTGTCTCAGCCAGGTAAGTGTGCATCACGTTGACGCCTCCCAGTTTAATCCATTTTATGCCAGCTGAGAAGAAATTCCCACAGAACATGAGCAGAAGATGCTATGCTTGCCACTCATTACCATGTCTGTGTTTATTATTTTTCATTTCATATTTTCTCTGTTTGTGCATACAAACATTCTAAAAGGTGAACTTTTAAATAAGGAATGTATTCTAATGCTAATAAACAATAGATGCTGCCACGTAGCATTCCAAAATGTGATAATTGTTGATGGGGAATTTCCCTTTCCGCTCTCATTCTTCATCAGCAACGAGTAAGACAGAAGATGACACCACTAACTGACAACATATTTTGAAGTATACATACTGAAGTATACATTATACATACTGTTTGAGTAATCTTTCTTTCTGTCTATATTTCAGCTAGACTTCTAAGAAATGAGGAAATAACCTTTAGAAATTCATTTGAAAAATGAGAAAGGAAAAAGTATGTACCCCATTCTCAAGGAAATCAGGCATATCATTTTAAAAGGCATGTGTTATGTCGCTTTTCACTGGGGGGGAGTCAAGAAATTGATCTGTTTCATTAGTATCTTGCATTCTGGAATTCCACAGCAGAGGCTGACAAAACCCATAGTATTAATGCTGGGGAAAGAAAGCAAATATGGTTGTAATTGAAAAACTCATTTTCTTGCTTTCAGAAATGAGCGATATAATTATACAGTAATATCGATTTGTACCCCCTTATTCCTTTAAAATATCATTTCTCCACTTGGAAACAAAAAAACCTCTGTATGCTTGCTGTCAGAATGTACTAACTGTATCAACTGAAGTGTGTGTGTGTGTGTGTGTGTGTGAAGATACAACTCAACCAACTGCGGGCAGAAAGGTACTGTTGAAATGTTCATGAGCACACACCAGCGGTAGACAACTTATGATCAATGTTGACAAAATTAGGATTAATGTCTGTAACCTTCCACCGTCTATTTAATGATATTACCTGACAAGAGAACAGGTGATATACCCAGGCCATGTCTAAGATGGGGAGTGAAGGAACGCCACGTTTAGTGGCATCCTGCGAGATGAAAATCCTGGTATTGAACAAGGTAGCTCTTGTTTCCTTTGCCTGGTGTTGCAATTTGTTTGCTTTGAAAATAAGCTTTAAAGGCACTGCTCAGCTCTTCTGATTATTTATCAGGATCTCTCTCTTTTTTTTTTCAAAGCTGGAAGCCTGATGCACAGTTAGAAAAGCTCCCAGGAAATTCAATAGATCTGTCAGAAAGATCAGAAAGGATTGTGGAAACTGGACTTCTTTTCTTGTGTGATCGAAACGTTTCACTACTGATCCAAGTGAGTAGCGAAACATTTCGATCTCACAAGAAGTCCAGTTACCATGACTCATCTTCTGGATAACCTCACCTGGTTGACTGAGAACTTTCACAGACATATCAGAAAGGATAGTTCTTCCAGTAGTCTAAAAATCTGAAGCCATTCTGATGGGAGAAGCAGAAAAAGATACCTTACTGGAAAACTATTACATTCTGGGTTTTTTTTTGTGAGATGTGGAAATAAACTTTACAGGATAAGCAGCTCTGATAATGTTGATGGTACACCTTTTATGTACTGTAAGTACCGATGGTAGGATCATTCCACAAAAGCATACTTCCACTGCATGCTCCTATCTGAAGACCTGATTGCTCCTATCTGAAGACCAAGAAGGTCACTGTCATCCCTTCAAAAAGGCCTGGAGAATCGGTTGACTTGTTTTTAGCTATCCTACTACAACTGACATGTGAATAACAGATAGAAGGAAAATAAAAGGTAAAGGCAAAGTTCCCTCCCCCCCCCCGCACATGTGTGCTAGTCATGTCCGACTCTAGGGGTGGTGTTCATCTCCCTTTTCAAGCCAAAGAGCCTGTGTTGTGCAAGTCCATGGCCATGTGGCCAGCATGGCTGAAAACATCTCTGCACACAGAACACTGTTTTACCTTCTTGCTTTTTATGGTGGTACCTGTTTATCTACTTGCATTTACATGCTTTGAAACTGCTAGGTTGGCAGGAGCTGGGGTTAACATCAGGAGCTCGCTCCATTGTGTGGCACCCGGGATTCAAACCGCCGAGCTGCCAACTTTGCAGCTGACAGTTTCAGTGCTCTAGCCCTCTGAGCCACCACACCCCCTAGAAGGAAAATACAGCACAAGTAATAGCCAAGTGTTCCAGTCCCAGATTGGCTAGTTCCCTCTTAACCTCTACATGAATGTGAAGTAGAGATGGGCATGAAATGGAAAATTAATGTTTCGTTTCATTTCATTACTTACTGTATTTTATTTCATTTGGTTACCAAACAACGTTTTGTTGAATTTTATTAACAAAACAAAATGAGTAGCAAAAAGAATCAGAAGCTGCCACCACCCAGGTGAAGGTTTTTGACAGATCAGGCTGTTTCCAGTGGGGACAGTCCCAGCTGTCAAAAAAACCCCACCTGAGTGGTGGCAGCTTCCCAATTGTTCTGACCTGTCAAACCGAGCTGGGAGGCAGGTGGCAAGGCAAAATGGAGGAAGCAGCACTCCGTTTGAATTTCCCGCTGATTGCTGCATTCTCCCTTGCCACCCCGCTTCAAAGCTGGGGCTTTTTGACAGGTTGGGGTGATAGGGGGAGGGGGTCATCTGGGAGGCAGGGGAGGGGCAAAAGGCAGAAAGGAGCAGGCAGTTGGGAAAAATCTGCTTCTTTCTGCCTTTTGCCACTCCCCCACCTCCCAGCTGGGGCTTTTTAGAATTAGAATACTTTTATTGGCCAAGTGTGGTTAGACACACCCAGAATTTGTTTTGGTAAAAATGCTCTCTCTATATAAAAGGAAATATAAGAATCATATAGTCAACAATAAAAACACAGTACAATACTACAATATAACCTATTATTTAAAAAGGAAGAAGAAATGTAAAAATTAATTATTCAACAGTTTGATAGCACTTGGAAAGAAACTTGGAAAGGTTCGGGTGTTGGGGTACCCCCTCCCCACACCCCGACCTGTCAATAAGCCTCAGCTGGAATGCATGGGAAGGGGTGATAGGCAGAAAGGAGCAGACTGATTTAAAAACTGCTTCTTTCTGCCTATTGCCTCTCTCCCACCTTCCAGCTGTTTGGGGGTTTGTTTGTTTTTTGACAGGTTGGGGAGGGGGTTAGGGGGCACCCCCTCTCCACAGACCTCCCTGTAAAAAACCCACTGGGAGGTGCTAGAAGACCAGGGGTTCCCTGATGCTGCAGGCGCTGAGCTCACATCAGGAGGGAACCCCCTGGTCTTCTCCAAAATAGCATTGGGATTCCCTTACCAGAGGGAGAACATCAGTGCTGCCCTCACAGCCCCCTGCTGTGGGATTCTCCACTGGTAAATTCACAAAGGGCTCGTTTGAATATATTGGTGCCTTCTCTGTTCTCCGGAACTGCCTCGCCTCCCAGCTTTTTTTTTTTTTGACAGATTGTACTGTCAAAATCAGCTGGGTGGCAGTGGCGAGAACCAAGCAGGGAAAGAGCCATGGGATTGCAGCCCCTTGCCTAAAGGGAGATCTGACAGAAGCTTCCTGGTTCAGTTCCTCCAAACCAAAAACATCATTTCACTTCAGTTCGTGATGACACACTGTCTGCCATTTCGTTTCATTTCAAAACATTTCAAAACTGTACAAAACAACAAAACAGCGTCTCATGTTTCATAAGGTGCCCATCCCTAATGTGATCCCACATCAAAACATGGTATGTACAGGGTTCTGCCAGATGGCATATCTACATCTCTGGCACCAAATAATTTCTACATATTATAAATGTGGAGACAGGTCAACAATCTAGCTTGCAAGCTGCTACTTCACACTCCTAAAAATAAGCTCTGCAGGAGAGCCTCTGAAGACATGGTCATTTTCACTTGAGCATTCTGAAGCGTATTGTATCTACTCAGGCTAAAGACAATGGGCTATTAAAATGGAAGGAGATGAAATAACACAACTGAAAAATTAAATCAGAGTATGAGGAAGACACAACATTTCTAGGAGTAAACTTTCCAGCTCTGAGTTTCATTCTGATACAATGATCTAAATTTTTTAAAAAGACTGTAGTTCAATTAAAACATTTTAATTGATTACTTGTCTGCTTTAAACTGAGCAATTCATTCGTACCAAATATTTGGCTGTCACCAAAAGTGTCATAGAGTGCCTTTTTGAGCTGTGAAATAATATACAATTTAAGGAAAATAGTTCCCAATAATTCTTGAAAGAAAAAGACCATGTCAAATGTTCTGTTTTAATTCCATATCCCGGTCTCTAAAGGCACAAAGCAAACCATGCACTTTTAATGTTCAACCCCATAAAATAAAATCTGTCTTGAGCAAAATAATTGCCTCTGATGGTTACGTTGAATCAAGAGGTGTTGCTCACCACTTAAACTAGGATCCCTAGCTTTTCAACACTAGCTTGAAGGAATGGTTAAAATGCAGAATGAGAGTGGATATATCAGGCATGCTAATTCTCTCCAAGCTGTGAAGCAATCATGCTTTCCCTTAGCTTGATCCTCTTCGTAGCCTTGTTGTGAGAATAATGTGTGGAAGAAAAGAACCCTGAGCTTATTGAAGGAAATTTAAATTAAAAAATTAATTCAAAAAACAAGCCTTTCCCAATCACACTACGACCGTTGTGATTATGTTCCAGTAAGCTTAAAAGCATAGTATTCTTTTCTCCTTCCTCAATGATCAAGAAACTAAGAACACCCACCTTGTCCTTGCAATTAATTATTTAATCAACCTCAGCTTGACTGCATAGCCAATATTGCACACACACCGTTTGCACACAAGAAGCAGACAGAACTGGCCATTGTGGATGCAGTTGAAACTGCTTCTCGCCTTGAGCCTACTCATGTATTTGAGGTGTGGCCCTGCCCATATCACAAGATGGTGTGCATTCATTCCATACGGTGTTACCCAGCCCCGATGCGTCATCCAGGATCTGCCGCAAATCCTTCTCAAAATACCACTGTCAGATCAAAAGATTATATGAGATGAATTGCAGAGACATCCGATACCATAGGTGCTGATTGAAAGGGAATCTTCCTTTTGTTTCCCTTCAACTGCATGTCATCACAGCTATCTTGACTTTGGATACAACAGCTCTAAACAATAAAGTTGTGTTGTACCCTAACCAGACTCCAGTGTTTTTTCAGCCAATAAATCCTTATCTTTCCTGCATTTCCTTTTCCATTTCTTTAACCTATGATTAGTTGTTAACTATCTGTACTTTTCTATTTCTTTCTTTTTTGTTCTGTGACCTACATGTTTGACTGCCTGCATTTTATGTGGATTTTTAAAATTCCTATTATTTCTTGGACTGTATTCATTTGCATTGTTCAGTCCAAATGAAGAACATATCCTATGGAAAACCAGTCTCAATTCAGATGAAGGAGGGGTGAAAACCGCTAGAAGAAAGATCAATAAATGATGATATGCAGATGATACCATCTTACTCGCAGAAAGCAGCAATGTCCTAAAATGACCTCTAGTGAAAGAAGAAAATGCTAAACCAGAACTGCAGTTGAACATGAAGACCAAAATCTTGACTAAAGAGAACTACACAAGTTTAATGTTGATGACAAAGGCTGATACTTCACGTCCATCTCATTGCTGTTCGCGGTTCCGCTGGGGACCGGTTACGATGAAATCTAACTGCACGTCCGTTGCGGGACGAGGGGAGTTCGTCCTGACCACGCCCCCTGAACTGCGATCTAAGCGGGATGAGAGATTCCCCTCCCTGGCCTCGAGAATCTCCTCATGTTGCTTCTCGTTCCAAGATGAGTGCCCATGAAGTAAGGCTCGTCACGCAACGTGCCATTCTCCATCTAGTGGCAGGAGTGCAAAGTGCCATTTGCCAGTACATTCCCTATGGAGCAACGCAATGCAGAGATATTTAAAGACAAATGCCTCAAACTTAGCTCCGTAACGCATTGAAGGCAAGGCTTCGGAGAATTGAAACATCGAAAAATGGAAGGTTGCCCCCCCAAAAAAAACAGAGAACAAAGGCATGGAATTTCACATCTCATCATGGAATGAGGATGTGCAGAAACAGTCATGCCGGTATCATCAATCACGCCCGTGCATACACGGGAACAGGGACAGAACCGCAAGAAGGCCATGTGACCGCGACCGACATCAACACGCAATGAACTTCCTCCCGGGACGAGAATGGACATGAAGTAGCTGTCAAAGAGGTTAAGACTGAAATAGTGAAAGATTATGTATACATTAGTTCAATCGCCAATCCAAATCGAGACTGCAGCCAAGAGACCAGAAGGGGACTGAGACTAGGAAGGACAACAATGAAGATCATGGATTGTAAGGATTTGTCACTGGGACCAAGACTGAAATTATTCACACTATTGTATTCACGCTCACTATGTACAGGTTGGAAAGCTGGAAGATAAAGAAAACTGACAGGAAACAAAATTGATTCATTTGAAATGTGGTCGGGAGGAGAGCTTTGCGGATATCCTGGACTGCCAGAAAGACAAACAAGTGAGTCTTAGATCAAATCAATCCTGAACTATCTCTAGAGGCAAAAAAAAATGATGAAACTGAGGGTGTCATACATTGAGCACATCATGAGGAGGCAAGATTTTCTGGAGAAGGTGACAGACAATGTTGGGAAAGGTGGAAGGCAGCAAGAAAAGAAGACAAAATAGGAGATGGATCGACTCCATCAAAAAATCCACAGGCTTGAGCTTATTAGGTAAATCAAGAGTTTCTCTGGTTGTTCTAACCAAAGTGGGTAGAAAGGAGACTTTGGAGGCTATGAAACTGCCTGGCTGGCACTTCAAGAGCCAGGAACACTTTGGCAATTAACTACCTCCAGCCCCTTTAGAGCTTCATAACAAAGTCCCCTTACCCCCCCAAATATTTCCAGATTTCAGGGGGTTCCCTTAAATCAATTCGGGAAGGTACCGCTGCTACTTTGGAGCCCCAGGATAAGTAAATGTTGATTGCAGTTTTTAAAAATAATTTTTGAGTGTGCATTTTTTTAAAAATATGCACTCAAATTTTACTTGCCTTAGGGCAACAAAGTAGCAGGGGTACGTTCAGAAAGCAATTTTAGGGAATCCCCTGAAATTTGGAAACATTTGGGGTAAGGGAGCTGAGTTATGTAGGTCCAAATGGGGTGCCCTAGGGGAAAAAACCCTCTAATTGGAATCATATGTGAAGCGGAAGCAGAGCTGTCGCTCACCTGATCAGCTTCTAATTCCAATTAGAAGGGTTTTTTCCTAGGGGCAACCACTTTGGAGCATCATAACTCAGCTCCCTGAACCGCAACCTTTCCAAATTCATGGGGTAGGCTAGAATCACTTTCTGAAGGTACCCCTGTAATTTCCTCTAGAACAAATCATTTCATTCTAGAGGGGGAAATGATGTTTCATTTTGTTTGTAATGAAACACTGCTTTCCCGTTTCATTTTGTTTTGTTAGCTAACAAAATGATGAAATAGTGTTTCATTTTTCATTAGGTGTCCATCCCTAGTCATCAAGTTTTTAACAGCTACTGGATGGTTTGGTGCAAATAAAAAGGGGGGGCTAAAGTAATTCCTTTTCTTATAAAATAAAAAAGGTGTTTGAAATATATTTCAGTAGTCTATCTGCTGAAGAAAATGGTCACCTATGTCTGAAGTAGGTGGCAAGCCACATGTATAATTTTTAAAAAAATCATAACTCTCAAAGTATTTAACCAGGTCCCTCCATTTGGCACAAAGCAGCATACAGACTGTTTTCTCATATTGTACCAACTCAAGCCACTATCTCACCTGGGGGAAGATCCAGATATTGAGAAAGTCCGGCTTTTCTTCTTTGTTGGTCACATGACCGAAGATGTGGGTATTCCGTTCCCACTACAAGGATTTTTTTTAAAAGCACCGATCAGCCCCAGGGCCAGCTGTTCAGCACTGGGGGGGATTAAAAAATTAAAAAAGTGCTGACAGCCTGAAGGCCAGCTGGTCAGCGCTGGGGGGGGGAATTAAAAAATTAAAAAAGTGCTGACAGCCTGAAGGCCAGCTGGTCAGCGCTGGGGGGGGGGAATAAAAATAAAATTTAAATTTAAAAATTGCCGACCGGCCCGAGGGCCAGCTGGTCGGCGCTAGGGGGGGGGAAGCAGAAATCTGGATCATATGTGTGTTCCCATGACTTCTGGCTCTGGAAAAATGTGGATTTTTAACCAGAGCAAAAAATTCCCTACTTCTCAGGTACGTCTTGGAAAACTCGCTAAAGGGGGGCATTGCCTTTTTTTTAAAAGCCCAGTGGCCATGGGGACAAGATTTTTTGAAACAGTTTATCTGGAAATTTAATCAGGATTTGAAAGAATGACTGATAAGAGCCCCTAGTGTACATCTGATATCTAGTTTAAAATGTGTGTGTATGTATGTGTGTGATATAAATTCTCCACCCTCACCACCATTTTTGATTGTCTCATAGAAGGTCAATTTGTTGTGCTGTGCAATAACATATGCTGCACTCCTGGTCATAAACAGCCAATTGTTCCCCGCTAGCTCTATGTGTACTTTGTTTTTTAAATGGAAAGGACACTACACTAGTTTTGCTCAGAAAACGTCTGCCAGTTATGGAGATCCTGGAAAAAAACAATAGCACTCACTCACTAACTTTTCTCTGGAGATGATGGATCTTGTGGAACTTGGTGTCACATCAGTATAAAACAGCCTAATTCAGTATGAAGGAAGGATTTACCCACTGTCATTTACATTTCTAAAATGGCCTTTAGCTAATTGTGGTCAGAAATGGGTGTGGCGGTTCCCATTTTCATGGTGAGGTAGCAGCATGAAAGAGAACAGGACTCCTGTAATAGCTGAGTGAAGACGGCATATCAGAAGATATGGGGTGCATGAAATTCCCTCTTCCAAACCTTTAGTTGTATAGAGCCTTTACCTTTCCATCTGAGCTACCAAACTCTATATAGGCTTATGCAGTTATGTTTGGCCAGGCTTCTAGAGGGTGTTGTTTCTTTCACTAGCTCCTACGTTTTGTATCATTTAGGCTGATTTGTGCACTATTATAGTTGGTCCTAATAAAGGCATTGCTTAAACATAGATTCCTCCCCATAATGGACTAGCATGCAGAATTTTTGAAAAATAAGAAACACCGCTGGGAGTGATATTCGTTCTTTCAGAAGTTTGGGTCTAAAGAAGTTATATTCCACACGTGGTATAAACACTCTTTTTATGAATTATTTCATGTATTCCAAACCTGCCACTAATAGGCCCTATGACTACTACTGTGTGTCACAAAGAAGAAATCAAACTAAGATCCTACCTTATAAAAGTGGAAAACCTCAGAAGTTGTCCTTATGTGATTTTGGAAGACTGCAACTTAGAAAGAACTATGACTAATTCTTAATGTTGCAATATTATCACCCCTTTGCTATGGAACCACCTCCCGAGTGAGCTGCGCCTTGCAGAGTCCCTGCCCGCCTTCAGAAAGGTTTTGAAAACCATGCTTTTCAGGGAGGCATATGGCGACCATTAACTTGATTTATTTATTTATTCTCCTTCTCCTGTTCTCCTGCCCATTGATCCATCTTGCTAGGGTTTTTCCCTATTTTTGGTACTGTATTGCTTTTTTTTAAAAAAAACTTGTAAACCGCCCAGAGTTCCAGATTGGAAGATGGGCAGTACAAAAATGAAGCAAATAAATAAATAATAATAAATAAATATCACAAAATTAGAGAAAAAGAATGACCTGAACAATGGGTTCATTCATTATCACAATGTCTTCATTGAATAGTGAGTATTCCAGTTTCTTTTCATTGTCATATTCAATATATTTTTAAGAAATATGAGAAAAATGCAGAACTAGGGGGAAATAATCCAAAAATCAACTTTGCTGTTCGGTGGGGCATAGTTTGTATCGTGTGACCAATGGCAGCTAAATTGAGAGGAACAAAATTCAGTTTCCACTTTATCATTCCTATTCTTATTGCTTTCTTTACTGACTCCAGTACAGCCCTGGATTAAGTCCAACGTAACAAGCTGATGGAGTTATTGGTATACAAAGAGAGTAAAGAGATCTTTGTATAATTGGAGAGATATATCAGAAACAAAAAACTGCAGTAAACGCTGAAATCAAATTATATTGGACATAGAGAAGCAAAGTGGAACATGATGATTGTTATTTCACCCCCATTTATCAATTTGTACTCTGAACGCATCTTTAGAAAAGCAGTCATTGATTAAAAAGATATCAAATGGTCACTGGAGAGGTTACCAGCATCAGTCAAGAACAGAGAAAACTTGGACAAAATTCTTGGACAATTTAAATGGATTTCAGAGTTATACATTGAGAAAAGCAAGTAATGAACATTTGTGGGTGAGAAGTGGTAACTAATGAAAAAAGGAGTCAAGTTAGTGGATCTTCTCTTGCCTCTTTCTGAATGATGGTAACTAGAGATGGGCACGACTTAGCGGTATTCCCGTTTCCGTTTCCGTTACTCGTTTCCGTTACTCTACGGAAACGGTAACGGGAATTACTCTGCCAGACTTCGAGCTCGAACCAACGAACGAACAATTTTGGTCTGATTTGTTGTGCTCGTTCCTTGCATCGCGCGATATGCCACGCGGCACAGAAAAAAAGTTTTTAAAAGTTAAAAAAACCCGATTCCCGGCCAAAAAGCAGGCGGAAAAATGCCTGCCGTGCCTCAGGGCACCTACCAGAGGGGTTGTTTCTGGAGGTCCCCGGCCTCCCCCCCATCCCCCGTCCTAGTGGGCTGCTCTGTGGGACTCGCCGCAGGCTCGCAGCCAGCCAGCAAAAAGCCCAGTCTCGCCGGCCGCTGGCCGCCGCAATTAAAGCACAAGCAAGCGGCACGGACGGCACAGGAAAAAACTTTTAAACTCTCCCCCCACCCATTCCCGGGACAAAAAAGCAGGCGGAAAAATGCCTGCTTGACTAAGGACGCAGGGCACCTACCGGAGGGGCGGTTTCTGGAGGGGCGGTCCTGCCTCCCCCCCGTCCTGGGCAGCCGGACTCGAGTCGCCATTTCGCCATGCCATGCGGTGCGGGCGGGGGATCCAAAATGGGGTGGCAAACGCAATATTGTTTTTGAAATTGTGGTCCAAAAACACACAAGCACAACAGAAACACGCGAAAATTTATAAACTGCCAGATTTTTCACAGTAGCAGTGGGTTTTTTCTTGCAACAAAATGTCTCTCCTCTCCTCCTCTGTCCTCCATTGATTTTATTTTATTTTATTTTATTTACACCTGCGCAATGATGGGCTGGCCGAGTGGCCAGCCATGTGGGAGTGGACGACCATGCAAATTTTTGGAGCCATCCCACCAATCGCATGGCCACTTGGCCATGGAGACTTCTGGGATGTCCCAAAAAGCCCCCTAAAACCTGCCCTAGCCCCCCTAACCCTAACCCTAACCCTTGACTCCATACCCATAGGTCACAGACTGTCTTCTTAGTGGGTCAGAGAGGCACCCAGAGGTGCAACCCACTAGCCCACCGTAACCTTACCCGTCACTAGCCTAACCCTAGCCCTTGCACTAACCCACCTTAACCCTAAGACAGATCTACTTGCTTGCATTGCACTACACGCAGCAAGTACAATTCCCTTCTGTGTGAGACATGGTGGTGCGAGAGCCTTAGTTAGGCATCTCACTATGGCTCTGGGTTCAGTGCCATCCACTAGTCTTCACAGTCACTGTCTGCACATTCTGTTATGCAATATCCATATGGCTATTGCATAGCATTTTGCAGCAGCAGCAGGTGAGGAGGGGAGACCCCCATGTTGAGGGGTCTCTTGGAGCCTGCTTCCCCTTCCTAGTGGGTGAGGATAGGAGGCACCCATGGGTGCCTCCAGGAGCCCACTTTCCCTTATAGTGGGCCAGAGGAGGCACCCACCCCAGAGAGGTGCCTCCAGGAGCCCGCTCCCCCCCAAAAAAACCCAGTACTAACAACGAAAAAACGAAATAACAAACCGACTAATTTTTGCGAATTTTCGCGAAAAATGGAGACGACCCAAAACGGGACCAGCCCGACTAACGACAACTCGAAAAAATTTTTTTCAAGTCGTGCCCATCTCTAATGGTAACCACAAGAGGATATCCCACAGACCAGATTGACGTTGGTGTGTCTTCAACATTCAGGCTGCCCTTTGCTATGTAAAGTTTGGCATCCTGCTTCCTACTGGCAAAAGGCACATGATATTGCACAGCCTTTCCTGGAATTTTGAATCATGACCACAGAATTCTGACCATGGGTTTTTGAAGAAATGAATTGCTTAAAAGGCAGAAAGCTAACATAGCCTTTGAAATCCTTGGAGTCATCCTTCTTTCAGCACTTAATTGAAGAACTCTTTAACAACTACTGTTAAGATAATCACCAAACTGGTATCATATGCATTTTGTCATAGGCTTCTCTGTGGATCTGAAGTCCGCAAAAACTTACCGTATTTATCGGCGTATAACACGCACAGGCGTATAACACACACCTTCATTTTAAGAGGGAAATTTCAGGAAAAAATTTAAATTTCAAATAAAGAACTTTCTCCAATTTCTACCTTTCTCTCTCTCTCTCTTTCTCTCTCTCTCTCTCTCTCTCTCTCTCTCTCTCTCTGCTTCTCCCTTTGCAGGCATTTGGTGCATTTTTTTCCACCCTGAATGCTGCAATGTCTCATTCTTTTCACCGGACAGACTGCATTTCCTTTGATCGTTTAACCGGGACGTTTCCTGAGGATACTGCACGAATATTGTATATTTCCCCCCCGACTCTCCACCCCACCCCACCCAACCCCTCCCTTCCCCTCCCCACCCAACCCAACCCAACCCGCATCTACCTGCGATGCATCCAATTTTTTTTAACTCGTTCTCCTCCTCTCTTCCTCCCCTCCTTTTCTCCCCTAAAGAACCACCGAATGACATCATCCTAAAACTCAGCCCTGCCCACCGGCTTCCCCAATTGGCTTCCCATGGCCCCCCGCCCTCCGCCCACCCGCCTTTCCATTCATTGGTTTGGTCTCCTTGCCACTCGGGCTCCAGCCTCCCTCTCCTGTCCCTACGCGTGGGCGGTGCCTGAGGGGCTGCCCCGGCCTAGATCAACTGCTCGTTGGTCCGTGTCCCGGTCAATCAGAGTTTTTTTAAAGGGCCAGGTTCGGCCGAGCTTTTGCACGGAGCGAAGGGGTGGGCCTTTTCTGCTCTCCTCTCTCTCTCTCTCGCTGGGTCTGCCTGGGCAGGCGGGCGGGCGGGCTGGAGGGGTAGCGGGTGGGGGCGCCAGGCGGTGGCCGACCGGACAGACTGCATATCAGCGTATAACACGCATACATCATTTGCCCCCTAATTTCAGGGGGGGGGAAGTGCATATTATACGCCGATAAATACGGTACATCTAATAAACTTCTTTACAAGGTTGCATTATTCATAAGTCTGACTAGACGGAAGCTTAGAGGCCTCATAGGGACTAGGGGACTGTGAATTATGCACTTATATTAATTAAATAAATATATACAAGAACAATATTCAGTCTCATAGTTCAATATCCATCCATCTGTAAATTTCATTTTGTATAACTGATTTAGAACATCTACATGTCGAAATGAACAAATATACAAGAATCCTGTTTCACTTCCTTTTTCCCATATTAATGCCCTCACATATATTTCAATTAATCATAAAATCATCGAATATTGAAGTTGGAAGGGGTCTTATAAGGCCATCAAGTCCAACCCCCTGCTCCATTCAGGCATACAAATCAAAGCATATCTGCCAGGTGGTTGTCCACATTTCTTTTGAATGCCTCAAGTGTTGGAGCACTCACCACCCACCTCCTGAGGTAATGGGTTCCATTGCCATACTGCTTTAACTGTTAGGATGTTTTTCCTGATATTAAGCGGAAAGCTGGATTCTCCTTACTTGAGCCCATTGTTGCATGCCCTGCACTCTGGCATGATTGAGAAGAGATCCTGCCCCTCCTCTGTATGACAGCCTTTCAAAGGTTCATATTGCCACCAAGTCTTCTTTTGTCCAGGCTAAACATGCCCAGTTCTTTCAGTCTTTCCTCACAGGGAATCATAGAATCATAGAGTTGGAAGAGACATCAACGACCATCTAGTCCAGCCCCCTGACATGCAGGAACTAGAGATGGGCACAAAACAGAAAAATGGTGTTTCGGTTTTTCATTTGTCGTTGAGAGGTCTGTTTCGGTTCGTTTCGGTTTGTTGGGAATTTTTTGAAAAATTTCGTTAACGTTTTTCGTTTTTTCGTTTGTCGTTTCTACCTGCTTTTTGCATGATTTTTAAAGCATTTCCGTGCGCAGGCATCCCCCAATGCCCCAGACCAGAGGGAAAATACTAAAAAAAAAATGGATGCTGGCAGA
Organism: Phrynocephalus guinanensis; assembly: GCA_037367245.1. Lineage (NCBI taxonomy): Eukaryota > Metazoa > Chordata > Lepidosauria > Squamata > Agamidae > Phrynocephalus > Phrynocephalus guinanensis. Next base: position 95,104,180 of record CM074732.1, read on the forward strand.
GACACAGTATAGACTAGGTATGCAGGGAGGCTGCAAAGGCAGCGACAAAAACAAACGTTTTAAGGACCCCAACCCCCCTGGTAGGTATTATCAGGCAATATAAATAATTATCGCTGAGTTTTTACGGATGTCCAGGGCGTTTTTTAACATTTAAAACAGCTCATTTCATTGTGCATCGCCATTAACGGAAATGAAACGTAACGACCACAATTTTCGTGGTTCTGTTCGTTTCATTTCATTTTCATCACAATTTTCGTTTGTCATTTCATTACGTAACGGAAACGACAAACGGTAACGGAAATGAAAAAATGTTCGTTCCGTGCCCATCTCTAGCAGGAATCTCCATCACAGGTCTCCTGACAGATGGCCATCCAACCTCTGCTTAAAAACCTCCAAAGGAGGAAACTCCACCACCCTCCGTGGCAGCATATTCCACTGCTCAACAGCTCTAACTGTCTTGAAGTTCTTCCTAATGTTTGAATTGAATCTCTTTTCCTATAGTTTGAGAACATTACCCCATGTCCTAGTCTCTGAAGCCTAGTCTCTGAAGTCTCTTCCAGCGCCCTCATCACCCATGTCACCCCCCTCTGAATTTGTTCCAGTTTGTCAACATCTTTCTTGAAGTGTGGTGTCCAAAACTGGCAACAAGACCAAAACTTAACCAGTGCTGAATAGAGGGGGATGAGTACCTTGTGGGATTTGGAAATTATACTTCTGTTGATGTAGCCTAAAATAGCATTTGCCTTTTTTGTGACCATAACACAGTGCTGGCTCATATTCAGCTTATGATCTACCAGAATTCCAAGATACCTCTCACTTGTAGCATGCTGAGCCAGGTGCCCCCATCTTGTAATTGTGCATTAGATTTCTTCTTCTTGGTGCAGAACTTTGCACTTATCTCTATTAAATTTCATTCAGATGATTTCAGCCTAGTGTTCTAGCCTATCAAGATCATTTTGAATTTTATTTCTGTCTTCCAGGATATTAGCTATTCCACCCAATTTTGTGTCACCTGTGGATTTGGCAAGCATTCGCTGCCCCCACCCTTTTCCAAGTGATTAATAAAAATGTCAAAGAACACTGGATCCAGGACTGAACCTTGGGTTACCCGCCTTAGTGAAGGAGCCATTAATCATCACTCTCTAATAGGGATGGGCACAAAATGGAAAAACTGAGTTTCGTTTTGTTCTGTTTCGTCCCCCCATGTGTTTCATTTTGTATCATAAGTAATGAAATTTTTCAAAAGGATTTTTTTACTTATGAATAATGAAATGAAATGAGGTAAGGGAATTCCCTGGCAGGGGGCTGAGAGGGCAGCGTTGATGTCAGCACTCCCCTCTCAGCCACCTGCCAGGGTATTCCCTCTCACCTCCCAGATGGGAGGCAGAAGCAAAGGCAGAGGAGAGTGTCCGAGGAGGACTTGCCACCACTGCACCTCCGCTGCTGTGAAGCCTTGCGGAGGCAGGCAAAGGAGCTGAGCTAGGAGGCGGGTCCTCCTCCAACACTCTCTCTGCTGCCACTGCCATTTTAAACAGGCTCCAGCCTAGCTTTCAGAGGCCGGAGCCTGTTTAAAATGGCAGTGGCAGCAGAGAAGAGTGTTGGAGGAGGACTCACCTCCTAGTTCAGCTCCTTTGCCTGCTTCTGTGAGGCTCTGGAGGCGGGCACAGTGGCGGTGAGTCCGCCTGGGACATTCTTCTCTGCCCACTGCCACCTCCTAGCTGGGAGGTGGGGGGAATCCCACAGCAGTGGGCTGAGAGGGGAGTGCTGACATCAGCACTTCATTTCATTTTTTGTTTGGTGCCCATCCCTGCTCCGTAAGTACAATTCATTAGCCAATTCTGTATCCACCTTACACTTGGTTTATTCTCTTATATAACCCCTACTAATATGATAATTGTTTCCTTATTGCAGTGGAACAAAATGTCTCTTATATTAATTGTCCATAAATTATATATTTAATAAATAATAGTTTTGTTCGCTCCAGTATTAAATAATTATACCCCTGAAATGTGCTTTCCTGAAGAATTCTACTCACACAATAACAACATTTTAAAAATTGTGAATAGAATTCTTCAAAACACCCTCAAAATGTAGCGCTATGAAATGCAGTCTAGTACCTATTGTGCCAGTGTCAGTCTGTCCACTGTAATGGGGTGAAAGAGTGACATGCTGGGCGTGGAGGATGAAACACTTGAAAGCTTAGGAGCCCAGCCATGGGTTAAGACAGCTCTGCTTCTTTAGTCTTTTGGTTAGTACAAGACTCTTTGTTTTTATTTGCTGTTATATTTTTATTGTATTATTTTTACATGGTCGTGTTACTTGATCTGTGCCCTCAGTCATCTAAGATCCAATGGAGCCTGCTGGGTGCCCTATTAGGGTGGTGTTGGGCCACGGGAGACACGCTTGGGGTCGGCGGGTCGATTGGATAAGGAGAACTTGGGACAGGCATTTACTGCCTGCCCCACGTTCTGACCCGTTGGCTCACTGCCAAATGGCAGGGATCCAATCCGTCTGCGCCCCCGGCCTGTCCTGTCTGCTCATTAATGCCAGGTCGGTGCATAATAAGATCCCTCTCATCCATGATTTGATCGTGGATGAGCAAGCCGACCTGGCATTCCTCACGGAGACCTGGGTAGGCGAGGGGGGCGGGGCTTCCCTCACTCTGCTTCACCCCCAGGGTTACTGCATGCAGCAGCTTGGCAGGCCGGGGGGCAGGGGGCGGGGGGCCATTGTGTACAGGGACTCTTTTCATGTCAGCAGATCCGCGACGTTGGTGAGTCCAGGTTTAGAATGTCTCCACCTTGTGGTGGACCAGAGGGACAGGTTTGGGATAGTGCTTGTGTACCGTGCTCCCCGCGACCCTGCACTCTCCCTTCCAGAGCTCTCCGAGTTCATCTCGGCGGCACTTTTGAAGTCCCCCTGCCTATTGGTGGTGGGGGATTTCAATGTGCATGCCGAGGTCAGGCTGTCGGGAGTAGCTCTGGAGTTCATGGAGTCCATGGCCTCCATGAACCTGTCCCAATTAGTCACCGGTCCCACTCACAAAAGGGGACACACCTTGGACCTGGTTTTTGCCTCCACATCGCGGGGTTTTGATCTGGGGGTCGGGAGGTTGATAGCCTGTCCTGTGTCATGGTCAGATCATCATCTGCTGACCTTCTCCCTTACGGTTGCCACCATGCCCCGTGGGGAGCCGGGCCCTTCCATCTGGGCCTGCCCCTGGGGGCTCCTGGACCCGGTGTGGTTCTTGGAGACCCTTGGGAGTGTTCCAGACGGTTTGCATGATGATCCGGTCGACACCCTAGTCAAGCAGTGGTTTGAGGAGGTGGCCGGGGTAGTTGACCAGATCGCCCCCAAGCGCCTGATCCGATGCTGAGCCCGTTCGTCTCCTTGGTTTACCGAGGAACTGCGGGCGATGAAGCAAGAGCGGAGAAGGCTAGAGAGCAGATGGCAGAAGGCTCGGAAGGCTTTGAACTGGGCTGCAGTTAAGGCGTCAACCGGTCGCTACTCTTGAGCGATAAGGGCGGCTAGGAGATCTTTTGTCGCCCTGAGAATTGGTGAGGCCTCGAATCGCCAGGCGGAATTGTTCCGGGTGGTCCGAGACCTCACCAATCCCGGTCCACCTGGGCCTCCTCCTAGTGATTTCACTAGCGAGTCTTTTGCAGCCTTTTTAAAATCTAAGATAGAGGCCATCCGTTCTGAGCTGGACGCCAGTTGCACTGATCCAGTTCCCGCCTTGGCTGGTGTCGGGCCGCCTCGGTTGCCCCAGTTCGTTGAGTTTGGGCCTGTTACACCTGTGGATGCCTCCAGGGCCCTGGGACACTGCAGGCCTGCGGCTTCTCCGTTTGACCCTTGCCCTTCCTGGTTGATTAAGATCGCAGGAGGGAGCATGCCAAAATGGGCTCCCAAACTGCAAGAGGGACCGTATGGCACAATCCTGTCCACAGGTGGACCCAGGAACGCTGCCACCACCATTCTGTGTTACCCAGCAGACAGACGGAGGAGGGAATCCACAGCTGTGCTGTCTGGTGAATGGGCCATGCCTTATGCTTTCTCCATAACTCTCTCTAGCTGCAACCAGGGAAAGTGGTGGCCATTTATAACCCCGAAGTGGCCCCAAGTGTATCGTTTGACAACTGAGTACATATTTCCGAGCACAGTTCATAGGTTGTTTTAATCGTCTTTCTGCAGTGATTTCTAAGAAAGATAGGTTTCTTCAGGCATGGTGGGATCAAGAAAGAAAAATGCTGACTGTAAACAATCATTATATTTTAGCCTCAAGTGACAATAAAGAAATGACAATTCAAAAGTGTTTCCAAGATACAAGGATGTCAGCACACCACCTACAAGATAAATAAGAACCATCTCTTATGGCTTTTCTTTTTCAACAACCTTCCCAAGAAAAGTAATACAGAATATATATTACAGAAAAGGGGAGACAGGGTGATGTTGGAAATCCATAGAAAACAAGATGCCATGAAATAAAGATTAAATTAGATGCCCTTCTGTAACCATTATTGTACTACCTGCATGCTGCATTTTGGCAAATTTTATTAAACAGTAAAAGGATGTGTTGGAAGTCACTGTCCAGGATTAGCTATCTGCTCTTTGAAGGTGTCATCATATTCAATATCAGTTCATGTCAGGATCAAATTACACGTTACATTAACCATGGAATTTGCCCCTCAGTTCAAAACCTTTAATTTCACAAACAGACCCAAACTGAAGAAAACAGAACAGTATGCTGGTATATGGAATAAGGGGCATTAACCTATATGAGGATCTAAAATCTAGACCAGGTATCCCATTTTGGTTATTTGGAAAGAAAAATCCTGCACTCAATGCACAGACTTAACCTCTTAACGTAAAGGGGAAGTGATGGTAATGTGAAACCACAAAAGAAAGACTACCAGCTAAATGTACAACCCTTGTGGTATTCGGTAAAGAGCTGAATGAGGTAACATTCTGGAGATCTGAAATTGGATCTTCAGGAAGTGGCAGGTGCACATTGTGCAGCCTGCAGATTGACCCTCCCTAGATTTATTTATTTATTTATTTATTTATTTATTTATTTATTTATTTATTTATTTATTTATTCATTCATTCATTCATTCATTCATTCATTCATTCAATTTGTATCCCACCCATCTAGCCAAAGGATACTATGGGCAGTGAACAACAATATAATAAACATAAACATAATACAGTCATAAAAATAACCATTAAACAATGTGAACAAAAATGAATAACCATAATAGTAAACTTAAACCAAAACAAAACAAAAGATGAAAGGCAACGTTAAAAGGACAAATCAGACAAACAGAACCAGAGGCGGCATCAGCTGTTATCCATGTGGTTGGCAAAGACCAATTTTAAAAACAACAAACAGGTCTTTAATTGTTGCTTAAATAAATTTCAATTTCTAAATGCTATTATGCATGAAGGCATTAATATTTTAGATAGGCAAAATTCTAGTTCAGACTCAGAGTGATAGATAGAAACACAGATCTGGCAGAGAATTTCACTTTAATTGAGCTGCTGTTATTCCAGCCTGATATATAGACTTATCCTTCACTTATCCTTCAGATATTCCTTACAATGTTGTGATAAAAATTATAAAACCTAATGGAAATTTTATACACTGTTGAATTTTACATATAAGAGGCATTTACCAGGGGAAATTTTGTATTTGAATTATGTAACAAAAGTGTATTTTGAGAAGTTTTGTTAAATTTGCAGACCAGTGTGGAACTGAGTAAACAAATTAATATTCTATACACAAAAGAGCGACAGGCTGGAAATAGACTGTTTTGTCTTTTAAATCTGTGTGGCTCCAGTCTGGGTTTAGGCTGCATCACGGGACTGAGACTGCTCTGGTCGCATTGCATGATGACCTCTTGGGGTTGGGGGATGACAGGGGTTGCTCTACCTTGTTGGTCCTTTTGTATCTGTCAACAGCCTTTGATACCGTCAACCATGGTATCCTCCTGGGGAGGCTTTCTGAGGTGGGGATCAGGGGATCCAGCCTTGAGTTGGCTCCAGTCCTTCCTCAAGGGCTGAGCCCAGCGAATACACTTGGAGGGAGAATTGTCGCCTCCCTGGACACTCTCTTATGGGGTGCCTCAGGGGTCAGCAATCTCCCCCATGCTCTTTAACATCTATATGAGGCCGCTGGCTGAGGTCATTCAGAGTTTTGGAGTCTGCTGTCATCAGTATACTGATGACACACAGCTCTATCTCTCCTTTTCCACCTCTGCAATGGAGGCAGTCCAGACCCTTGGTCGCTGCCTGGCTGCAGTTCTGGAGTGGACCACGACTAACTGGCTCAGGTTCAACCCAGTCTGTTTGGGTCCGCCCTCCAGCTGGCTGAAAGAGTGAAGAATCTGGGCATTGTCCTGGACCCAGATCTATCCCTCGAATCCCAGGTGGCAGCTGTGTCCAGGTCAGCCTTTTACCACCTTAGGCTTATAGCCCAGATTTGCCCGTACCTTGATGGGGACGCCCTGAGGACGGTGGTGCAGGCGCTGGTCATATCAAGGCTAGATTATTTTAACACTCTCTACATGGGGCTCCCCTTGACCCTTGTTTGGCGATTGCAATGGGTGCAGAATGCAGTGGCCAGATTGGTGGTTGGTGCAAGCAAATTCGACTGCATCACCCCAATTCTGGCCCACTTGTACTGTCTGCCTGTTGACTCCTGAATATGGTTCAAGGTGTGGATTTGGTTTACAAAACCCTCCATGGCTTGGAACCTGAATATATGGCAGAGTGCATCTCCCAAAAGTCAGTGCTAGCCTGGCCCACCAGAGCTTCTATGGCACTCTCACTCTGGGTGGCTACCCCTAGGGAGGTCCGTAAGGTTGCTACTCGCAATTGTCCTTCTCGGTGGGTGGCCTGGACACTTGGAATAAATTACCTAGTGAGATTCACCAAGCTCCATCTATAGAAGCCTTCAAAAAAGCTGTAAAAACTTTGCTTTTCTCAGAAGCATTCGGCAGTCGCTAGTATCTGTGTTGTGTTCGCCCATGTTTGACGCTGTCGTTATTATTTGGCTTCTTCCTCTTGCCGGACTACTTGTTTGTATTTGTCTGTGTTTATTGGGTTATCATTTCTGGATTAGTGGTTTACTTTTTAATTGTCATTATTTATTCATTATTGATGTGCTGGCTTTACTGTAGTTGTACTGCTCTCTATGTAAAATGCTCAGAGTTCCCATTAGGAAAATTGGATACAAATTAGAGATGGGCACGAAATGAATTTTTTATTCATTTTGTTATTCGTTATTCATTTCATTATGGAACAAAATGAATAATGAACAGACCCATCCAAGAAAAACAAAATGAAATGAAATGGAAATTTCTTTTTTGTTTGCTTCATTTTTCATTTTCCCATAGGAATGCATTGAAGCAAAGCATTCCTATGAGGAAAAGCCAGCAGTTCTCTCTCCCCCCTCCCACCGCAGGGAAAACCTCAGGCTTTCCCCCCCACCGAAGCCACCACTGATCAGCTGGAGCCCAGGGCTTTGGTGGGGGGAAAGTTTTAAAACCCTGCCCTTTCCCCCACCTGATTGGGCATGATCGGTTGTGGGATAAAAAAATAAAATAAAATAATAAAAATGTGGCAACCCAGCCTGTGGGCCAGCTGGTTGGTGCAACAAGGAAAAATAAAAAATAAAAAACCACACCAACTCAGTCCATGGGCCAGCTGGTCGGCACGATAAGGAAAAATAAAAAATAAAAAATAAATGCACTGACCTGGCCCTCAGGCCAGCTGGTCAGTGGAAGAAAAAAATTAAAAATGTTAAAAGGGTGCCGACCTGGCCCACGTGCCAGCTGGTTGGCGTGATAAGGAAATTTTTATAAAAACACATGCCAAAACACACTGACCCAGCCTGCAGACCAGCTGGTTGGTGCAAGAAAAAATAAATTAATTTTAAAAAGTTAAAATGTGCCAACCCAGCCCATGGGCCAGCTGGTCTGCACAAGTTTGAAAAAATTATAAATTTAAAAAATATAAAATGAAACGCAATTTTTTATAAAAAATTCATTTCATTTTAAACAAAACAAAAATAATAAAAATGAAAAACATGCCATCTTTAATATAAATAAATAAATAAATAAATAAATAAATAAATAAATCTAGGGAGGGTCACTCTGTAGGCTGCACAATGTGCACATGCCACTTCCTGAAGTTTTGATGGCAACACCTCTCCTGCGACTTTTTATTCCAAAATTCTTTTTCTTAAAAAAATATTGTCTTGCACAGTGGAACTGCCCCTTGTGTTCCCTTGTGGCTGATTTCTTTTCTTTCTTTTTTAAAGTGGGGGTGCTCCAAAGTTCCGGGGCAAATTTGCTGATATGCATCTGTAAAGGGCCCAAAAGGTCATCCTGAACCTTTAGTTTTCAAAACAAATGTGTTAAATATCAGGGTCGGAGAGCTTCAGGGAGCTGCCTATTGCCTATCTGGACCTAATGACACAGTCTTCTTCAATGGAGACAACCATGCAAAGGTATAACCTGTGCTTGAGATTGGAGATGGAGCCAAGACTACACCTCCCTTCCCCAGTAATTCACGTTAGTAGCACACAATGAAGGTTACACAGAATACAGGGAAGGGAGGTGCTAATGCCATAGGTTTGGGCAAGGTTGTTGCCTGCTATCCCCAGATATTTAATATATATGGATTTCAGTGATACATTGGAGCTTTTACATGCTGAGCTCCACCTATGTTCTATATGGATATTTGTGCATATTTGGCTACTTCAATGAATAGAAACCCCACTAGCCTCCTTGTAGAGCAGTCCAAACTTGATCCAGTAAAAGCAGCTAAGAAAGAGTGATCTGAAACCCCTGAAAATAAAGTACAGTCTATTTCATACTGGCTGTAAACTTTACTGAACACATCTCCAGCTCTGAAATCTTAAACCAGAAATGGCTACACCAAACCTAGGGAGAACAAAAATGACATATCTTGCTGAATGGATGAATAATGAAGACTGTCTCCCACCAGGACCATCTGAAAGCCACTTAATATACTTCAAATCAAAGTAGGCAGATAGGAGAATAATCAAACAAAATGGGAATAACGTGGATACAGAACAAATTTTCTGTGTCTGTGAAGAAATTCAACCAATGGTACACTTATGTGCATGCAAATTGTACCCCATCACATGCACAAAAGAAGATCTGACAAATGACAAGAGAGGATGCTTTCAAAGCAGCCTGTTTCAAAAATAGCCTAATTATCTGAACATTTTGTTTTAATTTTATATGTGTTTCATATACAGTGGTGCTTTGTAAGATGAATTTAATTCGTTCCATGGGTCAATTCGTTTTATTAAAAAATTGTCTCACAAAACATGATTCTCCATACGAATGAATGGGAAGCAGATTAATCAGTTCCAGAAGTTGGAAAAAAGGCCCCAAAAAGCCATTTCCGCCCGCTCAGACCTCTTTATAAAGTTCACTTTAAAGGCATGCAGATTCCCCCGCCCCCAGTGCAAAAGGAAGCATCAAGACAAAGGGGAGAAGAGTTTCCAGTTCGCAATCTGAAGTTTGCAGTTTTCCAACAAAAGTGCAAGGGAAAAAGACAGGAAAAGGGGAAAAGACAACACCAAGCAGGAAGCACTAGCCCATTCCTGCCTGCAGACTAACTAAAAACAATTCAAAGGCAAAAAAGAAAGCACGAAGATAAAGGGGAAGCCACAAACTGTTTTGTCTGCAGTTTGCAGTTTCCTGCCAAAACTGCAAGGGAAGAGGGAACACTAGTAGCTGTTCCTGCCAAAAGTGCAATGGAAAGCAATGCAAAAACACAAAAAGAAAGCAAAGAAACCTCAGCTCCCTACCTTTCTAAGCATTACAAGTCTTAAAGCTGCTGCAAAACAACGTCCAGAATGGCACCAAAACCTGATGAAAAAACTCCTCCCGCCCCTCCCCAAATTACAGGGGGCGCAAGGCATCCTGGGTGACTTGTTTCAAAATGTGAAATGGAGTTTCATCTTGCGAGGCATCCCATAGGGAATTTTCATCTTGTGAAGCAATCCTATTCCTAGAAATTGTATTTGCCTTGCAAATTTTTCGTCTTACAGGGCATTCGTCTTGCGAGCTATTGCTGTACATCCATATTTTTCAGTTGTGCCATCCTCTGATAAGAATAAAAGGACATTACAGCCCTGCAGATTTCTCTCCCCATCCAACCCAAGCTATAATAGGGGGTGGCCAAAGTTTGGCCAATAGCCCAAATGCAACCCCCTACCCTCTATATAAACCTCCCCTCTCCAACGCAAGCCCATCCATTCAGTCTGCTACATAGAGATGGGCACGAATTTAAAAAATGACATTTCGTTTGTCGTTTGTCATTTGGAGGGTCCATTTCGGTTCATTTCCGTTTTTTGCAAATTTTTGCAAAAAAATTTGTTTTTGTTTTCATTCGTTTTGTTACCGTTTCGTTACCATTTATTTCAATTTTTGCGATTTTTTTAGCATTTAAAGCAGTTCACTGTATTGCAGTAATGAAAACGAAACGCACGACAAAATTTCCGGTGTTTCTGTTTGTTTCATTTTGGAGACAAAATTCGTTTGTCGTTTCGTTGCGTAACAAAACGAAAAAACAAAAACGGAAACGAAAAATTGTTCGTTTCGTGCTCATCTCTACTGCTACATGTTATTTATTCCATTCTGCTCTATGCCGATAGAAGAAGCCCTGATTACATATACTAAGGTATGGCTTCAAGTACATGCCCAGTTTTTTTTTTAAGTGAAATGTCACTCCTGTCACTTCATATAATGTAAGCCCTATTGTGATTAAAAATGGCAACAATGCACACTATTTTAAACCCCAGTAGAGCTTCCTCTGTAATCAGCTGGGTGTGGTAGCTTACCTGGTGGCCAGGGAGCACAGTGGCCGGGGCAGTAGCAGCTGTGTCTTTGTTGATTAGGGAGACTCCACCACCACTGTCATTGCCAACACACTCCTCGCCGGCTCTTGCCACACAATTCAACTGTGTGAAGCACACAAATTAAAACAGCTCGTAGTAAGCTTTTTACTGTGGCAAAAACTGGCTTCAAACATATGTACTGTCTTATTGAAAATATTTTTTTCTTATCTATCATTCACAATCCATGCAAAATGACCAAGGCAAAATTTAAACTGTGCAATGTTTGTCAGAAACAACTGTTGCACTTCTGTTTATCCATCGGTTCTGTAGTTGTTGGACATGGAGGTTGCTCTGGATTCTATGTTTCAGTTTTAATTATTGTTTTGATGTTATTATTTTGAAACCAGCAAATTTCTTTCTTTCCAGTAAGTCCTCAGGAAGAATAGGGTGGCAATGTTCCAGGCTACATATAAAGACATAAATTTCAGGTTATTGTGCAGTAAAATAAGTAGCCAGAATGAATACTCTTAAAACACAATGTGTTTCAGTTTTTGACATATACACCTATAGAGCAACACAGACATCTTTCTTTCTTTCTTTCTTTCTTTCTTTCTTTCTTTCTTTCTTTCTTTCTTTCTTTCTTTCTTTCTTTCTTTCTTTCTTTCTTTCTTTCTTTCTTTCTTTCTTTCTTTCCAAAAATACTGAAACCACACTCCTTTGGCTTTCATAGTTGCCAAGAGAAAACTGGATATGAGATGCAGTGTCCGAGGACATTCAGGTGTGGTTTTGATAACTCTACAAAGCTTATTTTTAAATTTAACTCAACTATATCAGTTAGGCCACTGTTCTATTCAATTTCCCCAATGTGCTGCTGGAATATTCTGTTGGAGGTTTTGTTTTGTTTTGTTTTGCAATCTTTCCTGCTGCATCTAGTAGGTGTATCTGGAAAGGACCTTTCTGGACTGGAGCAACTATCAGCCTGTCCAGTAGTAACCAATAGTTCTCACCTGCGTCTGAATTCAAGGAAAGCCCAACCTCTCTGCTGTTTTGCTTCCCCCCCTCGTTTGTCTGTCAGTCTGTTGAAATTGACGTGTTTGTTAGCTCACTGTTCCATTGAAAGTAATGAATAGAGATGGGCACGACTTGAAAAATTTTTTTTTCAAGTTGTCGTTAGTCGGGCCGGTCCCGTTTCGGGTCGTCTCCGTATTTCACGAAAATTCGCAAAAGTTAGTCGGTTTGTTTTTCTGTTTTTTCGTTTCCGTTAGTACTGGTTTTTTTGGGGGGGAGCGGGCTCCTGGAGGCACCTCTCTGGGGTGGGTGCCTCCTCTGGCCCGCTATAAGGGAAAGTGGGCTCCTGGAGGCACCCGTGGGTGCCTCCTATCCTCACCCACTAGGAAAGGGGAAGCAGGCTCCAAGAGACCCCTCAACATGGGGGTCTCCCCTCCTCACCTGCTGCTGCTGCAAAATGCTATGCAATAGCCATATGGATATTGCATAACATAATGTGCAGACAGTGACTGTGAAGACTAGTGGATGGCACTGAACCCAGAGCCATAGTGAGATGCCTAACTAAGGCTCTCGCACCACCATGTCTCACACAGAAGGGAATTGTACTTGCTGCGTGTAGTGCAATGCAAGCAAGTAGATCTGGCTTTAAGGTGGCTTAGTGCAAGGGCTAGGGTTAGGCTAGTGACGGGTAAGGTTACGGTGGGCTAGTGGGTTGCACCTCTGGGTGCCTCTCTGACCCACTAAGAAGACAGTCTGTGACGTATGGGTACGGAGTCAAGGGTTAGGGTTAGGGTTAGGGGGCTAGGGCAGGTTTTAGGGGGCTTTTTGGCACATCCCAGAAGTCTCCATGGCCAAGTGGCCATGCGATTGGTGGGATGGCTCCAAAAATTTGCATGGTCGTCCACTCCCACATGGCTGGCCACTCGGCCAGCCCATCATTGCGCAGGTGTAAATAAAATAAAATAAAATAAAATAAATGGAGGACAGAGGAGGAGAGGAGAGACATTTTGTTGCAAGAAAAAACCCACTGCTACTGTGAAAAATCTGGCAGTTTATAAATTTTCGTGTATTTCTGTTGTGCTTGTGTGGTTTTGGACCACGATTTCAAAAACAATATTGCGTTCGCCGCCCCATTTTGGATCCCCCGCCCGCACCGCATGGCATGGTGATGGCGACTCGCGAGTCCGGCTGCCCAGGACGGGGGGAGGCGGGACCCCCCCTCCAGAAACCACCCCTCCGGTAGGTGCCCTGCACCCTTAGTCAAGCAGGCATTTTTCCGCCTGCTTTTTTGGCCCGGGAATGGGTGGGGGGAGAGTTTAAAAGTTTTTTCCTGTGCCGTCCGTGCCGCTTGCTTGCGCTTTAATTGCGGCGGCCGGCGGCCGGCGAGACTGGGCTTTTTGCTGGCTGGCTGCGAGCCTGCGGCGAGTCCCACAGAGCAGCCCACAAGGACGGGGGATGGGGGGATGGGGGGGAGGCCGGGGACCTCCAGAAACAACCCCTCTGGTAGGTGCCCTGAGGCACGGCAGGCATTTTTCCACCTGCTTTTCGGCCGGGAACCGGGTTTTTTTAACTTTTAAAAACTTTTTTTCTGTGCCGCGTGGCATCGCGCGATCGCGCGATGCAAGTAACGAGTACGACAAATCAGACCAAAATTGTTCGTTCTTCGGTTCGAGCTCGAAGTCTGGCGGAGTAATTCCCGTTACCGTTTCCGTAGAGTAACGGAAACGAGTAACAGAAACGGAAACGGGAATACCGCTAAGTCGTGCCCATCTCTAGTAATGAAGCCTTTTATTCATTCTACTTCAAATGTCTCAGAGAGATTTACTGAGACTGTAAATGCCAGTTGATGTGAAGAAGGGTTAAACTAATCTGAAGAAATTGAAGCTAATTTTGCTCTGTGAATCCTTGCACCTCTGCTGGATATTTAGAGGTATTTAATAAAATAAAATAAAATAAAAGCTTTGCAACATATTCTACCATTTGTTTTCCTGTGACTTCCTACTCTTTGCCAAACAACTCACACCTTAGTAGGGAAGAATATATTCTAGTTTGTTCATTTAGACTTTTAAATATATATTTTGGGGAAGAGGAGAAGAACAAAAAATAGAATGCTACCCAAGTACTTGTTTTGAATTCACTGCATATTCTGCATACTATCCAAAATGATTGTGGATATGAGCTGTCTTCTAGATCTTAGCTGTTACCTGGGATTAGTAATAGCCAACCTCTTTGTATGCATCTAGACTAGAGTATGAGACAATTCTTCCCAATGGACAACTATTAAGTACTTTTGTGGAAATACTTGGCTCTGCTTTGTGTTCCTACACTGGGAAGAAGATGGGATGTGACTAAAATAAGCAACCAAAAAGTATTGGAGCGTGTTTATATTGGTATGATTTCCACATATTTCAAATTCTTATCCAGGTGAATATGTACATATTCTTCTGTCTCATGCATGCCTGGAATCAGCCCTACACACAATGTGTACAGTTGCCACACAATGTTTCTACAGGGGCAATGTTTCATCTAATATTTAATTTGCTGCCTTTGGCTGGACAGCTTTCATATACCTAGGGAACTGAGGCATCACTTGACAATGGCTGCCACAGGCATCAACATTGTTGAATAGTCACATAATCCTACAAGGTAACGCAAACATAGCAATATACATACATGCATGCCCATTTTGTTCCCCTTTGTTGTTCAAATATTAACTAAAATAATGCCAACCTAATAGTTACACCCACAAGAATATTCACCTGGTGGCAAGATTATTCTCAATGCGTGGAACCATATTTTGAGATAATGAAAGCAAAGCTGGATGACAGTGGACATTATTTTGTCCAAGCCTCCCAACTGAATAAACATTGTACTACAGGTTTATTTTTCTGATGTTCTGCCACCATTTCTTTCCTAAACCCAGAAGGCATATAATGAATCAAACACATTTTGAAAACCTCCCTAGCACATATGCTGAGGTGCTATACATTTATTAGGGAAAACTGATGGATTAAATCAAAGCTATTAACAATGAATTGAGCAGATTCACATAAAAGAAAGAAGAAAACTAGTTAATCCAACCAAAAGAGATCAGTCCATGAACAACAAAGGAAAGCCAAACTATATTTGTCTTTGTACATGAAAACAAAGTAAACCATTGCAAGGAGTTCAGAGAAGTCTCCTATCCCAGGAGACATCAGAGGAGAAAAAAATGTCGGGATGATTTAGTTAATTCCAATTGGACGATAATGACGAAATGGGGTTTATGCTGTGTGTTCTAATTCCTTGTCATGCTGCTTGGCTACCAAATTTTTTTTTAGCAGACCTTCATTGGTGCATTTGAGAAAGAAAAGCAGATCATTGTTTATTTTGAAATATCCTTGATAGTACAACAAGAAGGAAAAGGTTTTCACTGAAGAAAGTTTCAGAAAGATAGCCATGTTAGTCAGCCACAACAAAAGCAGCCAAGAATTTTATGGGACCTGGAAGATTAACAAGTTTTATTTCCTGTACTAGAGCTCAGTTCATGGGATTCACAGACTGAATCCCTAGCAGGCAGACATTTAGGCACAAGTGGCGTAAGGATGATTTTTGAAAGAGAATATATATGTGCAAGAAGAAGAAGAAGAAGAAGAAGAAGAAGAAGAAGAAGAAGAAGAAGAAGAAGAAGAAGAAGAAGAAGAAGAAGAAGAAGAAGAAGAAGAAGAAGAAGAAGAAGAAGAAGAAGAAGAAGAAGACAGTATATATAGTGGCAATTAAGAGTCATTCAGAAGTCATGTATAGGTGAAGAAAATGTCTGAGGAGCAATGAGCTTAACACTGATGGGACAATATCTTTTTTCTGAGATAAGTAAAAAATTGTTTGATAGATAGATAGATAGATAGATAGATAGATAGATAGATAGATAGATAGATAGATAGATAGATAGATAGATAGATAGATAGATAGAGTGAGTGAGTGAGTGAGTGAGTGAGTGAGTGAGTGAGTGAGTGAGTGAGTGAGTGAGTGAGTGAGTGAGTGAGTGGAGGGTTGACATCCGAAAAGCCAGAGTGAATGGGAATGCAAATAACTTTGTTCAATACCACATACAGAAATTGAATCAGATTCAGATGAAGACGGAATGAAAATTGATGAAGGAAACATCTGTAATTTAAGTTATGCAAATATATAATGCTACTGGCAAGGACTTGAAAAGACTACAGAAGAAGGTCAAAGAACAAACGTGAAGCAGCAGCATTACAGCTGCACGTTAAGAAGACAAAAATGACAGCTACAGGGGAATTATGAAGTTTTAAAGTTGACAATGAAGAATTTGAAATGAATTAAGTTTTTTTGTACCTTTTCTCAATTATTATTCCAAATGTAGACTGCAACCAAGAAATCAGAAGAACATTACAACTTAGAAGGTCATTTATAAAAGAACAAGACAAGGTCCTTGAAAATATGGATGTATGGACAAAGCAAAACCAAGATACAGTGGTACCTTGTATAAAGGAATTAATTCGTTCCAAATGAAATTATGCTAAGTGAATTTTCCTTTATACAAATTTCCCATAGGAATGTATTGAAAACGGAGTAATCCCATTTTTATGTTGTACGGATTCGCCCCATAGGCGATTATGTTAAGCAAATTTCCCCTATCTCCGGAATTTTTATGTTGTACAAATTTTATGTTATACAAACTGTTTGTTATACAAGGGTTTGCTGTACCTACATAATACTGTACTGATTGCTATATATGGATGTGAAACCTAAAAAGAATGAAAAAGTTGACAGGAGAAAAGTACACTAGATCTATTCAAAATGTTGTGTTTATGGGAAGCATGAACTGCCAGAAACATGAATAAGTGGGTGCTAGATCAAGTCAAGACTGAACATAGAAATGAAAGCAACTACCATGAAACTACCATACTATGAACACATCATGAGAATACAAGAATCACTGGAAAGACAATAACACTTGGAAAAATGAAAGGCAGCAGACCATGAGATGGTTTCACTCAGTGAAAGAAGCTAAGTCTCTGAGTTTGCTAGACCTGAGCAGCTCTGCTCATATTAAGAAGGTATCCATGTGCTGTTCAAACAATTCTGATTTATGATTACCCTTTTCAGGGTTTTCCAGGTAAACAATACTCAGAAGAGATTTCCCATTCCCTTCCTCTGGGGGAACCCTGGGACCATGCAGCTTCCCCAAGACTAGTGACGGGCACAAAATGAACTACAAAGCAAGCAAGCAAAACCCGATAGCCCCATTAATCAGTCTGTTTTGATGTTTCATGGTTTGTTTGGGGGCATTTCAGGTAAATGCATGGCCCTAAATGAAATGATATACCAAAACAATTATTGGTACTGGTGATTTGTTTGTTACCTAGTTTGTGCAATTCAGGACTTGCATAATGGTAGAACATCAGGATACCTGGCTAAAGAGGATTTTCATTGGGGCTTCTATTTGGAGGGGCTATGACTTGGATGTCCAAAGTCCAATCATTGCCAAATTTGGCGAGGGTGGGGAGGAGGGTTAGCTAAGGATTAACTGCTAGTTTGGCATCTCTAACTTGTGCAGAAGCTGTTCTACTGCACGAGGAAATCCCAAATCATACAAACCAGAAAATGGTTGTTTGTCTGAAATTTTATGAACGTTAGTGGTTCATGGCTCATGCATAACAACAAACCATGAATTTTCATGAACCACTGTTTTCTCTTCCCATTTCTACCCAAGCTCATACAGGCTGATACTTTCTCTATAAGGCACAGAGGGGAATTGAACTCCCAGTGTTTGGCTTCACTTCCAGGTAGATACCTAATCCACTAAACTCATCCAGTTTACTAATTCATAGAATTGCCATACATTGGAAGCAATTTGTCAGCACATAATGCTGTATCAGATACTGACAATCCTATATTAATGATTTGACAGACAGATAGATAGATAGATAGATAGATAGATAGATAGATAGATAGATAGATAGATAGATAGGCCAAAACCCTCTAGTGTAAGTAGTCAAATAGTGTTACTTTTGGAGAGAGAGAAAATCCTCAACCTAAGAAATCATTATAAACATTATTTTTATATGCTGTGTCTCACAATCAATATGCAACTGAACTCTTAATTTGGAGTAATTTAACTCCAAAACTGAAACCATTTTTGTTACTGGGTTACTAGGTAAGAGTGGGCCATGATAAAAACCCTTCATCTGTGTTTGATTCACTCTGGCAGAAGTTTTTTGTTCCAGCATATCCTTAAAGCCATCCACTGGTTTTGAACATTCTGATTTTGATTGGTGTTCCTTTATTATTTTTGAAAGGTGTTCACCAAACCAAAGGGAGGTTTTTAGTGGGGTGCCAGCAAGACTTACCCCTGGTCCTGCTGTACATCAGAATTTTTTTTCCATCAGTGACTTCCATGCACTGGTGGAGGGGCTCCTTTTCTGCAAATAATACAGCAGTGGGCTGAACAGTCAACAATGGGCCTTCCAGAACTATGACTGTACGTGGACAAACATGGTATTTGGCTTTGTTGGTTATAGGGAATTTGGAAATCAAAGCAAAAGAGGCATTCCCCAGTACAAAGACTATTTGTTCTTGTGGTTTGTAATGCAGTCAGTCCTCATTATACTAACAACAGTGTTTATACACATGCACCTAAAGAAAGGCTTTGGTAGGTAAATATTAGATAAAATAAAGGACAGCTTATAGTTCCACCCAAAAGCATATATTGTTTGTGTGATATCCTGTTGACATACTGCTAGACCAAGCTCTGAAGAAAAAGAGGGATCATATCAGTTACTGGAAGTTATATAGATACATACTATGATTATTCAGAATTTAATTCTCTTGTTTTTAGGACCATCTCTTGTTTTTAGGTCTATCAAGGGGGTCTAGTGATCCTAAACTGTTAAAACAGCTGTATATGAAGTATCTAAAGAGGACATCTGAAGTATCTGCATTATATGTATACAGGACAGTCAAACATTGGGGGGGGGGGAGACTGGAGTGACAGCTCCTCCAACCCCTCCTAAAAATGAGAACACATGATTGAAGAGGAATGCCTACATAAGATTAGTCCTGCTTCTTATGCTGATAAAGTCATGCATTTGGGACCCAGAGGTTCATCTTGAGCTATCTCAGTTTAATGTGCAGGTATTTGGGGGCAGGGCTCTCCCAGTTGTGCAGCATGGGACGTGGGACCAATAAATCACATCTTGCTCCATCTCACACATGAGTGCCTTAAATACAAGAATAACACTGGAACAGAGTTTAAGAACTATTCGGTGTTAAAGGCAGCAACACCGAAACATCAACCTTAATATTTTGAAAGGCATTATCCACACCCAGACACGGAATAACACTCATTTACAAAATACAGAGATCTGAGGATGTTGACTTTCGGAATCCTGTTAGATATTATGCTGTAAACAGGATGCTTGATACAAGGAACAGTTTTTGTCCTTCCTTTACTTGAGTTAGAAAAAAAGTAACTGAAGGTATAGTAAGCATAATAAAGTCTTTATATCATACATAGCATTGTAACATTTATTTATTTATTTATTTATTTATTTATTTATTTATTTATGAATATTTTTACCCCACCTTTCTCCTTGGAAAAGGACCCAAGGTGGCTTACAATAATGAGGGAGGGACTATATACAGTCCAGAACATTTACGACATATTCAAGTTAAGAACAGGAAATTAGAAGAGGCATCTTAGAATATTAAAAGGTAACATTAAAGCTTCAAAGAGCAGGCAAAAAAAAAAACCATCATGAGGGGTGGGAAGTAAACATGGAAAACACTGGTGTTCTTATGAAACCAGTCAATGCAATCATTAGAGATGGGATCGACTTGAAAAAAAAATTTTCGAGTTGTCGTTAGTCGGGCCAGTCCTGTTTCGGGTCGTTTCCGGTTTTTGCAAAAATTTGCAAAAATTAGTCGGTTCGTTTTTTCGTTTTTTCGTTGTCGTTAGTACTGGTTTTTGGGGGGGGGAGCGGGCTCCTGGAGGCACCTCTGTGGGGTGGGTGCCTCCTCTGGCCCGCTATAAAGGGAAAGTGGGCTCCTGGAGGCACCCGTGGGTGCCTCCTGCCACTAGGAAGGGGAAGCAGGCTCCAAGAGACCCCTCTACATGGGGGTCTCCCTTCCTCACCTGCTGCTGCTGCAAAATGCTATGCAATAGCCATATGGATATTGCATAACATAATGTGCAGACGTGAGACCAGTGTGAGAATGATAGGGTCATGCCCGCCCTTCACAAGGCTCTGGCACCACCATGTCTCACACAGAAGGGAATTGTACTTGCTGCGTGTAGTGCAATGCAAGCAAGTAGATCTGGCTTTAAGGTGGCTTAGTGCAAGAGCTAGGGTTAGGCTAGTGACGGGTAAGGTTACGGTGGGCTAGTGGGTTGCACCTCTGGGTGCCTCTCTGACCCACTAAGAAGACAGTCTGTGACGTATGGGTACGGAGTCAAGGGTTAGGGTTAGGGCTAGGGCAGGTTTTAGGGGGCTTTTTGGCACATCCCAGAAGTCTCCATGGCCAAGTGGCCATGCGACTGGTGGGATGGCTCCAAAAATTTGCATGGTTGTCCACTCCCACATGGCTGGCCACTTGGCCAGCCCATCATTGCGCAGGTGTAAATAAAATAAAATAAAATAAAATCAATGGAGGACAGAGGAGGAGAGGAGAGACATTTTGTTGCAAGAAAAAACCCACTGCTACTGTTGAAAAATCTGGCAGTTTATAAATTTTCGCGTGTTTCTGTTGTGCTTGTGTGTTTTTGGACCACGATTTCAAAAACAATATTGCGTTTGCCGCCCCATTTTGGATCCCCCGCCCGCACCGCATGGCATGGCGATGGCGACTCGCGAGTCCGGCTGCCCAGGACGGGGGGGGGCGGGACCCCCCCTCCAGAAACCACCCCTCCGGTAGGTGCCCTGCGCCCTTAGTCAAGCAGGCATTTTTCCGCCTGCTTTTTTGGCCCGGGAACGGGTGGGGGGAGAGTTTAAAAGTTTTTTCCTGTGCCGTCCGTGCCGCTTGCTTGCACTTTAATTGCGGCGGCCGGCGGCGAGACTGGGCTTTTTGCTGGCTGCGAGCCTGCGGCGAGTCCCACAGAGCAGCCCACTAGGACGGGGGATGGGGGGGGAGGCCGGGGACCTCCAGAAACAACCCCTCAGGTAGGTGCCCTGAGGCACGGCAGGCATTTTTCCGCCTGCTTTTTTGGCCCGGGAATGGGTGGGGGGATAGTTTAAAAGTTTTTTCCTGTGCCGTCCGTGCCGCTTGCTTGCGCTTTAATTGCGGGCGGCGGCGGCGAGACTGGGCATTTTGGTGGCTGCGAGCCTGCGGCGAGTCCCACCAGAGCAGCCGAGGACGGGGGATGAGGGGGGAGGCCGGGGACCTCCAGAAACAACCCCTCTGGTAGGTGCCCTGAGGCACGGCAGGCATTTTCCCGCCTGCTTTTTGGCCGGGAACCGGGTTTTTTTAACTTTTAAAAACTTTTTTTCTGTGCCGCGTGTGGCATCGCGCGATCTCGCGATGCAAGGAACGAGCACGACAAATCAGACCAAAATTGTTCGTTCGTCGGTTCGAGCTCGAAGTCTGGGGGAGTAATTCCCGTTACCGTTTCCGTAGAGTAACGGAACCGAGTAACGGAAACGGAAACGGAAATACCGCTAAGTCGTGCCCATCTCTAGCAATCATGCATGGTATTGGTAATCCATATAAAAGTCACATAGTAGGTAGTTACAGGAAACTCTGAACTTGGAAAAGGGAGGGTAAAGTGAGGGGACAGCAGAAGCATCATTTTAAAGGCATGAACATTCTTCAGGAATCAATCCCCTATTTGATCGTTGAGCATAATGGGAAAATAGGACTGAACTTTACAATGTCTGACTTTATCAGGGAACCATCATTAGGGAACTAATTAGAATGTAATGGTGAAGGTCTGTTGTGTTCTATGTACTGTTAAAGCTGAGACTCAAGAGACAGACTCTAGAGGCTCAATTAATTAGCTCATCAGGAAAGACTATGATCCACATCCACACACTTCTCTGCCTTTGAGTCTTCTTGGCTCAGAGGGAGTCATCTTCTAAATCCTGAACTTATTAATACAATATGGATATATCCTGTGTTTGCAACAGATTCTAGCTTCACTGCAGCCTTGAAGCTTGGCAGCTTTCTGCTGCAAAGTCCCAGATTTACCTGTTTATTAACAATATGAACAAGTCAAATTAATTTTCACTAGTGGCTCCCTCTTTTCAGGGTTTCCCAGGCAGAGGATACTCAGAAGTGGTTTGCCCTTCCCTTCTTCTGTGGGTGCCCTGGGACTGTGCAGCTTGCCCCAGGGCCACCAAGGTTGGCTCCACTTGTAGGAAGCAAGGGGGGAATTGAACTACCGACCTATGGCTCCACAGCTTGACACTTAAACCATGGAGCTATCCAGCCAGTGGAACATACCCATGGAACCTATGGAGCCACGACTACTACACAACTGAAAGAACAGTTCCACCGATGTCATTACATTGCCGGCAAGCAATAGATGGTAGTGGTACATAAGTCAAATAAATAAATAAAATAAAAATAATAGCACTGGGAGTGACACTTCTCCCATATGTAGAGTTTATTTTGCTGCAGGCAGTGCTACATGTACCTTGGGAAATGATATTTTAAAAGTTATTAGAAAATGATAATTAAAAAGTAAATCAGGATTAAACCTACAAGCCGAAAAGCAACTGTTAGTTGAGATTATCGTAGCAATTTGTACATATGGATACTTATTTTTTGTTTTCCCAAAAATAACTAAAATAGTTCATTTTTTACTTTTATAGGAGAACATGTGATTGTTACCTGGTGGTGGGTCTGCTGTACAAAACAAACTTTCTCACCATGCACCACTCAACGTAGACAACAGAGCACAACAAGGCATAGCATAAGACTGCATTTGATTCATATGATATTCCTCCAACAACACTTCCTGGGCCAGCATTGTGTACATAAACTTAAAATGTTAAAGAAGCATCCCAAAAGTAAAGGCATTATACACTGTGAAACTGCAAAGGAATGATTAATTGTAACTTACTAGGTATTTACATGTGATAACTTCCAGGCTATGGCACCAACTGCAATATCTGGTCTCCCCTCCTGCCTGCTCCAATTTGCATATGATTGTGCCGAATCAGTTTAAACATAGAAGAAAGTTAAAAATACTGTATGTCTGTGTATACTCATGCTCCATTTTTGCAGCAGTTTGGCTTGTTTTCTGCTCACAAAATTCCACTTTTACACATACATCTGGGAACCTTACTGTACATAGAAGACTGTAGTAAACTATATATGTCAGTGGGTTTAGGCAATCCAGTTGATTATCATGCTTATAGCAATTGTTTTCTGATTTCCCTACATGTTCTCGGCTTCGGTATGGCAGTTGGTTGAAGAATGGAAGGTATAGGTTGATGGATAGGCAAAATGTATTTCCTACCATCTACTCTTAGAAAACTAATAATCCTCTTCATGTGTCATCAGGCAGCAGATCATAGCAACATTACATGCTTGACAAATGACACAGATCTATTCCACTGCAGCAGGGGTGAGAAACTTGGAAGGGTCTCAGGGTCAGTTTTTAATTGTTGCATTTATAAGTGTTGGTAGTAATTATGTAAGTGCAGAGCACAGCAGGTGAATGAAGTGACCTTGAAGTGCAGAGGGAGGAGTAATCACTCCAGATGCTCATGGTAAAGTGAAAGGAAAAACCTATGTTCCAAGATAAAATCAGGATGAAATCTAAAAGTAAGCACAGAAACCATGTCTGACGTCTATGTATGCAACTGTGCTGAAGGCCGAACAGAGGAACTCTCATGGCCAGCCTCCCCCTCAGTGAAGGAGAACAAAGAACAAAAAGTGTATTCTTAACAAAAGGGGAAGTGATCATAGATGAGGTGTGCAAAAGGGCAACATTTATCAAGTGATCCCAGTCAAAAAACCAAGAGAGGCTGAGATGTCTCTAGTCCCAGCTATTTTAAGCCTATTGAAATAATCCTGAAGTGACTATATTTTAGATGCTAGTCAGGCACACCCATGTGGTATTCTATCTATCTATCTATCTATCTATCTATCTATCTATCTATCTATCAGCTCCAACTGATTACTTAAATACAACATTGAGACACTGGTTATAACAGCAACAGTCTCCCAAAATATTTTTTAAAAATATATTTTTGAAAAATATTCAAGAAACACGCCAGTTTCTGGAATGCTACCTACAGTTTTAAGGGTTGTTGAGGGATTTGTTTGAGATGGAAGTGTCCACTTTTAAAAATATTTATTAGTAATACTTTAACAGGTTATTATTAACTCATAGGAGGGCCACAGGTAGGTGCCAGTATAAGTAGCACCCTGGTCGTGCACAAGTATGTAAATCCTTCTGGCACACAGATTATTCACTTTATCACAGTCTTAGCTGCTTCAAATGCTTTCTAACGATGCCATCCTATCAAACAACACTTGGGTGGTTAGTCTGGATGCACTGTATCCCACAAATGTGCAAAGGGGCGGACTCAGCTCCCATTTCTGGCCAATTCTGGCAACATCCAACCCCCCCTTGGCATTGAGGCCAGCTTCAGTTTTCCAAAGCTCTCAGGATGCCCTCAAAGAAAACTATGTAGGATATATCCCCATGAAGGCTCTCCCCAGAAATGGAATTCCTGGTCATCAGCAAGTCCCTCCTCTCATTAGTCTCTTTAAGAGCTTCCTCTGAAAATGGATAATGGAGGACCATGAAGCCCACTCCTGTGCGAGACAACCGTTGGCCAAGGCCCTTGACCCAGGTGTGATTCATCTATCCTATCAGCTGTTTGTGAGATGCATCGTCATAATTTCTGACCATGTTTTAAGTCAATGGTGGCGGCATAGACTGGCACGGAAGGGAGGCTGCATGCACTGAATACATCTCGAGAGGGAGGGTAGACTTTTCCTATTGTGAAGAATCCTTACAAGGTGTCTGTGTATGTGTGCGTGTTTGCATGCATGTTTTAAAGAGATTTTATGTATGTATTCTATTTCTATCCCACCTTTTCAATATAAATAATAATGCTCAAGGCAGCTAACAATTATCACTAAAACAGATTTAAAAAAAATTAGAACAAATTAAAATGGATTGAGCTAAAACCACAGTAATCAAAGCAGTTAAAATCATCGCACTGTTCAGTTTAAATTGATCGCTTAAAAGGCTGGCTTAGAAATGTGAGTAATGAAATGTATACTCTCCCTTATCTACCAGGGTGCCGAAAGCAGTCCAAATACCTCTCTGTCTTACAGATTGCCTGTTGTAAGAAGCTAAAATCAGTTAGAGCTCCAGAGAGGTTATCCAGGCAGACCTTCAAGACTGAGTAGTCACTCTTGCAAACTAAGCTTATGCTTACTCTGCAGAGGACCAGTCACAGTGAAAAACCATGCTATATTTGCCAACTATAGAAATACGAAAAGCTGCTGCTGTTGAATGATCAGAGGCTTTAGGTGTTAAGTGATAGTCCCTTCTAATGATGAGGGTATCAGTAATGTATAATCTGACCTTAAGATGTACACATGAGTATGAAGCATTTCGGACTCTATAGATTACTCTTTTCCATCTCACTTGTCATGTTATTTAATCCAGTCCCTATATTTTTGAAACAATGTTCTTGAAGGATTCATTCAGGCTCTCCCTCTCTTTTCTAAAAAGGCTGTTGTACACATATCACATTCAGCTCAAATGAGTATCAAGTTTTATTGACCTCAGGGGTAAATACTTTGCCAAAATAAATTAAGGTTAATTTGTTCCTTGAGCTACAATAACTCTTTGTTGGAATGAGAACCCAATCTGTGTCACAGACACAATAAAAAGTCTGAACAATACAGTGTCCAGCAGTTTAGTAATTTGTCACCTATCTGTATACACAAGCTAATGGGGCAGCCTCAGCTTGGACAGATGAAAATGACTATACACCTCTGCAGCACATAGTGACTGATGAAAGTTTGAGATTTCTATTTGGTGGTCTATTTTGTACTTAATTTCAATTCATTTTGGACACTAAAATCTCCGCAACTTGGTAAACTTGTGGCTTTGAGAAAATTGAGAAAACCAGGCCAAATTATATTTTATAGTGTTATAAAATTATTTAGGGGGAAAATGAACTTCCAGTAGAGACTGCTTCCAAAAGCGTCTTCCAATATTGTGTGTTATTGAGAAATAGTTAAGAGAACAGTAGTGCAAGTTGATGATAGTGAGAGACGACATACAACATCCCTTTATTTGTTGCAGATGGGCATACAGACTTATCCCAGTGTTGTCCTTCTTAGTGGAATTGGAGCAAGATGTTCAGACATGAACCAAACAGAAACTTCCTACCACCATCACCAGTACCACCAGCCCAAGAACAATCTTGCCAATGGCACTGTTTTATCTTTTTCTCAAAGCTGAAAACAGCAAGCATTAGGCAGGCTTCAATAATAGCCACATTTTGAAGTCAGAAATGAATCTTCTCCCACTCAGCCTGACTCGGAGCCCTGGAGAATTTTCCTCTTAGCATTCTTGAGTCATCAACTTCTGTTTGCTCTGCTGGCCATTGGTAAATAACTAATTTACTCTGGCTCTGACACCCATGGTCTGGAATGTGTGAGTTCGTAATAAAGGAGTTAAGTCTGTGGATAGTTCTTCCTTGAGTAGCTGGCTGCAACTAGAAAGACCTTTATGTTTTCAGATGCTTGCTTCTACATCTGAAACCTGGTGTATGTTTCTCTGAAAGTGGAAAAGTAAAGTTTATTCTTTCAATCACTGATTGACTTTTGCCAAATTCTGTACCATGACCTTCACCATCAAAGATCTCAAAAAGGTATAAGCGACTATTGAACAATGGCATGATACAAGCCAATCTAAATCTTCTCCATCTATCTAAACTTGTTGAAATGCTGAAAGGTCTATAGCCCAGCCATACAGCCATGACACCTCTTAACTTACAGAGAAAGTGAACAAAAAGGGAGAGAGATTTTAAAAATCTACCAAGGAGTCTGCAGAAATCTGAAGAACCAGTTTCAATGGCTCAGTAGAAATCAAATAAGACCTCCAGAAATCCAGAAATCAAATAAGATCAGATAAAGTCGGGGTCCAGACCAGAGGGTCTAAGAAATGAACCAGTCCAGGAAAAGTTGAGGGAACTTATTTAAAGAGGAGAGAGATTATGAAAGGAAGAGGCAATGAAAAGTTCGGAGGCTAAGAATCTGGATCTGAAAGGAGAAGATGAGAAGCAAGTGAAGTGTTGAGTACTCCAAGCAGAGAAAGTCAAGAATAAAAGTCGGGGGGGGGGGGCAGGGATAAGCCTTAAGGCAACATCTTTCTTTTTGGGTCCAGTGTCTTTTGGTTCTCTCAATTACCCTTAGGGTTCCTACTTTGTGACTGATCCCTTTTCTCACTTTCCCAGTAATCCTTCAAAGGGTGGCTCTGAATAGATACATGGCATGGAGAAAGGGGGTGGACAGGGAGCTGCAAAAGGAATACTCTGTCATTTTAGGGGCTGGCTCAATAGTGGGCCCCAGCTATGTATATGGAATATCCTGGGCTCATAAATCCAGGACAGTAGGCATGTATCCATATTGGTCCATTCAGGCACAAATAAGCTTGGAAAGCACAATTCCATTTACGTCCCATTTTGCAGGCAGCTGACACTTCCTGCCCAGAGAGAACAGGCCAGCATGTAAACCACATCCCTCCCCCACTTGGTCTGTTTCAGAGCTCTGCTTATATACCTTCTGTCCCAAATATCTGAGCCCATTCAAACAGATCTTAATAGCAACTGCAGCCACCACCAATAAATCCCACACTAATGTAAACTGACAATTTTATAATAACAAATTCTATTTTTTTAAAAAAAAAGTCCAGACATGTAAGGATATTTTAATTTGGCACCAATAGAGAAATACAGTATCAGCCTTTCCAACCTGATGTTCTCCATCACCCCACCAAGAGGATTAACCTCATGGGACATGCCAAATTCACCACTGTAGGTGAGCATCTCTCAATCTGTAATGCATCTTTCCTTATGAAAAAGAAAAGTGGGGGGAAAGTAGAATAACACCTTTAAAAATACTGTAGCTTGTTTCTATCAGAACTTTTGAGAGCACAGACATGCTGTGTCTCAAGAAATGGATTGCATGGAACTTTAAAATCACAACAAGAATTGGAGATGCAAGGAGTGGAGATGAACTGGTGGACGAGATCTCAGTTAGTATCTAGATATGCAAAAGATAATCAACAAGGTTTTTATTTAGAAAATATGCCCTTCGACAGAATTCTTTTAGAAACAAAAAAATATATATCAAATGCCTATATAATTTTTTACTCGTCTTTGATACTCAGGAAGTGACAGTGAAGGAATGTATGGTTAAATGGGCACAAAATATAGGTCACAATATTGAGTTTGAAAAATGGGAAAAAAATATGGAAAAGAAACCTGAAGCTAACCAAGTCGGTTACCTTCAAGGAAAATATATATAAATTATTTTATAGGTGGTATATGACCCCGGTCAAGTTGGCAAAAATGAATGTTCAAATCTCAAATTTATGTTGGAAATGTAAACAGAAGGAGGGCTCATTTTATCATATGTGGTGGCTATGTAAAAAAACGAGATTATTTTGGGTGTTAGTCAAACAAATGCTAGAAGGTGTTCTAGAGATACATCTTGAATTTAGACCAGAGTTTTTTTATTGAATATGTTGCCTGAATCACTAGAACAGGGGAAAACGTATGTGGCTATTCATATGATAACCGCCGCAAGATTAGTCTTTGCCAGATACTGGAAGGAACCTGGAATACCATCTGAACAGGAATTAATGTTTAAAATTTTAGAAACAATAGAGATGGATAAATTATCAGAATGCTTAGATGCTTCGAGGAAGAATAATCACCATAAAGTCTGGGAAAAATATTATGTATGGATGAAAAAGAGATAAAATAATAACAAAAGCTAGAGAACTAAGAAAAAGCATTAATGTACATACTTCGTGATAAACATGAGTCAGTTTAGATGTGTAGAAATATTTAAACTAGTGGCAATTAGTTATGGTGACTACCAACTCACACCTCTCTGTATTTTGCACTCCCCCCTTGTTTATGTTTCCCCTATACCCTTTCCCCAATTTGTCTGTATCACTAATAATAAAACATGAAAAAAAGAAAAAAAGAAATGGATTGCAACAATCCACAAACATTCGTACTGCGTTAGCCAGGTTAGCCTCAAATAGGTCATCATATTTTTATTTTTTATTTTTTGATAACATTTCTCTCTCTCTCTCTCTCTCTCTCTCTCACACACACACACACACACACAGAGAGAGGGGGGGTTCCTCCATGTGGGCAGGGGTCGGGGCGGGTGGCAGATGGCGGGGGTGGTGATGGGCTCGGGGGGTGGGGGTGGCGGGTGGGCAGCTGCGGGCAGCGATGGGCGGACGGCGATGGGCGGCTGGCAGGTGGTGGGGGATGGACGGCGGTGGCCAGCGGCAGGGGGGCGGCAGGCTGTCCAGCGCCCTCTCTCCATTTTGGTGCCCTAGGCAACTGCCTAGTTCGCCTTAATGGAAGCTCCGGCCCTGCCTGTGAGAGGAGTTGTTCTGTACTGTCTTCCTCTGGGCTTTATGGAAGGTGAGGGAAGATGTGGATTCCTGCTTGCCAAAGAGATGACTATCCATGGAAAACAAGGTGTTTGTGCATTCCAAGCCATTCCTAAGATCATGTGGACAGCCCATTCTGTCTGACCATACCACAGTGAGGCTAAGGATCTGCAAGGCATCAAGCAGAAAATCCCATAGGCATTCAAAATTAAAAAAGACCTTGGGATTTCAGAAGTCAACTGGGTAGATGGATTGTCTTAATGGATCAGTTGCTGCACCAGAAGGGAGGAACCACCGCTGATCCTAATCATGACCATTGCTCTGTTATATACTGATAAGCAGATATCTGGCTATAACCCAGTTTAGGACGTATGATAACAGTAACATCTCCTGTGCTATCCTATAGCTAACTTAAAGAATATATATCTAAACAAGTATTTCACATAAATTTAATTCAAGTGTTTCAATGGTTCCAGAAGTCTTGCTGTTGAGAGACACACAGTGGATTTTTGACACTCAAAGATATTTGCATTCTTCCCCCCCCCCCCAAGGTGCTGCTAAACAGGCAAAAATGTCTCCAGGCAGGAAGTCCAGGTATTTTTTTTTCTTTCATTCTTTTTATCAGGTTTGATGAACTGTGACGATGTAAACCTGGGATGTGTAAACAGCTAACCACTGATTCAGTAGGAGCTTCATCAAACATCCTGGTCTGGTGAATAAAGAGCACATAACCTTGCATAATAAGAAGGCGAAAGTGTTGACCTACCGATTAAGCCTTTTGGTTGCAACCAGCAGCCATCCACCAGGCTGTCCAAATGAGTGCCATTCAGGAGCAACTCGTAACAGAGGACAGGGACAGATATATTCAAAGTTCAAGAAAAACACAGTTCAAAAACGGCTACTATCAAATGAGGTCAGAGAAATTTACCACAAATGTTGACCTTTCTGCATGCCACAGAGTTCATAAAATTTGCCACAGTCATAATTAATACATTGTGGTCTCTTTCTGAAATATTTTAAAATGTTAATGACGCAGGACACAATGTGAGGCATGCTAATCCTTGCAGGGGGAAAAATTCCATGCAAGATAGATAGATAGATAGATAGATAGATAGATAGATAGATAGATAGATAGATAGATAGATAGATAGATGCAAATGACGTGTGGGTGCTTATTTTTTATGTACCTTCCACTTTAAAAGAAGGAATGAAAGGATGGGATTGTACTGCATGACATAAAACCAAGCTTGGCATCTCTGTACTCTATACACAGATGACACTAAATTCATTCTCTAACTGGAGATCTCTGTGGTGCTACCTATGTATAAGCATTATTCAATAATAGGCTCCAGGAAAGCACAGGATTGAAAAACTGCACACAAGCTTTAGGTGAAAGACCTTTATGGAGCAGCAGGAGCCTAAAACAGCCCAGTGAAAATTGAGTGGGCTCAGTGGACATAGCAGATTAACAATTGCAGATTGGGGAACAGGAAATGAATGCAAGGGATATGATGAAATATAGTAGAAAAAAGGCATGCTAGTTGATAGAAATCATAAACAGAACTCCAGGTATTCCAAATGTCAAGATTTAGTTGTTGGGCCTATTTTTGGTGACATTCTTAAATCTCTTGCATACATTATTGTTGCAATCCTAAGTGTACCTGGGTGCACAACCTCTTACATACAGCGTGACTTAGCATTAAATGATTTGTGATGATGATTGCTTGCTGGGTAGCCTCAGGAGGGTTGTGTGACCACTGCAACTGTGAATGGGTCCAAAATGTAATCATTTTACACTGTGTTTCTTATCTTTCTTTCGGTGTCTATTCTGAGCCAGAATGTCAAACATGATTTAAATCACAGATGTGACCTAGGAAGGCATAGATCATATGCAGACAGAGAAGTGAAAAGCCAGGCTGATGCATGGCTTAATTGCTGTGTTAAGAAAACAGAATCTCTAAATGGACAGAAGAGTGAAAAAGGTCACACTTGCTCTGGACTGAACCTGTAAGTCTCAGAAGAACGCAGGATTCAACTAGTCAACCAGGATTCAGCTCAAAAAACTGCACCAAAGGCAAATTGAAAGGGCCTATTTTGACATGGTTGATTTTAAAGCAATAACAAAAATCCAGTACTGATACTTCCATAGGAAGCCATCAATTGCCTATTAGCAGAAATACTGTAAAGGAAAAAGGTAATAATGGTATTTAATGAAGTGTAAAATGGAGTCACGATGCAGTGTAATAGCTTATGTCAGAAAGGGTGTTATACACTGAAAAACATTATGATCTCAGGTGAAGGATCTCAATTTATCATCACACACTGGGAGCTTCTAAAAAAATTAATTGAAATCGTATTATGAAAACAGATCATTATAACAACACGCATTGACTTCAGTGAGAAATGGGGATGGTTTAAGTGAGTCTTTCTCAACCTGGAGTCCCAATTCTACATAACTTTCTTCCTGAAACATCAAGCTCCTGTAATGCCCTGGCCTGTATCTCAGGTTTCCCTCTCCACACATTTTTTTACAGATGCACATAATACATGAACAGAGACAGACAATGACCAAACACTAACTTATTCTGCTGCGTTGGTGACTATCTCCATCCATTCATTACATTGGCAGATTCTAATTCTCAGCCAGACCCTGAGGTCCTCTCCCATCTCTGTCAACATCCTCCGCCTATGGGAAGGTGTCGTCAAACCTATCGTGACATCACACAATCGTCTCAAAAAGGGACTGTCTGGTGCCACCACCCTACATGCAAATTAAGGTGGCCTTTCATCCCCTGCAATTTGGCAGGGTCAGTTTATTCCTATGAATCTACTTATCCAATGCTGTCTCAAATCCACTAACTTATCTCCTGGCAACCCAATTGCTTGCTTGCATGAATCTAATTCAATACCTAAGAAAGTCAGAACTGTTGCAGGGCCTTCTATTTTTTCCTCAGCTAATGGCACACCTAACTTTTAAGTCATACAAACACAAGAACAGCCTTGCTGGAATAGGCCACAGCCCATCCAGGCCAGCATTATGTCTCACAGTGACTCACCATTTGCTTCAGGGTATTCCCAATCAGATGTCTTCACCTGCTTATGATACCCTGCAAATGGCATTGAGAGATATCCTGCCTATCTCTCCAACCCAGAGGTTATCCTTAGGCATCCATAATGATAGCCATTGATACCCTTGTATCTCCAAGAATTTGTCAAATCCTTTCTTAAAGCTGTCAAGGCGGACAGCTGTCACCACTTCTTCTGGCAGAGAGTTCCACAGACCAGTGATCCTCTAGGTGAAAAAGTACTTTCTCTTATTTGTTTGAGATCTAGAACCTAAAAGTTTCATGGAGTGCCCCCCTAGTTCTAGTGTTGTGTGATAGGGAAAACAGATTTTCCTTATCTACTTTGTCCGCACCGTGAAGAGGCCCAGATGTTGCAGCCTCAGATGGTAAGGAAGGTGTTCCAATCCCTTAATCATTATTTATTTATTTATTTATTTATTTATTTATTTATTTATTTATTTAAATACTTATATACCACCCATCTTCCGGAGGAACTCCAGGCGGTTTACAACAAGATAAAACACTGCACTTTTTCCATTTCCATAATATCCTTCTGAAGGTATGGTGACCAGAACTGTACACAATGCTGCAGATGGGGCCTCACCAGAGATTTATAATGAGGCAATGACACCTGCTGACTTATTTTCTATACCCTTCCTAATGATGCCTAGCATTGAATTTGCTTTTTTCACTGCTGCGGCACACAAGGTCCCTTTCCTGGTTCGTTGCAGAGAGTTCAGACTCCATCAGTTTATAAATGTAAATTTTTTTGCCCCAACGTGCTTCACTCTGCACTTACTAATATTGAAGCACGTTTGCAAATGGTATGCCCATTCCCCCAGTGTCAAGACAAGATTCCTCTGGAACCCCTCACAATCTCTCTCAATTTTTACTATCCTGTATAATTTAGTGTCATTGGCAAATGTGGCTACCTTGCTATTTACTCCTACTTCTAGATCATTTATGAAGAGGTTGAAAAACAGGGGTTCCAGTACTGAACCTTGGGGGACACCACTCTTTACCTCCCTGCACTTGGAGAAGTGTACATTTAGTGCTACCCTCCATTTCCTGTCGCTTAGCCAGTTGCTGATCCAGGACAAGACCTGCCCCTTGATTCTATGACTGGCAAGTTTATTCAAGAGCCTTTGGTGTGGGACCTTGTCAAAAACCTTTTGAAAGTCCAGATAAACAATGTCAGCTGGATCTCCCTTGTCCACATGCTTGTTGACACTCTCAAAGAATTCCAACAGATTAGTGAGGCATGATTTGCCCTTGCAGAAGTCATGTTGGCTCTCTTTCAGCAGCGCCTTCTCTTCTATGTGCCTATCAATTTTATCTTTGATGATGGTTTCCATCACTTTATCAGGAACACATGCCAAACTGACCAGTCAGTAATTTCCTGGTTCACCTCTGGATCCTGTATTGAAGATTGGTGTTACATTTGCTACCTTCCAGTCATCAGGCACAATGCCTGATTGGAGGGAAAGATTATATATTTTGGCTAAAACCTCAGCAATTTATTCTTTAAGTTCCTTGAGAACTCATGGATAGATGCCATCTGGTCCTGGTGATTTTTTAGCATTTAGTTTAACAAGACATGCAAGGACCTCCTCCCTGGTTATTTCTATCTGGCTTAATTCTTCGGTTTCCTTCCCTATGAAGATAGGCTCTGTTTGGGGCATGTGGTCTCTGTCTTCTTCAGTGAATACTGAAGCAAACAATTCATTGAGTCTCTCTGCAATCTCTGTTTCCTCTTTAGTAATCTCTTGCTTTCGATTGTCATCTAATGGTCCAATGGCCTTCCTAGTTGGGTTCTTAATTCTAATGTACTTAAAGAACTCATTGTTATTTCTTTGAGTGTTTTTTTAGCTATACACTCCTCCAAGTTTTACTTTGCTTTCTTGATTTTGCCTTGCATTTGTTCTGCCAGAATTTATGTTTCTGCCTGTTGTCCTCATTTGGACAAGTCTTCCATCTTCTAAATGAGCTTTTGTTTTTGATCACTTCACTTCCCGAACAGCACCTGTAAGCCAGCTTGGAGTCCTCTTGGACCTCACAGTGCCCTTTTTCCTGTTGGGTATGCATTCCAATTGGGCCTCTGTTATTGTTTTTGTGAACAGCCTCCATGCCTCTTGGAGTGTTTGGACTCTCTCAGTTTTCCCTTTCAGCTTCTTTTTTACTAGTTTCCTCATCTTTGGGACATTTCCTTTTTGAACATTTAAGGTCTCTGTGTTAGATTTTATCAATGATTGGCAGTCTATGATTAAGTTAAAAGTACAGCGGACCCTCGTATAACAAGCAGTTTGTTTAACAGAAAATCCACTTAAAGGAAAAAATATCCAGACAGGGAAAAATTGCTTAAGAGAATCACTTATATGGGACGTATCTGTACAACAGAAAAATGGTTGCGATTAGGGCTTAATCCGTTTTCAATGCATTCCTATGTGAAATTTGTACAAAGGAAAATTTCATTTGGAATGCATTGATTCCTTTATACAAGGTACCACTGTAGTGTTGTGGTCACTGTTCCCTATTGGATCAGTCACATTAACATTTTGCACCAGATCCTGTGTATTAATCAGGATCAGGGCAAGGATTCTTGTACCTCTAGTTGGGTCTTCAACCATCTGTTCCAGGGAACAATCATTTAGCATATCTAGGAACTTTATCTCTTTATCATGTGCTGAACAACAGTTCACCCAGTCTATGTGAGGGTAATGGAAGTTCCCCATTATAACCAGGCTTCCCTTCTTGGATGCCTCCTTTACAACATTCTCCAACTGCCAGTCTCCCTCCGGGGCTTGGGTCAATCATTCAAAAGCCACCAAAAGCTCTTTACATTGTGAAGTGTCTCTTAGATCGCAAATAAGAAGCCAGTACCAAATGATAAATGTATTTAGCAGTCACCTGCTCTCACTATATGCAGTGTTTGGTTGTTTGTGTTATGGCTGTTCCATCTAGAGGATCTGAGTTCTAATTATAATTGTGATTATAGGGTGTTCCTAAGGCTGGCTTACAAGCTACCTTGGGTCCTTATATTGAGAGAAAGTGCTGTTATGAGCTCTGTTATGAGCTAAGTCAATTCTGACATGGTTATCTTGAATGATTATTTTCTATATAATATAACTATATAAATACGCTATTGACAGCAGGTAACTAGTAATAGCGGCAGGCGGGCGGTGGTGGCGGGGGGCATGGGTGGGCGGTGGCCGCAGGCGGGTGAGTGGGTGGGTGGCGGCAGGGCCGCAGGCAGGCGGCGGCGCGGGTGGATGGGCGAGTTAGGATATCACTTAGGATAGAGGTTCTGTTCTTGGCTTGCACCCCAAATGTGTGTGTGTGCAAGCAAATTGAAGTTGGGGAAAGAGAAAATAAATGGTAGTATATAATATATATTTAAAATAAATCCACACCTCCCACTCCCAGTCGAACCTCCCCCTCTAGCCAATATCAGAAAAAAATCCTCACAAACTGCCAGAGAAGAAATAAAGAATAAACTGCTATTCCCTTCAGCAGACAAAGCTGCAGGGAATCAAAGAAATTATTTTCTAAATTCAATTCCCTCCCTGCCTGCCTAACTTAAATCCTAAAGCCTCCAGCCTCCCTCCTCAATCTCGATTGGATCACACCAGCACCAGCAGCCAGCCCTCCTCCCTCAACCACATCCATGCACCCGACTGCGATTTCTGGAAGGTGCCTCGGCTTTTTATGCCCTCCGAGACATCCAGAAGTGTCAGTCAAAAACCTGGCGATGCCATTGGTGGAATGGTTCAAAAAATTTGCATGGTCCCATCCCATGCCCAGCCCAAATGGGCAGGTCTAGAAAAATAAAAAAATAAAAAAATAAAATAAAATCAATGTGACGTTTTATTGCTATAAAAAAACCCACTGCTGCCTGCTACTATAAAAATTCAGGCATTTAAAATAAATAAATTTCACATGTTTCTGTGGTGATTTGGTGTGTTTTTTGACCACAATTTCAAAAGAAAAATTGCGGTCACCATTTTGGATCCCCCCCCCACCGCATGGCATGGCGAGACGACGAGGATGACCCTCCCAGCCTGGTGCCAGCAGCCCAGGACAGGAGAATAGGGGGGGAAGGCCAGGGACCCCCCCAGAAACCACCCCTCTGGTAGGTGGCAAAGCCTCAGGCAGGCATATTTTCGCCTGCTTTTTTGGCCGGGAGTTGGGTTTTTTTAAAAAAAAACTTTTAAAAACTTTTTCTGTGCTTCGCATTGCGCGATTGCCGCGGTGCCACAAACGGAAATGAAAAACCCGACCAAATTTTTCTTTTTTCAGTTCGGGTTCGAGTTCTGACGGCTTAATTATCGTTACCGTTACCGTTACGTAATGGAAACGATAACCGAAAACGGAAACGACAATTTCGCCGAGTCATGCCCATGTCTAGTTGTTTCTATATGCAGATCTGTGTACTTTGTTCATTTTTCCAATTCCTCAGCTTTGTCATATCTTGGAATAGTAATGTCAGTTATCCAAACATGTATTTGTTCCATTACTGTTATGTCTGCTGTATTGTGCTCAAGGTTTCTGCCC
The DNA here is from genome assembly GCA_037367245.1 of Phrynocephalus guinanensis. NCBI lineage: Eukaryota > Metazoa > Chordata > Lepidosauria > Squamata > Agamidae > Phrynocephalus > Phrynocephalus guinanensis. The sequence goes on from CM074732.1 coordinate 95,141,300, forward strand.
CTTTGAATCCAAAAGTCACACAAAACCTCAATCTGTGTTTTTCCTGATATCTCTACTTGACAACAAAACATACAACAGTATTAAAACAATTGAAGCTATTAAAACACATAAAAAGCCAGAAAAACTCACTTGGCTTTACCTAGTGGGTTCACTAAATTTAACCCTGATCCCCAGATGGAGTACATGGGTTTTCTGCATCAACCGCCACCCTGCCCAACCCCCCACCCCTGGCGGCCAAGCTGGGATTTTATGTCTCAAAGAGCCAAATGGAGAGGGGGCATGGAGGAGTGGGCATGACCCACGTCGCTTTATTTGGAGAGCTGGGGTGCAAAACCCAATCCTGTACTTCGTATTCAGTTTTAACAACAGCCCTGCTTCCTGCCCTGTCTCATCTAAGAAGAATGCCTAGCTAATATCATCTTGCCAAGAACTTTACATCTTAGACTTAATTTAATGGCAAACCACATCTTTTGCCATGTTTGGACTTTTGGTACATGCTTTGATAAAGAGGCTATTGCCCTAGAAAGTTTGCAATGATTCTTTTTTATTTCATCAGTGGCCTATAAAGGTATCACCTATAGCCTAGTCTTACATAAAATAATAATAGTGTCCAATAGACCAGATTAAAAACTACCTGATTACTTGTCTAAGCCTATCTAAAATGATGGTCTTCATCCCAGCTGTGAATTAGACTTGGTGAATTAGTTCAAATTAAAATGCAGCATCCGGATTTTCCCATCCCTTCTCTGGCAGTCTTAGCCCTGCTTCTCCATGTGCTCCAGTCTTTGGTATCAACAGCCTTCCTGTGTGTAGCCCGTCTTTGTTTCAGGTGAACCACCTTCTTTTCTCCTTATCTCTTCCTTTTCTCTTCTGTAGAATTCCTCTATAGAGTGGTGCCTCAACTTACAAATTTAATGCATGCTCTTAAGTCGAACTACTCTTAAGTCGGGGTACCTATCTAAAAAATTGAAAAAAAATAAATGAAAAATTAAAAAAATTAAAAAATATTTGTAAGTCAAGCAGACCATATCTAAAATTTGTAAGGTGGCAGTTAAAACACCAAGAGTTTTCCACACTTAAGTCAAATTGCTTTTAAGTTGAGCTGCTCTTAAGTCAGGGTACCACTGTATAGCCCTGCCTCCCAGGCCCAGTATCTGCTTTACCTGTCCTTTACTAACTCTGTCGTTGGACATGCTATCCACAGTGGAAGTTGGCGTGTTCGTTTCTTGCACACGAAGACCTCCCTTTCCTTCTCAGTACTAACAAGGAATTAGGTTTAGGGATTGTTTTCTTTTGCCAGTCGAGATAGGCATCATTTAACAGTCGCCACAGTGCTGATCAGCGCCCTGCCTGTCATTCAAAAAAACCACATACTGACTCAAAAGATCCTTGACTGTTGTTTTTTTCCAGGATCTTTATGGTTTTTACCCGGGAAAGAAATCTAACCTTTTTGTTATTCGTGTCTAATTTCCTTTATTAGATGGAACCCTGAGAAAAAATAATACACCTCCCCAAAGGCAAACATGCTTGGCTAGCCACCAAGGAACTGGAAGAGCATCCTCTATTTACCTCTGTCGAATGAGATCCTTATGGCCCCACCTTGTTAGACCCTGTCAAACAAGCTGGGGACATTGCCAACATCTCCTGCTATATAAGATGATGACAGTCCAGGTGAACTAGTCCTTGTGGCCAGAAGCTGGTGGAGTATCACTGCATCAAACTCCATTGAAGATGGAGTTTGGTGGAGGGTTGAAGTTGCCATTATGGGCCTTGTTATTAACGATCTGCTGTATCCAACAAAAAGGTAACCGTTTCCTTGCTTTTCCTTTCATATTTTCAACAAGGCAACACAATAATTTATTTTAAATGAATTTAGAATGTGCAGTTCATTCTGTTTTGAAAGCCATACCAGTGCCTTAATTTCGGTTATAACACTGTTTCAGCTAAATATTTAATGTGTCTGCCTTGGCCAGGGTACTTTTAATTTTGTTTTGCCTGAAGCCAACAATATTTAGTGACAGCCTGATGGAGAAAGCTTTGAAGGCTGAATAGAAAAGCTGCCATTTCACTAGAAATATAAGCTTCTTAGGAAAATAATTGGTTTGCAGGATTGAGTGTGAAATGTGGATGTCTCCTGCTGGAATAAAAAAAAAGTTAGATTACTCCAGAATTTCCTGCGGGTTAAAAAAAAGTTGCACAGAATTTGCAGACCCTAAACATTTAAGAAAGACAATTGTCTGTCAACATGTTTGCATTACCATTATACAGCCAAGTTCACAGGGGCAAACCAGATGTATAAATCCTGATTTAGGGTTGTATGTGTTATTTCTAATGGAGACAGACTGAGTTACTTCCAAAAAGTGACTTCCAAAAAGCGGTGAGATATTTAGACTCATATAAGATCTCTAAGAGATCACATTGCTTCAAGAAAACTATTTTGGAAGACAGTTCTCTTACAATCAACCGGTCTGCCCATTAATAGGACTGCTCCAGGTTCACACCTTTTTATTAACAGCCTAAGCCTCTTAACATCAATGTAATTTCCCCCTGCTGAATGAGGGATTGTTTGGGAGCCATTTTGTCCATATTTGCATAATCTTGTTCCATTAATTAACATCCCAGTAACAGTCATAGATTTTAATCATTTCTCAAGATTTCTAGCTGAGGAACCCAAGGAATAACATTTATTCAAAATATGAGGTCAGTTATGCTTTTCAAAAATGTGACGTATAGACTCTTTTCCATTGGCAACTGGCTGACCACAATGTGAACAGGAAACTAGATTTTATACACCTTGGATTCTATGCATCGAGTTTCTATTAATATAATGCCTTTACAATAAAAAACATGCCAGGTCCCTTCAGGGTGTTGGAAGATGCAACTTACTTTCTTTATTCGTATCAGAGTGTTGCACAATTTAGAATTATGGACTTATATGAAATACAGCTAAAAACTCAAAACAAATAAAACAGTTAGACATTATTCTCATTTGTGGGCATACAATGACCAATCAGGAAGTTTGCAGTGCAACATTTCTGGAAGTGAAGGATTAGCTGGCTGGATGCTGTATGTATGCTGTTGCCCAGGGGACACCCAACTGTACTCACAGTGCTTTCTGCTCTATGATGACGACCCTTCTATGTCCCTTAAAAACTGACACTTCAATTTTAGCTGAGTACAGTTAGATTAACTTTCCAACACTTTTTCCAGTAGGAAAGAGCGCGCCATCATTTAAACAGCAATACAAGCATAGTTTAGCCTGAGGATATAGTTACTGTACATGACAGACAAGAACTACTTTATATATTGCAAACTGCAGCTTGCTGACTAAAATCCAACAATGAGTTGTAAATGGAATAGGCTGATGGAATCAGTGGGGATACAGTGAACCCATTCCTTCATAAATTCCACTGATTCTATGCACCTACTCTAGTGGTGACTTACTATCAATGGATTACAACGTAGAGGAAAGAGGAATGTTTCTACTGAATGTTTCTTAGCATATCACCAAACTACAGATCCAAGGATATTTGAAGAAGTGATGATATTTAAAGTTATATAAAATGGGGAAGGAGGTGCTGTTATTGTCAAGTAAACATATCTTGCAATGTAAGACCTTTGAAGTACTACTGAGTTTAGTGTAGGAACATAAATTTGTGCTTAACTCTCTCTTTTAAAACCAATATGGTTATAAAAGGCTTAATTCTGGCATTATGGGTTATGGCACTTTCATAGGTTATTTTCTTGGGATATGAATGCAAAGAAAAAAGCCTAATTACACTTAATCAGAGAGGAGGTCTCACAATCAAACTTCTCAGTTGATCCTTCTGTAGTGGCTTGGGGAGTAATTGGGGAATAACTTCCTAATAATAATAATAATAATAATAATAATAATAATAATAATAATAATAATAATAATAATAATAATAATAATAATAATAATAATAATAATAAACAGACTTGTAGAATTGGAGGGTATCTGAACTTAATGTATAGCTAAAGCATCTCTGATGGATAGCCATCCAAAATCTTTTTTAGAACCTTCAGGAAAGGAGACCATGGTACTTTGATGGATAATTGGTACCACTTCTTAAACAGCATTTCACCTCAGGAAGCTCTTCTCTTTGTGTATTAGTAATAAACGCCACACAAAAGGAATCAACTTACACGTAATACCTTTGTCTCATTTTTTGCAGCTTCTAGCACAGAAAGCATATATGGAAAAATTAACTTCATCCCACCAATGAGGACACTACCAATCCAAACAAGTAAGTCAATAAAATGAATTTCCACAATAATTTACAGGTACCACTATCTGATACCATTAGGACAACAACACAAATACAGTACAGTGTTACAAAAAAAAACACAGATGAGAAATCTAGCAAATTTGGTAAGGAATACATCCTGTGTCTCTGGAATGATCTCACAAGTTCTGTATACTGGATAGCTGATTTTATGAGGTAATCGACAACAGGTGAAAATGATTGTATTTTGGTCACATATTTAAATTCAATACATTTTGTTTTGTTTTGTTTTTCTCTTTTGAGATTTATAATCTCACATCAATTGTTTTATTTACTTCTACACTTTTAGTCTCATTATTCAAGATTCCATGAAATAGGGGAAATAATTACAAGTAAAATGAGCACATTCATTTCAGACCTAGGATACACCTGCAGATATTTGGTCAGACCTGAAGGAAGGTGGGAATAAGGGATGCTTCACACTAACTGGTCAAAATGTCTGGAAATGTAGTGTGGGGAGGTTTGGTTTCACAACAAGGGGGTAGGGTGGAATTTGGACTATATGCTTTCCATTCCTACTGTCATATTATAAACATGCACCCATGCTTTCTGCTTATATGAAATCTCTTCACCACATTGTTTTGGAGAAGGTTCTTCTCTGTGCCAGTGTTGGAAATACTGATTGATTGATTCGATTTGATTTCTATACTGAAACCATCTGGCTAAAAGGCTGCCTGATCAGGGCAACAATCACAAGCAGAGAAACATAGCATCTTCTGTATTTTCTGGTTCTGGAGATCTTACACCATTGTCACTTTGAGCCCAGCATGGAACAGAACTGCACTCCGGATGATGAATCAAACATTTAAAATGATCTTGTATTCACATTTCTTCTAGTGCAGTCAAACTTCCATGACTGCTACAGAGCATTTTCCCTTGCTCTTGAGGATACCCAGCAGCAATAGGTATATAGAACCTTATTCCGGTTGATGCTGCAGAGCAAGAGAAAACTCTGAAAGTTTGCCCATAGGTCTTCCTCATGCTTGCCTTGATCTAAAAATGAATATGATACCTATGTGCCATCAAATCAATCCTGAGTTACAGAACCTCTTTCCAGGGTTTTCCAGGTAGAGAATACTCAGAAAGTGATCTACCATGTCATTCTTCTGGGAGCATCCTGGAGCTGCATAGCTTGGCCATGACTACATAGGGCGGCACCTTCCGCCGCCACCACCACCCAGGCAGCACAGTGAGGAATCAAATAGCCAACATTTGGTTCTGCAGTCACCCACCGAGGGAGAGAACAGTATCTTGTACATATAAACAGGGCCAACCAGTAAAAGGAGCAAAGGCCTGTTTGTATTGCGTTAGATGTTAGCAATAGTGTTGTGGTGTAGAATTTCCACTGTAGGCTACTGGATGGAGTGATGGACTAGGAATCTGAAGAGCTGGTTTGAATCCCCATTTGGCCATGGACTCTCACTGCCGGGACTGGAACTGATAAAACTACTCTTAAAATATCTCACTTACCTTGAAAGCTCTATTAGGGTCAATATAAGTTGTTTCCAACTTGACTCCTCAGAGCACACAAACATATAATGCTATTAATAGGTATGTGAAATGAAACAGGACACCAGCAATACAACTGCAGATAATGATTCTCACGTTAATAAGGACCATGTGCAATACACCTCTGCAATCTCTTCTGAATCCACAGCTTTCAATGAAGCTCACAATGGACGAGTATGTAGCACATGGGGCAACTTCCACTTCAAGACATTTGACGGGGATATATTTCATTTTCCTGGGCTCTGCAACTATGTATTTGCCTCCCATTGCCACACTGCCTTTGAGGATTTCAACGTCCAGATCAGGCGTGAGGTGAAGGAGAGCATTACCACTTTTTCTCATATCGCCATGAGGCTGGAAGGAGTGGATATTGAAATGGAAGAAGGTGGTGTTTTGGTGAACGGTGAAAGGTAACAATATCATCCTGCATATTAAACATTAAGAGAAAATGCAGATTTAAACATCCCTAGGCAGCCAGGTATCACATTTGAAAAGATTAAATATTTTGCAACATAGTTGGTGGCTTCCTTGCTTTGGCATTTCTTCTTGCCTAGGAATGGCTTAGAAAGACAATTTATTTTGTGGTAAAACTGTTTACAATAAATGTCTTTATTGTAGAAAGAAGGATAGAGGAAGAGATGTGAATAACTGCATCATCATGAAAATTATTATTATTATTATTATTATTATTATTATTATTATTATTATTATTATTATTATTATTATTATTATTATTATTATTTCTGTGTGTAACATATCACTTGGGGGTACCCAAAGGCTATACCTCAACCTGATAAAACATTGATACCTGTGATGGTCCAATGATATGTAACCAGATTAGATAATGTTCAGAAGAGGTGACTGGATTCCAACCTCTCTCCAAGGACAGGACCACCCCAGCTCACCCATGAGTGATAAGAGCAACACAAACTCTCAAATTAACATATAGCACTTGTCTGCAGTGCACCGTTTTAGCAGTTCAATACCACCCTATTCTACAGAAACTTGGAGTTTTTGAGCGTGATGAAGAATTTAGAAATCTCTGCAGGAGAGCTCTACTGCAACTATGAGTTACAAAAAAGGATTATAATTATGACAGTTAAAGTGATATTAAAGTATTGCAACTGTGTGGTCTAAATAGACTCAGACTAGAAAGACTACAGAAACATAGAAGGTTGAATTTTGGTTTTGTACATTCACCGCTCAACATGAGTCTGCCTAGATCAGTGATGGCGAACCTATGGCCTGGGTGCCAAAGGTGGCACTCGGAGCCCTTTCTGTGGGCACCCAACATCGCCCCTTCATAGCCACCTGTATACAGGTTAAACTACTGTATTGGCACTTTGCAAAAAAATTTAGTGGGTTTTGAATTGCAGTTTGGGCTTTCGGTCTCTAAAAGGTTCGCCATCACTGGTATAGATGGATTGAATTGCATTTCCCATTAACAGGTAACTCTGTATTGGCAGCAGCTGATTGTGTTGTAGTTCAAAATATTTCTTAGGGCATTTGTTGAGTAGGAAACTGCTCTAGAGATCTGATGTAAGAGACTTTGGTTACCTGTTGGCATATTCAAGTTTGCACCTTTTCCTATGGTTACCTTGACATACATAAATGAATGCAAATATTTCAGAATATTCATCAAGCTCCAATTACTTCTTTCAAAGGAAGACAAACCTAGATCTGTCTTATATCGTGAATTGTCTTGCAGCTCTAAAAAGTCAATTGAATGTAACATTAGGTGACAAGAATACTGACAGTGTTTCTCATGGTTTCTCACTAGGGTACAGATGCCTTACAGTGGCTCCGGATTCAACATTGAAAAACTTACCATGCATATTAAAGTAGAAATCAAACTAGGTCTAACCTTAATGTGGGATGAAAAAGACAGCCTAATGGTGAGTGCTAAAGAATTAGCCTAAGGAGTCTGCAACAAAGCATTGCAGTGTGGAATAATTTTATTCCATGTTCCAACTAGGTAGCCTAATGGGCCTTCTTTCAGGTTATTCCCATTACTTTCCCATCTATCGCCTTGTTTTCCATTCCTCTCCTCAATGCCCAGAATTGATAGGTATGTTTAAATATTGGAAAGGATGTCACATTGAAGAAGGGACTGGTTTGTTTTTCAAGGCTTCAGAGAATAGGATGTGGAGCAATAGTCTCAAACTACAGAAAAAGAGATTTAATTTAAACATTAGGAAGAATTTCATGACAGTTACAGCTGTCTGGAATTGAAATCTGCTGCCACGGAGGGTGGTGGACTCTCCTTTGGAGTTTTCTTAAGCAAAGGCTGGATGGCCATCTGTTGGGCTTCCTGTGATGGTGTTCCTGCATGGCAGGGGGTTGTACTAGATGGCCCTTGAGGTCTCTTCCAACTCTATGATTCTATGATCCTCCTTGGTATGAGTTTTGTTTTGTTGGCCCCTTAGATTTCTCCTTCAACTATTATGCATACTTTCCCATACACTGGGGGTTTCCTAGCCATAATGTTTGTCTTTCATTAGCCCCAGTTGAATACACATGCTCTCACTCAGCAACTCACTTTCCCAATCATTACAAAACACTGAAATCCAGAAGAGAGAACCGCACATTAAGCATTCTGCCTGAGATAAGGGATCTTTATTGTTCCCTGCTGGCTTGGACTGTAGCTGCCATAATCTTTCGCAAGTGTTCATGCGGAAGTCTGACCGTGCCAGAGGTGATGAAATGCTGAGGTATAACAGTAGTATAGGATAACTGGGGCAGGATATTCGCAATTGCAACATGTTGAAATGTCCTCACATTTCCAGCTTTTAAAAAAAGGAGCAGTGTTGATTAGCATCAACAAAATAAAATATATAAATTATATATAAATTATATATAATAAAATAAAATAAAATATAAAATATTACAAAAGTACTCTGGCACATTTCTGTCTGAAGAATTAGTTATTTATTAGTTGCATTTTTATACCACCCTCGTGTGTGCATGTCTGTCCCTTGTTTTGATTTTGGTTTTCCTTTCAGTTCTCAAACCAGTGAGGTAAAAGAGAATCAAGCTACATAAATGCTTCTAATTTCAAGGCCTCAGCCTGAACCAGAAGTAGTAGAAGGTTGTTCTTCAGTTTGTGCGTGGGTGGGTGTGTATGCCCCCATATCTCTCATGCTATTCTGTTGCCAAGAAGTGTATTACTTCCCACATATATCTTATTTGTAGTCCGTCTATAACTGAAGAAAGCTGTCTAGATGTGTTTCCACTCGACATTTGGTCTCCATTTTAAAAGATAAATGCATTCAGGTTTCATCGTTAACATATTCACAGGTTTGCAGGAGATGCCATCTGTTGCCTCAGTTTTTCATTTTCTAGTAAAAATTTATTTTTTATGGAGTGTAACCTCGCCGATAGATTAGAGGCAGGTTTTTAACCCTCTCTCCAGAGAACAGAAAGCACAAGAAGGAGATAGTTCTGTTATGAAAATGAGGTTGCTGTGAACAGCGTCTAGGTAGTGGCTCACAAATGAAACCCCAATTTTCTATCCACTAAGTTTGCATTAAATAGCCAAAACACAGCACTAATGGAAATCTATTTCTGTGTCACTGATGCAGCTGTTGCCTTAGGTTTTCAATGCATACTGCAGAGAGCGTGTCTATTAACTTTTATCAACTCTCTCCTATATAATTTCAGATGGAACTGGATGAAAAATATGCCAATCAGACTTGTGGGCTTTGTGGGGATTTTAATGGCATTCCAAATTACAATGAGTTCTTTTCAAACAGTAAGTATGAAAAGTGCTCCTTATTGAATCCGACTACCCACAGCTTACGTACTGTCATTTACCGAGTGCCGTGAAATTACAATTGCTTCAGCCTTCTGCCTTTTTTTTATTTTGTGTTGGTATCTTTTTTTTAAAAAAATGATAAGTTTGCTTCGTGTGTGTTATTCTTCACTTTTAAAAAACTTTACCCCATGAATACAGTGGACCCTCGTATAACAAATGGGTTGTATAACATAAAATCTGTACAACATAAACAATTCTGGAGATAGGGGAAATTTGCTTCACAGAATCGTTTATCGGGCAAATCCGTGCAGCATAAAAATGGTCGCTATTTGGGATTACTTTATTTTCAATGCATTCCTATTGGAAATTTGTATAAAGGAAAATTTGCTTAACATAATTTCATTTGGAACGAATTAATTCCTTTATACAAGGTACCACTGTATAACAACGTGTGGTCCTGCAGTAATGTTGGACTACTGTAGTTTCCATCCTCTCTAACAAGTAGCTATGCTGATGGAAGTCAGAGTAAAACAGCAAGTGGATTCCATGCTTTTTAGTTGAATATACTTTTTCCATATGCCCCTGGAATTTTTGAATTACAATTATTTGCCATCCAGTAAAATCCAGAGGTATGATGACCCCTTTCCATGATTTTCCATTCTCTTCTTCTGGGAACATGGTGGGGTTGTGCAATTAAGTGCTCAAGGCTGAAGGCAAAATCGATAGGAAAGGCTTTCCATGTAATGACGTCTCCGTGCCTTGGCTTCATTCATAACAGATGTCCCGATAACTCCGCTGCAGTTTGGGAATATGCAAAAGCTAAATGGGCCCACAGAGGACTGTGAGGATCCTTTACCACTCCCACTGAACAACTGCACTGATGTACAGGTAAGAAATGATTTGCTTAGAGAAACATGTTCTAAAATCTTGGGAAAGAGTGGCTGGATGACATACTAGAGACCATGCCTGAAATCCTGTTGCTTAGCACGGCCATAGACTCAGACCATTGAATTGATGGGCATTTGTTGACTCAGCTCCTGGGCAGGTTCCATTGATTCAACAAGCCTTCTCCAATTGTGTCTTGCTTTTGCTCATCTTATGAGTGCATTGACTCACAAGATCTATGCTGATTTAATTTGTATACACTAGTGTGACTCACCACATTAAAAAACCAGGATTTCAGCACATTTCTTAGCCTCCTTATCCTAAAGGTATGTTGTTAAATGCCTAATGCAGGGATCAGACTTTCTGATTAATTGTATTTTATTTATTCATGTTTACTTTGTGCCACGAGCATTGGTGGCAATGCCATCACCATTCAGAAGCAGGCCTTCGAGATTATAGAATGTGCTGGCTTCATTAAGTCTTCTTTGGATTTTCTATATAGGATATTTGCAGGGAAATCCTGACTGGCCCTGCATTTGCTGAATGCAATGCTATTGTGTGGGTGGATGACTACATCGAGGCTTGTGTACAAGACTTGTGCCTCTGTGCCAACCCTGGATCATTTTCTTGTCTCTGCGACACCTTTGCTGAGTACTCCCGGCAGTGTGCTCATGCTGGTGGGCAACCTCAGAACTGGAGAACCCCAGAACTGTGCCGTAAGTGTACATAACATAATACCTATGTCTGTGACCAGAAAATATGCATTGGTGTACAATCTGTCTTGTCTTCAGTAGGTATTTTTGATTACTGTTTTCAATGACATTTAGCAAGTTGTCATCCAGTCAAGTGGCAATGCAAAGGCATGACAGTACATATAGCAGAGTACAATAAGCAGGCGGAGGGAAGTGTGTATTGCGTTTCAGGTGATACTGAGATAGTGCACAAAGGGAACATACTGTGCTCTTGAGATAATCATGGGTGACAACTACTACAAACCTCAGCTGCCATGGCCAATGGTCTAAGGAATACAGCAGCTGCAGTCCAAATTATCTTATGGATATCAGGTTGCTTCCCCTTGTGCAAGAGGCTATGGTCACAGTTTGAAATTACTAAAATAAATTAGGACTCTGTTCTTAAATGCACGAAGAGGAATGAACTGGTGAGTAAGATAAAATGGGCCATTTGAGGCACTTGAGGACTTGAACAATTAAGTAGCCAGAAGTGCTGAAAGGCAGATGTTACGTCCTTATAACTTGGAAAGACAAGGGCAAGTGTGCATAGACCAAATGTGCTCCAATCTAGGTTATTTGAATTGGGGGGGGGGACAAGCGATTGACAATTAATGGCTCAATGAGCCAGGAAATCAAAAGAATGATGTTAAGGCTGATCAGTTCATCTCAGCCTGACCTATCCTCACCATGAGAAAGAAATGGAGGAGAGCCCTGCATTTGCGCAGGAAGAAAAGGCAGCGTGTAAGTGCAACAAAGAAAATCACTAAGAAGCCAGATGCCATGTGGGGTTATGTCAGCAAGAGCTTAGTGAGCAACATATAGAACGCAAGTAATATTAGCCTTCTGTTTAATGGTTCAATGTGTTGTCTGTATCAAAACTGACTTGGAATGACTATCGTTCCTTCCAGCAATGCAATGTCCTTTCAACATGCAATTTCAAGAATGTGGATCGCCCTGTGCAGATACTTGCACCAACGCTGAAAGTTCTCAGCTCTGTGAAGAACACTGTATAGATGGCTGCTTCTGTCCACCAGGTAACTTTCTTCTTCCAAAGCTCCTAGTGTTTCCAGACATAGGAACAAAGGGTTGAGCAATTCTTATCCTTTCTTAATGGATAATTTCTTGTAAAAAAAAAAAACAGAAGGAGCAGAGGAAAAACACAGAAGGGCTACAAGCTGCTGATGTTGTTGTTGGGATTTCCCCATACATTTTTCTAGGTGGGGCTTTACGGTCTCACCTAGACTAGGAGCACATAGTCTCTGGGTCCTTTAGAAATCCTTTCTTCCCTTTCGGAGGCAAAAATGGTATTGATCTCTATAGGACACCCACCTTATACTATGCTCTATGTCAGCAAGAAGTCTTTCACAGAAAAAAAATGTCATTTGTAGCCCTTTTAAAAAGTAGCTAAATTATGATCTATCTTGGACAAATCTGCATTTTCCAAGCCATCATCTGTAAATTTGTACTCAGCTCTGACTTTCTCTTATTATTGACTATCTCCTGGGAGGTGTTAATTAATATACACTTATACAGGACACAATGGAACAGTACGGTACATATAATATTCTAGGTTCTTTTCAGATCAAATAGGAATTTTTCCCATTCCTAAGTATTAAAACATATACACTTTTTGTTCCTTCAGGAAGCATATATGATGACATCGGTGGCTCTGGCTGTATCCCGCTTGAGTTGTGTCCCTGCATCTACAATGGCAAAACTTATGCTCCAGGGTCAACTTACTCAGAACACTGCCGTTCATGGTAATTTTTACCTTTGGATAAGATCAACCAATATTTTCTTTGGGAATATGCCTTAGAGTGAGGTCAAGTGGGGAAATATCTCACATTTGGGACTGCTTGTGACATGGTCTAGTACAAGCTGTTTCCTGGCGATCATATGATGCCTGGAAAATCTTAACCTAGCCTGACCCTCAACTATGTCCAATATGACTTCTTCTTCTTCTTCTTCTTCTTCTTCTTCTTCTTCTTCTTCTTCTTCTTCTTCTTCTTCTTCTTCTTCTTCTTCTTCTTCTTCTTCTTCTTCTTCTTCTTCTTCTTCTTCTTCTTCTTCTTCTTCTTCTTCTTCTTCTTCTTCTTCTTCTTCTTCTTCTTCTTCTTTTCTTCTTCTTCTTCTTCTTCTTCTTCTTCTTCTTCTTCTTCTTCTTCTTCTTCTTCTTCTTCTTCTTCTTCTTCTTCTTCTTCTTCTTCTTCTTCTTGGTCCAGCAGTAGCAAGGCTACTGTTTTGGAAGGGGAGCAGATTGGACCAACTCCTGCAAAGACAGAGGATGGCTTTCAGGGAAATCTTTCACAGGAAATTGGCTCTTTATAGGGCCACTGGACACTATTCTTTGATGCCCACTGACCTAAATCAGTCATTTCAGCCTTCTGAAACTACTGCAGTGTTATTCTCCAAATCTATTTGTTGTGAATCCAGCCATAAGAGTTTGTCTATATTTGTCCCATCCTTGATCGAATGAGCATGCTCTCACATCAGTCAATAGTCACCAGCAGTTTACGTGTTCACTTTTTAAATATTGGTTAATCCCACCACCATGAGGTACAAAAGATAACTGGGAAAAAGAAATTTGAAGAAAATAGATTTTGACTCATGTCTGTGAAGATTCTCAGTCATCCAGGTGAGTTTATCTGGAAGTTGGGTCATGGAAACTGGACTTCTTTTCTTGAGAGATGGCCGTTCCTCAGATGGACAAATCTGTTTGGATGAGCAGTAAAACATTTCAATCTCTCAAGAAAAGAAGTCCAGTTGCCATGACTCAACTTCTAGAGAGATTTTGACTCAGTATTCACAAGGGTTCTTTGACAGTGAAACAGACCACCTCAGAAGATGGTGTACTCCATAGCGCCAGAGTTTTTTGAACAGATGGCCATTGTTTTAGCCACAGATTTTACATGTTGTCAAGGGGCTGGATCAGATGACCATTGAGATCCCTTCCATCTCTATGATTCTGTAGCAAAATAACACAATGTGTTTCAGTGGCAGTGCATCTCCATTCAGTTTCTTTTTTTTCTAGTACCTGCACTGGAGGCGAGTGGCAATGCGTAGACCTTCTTTGCCCTGGCATTTGCTCAGTCGAGGGTGGATCACACATCTCTACTTATGACGAGAAGCATTATGATGTCCATGGGGACTGTACTTATGTTCTCTCTAAGGTCAGTCACGTAAAATTTACCATTGTTATCATTAAGCAAAACATCCACCTGTCCCTGCCTTCCCCACCCCATCTTCTGTTTCTGGGATTATCAACTCAAGTCTTTGTCTCTGAAGTAAATCCCTTACTTTGGATATCATATGACATTTGCTTTTTTCTAAGTTTTCAATTCATCTCACATCCTTATTGGTTTTGAAACTTGGCACCCATGCAAAGAGGTATTATACTTATAAATTTGATATGGTTCGTTCCCCTGGTTTTGGGGAAAACAAGAAATACACAGAATTCTCCATTTTTGAAGAAGCAGACAGCCATTTTACTTCATAGGGACATGATATATAAACTATGTTTTTCATCATGGTGGAAAATGGAATCTTTAAAGAATGATGCAAAATGAATGCCATTTGGCTCTCTACTTGTTTTTGCTGAATGTTCACAAATGGATAATCTGCCAGGCGTCAAAAGATTGGGTTTAAAGGGATGGAAAAGGGGAGATTCAATTCCATCTTAGTCCATGAGTATTTTTTTTAATATTCACACGGATAAAAGATGTCTATTTCTCACCTTTCTAAGGCATATTTTAAATTTAGTGCAGCTGGGAGAGATGTTATAGTGATATCCAATATTCACCATTTGATTATGGTCCCATCCACAAATGGGATGCTAGGATTTCCTCTGATAATCATCCCCACCCCACCCCACCCCAATAAGCTCCCTTTCCAGAAAAAAAAACCCATCAGGAAACACTGCCTAAAACACCTTTGTACAATGTTAAGCAAAGTCTGAAATCTAGAGTATTTCTAAGTTTAGGGACATGCCGATGGCATTTCGCCAAGGGGAGGGCAACACAACCTTGAATAAAATATCCTCCCATCTCCTCAGAACCCCTGGAATCCCCAGCCCTTCCATGTCCTCACCCCCCCCCCCCACCCCCACCGGGCTTTTAATTTTTAAAAGTGTTCCTTCCAAGAGGCTTGGAGGCAAGTTTGACATGCTTTGACAGAAGCCAAGCACCTCTGGGACTCTATATCACAAAATATTTCCTAAAATAACTTTTGCCACTAGAGGGTGCACCTGGACTTTTCAAGTATATAAATTTAAAACTATAACAAATACAATCCCTTAATTCCCCTTCCCTTTTATTTTTACTTATCGGAAACTCACTGAAGCAATCTGGAAACTGAGTCATGGCAACTGGCCTTCTTTTTTTGAGAGAGAGTGAAATGTTTCACTGTTCATCCAAAACAGCTTCATCGGTCTGAAACAATCATTGTGTGTGTGTGTGTGTGTGTGTGTGTGTGTGTGTGTGTGTGTGTGTGTGTGTGTGGTGACAGTCGTGACCGACTCTTTGTGACCCCATGTCCATGGAGTTTTCTAGGCAGGAATACTGGAGTGGCTTGGCACTTCCTACTCCAGGCACCTCGTATTCTCTGGTGGTCGCCCATCCAAGTACTAACCAATCATTACACTTCATAATTACGGTTACATTTTTTAAAATAATAATAATTTCTAAAATTATTCTAAAACAAATTTGCCATTTTCATCCTTTATACCTAACTCCATCTTCCCTTTATACCTAATCCCTTGGGGTATGGCCTTCAGGCTGCCAGCAAATCTGAAGCAATATATCTGTGATATAGTTGGTAATGGCTATTTTCTTTACCCTAGGTTTGTCATGAAGATGTTTACACTGTCCTTGGAGAACTCCGCAGATGTGGTCTAACAGAGACTGAAACATGCTTAAAGATGGTGGCCCTTGACATCAATGGAGGACATACGGTAAGTAAGCAAAAAAGGAGGTGGAAGATCCCTTGTCAACCAAAATGATTCAAGAGAGAGTAAGATAAAACTCTGTATGCAAGATAAAGACTATTTGCGTCTCCATCCAGTTCAATATTTGTGTGTGCATGATTAGAACAATGTGATATCAAACCTGTTGACCATGACGGACTCTTTATAGAAAAGTTTGGAGCTCAAGTAGCCGGAAAAGTCATTTTCCACCAGCTCCTCCATCCCTCTGCAGGCCCTCTGTATCTCTAAATATCTGCTCCAAAGTGACATCAGCTCCATTGGCGCAGCATGGGAATATGGCAGAGGGAATAGGAGACCCCTCCTCCTTCTATGAGTGCCAGTCTTCAGTGGATAAATGACTCATGGGTTCACCCCAAAGAGATCAGGATCAGGCAGTGTGTGCGCCTGCATTTTGACCTGATCAATCCCAGAGGCAAAATTGCTCTGTACCATTGTTTTTCACCTTTTAATAGGTGCAGAAAAACATTTAATGGTTAATATATAAATCAACACAAAATAGTCAACAATGTTTAATTTTCAACATTTCGTGAGAGACAGTGGATACATTAAAAAGGAGAAATAAAATAGTCTATAAACAAGATAATTTTCCCCTTTAAAAATTCTGTCTAAGGGAAGTGAGAAAAATAAATAAGCATCCGAGACATTAAATCACAAAACCATATGTTGTTGGTACGATTGTTCAGAATCTAATATTTCTGTCTTTCCTGTTTTATGAAAGGAGGGTGTACTTCACTGCTACATTGGTTAATAATTCTCTGCCATCTTTCACCAGAATGTAGTCATCAAGTCCAATGGCGATGTATTTCTTAACTGGATTTACACTCAACTGCCTATTTCAGCAGGTATGTTGTGCACATCCAAATTGTTTGGCTATCAGTAAAGCCTTCAAGACTTAGCAGTCTCAGATATGACTGCAGCAGAAATGCTTGTGCTGCTGAAAGCTAGCAGCATTTGATTCAATGACTGTTTGCTTTGTTCCGCTAAGCTGGGTCTTGGGGCAGCGGGGTGGGGGTGGGGGGGGGGGGGGGGGTGGGGGGGGGGGTGAGAGAAACTTGCTTTGGGGAAAAAAGGATCTCTTTTGGGGAGAAAAGAGGTCATATTGTGCTCAAATTGTGATCATCCAATTACTGCACTGCATCTGAAAAGTTTTTGGAAACTTTAGGTAGATCAGACTAGACAGCCAGTTTGTGCACTGAGACTTACCTGGATGAGAATACAGTTCACATATATTTTATTTATTTATTTATTTATTTATTTATTTATTTATTTATTTATTTATTTTTACACTTCTATACCGCACCATTTCCCAAAGGGACTCTGGGCGGTTAGGGACATAATGTTACATAATTATTAGCAGGCATTTGCAAAATTTGGGATCCGAGTCCCAAGTTCTATCTGAATCTTTGGTATTATTAAGTCCTGAGTCCCTATTTAAAATAAGCTCTTTTCCCCAGAAAAAAAAATGGAAGTGTGGGTGATTTCTAAGATGCAAGCCAAGTCTGAGAGATAAAAAAATTCAGACTCAGGTCTGACTTGACAGTCGCTCCCATGAAATGAGTCACCATTCCTCTTTATAAGAGGCTCCTGGTTTCTTTTCAGATGCCATACAAATTGTTAGTGTTAACAATAAAGCTGTGTAATGCAGTATGAAGCCAGAGTTTGTGAAGTACAGCTGTCTGCCATATGAATCTGTCTCTTATCTGAGATATTTTATTGGAGACCTTCACCAGGTGAGGTGAGGCAATGTGACCACCATCCTTCCTTGCAGCCCCTTAGTGGTTCTCACTTCTGAGATATTTGAGGCACCTTCTCAGTATCTTTCAGAAGCTGGACACAATCTGGCAGTCTTTCATGATTCAGAATCTGGTAGTTGCAGACACTTATTATGGAACTCTTTGGGCTTGTACCAAGCCATGCTCACATCCGAATGACCCACATTGTCAAAACGCCTGTAGCTGCAGCTATGAATGTGACAAGAATGGTATGATCTTTATCCATAGCCAATGTAACCATCTTCAGACCTTCAACTTTCTTCATCATGGTGGAAACCAATGTTGGCCTTCAGCTTGTGGTCCAGCTCATACCTATCATGCAATTGTATCTTCATCTGGATCCATCATTTAAAGACAAGACATGTGGTAAGAAATACTGAATGGACAAGAAAATATTGTGTCATGTCTTGGTCCAAAGCATTCTGTTAATGACTTCTGGATCCATACAAATACTTTTCATTTCTTTTAAAGGTCTCTGTGGAAACTTTAACAGTCGCCAAATGGATGACTTCAGAGCTATAAGTGGAGTGGTGGAAGGAACAGCTCCTGCCTTTGCTAACACATGGAAAACCCAGGCTTCATGTCCCAACATTAAACACAACTTTGAGGACCCTTGCACCCTTAGCATAGAAAATGGTAGGTCTATATTGAGATTCATACATAAAGAAATAAATCCTATAACTGTTTCCCATAGTTAACTCTAAATGATCACAAAGTTTTTTTTTCAAAGAAGCAGAGAAAAATTTGTAATAAAGAGAAGAAAATGAGATAAGGATAAAACCTTGTACACCCAAGATCCCATGGCCACATTATGTGCACTTAAGCCTATTAAAGTAATCCTGAAATTATTATATTTTAGACTGTGCCTCATGGCGCAGTGGTTAAATGCCTATACTGCAGGTAAAACTGTGTTCACAACCTGGAATTCAATCCCAGGTAGTAGGCTCATGGTTGACTCAGCCTTCCATCCTTCTGAGTTCGGTAAAATGAGTACCCTGGGGGGGGATGTGTAGCCTGCATACTGTAATTAAACCGCCTACTTGAAATGGTATGGGGCACAGTTACATGGAAGTCTATCTATCTATCTATCTATCTATCTGTCTGTCTGTCTGTCTGTCTGTCTGTCTGTCTGTCTGTCTGTCTGTCTATCTATCTATCTATCTATCTATCTATCTATCTATCTATCTATCTATCTATCTGATTTGTATACTGCCCATCTAACCAATGGTTATTCTTGGTGGTTTACAACAATAGCAAGACAAAAAACAACGTAATCAAACACATTAAGTTAATTATATAAACTATGTAAATACTAAACAAATTAATAATTGGTGACAGTTGAATAAAAAGCTGAAAGTCAATAATTCTTAAATTGACAAATGTCTAACACCTTGAAAAAACAGATGGGTTTTTAGCAGTTCCTTGAAAGATACCAAGGAGGGGACAGATGAATATTTTAGACTATAGTCAATCAATTACACTTATGTGGAATTTTTTGTTTGTGAATGACCATCTGCATGTGTATGCTTGTTTCTGTGCATGTCTGTAGGATGAATATTTTAAAAATATTCATCTTTTTTTCTATCCATTTGTATCTACAGATGTTCACAAAATGGTGTGAATTATTTTTTTTCCCTCTTTATAGAAAAATATGCCCATCACTGGTGTGGTCTGCTGACTGACTCTAAGGGACCTTTTGCTAAATGCCATTCTGCTGTGAATCCAGCTCCTTATCATACGGTATTAAACCCAGCTATTATGCCTTGTTTCACAAGAAAAGTGGTCTGAACTGTGTAAGGATCTGTGAGGAACATATCTACTACTAGGGCATAGTCAAAGAGTAAGAACTAAGCAGGTGTTTCTTTAGAGTAGGGATCTAACTTAGAGCAAGAGTCAACTTGGAAGGTCTTGCAATCAAATTTCTGTCCCAGGATTCAGCAGTGGCTACAGGTACAAAAGAGGTTGTTGGCACCGAACCAGACCAAACTGAAAATGGCTGGCAGTCTATTTCTGTTTTTGAAAAATGGGATGTATGCGTTAAAATCCTTAGGGTGATCTTTTCGAACTATTTAAAAGCAAGCCACTGCTCCAGGAAGATTCCCCAGGAGTGGCAGTTAATTTTTTAAAGGGAGTCTGTATTTCCAGAAAATGGGGGGGCTCATTACAGTACTGGGAGGTATGCTTTGCCCACCCTTAGTTAGGGGGCTGTCATCCATTTTGAGTAAGTGGAGACCATATTCTTACTCAGTTCATGGAAGAGACAAGGACAAGGCAGAAAAACATTTGTGTGGGTGCAGCTGCACAATAAGGTAATACTGACAGAGGACAGAATGCCAAACAGTGGGCAAAATGAAACATAGGTATATGAATAGACAAGTCCTATCATGCAAGTATTTACAGAATGTCAAGACATTCTGAAGGTTAGGTGAACCACATGTTGGTGCCTGGCCTGAAGACAAAGGGAAGTGCTAAGGATTAGTTCACACATAAGCATTTTCCACTTGATGATAACTTACACGTGTCTATAAATAATCACAGAAATTATCAGAACACTGATGATAAATGACATGCTACATGCGTATGTGTGAACTGGTTCTAAGTCATGCATGCTAGATTAATGTTTCAAGCTTCTGCTTCCAGACATGAATAAACTTATTTCTGTAAGACAGAGAGAGAGCACAACACCTAACTTTGTTTGCTTTTCAGCTTAATATTTATAATCCTGAATGGCATCTTTTCATGAAGGCTACATGTTTGTTTGTTTCTTTGTTTGCTAGAACTGCCTGTTTGACACCTGTAACTGTGAAAGGAGTGAAGACTGCATGTGTGCTGCTCTCTCTTCCTATGTCATAGCCTGTGCAGCCAAAGGAGTTGAACTTCCAGGATGGAGAACCACAGTTTGCAGTAAGTTTTCCGGGCAATCATCCTAGAACTTAAAATGAAGAACATCTCTGTCAGTGAATTCCATTCATTTCTAAGCCCTGCTGCACTCTTGTAGAGGCAAGGTCACAGGGCAGCAGGGCTTACATCTGAGTAAAAGTTTGTACCTACCTCCATTTCTTAAAAATGACAAACATTCATGCTTTGGGTGCATACTAGATTTTTGTAATGTCCTGCTTGTGCTTATCCTTTTAAAAGCAACTTAAAGTTACAAGTGGATCAAAAAGATGCAGTCTGAGATTTTTCAGGGGATCAAGATATATGATACGTAATCGTATATATGAGACATATGAAGCTATATATGGTAAACACAGTATGGAACATTTCAGTCCCTGTCTGTTTCCTTCTGGGCTCAACTCAAAGTGTGGTGCTCCTAACCATTTCACTCTAAAGATCTCAGGGCAGAGAACAATTATGCATTTAGATCTACAACTAAGGCCATTCTCTGAGGGAGGTGGCATGGTGTCTTTCCTGGTCATTGCACCATTAAACTACAGGATACTTTTCTGCAGAAGACCGGATTAGGTCTTTCAGTTCCGTTTCAGCGGGATTTTGCTCCTGTATTAGCTGATAGTGTCTTAATCTGAGTTGCATCCTTGTTTTGGTCATTCACCTGAACAGTTCTCCTCTGATCTGTCAACTTTCAGGTGATGGTGAGTGTTTGGAGACCAAACCATATGATGTAGGAACGCTTTAAAATAAATAAATAACATTTTTTAATTTGCTTTTTCCTTTCAAGCCAAATACACCTCATGCCCCAAAACCCTGACTTACAGCTACTCCATCACTTCATGTCAACGGACCTGCCGATCGCTGAGTGAGCCAGATGTGACTTGCCATATTAAATTTGCCCCCGTTGATGGGTGCACCTGTGAAAATGACACCTACATGGATGACTCTGGAAAATGTGTCCCTGTGGAAAAATGTCCTTGCTATTATAAAGGCACACCTATACATTCTGGTGAAGTTCTCCATGACCTTGGTGCTGTGTGGTAAGAAGAATCAAGTTATAATCTACATTTTGTCACTCGTGTTGTCATAGATAATTTAAGTTTTAGAATAGTTGCAGTTGGTCCCCAGATTTTCCTATCACTAGGTGACTGTTCTTCTATGCCTTGGAACTATATAAATAAAATGCCTATATACTGAAAAAGTAGTAGCGATTTGGAAAAACGTTAGAATTAGGGATATTTATGATCCATATGAAGATGTCATTAGTATATCCAGGTTATAGGAATTATTACAAGGATGTGAAATTTTTGTCCTGATTTTTATTAGAATTAGGTTATAAATAAGCAAACCTAGGCTCTAGGCTTCCCAGCAGAACTAGTAAATCTTACAGTTTGCAAGACTATGTAAAAACAAACATAATTTGCTTTCTCTTTCCCCACAGTACTTGTACTCAAGGAAAGCTTGACTGCATTGGTGGTGGAGAATCAAAGCCAAGTAAGACATATATGTGTGTTGATACTGTATAATCTCAATGTCCATCACACTGCTTTATTTGAACCTAACTAGTTCACCTTGATTTACATAAGAAAGTTAGGCCTGCGTTTTGTCCTTCTTGCTGCTTAAGATCCAATTCTGTGCCCAGCCAAACAAAATAGGACTTATTTCTCAATAAAGAAGCTAGGGACTGAACTGTAACTTAATTGTTGGCTATCAGACTTTATTGTGTACTTCTAAATCAAAAGGGTCAAAACAATAATAGATAAACAAAAAGATAACACTTCTATCACAAGACCATTTTCTTTCAGAGTTGTACATTAGTGCAACATTTACAGAAAATAATTTACAATAGGATAATACAGCACCCTTCCACTCAGACAGATGACTCCAATGGGGTGGTAGACAATTCTGTACTTTCACTTCTTAAACCATTCTGTCTCAATTTCTTTCTCAATCTTTCTGCAGCATGTGCTGCCCCTATGGTGTACTTTGACTGCAAAAATGCCACTGCAGGCAGCACTGGAGCTGAATGTCAGAAGAGCTGCCAGACTTTTGATATGCACTGTGTAAGTATCCAGGACTTGGTGGTGTGGTGGGTCAGAAAGCCTTGGGCTGTTTCCCACTAGAGATGGGCACGACTTAGCGGTATTCCCGTTTCCGTTTCCGTTACTCGTTTCCGTTACTCTACGGAAACGGTAACGGGAATTACTCCACCAGACTTCGAGCTCGAACCGACGAACGAACAATTTGGTCTGATTTGTCGTGCTCGTTACTTGCATCGCGCAATGCCAAGCGGCACAGAAAAAAAGTTTTTAAAAGTTAAAAAAAAACCCGATTCCCGGCCCTAAAAGTAGGCGAAAACTGTCTGAGGGCACCTACCAGGCCAGAAGGGTGTTGATTGGGGGGGGGGGGGGGGGGGTCCCCGCCCCCCTCTCCTTGGCTATTGCTACTGCTGCGCTGCTGGTACCAGGCTGGGAAGGCGCATCCATTTGCCATGCAGTGCGGGGGATCCAAAATGGCGACCGCAATATTTTTTTTGAAATCGTTGCCCAAAACCCCACCAAAGCACCACAGAAACATGCGGAAATTAGCTATTTTAAATGCTTGAATTTTTACAGTAGCAGCAGTGGGTTTTTCTTGCAAAAAAAAGTCTCCATTGATTTTATTTTATTTTATTTTATTTTATTTTATTTTTTTACACCTGCACATTTGCAATGATGCAAATTTTCCACCAATCGCATGGCCACTTGGCCAGGTTGACCACAGAGACTTCTGGGATGTGCCAATCGGGCATAAACAGCCCACTAATCGTAGCCCAAACCCGAACCCTAAGCCTAACCCATACGCCAGTACACTGTCCTTCTAAGTGGGTCAGAGAGGCACCCAGAGGTGCACCCCAATACTCACCCTAACCTCACCCGTAACTAGCCTAACCCTAGCCGTTGCGCTAACCCGTCTTAACCCTAAGCCAGATCTACTTGCATTGCACTACATGCAAGTACGTGAGACACAGCGGGTGCAAAGAGTCTGCCAGTCCGTCACTTGTGGCTCTGGCTGACTCCTGCAGCTCCCTCCAGGAGCCCGCTACCCCCTCCCCAAACCAGTACTAACGAAAACGAGAAAACGAAAAAACGAACCGACTAATTTTTGCAAATTTTCGCGAAAAACGGAAACGAGCCGAAACGGAACCGGCCCGACTAACGACAACTCGAAAAAAAAATTTTTCAAGTCGTGCCCATCTCTATTTCCCACTCCTAGCTCACCCCACCCCCATCATCTATAGCAGTGGTTCTCAACCTGTGGGTCCCCAGATGTTCCTAGACTGCAATTCCCAGAAGCCTCCACCACTTACTGTGCTGGATGGGATTTCTGGGAATTGCAGTTCAGAAACATCCGGGGACCCACAGGTTGAGAACCACAGATCTACAGGATTCCATTGCCACTCTCAGCACTCTGAGAAGATGCTTAACTCTCTTCCATGTGGATAAGCCAACTTCCAAGAATTCCCAAAGTTAGTGGACCTAACCACCTCTCCTTTAGCACTCTTGTGTTGATACTGCCTCCCATTCCCTGAGATCTGAAGCGCCTGGTGATTTTCTGACACTGGGGAATTAAACAATTACTATTTAACAAATCCAGGCTCTCATCTAGTTGATTTCACAGACATCCCCTCCTCCCCGCAACCGTTTGAGCCATTCTTGTTTAAATAGACTGGGGGCAGGGTGGAGGGAGGGGAGAGAAAGAAATTAGCTGGATATCATGGGTTATTGTTCACTCTTTCCTGAAACCATGCTTTCTCCTCGGCTCTTACAGTATAGCACACAGTGTGTGTCTGGCTGCATATGCCCCTCTGGCTTAGTGTCAGATGGTAAAGGTAACTGCATTCCTATGGAAGAATGTCCATGTATCCACAATGATGCTACTTATAAGCCAGGAGAAAAAATCCAAATTGACTGTAACACCTGGTAAGGGTTTACTATATGTCTTATTGCCATCATCATATGCATTCCTGTGATAATCTATATATATGAAAAAAAAATGTTAACAGATAAATAGGAGGACATGTTTGGGTTTTGTCTTTTCTCTCTTTCAGTATATACTAAGAAATATATATTAAGGTATATATTAAGGAAAAATATTATTTTATAATATTTACAATAAATTTATAAATATATTACTTATAAATAAGCACTTGAAGCTATAGTATGACAGGAAGTCCCATTTGTTTATCTAGTGCATTAATGAATCTATATCCCACTCATTAATTAATACAGTCCAAGATGGTTGACGCAAAACCTGTGTCAGACAATTGACACTGTAAAACGCAGTGAAAAGCTGCGAGGCTAAAAGAGCAAGTTGGTCAGTTCAGAGGTTAAATGTCTCCATCTGGTGCTGAAGAGGGAGCAGCACAAGCACAGCTTGAACCTCCATGGGCATTCTGTGCAGAAGGCAATCTCTTCACTTCATTTCTGGAGAATAGCCACACCTGGAGTCAGTAGGGGCATCTGGAAAAGTTTATCTGGCAATGGCCTCAGTGCATGGGTAGCTGATACGGGGTGAGTGGATGGGAGCAATTCACTTATTAATGGGTCATGTATCGATGTCAGAGTGTCTCCTTTCTATGATGCATCTGGTTTAAAACTGCAATGTAAAACAATACCATCAGAATAAAAAAACAGTGTCCTAAAATTTCAGAACAAAACAGGAGAGCTTTATGCTCTGTTTAGGGTAGGCCACAATCTGGAGACCTTGAAGTTCTAAATGGTTCCAAATAGCCTAAACTTTATGACACCCTTGATATTTATTTACTATATCTATAATAAATATTTATATACAGTATAATAAATATTTATTATATTTATTTCCCCAATGTGGGATTAATAAAGATTTGTCTTATCTTGTCTTATCTTACAAGAAAATAAACAATTATTAATCTAAACTCCAGGCTTTCCAGCTTCTCACATAACATATGTTGAACAATGGATGGGTAACAAAAGCAGACAAAAGACTTGTGGAGCCTCTAAAATTAATGTATTTATTGCAGCAGGATCTTACATGAAGTACATTTTAGGACATCCTAAACAAGGGTCCAGATCTCTTCCATACACTTTCCCTGATTTGTTTTCTTTTCTTCTTCTTTCATTTTGTTTTCATAATTCAAGCTGAAATAGACTAATACACCTACGTCTGAGGAAATCATGCTATTTCCTGGTGTCTTTCTCACTCGCCTCCCTTTTCTCCCTCCTCTTGATATATTATCATTTTTTTATTTTACTTTTCTGGCTATACTTCACAGGACTTACATACCTGGGCTGAAATCCAGCTACTAGTTCCAACTACACTAAACCCGTTCAATAAACTGCTAAATAGTAAAAAAAAAAAAACTTATATAAATCTCATTGTTTAAAACTGGTCTATTCTAGTTTGGATTTAGGCGGTAGTAAACATTGATACTCAGTATAGTGTAGCAGATAGAATGACAGAGTAGGGCTCAGGAGACTTGATTTCTGAAACCTTGCTCAGCCATGGAAACTCACTGGCAGTGTGGAAACCAGTCTTTAAACCCCTGACTCACCTGGAAAGCTTTGTTAGATCATTGTAAGTTCAGTTCTGACTTGTTGGCGTGTAATACACAGATACAGTAAATGAACATGTGTCCGTTTATATTTATGCAAACAGAACATTCACTTTTAAAACTCACTCCCTCTCTCTCTTTTTTAGTGTATGTAAGAACAGAATGTGGAAATGCACTAAGAACAAGTGCTTAGGCACCTGTGCTGTATATGGAGATGGGCATTATATCACCTTTGATGACAAGCGTTATACTTTCAGTGGGAAGTGTGAATATACATTAGTACAGGTATAATGCAACTCCCTTGGCATTTTTAATGATCAAATAACCTGTGATCACTACCAAAAGAAATGACCTTTTGTTTTCATCTTCCCCACGACTACCACCAAATACCCCTTTCCTTCTTAGGATCATTGTGGAAAGAACAGCTCTGGCCAGGGGTCATTCCGAGTCATCACTGAAAACATCCCCTGTGGCACCACTGGCACCACTTGCTCAAAATCCATCAAAGTGTTTATGGGGGTGAGTATCTCTCTTGGGGCAGTTATGGAACACTACCAAGATTAAGTTTTTACCTGGAGAAATATTCTAATTTGCACAGCAGGTTTGGAAGATCTGAATAATATTTTAAAAAGCAAAGTGTGCTGCTTGTATATTGCCCCATAGTACTTAAAGTGCTGCCTGGGGCTTGCCGTTAATTGCCGTTTTTCCATCTATAAGATGCTGCTGCATATTAGATGCCCTCCACTTTTAAGACCCCCAAATTAAGAAATTAAGAAATCCTCTTTGAGCCCTCGTTTGCCCTGTCCCACCCCGCTTCACCCCATGGTGTCTCCTTTACTTTCTGTGTTCTGAAGATTCCTCCCTGCTTTGTTTTTGCAAGGCCTGGAGCTTTCATTTTTGCAGGGAAATGCTTGGGGGTAGAGCAACCCATTAAGTAGTTCCTTTTCAGGAGGACAGAAGGGACCAATCCTATAAGAATAAAGCAGAGAGAAGGGCAATCAAGCACTACTGGAAAGAAAAGAAAACAGACTTGCCCAAGTCTCACTACCATTATCTACGCATCTTAATATGATGCATATTATTTTTTCAGGCGGTCACGTGACATTTGATGCGCAGTTAGCGCCCCGACGATAGGGGAGTATTTTACTTCTCTGGGTCCGTCCCAACTTGCTTGATGCACATCTTTCCCGTTTTTTCCCCTTGTGGCTAATACCTGTGTTGCAGCCAAGTATCTGTTTTTCTTAAAATCGATTGTAATTGCAGGCAGAAAGCCAGTAAAAATTGTGCCGGTGTGCTGGCATGCCACCAGTTCAGTAGCATAAACAATTACCAAGGCAGAACTAGAGGAAGTGGCAGAAAAGGGGGTACGAATCTAATTGGTGTGAATTTTCTGGGGTCACACCTCATTTGAGGCTTTAAAAAGTGTGCATCAATAACAGATGTAGTTTTAACACAACGCCTAGCAGTGGTAGAAAATGCTGTGGTTAAAGTGTGCTGCCGGGGGCGTGGTTGGCCAGGGTACCAAAATACTGCTCTTTGGAGTGAAGGCACTATCTTTTGCTGCGCAGTCTTTTGCAGCAACAAGCACAGCAAAATCATTGTGAGACTGGGGCCTTGACTGCAGTTTTGGCTGCAGTACTGCAGTTTAACCATTGTGCCATGGGGTGCAGCTCTGAAGTCCAAAGTCTGTGTTTCGAACCTCCTAAAGTGCTCATCGATGCAGCTTGTTCCATCCCCCAGGGAGGCCCTGCGATTCTCAAGTCATAGCTCTTCTTCATCCTATGCCGTTCTAGGTGTAGCAATGCACCAAGAATGTTCACAGAAACTTCCAAGTTTCCATCTCAGTTTGTGATCTGAGCACATAGGCATGTATTGTGCAAAGAAAATTTCTGCATTGGATGCATTCAATTCCTTGATTTTTCTTAAAGCTGCTGTTTGAGTATTAGCCCTTTATTTTGAAGTGTAAAAAGAACAATTTTGATAGCTATTTTATGGAAACTAGTCTGGGCCAGTCATGAGCAGAGGAACCACCTGTTTCCAAATTATCTTGCCTTGTTATGTTGCCTAGTTAATAACAGCAGAAATTTTGAAGGTGAATTGCTTTTATTTTTTTTTTAAATCACCTTTGATTAAAAATACTGCCATATTATCTGTTGCATTATAGTTAGTTGTGTGATGATTTTGTAATTTAGGGCAATTCTCTTCCAAATGTTGTGGCAAGAGGGTTTGGGGCTGTGTGTCAGAATGCTTTGTGTTTACCCACTTGTTCATTTTAAAAGATCATTTATGTTCCAGTATAAACCCATCATTTAAAAATTGCGTTTCCATTGTTCATTTTTCTGAACAGAACTATGAGCTGATACTCAGCGAGGAGCACCATGAATTGATACAAAGGGGCAAAGGAGGTTCACCACCATACAGGATCCGTCACATGGGCATTTACTTGGTCATTGAGACTTACAGTGGGCTTATTATCTTATGGGACAAGAAAACA
The DNA here is from genome assembly GCA_037367245.1 of Phrynocephalus guinanensis. Taxonomy (NCBI): domain Eukaryota; kingdom Metazoa; phylum Chordata; class Lepidosauria; order Squamata; family Agamidae; genus Phrynocephalus; species Phrynocephalus guinanensis. The sequence continues at coordinate 95,170,197 of CM074732.1, forward strand.
AGCATTTTTATCAAACTAAGTGCTGATTTCAGGGTAAGACAATGTTGAAAAACCAAACAAACATGTATTTGTGTCACAGATGATCCTTGATTCTTTTTTTATTTCCTGGATTTAAAAGCACAATGGTTGGATATAAAGCCCATGGAAATTCTTTCCGAGTCAGTGTGCTTGGGACCACATTCAGAAAATTCATTTTCTGTTTCTGCTTGCTGGTCTCCTAAACCCGCTTTTGTAAAATTTTTATATTTCTGAATACAAAACTATATGGAGACAATGTTCAGTTCTGAAGAGCTTTGTAGCTGGTAGGAAGTTTTGTGTGGTCAAATTCAAATATTGGGCTTATCAAAGAGGACATGGTTCCATTTTAAAGGATTCTATTTTATAGCTGCTGTGAGTTTTTCGGGCTGTTTGGCTGCATTCTGGAAGTTTTTCTTCCTGACATTTCACCAGACTCTGTGACTGGCATCTTCAGAGGGCAAGGAGCTCAGGGAACTAGGAGTTCTCTCTGTGCTCTGGGGTATAGAGTGAGTGAGCTATTTTATTTCAGTATGTTTGTTTCTTTGTTTCTCTGTGCAGGGTCAGGTCTGTGGTTTATGTGGAAACTATGATGGCAACGGAATTAATGACTTCACAACTAGGAGTCAGTCCATAGTAGGTGATGTTCTGGAGTTTGGAAACAGCTGGAAGGTGTCTCCCACATGTTCTGATGCCAAATGCACTAAAGACCCATGCTCCAAGAACCCCTACAGAAAGTCTTGGTCCCAGAAGCAATGCAGCATCATCAACAGCAAGGTCTTTGCTTCATGTCACTCACAGGTACGCTAAATCCTCTGGCCAGATTATTTTCTGAAGAACTTGAACCGCCTTTAGGTTCTTCCATTTGATATTTCAGAGAAGTTCACACATAGAATTGCTTGTTCCACTGATTTCAAACAATGTTTGGGAAAGTTCTACTTGGAGACTATATAACTCTCAAGAAGACTAGGGCATTCTGGGAGTTGTATTTCCCAAAATATTGCTTCCCCAAGCTCTGGTTTCAAAAAGTGATTTTCTTAGGAAGTTACTTGCCAGATGGCATCCAAGCTGAAAGGTGCCTAGTAGAAGCTTTGGAGGATGCCTTCTACCATATGATAGGTAGTGTAAATGCAAGGGTGAGAAGAGGGCTTCATTTTACAGTTGCAGCAGGACAGAGAAGGTTGGCCCCTACTGCAGACCTTTCAAGTGTCAATGTTTTGGCGGGACATTCATGGATCAATCATTCTTTCCCTCCCCGCCCTCTTCCAAAAAAATTATTTTTCCCTGAAATGTCCCTGCTCCGGATGCTGCTGGGTGGTCGTGCGGCCGGCCACCAGGTGGCCCGCCAGAGAGCATTTCTCCCTGTGCAACCACATGCCACCAGCTGTCCAGATTGGTATATATATCCCCTAGAAAGCCAAGACACCTAGGTCACAGTGAGCATTTTGAAACCACCACAAGGGATTTGTGTATGGAACCCTACCAGTGCCCTGCCTCCCTGGAGCTGTAGAGACTTGACGCATGCCCTACTGAGACTTGAAAGCCCTTGCCACAGGGCCTGTGCTGTAGAAAACATTCAATAGCCTGTGCAAAACTTCTAGGTGAACAAGCAAAGCTCTCTCTTACTGCTGGGTGGGGTGGCAATGCTGAGGAGCAAAGCTTACCTGTACCCCCACATCATTACTATGATGGTAGCTCTACATTTCAGTCACAACCCTTGGACCTGGCTACTCATCCCTCCTCCCACTTTCTGTGATCCTGATAATTTCCAGCTTCTTTTCTTCAGTTGACATTTGCTTAAAAAAAAAACCCTAGTTTTATCTGTTGATTTCCTTTTTATGCTAACCTAAATTCTATGGGAAAATTGGTAAGTGAAAGGATGGAGAAGTGCAATGTCTTTTATCAACTTCCCGAATAAGTTGTCAGTTAAGACACAGGATTCCTGCTTTGATTTCCTAATAGGTTGACCCAACAAAGTATTATGAAGCTTGTGTGGCTGATTCCTGTGCTTGTGACACCGGGGGAGATTGTGAATGTTTCTGTACAGCTGTAGCTGCCTACGCCCAAGCATGTAGCGAATATGGGGTGTGTGTGTCATGGAGGTCACCATCTATCTGCCGTGAGTACTTGCCCAACACTTTTCAATATGCAGTGAAAATATGGAGAATGGGAAACAAAGGTCATTTCCCTGTATGACAATATTTTGACACTATGCATGGCAGTAGATAAGCTGGTGAAGAAAATGCCTGGATTAATGTACAGCTATGAGTGCAACATCTGACCAGTATATGATTCCAAATATCAGAGTAATCAGTCGCAACCTCTCTCATGTGAACTGTTAGTTTTCAGCACTTTCTTTGAGCCCATGGTGGGCATCCTCCAATCAGTTCATACACAGGCATCAAAATATCTTCTCATGGCATCACACTTACTTTACTAGAATAGGCAGTAATATCCATCCATTCTGGAATGATTGGCTCTTAGTGTATTTTTCTTACTTTCCTTAGCACTGTTCTGTGACTACTACAATGGTAATGGAGAATGCGACTGGCATTACAAGCCTTGTGGAGCACCATGCATGAAGACCTGTAGGAATCCAAGCGGGGGAGTGCCTTTATGAATTACCTGGCTTGGAAGGTAAGATGACTTGTCTACAGGCTAAAGGGCCAGTGACTGTGCCTCAGGCAATAAGCTTTCTGACTTTTCCTCCCTAAATAATTGGTCTGTCTTCCTCATTTCAGAGAGGGTAGCTGTGTTAGTCCTTTCATGAATTGCAGGCAAGAATCAAAGAAAAACAAAACAAAACAAAACAAAAGACACACAATTGCTTGATTTCTAATGACCTGTTAACATGCTCTAGGAGGGGATCTCTTAACAGTTAGATGTCCTGACATCTTTTCCTTTGCCCGTATGGGTACTTGAATCCGACTGGGGAAACAACGTTGGGAGGAGGTTAATCATTTCTTTCTGCACCGTTTAAATCGTCTCCACTTAAAGCAGGTATTAGCTGTTATCAGTGGTTAGAGAAGACAGAGATACCAGTAGAGTGTCCAGTGTTTCATTTCAGTGGTTGATGTCAACATAGGAAATGTAACTGGGAAGGATTTCTCTCATCAGGAAAATAGCTCAGGGTCAAGAGTGAACAGGTCTTCAAAGTGACATACAAGCCATCATTTAAAATAATATAATAAAGGGAATCAAAAACATTCATGGTGTAATAATTATTATTGGCTGTCAAAACTGATTCTACCGTATGGCAACTCTTGCTGGGGTTTCCTAGATATAAAGGACTCAGAAATGAGTCCCTTCTCCTGGTGGGTCTCTGGGATTGCACATCTTGTGCAGAACTAGGAGACATCCACTCAAACTGAGGGTTGGGAGAGTGAGCACAGACAAAATAAAATGCTTCTCCCCCCCCAGTGTGTTGTTAGTCTGTGGAACTCCCCGCCATAGGATGTGGTTATGGCATCTGGCCTGGATGCCTTCAAAAGGGGATTGGACAGATTCCTGGAGGAAAAGTCCATCACAGGTTACAAATCATGATGGAGATGTGTAATCTCCAGGCTTAAAACCAGGGTACTTCAAGGACCAGATACAGGGAGTGGTATCAAGAGACAGATTTCTAGTCTCATGCGTTCCCAGACACATTTGGTGGGGCCACTGTGAGATACAGGAAGTTGGACTAGATGGGCCTTTGGCCTGATCCAGCATGGCTCTCCTTATGTTCTTATGTTCTTATGTAATAATTACAATTATGTGAAGTCAGTTCTGGCTAGGCAATCTTTTTCAAGGTTTTTCTGGTGAACATTACTGAGAAGTGCTTTACCATTTCCTTCCTCGGGAGGCTCATGGAGACCATGTAGCTTGCCTGAGGCCACACAAGCTGGCTATTCTTGCAGGAGGCTCAACTCTCAACCTCTGCCTCAAGCACTCATCTATGCAGCCAGCTCATAGAAAGAACAGAAAAGTCTTTAAAACAACCCAGCATCCATGAATACTATATATGATGCCACTGAATACCTGCCAGAGAAGGATGTTCACTTGACTGCCTGCCAGAGGTGGATGTTAATTGTGGAGAGAAACATATGAGAAATTGAAAGCTTCAGATAAAGCCCTCTGCTTAATAGCCATCCATGTGGTCCCCAAAAGTGGAGGAAGGGGGAGGGCACACAAACCAGGATATACTGAAGACCTTGGCAACTGAACATGTTTGTATGGGAGCCTGTTATTCTTCAGACATCTGGCTGGAGGGCTTGTAGATTAAAAAAACAATACAACTACACTCAGTGTTTTAACAAATCGACTTCTGGTGAATATACTTAAGCACTGGTGAGAGATTCAGCTCAATCTACTTTGTTCTGAGCTGGAAAATATCACCTGGGTTTATCACATATTTTAAAAAATAGGCCCATTCTGCCACTGGCAGAAGCAGAAATGTGCTAATAAGGTGACAGTACATTGAAAGGGGTTCATGCCAATAATCATGGGCATCTCTCATTCCAGAGAAATTCCGAATGTGTTGGTGTTTATGTCATTTCATTACACAGAAATTTTGTTTGGGAATATGAAGAGAGGCTGTATGGGGAAGAGAGAAATGCTAGCATGCACATCCCACAAGCAGAATAAGTTCCACAAGAAACTGCAGATAAAATAGAAGAACCAAGAAATTAGAATCTTCTGGCCATTGCTCCATTTCATGCATTCTCTCCTGCATCTCTTTTTTAGGTTGCTACCCATACTGCCCAGCAAATAAGCCGTACTTCAGTGAAGACGAGATGCGATGTGTTGACGTTTGTGGCTGTTATGACAGTGAAGACAACTACCATCCACCCGGAGCAACCTTTGAGTCAAGAGAGACCTGCCAATCATGGTTAGTGCAGCAATATTATGAGCAAATAATCACAACGGATTAGGTCATGTAGCCAATGAGAGCCAGTATAGGAGGAAGGAACTGTTTTGAAGCCTGTGGAGGTTACTTGAGTGGTTGGCACATCTAGAATGTTGCCACGACTAGAGTGTGGTCGTGGTGGAGTAAAACAAAGAACGAACCAACTTCTTTCAGGCAGGGTGACTGTCAAATCTCACATTGAAAGGACAACATTCTGTTGAGGCATTTAAAAAATCATTCAAATGAATTGCCTTCAGTGGTACCCCTTCCGGCTGATGTTTTAGGCAGTGAATCATCAGAAAGTACATTGTACCTAAAGGGCTTGTCAGTGGAACATTATTATAAATTATTTTTGATAAAATTAATCTTCAGGTGAGACTAAGTTAGAATAGAATAGAAATTTATTGCCATTGTACGTACGCCCAATTATGTACAATGAATTTAAGTGCTGTTCCAGCATTACACAAACCAAACACAAACAACCAAACAAAAACCACATAAACACCATTCTGCTTAAAATGACCTAAATTGCTTGAAATCTGCTTGAAATCTGCTTGGAGTTGCTTGAAGACTAAGTTAAAAGTCAACATCAGTAAATGAAGTTCTGCATCTTAAATGGCTTACACTTTGCCATTATTATTTTTACAGCCATTGTACCAGTAAAGGCATGGAGTGTCACTATGACCCTGAAGGTGAGTTATAGAGATTAATGACTGACAGTTAAGGAACTATGTCTTATGTCATTGCCTCACTTTCCAAACATTTGTCCTCCTCCAAATTTCAGCATGCTACTGTCACTATGAAGGCAAGACCTATAACTACAAGGATGTCATCTACAATACCACAGATGGTTTGGGATGGTGTATCATGGCCACCTGTGACATCAATGGGACAATAAGTAGAGAAGTATACAAATGTACTTGGCCTAGCACAACAACTCCCTTTACATTTAATACAACCATTTCAGCTACAACAACAAGTGGAGCAGGTAAAGTAACCAATAAAACACCATTGAACTCAATGAAATTTACCTTAGAATAAAAATGTCTAGGACAGCACTATAACACATGCACTATTTTTTTTTTAGTTTGGTAGTTGCTTGTTTTAACCTTGGATATTTTCACAATGGGAAGTAGATTCCTCTGTGCGTCAAGCTTTGATGAAAGCTCAGAAACAAATGATTATCTCCTTCTGTGCTAACAGTGGCAGGAGATACCTCAATGAACTAAAAGTAACAGGCTTGATTTAGTGCATGACAGCTGTCACACTTTAGAAAAGATCCTGGATGGTAATCTGCCATCAGATACTTCAGGTTTTGCTCCATTAATAAAATGGGTGAATTCAAATTAATTGTTGCTGTCCAAATGGTACAAAGACGAAATCAAATCTGTCCAGTCCTTTGGGTGTGCAAACTAGCCTATCCCCCCCCTACTTTTTTCTTGTCAAAAAGATTTGGAAAGGCTTTTTTTTCTTGTGCAAATGGTTGTGTGTGGCTTGTGTCTAGAGTAGGACAGGAGGAAGAATGGAAGCAGAAGTGCCAGCCAGGAGACAACAGAGTAGGGAGTGGTGTGTGTGTGTGTGTGTGTGTGTGTGTGTGTGTGTGTGTGTGTGTGTGTGTGTGTGTGTGTGTGTGTGTGAGAGAGAGAGAGAGAGAGAGAGAGAGAGAGAGAAACAGGAAATGGGCAAAGGGCAAAGGGCAAATTGAACATGAATCAGCAGTGTGATGCGGCGGCCAGGAAAGCCAATGCAATTCTTGGTTGCATCAACAGAACCATAGTGTCTAGATCAAGGGAAGTGATAGTCCCACTCTATTCTGCTCTGGTCAGACCCCACCTAGAGTACTGTGTCCAGTTCTGTGCGCCTCAATTTAAAAAGGATGTTGACAACCTCAAGCGGGTGCAGAGGAGGGTGACCAGGATGGTTGAGGGTCTGGAGGAAATGTCTTATGAGGAACAGCTTAGGGAACTGGGAATGTTTAGCCTCTCTAAAGGAAGGCTGAGGGGGGATATGATAGCTATGTTGAAATATTTGAAAGGATGTCATATTGAAGAGGGAACAGGTTTGTTTTCCATGGCTTCAGAGACTAGGACTCGGGGCAATGGTTTCAAACTACAGGAAAAGAGATTCCATTTGAACATTAGGAAGAACTTCATGACAGTTAGAGCTGTTCGGCAGTGGAATATGCTGCCACAAAGGGTGGTTGCGTCTCCTTCTTTGGAGGTTTTTAAGCAGAGGCTGGATGGACATCTGTCGAAAATATTGTGATGGGGTTCCTGCATGGCAGGGGGTTGGACTAGATGGCCCTTGAGGTCTCTTCCAACTCTATGATTCTATGATTCTAAGGGAGAGAGAGAGAGAGAGAGAGAGAGAGAGAGAGAGAGAGAGAGAGAGAGAGAGAGAGAGAGAGAGAGAGAGAGAGAGGTATAGTACTTACCTCTCTTTGCAAAGCCTCTGCTCCCCTAAGCTGTCACTTCCTCTTCTTCTTTTACTTCTTTGTACAGTCCCCCTTCTTTTTCTTCTTTGTACGGTCTAATTTTAATGCATTAAGAACTCTCTGGCAAGATAAAAGGAAGTACAGTACTGTAATTGGGAGGAAAGCCATCTTAAGACAGTGCCTTTGAACTGTGCCACTTATAGGTGCTTCAAACTGAACTGCATGTAAAAGGCTTTCCCCTCTCCTGCTTCTGGGGAAACCTATAAGAGAGAACCCAATACCCCAATGGGATTTTGCAGGGGAAGTAGGCGAGTTAATCTCCATTTCCCTCATTGTGTAGGCAGAGCCAACTCAGCTTTTCACTTCAAAACATGAGAATAATATATTACCAGTTCCTACTTCCTTTTCTTTCTCAACAGTCTCTACTAGAATTAAACTAAACAGATGGCCCAATCTATTATTATCTAGTTTTCACTTTTAAAGAAGGTCCTGGCCAGCTTAAAACAGCACAGTATGATAGGTTCTACAGTGCATGCCTCCCACCAATTTTAATGTAGTAGCAGATCAAACTGATAAAGCAGGATGTTTTTCCAGCAGCCTGATATACAGCATTTGAAATACCTTGAGTGTCATGTCACTGAGCTGCACAACAAAATGTGACAACCACATGATAATGCAAAGAAATTGAAGACATTCCCAGTTTGCCTTCCATAAAATCATAAAGAATATATCCAAAAGATTTATTTTATGAAAAGGGGGCAGGACTGTACATAAACACAGTTCAAATTAAAAGAAAAGAATTAGTTAATGAGAAATCAGAAAATATAATAAAGACACTGTTTCCTTTTTACAGAATCAACTACACCAAGCACAACAACATGTGTGAAGAGAATGTGTGAATGGACAGAATGGTATGATGTCAGCTACCCAAAGCCTGGACCTAATAATGGGGACTATGAAACACCAGAAAGAATAAGAGCTCGTGGATACAGTTTCTGTAAAATTCCAGATGATGCAGATTGCAGGGCTCAAAGCTTTCCCAGTGAAAACCTGGAATCCCTCGGTCAGAAGATAATATGCACAAAGACAAATGGTTTGATATGTAATAATGAAGATCAGAAACCACCAATTTGCTACAATTATGAGATAAGATTCTTATGTTGTGAATTTATACCTTGTGGTGTCCCAACACCACTCCCATTAACTACAAACACTCCTGAAGCAACAACAACAACAAGCGAAACCCCTGTGGTTCCCACCAGCACAACAAGCACTCTTGCCCCACCTGTTTCCACAGTTTCAACCACCACTTGCCAGCCCCGGTGTGTGTGGACCGAATGGTTCGATACCTACTATCCAAGTTCCAGCAAAGATGATGGCGATTTTGAGACTCTGGAAGACATCCGCTCAGAAGGAGGCAAGGTGTGCAGTACACCACATGAAATTCAGTGCCGGGCAGAGGATTATCCTGAGGTCAGCCTGGCACTCCTTGGACAAAAAGTTCAATGCAATCTCCATGATGGACTGCGGTGCTACAATGCAGACCAGAGGGGAAAATTCAAAATCTGTTACAACTACGAGGTCAGATACAAGTGCTGTGACTACTCCCATTGCCAACCAGGAACAACCACACCAGGTACCACAACTGCAGCCAGCACACCTGTTCCAGGCACCACCCGAGGTGTGGGCACCTCTCCAGGCACCTCCCTGGGAACCACACCAGCTCCGCTTGTACCAGGCACCCCCCTGGGATCCACGCCAGCTCCACCTGTACCAGGCACTACTACACGCACCACAGTGGTCCCTACTACTCCAGAAGTCCCAGGTTCAGCCAGTACACCTTCAGTCACCCAAGGCCAAGCCTCCACTGGGACAGCTGTATCTGTGGAACCCACTGCTTTCCCTGAGCCCACAGCAACGTTGCCTACAACTAGCACAACCCCTTTGTTTTCCATCAGCACAACAAGCACTCTTGCTCCACCTGTTTCTACAGTTTCAACCACCACTTGCGAGCCCCGCTGTATGTGGACTGAATGGTTTGATACCTACTATCCAAGTTCCAGCAAAGATGATGGCGATTTTGAGACTCTGGAAGACATCCGCTCAGAAGGAGGCAAGGTGTGCAGTACACCACATGAAATTCAGTGCCGGGCAGAGGATTATCCTGAGATCAGCCTGGCACTCCTTGGACAAAAAGTTCAATGCAATCTCCATGATGGACTGCGGTGCTACAATGCAGACCAGAGGGGAAAATTCAAAATCTGTTACAACTATGAGGTCAGATACAAGTGCTGTGACTACTCCCATTGCCAACCAGGAACAACCACACCAGGTACCACAACTGCAGCCAGCACACCTGTTCCAGGCACCACCCGAGGTGTGGGCACCTCTCCAGGCACCTCCCTGGGAACCACACCAGCTCCGCCTGTACCAGGCACTACTATCCACGCACCACAGTGCACTACTACACGCACCCTCCCTACCACTCCAGAAGTCCCAGGTTCAGCCAGTACACCTTCAGTCACCCAAGGCCAAGCCTCCACTGGGACAGCTGTCTCTGTGGAACCCACTGCTTTCTCTGAGCCCACAGCAACGTTGCCTACAACTAGCACAACCCCTTTGATTTCCATCAGCACAACAAGCACTCTTGCTCCACCTGTTTCTACAGTTTCAACCACCACTTGCCAGCCCCGGTGTGTGTGGACCGAATGGTACGATACCTACTATCCAAGTTCCAGCTCAGATGATGGCGATTTTGAGACTCTGGAAGACATCCGCTCAGAAGGAGGCAAGGTGTGCAAAACCCCACAAGAAATTCAGTGCCGGGCAGAGGATTACCCTGAGGTCAGCCTGGCACTCCTTGGACAAAAAGTTCAATGCAATCTCCATGATGGACTGCGGTGCTACAATGCAGACCAGAGGGGAAAATACAAAATCTGTTACAACTACGAGGTCAGATACAAGTGCTGTGACTACTCCCATTGCCAACCAGGAACAACCACACCAGGTACCACAACTGCAGCCAGCACACCTGTTCCAGGCACCACCCGAGGTGTGGGCACCTCTCCAGGCACCTCCCTGGGAACCACACCAGCTCCGCCTGTACCAGGCACTACTACACGCACCACAGTGGTCCCTACCACTCCAGAAGTCCCAGGTTCAGCCAGTACACCTTCAGTCACCCAAGGCCAAGCCTCCACTGGGACAGCTGTCTCTGTGGAACCCACTGCTTTCTCTGAGCCCACAGCAACGTTGCCTACAACTAGCACAACCCCTTTGATTTCCATCAGCACAACAAGCACTCTTGCTCCACCTGTTTCTACAGTTTCAACCACCAATTGCCAGCCCCGGTGTGTGTGGACCGAATGGTACGATACCTACTATCCAAGTTCCAGCTCAGATGATGGGGATTTTGAGACTCTAGAAGACATCCGCTCAGAAGGAGGCAAGGTGTGCAAAACCCCACAAGAAATTCAGTGCCGGGCAGAGGATTACCCTGAGGTCAGCCTGGCACTCCTTGGACAAAAAGTTCAATGCAATCTCCATGATGGACTGCGGTGCTACAATGCAGACCAGAGGGGAAAATACAAAATCTGTTACAACTACGAGGTCAGATACAAGTGCTGTGACTACTCCCATTGCCAACCAGGAACAACCACACCAGGTACCACAACTGCGGCCAGCACACCTGTTCCAGGCACCACCCGAGGTGTGGGCACCTCTCCAGGCACCTCCCTGGGAACCACGCCAGCTCCGCCTGTACCAGGCACTACTGCACGCACCACAGTGGTCCCTACCACTCCAGAAGTCCCAGGTTCAGCCAGGACACCTTCAGTCACCCATGGCCAAGCCTCCACTGGGACAGCTGTCTCTGTGGAACCCACTGCTTTCTCTGAGCCCACAGCAATGTTGCCTACAACTAGCACAACCCCTTTGATTTCCATCAGCACAACAAGCACTCTTGCTCCACCTGTTTCTACAGTTTCAACCACCACTTGCCAGCCCCGGTGTGTGTGGACCGAATGGTACGATACCTACTATCCAAGTTCCAGCTCAGATGATGGCGATTTTGAGACTCTGGAAGACATCCGCTCAGAAGGAGGTAAGGTGTGCAGTACACCACATGAAATTCAGTGCCGGGCAGAGGATTATCCTGAGATCAGCCTGGCACTCCTTGGACAAAAAGTTCAATGCAATCTCCATGATGGACTGCGGTGCTACAATGCAGACCAGAGGGGAAAATACAAAATCTGTTACAACTACGAGGTCAGATACAAGTGCTGTGACTACTCCCATTGCCAACCAGGAACAACCACACCAGGTACCACAACTGCGGCCAGCACACCTGTTCCAGGCACCACCCGAGGTGTGGGCACCTCTCCAGGCACCTCCCTGGGAACCACACCAGCTCCGCCTGTACCAGGCACTACTACACGCACCACAGTGGTCCCTACCACTCCAGAAGTCCCAGGTTCAGCCAGTACACCTTCAGTCACCCAAGGCCAAGCCTCCACTGGGACAGCTGTATCTGTGGAACCCACTGCTTTCCCTGAGCCCACAGCAACGTTGCCTACAACTAGCACAACCCCTTTGTTTTCCATCAGCACAACAAGCACTCTTGCTCCACCTGTTTCTACGGTTTCAACCACCACTTGCGAGCCCCGGTGTGTGTGGACCGAATGGTTCGATACCTACTATCCAAGTTCCAGCTCAGATGATGGCGATTTTGAGACTCTAGAAGACATCCGCTCGGAAGGGGGCAAGGTCTGCCTACACCCACAAGACATTGAGTGCCGGGCAGAAGATCATCCTGACGTCAGTCTGGCACTCCTTCAACAAAAGCTTCACTGTGACCGGCATTATGGACTGCGATGCTTGAATTCAGAGCAGACTGGATTGTTTGATACATGTTTAAATTATCAAGTCAGATTCTATTGTTGTGATTCTACCCACTGCCAAACAGGAACAACCACACCAGGTACCACAACTGCGGCCAGCACATCTGTTCCAGGCACCACCACAGTTCTGGGCACCTCTCCAGGCACCTCCCTGGGAACCACACCAGCTCCGCCTGTACCAGGCACTACTACACGCACCACAGTGGTCCCTACCACTCCAGAAGTCCCAGGTTCAGCCAGTACACCTTCAGTCACCCAAGGCCAAGCCTCCACTGGGACAGCTGTCTCTGTGGAACCCACTGCTTTCCCTGAGCCCACAGCAACGTTTCCTACAACTAGCACAACCCCTTTGATTTCCATCAGCACAACAAGCACTCTTGCTCCACCTGTTTCTACAGTTTCAACCACCACTTGCGAGCCCCAGTGTGTGTGGACCGAATGGTTCGATACCTACTATCCAAGTTCCAGCTCTGATGATGGCGATTTTGAGACACTGGAAGGCATCAGCTCAGAAGAAGACAAGGTGTGCAAAAACCCACAAGAAATTCAGTGCCGGGCAGAGGATTACCCTGAGGTCAGCCTGGCACTCCTTGGACAAAAAGTTCAGTGCAATCTCCATGATGGACTGCGGTGCTACAATGCAGACCAGAGGGGGAAATACAAAATCTGTTACAACTACGAGGTCAGATACAAGTGCTGTGACTACTCCCATTGCCAACCAGGAACAACCACACCAGGAACCACAAGTGCGGCAAGCACACCTGTTCCAGGCACCACCCCGTGTGGGCACCTCTCCAGGCACCTCCCTGGGAACCACACCAGCTCCGCCTGTACCAAGCACTACTACACGCACCACGATATCCGAAACAACCGAAACCCCTGTGGTTTCCATCACACAAACAACAACCACTTGCCAGCCTAAGTGCCATTGGACTGATTGGATCGATACCTATTATCCAAGCTCTAGTTCAGACGATGGTGATTTTGAGACTCTGGAAGACATCAGCTCGGAAGAAGACAAGGTGTGCAAAAACCCACAAGAAATTCAGTGCCGGGCAGAGGATTACCCTGAGGTCAGCCTGGCACTCCTTGGACAAAATGTTCAGTGCAATCTCCATGATGGACTGCGGTGCTACAATGCAGACCAGAGGGGGAAATACAAAATCTGTTACAACTACGAGGTCAGATACAAGTGCTGTGACTACTCCCATTGCCAACCAGGAACAACCACACCAGGTACCACAACTACAACCAGCACACCTGTTCCAGGCACCACCCCAGGTGTGGGCACCTCTCCAGGCACCTCCCTTGGATCCACGCCAGCTCCGTCTGTACCAGGCACTACTACACGCACCACGATGGGCCTTACCACCCCAGAAGTCCCAACTTCAGGCAGTACACCCTTAGTCACCCAAGGTCAAGCCTCCACTGTGACAGCTGTATCTGTGAAATCCACGCCAGTCTCTAAACCCACAGAAGAGATACCCACAAGAGCCACAACTGAGACTACTACAACTCTTCCAGGCACCAGCCCCAGTGTGGGCACCTCTCACGGTTCCACTCCAGCTCCACCTGTACCACCCACCACTGAACGCACAACAGTGGTCTCCACTGCACCAGCCCCATCAACCGCCACCAGTACACCTGTTGCAGGCACCACTCTGGCAGTAGGCACCTCTCCAGGCAACTCCCAGGGCACCACACCAGCTCTGCCTCTACCAGTCACCACTGCACACACCACAGTGGTCTCCAGCACTCCAGAAGTCCCAAGTCCAGCCAGTACACCTTCAGTCACCCAAGGTCAAACCTCCACTGTGACCGCTGTATCTGTGAAATCCACGCCAGTCTCTAAACCCACAGAAGAGATACCCACAAGTGCCACAACTGAAGTCCCAACTTCAGGCAGTACACCCTCAGTCACCAACAAGCCTCCACTGTGACCGCTGTATCTGTGAAATCCACGCCAGTCTCTAAACCCACAGAAGAGATACCCACAAGTGCCACAACTGAGACTACTACAACTCTTCGAGACACCAGCCCCGGTGTGGGCACCTCTCAGGGTTCCACTCCAGCTCCACCTGTACCAGCCACCACTGAACACACAACAGTGGTCTCCACTACAGCAGCACCAACAACCGCAGCCACTACACCTGTTGCAGGCACCACTCCGGTTGTAGGCACTTCTCCAGGCACCTCCCAGGGCACCACACCAGCTCCGCCTCTACCAGTCACCTCTGCAAGTACCACAGTGGTCTCCAGCACTCCAGAAGTCCCAAGTCCAGCCAGTACACCTTCAGTCACCCAAGGTCAAACCTCCACTGTGACCGCTGTATCTGTGAAATCCACGCCAGTCTCTATACCCACAGAAGAGATACCCACAAGAGCCACAACTGAGACTACTACAACTCTTCCAGGCACCACGTCCGGTGTGGGGACGTCTCCAGGCACCTCCCAGGGTTCCACGCCAGCTCCACCTGTACCAGCCACCACTGAACGCACAACATTGACGTCCACTACGGCAGCCCCATCAACTGCCTCCACTACACCTGTAGCAGGCACCACTCTGGGTTTAGGCACCTCTCCAGGTACCTCCCAGGGCTCCACGCCAGCTCCACCTCTACCAGTCACCACTGCAAGCACCACAGTGGTCTCCAGCACTCCAGAAGTCCCAACTTCAGCCAGTACACCTTCAGTCACCCAAGGCCAAACCTCCACTGTGACGGCTGTCTCTGTGAAATCCACGCCAGTCTCTAAACCCACAGAAGAAATACCCACAAGAGCCACAACTGAGACTACTACAACTCTTCCAGGCACCAGCCCCAGTGTGGGCACCTCTCAGGGTTCCACTCCAGCTCCACCTGTACCAGCCACCACTGAACGCACAACAGTGGTCTCCACTACACCAGCACCAACAACCGCAGCCACTACACCTGTAGCAGGCACCACTCCGGTTGTAGGCACCTCTCCAGGCACCTCCCAGGGCTCCACGCCAGCTCCGCCTCTACCAGTCACCACTGCAAGCACCACAGTGGTCTCCAGCACTCCAGAATTCCCAACTTCAGCCAGTACACCTTCAGTCACCCAAGGCCAAACCTCCACTGCGACCGCTGTATCTGTGAAATCCACGCCAGTCTCTATACCGACGGAGGAGATACCCACAAGAGCCACAACTGTGACTACTACAACTCTTCCAGGCACCAGCCCCGGTGTGGGCACCTCTCAGGGTTCCACTCCAGCTCCACCTGTACCAGCCACCACTGAACGCACAACCTTGGTCTCCACTACATCAGCCCCATCAACCGCAGCGACTACACCTGTTGCAGGCACCACTCTGGGTTTAGGCACCTCTCCAGGTACCTCCCAGGGCTCCACGCCAGCTCCACCTCTACCAGTCACCATTGCACAGACCACAGTGGTCTCCAGCACCCCAGAAGTCCCAACTTCAGCCAGTACACCTTCAGTCACCCAAGGTCAAACCTCCACTGTGACCGCTGTATCTGTGAAATCCACGCCAGTCTCTAAACCCACAGAAGAGATACCCACAAGAACCACAACTGAGACTACTACAACTCTTCCAGGCACCAGCCCTGGTGTGGGCACCTCTCAGGGTTCCACTCCAGCTCCACCTGTACCAGCCACCACTGAACGCACAACCGTGGTCTCCACTACTCCAGCCCCATCAACCGCAGTGACTACACCTGTTGCAGGCACCACTCTGGGTGTAGGCACCTCTCCAGGCACCTCCCAGGGCTCCACGCCAGCTCCGCCTCTACCAGTCACCACTGCACACACCACAGTGGTCTCCAGCACTCCAGAAGTCCCAAGTCCAGCCAGTACACCTTCAGTCACCCAAGGTCAAACCTCCACTGTGACCGCTGTATCTGTGAAATCCACACCAGTCTCTAAACCCACAGAAGAGATACCCACAAGAGCTACAACTGAGACTACTACAACTCTTGCAGGCACTACCTCCGGTGTGGGCACCTCTCAGGGTTCCACTCCAGCTCCACCTGTACCAGCCACCACTGAACGCACAACAGTGGTCTCCACTACACCACAACCAACAACCGCAGTGACTACACCTGTTGCAGGCACCACTCTGGGTGTAGGCACCTCTCCAGGCACCTCCCAAGGCTCCACGCCAGCTCCGCCTCTACCAGTCACCACTGCAAGCACCACAGTGGTCTCCAGCACTCCAGAAGTCCCAACTTCAGCCAGTACACCTTCAGTCACCCAAGGCCAAACCTCCACTGCGACCGCTGTATCTGTGAAATCCACGCCAGTCTCTAAACCGACAGAGGAGATACCCACAAGAGCCACAACTGAGACTACTACAACTCTTCCAGGCACCAGCCCCAGTGTGGGCACCTCTCAGGGTTCCACGCCAGCTCCACCTGTACCAGCCACCACTGAACGCACAACCGTGGTCTCTACTACATCAGCCCCATCAACCGCAGCGACCACACCTGTTGCAGGCACCACTCTGGGTGTAGGCACCTCTCCAGGTACCTCCCGGGGCTCCACGCCAGCTCCACCTCTACCAGTCACCACTGCACACACCACAGTGGTCTCCAGCACTCCAGAAGTCCCAAGTCCAGCCAGTACACCTTCAGTCACCCAAGGTCAAACCTCCACTGTGACCGCTGTATCTGTGAAATCCACACCAGTCTCTAAACCCACAGAAGAGATACCCACAAGAGCTACAACTGAGACTACTACAACTCTTGCAGGCACTACCTCCGGTGTGGGCACCTCTCAGGGTTCCACTCCAGCTCCACCTGTACCAGCCACCACTGAACGCACAACAGTGGTCTCCACTACACCACAACCAACAACCGCAGCCACTACACCTGTAGCAGGCACCACTCCGGTTGTAGGCACCTCTCCAGGCACCTCCCAAGGCTCCACGCCAGCTCCGCCTCTACCAGTCACCACTGCAAGCACCACAGTGGTCTCCAGCACTCCAGAAGTCCCAACTTCAGCCAGTACACCTTCAGTCACCCAAGGCCAAACCTCCACTGCGACCGCTGTATCTGTGAAATCCACGCCAGTCTCTAAACCGACAGAGGAGATACCCACAAAAGCCACAACTGAGACTACTACAACTCTTCCAGGCACCAGCCCCAGTGTGGGCACCTCTCAGGGTTCCACGCCAGCTCCACCTGTACCAGCCACCACTGAACGCACAACCGTGGTCTCTACTACATCAGCCCCATCAACCGCAGCGACCACACCTGTTGCAGGCACCACTCTGGGTGTAGGCACCTCTCCAGGTACCTCCCGGGGCTCCACGCCAGCTCCACCTCTACCAGTCACCATTGCACAGACCACAGTGGTCTCCAGCACCCCAGTAGTCCCAAGTCCAGTCAGTACACCTTCAGTCACCCAAGGTCAAACCTCCACTGTGACCGCTGTATCTGTGAAATCCACGCCAGTCTCTAAACCCACAGAAGAGATACCCACAAGAGCCACAACTGAGACTACTAGAACTCTTGCAGGTACTACCCCTGGTGTGGGCACCTCTCAGGGTTCCACTCCAGCTCCACCTGTACCAGCCACCACTGAACGCACAACAGTGGTCTCCACTACAACAGCCCCATCAACCACAGCCACTACACCTGTTGCAGGCACCACTCCGGTTGTAGGCACCTCTGCAGGCACCTCCAAGGGCTCCACGCCAGCTCCGCCTCTACCAGTCACCACTGCAAGCACCACAGTGGTCTCCAGCACTCCAGAAGTCCCAACTTCAGCCAGTACACCCTCGGTCACCCAAGGTCAAGCCTCCACTGTGACGGCTGTATCTGTGAAATCCACGCCAGTCCCTATACCCACGGAAGAAATACCCACAAGAGCTACAACTGAGACTACTACAACTCTTCCAGGCACCACCCCAGGTGTGGGCACGTCTCCAGGCACCTCCCAGGGTTCCACTCCAGCTCTACCTGTACCAGCCACCACTGGACGCACAACTGTGGTCTCCAGTACACTGGCCCCATCAACCGCAGCCACTACACCTGTTGCAGGCACCACTCTGGTTGTAGGCACCTCTCCAGCCACCTCCCAGGGCTCCACGCCAGCTCCACCTCTACCAGTCACCACTGCACGCACCACAGTGGTCTCCAGCACTCCAGAAGTCCCACGTTCAGCCAGTACACCCTCAATCACCCAAGGTCAAGGCTCCACTGTTATAGTGACTTCTATTCCAACAATCCGAACATCCAAGCCAACAGAAATCTTGCAGTCTACAGGTATTTCATTTGATTTCTCTAGTTTCCTATTGCATTCTAGAATTCCATTTTCCCCTTTTCTTTTTACATTCATTGTTACTTGATCTGTATCATCTATTTCCTCATAATTCTTTAATGAAGAAGTACTATAAATGTATCTCTCTATGGCACTCTAATTAGCATATTTTACTTTTCAATTTGTTATGTCATTTTATGTCCTCTCCACATTCATACACACACTTTTATGTTGGAGTCTTCTGCAATTCTTGTATTTTATCTCTATGCTTTTCTTTCATTTTTGGCATACAAATAATTTTACACTTTCTTGCTGACTTCCTTCACGTGATTTGAATGCAGGGACAATTTAGTTAGTCCATTTTTTTCTTCTAAGAAAGGGAGAATTATATCTTTGCTTCTTTGATTTGTGTCCCTGTTGATCAATTCCAAACATGCTGTGGCATCTGGAACAATCTTTGTGGGAATCATTGGGGTTCAGATGGAGATTGTAATGGCTGTAGGAGTACATGGAATAAGCCAGTGCTAATTACTTCTTTTGGTACATGTCAATTCTTTTTTCTATGGTTTTGCTTGTCTGTCTCCCAATTATTTTTTAAAAATTATTTAGAATTAGGCTGAACCTATTTTTAAAAACAGTATCCCGTTTTCTGTACTATCCTTTTTATTAAGGCTATAGAATATTCTTTGACATACATTCATTTGAGACACGTTCCAAAGCTTTCTCTTCCAATCATGTTAGTGTGTCCTCTTTAACCTGTTGAGTTTTGTTGTGCCTTTCAAATATGCATGTATCAACAATATTGTGTAATAATGAGTCTCAGTCATATGACCAATATATTATTTGATTTGTAAACCATGTTATAACCCTATATTTAAAATTCCTATTTTACCTATCATGCCCAATGTACAAGAACCATATTTTCTGGAAAAAATGTTTTAAGTAAGAGGTAGACAGATTTGATCCCAACCATTCTGCCTTTTTTCAAGAGTGCATATGTACAATTTAGGTAGTAATGTATGCCATAGCTAGTATATTCCAAGGGCCTACTGCATTCACAACCCCTCCTTGGTGGTATTATTTTTCACTCTTATGGAATCAGAGGATTGGAAGCTTGCTGAAGCATTGTTATACTGTAGTGTGCAAGAAAAATGTGATTGCGTCATCTCCAATTATTAGTTTGACATCTGCAGTTCTGAGTGTACTGGTAGGTCTAGTTACACTCAGCTGGATTTCTGAGCTGACATTCTTAATGTAATGCTTTGCTGGATTCAGTGTCTACAGGTGCAGTCTGCTCCTCAGCCCAGTGGGGGTGGGTCCTCATCTCAATTGGTTATTGTTAGCTACAGATTATGGGGGTTCTAGATGAATATACCTGTAGTATAGGCGCGGAAGGTTGGCCTATGTTATTTAATTCATATTGCCACTTATGGAACTTCAGTCAGCATCACCGCTACTTGTTTTTTTCTTTTTCTTCTTGATGTGTCTTCAACAGTATCAACTAGTTCCATACGTTCCACAGAAGGAATGACAGTTGTCACTTTACAGAAAACAACTCCATGTTTCTGCCATGTTTCTGGAGCTACTGTTTCTTTATATTCTCCTGGTGAGTGTTTTAAAATATGGTATCTGTGAAGCAGCTGAATTATTTTTTGTCCTATGCTTTGATTTCATTGATGATGCATGTACTGAGAGTATGCCCTTCTTCCTAGCAACTGAGAGCTGGGGAAATCCCACGTTGGTGCTTCATTGTATAGATACATGTGGACACTGGACATGTTTATATGCATGCAAACATTTTAAACTGCATTGTTCTGTTTCTCCTTCCTTTTGAGATTCCTAGGTTGCTAATTTCAATATGGTGGTGTAAAACCATTAAATGTGACTGATTCGTTCTGTCGTTCCACAAGGCCACTCTGTCTGGGGGGCAAACTAAATGATGTAGTTAGCATTTCCTTAGAAGAGACAGTTCGGTCAGAGAGAAAAATCACCTCTTGATGTGAGTATGATTTTGGCTTATCCCACGTAGAGATGGGCACGACTTAGCGGTATTCCCGTTTCCGTTTCCGTTACTCGGTTCCGTTACTCTACGGAAACGGTAACGGAAATTCCTCCACCAGACTTCGAGCTCGAACCGACGAATGAACAATTTTGGTCTGATTTGTCGTGCTCGTTCCTTGCATCGCGCGATTGCGCGATGCCACACGGCACAGAAAAAAAGTTTTTAAAAGTTGAAAAAACCCGGTTCCCGGCCAAAAAGCAGGCGGAAAAATGCCTGCCGTGCCTCAGGGCACCTACCAGAGGGGTTGTTTCTGGAGGTCCCTGGCCTCCCCCCCCATCCCCCGTCCTGGGCTGCTCTGGTGGGACTCGCCGCAGGCTCGCAGCCAGCAAAAAGCCCAGTCTCGCCACTGGCCGCCGCAATTAAAGCGCAAGCAAGCGGCACGGACGGCACAGGAAAAAACTTTTAAACTCTCCCCCCACCCATTCCCGGGCCAAAAAAGCAGGCGGAAAAATGCCTGCTTGACTAAGGGCGCAGGGCACCTACCGGAGGGGTGGTTTCTGGAGGGGGGTCCCGCCTCCCCCCCCCGTCCTGGGCAGCCGGACTCGAGTCGCCATGCCATGCGGTGCGGGCGGGGGATCCAAAATGGGGCGGCGAACGCAATGTTGTTTTTGAAATCGTGGTCCAAAAACACACCACAACAGAAACACGCGAAAATTTATAAACTGCCAGATTTTTCACAGTAGCAGTGGGTTTTTTCTTGCAACAAAATGTGTCTCCTCTCCTCCTCTGTCCTCCATTGATTTTTTTTTTTTTTTTTTTTTTACACCTGCGCAATGATGGGCTGGCCGAGTGGCCAGCCATGTGGGAGTGGACAACCATGCAAATTTTTGGAGCCATCCCACCAATCGCATGGCTACTTGGCCATGGAGACTTCTGGGATGTGCCAAAAAGCCCCCTAAAACCTGCCCTAGCCCCCTAACCCTAACCCTAATCCTTGACTCCAGTCCTTACCCATACGTCACAGACTGTCTTCTTAGTGGGTCAGAGAGGCACCCAGAGGTGCAACCCACTAGCCCACCATAACCTTACCCGTCACTAGCCTAACCCTAGCCCTTGCACTAACCCACCTTAACCCTAAGCCAGATCTACTTGCATTGCACTACACGCAAGTACAATTCCCTTCTGTGTGAGACATGGTGGTGCGAGAGCCTTAGTTAGGCATCACGTATGGCTCTGGGTTCACTGCCATCACTAGTCTCACTGTCTGCAACTGGTATGCATATCCATATGGCTATTGCATAGCATTTTGCAGCAGCAGCAGGTGAGGAGGGGAGACCCCCATGTTGAGGGGTCTCTTGGAGCCTGCTTCCCTTCCCTAGTGGGTGAGGATAGGAGGCACCCACGGGTGCCTCCAGGAGCCCGCTTTCCCTTTATAGCGGGCCAGAGGAGGCACCCACCCCAGAGAGGTGCCTCCAGGAGCCCGCTACCCCCCCAAAAAAACCAGTACTAACGAAAACGAAAAAACAAAAAAACGAACCGACTAATTTTTGCAAATTTTCGCGAAAAACGGAAACGACCCGAAACGGAACCGGCCCGAATAACGACAACTCGAAAAAACTTTTTTTCAAGGCGTGCCCATCTCTAATCCCACGTGTTACCAATTAGATTGTTCTTGTTTCATGATTGGCCATTGGGAGGTAAGCTTTGGCTTAATTTGCCAGTCTGATTTTTCAGTTATGAGCCTCTGATAGAATGGTCTGCCTTGAGGGAAAATGTGTTAATGCAGGAAATTCATACTTCCTTTGTATGTGATTGTGTGCTCAAAGCAAGAAGCCTACCTAAGCCTGAACAGATACACATCTTTCTTTTTATCAGGCTGTCATACATGTACATCTGTTCTAACATGCTGGCTAATACTTCTTGATTTTTTTAATATTAACCTTCATTATGTATATAAATTATTTATTTATTTTTAGAGTATTTTTACCCCGCCTTTCTCCTTGGAAAAAGGACCCAAGGCATCTTACAGTAATGAGGGATAATATACAGTCTCGTACAATTAAAACATGTTCAAGTATTGAGAACAAGGGATTGAGAGTCATTCACAGCATTAATAGACCACATTACATTAAAACAACAAGGTTATAAGCAGTTATAAACACAAAGTATATGTGAACCTATAGATTCATATAAAAGACACATAATGGTAGTCCATCATTCAGGCAAAGATCATCTGAAGAGAAAGGTCTTTGCCTGTTTCCAGAAAGACAGCAGAGATGGAGCAGTCCTGGCCTCTAGTGGGAGGGAGTTCCAGAGTCTGGGCACAGCAGCCGAGAAAGTCCTTCCATGAGTTCCCACGAGACATACCTGTGAGGGTCGTGGGATGGAAAGAAGGGCCTCTCCTGATGACCTTAACACCTGAGTTGGTTCATACTGTGAGATTCGATCTTTGAGGTAGCTAGGACCCAGGCCGTATAGTGCTTTGTAGGTCAAGGTCAGCACTATGAATTGTGCCAGGTAGCTGATTGGCAGCCAGTGGAGCTGTTTTAATAGGGGTGTAACGTGATCTCTGTACCCCGCCCCAGTCAGCAGTCTGGCTGCTGCATTTTGGACCTGCTGAATAGAGATGGGCACGACTTAGCGGTATTCCCGTTTCCGTTTCCGTTACTCGGTTCCGTTACTCTACGGAAACGGTAATGGGAATTACTCCGCCAGACTTCGAGCTCGAACCGACGAACGAACAATTTTGGTCTGATTTGTTGTGCTCGTTCCTTGCATTGCGCGATCGCGCGATGCCACGCGGCACAGAAAAAAACCCGGTTCCCGGCCCAAAAGCAGGCGGAAAAATGCCTGCCGTGCCTCAGGGCACCTACCAGAGGGGTTGTTTCTGGAGGTCCCCGGCCTCCCCCCCCCATCCCCCGTCCTGGGCTGCTCTGGTGGGACTCGCCGCAGGCTCGCAGCCAGCAAAAAGCCCAGTCTCGCCACTGGCCGCCGCAATTAAAGCGCAAGCAAGCGGCACGGACGGCACAGGAAAAAACTTTTAAACTCTCCCCCCACCCATTCCCAGGCCAAAAAAGCAGGCGGAAAAATGCCTGCTTGACTAAGGGCCCAGGGCACCTACCGGAGGGGTGGTTTCTGGAGGGGGGGTCCCGCCTCCCCCCCGTCCTGGGCAGCCGGACTCGAGTCGCCATTTCGCCACGCCATGCGGTGCGGGCGGGGGATCCAAAATGGGGCGGCGAACGCAATATTGTTTTTGAAATCGTGGTCCAAAAACACACAAGCACAACAGAAACACGCGAAAATTTATAAACTGCCAGATTTTTCACAGTAGCAGTGGGTTTTTTCTTGCAACAAAATGTCTCTCCTCTCCTCCTCTGTCCTCCATTGATTTTATTTTTTTTTTATTTTTTTTACACCTGCGCAATGATGGGCTGGCCGAGTGGCCAGCCATGTGGGAGTGGACCATGCAAATTTTTGGAGCCATCCCACCAGTCTCATGGCCACTTGGCCATGGAGACTTCTGGGATGTGCCAAAAAGTCCCCTAAAACCTGCCCTAGCCCCCCTAACCCTAACCCTAACCCTTGACTCCGTACCCATAGGTCACAGACTGTCTTCTTAGTGGGTCAGAGAGGCACCCAGAGGTGCAACCCACTAGCCCACCGTAACCTTACCCGTCACTAGCCTAACCCTAGCCCTTGCACTAAGCCACCTTAAAGCCAGATCTACTTGCTTGCATTGCACTACATGCAGCAAGTACAATTCCCTTCTGTGTGAGACATGGTGGTGCGAGAGGCTTGTGCAGGGAAGGCATGACGCTATCACTCTCACTGGTCTCACTGTCTGCACATTCTGTTATGCAATATCCATATGGCTATTGCATAGCATTTTGCAGCAGCAGCAGGTGAGGAGGGGAGACCCCCATGTAGAGGGGTCTCTTGGAGCCTGCTTCCCCTTCCTAGTGGGTGAGGATAGGAGGCACCCACGGGTGCCTCCAGGAGCCCACTTTCCCTTTATAGCGGGCCAGAGGAGGCACCCACCCCACAGAGGTGCCTCCAGGAGCCCGCTCCCCCCAAAAAAACCAGTACTAACGACAACGAAAAAACAAAAAAATGAACCAACTAATTTTTGCGAATTTTCGCAAAAACCGGAAACGAGCTGAAACGGGACCGGCCCAACTAACGACAACTCGAAAAAAAATTTTTTCAAGTCGTGCCCATCTCTACTGCTGAAGTTTCCTGAGACTTTTATTATTTATTTGTTTGTTTGTTTTTTGCATTTCTATACCGCACCTTCTTCCAAACTGGAACTCAGGGTGGTTTACAGCTATAAAAAACATGAGAATATACAGTTAAAAAAATATAATACAAATAAAGTGGAGGACAAACCCAGGCAAGAGACATCAGGAGATAGGCGGATGAAGAATGGGGAAAAAACACCCTAAAATAGGTCGCCATATGCCTCCTTAAAAAGCAAGGTTTTCAAGGCCTTTTTGAAGGCAGGCAGGGACGGTGCAAGGCGCAGCTCACTCGGGAGATGGTTCCATAAGGATGGACCCACAACAGAGAAGGCGCGGCTGAACGTAGCAGACCTCCACACCTCCCTAGGAGTGGGCACCCTGAATGAGTGCGCCTGCGACATTCGAGTGGGCCTGGCCTCAGATGACCGCTGGGAGATATGCTCCGACAGGTATTTAGGGCCTAAGCCATGGAGGGTTTTGAAAACCATCAGCAGTCCCACATAGAGCGCATTACAGTAGTCTAGCTGGGATGTTACTAGGACAAATTATGCATAATATATACTATTCAAGTATTAAAGAAGAATTAATAACAGTATATTTAAATTGTTAGGTAAAGGCAGTATGAACAATAAATTTAGAAGGAATAAAATATAAATAAAATTGTCTATCAGACAGTCAGCCACAAAGAAAAACTGTTTCTTAGATCAAAATGGACCTATTGTCCACTTTGGAGCTACCCTTCAAATCTAACTGGCTCTAAACAATAAATTCCCATTGGCGGGTTTAATCAAATGTCTCAAAACATGTACCCAAATCTTGGGACAGTTCCTCAAAGCTTCAACAGAATCCGAATCTGCTTCCAAGAACTTAGCCTCTAATACAAATCTTTTTTGTCAACCTGAATTTTATTCAGCCTGTGATTAAAGATGAGCTGCCCATTGTGATATAGTAGATAGAGTGACAGTCTAGGACGCTATTCTGAATCCCCGCTTGGCTATGGGAACTCAATGGGGTGTGGGGGTGGAACCAGTAAAATCACTCAAATATGTGGCTTTCCTTGGAATCCCTAATTAGGGTCACTATATGTCAGTTCTGACTTGACAGCATGTGACAGCAAAGAATAAAGACTATGATCCCATACACATGTATTTGCCACTGAAGTCACTGGATCTTACATTTAAGTATATAAGATAGTATAAAGACATGTTTATTTAGATTTAAACAGTAAAAATGATTAAAATTGCATGTGCTGGTAAACCAATACATCTGAGTGTGTATGTCTCTTTAAATTATGACACTTTTTGTCTGCTTTGTCACCTATGGATTTGTTTGTTTTCCCTTTTAAATAGGGGACGTAATCTATAATAGAACTGATAGTGCTGGGTGCAGCTTTTATGCGATTTGCAACAAAACCTGTGAAATTGAAAGGTTCCAGGGACCTTGTCCTTCAACAACTCCTTCCCAGCCACCATCTGTACCAGCTACTACAACAGCAGCACCACCCGCTTCAAAGCCCACAATTTTTGTTCCATCCACCGAACTACATACAACGACAGCTGTACCAACAGCAAAAACTGAATGGGGTTGCTCTGATATCAGTCCTCCGAGAAAGGTAATGGTGTTTCATTCCTGTGTTTCATTTGTGCATTACAGACCTAATTTTGTTCCCTACAAAACTCAAACCTTTAAGATCCAGACAAATCTCATTTCTAGGTATGTTCTTGTGGAAAGATGTTGGGGCTCTTTGTTGGATCGGTTGCTGCAGATGATTTTTAGTTGCTTAATGAGAGAGACACTCATTAATGTGTTACTATATTAAAAAACTATTTATTTAACTAGAAGGGAAGGGTACACGGGAAGTTTTCTAACTATTCTAGCAGCCATCTTGCTAAGCCAGGAACATGCAAGAATACAAGGCACACACACACTAACTAGACTTCTGCCAGAACATTCCAAGTGGTGTGATCTCAACAACCAATCGGCTTCGCTCTTCACATTAAATCCAGCCCATAATACTCTACATTCACATTAACCCTGTAATGGCTGAAATGTAAATCTTGCTAAATATTCCAACAAAAGGTAATATAGTACACACAACCATCCTTTGCCAAACTCTCCAAAATATTTTTTCAGTTGGCAATTTCCTGAATTATTTCAGCCATGTTTGATTTTTTTAAAATATGCAAAGACATTATTCTTTTTCTTTTCCAGCAGTGTAAGCTCTGGGTCAAAAACATTTGTCAGTCTTAATACCTGTTTTAATGATACTAGAAGTACATTTGCTTGTTTAGGGTTCCTACTATAAAATATTTCATCTGCATCACATCCTTTCTATGTCCATTTGGTTGGTGCAGCTCTGTATATTTATTCCGTCACCATATGGTTCTGTTTTTATCGAGCCTACACAAAAAGGACACAAACAGTGTTGAGACAGATTTAGGTACTGAAATCTAAATACAAAATAAGTATCCAACCCTGTAAATGAAAGATATGGTGTCAGTCAAATACCTTGTATGCTTGTAGCTCAGTGCCACGCTGGTTATACTTCAGAAAGGTGTTTAGGCATGTGTCTTTGAAGCAGAATAGGGCTGTAAATTACAATGTGCATTCAGATGGACATCCTGACTAAAATAATGCTATATGGATTTGCTAAAATGATAATAGACAAAGTCTTCACTTGAGTATGTCTAGTGGTATAGTGGTAGATTGGAAAGTGCAGGTGCTTACTGTGACATCCTAACAGTCACTTCACACTTATAAGGCTCCACCATCAATGGATCAGTGCATATATGTAGTTAAGAGCTCTGAACCATCCGTCTGAGACCAAACTACCCTCAAATACCTTATATTAAAATATGGGAAGTCTGTAACAGTAGACTGTTGCTAGGAAAATTCATTTCTCTCTCTCCTCTATGAGAAGGATTGCAGCTAAGCTCGAAGAGATAGGGAAACCTAAGGTGGGTGGCGGAGAATGTCACCGTCCCTGTCATTCAGCAAGTCTCCAATCTTTGACTCCAGAAGTCCTGATTCCACTCCACCACTGGATGTGCATCTGATTTATGTTTTTGACCTAGCAAGAAATGCACTTGCAGAATCTCTCTAGTTGGATTGGGAGGACAGAACACCAAGCCACTATGCTGTGAGAGTTGCAGAGATGAAATCCTTGGGCTAAGAGTGGGATGTAAATGTAGTAAACTTTTTTTTAAAAAAACTTATTTGGTATGACTGGTTCACATGCTTGCCAACTTGGGGTACAATATACTGTGGTATGGTGCCTGACTGCACAGCTGAAATGAACAGACGCAGAGCTGGTGTCAGCTGTGCCATGGGCCCATGAGGATTTTCACCTCCAGAGGACAACTAACTGTTGTTGTGGTGCTAAACACAACATGAGAGAAGCATCATTGCTTGCGATATGCTGTTTCCTCTAAACAACAGGTTCCAAAGCTTGCCATTATGTTTCAGAAATCAAGTACTCCATTTATCAGAGACAGGGGAATCCAACATTACGCTTCAAATACACCTGAGGCTGTAATATCTCTTTTCCCCAATTGCAGCCATCTGCAATTTAGCTCTAGTTTGGAAAAGCAGTATCACATTCAAGAACTGGCTGAGCGTCCACCCCACCCCGCCCCAACTCCAAGGGACCTGGTAGTTCAGTGAGTTAGGTATCTGGCTACCAAGCCGGAGATTGGGGGTTTGATTCTCCCTTGTGCCTCCTCTGAGTAGAGGCAGCCTGTATGGCTTTGGGCAACCTGCACAACCCCAGGATGCCTCCAGTTGAAGGAAATGGTAAAAGACTTGGAATATTCTCTACCTGGAAAACCCTGAAAAGGTTTGTCATAAGTCAGAACGGATGGCAGCACGTGGTTATTATCATTATTATACATAGTTTCTCTTGCAGCATCGGTGCACTGGGGGCGGGGGAGGGGGGGAATCCTGGGAAACACATGGCCATTTCAATCTGTCTTGAAGGAACTATATACTGTAGGTCTTTCACTCTCAACCCCTTGTTAAAGGAGGGAGTGCTCTCTTCCTAACAAGAACAGTATTTTTAAAAAAAATAATAATAATGTGCGGTTTACTTTCAGACCAATGAAACATGGATGCTAAACAACTGCACTACAGCCATTTGTGAAGGAGACAACAGAGTTGTTATGATCCTTCACCCACCTCCAGAAAAGATAAAATGTGCAAGTGGCCTCCCAGCAGTGAAAATAGAAGACAAAGATGGCTGTGCCCACTACGAGTGTGAATGTGAGTACAAGAACAATGCAGCCCTACACTGATCTGCTGAGAAGCAGATGTTAGTGATTTTAATCAGTCTTGCTACAGATTGTCAACAAACAGAGAGGTGAAGTCTTAAGGGGGGCAATGAGATGCATTATGTGTTTTTTTAAATTTGTGGAATAAGAGGTTAGGATACTTTACTGACAAAATTTATAACATTCATTCCTGTCCCCATGGCTTCCTTTAGGAAATCGGTCTCTCTCTTATTTATTTATTTATTTATTTATTTATTTATTTATTTATTTAGCCTTCCTCTTTCCTGATATCTTCCACCTTTTGCCAGAATTATTCCCCCCATCCCCCACCCACCCCAGAGCGCCTGCCATTCTCATGCTGTGCCTGAAATAGGACAGCCTCACTTTCATCCCTTATTTTTCCTTCCGGAGATCGTTCAGGCTTCATTTGCTTTAGGGCCCAATTGTTCATTTTTCCGAGAGTCCAGGACAGTGGTGGCGAACCTTTGGCACTCCAGATGTTTTGGATCACAAATCTCACAGCCCTTTGCCATTGGTAATGCAGACTTGGAATTCTGGGAGTTGTGGTCCAAAACATCTGGAGTGTCAAAGGTTCGCCACCACTGGTCCAGGGTTATCCACAAAACTCATCCAGCAGCACATTTCAAACCAACCATTTTTTTTCTCTGCCAGCTTTCTTTACAGTCCAGCATTCATGCACATACATAGTGACTGGAAATACAACAATATACATGTTTTGGGTTTCCAGTGACACATCCTTATGTATCACTGGATGATGATGATCTTTTATAATTCTGTCCTTATTCCCCTTCCTAGTGTCAGATTTTTTTTTCTGATTCCTTGGTTGCAGTCTCCATTTGGATTGATGATTGAACCAAGGTATATGAAGTCATTATTTGGATTTCTTCATTGTCAATATTAAAGTTCCCTAGTCCATCTGTAGTTATGATTCTTGCCTTCTGAAAGTTCAACTGCCATTCTGAAACCTGTCCAGCTTTCCATGTAGCATATTCTGTGTACACATTGAGGAGATAAGGGGATAAAATGTACCCTTCTTTTACACCTTTGCCTATAGGTAACCATTTTCCGCCTTAGTAAGTTAACTATTCACACATTCAAACATGGATATGGTGGACTGATATCTTGTTCAGATGGAATGAGTGGAAGAGCAGCTTTGTGACAAATGATTCTATGATCCTGTGAACTGCGTTTCATTTTAAGTTTCTTCATGACTGTACTCCAGTAGCAAAATATCATAACCGTTGATTTCTCCACTCTAGGTGTTTGCACCGGATGGAGCAATTCTAATTATGTAACTTTTGATGGCACTTATTACACTTTCCATGACAATTGTACTTATGTCTTGGTGAAAGAGATTGTGGATATACATGGAAGTTTCAGTGTTTTGGTAGACAATTACTTCTGTGCAGCACCGAATGATCAAGAATGCCCTAGATCAATCATTGTACAATACAAATCTGCGGAAGTGGTGCTACACAGTGAAATGCAGGATGGAAGGAGAATTAACACGGTAATGTGGTGCAGACTTTAAGTTCTGTTATTTTCTCCAATAATAAAGCTTTAGAGAACAAGTTGCAATTATATCAGGACAATATAACCCAATGGATATATGTGACAATGACAGAGTTGTTATGATGTGGAAAGTTAAAGAATGCAAGTTACTGCTACCATCTCTTGCTAGTGTGATGGGCAGTGTCACACTCTAGGATATAGGAGACCTGAATTCAGGCCACAGATATTGGGGGTGGGGCAAAGATAAAATTGACCCTTAAATAGCTCATATACTATGTGTGTGTGTAAGTTTGTTTAATTGGCTGCTTTTCTCCCTGTAAGTGACTCAAAGCAGTTCAGTCAAACTACATAATAATCACTGTAGTATGATATGCCATTATAGATTTTTTTAAAAAACACACACACACACATATCAATATTAGAAACAGCAATTCAATCACCTTTGAAAAAAAAATTCTAAATTGATTTTTTTACAAATCTCTAAACTGCAATAGCTGCAGCATTGCTTTTGAAAAATCCTCACTTATTGCTTAAAGGTTATTTGCCTGATAAAAGTACGGAAGGGAGGGGGGGCTAATTTGGCTTTTTCAAAGCAGTGCATTTGACAGCCTGGGACCAGCCAGCCACATTTTCTTTGTTCAACATCTAATGCAATCCAGTGGTTCTTCTGGAGTGGGAGGATCAGGCAACAAGTTCTGGTTTTGCCCAATGGGATATCCAAATGGATTCATAGTCCTCACATGCTTCAAGGAGGCTCCTTACATATCCCCCAGAGTAGCCACCAAAAAGATAACCTGGAAACATACACTTAGCCAGTGAAGGTATTTTAATGGGGAAATTATATGCTTCCTCTTACCAGCCCCAGCCAGCAGTCTGGTTGCAGCAGCATGTTGAACCAGCTCTAGTTTCTGAACACCTTTCAAAGGCAGTCCCATGTAGAGTGAATTGCAACAGGTCAGATATTAAATAATGAAGTCATGTGTCACTGTAAGCAGATCAAAGAATGGGTGCAGCTGGTGCACCAGCTTTAAAAGTGCATATGTAGTCTTGGCTGCTGCTGAGACCCATGCATTCACACTCAGGGTGGAATTCAGGAACACATTTAAGCGGCAGGGTTCAAGTTTCAGGGTTCAAGTTTCTCATCCAGAACAGGCTGAATCCCTACCAACCCACCTCTCTGGCTTTTGACTCACCAGCATAACTTCTGTCTTGTCTGGATTAAGTTTGTTTATTTGCCCTTATCTAGTCCATTATGGGCAACAGACACTAGTCTAGCCCCAGACAGAGTTGGTTGTCCTTCAGTACACTGATGGCACCTAGCCCTCAAATGCCGGACAATCTCCCCCAGCGGTTTCATGAAAATGTTAAACAGTATGAGGGACAGAACTAAACTCTGGAGGACTCCACAAGTCAATGGCTGAAGTGTCAAATCAGAGTTCTCAAACACCTTGAAGAAAACCCTCCTGAAGACTTGGAACCACTGTAGAAAAATGTCTCCAAGATCCATCCTCAAAAGGTAGCCCATAAAGTACCATGGTCAATGAACCAAAAACTGTAGAGAGGTCCAGCAGAACCTACAGGGGCACGTACCCTATCCTGGTTTCCACAATAGTGCAGTTAACAAGTATGAAATATGTAGTTGGGAGATGGGTGACCTTGAGATCGCTGCTGCTGAGGTTGCTCATTTGAGATGTTTTCTCTAACTGCTTAAATGCCCAAATGCCCAAACACAGTAAAACAACACAGAACTAAAACCAGGTAAAAGTGTTAACACAAACTGGTTTAATTAATCTGAACCATTTGAATGATTCTAAAATAAATCATTGACATTTACTGTTGATTTAAAATTAAGCATGTTCTTTAGCCTCTCTTTAATGTAAGGGTATCAAGGAGAAAGGCGGGATACAAATATTTTAAATAAATATTTATAAATGTTTATATTTTAGGTAACTTTCAATAATGAGCCAGTCCATGGAGATTTCAGCAAGGATGGCATTTTTGTCACAACATCTGGTTCTATGATGACTGTGGAAATCCCTGCCATCAATGCTTATGTGGGTTTCAATGGTGCCGTCTACGCAGTAAAACTCCCATATAGCGAGTTTCAGCACAATACCGAAGGCCAGTGTGGTGAGTAAAATATCCTTACCCCCACCTCACTCCAGAATTCCAAACCCTCTTTTGCAAGGTCCTTGCTTCGGTGGAAAATGCAAGGACCATAAAAGAAATGTGACAATAAAGAGGGAGTGGCTACAGTTCTGTGAGAGAGCATTTATTTGTCAAAAGAGACCCAAGTTCACTTCTTAGGATTTCCACTTGCAAAGGAACTCACCGTCAAGGAACAGCTGCTACCAGTCAGATGAGGAAGGGCTAGATGGATCGATAATTCAATTCAGTACAAAACACTTATATTTCTCTTTAGTCAAAAGCATAGTGTTGAATTTTCCTTAGGGTGGCCAGGCTTCAGACTGCTGGGTGAAATCTTAGGGAACTGGTATGCTTCCCTGAGTTTCAAGGTCGGAATCATATCTCAGGGTAAGTGCAGCGGAAGGAGAAGAAACATTGACTGTGGGTATGAGATACACATAGAACATAAGAAGAGCCATGCTGGATCAGGCCAACGGCCCATCTAGTCCAGCTTCCTGTATCTCACAGTGGCTCCGCCAGATGCGTTTGGGAGCGCATGAGACTAGATCTCTGTCTCCTGATAGCACTCCCCTGCATCTGGCCCTTGAAGTACCCTGATTTTAAGCCTGGAGATTACACATCCCCATCCTGGTTTGTAACCTGTGATGGACTTTTCCTCCAGGAATCTGTCCAATCGCCTTTTAAAGGCATCCAATACAGATGCCATCACCACATCATGTGGCAGGGAGTTCCACAGACTAACAACATGCTGGGTAAAAAAAAATATTATCTTTTGTCTGTCCTTACTCTCCCAAGCCTCAGTTTGAGTGGATGTCCCCTAGTTCTGGTGTTTTGTGAGAGGGAGAAGACCGTCCCTCTATCCACTTTACTCTTACTCATGCCCTGCAGTATTTTGTACATCAATCATATCCCCCCTCAGGTGCCTTTTTTACCAGACTAAAGAGCCCCAAATGTTTTAGCCTTTCCTCATAAGGGAGGTCCCACAGCCCAGTAATCATTTTAGTCACTCTCTTCTGCACCTTTTCCAGTTCCACTATGTCTTTCTTGAGATGCGGTTACTTTAAAGTCCTGGCATCTATCTCCAGTCATTCAGAGGCATTGCCAGAACATGCTCACTCAAAGAGAAGGAGCTTGCAGGTTCATATCTTCTAAGCCAGCCCACCTTTTTGTGGAAGGGAGACAGTAAAGCAGGATTTATCTCTTGAAGTTTCTTGTTTCCACAACAGAAGGCATAGGGCACTCCAGATGTTTTGGACCACAACTCCCGCAGTGCTCTGCCATTGGCAATCTAGGCTTGGAATTCTGGGAGTTGTGGTCCACTGGCATAGGGCCTGGGGAAACTGCAAGGCCCGAGGAAGAATTCTTTTTTTAAAAATTAAGTAATTTTATTGGGTTTTTTAGGGGGGGAACAAGGGGGGAGGGGTATGGGGGGAAAGGAATACATTTTAAAAATTACATTGAATATATCAAGCCAAAATAACGATTTAACCTATTAACAAATCACCAAATAATATCACAATGCTAGTAGGTTTGTTACTTCTTGCCATCTTTTCCGAGAAATCTCATCGTAGTCTCCCTTTAGAAAGCCGGAGAGTCTGTCAATTTCAATGCATTCTCTTATCTTTTCATGAAAATTTCTCTCTGTTGGCACATCTGGTTGTTTCCAGGATTTCGCATACAATATCCCTGCAGCAACAATTACATGGTGAAGTACATATCTCTGGTCATAGGTAATATTAATATCTACTATGGCCATACCACCCTGAACACACCCGATCTCGTCTGAAGAATTCCACATGGGTTTGTGGTGAGCCTTCTGTAAGCCTAGAAGGCTCTCTGAGTCTAGAGGGTCGGACTGCAACCCCTGTGGGGTTAGACCAGTGATGGCGAACCTATGGCACGGGTGCCAAAGGTGGCACTCGGAGCCCTTTCTGTGGGTACCCGACATTGCCCCTTCATAACCACCTGTATACAGGTTAAATTACTGTATTGGCACTTTGCAAAAAAAATTAGTGGGTTTTGAATTGCAATTTGGGCACTCGGTCTCTAAAAGGTTCGCCATCACTGTGTTAGACCATTGGTTACAGACAGTGGCTAGAGCTTATGGGAATTGGAATCCATGTGGAAGGCCACTCATTGGCCACTTCTGGCATTAGGCTGGTTAAAAACTCCCTATATAACAAGAGTCCTATGAGTAAGTCTGTACAAAATGTGAGTTCTAGCATGAATGGCAGCAAATGTTGTATAGCTGCTGGGTGTACTTTGCCATTTGGAAAAAGTGCCACCCAGCTCACGGTTGCCCTATTAGTCAGTTTTTCCTCCACTTCTGAGCCTATTGAGGTGGATTCCAACCTGCCTGTTTCTATCAACAGCTAGCCCAGAAGCAACTCCAGTTCGCCCACCACCACCACCACTACCTTTGCCTCCCCTGCATCTGTGGTATCACAAGCAGTGGTCTCTGTAATGTCTCCTTGATATGACAGGCAATCAACTCTGGTCTCAGTTTTTGGTCTTGAATTTCAAGACATCAGGTGATGCTTACCTGGCAATTGTCTTGTAAAAGAAAACAAACTGTTAAGATTTGTCTTTTAGAAAATCAGCTGCATGATTTGGGTGATGTTCAAAGTAAACATGCTTAAGGCATTTATATAATGTATATTCTGCACAGGCATAATGTTTCGCTTTCCCCCTGCCAGGAACGTGTACAAATGACCAGTCAGATGACTGTCGCTTGCCCAGTGGTCATGAAGCTGCCTCTTGCTCAGAAATGGCTGCCCAGTGGGTGGTTTATGATGAATCTCGCCCCCACTGTCAAGAAGTGCCCACACCACGACCTCCTGTGTCAACGCCACAGCCTCACGTGTCACCCACACCACAACGACCTGTCACCCCCACGCCAACACCCTGCAGCACACCGGCTCCTTTGTGCGAGCTGATTGTGAGCGAGTAAGTACATTCCTGTCTTCGCAAGCATTTCAGCCATTCGCTCCTGCAGAGGGTATATAAATACATGTACATTGACTCTGATGCACGCGGCAAAAAAGAGTTGCTGTGGGGGTGGATGGGGCTGTCAGTCTCCTTCTCCTTAGGCCCTACCTAGCTCATTCCTCTGGATGCCGTGTATCAATTTTGGTTCCCTTTCTTTGTGCAGGAAGTGTTGTAAAGCATCTCCATTGTGTAACTCCAATGTTAACCCCGCAAGGTGCTGCTCTCTCCCATGGGAGGCCAAGGGTTACTTGCTCCACCTTGTGGTGACCACAAGACAGCACAAACAATGCTGCCTCGATCTGTATTTACACAATTGTCGAGTCACGGAGAGTCGGTCACGATTGTAACAACACAACACAGACACCAATCATCTTTCATTCCCTCCTGGATCATCGAGAACAGCAGTACTGCAACTACCTGGGACGAGGTCGATCTGTACATACGTAGGGTCATTCTTTCCACAGCAACACACCCCTGGAATTAAAATCATTCTGAATTGCACCTGTCTGTTACACTTCCAGGCCGAAGCGGTTTGGAACTGTACAATGGTTGGGAGTAGAAATGGGCACGGAATGAACAATTTTTCGTTTCTGTTTTCGTTTTTTCATTTCGTTACGCAACGAAACGACAAACAAATTTTATCTCTAAAATGAAACGAAATGAACAGAAACACCAGAAATTTTGTCATCCGTTTCGTTTTCGTTACGGCAATACATTGAACTGCTTTAAATGCTAAAAAAATCACAAAAAAATTGAAATAAATGGTAACGAAACAGTAATGGAACGAACGAAAACGAAAATGATTTTTTTGCAAAAATTCACGAAAAACGGAAACAAACCGAAACGGACCCCCTAAACGACAAACGAAACGCCATTTGTTTGATTCGTGCCCATCTCTAGTTGGGAGCCATGGTTCACTCAAATCACCTTGTTCTGTTTTTAAAGTATCTTTGTAGATTGCCATAAAGTTCTGCCTCCCAAAGTATTCTACGAAGATTGCCTTCTGGAAGCCTGTCACTCTTCCAACGATTCCCTGAATTGCCACAACGTTGAGGTCTACGCTTCCCTTTGCTCTGCCAAAGGTCTTTGTACTGACTGGAGAAACAAGACCCAAGGAAAATGCCGTAAGTGGAAGACATGTTTGCTCATCTCCCTATAAGCTATCATCAAACCAGAGAATTATAACTGTGCTGCTGCTGACGCATGAATAGTGGCGGCATCTTGCACAATATATTCTGGCTTTTGTGAAATGCTTCTCGTTTTTATAAGTACCGGGGAAGAAGGCAAGGTAGCCGGGCTGGGGGCTGGGGAGGAAATTAAGAACAAGGGACAAAGATATAAAATTCCACTGGCCATAAGTGGAACAGCTTCCTGTACTGCTCTAAGACTTGGAAGTCTCTCCTCTGTCATGATTTGCTTTCTCTTTCTGCTAGGAATTTATCAGAGGCCTATTATGCTTTTGAAGTAGGATAGCAAGTTCGAGGTTTCTGCAGTTTTGATTGTGTAGTATGTAACGCACTATTGTGATATCCCTTTAAAGTCTAACATTTGAGAGCTGCCTTCCCATGTCCCCTAAAGTTAATCCTCAACTTGAAGGAATTGTCCAGTGTGATGTTTTTTATAAATGGTCACACGCAAAAGATAAATTATGCTCCTCTACGTGGATTCAGATTTGGCTTGGGAGTTTTCAGATCTTGTTTCTAGATTTAAATTGTTGCTGCTGTTGTTGTTGCTGCTGCTGCTGCTGTTGGGACCTATATACTGCCATATAGTGCTTTAAGTATTCTCTGGGTATTTTACTAAGCAAGGAACATTTTTGTCCCCCAAGTGAACTGGTTACTCTTTTTCATTGACCTAGAAAGAATGGAAGGCTGAGTCAACCGTGCGCTGGCTACCCAAACCCAATGGGATTAAACTCAGATTGTGTCTGCTGTGCTACGGTTTAACTACTGCACCGTGGACTGGCTGGTTTATGCTTAAATTAGGCTCCGTTGTGTTTAAATTAGTCATTAGATGAATGTTAGAAGGAATTGTTCCTTTGTCCACTGAAATACTGTTCCTGCAATGTATCAGGCCAGAAGAGTACATTTGTTTCACGCCAGATGGGCATATTAAAAAAAATACTTCTTTTAAAAAATTAGCTGGGGAGAAACATTGGTGAGGCTGAGGACTATTCAGATTATAGGAGTAAGTGCTCCAGGTAGCTTTGACCTGGCCAGCTTAAATCTGAGGCTCTTCGTGGCTGCTTTGCTGGTTATGTGACCTTCAGGTTAACACGGCTCACTTTGTAATCCCCTGGTTATGTAACCATTCCAATATTAGTAAATGGTCCCCCAAGCACACCAGCCTTACTTTTATTATCTCCATGGCTGGCATGTATGGCCACCCTGCTAACTTAAGACTGGTGCCAGCATGTTTTATGTCACCAAGCATGGCAGCAAGAGAGCGGGGGGGGGGAGAAGAAGGAAGAGAACAGGATTCAGAGGGAATCAGGCAAGCTGGGGAAGGGAAGTGGTATGGAGAAAAGATGGGACAAGGGAGAGGAGTCCCTTGTAAGCAAGTGAAAGAACAGAGGTGGGAAGGGGAACTAAGAAGACAGCAGATGCTGGAGGGGTGCAGTCAGGAGGCAACTAAACAGGAGGTCTGTGGGGGCATGAGAAGAGAGAGAAGATCGATGCAGCCAGCAACTCAGCACATCAAAAAAGGTTTGTGAGAAATAAAAAGATGGCAGAAGTTTCATTTATTAGGTTTGAAAGAAAGCTCTCCACAAGGACCAAACCCCCTTTTCAGCATTAAGCTCAATGGGAAAATAGTACCTTAAGTGGAAGCTTATATTACAATAATCAGGGAACTATTTGGATTTTAAGTGTAGAGCTGTGTGCTGTGTTATAGCTGTTGCTTTTTTAAAAAGCCCTAGTGGGAGAGGGCATCGTTCTGCCTCCTGGAGGTGTTCTCTTGGTGACAAGTCTTGTTCTCTTCTCTACAGCATACCATTGTCCCAAACACAAGGTGTACAAACCCTGCGGTCCTCTTCATCCTGCCACCTGTGACGATGGGTATGAATCAACCATTTTGCTCTGTGCTAATTAATTGCAATTGACATGCTTATGCTTAGCAAGTGCTTTATTTCTTGAATACATTGACAAGTGGAGCAATGGCTGTTCAGTTTTAGAGAGAGGCTGTATGCATTACAATGAGTAGAAAAGTGAAATATTGCAACCTAGGAGCATGAATTCTATCCATCATCTGCTGGTGGATCCTTCGGTCTTGCCCTGTTTTCAGAAGCAGGCCTTGTCTTAAAGGACTATCCTGTATTCTGAAACACAAGCTGCAAAGATCTTCATGGCTCTTATTTGACATAACAGAAAGTAATACGTGGTCCTTTTTTTTCTGATAATGCTCTGCTAGAAGCACTGGTCTTCAAACTTGGGGTGTTATTGAACTGCAACTCCCAGAAGCCCTTGCCAGCGATGAAGGCTTTTGAAAGCAGTGGCGTAGCTAGAGTTTGGAGCACCCGGGGACAAAGTCAGTTTTTGTGCCCTCTTCTCCCCCCCCCCAACCGTGTCTCACCCACCAAGCAGGGGGGGGGGGACAGATCCTGGGGGAACAGTGGGGGAGGGAAGAAGGGCCAGCATGCGGATAGTGCCAAACAGGTGATTTTCCCCCCCAAGCTTTACAATAATAAAAGCTATACAAATTATAAGATAACAATAACCGAACATAGAGAACAAAAAACGAAAAATACAAATTAATTTGAAGTAGCAAAATACAAAATACAAAATTAATAACAATCTAAAACAATAAAATTAAGCTGACAAACTAAGTTGAAAATCAGTTATAAAACAGACAGACATAGCAAGAGGCAGAGGAGGAAACTTTTCGGAACTAGAATATAGAAGATAAGCTCTTCTTATTTTCTGGTATACAGTAGGGACCCCCCCACACACACACACACACATATCCACAAAGCCAGTATTTGGGGTCTCACCTATCCACAGTTTTTGCTGATGCAATAGGTATGCTGCTATCTACAGTTTCACACATCCACAGGGGGCTTGAAGCCCATATCCTGTGGATCTCGGAGTCCTCGTGTATTTCACTTTAATTTTCACTTTAATGTTTTTTAAGTCTGTCTCCCCATTTGTTCCTATATTTTGAAAAACCATTTCTTGTGACCATTTGGAACATTTGCCTTTTTGCCCTTCCGGCTACTTATTCTTTCTTTTCTTCTTTGTAATCAATTTTTGAGCAGCATCTGGATTTTTTGTGGAGAGAGTTGAGATACTAAGACCTGTCCTTCCCTTGACCAGCTACTGGGATTTGTCCATGTCGGCATGAAAGTGATGGCAGCTACGTTTGACATAGTGGCTCTAAGTGACCAGCCTTGGGAAGTTTTATTGGTTCAACACTCCCTGGAGCCTCCCCACCTCTCCCAGTCTAGGCACCTGAGGGAGATGGGGAGTGAAACTTCAAGGCCAGACAACTTCCATAGCCTATGCTACATCTGATTCTCCCTGGGGTCGCTCACTCCATGAAGAGCAAGGCTAGTCAGTGTGGCTGAGCCAGCTATAGAGATGGAGGCTTAAACAGGAAACTGTGACAGGGCCCATTTCTGACTTTCCCATTCTGAGCTGGCACTAAAAACTGGAGAAAAATTAAGCTCCAAGTTATGCCTGCAACAAGCATGCATGGCCTGAATGCTCAGAGATGTTGTTGATTTTATACCGGAGCTTGGAACACTATCTTTTCAAAGGAACTCTGCATTACTCATTATTTCGAGACAGCAAGATAACAGTAATTATTATCCTTTCTCTCTTTTTTTAATAGAAAAGTAGCATTTTTGCTTTGACCTTACTAGCACACTAACAAACTACAGAGAAACACTTTTTGTTTCCTCTCATAGTCAAATGAGATACTGCATCTTGAAAACTGAAAAAAAGACAAAAGATGAATGAAAACACATTTCTCTTGTCTCTTAGGTCTGATAAGAGAGTAGTGGCATGAAGCTTTCCAGAATAACTTCTAAACATAATTTTCAAAAGTAACTTTCAAAAGTAATTAGAAAATATTGCCCATTACACACCACTTTGCAAATTGCTTGCTTCACTTTCACATGTAGCTTAGTTACATGTTT
The DNA here is from genome assembly GCA_037367245.1 of Phrynocephalus guinanensis. Taxonomy (NCBI): domain Eukaryota; kingdom Metazoa; phylum Chordata; class Lepidosauria; order Squamata; family Agamidae; genus Phrynocephalus; species Phrynocephalus guinanensis. The sequence continues at coordinate 95,210,983 of CM074732.1, forward strand.
AGTTATTTAAAAGTAATAGGCCTAAGTAGTGTTACTTTTATCTAGTTACTTCCAACTTGTACTTTGTAGTCTATCTAATTAGTTTTCAGTAACGTTTCTTTCCTAATGGTTAGGTATGTAAACAGTAAAGTCCTAGACTAGTTTCCTGAGAAGTAAACCAATTTAATACGTCTGTGAAGATTCTCAGTCATCCAGGTTCGTTTAACTGGGAGTTGAGTCATGGCTACTGGACTTCTTTTTTGAGAGATAGAAACGTTTCGCTGTTCATCCAAACAGCTTCATCGGTCTGAATACAGCTAGTGCAAGAGACCTTCTTATAGTCAGCTTGACCTCTTGTCCCCTGGTCTGATTGGGTCATAAGATGAACAAAGCCTGAATAGGCTCGTTAGGGAGACATTAGTGTCCATGGCCTTAAGGTAAACAATGGCCTAAGGTGCTTGATGGGTTTCAGCACTCAGTGAGAGTGTGCTTGTGCATGATTGTGCATGGTACTGTCTGATAATAGTCTCCCACAACATATAACTTAAACTTACATCGTTTTAATTCATGGCTTGCCTTTTGTTGTTGTTTGTGTTGAACCAAGGAGTAAGCAGTTTCTCCATGTTCATGGAAGCCATTCATAGGCTTCTCTTTATGTGCCATCAAGGTATCCCTGAGTTATGGGAACCCTATGGATTAGTGACCTTAAATCATTGTTTAACCAAAACAACTACAACACAGAAAAATAGGTTTCCATTTCTCATTTCATTACTGCTTTTGTGGTACTATTACAGTACTTGACTATAAAACTGGAAACATTCATATCCATTCCATTCCTATTTTCCTTGCAGCCCAACTACTGTTGTTAGTAAGGATGTTGCTGAAGGATGCTTTTGCTCAGATGATAAAATCCTGTTCAATTCATATAGTGATACCTGTGTCACAGAATGTGGTGAGTTTCTTTTTGCACAATGTTTATTTATCTATTTATTTAGAGTATTTTTATTCCACCTTTCTTTTTGGAAAAGGACCCAAGGCAACTTACAGTATTGAGGGACAACATACAGCCCAGTACATTTAAGACACATTCAGGTTTAAAAACAGGGAAATGAGGGGCATCTTACAGCATTAAATGGCAACACTGAAGCTAAAAGAGAATGCCAGTAGTTAAAGAAATAAAATTTCCATTATGAGGGATGGAACTAACATTGAAAGCACAGGTGTATCCTTTCTGTTTTAGCCCCACTGCTGGCATGGTAGGCATAGGAATCAGTGGGACCTATTGCAGCAGATGCACCATTCCAATGGCTGCTCTCCCTCTCTTCTGGTGGTGTGACACTTGAGCCACCCTCAGAAAGAGCACAGCGTGGAGCTGCCCAAGTGTCTAACTCAGGGAAGGGTTAGGGTTAGGGTTAGATCAGTGGTGGTGAACCTTCAGCACTCCAGATATTTTGGACCACAACTCCCAGAATTCCAAGCCTAGACTGCCATTGACAAAGGACTGTGGGAGGTGTGGTCCAAAACATCTGGGAAGTCCAAGGTTCGCCACCACTGCTTTAGAGCCTACATACAACACCACAGGACTTTGTGCTCTCCAAGTCTCCAGTATTATGAAATATTAACAGCTCTAACAGCTTGCATCTTCTAGAGCAATGGCTCCTAATCTTAGGTCCCCAGATGTTGTTTGACTAAGACTCCCAGAATATATGATGGCCAGGAAATCTGGGAGTTGTAGTCCAAGAACATCTGGGGATCCAAGGCTGGGAATCATTCTTCCAGAAGTAACAGAAGGACAATTTTATCATGTCCTTTCCCCAGCCATCTAGGAGCTACCTAAAAATCACTTCTTCTTTTGAAAAAAAAGATGCCTTCTTGTCCTTAGTTAAGGTGCAACACTGTGGAATGCCCTACTGGTCCCTGAGAGGGAGTTTTAAAGTGAAAAATAAATTAATAACGGGGGAAAAGACTTCCAACGACTATGGGTAGATCTTTGTGGCCTTCAGAGCTCAGAAAATTTCCCACCTAGGTCCAAATAATGTACTTATTTTCCCTTTTAATGATTTTTATTGCTGAAACTCTTGGCTGCAAAGTCGGCAGCTCGGTGGTTCAAATCCTGGGTGCGAAGCAGCAGAATGAGCTCCCACTGTTTAACCCCATCTCCTGCCATCCTAGCAGTTGGAAAGCATGTAAATGCAAGTAAATAGGTAGGGCCATTAAAAGCGGGAAGGTAAACAGTGTTCCGTGTGCAGAAATGTGTTCAACTATGCTGGCCACATGGCCTCGGACTTGCACAATACTGGCTCTTTGGCTTAAAAATGGAGATGAACACCACCCCTAGAATCAGACACAACTAGCACACATGTGGGGGGAAACCTTTACCTGTTTTTACTTTATAAGGTTATATGGTTAAATGGTTTTAATGGATGACCAATAAGCTCTACGTGGTACAGCCCACAAGGAGTTGTGGCACCATGAAGGATTCCTGAAATTGCCCCCCCCCCATGCTGACACAGAAAGTGTAAACCACTACTGAGCAAATGGAATAAGAAGGTAAAAGTTAAAGGTAAAGGTTCCCCCTGCACATGCATGCTAGTTGTGTCCAACTCTAGGGACGATGCTCATCTCCGTTTCCAAGAAACTCTGTTAGCACTGTAATACAAAAGTAAGTGCTTAGGGGCATAGGGACCTAAAACTGGCATCAAAAGGTTTTTTTGACTGCAATCTTGTATATTTCAACTCTGAGTCAGCTTACACGTGTGAGATACTGGCGGGCTTAGAGGAATTTTTTCTCTTTTCATGTATTTCAGGCTGCGTGGGACCTGATGGAATGCCCAAACCAGTAAGTATTTCACTGAAAATGTTATAGATTACTGTCATTACACAGACAATAATCTGGGGCTTCACAACTGACCAAGGAGCATAATTACACCCTGTATCAGATAACCTGGCTGGTCCAGCCCAGTGGTTCACACTAAATCTGGCTACTGTCATTACACTGTCTTGGGCTGGTCCATGACACTCTGATGCATGAAGCAGGGCATTAAATGTAGTTATTTATGTGTTTATTGCATTTCTCCACTCCACCCCACCCCAAGGAGACTTACAGTACAGGTTTTATATAACAGCCCCTTCCCTCAGGCTACTGGTGTCAAAATTAAGGCATAGTGAGGTGTGTGAAAGACGATGAGAACAAAAAAAGATGTTAACTTCTTTTATAGACCAAACCAAGGTATTATTGTATATTATGAACTTAATGATTAGCATAATGATTTTATAGTGCTGGGTGGGATGGCTGAGGGAGGAAATATTTTCCTCCATTGGTTGCTTGCTGTCTTTGTGGATCAGCAGTCAGGTGGTAAAATGTCTTGCCATACTTCTGGTAGGGAAGCAAATAGGGGGTCATCATGTGCCCTTCTGAGATGTGTAGGACCATAGATCTTGTCACATGGCGGTTACTTCTGCTAAGCTCCAAATGGCAAGGAGAGAGCTTTCCTGTGGTTCCATAGCTTGAAGGAGTGCTACTCTCCACAGCAGCCGGGCCTGGGGATTGAATGGAGAACTGCCTACCTGCTGTTCCTCCCCCTCTGTGGTAAAAGGAACAGAAAGTGTGCCTAGAACTCAAGACTGGTCAAGTTAGGTGGTCTCCTGATTCTGAATATCCCACAGATACTGACTCTCCTCCCTGGCTGCTAAAGAGTGGGACCTTAATAGATTAAACAACCAACCATTTGCTGCCCTTTCCTGTCACCCCCAAGTCAGCTGCCAGAAGCTAATCCAATGTGTTCCCTGATTGTAGGGCCCTTCTCAAGAAAGCCAAAGGCCTAAGTGACCAGGAAGGTGTGTTCCTTGCTGTCATAAGGGAAAGCGTGATCTCATTTCTACTTTCTTTTCACAGCCTGGCAGCAGCTGGAAAAGCAACTGTCAAGAGTGTGCCTGTGACCCACTGACAGTGAGCGTACAGTGCAAGCCACAAACCTGCAATGCATCAAAAACACCCATTTGCGAGAAAGAGGGCTTCGTACCCGTCTCCGTGCTGACCCCAGAAGATCCATGCTGTCCTGAAATGCAGTGTCGTATGTATTGTTTATTTATAGCTGAGATCAGGTGACCACACTGGCCCACATTCTACTCTCCTTTTATTTACTCTTGGACACAGCTTAATCTACAGAGCTGATTTAATCAGGACCTGGCACAGAGATAGTAGAAAAGAACAGCTGTCAGTGGAAATGATAGCTCTGCCTGAAGACGGAGTCCACCCACTCAAAAACAATGCTGAGAGGAGGCAAACATGTCCTGTTAGGGTTGCTGTACCTCTCACATTCCTCTCTACAGCGACCTACCTCTCTGAAAGCTGAACAGAGATGTTCAGTTGACAGCTATCGTCAGCAATGCCATCCTGTTCTAGGTTAATTATCTCTACTGTAAATAGCTAAACTTGCTTGCCATTTTTGAGAGGAAAAATGAATCAAAAACCTTGCTTGTCATCACTATGGGAATTGAAAACAGAACCCAGAAGGTGGGGGGGGGGAAATGTTCCCAAATTTCAAATTCTTAACACATATTTGGAAATCTGTTATATCATGTCTCTACTATAGATCAGCCAAGCTGTTCTTTCAGCAGCTTTATGCTATATTTTTCCTCAGTAAAAAGAATATTTGACAGGTAATAGATAACAAACCTACTAAAGGGATCTGAGCAACCAAGCGTCCTATTTGAGGTACAGAAGCTCTAGCAAGCAACCTGTCTGGATCCACACCCTATGGCCAAGAAGCTGTACCTACCTAAGATGCCATCCAATGCATACAGGAGCATAATTCCTTTGAATTCCATGGGCTGACCTCCTTCATATGTGTCCTTGGTTAATCCAGAACTGGAAAAAGTTTTCTGTCCCTCCCCCCCCCCCCCAAAAAAAACTTGCAGGAGCACCAGCCAAAATAGCCAATGTGTATGCTGATGGGAATTCTGGAACCTGTAGTTCAAAAAAGTAGCCTTACTAAATTCTGGTTACGTAATTTCCTTTCCTAAATTTACAGCAGCTTTCCTAAAGCCATGTAGTCCCAAGACAATGCAACCCTTCAAATGTGACATTATGCCAACAATGAAGGATTAAAGCAAAGCAAAGCAAAGTGTTCTGCTTATATACCGCCCCATACTACTACAAGTAGTCTCTGGGCGGTTTTACAATTTTAATTACAGAGTGCAGGCTACACATTGCCCCCCCCCAGCAAGCTGGGTACTCATTTTACCGACCTCGGAAGGATGGAAGGCTGAGTGAACCTTTAGCCTGCTACCGGGGATTGAACCCAGGTCGTGTGAGCACAGTTTTACTTGCAGTTCAGGCATTTAACCACTGCGCCACGAGGCTCCTGTCAGGGTTTTACAGGGTTATATTGCCAGTCGGAGTAAAGTACTAGCTCAGCTACTCATTCAGCTTTTGCTTCTTCCTGATTGTTCCTCAGAATGCAACATTAGTGCCTGCACCAACAAGAAGAAATCCTGTGAACCTGGATACCACTTAGCCATGATCCATTTTGAGGGAGACTGTTGTAGCAGCTTTGTATGTGGTAAGTATACACCTTCTGACGGTTATTGGTTATTTTAAAAGCACCTTCCCAATGAATGAATGAATGAATGAATGAATGAATCAATCAATCAATCAATCAATCAATCAATCAATCAATGGACACTTAACATAGGCATGAAATGCAACATGGGGCACAGAGAGAACTCATAGTGCCCTGAGCTCCTTGCCCTCTGAAGATGCCAGCCACAGAGTCTGGCGAAACGTCAGGGAGAAAAACATGGCCAAACAGCCCCAAAAAACTCACAACAACTATCAGATCCCGGTCGTGAAAGCCTTCGAGAATACATTCAATGCAAATATATTGATTTTGGGTGAACCCAGATTTAAAATTAAGAATATAGAGAAAGCAACTTCTTCAATACACAACTGTCACAATTAGGACACGGGCTTGTATCTGAAGACACACTCTGGAATATCATCCACCACAACTGAAATATTTTATCAAGTTGATTGATTAGCACAGTGGTTTAAATATGGGCGGTATAAAAATCCAATAAATAAATAAAATACATCAGACTGGCACTGGAGATATCCAAGTTCCAAGTTGCCACTAAGCTCACTGCGGTTTCCATGCTGTACTCACATATGGGGTGTAGACCCTACTGAACTCAGTGGCACATAAATCTCAGTAGATGTGCATAAGATTGTGCCATGATTTATGTTAGGGCCTGTTGCACATGCTCTCTCTCTCTCTCTCTCTCTAGTCTGAGTCTGAGGATTGTGCAGATAATATATAGATGGAGGCGGGTTGGAGAAACAGGCACACTGACTTGAATTTGTTTATTTTCTTTGTTAAATTTTTATTCTGCTTATTTGCCAAAAGATGGAACTTCCATTGGAGGAGAAATGATGGGTAACTAATGTAATAAAGAGAGATGAAATGTAAAGCAACATGAAGTAATGTAACAGTGCCGTATTTATACGTCTCCATATTAGATTTTTAAAAAACTGATTGTCTTTTTTCTAACTATGCTTAATGGAACTGACTTTTTTCCCCCAGAACCAATCCCAGATACTTGTGTGATCAATGAGACAGTTTACACGGTAAGAATTATAATGTTTTATATAAATTAATGAATCTGTGTTTATTTCTCAGTAAGGTAGAGATTTTGGTAGCAGCACCTAGAATCTGGAATTCATTGCCCAAGGAAATCCATCAGAGCCCTTTCCTGAGCATGATCAAATGGCAAGTGAAAACAAAAATGCCACTGGAGCATGCAAATAAGCGGTGGTTCAATCAATCAGTCAAATTAAGTTTTAGTGAGAACTATAACATCATCTGATTGATTGATTAAATCGCCTTTTACTTGCATGCTCAAACAGCAATTTGGTTTTCACCAGCCACCTATCTTGTTATGGAATGAATGTAAGAACGCCTCATTACATTCAGAGGAAATAATGATTTTATAACATATAACTTCACAGCAAATTGGATCTGCATTAGCAGTATTCCCAGATGAAATTTAAACTTCAAAAGCTTGCTATTTCAAAATAAGGTTGTATTTCATTACTACACTTGAATGTTTTTTTCCCTTCTCGGCAACAAGCAACACTAAGAGTGCAAATGGTATTAACCTGTTTAAACCACCTACACCTAAGTGCACAAATGGGCAGATAATTAAATAACCATTTTAAAAGGATGACTGCCTCATTAACTCTAGAATATGATTGATAAAAGGCTGCCTCTTTCCCCACATGGAAGGCACAGGTCATTAACGCAGCTCCAGTTTCTCCTGAAATTTCTCAGGAGCAAGTTTTTTTATTCTGTTGCAACAAAGATAACACCGAGTCTTAAAAACTATTTTTATTTGGCATAAGCTTTTGAAGAGTGTGTGCTCCCACCAGCCTCCCGCTCTAAGCTGTTGGCTGTTCCTGAGTTCTCCGGCAAAGAATCCACTGGCTTAGATTCAATTGTCAGGCAAAGAGGAGCTTTACTTGAACCAACAACCCACTTGTGCCAAGTCCCATTCCTAACAGGAGCAGAGGGTTAAGGGGTAATTACTGGCCCCTGAGCAACCCCCTTCCCCCCCAAAGAGGGTCCTCAGTTACCCTCACTGAGTTCCCCCAAAGCCCAAGTCCATCAGAGTGAGATTTGACAAATGACAAGGAAAGTTTGTACTGCCCTTTGTCCTTACCTGTTCAGGATGATGGATGGGCGGAAGGTCCACTATGAGTTAGGGGCTGCCCATCTTGTTTGGGAGAAATACACCCCTCTTCCTCCCCATCAGCCCTGGTCAGTAGCAGGAATTCTTCCTCTGTGTCTACCCAAGATTCATCTTCCTCTTCTTGTTCTTCAGCCAAGACCCCAGAGCCCTCTTTTCCCTAACTTTTACGTGCCTCCATCCTGCCTTGTCAAGGTGCTCATCACCAGGCTGGTCTCCTTCCATCACATGTCCTTGCTTTCCCCTTCCCTGCTTGCCTTTAGCATTCTTCTCTGCCTTAGCCTGCTTAAAAAGGACCAGAAGGCCCTTACTGAGCCTATCCAGCATGCTCACCCCTCAGCTTCTTTACACGCACAGAGCAAGGTGTCAGCAGACAAACATTTCTGCACTTAGGATTAATGTACAGAAGATCTCTGGGAGTAGCTGCATCATTCTGATGTAGGAAAACCAAAATGGAGTCTTGGGGCACCTGAGAGCCTAGAAGGTCTTTAGGCCTCTTTGACACATGCATCGTACTGAGACACAATCCACTCAAGTAATAGTTTCCAATCTTGGGTCCCCAGATGTTGCAGAACTACTACTCCCAGAAATCCTGGCCAGCACAGCTAGTGGGGAAGGCTTCTGGAAATGTTAATCCAAGAACATCTGGGGACCCAAGGTTGGAAACCACTGGACTAAAGTCTGGAAGTTGAGTCATGGCTACTGGACTTCTTTTTGAGAGATAGAAACCTTTCGCTGTTCATCCAAACAGCTTCATCGGACCAGTAGCCATGACTCAACTTCCAGATAAACTCACCTGGATGACTGAGAATCTTCACAGACACTGGACTAAAGCTTGTGTCTAATAAAACATGTTAGTCATTAATAACTTATTTTTGTTAATGGAAAGAATGTTCTTAATGGGTCCAGCAGAGGGGTGGCCTTATTTTATTCGGCATAAGTTTTTGTAGAATTTCAGCCATTTTGCCAATGACACACAGAATTGCCACACCAAATGTGTATTAATGTGTTAATATATCAACGTCTTCTTTCACTTTTCCAGCCTGGCATGACTGTTCCAAGCAAACCCTGTGAAAAATGCATTTGCAGTAATGTAACCGACTCAAACAAGAGAAATCTGGTGCAGTGTACACCCGTTACGTGTGATACCACTTGCCCAGCGGTATGTGCAATGTCACTTTCCCTCTTGGCCCTTACTCCCATGAATGCTTGTCATTAGAGATGTCCCCCTATAGATCCCATGCACCACTAACTCTTCTTTTCTACTGAGCAGGGTTATGAGTATAAGAGAAGTGCTGGAGAATGTTGTGGAAAATGTGTCCAGGTGGCTTGTATAGTCAACATTAATGGCACAGCTGAAGTCATCAAGGTAATCATGTCCTCTCAATCTTAATTGTACTTTAGTAAAAAACAAGAAAGAAGATAGTCAGAAGTGACAATTAGCCAAAAAAAACCAAGATTTAACAATCAAATGTGGCAGCCTCTTCCCTGCACTAAGGCGGGCTGATGTTTTAAAATGGAAACATGTACAGTACTCTATGTAGAAGCTCACATTCTCTAGTGCCTATTCTACCTCAAATGAGTAGAGATGGACTGTGTAACTTCTTGAAATGTGTATAGGCTACACTTGCCTTCCCTTGACTTGTGTCCTCCAGATGTGCTGGACATGATCTCCCATCATCCTCGTCAAAGCTTGGAAATCAAAATAATCCATTCATGCGACTGATTACTTATTGGAAAACAAATATCTGCAAAAAAATACTCACTGCAGCATTGAAAGACTTACTATTCCCTGTTGTGCTGTTACTTTAAAACTGACAGATATGCACACGCACGCAGGCACACACGCACACGCAACCCTTAGAGCCTTGTGGCACAGTGGTTAAGTGCCTGTACTGCAGGTAAAACTGTGCTTACAACCTGGGGTACAATCCCAGGTAGCAGGCTCATGGTTGACTCAGCCTTCCATCCTTCCGAGGTCGGTAAAATGAGTACCCCACTTGCTGGGGCGGGGGCAATGTGTAGCCTGCATACTCTAATTAAAAACTGTAAACTGCCCAGAGACTACTTGAAGTGGTATGGGGCAATATATGAGCAGAACACTTTGCTTTATGAGGATGCCATAAAATATGAAGCATCACTTTCAAAATGCCTTCAAATACCTTTTAAAAATAACTTTTCAAACCAAAAACATTACTTGTTACATCAGGACAGTAACTAGATGTCTGCTCCTTACTTTGCTTTTCAAATATAAATTTGTCACACCATTTATTACCATAAAAAGTAAACAGTTAAAAGCAATTGTTTGAATGGCTGAAGTTCTGCCCAAACCAAACAGGAAATGCGGCAGACTCTGGATATGCATCATGGCTGTTATTGTAGAAAGCCACTTATCTGATACAGTATGCGAAGGCTTCTCTGATACAGTATGTGAAGGCTTCGTCTGTAAACCGCCCAGAGTTCCTTCTGGAAAATGGGTGGTATAAAAATGCAACAAATAAATAAATAATAAATAAATAATAATAATAATTTTCAACCAGGAAGGAACCTAGGTGTGTGTGTGTTGTGTCGTTACAGTCGTTACCGACTCTTCGTGACTCCATATCAATGAAGTTTTCTTGGCAGGAATACTGGAGTGGTTTTGCCAGTTCCTACTCCAGGCGCCTACAGCACCTGGTATTCCTTGGAGGTCTCCCATCCAAGTACTAACCAGGGCCGACCCTGCTTAGCTTCCGAAATCAGGCGAGATCGGATGTGCTTAGTAGAATTTACTTAAATTCTCATAAAATTCTCATATATTTTGAGGGCAGATAAGGCAATCTTGAAATACCTCTTTGACTGTAAAGTTGGCTGAGGCCCAGTACATTTAACTGTATGAGCGAATAATGCTCATTCTGCAAGGGAATGATAAAAAACAACAGGTGCAGTGACTCTTCCGTGTACCCTAATACACAACAAAGCTAATAAAAGTGATACTTGAATCTTGCTTCAGCATTGGGTGTGGGATGGCATCCTCCATCATGCCCAAAAGAGCACAGTAATTTAGGAAGTGCAGAGCAGGCTATGTAATATCCACAGCCCAATTTCCCCAATACCTCATTACCACTATTAACATTTGCTACGTGAGGCAGCCACCTCTTCTTGCCTAATGATAGGGCTGGCCTCGGGAGAAGCGATATCCTGCAGAACAATGTGTTTCACTCCCTTGGTAGTAAATCAAGAGAATCTAGTTTCAGATAACTTTGTTTGGGAAAGTAGATTCTGAGTTGCTATGCAGCTGCAGGAGGATGGGCAGTGCTCACGGTCTAACTAAGGTAGGGAGGGGTGACAGAGAAAACAATGCCATGCATGTTTGATGCCTGCTAAAGCTTACAAATAAAAAAAATTCTTAACTCTTGTTTATTTGCAATAGCCTGGTGATATTTGGCTACGAAAGGGTAATAACTGCAGCCAGTATGAATGCGAGGAAGTGGAAAATACATACATTTTGGTCAATACCGTAAGAAAATGCCCCTATCTTGATCCAGAGGAGTGCCATCCTGTAAGTTATATTTCCTTTTTTAAAAAAAAAATTCTAACAATTTCCTTTCCTGACTCTGTTGACTGCAAGACAATAGAGGCCACACATTCTCCAGTAAAAGAAAATGTTGTATTCAGTTATCATTACCAGTTACTCAAATACGAGAGAAAGTTTGCCTGCCTGCCAGGAACATTCTTGTAAAAGGCTTTAATGCCACGTGCGGAACTCTCGATGACTGTCTCCTGGCTCATGTATCTGCTCGTGCGTCTAGCCCACCTGTTCAGCAAGTAGAATTAGTGATAACACTGACGGGCAAGCTATGCTAATCGGTTCCATTTGGCTAATGGCCAGGCGAAAGGTTAGAGACACAGTTCTCTCCCATGAGTGGTAGTGCCCTCCTACATGTTCTTCCACGGGGAATTCCCCTGGCAGCATTGTGGGATGCAGAAGAGGGAGGAGGGACTTAAAGAAGCTTATGTTCTGATAGGTTGCTTAGTGCTTAAGAAAGAAGTTTGTAACTTATCATCAGTTACGATTGTCTGTTTTTATGGTAGATTTAAAAGAATTTTAGATTTCAACATTTATTCTGTGTGAAAACCCTTACTAGACAGTTTCCTTCTTGGTATGCAGCACTAAGAGTGCCCCCCTCTTTCTCTTTTTCTGCTCAAAAGGATGAAGTTGAGATGACTGCTGATGGCTGTTGTCGAACATGCCCACCTAAAAAGGGTAAGTGGAGTTTTTTGCATACCTTCAACAAAACGTTGATAACATTTCGGCGCCAGGTAAAAACTTTCCTGTTCCAGATGTTTTTAAACTGATGATTATGGGTCCTGATGGCAATTTTAGTGTGGTTTTTTAATGTATTGTATTTATTGTATTTACATGTTTTTAGTGTTCTAATTTTATTGTAATTTTGATGTTTTAATTGTCTATTTTGATTGTGAGCCGCCCAGAGACCTTTGGGTAGTGGGCGGCATACAAGCTATATAAATAAATAAATAAATAAATAAATAAATAAATAAATAAATAAATAAATAAATAAATAGGGGTTCTTATTGGGAGCTGGCAAAAGGAGCAGGTGAATGATTATCTGCCTGAGCCCAAGTTCCCCTCTGTCCATTTAGCCTGAGAACTCTCCCTCGTCAGCTCTCCCTTGTATTATAATGAAATGGAGAGAAGCACCCTTGCAGCTCCCATGCCTTGTTCACTTCAGTTGCCCTTGGCTAAGATGTTCCCCTTGCATTGACTTGTCCTAAGGAAGGCAACACAGTGTGTTCACTTTCAGAAAACAAAGCCACAGACCATCTGAAAAACATTAAATGGAGTCTTAAGTTAGAAAGCAGCCTGTTACTGAAGACTTATGATGAGTGTGAGATGAAGGTTGTTTATGCCTATATGAACCTTTCTTATGTCAGCTTATCAGTGCCTTCATTCTCAGTGGTGAATGTGAAGAAAAGATGTGAGGTTTATTGACCTTTTCTCCATCCTCTTTTTTCTCTCTCCAAAGACTGCAAGGTTCGCAAGAATGAAACTCTTATCCGCCAAAATGAATGCGTATCTACTGAAGTGGTTGAAATGACCTACTGTGAAGGGGGTTGTCCAAGTTCCTCAGTGTAAGTGACAAGAGGTCTCTTTGACTCGTTGATTCCCTTCCGAATAAAATATTCAAGTGACACTGAACGCAGAATTACCTGCATCCTCACAGGGGATGTTTTGTGCATCTGGAAGCAGAAGCATTCTCTCTGTATAGATTTCTATATTTGACTGTCCTGTGGTAGAAAAAGCTACTGCTTATGCTTCACTACCCAGTGCTACTACCTCACCCCAGTTGTCCATTGTGACAAATGTCATCTTCAGAGGAGGAATCACTGCAAGAACTGCAAAAGTGAAGTGTGGTGCCTTTGATTGGTGCCTGCACAGCCAAAAAGAGCACATGGGGCTAGGGTTCTGGTGCACAACTTTATGGAGTAGATGTACTGCTGTGTCCTTGGTTCGTTTGAACCTCTGGGGGTCAGTTGTACTGATTCTCTTTGGATGTATCCCAAATGTGAGCAGAAAACTGGAAGAGATACAGTAGCAATATTTTAATCATTCTTACGAAAATGCACATTCCATGCAATAGAATCTTTTTTTCCTACGCAGATAATGGGATGCCCATACAGGACGTTGTTCCCACTTATCCACCGCCCTGATATCCGATACGCTCATATAGTAGAAGTGAAGGATCCTAGGCTGTGTGCAAGTTCTTCTTGCAGCTCATAAACATACATGAATGTTGGAATGAAAATCTAACATACCTCACAAACCTGTTTCCCTGGAACTACATCCCATCCCCCCGTTACATCTGGTTTGAAACCAAATTTAAACCTTGAGTAAGGAAAGCTTCTTTATGTGCCACATAGTTATCCTCCTCTTTCTTTGGATGGGGTGGCGTGCCCATGCATCTAGAGGGATGGAGTCGAAGAAAGAGTGTGCTATTTCCCCCAAGTGCCAATTTTTCTCTGCTTTCTCTGTTAGTCTGTCATTCTAAGGCAGTGATGGCGAACCTTTTAGAGACCGAGTGCCCAAAATGTGATTCAAAACCCACTTTTTTTTTGCAAAGTGTCAATAACAGCAATTTAACCTGAACACAGGTGGCTGTGAAGGGGTAATGTCGGGTGCCCACAGAAGGGGCTCTGAGTGCCACCTTTGGCACCCGTGCCATAGGTTCACCAACACTGTTGTGTCTCAGTTTCTCCCATTAAGTGGAACTCTTTGGGGGATTTAAGGCTTCATTAAACTACACATAAAGAGAGATGGCTTAAAAACATACGCTCCCACCACTACAAACTATATTTGAAATCAGTGCCTCGCCCAGCCCTGCTCCTATTAGCATTTTGAGCAGAAGAGAGGTATTTGCCACTGCAATGACTAGCATCTGATAAATCCATGAAGGAAATAGTGAAATCCAGCAGTGAGCTTGTGCAGTCCAATTACTTTTTTGTGGAAAGTGTCTAACTCAATCTCGTTCATCTCGACAGGTATTCCATTGAGGCCAAGGCAATGCAGCACAAGTGTACCTGCTGCCAGGAGCTGAAGAGCCATAGGAGAGAGGTGACCTTGACATGCGCAGACGGCAGAAGTATCAACTATGATTACATCTACGTGGATGAGTGTCATTGCATGGCTCCATGTACTCCACAAGCCACAGTCAGTTAGAGAAAGAGCAGAAGGACATGCATTTGGACAAAAAACTCCGCAAGCTCCAATTAGCATTAGTTGCAACCTAATGCTGCTTCAGATTGCTCAATGTGTCCTCAAAACTGTCAATGGTAGCTTTTTCTTGGTCAGATGCCTAACGAAATCATTGCCCTCTTATGAGAATGTACAGTCACCCAGCTCATACTGGACAAAATGAGTGCAGCAGGAAGAACTCTAAGTATCCTAAAAAGATAATTTAACATCGACAAGTATCTGTAACATTTTAATGCAGAAAGTGGAAGTCCTCTGTTTTTCTATGGTTTGCTGTTTATTTTTGGCTGTAATCTTTTAAATTACTAAGCATTATTTTCTACAGGTACATATTCTGTATAGTGTTAATAGGCATCTGGCTGAGGTAAAAGATAAACTTGTTTTCTTGTTTGTTTCAGTTTAAGATTAATAAAAAAAATTAAGCATGGTTCAAATTTCACAGCTGCTGCTTTTATTCAATGACCATTGAACTCCTTTTAAAAAAATTACATTCCACTACAGTTTTACTGTTTTGAGATTTTAAAAAAAGGCTAAGGCTTGTGGTTTTCCAAGATTCCTTTGCGCTTCATATGAGTACTGCTTTTACCAGGTTGACAGGTGGAACATGGTTTTTAGGTTTCTTTATTTGGAGCTCTAAGTGAATATGGTTTGGAACCAGACACATGTTCAAACAAAGTACACCCACTAAAATCAATGGACTAAAGTTAGGTAATTGATTTCTACACATTTCCTCAAAGCATGTGAATATCTGGCTTTTTTAAAAAAATATTGTTTGAGTGGGTCAAGCACTAATGTACATAGCTGAGTTCTTGAAACTTCATGGATTTTCTTTGGATTTCTCCAAAATAGTAGTACTAGCTAATAACGATATACACTTGGGTTATAAACACCTAAAATCCACTCATGCAAAATCTTTGCCTTTCTTTATATATCTCCATTAAAGACACCAACTTCTGATTTATATAAAAGGTCCAGAGTGATTAACAGAAGATGTTTTGTATGGAATCAGGAATAGGCTTCTGTGCAGAAGAGGGAATTTCAATGGATTCGTTTCACTAAATCACTATGCCAGAGGAGTTGGAAAGGATTAAGTCTTCAAAGTCTCTTCTGCACAGCAAACATTTCAGTACAATGTCTTTTGTTTTGAGGGCCTTTCAGCAGCACCTGTGAATCTCAGTTCAAGCTTGGTGGCTTCAAACCAGTGAAACTTTACACAGCAAAGTGTAGTCTGAATGTCAGTGACACCCATGGCAGCAGTCAAGATGGTCTAAAGCATAGCCTCGTCTGCTCACTACCATTGGCAATATGACACCAAGCAAAGGAAAGTTCCAGAAGCTATGGTAACTCTTTTTTCATCAGTAAACTACTACTCACCCAGACACAAAGCAATTGTCAGGGTTAGGTTTTTTTTAACTAACTTCATTCATTTGTTCATTCATTCATTCATTCATTCATTCATTCATTCATTCATTCATTCATTGAATCAATCAATGGAAAAAAGCCACTTTGAATGGCAGTGATCACAAGAGGGTATCCTATATACACCATCACTACTGCTGTTATTCCTGCAATCAAAATTCAGGTTGCCCTTTGTTGTTATGTAAAGCTTGGGATCCTTTATCTTGCTGGCAATGCAGCCACAATACCATGCAGCATCCATGTGTTTTGAATTATGGGTATAGAAATACAATATCACTCATCCATAAAGAGAGATTTTAAAAAGAATTTAATTTCTTGCCTTTTTAAAACAGAAGTTCATGTATACCTGCACTGCACTCAAATTCCAACAGAAACTTCCCTTGTATAAAATTAAACAATGTTAGAAGATCCCAGAAGATGAGCCCATGCTCAGTATTAAAATTGCTGGGGAAAGACGGAAGCAAGAACTATGATGTGGTTGTAGTCCCTCTGTGCCAAAATATTTTAAAGAGACACTATGGACTTTCTGAAAGGGTGCATCAAAGGTGTGATTAAGTATAATATATACATCAGAGGAACATACACATTTATTTAACCTCTCAGATCAACTGATGTTCCCATGCCCACTCTGCAGAATGCAGAGGAAGACATCTTCTAATTTCTAAGCCCTTTGTTTGGGGTAGCCAATCTGAGGAATGAAAATTATATTGCTCAGCAAGCTCTACAAACTTGTGTGTGCGTTTTCCAACATGTGTCTTCTCGCTTTTTGAAATAATGAAAAAGTAACGTACTGGAGTTAGCTAGATATTTCACTGGAAACCAATGCCAATGAACATCCATATCATGCAAAAGAAAGACAGTGAAGCAAGATGGGAAGAGGTGTCCACTTAGATATCACAGGCAACGGGAAAGTCAGATTAGAGGGTGCTCAAGTCAAGCTGAACTCTCACAAGAGGAAAACTGAGTAAATTTGGGCATTGACCTAGCATACAGAAATCTGACCTACATGTACAGGTAATTAACAGATATGCAAATATATACATAGAATTACAGCTTTAATGAAAATGCATCAAGACTGCACCATAATACAGTACACTGAAGTAATTTTATCCTGAGTTCATCTCACTTGTAATTTAAGAGGTACAAAGCAATGCAAAAAGAGTTAAGGCCCCAAGGAGACTTAGATTTTCATCAGAACTATCCATATCCTCTGTACTGCATTCTCCCCTGCACCAAACCACACCTGTCATTATTTCATGTCCAGGATTCTACCACAATACTTTCATTTTCCACTCTCCTTTTGACAAAAGGCTACAAAATGGACATTCTCCTTGGAAAATACTGTACTGAAGCAACAAATTATGCTGTATTCTGTCACCCTGTATTGCTGCAAGTTAAAGGCTGGCTTTATAGAGATACAAGCACAATGCAGACTTTGTGTGCCTGCTGTTTGCTCACAATCAACTGTGTTGCTCCACTATATTAACTGACCTCTCCTGATTTTCTCAGCTGGCATGATTGTTGAGACATGGTGACAGCAACAAGCCTTCAATCTGAAATTAAGCCTGCAGTCCTGGTGTTCAGCATTGGACTTAGCTAGTTGAAAATATGGGTCCTTCAGAATGGGAAGAGGGGAGCTTTCTTATTTAGCCTATGGAGAAAATATGTAGGATATTTTCTGCCCCCAGCAGGTCATCTATACTATATTACAGAAGATTATATCCTGATACTTCCCAAAAAAGAATGTTGCTTTCTTGCCACCAAGCAGAATGACTCTGCTGAAATTCCTAAGTGTCATATAAAACATTTTTCCTTTTCTTCCAACATAAAACACCCCCTGCAGAGAAGGTAACCAGCACCATTCTGAGCTGACTTGTTACATTTCAAATGATTTCCAACAGCACAAAATAGCTAGTGTTTTAAATAAAACTGAAACTTCCTCCCATGTACTACTACTACTTTTAAGAGTACATTTCATGTGAGTTAATTAGAAACCACACACCCATCTGCCTTGTATTAATTGATGACTTTTAACTCCTATAGCCAGGATCCTTGGGGAAATGAAGGCCACCACATGTGTGCTGGATCCTTGCCCCACATGGATCATAAAAGCTGCCAGAGAGGGAATGGCAGACTGGCAGACTAGACTTGTGCGCTCCCAGATGCATTTGGTGGGGCCACTGTGAGATACAAGAAGCTGGATTAGATGGGCCTTTGGCCTGATCCAGCATGGCTCTTCTTATGTTTTTATGGTTAGGAAGAGTAGTGAATGCCTCCCTGCAACCGAGCAGGATTCCAGCATGCTTAAAGGAGGCAATAGTTTTAGAAGCCCTCTTTAGATCGAACAACACTGAACAATTACCGACCAGTATTGAATATCCCGTTCTTGGGTAAAATCCCAGAGGAGGTAGTGGCCTTGCAGCTCGAGGTTTCTGGATGAGATAAACTACTTGAATGCAGCTCAGTCTGGCTTTTGGCCTGGTTATGGGTCTGAGACGGCACTGGTTTCCTTGGGAGATGACCTACGCAGGGAAATGGCTAGGGGATCTGTGGCCCTTTTGGTTTTATCGAAAATTTCAGCTGCTTTTGACACTATCGGCCACAGCATCCTCCTGACTCGTCTCTCTGAAATAAATGGGACTTGGGGGCACTGTCTCAAAGTGGCTCCAGTCCTTCATGGAGGAGACAATGCAGAAAGGAGTGTTAGAGGATTCATGTTCAACATTATGGCCACTGACCTGTGGGGTCCCTCGAGGTTCTGTTCTATTTCCTATGCTATTTAACTTCTACAGTACAGTATATGAAAATACTAGGGGAGATTATCAGGAGTTTTGGGGATAAGTGCCACCAGTATGCCAATGACACTCTACCTCTCTGCACCTCTGGATTCCAAGGAAGCTATTTCAACTTTGGATCAGTGCTTAGCTTCAGTAATGATCTGGATGAGGAGAAACAAACTAAAACTAAACCCAGACAAGACAGATGCTTCTGGTCAGTCAAAAGGGAGATCAAAGGATAGATATGCAACCTGTACTGGATGGGATTACCAATTTGAAAAAAAGAGGAATTCTGGGAGTTGTGGTCCACTTCTCATCAACTCAAAAATGTTAGTTTGCACCAAGCATTATGTTTAGCTAGTATAAATCCAACAGTAGAAGACTACAAAGATTGTTCTAGTGCACAGGATTCTTCTTTCTAAGTAGCTAGTGACCCTGGATTTTAAGGCCAGGTGAGCATATGAACATCACTGTTATTAGACTAGCCTTAATCTCATTACAAGATTATACTTCAGAGAAAGAAGGCAGGGATGTGAATTATCATTGGAATAAAAACTGCCATCCTTCACATGTAACCTATGGATTTTTGTATGATTTCTTCTTGGAATTTTGGAATCTATTATTGAAGGAAGAATATTAAAATGTCCTCTAAAATGTCCTCCTTTGTTCTTATTTGCCACTATAAATTATACTCTTTTGCTGCTGCTGTTCAAAAAAGGTTTTACTGTAAAATCTGTAATTAAATACAACAGATGGCAAACTGTTCTGGCTAGGAGAACACAACATAACCAGTTATGCACCATTTGCATTGCACACAGTTAATCAATCCTGACATGATATTGTGTCAGCAACTGAAACCACTTCAGGCTTTATTACAGTTAAACGAACTGCTTTCTAAGATCATCTTAGAAGAGAAAAATAGTCCTCTATAATGTTATGGCATTCCTCTCTCATAGTTCTAATGACATATTTTGAGGGTAAGATGTTTGAGGCTATTATTTATAGGCACCTATAAGTGGAGATGGGACATAAAATGCAGCTTACAAACAAGGCTAGAGGTTTTATAATGAATAAGATTTTCAAGTTGCCAAAGCAATTGGGTATTACATCTGGCACAAGCAGAAATGGTGATCATAAGAGAAAGGTTGCTTCTTACTGGAACAGGTAGCCACAGAAAACATTATGGGCCTTTCACAGTATCTTAGTTCTGCAATAATTACATATAATGTAATCGAGTGAGGCAATTTTAGCAGTCAGGAATGGAATTAGAAGTAAGTAAGGATTATGGACCAGGAAGTCTTGGTGCATCATATTCAAGTTGAGGCACTTTCTCAGGGCAGATGGTCTCTTAGAAAACCCTTTCTCTCTCTCTCTCTCTCTCTCTCTCTCTCTCTCTCTCTCTCTCTCTCTCTGTGTGTGTGTGTGTGTGTGTGTGTGTGTGTGTGTGTAAATGCTGAACATTTATATTTACAGTGCTTTATTCTATTTTTGCTGAAACTGTTCTTGTAACTAAACCTCTTTAACCTGACTCCTGTTTGTGTTTGTAATGTTCTCAAAGGATGGACTGGTATTCTAAGCCTTATATATCCATATGGAATGTGCGAGCACCACCTCATTCAGGCAAACCAATGCAGTGTCTGCCAATCCATTCTTGGGTGGAATTTGTGCAAGGAATAGAGATGTAAAATTTCTGGAAATTTTGAAACTCAGGAAAAAAACATTTTCCCAGAAAAAAATGGAAAATTTCAAATAAATAAATAAATAAATCTACATTAGTACTCCCCACCCCCACCCCGTACTTGTATGAGTACAATTGTCTAGTTGTTCAGCCACATGGAAACATCTCAAGGAAACACTTGCAACTTAAGATATACCTTATTTGGTTAGAAAAATGCAAGTGCTATCCTAAATTGTCTACATTTCATTAATTTCACAGCTTCTAGAACTAACATGTTGGGAAGAACAATGACTGTTAGAAAAGACTATATTTTTAACAGTTTGGCATACATTTATTAAGTTAGGTAGAATGAGGAAAAAATTTTTTACAATGCAAGAGACAAACATCTGAATGAACCTCAATACAGTAAAAACAATGTCTTTAGAATTGTTACAGCAAAACATCCTCTATACAGTATTACTGGTCAGCCAACAGAAGCAATATCTGGAAATGCTTGGAACCATCGGCACACACTCAAAGAGCAGTAAAGAAGAAAGTGGCAAGCATCTAGCCAAACAAAAATATTCCTGGGTTTAACCACTTACAGGCCCTTGGCAGGTTTGAAGCTAATGCCAACACCAGTTCAAATTTCAGCAAATGTCAACAGCAGTTTCTTGATTGTTGGTGGGATCCTGTGACAGATGTTAAGAAGCTGAACATGATGCTTTCTCAAAGAGAGCATGAGAGAAATAATATGAAGAGTTGAACACTGCACAGCATTTTATTTAACTGACAGATGACTAGTACATTTCAGTTCTGTATATTCAGAATGTTGTGCCCCCATTTAATTCAGATGTAAACCTCACTGACCATTCAAGGGGACTACTTTCAAAAATATGTTTATAGGACCAGGGTATATTCAGAGGAGAAATGCACAGATCCAACCCTTGCTTGTAACTGCCCCTTTTTATTTTTCAAATAACAACTATGCAGGTATTAGTGAATGCTGGATATTGATGCAGGATTGTGCACTGTTGCTATTGTCTTCAATATGACAGCTCAGGTTGTTCATAACAAAGTATATCATCAAAATCACCCACATGAAGGCTCTCTCAGCTCTGCTGCATGAAAATGCAGCTTCTGAACCTTTACTGAAGTTTCCCAGGCCTTCTACAGTTCCTAGGTGATTCACTGAAGAAACGGAATGTATTCTTAGGAATCTGATGTTGATGTCTATCCTGAAATGAAACTGCATTCTTGACTACATTCAATAGGCTGGATCCAGTCATAATCTTCAACAGACAGAAGAGCGCCTTCCATCAGATTAACACATTTTTAGAAATTTCATCAGAAGTAATTTTTGAAATGAATGAGATGTTTTACTAGTCAAAAAAGGGGAAATAAGTGATTTCCTCATCTCCCTTTATCCAGCTATGCCCCACTCTTTAAGACTTGTTCCTTTGAGTTGAAAAAACAATGAGGACTAGGGGCTCCAAAGGTCAGAAACCAAATTAATGAAAATTGTTCCCTTTTTCCAGAAACAGAACCTTCTCAGCTGAACTCTAGCGGCAGATAAACTATGGATCCAATGGTATGCATTTATAACTCCTCTCCCAAAGAATCAAGCATAGAATTCGATGTCATCCATAAATGGAACACACACACACACACACACACACACACCTCTCTATCTGCACTGGTTACCTCAAATAGGTTCAACTTTTAGGAATGTTAAGCATTTTCCCCCACCAATACAGTGCCTACAGCAGCACATTTATCTAAAGATCAAACTGTTATTCTAGACTTTCATGGAGCACTTCTGAGAAAAATGACCTGAATTATTTTAGTTCAAACATGCCACAGGAACTGAACCTTACTGTGGTGCTACTGACAAATTCACTCTTTACAATACTCACGTGGAAGTACTCCAGAATAGAGAGAAGGGATCCAAGCTAATATCTCGTGGATGTATATTTGCTTTTGAGCAGGGATAGGGAATATGGCGTCCTTCAAGCACTATTCAGCTACAACTCTTAATCTGCCCTAATCAGCACAACCAGCAGGAAGGGACTGTGGCAACTGTAGGCCAACGAAAGGCCACACCTGCCTCATCCCTATTCTTGATTGCATTTCAAAACACATCCACTGCCATCATAATACATTTAAAATGGAAAAGAAGAGGGGGTGGATTGGACCAGAAGGAATGAGCAGTCATAAATGAAAGTCTGTTAATAAAACAGAAGTAGGACAGTCAAAACACAGCAGAAGGAAAATACATACATTTTTGGTATTGCATTTAAAAATTATTTGCCTACACACTTTAATAATTAGAAAAATAAATACTTTCAACTATAGCTGGCTGTGCCAGGAATATTCATAATGATATGGTAAAGTAATTTTTAGTGGACATTTTTTAATGCCTGAGGAAAAGGAGAATAACATGGGGAGAAAGAAAAATTGTTTGCTTTCAAGACAATGAAATTCACAACCAACATGTGAACCTGTATTGTGTTCTGTACTTGATAAAGTACAAAGTATGGCTAGGAATTATAGAAGCTATTTAAAATATTTTCTAAAACATCAAATGCCAAACTGCACATTGTAATAAAAATGTGCAGATTAAAGTGCATTATTTTCTTTTGCTTTTTTACCTAAACAGAACATGAACTGATTCAACAGGTACAGAATTTGTCATGTCACCAAATCCTACACAGCCAACAATATGCAATCAATATGTACAATACCTTTCTTCATATCTTTTGGGATTGTGTTCTAAAGTTGGTTCGTTTCATATACGACATTCTTTAATAAGCCTGAACTCTGAGAGAACTAAGGTCAAGTGGTATCCTAAAAATCAGTGCATTGAATATTCTATTGAAAGATTATACATTGAAAATAAACATCTTCTTGAAAAGGGGAAAAAACACAAGTGAATGAAGCAGTGTTTTCCCCCTGAAACATTATTACTTCATGACAACCGACCACAAGAATGTTCATTAAATGATGAGGACAAAATTCCCAACACATAAAATCTCTCTTCTTTCATCTTTTAAAAATACCTCACAGATATAGAAGCAGTAACAGCACAAGAAAGCAGGAGAGCCTATTTTGGAACAACTTCTTTTTTGGAACAGCTCATGGCCTAAGCATGACAGCACTTCATTCTGAGAGGTAGGCTGAAGGACATATCTACCCACTCAGACAACGGGCTGTTGGCAACCTCTAGCTCTAGCATATGCACCTATGTTCTGAGAAACAAGAGACTGAAGATGTGAGAAGCACAGCAACATGTCTGATGAAAGCAACAGACCTTTAATTAACAAAATTAGACAACTGCATTTCATTGGTGCCCAATTAGTAGGCTGGGAAAAGGAATCCCTCATTCAAATTACTGGAAAGATGGCAGAAGACTTGTTTTCTACATGAAGAAGTGTTATAAATTGTTGCTGTGTTCAAATGAATAAGCTGAAATGTGCAATGTGATAAGTTTCTGCACTCCACAGAGAAAGGTCATGTACTGGCAAATAAATTATTTTTTTTGTAAAAGCACTCAATTGAACAACAATCCCACCTCATATCCCACCACACACGTTCATCTCCATAATGCATAGTGTTGAAAACTAGGAATAGATGATTATGTGTATTTGTTCTGCAAGAACAGAAATAGGATGTGAGAGAGCAGCCTAGATATTTCCAGCTCTACCTCTCAAACAGAAATGCAACCACACATAGCAAAACTGATATTCACAAAAATATCTGAGGTTACTACGGATCTTAACATCAAATGTGGAAATTTCCCAACCACCACCACCATAAAAAGGAACACCATCTCTCAAACAAGAGGCTTTCCCAAGACATATTTTCTCTACCTAAGTCCCTGGCTTGGCAAATCAAAAGTATGGGTAACAGTAATGATGAGGAACATGCCCAAGGATCTAAGATTCTTCTGCAATTTGAAGCAAGGAATTGATAGCAGCATCCTTGTTCCCTCTCTGGGCTTCTAGTACGGAACGGATTACTTCTCTGTCCATGTTGGGGAACATGTCTTGGAGAGCTTTTAGATCCTCTTCATTACAGACATGCTGAGGGTTGACTGCAGGAGGTGGAATTGCCACGGGTACCATGCCTGGATTACAAACAGCAGGCATTCCTAGAGAGAGAGACAGACAATTTAAAAAAAAAGCTAGCAAACATTTAAACCTAAATTATTAATACCAAGCATCTGTTCAATATTTGCACTGAGTGAATGCTTCCTTCTGAAAAATGTTATTACAACATAAGGAGAGAAATACAAGAATATTTGCTTAAATACCACACTGGTTCTACATTTTATTTCAGAATTTTGGGATTATATGCAGAACAAACATCAATGGCAAACAGACTTCTGTCCTGCCCCCTTCCTCTGCCATGCGCCAGAGTGTTCCCTGCAGAGTTATCTGGGGTACATGGGGAATCTCCCTGTGTGAATACTAAGCCCACATATGTGATGCTGGATAGAACCCATAGTAATTCAGGAAAACTTCAAGTAACCAAAAAAAAAACACATTGGCTGTTAGTACAAAAATGTAAAATGCCTTTCCAACTCTATGCAAGGCCAGTTCTTAAATCTATAACTGACTCATAAATATATATGGTGGCTGCTTTATTTATTCTAACTTTCATAATTTATAAAGAAAAGATAAACAGATTATCAAACAGACTGTGGTATCAAGTGTCAGATGCTACAAGACGGGAAAAGAAAAGAGTCTGCACAGCCAACTGAAGAGACTTGTACTACCTAGCCTTTGATCTCCTTGCCTTAAGGAATACTAGCCCTTTAAGGCAGCACAAAGGAAATTTGTTCATAAACATTCATAAATAAATAACTACTATGTATCCAGGCTTTTTATAGCAATTAGCCAATCCTTCCCTGGGCACTTGGAATCTGTGGTAATTTGGCCTTATGGTCAGCCTCCTCCTTTGCTACAGTGAAAGGACACTTATTGCTGTTACTGCTTCCTTTGGGTTTCTGTGTCCCATGAAACCAATAAAAGTAGCAAAGGGAAGGAAGGAGAATGTGAGAAGAAGGGTAGAGAGAAAGAAACATGGGACTGAAAGCTTTTTCTGAAATTCTTTTAGAGGCTAATTTAAAGCACCCATTTGGAATAAAAATTCTCATCTAACTCAGGGGAATATAGCTGGAGAATGAGATTTTGCTGTTAAGTAAAGCAACCTTTATCTGCAAATAAGTGAATCATTAACAGCCACAGTTCTCACTACTGAAGAGTTATTAATCATGTTTGTAGAACCAAGAGAATCCATTATTTATGGCTGCTGTTAGAAGGCATTAGGACTTCCAGGGACTTTGAAATGCCTGACAGTAAAAGCAAAAATCACAATTATTTTAAGTTGAAATGAATGCTCTGTTTTTAATGTTTTCCAAAGTATCAGTCATGTTAGTCTCAACGTATTGACACGCACACAGAGTGACAAAACTGAAACAAATATTCACAAACAAAAGAATTAAAAATTGTAGCTCTTTCAAGACTATTTTGTTTCAGTGTGAGCCACTGTGAAACAAAACCCACTTTTTGGAATACACTGCTTCTATTTGCTTGTTTTCACTGAGTTGATGCAAATCAGAACACCATGAAATTGGTCCACATAAAGTTGTAACTGAAAAATGTCAAACTGCAACATTCCTATTGCGAATAAAGGTTGCAATTAAGCAGCCATAAAGACCATACTAAGGTCTGCAAATAATTTTGTGACCTTTGCCAAAGATGCA
Organism: Phrynocephalus guinanensis; assembly: GCA_037367245.1. Classification (NCBI taxonomy): domain Eukaryota; kingdom Metazoa; phylum Chordata; class Lepidosauria; order Squamata; family Agamidae; genus Phrynocephalus; species Phrynocephalus guinanensis. Next base: position 95,237,079 of record CM074732.1, read on the forward strand.
TGGGCTTACCAGATCTGTCTGTCTTCACTGTTCTCCCACCACACTATCAGCATATTCAGTGGGCATGAATGCTGATACTCCCCCCCCCCCAAATAGCTCTAGGTCAGAAAAGGCTATTCTAGACATCTGTACATATATTTAATTAGTACGCACAGCATGCAGCAGTGTGATTAGAGACATCCAAGCAACCTCTCCCAGTATGATCTTGCTCTTGAAAGGAACTTTGGATGAGATACAATTTATGCCAGAAACCTTTATCTAGGGATTTATAGAATAACTATTTAAAAGTACTAATAGTCACTATTCAGTATGTACAACACAGTATGCTCTGTGTCTCATTCCATCTGAAAGGAATACCTACACATAATCTGAAAAAAATCAATTTTGCCAACCAAGAACGAAATAAGACGCATTTTAGCTTGATAGACATTTCAGTTATTTACCAATTAGCCAACCTGAACTTAAACAGAAAAATATTAGTATTGAATCATCAGTGCTTCATTGTGCATACTACTATTAATGACCTGCTTTTTTCTTGTTTATAAAAAATATAATGCAAAATTTTATGAAACAGATTTGGTTTTAAATATACCAGCATGGCTAGAGCAAGAAGCATTCAAGCATAAGCAGTGGCATTTAATGAGACAAAACATACAAAAATAGCAATGCATTTCATAGTGTGCACTGTTGATGAATAAGCAATGCAAAGGGAGCAGAAGGAAAAAAAATGCAACATATACAGAAAGTATTGCAGAAACAATGTTCTAGTACAGTCAAGTGCCTTCCAAGGCTAGTTGCCACCCCAGAACTCCGTAAAGAAAAAGGTTTACCCACAGCAGTATTGGTGAACCTATGGCATGGCTGCCAAAGATGGCACTCGGAGCCCTTTCTTTGGGTTTTGAATCGCAGTCTGGGCACTCTTTTTCTAAAAGGTTTGCCATCACTAACCTATAGGATATGCTCTAGTGTGCCACAGGTGGGAGGGAGGAGGGAATCTAACAAAATATCTCACTTTAAATGCTGCTCCTTATTTTTTAAAGACATTTTTTCTGCTAAGATGATATCTTCAGACACTGAAAAAGCAGATTAGGAAACCACTAAGAATTGCATTATTTTATATGTCCTCCTGTCCCTGCCTTCCCTGTCATGCACACTGCATGATCCAAAATATTGGAAGAACACAGATCATTTCAATGAACAAGGAACATTGTCTCAAAGGCAATTGACTGAATTGCTTATGGATTACAATTAACAGTGAGGATGTCACAATAGTCATTTTCTGAGTCTAAGCTGGACAGCCTGTTGCAATAGAAGCTATTGAAACATTACAAATTAGACAATGCAATACAAATATTTTTCACCACCTTCCCTCCCCAAAGGTTGCTGTAACATGGGACTAGTAAATCATCATTGGTGCAAAAGATAGATGGCTGCTAACGCTCATCATCTTTGTAAGCCAAACAAACATAGGACATATTACAATATCAGTGACCCAAGGGAAGAGGCAAACATGGTGTTCAATACTGTACTGTATTTATTTGCAAAGTAACATTTCCCTCCAACACACATCCAGTTCACGGAAAGTAACCTTTCAGCAGATTCAACAGTTCATTGTACTTCAGATCTGTTTAAACCATCCCTCCACAAAAAGGATTTTAAGAGTACAGCAGCAACTACACATGTTTGTTGTTATGTGCCATCATAACCAATAAATGAGCAATCTCCAAAATGTCCTGTACTCAACTGCACTGCTCAGCTCTTGTAAACTCAACCCTGTGATTGCTTTAGGGCAGGGGTGCCCAGACTTTTTGTAAAGAGGGCCAGATTTGGTGGCTGAGAATGTGTCAGGGGCCTTCCCCCCCCCCCGACCCTGCCATCCCAGTGCAAACCCCACCCACTGACCCATAAGCCCCACCCACTGACCCCTTGCAACCCCACCAGCAGGAAGGAAGGTGGGGACCAAGGGAGGGAGGGAGGAAGGTAGCAACCATGAGAGGAAGGAAGGAAGGGAGGGAACAAGGAAGGGAGGGAGGGAGGGAGGTGGGGACCAAGAGAGGGAGGGAGGGAGGAAGGTGGGGACCAAAGAAAGCACAGGGAGCCGTGGCCACAGGTCACCCCTTGGAAGAGGTGATCTGTGCGACCTTGCACCCCCCAAGCTCCCCAGAGGTGGCGACAGCTCGCCCGCCAGCCCACCCCAAAGCTCCTTAGCGGTGGCAGAGGCCTACTGGCCTGCACACCCCCACACATTCCCCTGCGGTGCCAGTGGTGGCAGACTGCCCGTCCGCTCAAGCTTCCCAGCGGTGTCAGTGTTGGCAGGTTAAAAAAAAAAACATGGGGCGAAGGAGGGGGAGGAAGGGACAGGCCAGCCAGCCGTGGGCCACTCAGAATGGCCTGCTTTAGGGACTCCATCCAGCTTGCATTTAGTCTTCTTTTCAAATTTACACATTTGTAAATAAATCAAGTCAAGTCATTTGGGTATACAGTGCCCCCCCAGCCATTTCGCGGTTCAGGTACCACGGCCCCGCTACAACGCAGGATCGCAGTACCTGCACCGTGGGGGAGCGGGGGGAGGGTTGCTCCGCGCTGCCCCCACCCTCCAGAAGCCTCGGGGGGGTGCGTGGAAGGCCGGCGGGGGCGATCGGGTCGCTCCTGCCGCCCTCCCACGCACCCCCCAAGAAGCCTCGGGGCGGCCGGGAAGGACGGCGCGGAGCGATCCGGTGGCTCCACGCTGCTCAGCCAGGCTCCCCTGGAAAGGCTCGGGGCGGCCGGGAGGGGCGGCGCAGAGCAATCCGGTCGCTCTGCGCCGCTCAGGCAGGCTCCCCCAGGAAGGCTTGGGATGGCCGGAAGGGGTGGCGTGGAGCGATCGGGTCGCTCCTCGCCGCTCAGCCAGGCTCCCCTGGAAAGGCTCGGGGCGGCCGGGAGGGGCAGCGCAGAGCAATCCGGTCGCTCTGCGCCGCTCAGGCAGGCTCCCCCAGGAAGGCTTGGGATGGCCGGAAGGGGTGGCGTGGAGCGATCGGGTCGCTCCTCGCCGCTCAGCCAGGCTCCCCGGGAAGGCTCGGGCCACGCGGACAGGCGGCGGTGGGAGGTAAGATGACCCCCGCGCCCCGCCCGCTTCCACATATTGCAGATTTTCTTGCATCGCGGGTGGGGTGGGTCCCCAACCCCTGTGATCGGCGGGGGGTTACTGTACAATTTCAGGTCCAGCAATCAGGCAGAGTCCCTTGGGAGGAGGAGGGGATGGGTACTACTTCCAAAGACAGAGCAGTTACTTAAGTCTAGGAGCATTTCTTGAGCCAGAGCTGAATGGATGTTTACAGAGACAAGATAAGCCTACCACAATAATTTTGACAGTCTCTGCACTGTCTGCAAAGAATTCTCAGGACCAAATGCAGCATCCTTAATGGCTCAGGACCTGAGCACTTAAAGCAGTGTTCCCCAACTTGGGACTCAGGACCTCTGGGGGGATCACAAATTCATTTCTTGAGGGGGGTGTGGGTCATATTTATGATGCAGCCCTTGTTAAATAATTTCTCCCTTGACATTTCAGGATGAGATACAGTACTAAAGTTAAGGTACCCCTAAGCACATCCGATCTCACCTGATTTCAGAAGCTAAGCAGGGTCAGCCCTCATTAGTACTTGGATGGGAGACCACCAGGGAATACCAGGTGCTGTAGGCGCCTGGAGTAGGAACTTGCAAACCACTCCAGTATTCCTGCCAAGAAAACTCCATGGATGTGGAGTCACGAAGAGTCGGTCATGACTGTAGCGACACAACACACACACACACGTGCATGTAAGAGTAAATTTTTTTTATTAAAAAAGGAAACGACAGTGAAAAGATAATTGCTGCCACTTCTACAAGAAAGGGATTGCGGCTAAGACACATCACTTTGGGAGAACCTAAAGAAGGGTAGAAAGAAGAAAAGGAAGAACCCCCCCTTCCACAGGAGGGACACAAAAAGAAACAACCTGCCTCTTGTGCATTAGATGCAAGGAAAGCACAACAGTTTTGCCCCCCCTGTGGATATGTCCTTCCACCTCTGGCCCATCTCTGAAGTCCTTTGCCTTCACTCCTCCCTACCTTTAACCTCTCCCAGCCTGCTCTCTCCCCAGTTTTGAATTGATGGCAAGAGAAGTAGGAGGGTGAGCATCATTGATGGCACTGCCGTGTCAGGGAACAACAATGGCCTTTTTCTGCAAATATGGCAGGGGGGGTTACAGGTTACTTGTCTGTTACAGAAGGGCACTGAAATTCAAAAAAAGAAAAAGTTAGAAACCACTGACTTAAAGAACTTCCCTCCCCTGTATCATCCAACTCCAAAATTAAACTTAGCCGGAGAAACACTTGTGAGTGTGGTCAGTCTCTACAACTACACATGGAGAGCACCAGTGGAGGATGGCATGCCAGCTGCTCAGTTGTTACCCTCACTGTTGACTCTTAGGCATCAGCTGACAATATATTTATTTGTACAAGCTTTTGGGAAACAAGAAATTTGTTCTCTCACATTATTATCTATCTGACTATGGAATCATGAATGGTATATGTTGCAACTGTGTTTTGTGGAAACTGTTGTCTGTCATGGTAAGGAAACACAGGAATTAAGTGTAAGAAACAGATATCTCCACATTACTTGAGAAAACAAAATCAGTGTCAATTCTAAACTGAGTCTTGACTGTGTTAGCACTTCATGAAATCTTAAGATGCAAACCGTTAGTGCAAAATCCAGTAGACAAGTACATTCACTGGACAGCTCATCTAATGAACTGCTGAAATTCTAATAGCTAATGATTTTGCATATTATATCTTCTTCAACGATTTATTGCAAATATTCCAGTTTAAATGTTAGGTTTTCTACGCTGCAGCACAAGTATTTCCCTAAGAAAAATATTTACCTATGTAAAATGGATACAAACAAAAACATCTGCTTCTGTGACTCAAGCCATGATCATACTTAAAACTAGGTTAAACAAAAGTTCATGAAGAGAAGGCTATGACTGCTTATGGGGTTTGCCATCACTGGCAATCTGTTCCTGGAAAGGTTCTTCTGCAGCAAAAATACATATTGCCTTTAGAAACATTGCAGCGGGGGTCTAGCAGAAAAAACAAGTATGCGAGATACAATAAACATAGCTTGTAGAAGACAAATATGGTTTGATACTGAGGTTGTGTTGGGTTTTGTTTAGCAACAATGAACAGAACAGCCAACATGATTTTTTTTTCTCTTGCTCAAATCCTTCTTGAATGACAAAAACCCACAGTTAAATAATGGCTGAGCCGAGTCACTTGACACATTTTGCGGAAATCAACAGAAAAGAGTGGCACATCCCAAATGAAAAGCTACTAAGCACTAGAACATTCTAAAGACTGTTCCGTATAGGCACAGAACCCACCCACATGAGTCACATGAAGAAGAAAAATAATTCCCTTTTAAAGGATGACTGTGAGAATGGAACATCTACCATTACTAGTTTCATAATTATTACAGTATTCCCTCTGGCAGCAAGCTTTCACAACTAGAAACAACTCAGTCATCATCCTTTTGTATTCAAATGCACAATTGCACACCTACAGGCCATTAACCCTTTGCTCACCTTAACCACAACAGAGAAGATTATATTCACAAGAGCCCAGTGTCTTTCAACCTCAGGTGCACACCTTTATACAACTTATGCCACTCCTTTTATTGACACATCACAAAATACTTTCCAGGCTCAACCTTTTTTTTTTTTTACTTTCCAGGTGATGAAATGGTAATGGAATATGAAAAAAAGACAACCCCAAAACACCCAGTATCATGACACATTAATGTCAACATTTGTGGAATAGTGATGAATAGGTATATCAAGAACCTGAGAAAAGATGGGAAGTAGTAGTCACATACTTAGGTGGGTAAACTGAAATACTACATTAATTGTGCTTGTAAGTCCTCTTATCTGAGAAAGTACAGCTTAGTCTTCTACTCACATTAAACAGGTCAAAATATAAAATTCTGACATTGTGTATTGTGACATCCACCTGCAGTGTTCTGTGTTGCAATAAATGGCATACAAATAAATAGAAGTTTGCATGACCTCATGCAGAATTTGTGTTCCAGTGGAATGGGATGCAAAAGAAAGAAAAGAAAAAGAAAACAATTAAGAAGACTTACCCAGAGCAAAGTACTCAAGCCCTGAGGACAGATGAAAGTGTGGGAAAGGAATAAGACATGGAAAACAGATATTATTCTACATTTTAATTAGAAAATATCTTCCAAGGAAGAAAATGGGCAAAATTCAACACTCGTATTTCAGATCTTAAGATTTCACAATTTTGCTCATCAACTTAAATAGCCAAGCGCACTATCATGGATCTCTTTTGGAACCTCGCCTAGTGTTCAACACTACCCCAATGTCATTACACATTGTGAAATGATTATGCAATGCTCATTTTTGCATGATTCTATTTTGACAATATCCTCTACTTTTCTTCCTATTCCAGTGTTCATTTTATCCCAGAGTCTGCTATGGGACATCACTCTGTTATTCCTAACTAATGACATACTTTCAGCCAAGCTTAGTCTGGCCAAATCTCTCTTGTTTTGTCCTTCACATTTCCTAATTTAATTTACCCTTTCCTGCCTTTGCCCTTCCATAATATTTTCATATACGATAAATGCTTGACCCAAAATCCAACACGATACTTTGACATCTAAAGACACAGGAACTGGGACTTTTTTGCCATTCCTCCTTGCTACAGCCTTTTCTGGTAACCAAAAAAACTTGCTTCAAAAAGTTTCCCAATCCCCTACAGCAGAACGCTGGGTGTCTCTGGGGGTAGATGCAAGAAGGAAGGTTGACAAAAGTGCACTGCTGACCACTGCCCCATCAACCAGAGATAAATTATTGGTCAAAATAAATAGGTAAAGAGGGTTTTAAAAGAGAACAATAAAACAGAATAAAGACATCAATGTGCCTTATTTTCCCTCACAACATCCACAAAAGAGGCGCTTCCTTCAAAAAATCTTTTTGTGAGGTTATATGAAAAGGGTTTCTAAGCATGCTCTAAATGACACCCAGGGTTCTAATTACTCTACAATCAGCTGATCATATGCCAGATATGCACAGGTCTGTAGAGCAGCCCACATACTTGGAGACACTGGACAAGGGCTTCCACATGTGCATAAGGTCCCTGCACATGCGGGCTAGTCTTGTTGGACTCTAGGAGCGGTGCACACCTCCATTTTCAAGACAAAGAGCCAGTATTGTGCATGTCCATGGCCATGTGGTCGGCATGGCTGAACGCATTTCTGCACACGGAACACTGTTTACCTTCCCGCTTTTTTGAGTGGTACCCTTTATCTACTTGCATTTACTTGCTTTCGTACTGCTAGGATGGCAGGAGCTGGGGTTAACAGTGGGATTCGAACTACAAAGCTGCCGACTTTGCAGCCAACAGTTTCAGCACTCTAGCCCACTGAGTTTACTGCTCCCTAAATCTACTCCCTACAGTTTTACCCCATCCAAGTATTTTCACTGTGCTCTTCCAATGAAGATCAGGGGGGGGAAAAATTTCTAGATGGTCCATATCAAACCAGCTAGCAAATTATTCCTAGGACTTTTACAATGAAGTGTTATCAGCAAGGCATGGATAGGTTCAACAAAGATCTGCAGGCTCTAAAAAACAGAGGAGAGAGAATCACTGCATACAGCTAAACCTGGTAATGTTATGAACACTTCCAGATACTCTCTGTATTTTTCACATTTCCTTTGTCTATGACCTCATGGTTACTCACACACAGACATATAGTATGCGCCAGCTCAGGACTAGGATGTAAGAGCTGGGGCAGGGGATTGTACCTTTTCCCAATAGTTTCACCCAGTTCTCATTTTTAAATACAATACATTGAAGACACTCCTATGAAATACTTTTTTCTTTTGTAATGAAGAAAAATGTTTTTTAAGGTAAGATTACATACACAAAATGTATAACAGAAAAATCGTACTGATCGTGTTCTACTGCCTTTAGAGCAGGGCTGTCCCTACTTTGAACAGGCCGAGGTCTACTTTTTCCAGCCCAAAGTGCCTAAGGGCTATTACACAAATATCTCTACTTACAAATCTAATCTGTTCCGAGCACATGCTTGTAAGTAGAAAAAAATTAAGTAGAACAGCGGTTTCCCATAGGAGTGCATTGCAAATCAATGCTGCTCCAATCGCCCCCACACACAGCCTACTCTTTGCATGGTGCGTACCTGTGTTTTAAAATTAGATCCTTGCCGTTCCAACCCAGGGCTGGGGAGCGAGTGAGCGATGGAGTCATTCCCTCACCAGAGGTTGGAGCAGCGTGCCATGCAAAAAGCACCCTGGCTACAGAGCTGTCAAAATCACCGACTGACAGCCAGGTGATTTTGGCAGCTCCACTACCAGTTGACTGAGGGTGTTTTACCCAAACCCAGTAAAGGGGGAACCTTTTCCCCTCCTTTGCTGGGTCTGGGCAGGCTTCCCATAGCTGTGTGGTGGACATGGCGGAGGTGAGTGAGAGTGGCAGCGGCGGCAAGGGGGCTGGAAGGGAGAAGGGGGGAAAGAGGAGGAGGAGGAGGAGGCTGGAGGGAGAGCAGTCGGGCCCCAGGTGGGTGTAAGGGAGGTGTGTGCATGCTTGCGAGCAGCCCTGAGAGGGATCATTTTCCCAAGGCTTCAAGATTTCTATAAATGTTACATCTCTATGAAAAATCTCCATGCATCTGAGGAAGTGGGATCTGGGCCACCGGAAGCCCAAACCCAACAGCAAATATTAATCTTTCAGATACTTCAAAGGTCTGTCATTTTTAAATTAATAATTACAGTAGCACCTTGATTTACAAGCACAATCCATTCCAGAAACATGCTCATAAACCAAGATACTAGTACATCCAAAATAATATAGAAAAAATTGGAAATTTACATGATTCATTCTGAGGTAAAGTTTCCATTATTTCCTATGTAGAAATAAGGGGCTGGCCCTAATCCTAACCCCCCCCCGGCGGGCTTCCCCTGCCACTCAACAGACAACTCTTCCACACCTGGTGTGTGTATAGCGGCAGCAATGGCACCCTATGCAGCTGCAGCACCACTGGCGGCTGCGTTGTTAGAGAGCACCTCTGGTGCTTGTTGTACAAGACATTGCTCAAAGAGGAGAGCAAAATTTTATGAAAATTTATGAAAAATTTTGCTTGTCCTACTGTAATCTGGAGTCTAGATCTCATAACAGAAGCTTAAACAAGCAGAATAGAAAACCTTTGCAGAAATGATTACATATTTAATACCACAAAAAAAAACCCCTCAGGTTTTTAAATGTGGGATGTTATGCTTCAGTAAAGGTAAAGGTTCCCCCTACAATGCGTGCTAGTCTGTCCGAATCTAAGGGCGGTGCTCATCTCCATATTCAAGCCAAAGAGACAGTGTTGTGCAAGTCTGTGGCCATGTGGCCGGCATGGCTGCAAGGAAACACAGTTTTACCTTCCCACTTTTTACGGCGGAACCTATTTATCTACTTGCATTTACATGCTTTTGAACTGCTAGGTTGGCAGGAGCTGGGGTTATCAGCGGGAGCTTGCTCCGCTGTGTGACAACCAGGATTCGAACTGCTGAGCTGCCAACTTTGCAGCTGACAGTTTTTGGAGTCTTAGTCCGCTGAGCCACCACGCTTCGGTACCTACATTCAAAAAGCCAGGAAATGGCCTGATATTGCTACACAATATTGTGTCTGTGTTGCCAACAGAAAAAAAGAATGTCAAGCTTTACATAGCAAACATAGCAAAAGGTAGCCTGAATGTTGACAAAGGTAATGCGAGCAATCAAGATAGTCTACAGCAGTGGTTCTCAACCTGTGGGTCCCCAGATGTTCCTGGACTGCAATTCCCAGAAGCCTCCACCACTCGCTGTGCTGGAAGGGGTTTCTGGGAGTTGCAGTCCAGGAACATCTGGGGACCCATAGGTTGAGAACCACTGGTCTACAGGATACTCTCTTCTACTCACTACCCTCACAAAGTGACACCATGCAAGGGAAAATTCCAGAAGGTGACTCTCTTTCATCAGTTAAGTATTTCCCACACAAACAAAAGCAACTATTACAGCTGCTTTACAAGTGTTAATAGTTTTTCAATTCTGTTGAATGCCTGAACAATGCTGTCTAAATCCCCACAAACTGTACAAGTGAGAGATACACCTACTAAAGTCATAGAGACCTCTAGAAAAATCTCTTTCTTATTATCCTCCAACAGGGGCAAGTTGGGTTACTAGCTGTGACTACAATTAAGCATCCAGTCCTCTGATCAGGTTGTTATCACTGCCATTTACCAGTTCTGGAAAGAAAACTATTTTAGACGTAACTATATGTTGTTTTATGCCATTTTAATTTTATTTTCATTATATTTACTGTATTTTTATGTTTTTTATTTTATTGTATGAATTAATTGTGTTTATCCTATACAGTATTGTATTGATTAATTGTTAATCATTCAGAGTGGTCTTGCTGCCAGATGGGTGGTATAAAAATCTAACAAACAAACAAACAAACAAACAAACAAATGTAATCATGATGCAAGCTTCAGTTATAAATTATATATCCCATGGGTTTGGGAGGAATACATAAGTCTCAGATATCCACAATTTTTTTGGGGGGGGGGAATGAAATATACAAGGCATGAGTACATCAACACTGAAAATTCAAGGGGGAAAAAACCTTCAAATGCAATCAATGTGATATTCAGTAGGACCATTACAATACAAACTAGTCAAGCATACTGCATGACATGGCATGGCGCTCTAACCTTTGAAGAACTTGAGATATCTATTATCCTTCCATCCTTCTGAGGTCAGTAAATTGAATACCAAGCTCATAGAGGTATGTGGTCTGCCCGCTTTTGCTGTAAACCACTCTGGGAGTGCTTAAAGAGCTATGGGGCAGTATATAATCAGTGGTTTTCTATTGTGGCCCACAATGGACACTGAAATGAAACTTTTCATTCTTACAATAAACTGTTATTTATAACAGTTATGTTATGTTATGTTATGTTATGTTATGTTATGTTAAGCTTAGTAGCATCTGTGGGAGTATATGCACTCTCAACACAGTTATGCTCAGACTGATATGCTCAAGATTGGATTCCTACTATGCACTCTACACAGACCTGCCCATGGTTTCAGAGCAATGGGCAGCACAGAATGTGGAGATCAGATTGGTGACTGGGGCAATCTATCATGAGCATACAAGTTCATTTAATGAACTGTGTTACAAGATCAGTGTTGTTTTTTGCACACACAGTTCTGTTGGATAACTATGCTTGCAGCACTAATAGGATTCAGCTTCCACATTTACCAGGTGTACTGTGAAGCTCTTTAAAACCTGTGAAAACAGTTGGGATAGTGGAACAAGAAATAAATAAATGTGGTGCACTATGTGTGATACATTTGGCTGCAGTGAGGACATGTGGGGATGTTCTTCCCTTCCACAGAGGAAATTCACAAGTTTTCATTTGTTTCAGATTAACTACAGTTTACTACATTCACTAGGCCCAAATAAACTGTTGTCAATCATAACTAAGATTCATGGAAAATTAAATAAATCACGAGGCTGGCTTTTTCCCACTAACCACAGTTAAAGACAGCCACAGCAACAATTTCCAGTTCCATAAAACTCTCGCAGGAACACGGCCCTTGATCTCCTAAAAGTATACTACTGAATAGTTTGTTTTAAATCTTAGGTAGTTCATACTAAGCATTTTATGGTGAATCTTGCATTATTCAGTGAAGAGAGCTTTTCTCTACTTCTGTTTAGAATTGTGGATTTTCAAGAGCTTTGTAAAGCTGACACAAAAAGTGACAATGATAGAATAACGCACCTGTTATAGGCACATAACCAACTCCTTGTTGATATACAGTGGGCATCAGAACGACAGGCTGGGGCTGCATCATCATAGCAGCTGGTAAGGACTAGATATCAAAGAATAAACAAAAATACTTGCTTTAAAAACTATTATCAGATCAAAAATAATCTAAACAATGTATTTATTCAAACCCCTTCAAGTTATCCCACTTACTGTATCACTAGGTATAGCAAACAACATGTTGTCACCAATCACTAAGTATCTGGAAGATGAGTCATAGTAATTGCACTTCTTTTCCTGTGAGATCAAAACAGATTTTGCTACTCATCCAAGTAGCTTCATCAGTATGAGAAAGTTGGTGTCAGGCTTCAAATTTATAGTTCACCTTGGTTTCACACCACCCTAGTCTGAATAGGCTTGTTAGATGGACAGTGGCCTGAATAGGCTTGTTAGGTGGACAACGGCCTGAATAGGATTGTTAGATGTACAATGGCCTGGGGTCTGTGAAAGTCAACCCATGCAACCCTTCCCAAAACCCATTAGCTATGTATCGTCAGCAGTGGCCTTCCTGGTGGAAGTGTGAAGTGCTTCTGATTCATCTGGGGATCAATGAAAGGGCAGCATTGTAAATAGTAGATAGGCACAGTCCCCCACCCCTGTATTCTTATCAATACAGATAAGAATGGCTTCCCTGAGTCCTCTCTCGAACCACCTATCTTCTCTAATATGTGTACATCCTCATCTTTCAATGAGTGTCCTTTGTCCTTCAAATGAAGGTACATCTTATGAGAGTGTGCACATATTAAACAGAGAAGGGGTGAAACCAAGGTGAACAATATATTAGAAGCCTCACACCAACTTTCCTCAGACTGACAAAGCTACTTTGATGAGTAGCAAAATGCTTTGATCTCAAAAGAAAAGAAGTCCAGTTGTCATTACTCAACTTCCGGATAACCTCACCTGGATGGCTGAGAATCTTCACATACAATCACTTAGCACCACTTTTTTTATATTTACCACTTAATAAATTGCAATTCGAAAGAACTATTGCTATGTACAGACAGTCTTTTTATCTAAAATAAATAAATAAATAATAGATAAAATGTTCTTCCTTAAACTAAGCTACTTGAAAAAACCAGTAGGCAATTTCAGGCAATGTTTTACTCCAAAAGATCTAAGAAGAAACAAATATACATCTTCTTTTAGTGGGATGGATCCAGAAATGCATAAGCAGAAGACACTCTGGCAATGGCACAATCAGAACTATTAGGAAATGTGCAAGAGACTGAACAATGTATTGCAAAATTAGATCTAACTCTTTTCTCTTAATGCAAGGTGCTGATCTGGAAAAAGCCTATCTATGTCCAGAAAAAGACTTTGTATGTTTGGACAAGATACTGTACAACTGTGTTTTCTCTATTTTTGAAAGATACACTTTAGTGATATGCATACACAAACTGCACTGATGTCTCAAAAACTTGGATTAATCAACAATTTATTACTGAACATGTGGCACTGAGCTTATCAAGGACAAACTAATTCTAATCTCCATTGAAGTAAATTTAGCTATACTCCATAAATCCAATTCTCGGCTTTCAATGAGCAATTCATTCTTTTCATGCAATTAGTCTCCTCATATATCAAACATCTTTTGAAATGCACAAAAAAGCAGCTGACTTTTTGGTTGAGCTCCAACAAAGCCTCTCTGTTTCTTCATAAAGCATACCTCTTCCTATACTGAACTATCAAACAACTTGTTATTCAGCTTACCGTATATGACATGACCAGATTAATCATTCCTTCTTTGTCATCTCCCTGCCTTCCACTCAGGCTATACCACTCATCTTCTACTTTTCCTTGCTTCAGTGATTCAGGAATAGTAATGTGTGTCCAAGCAATGCGGTCATCCATTGAAAAGGCTCGCTTAAAAATGCAAATATACAGGTAATCAAATACAGAAATTCAAGAATGAGAAATATATATATATTAAGAAAAAATGTGATTGTCATTATCATAGTGTATACAATTTTATGACTTTCAAGTTATAATGGGTCAGACAAAATTTGCAAAAATCAAAGTGCTTACACTGATTTATTCATTATTTGTCTCCCTGGAAATTTTTCTAAACAAATGAGTGAATTTGCGAGAAATATTGGCCAAAACTAGCAAAACAGCATACAGTACATGTAAGATAACTGCACAGTGACTGTAGTCCTTACTTATGTTGCTGAGCATGCAGCTATTTCCACTCCAAACTATGGCAACATTGAGAATACATAAAGGAGTTGGCTAGAGCGGGGGAAAACAGGTATGCGTGCCTTTCTGCAATCATGTCAGTGAACATGAGTTCTTCCAATTTGCTGGACTGCATATAAACATAAACACAAATGGGATAACTTTCTTTTATTGCCATTGTATGTTTCAGAGACTAGTTTCAATTACGGTAAAATAAACTTCAGAAATAAGCAACTGCATCAGACTCATTGCATGGAATCCTGTTGGTGTTAGTATCCGGGTGTTAATGGAGATGATGTCACCAGCCTGCAACATTACTTTTTAATTTAATGCTTCTTATTTCCAGCATCTGGTTCCAAGGCTCCTTAGGGATTCCTTTTGACTTGTGGATGTATATGACAGCCTTGAGACAAGGATGTTCTTACTACCCCAAGATCACAGCTGGAACTCTACTGCTAGGTTCAGGAGCACAAGTGATAATTTATGGGTATTAAAGTCTACATTCTTAAAACCCTAAAGCTTTCCGCATCAAAAGACTTCTCTAGGGAGCCTCAGAAATTGAAGTGGAGGAATGAATAGGAAGCATTAAATTAAATTAAAGAATAACTTCAAGGGCTGATAATGCCAAAGACATTTAGGCCTCCATAGTTATGCAAGAAGATTTCAGTCAGAACACAGATGAAGACTGATTATCTTGAATCCAAATAATATAGGACTTACCTATTCCCTGCAATAGTCTATAAACCTAATGAAAACTGAACAAATATTTCAGAAATTTGGGGAAAGTTAAAAGGGACAAGAAAATAGTCATGTACAGTACTGTATATCATAGAAGTACACCCCACACATTTCCTAAAATTAATACATCTTTTCATGTGACAACACTGAAGAAATGACACTTGGCTACAATGTAAAGCAGTGAGTATACAGCTTGTATAAGAGTGTAAATGTACTGCCCTCTCAAAATAACACAACAAACAACTATTAATGTCTAAACCGCTAGCAACAAAATGGAGTACACCCCTAAAAGACAATGTCCAAATTGGGCACAAAGTGTCAATATTTCGTGTGGCCACCATTATTTTGCAGCACTGCCTTAACCCTCTTGGGCACAGAGTTCACCAGAGTTTCACAGGTTGCCACTGGAGTCGACATCACAGCGCTGGTCGATGTTAGAGACCTTGTGCACCTCACCCTCCATTTCAGGATGCCCCACAGATGCTTGTTAGGGTTTAGGTCTAGAGACATGCTTGGCCAGTCCATCACCTTTACCCTTAGCTTCTTTCGTAAGGCAGTGCTCGTTTTGGAGGTGTGCTTGAATTCACTATCATGTTAGAATACTGCCCTGCGGCCCAGTCTCCAGAGGGAGGGGATCATGCTCTGCTTTAGTATGTCACAGTAGATGTTGGCATTCATGGTTCCCTCAATGAACTGTAGCACCCCAGTGCCAGTAGCACTTATGCAGGCCCAGACCATGACACTCCCACCACCATGCTTGACTGTAGTCACGACATACTTGTCTTTGTACTCCTCACCTGGCTGCCACTACACAAGTTTGACACCATCTGAACCAAGTAAGTTTATCTTGTTCTGACTAGACCATAGGACATGGTTCCATAAATCCATGTCCTTAGTCTTCTTGTCTGCAGCAAACCATATGCGGGCTTTCTTGTGCATCATCTTTAGAAGAGGCTTCCTTCTGGGATGACAGCCCTGCAGACCAATTTGATGGAGTGTAAGGCATATGGTCTGAGCACTGACAAGCTGACCACCACCACCCTTCAACCTCTGCAGCAATGCTGGTAGCACTCATATGTCTATTTCCCAAAGCCAACCTCTGGATATGACGCTGAGCATGGGCACTCAACTTCCTTAGTCGACCACAATGAGGCCTGTTCTGAGTGGAACCTGTTGTGTTAAAACCGCTGTATGGTCTTGGCCACTGTACTGCAGCTCAGTTTCAAATCTGCTTGTAGCCTAGGGCCTAGGCCATCTTTATGTAGAGCAACAATGCATTTTTTCAGATCCTCAGAGAGTTCATTACCATGAGGTGACATGCAGAACTTCAAGTGACTAGTATGAAAGACTGAGAGCAATAACACTAAATGTGAGAGTGAGAGCAATAACACCTGCTCCCCTTTCATACCTGAGGCCTTGTGACACTAACAGGTCTCATGCCATCAGGAAGGGAAAATGGCTATTTGAGCCCCATTTGGACACTCTCACTTAGGGGTGTGCTCCCTTTTGTTGCCAGCAATTTAGACATTAATGGCTGTGTTATATAATTTTGAGTATGTTTTCATTATTATACAAGCTGCCTACTCACTGCTTTACATTGTAGCCAAGTGTCATTTCTTCAGTGTTGTCACAAAGATATACTAAAATATTTGCAAAATGTGAGGAGGGTGTACTCATTTCTGTGATACACCGTATATACAAAACAGACAACATCCCCTGTCTAAACTATGTCCTATCATGAACTTCAGCCAAAATCTTGTGACAGAGATAGGACGTAAGTATTTTTAAAATATGACTATTCTTTAACCTCAGTTTTGATGTAGAAGACCTAAGGAAAGATGTTTCTCTTCTCTATTTTAATAAGAAGCACTTTTATTGGTGTTGGGAAAGTAACATTATCCTTTGACATATTTTAAAGATTTTCACCAATTTATTGTTTTCATTTACAAAAAACAGTTGTTATTTTAAACATTATTTTCATTCCTATGGGTAAAGCTATTGCGAGAATATGGATGATTAAAAACAAATGCTACAAACTGACCTTAGGATCACACTGCACTTGATACAGTATGGAAGCTCCATCAAGACTGTCAAGCTTGTTGCCAAGAATGATCCAGATTCCAGATATAACCTTGTCTTTTTGGGTAAATTGAAACTGAACACCAGCTGGGTCCAAAAAGCCTAACCTGATGGATTACAGCTAAAATAAACACCAACTGCACTTACCTCATCAAATATTTCAAGATAGAAAGAATCCACCCCAGGGGGGACAGTGCACTGAATAACTTTGTTCCATCTGGGATTTTTGGCTCCATTGTGAGCTGTAGGAGTTTCATAGACAGCATAGCCAAGTCGTATTCTGCAATATGGATCCATGCGTGTCATGCCATAGTTCTTGGCCAATTTTGCCTAAGGAAACACACACAGAGAAAATTAATCATCCCAATATTACTTTTTAATGGTGCTCCTAGAATGAAACATTTAAGACTTTCTGTTATAATCAGCATATTAACAGTTGCATTAACCAATAAGAAGAGTAATTTTTAAACAATGTTGATTTACTATGGAAATGAAAATCAAGAGTGCTGCCAAACAATTTACAACTGCTCATTTCAAATTTTGTCCACCTGGTCACAGCATTCTAGATCACATTCTGCTGTTGCCATAAAGGAATACATTTACACCCACTCAGCTGGCATATGTCTGGTTTAATTCATCTTTGTAAGAAAATTACAGATTACATTTACATCTGATGTGTGATGCAATCTGTAAAAAAGTGAGGGGACATGAGTTGTGTGGGGAAAAACATTACAGAAAGATTACAAAACTGTTCATAGCCATCAGCACAAATTTTTATGACCTCTAAGGCTACTTTTCACAGGACACTCAAGTCCTTGTATTTGAAGAGCTAAATTATAATGCATAGTGTAAGAATACATCAGAATAAATAGTCCCTTTGCATATTATATGCACACTGGATATCCCGTGTGGTGTAGTGGATATAGTAACAGACTAGAAGGCCTGGGTGTGAATCCCTGCTCAGCCGTGGAAGCTCACAAGGAATGTAGAACTGGTAAAATCACGCCTTTAATGTCTCACTTATCTTGAACGCACTATTATGGTCACTGTAATTCATTTCTGATTGACGGCATATGAAAACAACAAATGTATGAAAGATTCCATCTGGTCCTTCACAGATACAGACTGTGACAATGTAGAATGGGAATGCTTCAAACAGTCTCATTGTTACCAATACAGTAATCCCCCGCCTATCGCGAGGGCTAGGGACCCACCCAACCCGTGATGAATGAAAATCTGTGATATGCGGATGCGGGTCGGGGGGGGGGGGGCTGGGGGGGCTGGGCGATCAGATCCCCCTGCTGCCACCGCCGCGCGCCGGTCCGAGTAGTCTTAGGGTGGCGCGTGCCGGCCGCATTGCGAGATCTGACCTCCCGCCCGCCCCGCCCCAAGACTTCTCGTCACTGCATTTCAATGGAGAAAATTTTCCCCATTGGAATACATTGGCTCAATGCATTGAGCCAATACATTTCAATGGAGATTGCGGGGCAGTGCCCAACGCCGCCAGCTCGCACTCCTCCGAGAAGCCTGGGTCAGTGTGGGCAGGTGGCCCTGAGGCTTCTCAGAGGAGCGCGGGCCGGTGGCATGGGGAAATGCAATCACCCCCTGCCGCCCGCCCGTGTGGCCCCGAGGCTTCTTGGAGGAGTGTGGGCCGGCGACCCCACGCGGGCCGGGAGCAATAGAGGATGGATCCAGGGTTTGGGGAAGGGGGGAAGGTTTTAAAAGCCTGGGCTTTAAAACCTCCCCCCCCCTTCGCCCCAGGCTCCAGCTCATTGGCACTGGGGTGGGGAAATAAAGGTTTTTCTCCCCCAACCCAGCGCTAATCTGGGGACCGCAGTACCTGCAAACCGCAAAATGGCAGGGGTGACTGTACTGTTTATTTCCCAATTGCATCATTATAAAGGATATTCACATATAATGATATGGTGTTTTAATAGAGATGTAAAATGTCTGGAAATTTTGAAGCTTGGAAAAATGCTTTTTTTTTCATTTGGGGAGGATGGAAATTTTTGGAAAAATCAAATGCAATGCTGTGTTAGAACTTCCTCCCCCCTTTTACAGCTTGAATGTCATTCTGTTACTTTAGGAACATAAAATATGACAATCGACAATTTGACTTGGCATAAAATTATCACAACTAGCATATTAAAATATAGTTTTATTTCTGGGCCTTCACATCTGTAGGTTTGAAAACCCTTAGCCTTAAAATGTATACAAAGATGAGCCACATTTTACATGTATGTTGTGTTTTCAGTCTATGGAACTCCTAGCTGTAGGATGTGGTGATGAAACCTGCCTAGATGCTTTCAAAGGGGGACTGGACAGATTTCTGAAGGAAAAATTCATCCCCAGCCTTAAAAGAAGGATACCTTAAAATGCCAGAAGCAGGGGAGTGGTACTGGAATATAGGTATCATCTAGCTGTCTCATGTGCTCCCACAGGCACCTGGTGGGGTCACTGTGAGATACAGGAAGCTGGACTAGATGGGCCCTTGGTCTGAACCACCAGGGCTTTTGTTATGTTTTATTTTAAAGTTCGTAAGTAACAGTAGTAAAGTAGGAGAAAAACATCAAGTCCACAATTAATCACTAATTGGTTTTTCAGAAATAGTTATTTCAGTTTGCCCCTGGAAATTCTCATATAAAGAAACTGAGAGAGTTCAGTTCCTTGGCAGCATTACAACATCTGATGACTCTTTTTAAAACTGTGACCTCTTCTTATGTGTGAGATGATTGAACACCACCACAACTCTTCCTCGCTTGTGCCTCATTCAGTCTCATCCGGGTGGATGAAAAGAATAAGAACAATTTGGACAAGGTACTTGTAGGCTGTTAAATGAGGGGGCCCTTTTGATGCAAACAATGCCTTGAAAATGTATTTTTGCAGTATCTTATATATATATATATATATATATATATATATATATATATATATATATATATATATATATATATATATATATATATATATATATATATATATATATATATATATATATGCATTATTCTCAAATATTTCAGCAAAACATAAAATCCTGTCCACTACAGAAATGTTTCCATTTATATTAATTCTTTATCTCTTGTTCATTCATACACAGATTAGTTTTGCTTTTTGTAAACCACCAGCAAGTTAATTTAGGACTCATTAGATATATTGAGGGAGACTGTTCTATTCTTCTTTTCAAGCGAAATAACATACCCAGGCACTATTTCTCTTCCCCGCCTCCCCCATCAAAGCCTTTTATTCAGCAATTTTCTAATCTTACAGATAATACCAATTGCCCCAGGCAGGGCGACCACAGATTATACCAATGGTTCCCAAACTGTGTACCATGGCACTGGGGGGCACTGGGAAACTCACCTGGGGGAGGCACAGAATCCTCTAATCCTCCCTCCTTCCCTCTCTCCAACCCCAAGTATAACACACTTACATGCAGTTTCTCTGGTGTCCATGCCTGGTGCACAGAAGGAACCCTGGCTCAGTCTTGCAAATGAATTGGGTTTCCTGCTCTCCTGTGTGCATGGGAAGCATCCCTGCCCGCCTGCCCCACTGCAAAAATATGGCTTTTCCATTTTACCTGAAAACTGCTTCCCTCAAAGAGATCAAGCCACAAGTGTATTTCCATTAAACGACGTGCATATACCATTGTTTCTGGTTCAGTCTAGAGGTCAGTACTCATAATATGCTTTGGGAAGGTGTATTCATGTGTCTTCTATTTTTTTCATTTCATTTTCATTTTGTATTTTTTCAGACTTTGGATAAGTGAAACTGCAGCTACTGATCCTGAGGATATAGCAGTCCTACTGTACTGCTATGACCAGTGACCAGTTGGTCAAGACAGCAAGCTGAAAACATTTGAGAACTACTGCTCTATCTTTTTCATTTTCAGGGGGAAACCACACAGATATTTTAACAAAGATTGCATTTAAGATTAACTTTCCACTTTAAAGCCACAACCAACATTCTAAATGGCCCTAGTCAGATGGCAAAAAACTTGCTAATATGAAAAACACATTTGCTTAGTTCCCATATACTGCTTTCAAAGTAGGTGCTGTGGAGTATTTCCAGGGGAAGATTATACCACACTGAAGAAATGCCATTCTTAATCTAATTAGCACTTAATCCTGTGAACTGTTTTATCTCGCTCATAATATAGGACCTAATAAATTTCTTTTAAATCTTCTTTGAGCTATCTAAACACAATGATCACAGAATACTAGTTTCCATCACATCACAATAAGGCCCAAATCCCCTTGCCTAGTTTTGCCAACACAACGCACCAGCAGCAATTGCCTTAAGAAATAACAGTAATCACACTGACTTTTATGACTCAGCATGTATTTAGTAATATCTGCACTGAATACTCTCACTTGGGACCATTTTCCTCCAAAAGTTATGCAATTTGTGTATTTACAGAAGATGATTTTGGCCTAAGCATTCAAAGGTACGGTAGAACTACACGTGCATTTTCCAAAATACCTGTACTACTGTGATACTCAGTCTCCCAACAGTCCCCATTGCTCCTCCATACTGCAACTGCTGAGCTGCTTGAGCATCCAGTTGGATCTGCTGTTGTTGCTGTGTCGGGGTGATGCGAAGAAAATCCTGAGGAAGTTCACCAATATAAACCTGTGAAGAAAACAAATTAAGTAACATGCTTGCCTGTTCTGATACATCCTCCATTCTCCCACTGGCAACATTAAAATTATTGCATAACTGAATTTTATATTCCATTAGCAACCTGCCAAAATGCAAACTTATCTGTTTATAGAGTACTAGAAAAATGGAATCATGAAAACTTATGTTGCGCTTTGGACAGCAGTTTACTAAAAGTACTATACACTCAGCCAGCTTTCCAGCCAAATCTTGAAGCAAGGTTATTTATACAATAACATTGCCTTGGGGGGAAAAACTTTGATGGTTAACAGTCAAATGTGTAAACAAATGATAAGAAATATAAAATACATTGCAGGGGGGGGACACGTAGACTCCTAAAGTGTGGATAGAGGAAGTTAGTGATAGGAACGGGTTAACATGTCTCAAAATCAAAATATATTATAAGTAGACCCAAATGAGCTCACAGGGTATAAGGTCAAATTGACCCAGCAAACTTGGCATCGCAGCTGGGAACTTGGCACAATATCTCACACCCGTGGGCGCCGATCTCGTACAGTACGTAAGAGACCAGAATACAGGAGACAAGATAGCGCATCATCTAGGATTGTTGACATTATCTTATGGCACCAAAGAGTCAGTTAGCCAAGAATAACATATGGCAGTTAGCCAGTAATAAGGAACCAACTTGAAATCAAACAAAATAGAGTTAAGTCATTCTAGTTTCTGTAGCCAGATGGCCATAGACCAAGAATATGATGCGTACTAAATACGTCAGTACACCATGCAAAAGAGTATAAAAACCATGGAGAAGCCATTACTCCTTGGTCCAGGACTGCAGGGCAGATGTGCCTGTGCCATGTCTTGGAACCTTAAGGGGCTCTTGGACCCTTAAGCTAAGATGCCTACTAACATACATCTCTGTATTGTTTGTGTTCTGTTGTATCTCTATCTGTCTTTAATAAACCTTTTGCTATATAACTAACTCAGCGTGGCAATTTTGATGAACCACCAATGGTGCATTGACAATTTATAATGGTGCATTGGCAACTTACAAAGAAAACAATCAATACCAATTTTTAGATTAATTTTATTCTTATAATTAGTACCTGACTAACTTAGTTCTGGCAGAACTGGCAGAAGTACTGTGACACTCTATGCAGTGTAAAGAAAGCAGTAGCTACAACGAAATCCATGCACTTTGAAGAACTGTACAGCAACCTTGATAGGTGTGAAGGTGAACGTAACATCTACTAGCTGGTGAAAGCCCACCACAAAACGACTGAGGATGTTGAGAGATTCCATAGTGTCAACAATGAGAATGGAAAGTTGAGCAATGATCGTGTCAAGATAACAAAATGCTGGCGGGATTACTTCTAGAAAGTTTCCATGGAAGAATTCCCACACCCATTGATTCCATATGTTTTCCAAGTTCTAGGGGCTGTGCATGCTATCACATCTGATAAAGTATGAGAATGGGAAAGCCACAGGACCAGATGACATGGCGACAGAACTGTGGAAGTCACAACACTGGAATCCTTGCAACTGGCTGTTGGAACTCCTTAACCAGACTGTGCTGGAGAAGAAGATACCCAGTGACTGGAAATGTAACACAACAGTGCCAATCTGGAAAAAGAAGGGGAACCCTATCAAATGCACCAACTAAAGACCAATTAGATTACTTGCACATACTTTGAGCGAGTCATTGACACACAAATCTGCAACATAGCCCAACTAAGTGTCAATCAAGCTGGCTTTGTCAAGAACTGCGTAACAACAGACACAATCCATGCTGCCTAGTTGCTACTTGGAAAACACAGGGAGAAATAGAAACTACTACATGCAGCATTACCTGACCTCAAGAAAACATTCAACTGAGTACATGACCTCAAGAAAACATTCAACTGAGGGGGGGGGTTCTGAGCCGAAGTTACAGGACGCTCGGGTGGTGGGTCGGCCACCGGTGCTCTCCCCTCCCCTCCTTTGAGGGCTGGTTGAGTGGCGCGTATAGTTTTTGTCATCTTGCTTGGTGTCATCTCACTTTTATTTACTTGAGTTTTACCCCTCTCCCATTTGCTTATCCGCCGGCCGGTTAATGTCTGTATCTTTTTGTTATTTTTATTTTTATTATTTTTTATTATTGTTGTCTTTATTATTGGGTCTGTTTTTTTGGTGGGTGGGGATATAGCACTGTTTCATGGGTTATTTTATTGTATTATACTGAGTTGTATCTTTTTTGGACTGTATTATTGTTGCTGTATTGTTTTGCATTGTATTGCTACACATTGTGGGCTTGGCTCTAGTCCTATTCCATCTTATGGAGCCTGCGGGTTGTCCTATTAGGGTGGTGTTGGGCCACGGGAAGTATGCTCGGGGCCGGCGGGCCGGTCGGATAAGAAGATCTCGGGACAGGCATCTCCGGCCCGTCCCGCGCTCTGACCCGCCAGCTCACTGCCACATGACAGGGATTCACTCCGTCTGCACCCCCGGCCTTTCCTGTTTGCTGATTAATGCCAGGTCGGTTCATAATAAGATCCCTGTCATCCACGATCTGATCGTAGATGAGCGAGCTGACCTGGCATTTCTCACGGAGACCTGGGTGGCTGAGGGGGGAGGGGCTTCCCTCTCGCTGCTTCGGCCCCAGGGCTACTGTGTGCAGCATCTGGGCAGGCCGGGGGGGTGGGGTGGGGGGGTGGCCATTGTGTACAGGGACTCCTTTTACGTCAGCAGATCCACGATGCTGGTGAGCCCAGGGTTAGAATGTCTTCACCTTGTAGTGGGACAGAGGGACAGGTTTGGGATTGTGCTTGTGTACCGAGCTCCCCGCGACCCTGCACTCTCCCTTCCAGAGCTCTCCGAGTTCATCTCGGCGGCGCTGATGAGATCCCCCCCTTTTGGTGTTGGGGGATTTCAATGTGCATGCCGAGGCTGGACTGTCGGGAGCAGCTCTGGAGTTCATGGAGTCCATGGCCTCCATGAACCTGGCCCAATTTGTCATCAGTCCCACTCACAAGGGAGGACATACCCTGGACCTGGTTTTTGGCTCCACATCGACGGGTTTTGATCTGGGGGTCGGGAACCTGCTGGTCCGTCCCGTGTCATGGTCAGATCACCATCTGCTGACTTTCTCCCTGTCAATCGCCACCCCTCCCCACGGGGGGCAGGACCCCTCCATCTGGGCCCACCCCCGGGGGCTCCTGGACCCGGTGCGGTTTGCGGAGGCCCTGGGGGTTTTACCAGACGGTCTCGATGACGATCCGGTCGACTCCCTGGTCAAAAGGTGGTTTGAGGAGGTGGCCGGGGCAGCCGATCGGATCGCCCCCAAGCGCCTGATCCGGTGCCGAGCCCGCTCCTCTCCTTGGTTTACCGAGGAGTTGCGGGCAATGAAGCAGGAACGGAGAAGGCTAGAGAGCAGATGGCGGAATGCTCGGACGGCTATGAATTGGGCTGCTGTTAAGGCGTCGACCAGTCGCTATTCCAGAGCGATAAGGGCAGCTAGGAGATCATTTGTTGCCCTGAGAATTGGTGAGGCCTCGAATAGCCACACGGAGTTATTCCGGGTGGTTCGAGACCTCACCAATCCTGGTCCGCCGGGGCCTCCTCCTAGTGATTTCACTAGTGAGTTGTTTGCAGCCTATTTTAAAACCAAGATAGAGGCCATCCGTTCAGAGCTGGACGCCGGTTGCCCTGATCCAGTCCCCAGCGTGGCCGATACTGGGCCGCCTCGGTCGCCCTGGTTTGTTGAGTTCGGGTCTGTTACACCTGAGGATGCCTCCAGGGCCCTGGGACACTGCAGGCCTGCGGCGTCTCCGTTTGACCCTTGCCCGTCCTGGCTCATTAAGATCACAGGGGGGAGCATGCCAAAATGGGCTTCGCTTATTGCCTCAGCCTCCTTCAGGGATGGGATTTTTCCCAGTCTGCTGAAGGAGACGGTAGTGAAGCCCATTATTAAAAGACCTGGCTTGGCTGTGGATGACATGTCCAACTATCGTCCCATAGCCAATGTTCCCTTTTTGGGCAAGGTGATTGAGCGAGTCGCCGCCCTGCGTCTCCAGTCGTTCCTGGAGGAGAACCATGTCCTGGATCCTTGCCAGTCTGGGTTCAGGCCGCATCATGGGACAGAGACGGCCCTGGTCGCTCTGCATGATGATCTGTTGAGGAGGGCCGACAGGGGTTGCTCTACCCTGCTGGTCCTCCTCGACCTGTCAGCTGCTTTTGATACCGTCGACCACGGTATCCTGCTGGGGCGGCTCTCGGAGGTGGGGATCGGGGGCTTGGCCTTTGGCTGGCTCCGTTCCTTCCTTGAGGGTCATACCCAGCGAGTGAGCTTGGGGGGTGAGTTGTCGGCTCCCTGGACACTCTCTTGTGGGGTGCCTCAGGGGTCGTCCCTCTCCCCAATGCTCTTTAACATCTATATGAAGCCGCTGGCTGAGATCATCCAGAGTTTTGGAGTCTGCTGTCATCAGTACGCTGATGACACGCAGCTCTCTCTCTCCTTTTCCACCTGTGCAGTGGAGGCCGTCCAGACCCTTGACCGCTGCCTGGCTGCAGTTTTGGACTGGACCAGGACCCACAGACTTCGGCTCAACCCTGGAAAGACCGAGGTTATGTTCTTCGGGGGCGGCCCGGATGGGTACTGTGGCCCTCTTCCCAGTCTGGATGGGTCCGCCCTCCAGCTGGCGCAAAGAGTGAGGAATCTGGGCGTCGTCCTGGATCCGGGTCTGACCCTGGATCTCCAGGTGTCAGCCGTGACCAGGTCGGCCTTTTATCATCTAAGGTTAATCGCCCAGATTCGCCCGTACCTTGACGAGAGCTCCCTGAGGACTGTGGTACAGGCATTGGTCATGTTGAGGCTGGATTATTGCAACGCTCTCTACATGGGGCTCCCCTTGAGCCTTGTTCGGAGACTGCAGCGGGTCCAGAATGCGGCGGCCAGGCTGGTGGTTGGTGCGCGTCGTTTCGACCGCATCACTCCCATCTTGGCCCACCTCCACTGGTTGCCCGTTGCCTCTCGAATAAGGTTCAAGGTGTTGGTTTTGGCTTACAAAACCCTCCATGGCTTGGCCCCTGTCTATCTGGCAGAGCGGCTTGACCAACAATTAGATCGGGCCCGACCCACCCGGTCATCATTGGCCCTCTCGCTTCAGACGGTCCACCCGAGAGAGGCCCGTAAAACGAGTACTCGCGGGCGGGCCTTCTCGGTGGTGGTGCTGCCTTTATGGAATAACTTACCCAGAGAGCTGAGGCTGGCTCCCTCGCTGGCATCCTTTAGGAAAGGTCTGAAGACCCTCCTCTTTAGGGATGCCTTCGAAAATGACTAGAGTTTTTCTTCTTCTTCTTCTTCTTCTTCTTGACCCATACGTCGTATGTTTGTCCCTGCCGCTGCCACAGTATTTGCCTTTTTGCCTTTGGTGATTTTATGTGAACCGCCCTGAGTTCCCGTTCGGGAAGTAGGAGCGGTATATAAGTGCGATAAATAAATAAATAAATAATAAATACCACACGATGTCATTTGGTGTGCAACAAGAATCGGCACTCTCCCCCGTGTTTTTAATTCTGGTTATAAATACAGTCATTCATCATCTGCAGAATTCGGTGCCCTGGACACTTTATTGGCAATATCATGACTGCATTGGAGAGCAAGGCAAATGTTGAGCACTAAGCCCAAGCATGAAGTGACCATTTGGCAAGGTTTGGCCTGTGCCTTAATGTGAGGAAGACAGAATATCTGACAACCGACCCAAATGAATATGGTATGATCCAAATCAATGGTATTGACCTACTGAGAACTGAGGAGTTCCACAATCACAGCCGATGGGAGTCTGAATTGTGAAGTCACATCAAGGATCAACATTGTACATTAAGTGTCATGTGCAACAAAAATAACAGTGACTTTTTCAAGTCAAATACTGTATTTATTGCTCTATTGTATGATGTGTTGTGCTCTATGGTGCAGAATACTGGCCAGTGACTAAAGAAGTCAAAGGTTGCCTTGCTGTCACAGAGACAAAGATGCTGTGGAAGACCTCTGGCCTTGCAGGAAACAATCATGTGTGCAACGATACGGCATCACACCAATCACCAACAAGATGCATGAAACCTGAATACACTGGTATGGACACATATTGTGTGCAGATGAGGAAACTCTGGCCAAAAAGTGTCTCACCCTGGAGGTCAGCAGATCCCAACTGAGGGGGCGTCCAAAATAGTGCTGGATGAACCCCCTTGACAACAACATGAAGTTGTCCCAGGTTCACCTGGACCTAGCCAGTGACCATGCCAAGTGGAAGGCATAACCAGAATAGCAGATCCCACCACCAAGCGGGACAGATACTAAGAAAAGGAGGAGGAGGAGGAGGAGGAGGAGGACCTGACCGACACGTTACACCCATGTGCCTACCTGACATATTCTACCTTACTATTCCCACAAATGCAGGGACCAAATTAGCCAAAGTAATTGGCTACAGGGACAACTTGTCAGCCTCACAAGTTGCACAAGTCATATTCTGACATGCTGCTAAAAGCAATTGAGATTTTCGTTTAAAATATTTGACAATCTATAGCAGTAATGTTCATGTTCATGTTTATCAGTCAATATGGCTCAAAGATAGTAATAAGTCGCAACAGCAGTAGGTCCACTGAATCAATGGAACTTATATCAATGATGACTCAACAAATCCTCACTGATTTGATAGGCCTACTCCAAGTTGTAACTTACTAATGAATTTCAGCCTATGCATTTGTTTTAAATGCCAGTGAGACAGCAAAGTCAGTTTAAGAAGACCTAGACTTTCAAACTGTGTCTATTAGAGTAATTTTTCTTATCGTTCTTATTTTGATAGAGGACAAAAATGAACAAATAACAACAGGGAGTGTGGACAGAACATGACTGAATGCCTCTTTTAAGGCACAGGATGAGCTGGTTTTGATCTATAAGCTCAATATGCAGATAGAGATCAGGCTGAGGGATTTTTCTACACCAGCGTTTTTCAACCACTGTTCCGCGGCACACTAGTGTGCCGCGAGATGTTGCTTGGTGTGCCGTGGGAAAAATTGAAAAATTCTAAAGAAATTCAACCCAGGGCCGGCGGGCGGCTGTGAGAAGGGAGATGAAGAAAAGCCATTGGCCCAGAGTGTGCCGTCTGAAAAGAAGGAAGAGAATATAAAAGAACTAAAAGATTTGAGTTTAGAAGAGAAAACCGGGCTTGTAGGAGAGATAAAGGGTAGAGAGGCAGGTGAAGAACAGCGCGAGGAGTTGGGAGCAGGTGCACGCGAGACGATAATAGAGAGAGAGGGATTATGGGTATCGGAGAATGACAGTTGGAAAGGGGACGTTACTGCGCGTGAGAGAAAAGAGGACAGTTGGGATAAGCAGTTGAGAGAGAGAGAAAGAAGGCGAAGGGAGGTAGATGAGAAACGGGGAGTAGACCGAGGGGAAGAATATCAGTGGTCCATAACTGTGAAGCCTTTGAAATGGCCGGCGACCTCTGAGAAGTTCAGAAAGGAATGGAGGAACGAGAGGTCTCCGAATCCGGTAGCCCAATGGGCTCGCCACCCGTGTTGCGGGACCCAATGTATGGGGCGCGGGTCGGTTACTCGCCATTATTTATAAAGTCGCCTGAGGGTCAAGTTCCTTTGGTTAACGTTATTTATGAAGATGCTGTGCCGCAAGATGCTGTAACGAATTCATATCCACAGTTAACTCCCCAAGCAAAAGGTCCTGTTCTGTCTGTACCTGAGTTATTGTTAAATAAAAATCCTTTTGATGTTCCTTACCAAGAAGCCTCTGACTTTATAATTGACACGGAATCACGGAGGAAAGAAGCTGAACCCTCACAGCGGCCCACAGCTGGGAGGCACTATAAATAGCGTCCAAGGGCCAGCTTGGCTCCTCCCCCCCGAAGCCCGCGGCGCTGGCGTCACTTCCTCCCCGGCTGGACCTGGCCCCGCTCATTCTCTTAGTGTTTGCCCTGTGCCTGCCGCCGCCGCCGCAACTCGCTCGCTTCCGTCTCCCCCCCTCCTTTTTTTACCCTGGACAATCACCACCCCTTCCCTGGGAGGTACCAATGGACTGAGCCGCCCAACAGCCCGCCCGCCAACACGAGCTGGCCTGGGAGCCCCAGCCCAGAACAAACCACCAGGTGAGGGGAAGGGGAGGGGGCGCGCCTGGCTGCCCCATGAGCACTGCGGCAGGGCTGCGAGGAGGAGGGGATTGAGGCCTCCGCCGGGCCTGGGCTGAGGAGGCAGGCGGGCGGGGGGGGCTACTGGCATGGCTGGACGGCCGGCCGGACGGCCTTTAGGGTCCGGGAGGGGAAGAGCTGTCTCTGAGGGGCCCCGCGATGAAGTCTTGCCCTTTCCTGCCTTCCTTCATCCTCCTCCCCTCCTGTCGCTGGACTTGCTGAAGGCATCTGCCTTGGCCACAGTGTGGAGAGCAAGATGGGCTTTTGGGTCTTATTTGTGTTCCTGGAGAGTCAGTGCTCCTTCTCAGGTCTCCACTGGACACAGAAGTCCATGCAGGGCAAAATGTCTTTAAAAAAACAACACAGGTAAGTGGGAACTGGGTGCTAGAGAGCGGGCTGCCTCAATCTGTGGCCCCTCTGTCCTGCTTTTCCCTACACCAGCAATGGCAAACCTTTTAGAGACTGATATAGGCACAGAGTTAAATTTTTTAACATTTTCTAATGGTGGTGTGCCTCGTGATTTTTTTCATGAAACAAGTGTGCCTTTGCCCAAAAAAGGTTGAAAAACACTGTTCTACACGTATACGTCTATGGTCAAGGTTAAGCTACCCCAGGAAAATGTAGTTTTAAAGGGGAAGTAAAGGCTTTTCTTTTTGAGTTCTTTTGTACTGGCATATGTCCTGTGCAGAAGATGAATCCCCTAACATTTTAATCAAGGTTAGTAAACATTAAAATAATAAATATCTTCAAATTTCAGAATTAATAGTAATGGCATACTTTCCCAATGTCTAGTTTAACTAAATGATTTAACATTTAACTAAATGTTCCAAATTCTGATTTACATTTGTACATTTTTACCTCCTGTACCCAAAGCACACAATGAATGGTGAGACTTGAAACAACTACAGTATCACTAAGTTCAGCAAGCTTACTCCAAATTAGACAGTTAATTGTAGGATGCAAGCACTATTCCAGATGGTCTACAGGTCAAATCCTAAAACCCCTACAAGATCCCATATGTAGCAATAATCCCACTTTGGATTAACCACATGGGCTAGAATTCTGCCACTGTGTAAAGCTAATTTTTTCAACTAAAGATATTCCAATATAGCGCTAACACAGAAACACAGCCAAGAGGAATTTCTTTCAAAAAAGAACATGTAGGGCTTAAAACCTAGACTACCTTTGAACAATTCTCACAGGAACAGCAGTGTTAATGCTGGAGCAAAAAAACAACAAAAGTCTTTAAGCTTCTTAGACTAAACAAATTTGTCTTGAATGAATATAGATTCTAAAGTACAAGACTCTTTTTGTTTAGTCTGCTTTTGTTGTCTCATATCTGAGGTCTTAAATGGATGATGGGAAAATCTTTTTTCAAAGCTCTGCTACGACAGTAATAATAGAACACCTCTCTCAACCCTTTAGTTAGGTCTGGGAAACTTTCATGCATCTTTAGAAGAAGTAGCCATGTTAGTCTGCATTAGCATGCCAGACAAAAACAAAACAAAAATAAAGAAAACAAAAAACGAGGCACCTTAAAACCTTTCCATTAAACGACATGTTAAAGAAGATTATGAAGAGCTCCAGAAGGATATCTCCAAACTGGGAGAATGGGCTGTGAAATGGTAAATGTGTATCAATGTAGGGAAATGTGAAGTAATGCAAATTGGGGCAAAAAAAAATCCAAACTTTATCAACTCATGGGTTCTGAACTATCCGTGACAGATCAGGAAAGAGATCTTGGTGTGCTGGTGGACAGTTCAATGAAGGTGTCTACCCAGCGTGTGGCAGCAGTGAAGAAGGCCAATTCTATGCTAGGGATCATCAAAAAGGGGATTGAAAATAAAAGAGCCAACATTATAATGCCATTGTACAAAACAATAGTAAGGCCGCACCTGGAGTACTGTGTACAGTTCTGGTCACCACATCTCAAAAAAGATAGAGTGGAACTGGAAAAGGTGCAGAAGAGAGCAACTAAAATGATTAATGGGCTGCGGCACCTCCCTTATGAGCAAAGACTACAGCATTTGGGGCTCTTTAGTCTGGAAAAAAAGGTGCCGGGGGATGATTGAGATGTACAAAATTATACAGGGTATGAGTAAAGTGGATAGAGGGATGCTCTTCTCCCTTTCACAAAATGCCAGAATTAGGGGACATCCACTCAAATTGAGTGTTGGAACAGTGAGAACAGACAAAAGAAAATACTTTTATCCAGTGTGTTGTTAGTTTGTGGGATTCCCTGTCACAGGATGTGGTGATGGCATCTGGCCTGGATGCCTTCAAAAGGGGATTGGACAGATTCCTGGAGGAAAAATCCATCACAGATTACAAACCATGATGGGGATGTGTAATCTCCAGTCTTAAAAACCAGGGTACAGTATTTCAAAGGCCAGATGCAGGGGAGTGGTATCAGGAGACAGATATCTAGTCTCATGAGCTTCTAGAGGCATTTGGTATGGCCACTGTGAAATACAGGAAACTGGACTAGATGGGCCCTTGGCCTGATCCAGCATGGCTTTTCTTATGTTCTTAACACTGAGTTTTTAAAAGTCTGTGATACAAAAATGGCAAATATGAAGGGGAATAAGAAATGGAAAATGATAGCAGTTGTACAGAAAATGAGATAGATAAAATGTATATGTTGTGTCTCTTTCCTTTTCTCAAATTATTTTTAGAGCACCACTCCAAAGTTAAACCTCACTATGGAACTAAAATATTGAAGTGATTCTTACACCTCCCCAATGTCCATATCCTATTGGCACAAATAATGCCCGTTACTTAACTTTTTATTTGCAATTGGTGTGAAAGGGCAAATATGATTTTTTTTAAAAAAAATGATAGCTTCTTGCTTTTTTTGCTTTTGAGACAAGGGGGTGGTTACCTGTTCTCATGTATAATTGAAATACTCTTACAGTGGTACCTCGACTTACAAATTTAACCTGTTCCGAATGCATGCTCTTAAGTCGAACAACTTTTAAGTAGAGGAGCCCTATCTAAAAAATAAAATTAAAAATTTAAAAAAATTGTAAGTAGAGCAGACCGCATCAAAAATTTGTGAGGCAGCAGTTAAAATGCCAACTGTTTTCTGCTCTTAAGTCAAGCTGCTCTTAAGTAGAGGTACCACTGTATATGCAAGCCTTCTAATTCCATTTATAATAAAGAAATGTTTTGTTTATTTATTTTATTTATTTATTTGACTTTTATACTGCCCATCTAGCCCTAAGGCTACTATGGGCATTTTACAAGAAATAATGTTTTACAAAGCAAGTTCAAGGTCAGTTTATTTGCTGAATAAGCTGTACTTTTATTTCCAGAATAATACTTTTATATACAATTCATTTCATGTTCTCAGTGAAACAAAATGTCTTTCAAGTAGTCAAATTACTCTGCACTGCATTTCTCTCCCCCCATTTTTCTTAGATATTTACATCTTTTTGGGAGGGCTACTTTTTTCGTATGGCTTCAAAATTTCCAGAAATTTTACATCTCTAGTTAGAAAATGAGCTTGACTGGTCATACTTCTGTACAGAAGTTAACAATTAAGGTTGCCAAATTCATATGGAGACCATAAATCTGTTATTGGCAAACATGATCCATGAAGCTTCAAAATTTAAGCTAGGGAGGAAGAGGCAGTTCTGCCAATGTTTCTTCAGCTGATACTTCAAATGACACCAGCCTCTACTAATCCTGTCCCACCCCACAGCCCTCTGACTAATGAGCTATTACTCTGTACTCCCTTCTTGCCCTTCTTTTTATTCTGCAAACTCTGCATGACTTCCCCAATAAAACAAGAGGTTCTACAAATGTAAATTAAAGGTTGCTTTTCATAAATGCTTCCTTCTCTCATCTTCTTCTTTTTTAGAAGAAGAAGGAAAAGCAGAGGTTTCTTTATGGAGCTTGTGGGCATATGTGAGAAATTGTTGAGAGGACTATAGCAACTTTACATCAAAAAGATATTGAACACAATGGGTGGAACCCTACCCATAGAATTAAGCCCAAGTTGAACTTTTCATCAATTACTCATTTGCACACACTATATTCAAGGAAATTTCCCTTTTGGAATTACTCAACTAACAGATCTTACTTCTTCCAAGTGAAAGATGGAACCAGGAAGGCAATGTGTAAATGACAAATGAAAACAGAGTAATCCCATTTTTTGTTGTACGGATTCTCCCCATAGGCGATTATGTTAAGCAAATTTCCCCTATATCCGGAATTTTTATGTTGTACAAATTTTATGTTATACAAGCTGTTTTTTATACAAGGGTCCACTGTACAGATTTGAGAAGTAACCAAAATAGCACTGATAGTACCAAAACCAGAAACTGTTGGGAATCCACAATCCTGCAAGTATATTTTAAATACAGATATTCCCAAGGAGAAAATACTGAGTCAAGGGATAAACTGTAATCATAGCGATTTAGCATCCTCCAGTGGCTACTTGACTGCATTGCACATTTAGAAACAGTTTTCCAAAAATTTAACAGGAACTGGTAATTGAAAAAGGATGATTTTTAAATGAAGCTCTCAAAACTCCTTGAACTATTACTTTTTTAATGCAGAATAAACCTAAACATAGTTTTTAACCATGAGAAATAAAGTATAGCATAATGTTGAAGAAGACAGCCCACATAAGGACATAAGAATGCTGTCCAGCATTCTGTCTCACACAGTGGCTCACCATTTGCTTCAGGGTATTCCAAAGCAGATGTCTTCACCTGCTTATGATTCCCTGAAAATGGCATCGAGAGATATCCTGCCTGTCTCTCAAACCCGGAGGTTGTCCTTATGCATCCATAATGATAGCCATTGATACCCTTGCTCTCCGTGAACTTGTCTAATCCTTTCTTAAAGCTGTCAAGGTTGACAGCTGTCACCACTTCTTCTGGCAGAGTTCTATAGACCAATGAGCCTCTGGGTGAAAAAGTATGGTATTTGTTTGAGATCTATCACCCAAAAGTTTCATGGAGTGTGCAATAGGGAAACCAGTTTTTCCTTATCTACTTTGTCTACACTGTGTATGATTTTATAAACTTCAATCAGGTCACTTCTCCGATACCATCATTCAAGAGTGAAGAGGCCCAGCCGTTGCAGCCTCAGATGGTAAGGAAGGTATTCCAGTCCCCTAATCATTCTAGTTGCCCTTCTTTTTCCATTTCCATAATATCCTTCTAGAGGTTTGGTGACCAGAACTGTACACAATACTCCAGATGGGGCCTCACCATAGATCTATAAAGAGGCAAAATGACACTTGCTGACTTATTTTCTATACCTTTTCTAATGATGCTAGCATTTGGTTTGGTTTTTTCACTGTTGCGGCACACTGGGTTGACACCTTCATGGAACTGTCCGCCAGGACACCAAGACCCCTCTCCTGGTTTGTTGCAAATAGTTTAGACGCCATATAATTCAACAAACAGAACAAGAACAGTATACCATGTAAAATGAAGCTAATTAGGGGACTGAAGTTTCCCCACTCCTGGTCTGCAGGAACCTGCTCACTAGTTACATGTCCTTTCCACTAGGTACACACCAACCACCAAATATGGTTCAGCCAGGTCCTCTTCTACAAATGTGCCCTGATTTAGAACTGTTCTTCCCAAGAAGCTGGTACTGTATCCCAAATCCTGCCAGCACCAGGATAATGCCACAACCAACACCTTGCTGGTCGCCAAAGCAGGTCCTGCAAGGGGAGCTTCTTGCATGTTAACATGGAAGAGGGAATTTGTCCATGTGACGCTCTACCCAAATTCACCCCTCGGTGCATAAGTCAGTGACCCTTGGGCAGTGGTGGCAAACCTTGGACCCTCCAGAGGTATTGGACCACCATTCCCACAGTCCTTTTGCCATTGGCTATAAAGGCTTGGAATTCTGGGAGCTGTGGTTCAAAACATCTGGAGTGCCAAAGGTGTCGCCACTACTGGCCTAGGGTGGCCTATGGAGCTTTCCATGCGAAGCTCCTCTGCACGTCCTGCCTGCACTTCCCGTCAGGAATCCCATACCTTTTTCTGGTCATTTAACAAAAACAGGGCCTTTCCGTCATTTGCTCGCTCGAGGCCCAGCTCTCTCTCCCCCCCCCCCCCGCTCCCCTCAGGTCAAAGGCCATCAAGGAGAAAGGGCCAAAGCCCTCCTGCGCGATGGGGCCGCTGCACGCCCCCCCCCCCTTTCTGGCTTACCCCGACGCGCTCCAAGGCTGAGGCAGGGGGGAAACGACCGACGAGGATGACATGACAGATCTCGGCGAGGGCGGGCAAAAGTAGACCCGCGGCCGGTCCCTGCCCTGCTGCCTCCCAGAGGGGAGGAGAGGGGAGAACGGGAGGAAGGCGCCGCCCCACCCGCGCCTTGAAGCCCCCACTGGGCAAGCGGAAGCCCCCCCCTCTCGCCCCACCACGTCCACACCCAGCCCCGAAGGGGCAGCGAAGAGCAGGCGCCCACAAGTACCTACCGGGCCTCGCTGAGTGCTCACAGTGGTCGCCATGGCACCTCCCCTCGGGTCGGTCGGCCCGCGTCCCTCTCACTCCTCTCCCCCTCCTTCCGCCGCTGAAGGTCCCCCCCCCCCGGGTCCTACGCCACAGGAGTCAGCTGCTTCCCCCTGCTTTGCCCTCTAGCCACGCCCCCTACCACCACCACCACCCCCCAGCCGGCCGCCGCTATTTGGCACTGCGCGTGCGCCACAGAACCTCCCCCCACCACCACCACCACCACCCGCTCCGCGGCCGCCGCACGGACCGCTAGGCGGTCAGCGGCGCATGCGCCGATCGGAGGGCCTGCCCGGTGAGGCAACGCGGACTTGCTCCTTTCAGCTTCGTCTTTTACGCCGTGGCCGTGGGGACTCTGAGAGGGAGAAAGGGCCACATACGGACACATACGTTACACACACATACGGGCAATAGTGGGGGTTTTTTGGGGGGGGCGGTCACAGAACCCGAACCAAAAAACAACAAAGAGGCGAGTACGACTAGCAGGTTTTAAACGGTCCCGAGCTTGTACCGTTATTGACGTCACTCAACCAACGAACCACTATTTGCTCACGATAATCTCTTGACCGCGTCCGCGAGCGGGTGGGCGGGGTTTACTTTGCGCCGCCGCCTGCTTGGCGGCTTCCGATTGGCTGACTGCGGCAGTGGGCGTGGTTACTTTTATTTAATTTTAAGAAAGCCTGGCGGAAGCTTCAGAGAAGCAACGTCGGCGTTCCCTGGAGTTTATGCTCTTTGTTATTCTTCAGGCTTTGTTGGGAATTCGCCCCTTTCCCGGGTTGCGTCTCCGGCGGGTTTCAGTCTTATGTGGAGGCGGGCTCTTGGCTGTGTAAACGCCGCCCTGACGACGTCTCACTTGACTTCGTGCCCTCACCCGCTGTTCTCTGGTTCGCTTGGCTTCACTTTCTCGGGCAGCTCTTCTTAGAAAGGGTGTGGGATTCGAGTAATTGGAAGGCCAAAAAAGCCGCTTTTCTACGGTCCAGCCATAGGTACTTAATGCTCGGTTTCGTGCTTTCAGATCCCTTCATTGTTACGGGAAACTTAATAATGATGTTTTGGAGACGTGCAGTTCGCCGCACCCCGCGGGGGGGAGGTTGCATGCACAATTACGGATTTGAATGGAGGACTCCCCGAGTTGCTGCTTCGACACTCCCTGCGATGCTGTGCCCTCTGTTGTTATATATCGTCCAAGTCGCCTCCGACGTAGAGGAACCCTATGAATGAGAGAGCAAAATGTCCTGTCTTCAGCAACCCGGCTCAGGTCTTGCAAAGGCATCCCTTATTAAGGCAGGGAGTCAATCTATCTTGTATTTGGTCTCCCTTTTTCCCCCGCTGCCTTCCAGCTTTCCCAGCATTCTTGTCCCCCCCACCCCCCGGGAGTTCTGATAGTAATTCTGGTATTTTATGATGTAGGACAGCTTCAGTTTCATCATTTTTGACTCCAGAGATAGTTCAGCCTTGATTTCCTCTCTAGGGCCAACTTCTTTGTCATTCTGGCAGTCCAGGGTGTCTGTCCGCCAAGCTTTCTTAACTGTCCAGCTGTCACACTCATACATGGTTACTGAGAATGCAAGATGATCTTGGCCTTCATCTCCAGGGATGAGATCACATTTGAAATATATGCTGGAGCACAATAAAGTCTATGCTTTATAGCAGGGGTGCCCAAACTTTTTGTAAGGAGGGCCAGATTTGGTGGCTGAGAATGTGTCAGGGGCCGGTTGCTCCCTGACCCTGCCACCCCACTGCAAGCCCCACCCACTGATCCATAAGCCCCACCCACTGACCCCTTGCAACCCCACCCGCAGGAAGGAAGGAAGGCGCCTAGCTTCACAAGGTTCCCGGTGATGCTGGTGGCGGCGGTCCGCCCCCGTGCGCGCACCCAGCCCCACAAGCTTCTGCTCACCGGCCGACCGGCCCACCCAGCCCCTCAAGCTTCCCGGTGGTGTCGGTGTTGGCGGAAGATTTAAAAAAAAAAACATGGGGCAAAGGAGGGGACGGAGGGGTGGGCGAGCCAGCTGCGGATTTGGCCCCCGGGCCGGACTTTGGGCAGGCCTGCTTTATAGAGTACAGCAAAGCCTTTGACTGTGTAGATCAGGGGTGCCCAAACGTTTTGTAAGGAGGGCCAGATTTGGTGGCTGGGAATGTGACAGGGGCCGGTTGCTCCCCAACCCTGCCACCCCACTGCAAGTCCCACCCACTGACCCATAAGCCCCACCCACTGACCCCTTGCAACCCCACCCACAGGAAGAAAGGCGGGGACCAAGGGAGGGAGGGAGGAAGGTGGGGAACAAGGAAGGGAGGGGGGGAACAAGGGAGGAAGGAAGGAAGGAAGGGGGGACCAAGGGAGGGAGGAAAGAAGGAAGGTGGGGACCAAAGGAAGCACAGGGAGCCGTGGCCACAGGTCGCCCCTTGGAAGAGGCGATCTGTGCGACCTTGCACCCCCCCCCCAAGCTCCCCAGCGGTAGCGACAGCTCGCCCACCAGCCCACCCCAAAGCTCCTTGGCAGTGGCAGAGGCCCGCTGGCCTTCCCACCCCCACACATTCCCCTGCGGTGCTGGTGGCGGCAGACCGCCCAGCCGCCCAAGCTTCCCAGCGGTGTCAGTGTTGGCAGAAGATTTTTTTTAAAAAAAACATGGGGCAAAGGAGGGGGAGGGAGGGGCGGGCCAGCCAGCCACGGGCCACTCAGAATGGCCTGACGGGCCAGATTTGGCCCCTGGGCCGGACTTTGGGCAGGCCTGGTGTAGATTGTAAGATTCTGTAGAAATGGATGTGCCTCAGGATTTGATTGTCCTGATGGGTAACTTGTTTTGTGGACAAGAAACTACCGTTAGGACACCATACCAAGAGACAGAATGATGTCCTATAGGCAAAGGTGCTGGAAAAGGTTGCATTTTATCCCCTTTATCTGTTCAATCATTACGCGGAACCTGACATATGGAAAGTCAGACTAGATTCAGACGAAGGAGTGAAAACAGGTGGAAAAAAACAATAATTTTAGATATGCATATGACACCATGTTACTGGCAGAAAGCAGCAATGATTTGAAGCAACTGTTGAGAAGAGAAACAACAAAGTTCCAAAGCAAGACAAAACTGACTATACAAGAACTACACAGGTTTAATGTTGACAGTGAAACTGAAATGAGATTTTATATATATTACCTTATTTCAGTAATGAATCGAAGTGGTGACTGCTGACAAGAAGTCAGAAAAAGATCAAATCTAGGAAAGGTTGCAGTGGAAAATATCATAAAAGTTTAAAGATGTGTCCCTGGAGACAAATGCCATCTACACCCTTGTATTTCTGATCTCCATGTACAGTAGGACCCCAGTGTCCCCTGGGAATTGGTTCCAGGCCTTCCCGTGGATAATGAAAACTGGATAAGAGAGAATGCCCAAATGTCCCCAAAACTGCTGTTTTGTGACAGTAGCTTGCTTTACAGCTGATGTTTGTGATAGTAGCTTCCTTTGCAGTTGCTGAATTATTTATTTACTTTTTTCTTCTGCCAACCGTGGATAACTGAATCGGTTGATAAAATGAATCAGTGGATATGGGGGTCCTACTGTATTGATGTGAAAGCTGGCCAGTCAAGAAAGCTGATGAAAAAAAATATTTATTTCAAATGTACCGGAAGGGAGTTCAGCCCTGGACAGCTATCATGATTCTCTGGGCAAAAAAGTAATGCTGGGAAAGTTGAAAGACAGCAGGAAAGAGGAAGTCCAATTTTGAGACTATATATGGACTAACTCCCCCCAAAAAGCATAGGCTAATGTCTACAAGAGCTGACTGGGACTGTTGAGGACAGGACATTTTTTTGAAATCTCTCATCATAAGACATGGTAGCACATAACAGCAACAACTTGCTGCACAGTCTTTGACTTTCAGTAACTTAAAACTAGAAACTTTTTACTTTTTATCTGCCTTTAATAAATTATAAAATTTTACAACTGTTTTGTTATTTTGGAGTAAGAGGGATTTTGGTACTAAAATGTAGGCATTAATTTCATCATCTTCTAGGAGCTTGTTTATTTTATGGTTACTTTTGGTAATTCCTTTTGGGGCAGCAGTGAGAGTCTGTGATCTGGCATAACATGAACACATTAATAGTAACAGAGCTATTTGTATTTGGCCTTTGCTCTTCACCAGTAGCTAGTTGAGTGTCTGAAAATCCTCAGTCATCCATGTTAGTTTATCTGGAAGTTGAGTCATAGCAACTGGACTTCTTTTTCTTGAGATTTAGAAACGTTTCGCTGCTCATCCAACCAGCTTCACCAGTTGCCATGACTCAACTTCCAGATAGTTATTTGAGTTCTTTCTGACCTAGAACTCTTATCTTCCAGCACTATCCCTCGTTTCATTTTAAACGTCTCATAATATGGGTTTCAAGATAAACAAAGTTCAGCAGGTGTTTTGCCATTGCCACCTTCTGCACAGCATGAACAAAAATTAGCCTGTGTCACAACAGTTGCCTCCTTTGCCAGTGTCATTTTCAGCTACCACTGCTGCCCAGTAGCTGCCTTGAAGAGAATGGATGCATCTCAGTTTAGGGTCTCAGCTGTGACCATTCTGTTTTGGGTGACTTGCAAGGGGTCCAGGTTTGGAATGGAGTCTGCCTTTCTGACATTACTTTCAGCTCAAACCCATTCATCACTTTGAGGGAGGATGTCTCTCTACATAGTGCTTAATATAATCCAACAACTGACTAGGAGTACAGTATGTTGTTCAGTCGTTCAGTCGTGTCCGACTCTTCATGATCCCATGGACCAGAGCTCGCCAGGCCTTCCTATCTTCCACTGCCTCCCGGAGTTTGGTCAAATCCATATTGGTTGCATCAATAACACGATCCAACCATCTCATTCTCTGTCGTCCTCTTTTCCTTTTGCCTTCGATTTTCCCCAGCATCAGGGACTTTTCCAAGGAGTCCTCTCTTCTCATGAGGTGGCCAAAGTACTGGAGCCTCAGCTTCAAAATCTGTCCTTCCAGTGAACATTCGGGGTTGATTTCTTTCAGGATGGATAGGTTTGATCTCTTTGCAGTCCAGGGGACTCTCAAGACTCTCCTCCAGCACCACAGCTCGAAAGCATCGATTCTGCGGCGATCAACCTTCTTTATAGTCCAGCTCTCACTTCCATACATCACTACTGGAAAAACCATAGCTTTGACTATCCTGACCTTAGTACAGTATAAACAAATGATAATTAACATGGATATACAGCAATATCGATGTCAATGAGGCTGGAAAAGCCTGTGTAAACACTTTTTGAGAAGGTAGTTGAAACATGTCTCTGCCCCCTACGGTGTTGGTGTCTCAAGGCGAAAGACCTGGAAGCTTCCAGTGGTGATATACTTCAGCATGAGGCGGGCATAGCATAGTTTGATGTATTCAACTGTATAATCAGCTCAGGTAATTTACTGAAGAATGAGGACTGCCCATGGCGACCTAAAGGTCAAAGATTCACTCCATGTTATGTTCTGTCAAGAAGCATCCAACTTAGAGACTCCAGTAGAGTTTTCAATGCGGATGAAATGTTTAAAGATTTTATTTGCTGCCCCCAAATAATTTTCCACGGCTGAGCAGGGATTCAGACCCAGATTTCCTGAGTCCTTGTCTTCCCTGCATCTAGTACAGCACATTAGCTACTCCCTAGTGAGAGTGTTGACATTGTTTGCAATACAGTATTTTCAGGCCCTAAATAATAATAATCATGTATCATCAAGTCAGTTCTTGATGACCTTTCCCAGGGTTTTCCAGGTAAAGAATACTCCGAAATGGTTTTTTTTCTGCCTTTCTCTTGGGGACTCCCTGGGTACTGTGTAGCTTGTCCAAGGCCACAGAGGCTGGCTGTACTTGCCACAGGCACAGTGGGGAATCGACTAACTGAAAGTGGGATATCGTGGAGTATCCTGGTGCTTGACCCCTCTAAGGGAAAGAAGGGCCTTTTTGAAAGATAAAGTAGTCTCTGACATGGAGGGGTAGGAGCATGGCCCTAAGATCTGTGAAAGCTGCCCATCCTGGTCTAAACATGCTTATTTTAACTTTGTGTAACATTTTCTGCTGGCTTTGTAGTTCCACATCGCCAATAGCTTTTAAATGGGCAGCACATCGCTACCAAGCAAATGGTACCATCACTCACATAGAGTCATGACAGCATGAGAACCCTATATGTGATGAGATAGGCCTGGAGAGTAACAAAAGTGCCACTGTATCTCATACAAGTTAAAAATGGGGAAATTGCTGGAGAAGGGCTTCAGGAAGCCACAAGTCCACATTTACCACCTTCCTCCTAGTCTACAGAAGCCATGTTTCTCATGAGTAACAGTGAGGGACTCAAATGAAGAAAATTAAAAACAGGAAAGAGATGCCCATAAGATATTTCTGTTCTTGTGCACCACTATATATAGCAGATACTGTGTATGTTAGAACAAAGACCAGGCTGGACTGAAGTAATCTACATGCATTTGAAAACGGGACAGGAGATTTCAGAATGTTCCCTTTTGCAAGAGGTAGTTATTTAGTCTTATCATAAAAAATTAAGACCCACTCTGGATGACCACAAATATGTCTGGAACAAAATGATAGTTACTTCAAAATGAGCTATCTTTTTGAATATTTAGCATCTGACCTCCTGCAGCCTCTTGTGTAATTCTGGTCTCTTCAATGGAACAAAGACAACTTTAATATTAATCCAAGTGCTGTTCTGGGAGATAAAATCTGATCATTTCAAAGCCTATTTAAATAATGTAGCTGTTTCCTGCTGCTAAGATCTGCAGCATTAATTCAGCCATTAATTAAAATTCATGTGGCAGGTTCCAACAGCTGGAAATAGAATTCGGCAATTAAGGGCTTTCTGAATTTATTGTGGATATTTTTATAGACCGTTGTCATCCATGTATGAGGGCGACTGTACCATAGTGTTATTATCGTGCTGCCTCCAATAAATAAATTGTTTCTGATGTGATGTAATTAACAAACCGTGGAAGTAAGCCTCCTCCAGATTCTAATGGGGCTAGAAAACACACACATACACACACACAGAGAGAGAGAGAGTTGGCAATGAGACTGAATTCAATGCAGACATCTGGGCATGTTTAGCGAGATTATGCTATTGTAGACTGGAGTGCCCATGTGAGCCAGGGTAGAATTATGCTGGAGTAGTTTTCCTTCTAAAACAGCAGGGTTAGTGAGTATTAAGTCTATTCTTGGCCATGACAGTGTTTATCCAAGTATATTCAGAGTGTTTTTCCAAGACACAGTATTTAGAGGAAATGTACTCTTTCTTTGTGCAAAGGGCTTCGAGTAGATTTCCACAAGAACTCAAAGGTTAATCATAAATGGGCAGATGATCATTTGGCAGAATTAGAAATGGGCCTAAAGCGTTTTGTGCCAAATCTCTTGCATGGTGCTGCGCGTAACCTCCCCTCTCCCACACCTGGCAGGGCCACTCACCCTCCTTGGTACACCACCAAGGTCCTCTTTCTCTGCCTGAGGAGACGGGGAAGGGCAGCCTGAGCTGCTTCCTGGACTGGCATGCCAGTGGCAAAGGAGGACCTCAGTGACATGCCAACAATGGTGAGTGGTCTTGCCAGTCATGGCGGGAGGTAAAGAGTGGGGTTCCCCAGGGTTCAGTACTGGGACCCCTGTTTTTCAACCTCTTCATAAATGATCTAGAAGTAGGAGTAAATAGCAAGGTAGCCAAACTTGCAGATGACACTAAATTATACGGGGTACTAAAAACTGAGATTGTGAGGAGCGCCAGAAGGTTCTCTTGACACTGGGGGAGTACGCATACCAGTGGCAAATGAGCTTCAACATTAGCAAGTGCAGAGTGATGCACGTTGAGGCAAAACAAAACCTAATTACATTTATAAACTGATGGGGTCTGAACGCTCCACAACAAAACCGTAAAGGAACCTTAGTGCAGTGGTGAACACTGGAGCTGTTGCAAATGACTGGGTTTTGAAAAATGCCCCCTGCAGCCAAAAACAGCTGTGGGAAGATGTCTGTTCTCTAAAGCATGCAATGAGACTTTAACAGTAAGTGGTTTAAATATCTGTCTGCAGAGCCAGAGTTTGGGAGTTAGATTCTCCACTGTTTCTTCTAAGGAAAAGCTAGCCTGTGTGGCCTTGGGGAGGCTGCATAGTTCCAGGGCGCTGCAGAAGGGCAGACTAAACCACGTCTGAGTATTCTCTACTTAAAAATCCATGGAAAAGGTCTCTACAAATCAGAATTGACTTGAGGGCCTGCAATTATTATTATTATTAAACAAGTTCAAAATTACAATGTTAATATAGAAAGTGACTGGGTAAATTATAGTGAGTAAACATTACCTCTTAAAAGACTTCCCCCTTTTT
The DNA here is from genome assembly GCA_037367245.1 of Phrynocephalus guinanensis. Taxonomy (NCBI): domain Eukaryota; kingdom Metazoa; phylum Chordata; class Lepidosauria; order Squamata; family Agamidae; genus Phrynocephalus; species Phrynocephalus guinanensis. The sequence continues at coordinate 95,281,598 of CM074732.1, forward strand.
GTAACCAGCAGAGAGAGAGAGAGAGCGCATATTTTTTTCTGTCTATAAGATGCCTCCCTGTACAAGACTATCTCCATTTCCCCAACCCAAAATTACAGTTTCATAACCACACAGTTCTGTCTTTGGCTTCCTTCCATGTATAAAACGATCCTCAATTTCTAGTCTAACAATTTTAGACAAAAAATATATGGTAGTCTTATACATGGGGAAATACTGTATATTATCAAATCTATAGCAATAGTCAAATAGGACTGATTTATCTCCCCTTAGGCTAGAATCTGGAGCTAGTAAGATATTCGGTTTCTGCTGAGTCGAAAGTTCTACCAATGTAATGTGAGATCACATCATTTCTGCAAATCCTGCTGTTGGGAAGCAAGATACAGGATTTCTTGGATAGCATTGCTTGTACAAGCAGCATAAACCTTTGTGGCTGAACTGTCTGAACTTTGTGCACAGCAAAATAGAATTCTGGCCTAAGCAGAATCCTACCCCAGTAAAACAAGTTATTCCAGCACAATCTGATGGATTGCTTATGTCAGCCAAAATAAAATATGCTTTTCAGTACTGCAGATATGTTTAAATTTTTTGTTTGTTTGTTTTACTAAAGCCGCTTGAATACAGAATCCTTTATTTCCTTGGTAATTGCACACAGCAAAACCAATCGAATTATGTATGAATTGTCTAAAATAAAATTCAAAAGCTCTGTACATCTGTAAAGCTAAACAGCTCTGTACTTTTCTCTTTGAAAATGTAGCCATGTGACTTCTATGCAAAAGCTATCAGGTTCTGACAAAGTTCAAAATGAAAGCTAATTTTAAAAATTATTTAAATCTAGCATGATTAGTTTTTTTACTGTCTGGAACAGTTATTTAGTCTTAAAGTTTAGCAAAGTTTCTGACTGTTTGGCTGTAGGTCATTCTTTCATTTCTGTAGACTTATTTCCCCTTCTTGTGGAGTAAGAAAAAGATTCATACAGGAGTATTTATTTGCTTATTCGACACATTACCACCAAATTAATGCAAATATTCATCTCATTAAAAAGTTAAGCATAAGATCCCTTACCACAATATGTGAACATGGTTTAACAGGTAACATACAGAGCTGCCGAGCTGCCATCACTGTTACATTTAAAAAAGAAAGTTAGACAAAGACATAACTTTGTTTTAGTTTACAATAGGAAAACTGTGACTGAGGAAAACACTTTTGTCTAATAAATGTAAAGATGGTACAAACTCGCTGTTCCAAATCACACCCTCCCCGAAAACACCATCCAAAATTACCATACCAACACACAAAAAGATGTGTACTGCCCAGATGCCTAGATGTCTTGTGCACATCCCATTTCATCAGATCTCAGAAGCTAAGCAGGGTGGGCCCCAGTGGCGTAGCTATAGGAGGACAAGAGGGGCAACAGCCCCCCTGCAGTAATCTGGGGTTATCAAATTGATGTTATATGACCATAAGAAAGAAAACACACTGTTAGTACCTTTGCAAGATTGCTAACAGTGGTGGTGAAGACATAACTAGAGTGTTGTAAATGGGAAGATTTAATAGCTTCTCCTCAGGAGGGATAATTACCCAGGGGGTATCAGCAGAAGTCAAGACAAAAGGGAGATAAGAATTGTAAACATTAACACCTTGTTTACCAAAACAAATGCAGAAGTTTGCAGACACTCTACATAAGGTTTAAAATAGCTGAACTGCTGAACTAATAAATACTAAGTACTAAATGGACGAAAGTAAAATTTGTTTATTTATTTATTTATTTTGAATATTTTACCCCACCTTTCTCTTTGGAAAAGAACCCAAGGTGGCTTACAATAATGAGAGGCAATATACAGCCTAGAACATTAAGACATATTATTCAAGTTAAAAACAAGGAATTAGAAGAGGCATCTTAGAACATTAAAAGGTAACATTAAAGCTACAAAGAGCACGCAAAAAGAACAACATCCATTATGAAGGTTGGAAACTAACATGGTGTTCTTATGAAATCACTCAGTGTAATCATGCATGGTAATCCATATAAAAGTAAAAGGCGGATCTTGATGGACCCTCTTGATTTTATATGATTTTTGCATGGGCTCCTTCCTAAATCACCATCAAATCACACATCTCATTCATGTCCAAATACTACATAATAATAATCAAGCATGATTCCACAGTGGTGCAAAAACATGGATTCATTGCACAGATCCTTCTCATTTCATATGATTTTTAAATTGGATCATGATAAAACCACTATCACATATACAGCCTATCTCTGCCCACAGATTGCATACCAAAATCATGGGTCTGTCAGCGCATGGCTTCACAATGGCACAAAAACTTGAATCCAAGGCATAGATCCACACAGATCTACCTGATTTTTATCTAGGAACACCCCAAACCAATCTCATATCATAAAATCCATCCTTACACACAGACTGCACACCCAAAATTAGGGGTCCGTAAGCACATGGCTCCACAGTAGTGCAAAAACATGGATCCAAGGCACAGATACACACTGATCTACCGGATTTTTATTCAGGATCACCCCAAACTGCTCTCCCATCATAGGCCCCATCTCAGCTCACAGATTGCACACAAAAATCATGGGTCCATCCGTGCATTGCTACCCAGTGGGGCAAAAACATGGATCCAAGGTGTGGATCCACACATATCTAACTGATTTTTATGCAGAATCACTGTGGTGCCATGTCCAATCTGTGTGCAAAGGTGAGGCCTATGATGGGAGAGTGCTTTGTGGGTGATCCTGGATAAAATCAGGTAGATCCATGAGGACCTCTGCTGAAGATCCATGTTTTTGTGCCACTATGGAGTCATGTGCTGATGGAGCCATGATTTTCTCTCTTTTTTGGTGCAATCTCTGGGCACAGATGGGGCCTATGATGTGACAGTGGTTTTATTATGATCCAGTGTGAAAATCAAATGAAATCAGGTGGCTCCATGCTGTGTGTCCTTATTTTTGCACCACTTCACGGCCATGTGCTAGAGAGGACCCTTGATTATTAATGTGCGGTTTTGGGACATTAATAAGATGTATGATTTGATGGTGATTTGGGAAGGATCCCATGCATAAAAATTACATGCAATCAAGAGGATCCATTCTTGATTTCAATAATCCACCTTTTTACACAGGCCCTCATTTACAATACACCAGTTCAAGCTGGCCTAGAAGGCTGCTGATGTGAGCCTGGCTCTAGCGGAGCTTCGAGGACTGGGGGAACAGTACTGGGAAAGGAGGGGACCCCTGCCTTGGCAAAGAGGAGCTATGCCATCACAGGGCTTGTCCAAGATGTGCCTGTGTGTTTGGGGGGGGGGGAAGATCCCCACCAGATATTGTGGGCTAATCTCAACCCTTATCAATGGCTGCCCTGCTGTCGGGAGGCTTCTCAGCTAGGGTTGCCTGACTCCATGCTGGATTGAGTTGTCACTGGATTGTTGGCACTTAACAGGAGGGAGTGCAAAAACTGACTTTGTCCCCAGGTGCTGAAAACCCTAGCTGCGCCACTGGTCGGCCCTGGCTAGTACCTGGATGGGTGATCGCCAGGGAATACCAGGTGCGGTAGGTGCCTGGAGTAGGAACTGGCAAGCCACTCCAGTATTCCTGCAAAGAAAACTCCATGGACATGGGACCGCGAAGAGTTGGACACAACTGTAACGACTCAACAGCAACAATACATAAGTATAATTCTATGGTACCTCATTACGTTCCAGTCCATCGCTGAAATCCAGTAGTAAGTCTCAAGTAGAGTAGACCTATTGAGTCAGTGGGGATGTTGTGAATCAATTGTTCTGGAAGTGCCATTGATTAAGTGCCTATGGATATGAATCTTGAATTCATCTGCTGAAGCCCTGTATTGTAGGCAAACTTTCCCCTTCTGTTCTGCCCTTAGATGATGTCTACCCATGTCCCAGCAGCAAGACGGTAAGTGGTTTCCCAACCTGGGGGGTCAGGAACCCTTTGAGGGTTGAACTATCATTTCACAGGAGTCACCATGAGCCAGTGAAGAAAAAGGCACAAACAGCTTGTGTCTGGAGGGGGGAGGAAAGGGGGGGGGGAGTGAGTTGCAGCTTGATAGGTTGGAAGGGATGTCAGTCAATGGCACTGGAGGCTGCAATTGGCTGAGGGTGCCTGTTGAAGGAAGTTCTCTATGGCCCCTGTGACAGTGGCCTGCCAAAGGGGGCTTGTGGCCTCTTCCAAGAAGGGCAAGGGGTCACCACAACATGAGGAACTGTATTAAAGGGTCATGGCATTAGGAAGGTTGAGAACCACTGCACTAAGAAGAAAAGATGGAGTGTGTGTGGATTGATTCAATATAATATAAGCACATCTGATCTTGCCTGATTTTGGAAGCTGAGCAGGGTCAGCCCCTGGTTAGTACTTGGATGTGAGACCACCAGGGAATACCAGGTGCTGTAGGTGCCTAGAGTAGGAAATGGCAAATCACTCCAGTATTCCTGCCAAGAAAACTCCATGGACATGGAGTCACGAAGAGTCGGTCATGACTATAATGGCACAACACAAACAGTACATTCAGAATGATATACAGTGGACCCTTGTATAGGAAACGGTTTGTATAACATAAAATCTGTACAACATAAAAAATTCCAGAGATAGGGGAAATTTGCTTAACAGAATCTTCTATGGGGCAAATCTGTAGAACATAAAAATGGCCGCAATTAGGGATTACAAGGAACCACTATACAGTAGTACTGTATATGTATTCCAAAGCATGGCAACTTCTATCCGATTGCAAAGCCGTCTGTATATCAGTCACACTAAACACTGAAGCAAATGGATAGACTGGGGGTAAGTGAGCAATGTTTGTGGTATCCATAGGACTGGTGGCACAGCCCAACCCCAGTTATAAAAAACAAGGAATTGTTCTCAAATAAATGTGTGTGGAACTACTTTTAGCTGCAGTGCTGTTTCAGCCAGGAGCCAGGCAGGTGAACTCCAGTAGGGTGATCAGAGAATGGTGATGATGGACAGAGCTTGGCAACTGTAAAAGATACCTGCAAGGCAGGTATCAAAAAGTCACGCTGCACTGTCTGGAATGTCCTTTTCAGTACAACTGCTAAAGGAGCTCCGACCTGCTTTTCATTTGGAGACTGAAAAATAATCCTAGATTTCTCAATTTAAAAGCTGTGTCAATCGTACTGTCCCTAGTTAACAACTGTTTTATATAAAACAGTAAAAAATAATTTTAAATTATTTCCAAGATTTTAAAAATATATTAAATAAAATCTCTTAAATCTGAGGTGCAGACCAACGGTAATGGCATCTTGAGTTTCTTCTCCTCCTCTCTTTCATATGTAAAGCCTGAACTCAAGGATGGACCAAAAACAATGCAATATGAACTAATTGTGGTAAGGGTCTGATTTGTCTCTGTTTTGAGAGGTTGATCTGTTGTGAGGTCCATGTTTGCCATATTATAATAAGTATCCCTGCCGTAGAAATGGACGCAGCACCTATCAGCCAAGTACAACTAAATATTTTTATTATTTTTCAGTCCCTTGGCCATTATCCAAGCTGTATTGAAGTTGCTCACTCACCCCTGCCTCCTCCCAGCGGGTCAAAAGAAAGGAAACCACCACTGCCATCTGCTGATCAGTTTGGGGTTCTACAAATAGTAAAGAAATAGGATAGTGACAGGTGTTACTGTATTTTCCCAATTGGAGTATCTCAAGATATAGAAGCCATTAATGTACAAAGGCAACTGATGAATTCATAGTAAATCTGGTAATTAAAATGAAAATTGAAGCCATGGGAAAGGTGAGAGAATAGAAGTTTTAAGAACCCACTACTGGCAACATATGGGTGTAATTTTAAAAAGCAGGTTGGAGACATAGTTAAGATGTCTAAAATGGCTCTAAATTAAAATCATTGCCTAATAAAAAAGATGCCAGGTATCCCTTCTGCCTCCTTCCTCCTGTAATTTAATATATAACTTGAATCCTTTCCTCCAGCATAATTTAGATTTCCAAACCTTGGATGATTGTACTACTGGGTAATGGAAATACATCTTGATTTAATTCAAGGCTCTACCTAAGTGTGTTCCTAAACATGAACAGTCTAAAGGCATATTATACAAGCAAAATGAATCTTTGTGGTCTCAGTACTCTGTTCTTGTTACATGCTGCTAGGCTGCATCCATCTTGTGTCAACTCTAGCAGTGTTTTGTGAAATGTTTAGGGAAGTTTTTTTTTACTAGTGCCATGCCACCCATGCATTTGCATGGCAAAGTGTGGATTTGAACCCCAGTCTTCTGAGTCATTTTCAGTCACTCTGCACTACATTGACTTTCCACAGTTTACCAGGGCACTCTTATTCTACTGAGCCAGGCGCACTGCAACGTGGATGTGCATTTTTGCCTTGAACAGGACAATATCCATGTCGGAGCACTTGTCTGAAGCAAGAGGCTGACCCCCCCCCCACACACACACTTCTTGGTTCACAAACTACGCAGAGCTACAATGATCAGAACTGACTTCCAGGTAAAGGTGTCTTAAGAGGGAGGAACATATGAATCTGATTCTTTCAAACTGCTTCCTTTATTAAGACAGCAGCACACTGACCAGTTTTGGTGTCACATCAACCATTCCTGAAAATCTTTTGCTATCACTAGTCTCCTGCATGGGAAGGTTGTTTTAATTATGAAGGTGGGTTTTACAAAATAATTGCAGATCTTTCCTGTTTCCCAAGCTTTTCAGGGTTGAATCGTCCAACTTAGGGATGTACACGAAATGAAAAATGAAATGCTGTTTCATCGCTTCATTACATAACAAAACAAAAAGAAACAAAGAATCAGTATTTCATTACAGATGAAACAAAATGGTGGGTTTTTTCCATGTAAATAAACTGTTTTGTCTCGTCTCTAAAACAGCTACGGCTCCCTTATCTGCTGGGTTTGGAGGACCTGTTGCCTCCGCTGCTGCCACTGAAGAGCCACTGCCGTGGTCGGAGAGGGTGAGCAGACCCAGCAGGAGCCCTTGCCGCCTCCGCTGCCAAAGACAAGAGGGTGAGCCGGCCCAGCGGGAGGCCTTGCTGCTGCGCTGCTGCTGCCACCAAAGAGCAGCAGCCGTGGCCAACGAGGAAAGGGCGGATGGACCTGGCAGGAGGCCTTGCCACTGCACCGCCGCTGCCACCAACAGGAGAGCAAGAGAGCTAAACGGGAGGCCTTGCCGCTGCCGCTGCCGCTGCTGCCACCAAAAAGGAGAGGGCGAGAGTGGGCCTGGCAGGCCGGCCTAGGCCTGCTGCCACCGCTGCTGGACCCCCCAAAAGTAACGAAGTGTTTCGTTTAACATTTTGTTTCATATGAATTTTGTTGACGTAAATTGTATGAAACGAAATGAAATGTGTGTATGTGTGTGTGTGTGTGGGGGGGGAAATGGAATGAAACAAAATACCATTTTTCCATTTCATGCCCACCCCTAGTCGAACTATATCTTGGCCAGTTTACGCTCTTCTGTTTTAAACTCCCAATTACAAGTGTGAGCATCTATTTATCTCTTAGGTATAACTCAAGCAGAGTTACATCCACAGTCAGAATTGTTAGGAAACCAATACTCAAATTAATCTTAAGTTATATATGTTTGTGGAGAAAGTGTGTGTATGCTTATGTGTAGCTTTTAAATCAATTTGTATTGTACAGTCTATGTAAATATATATGCAGTAGACAGACAGACAGACAGACAGGAAATTAGATAAGATACCTTTTGACATGGCCATTTGGGTGGGGGTTGAATGCAGCCATTCTTGCATGTGGAAAGAGCCCCAGGGAACTCTCTGCAGCTCACACAGGCTCTTAAATCCATAGTTAGTGTGGAGCTTGCAAAGAATATCAGGGCAGAAGACTGTCCTTTCAGAGCTCCTGAAAGCAGCCCTACTCTTTCAGTGAAACGGCTAAGAAAAAGAAGCGCAGCAATCTTACCTGTATGTAAGCGATGGGTGGGCATTTTTTAGTGAGTGTCTAGAACCTTACATGGCTTGTCCCTTCCTTCCTGCCAAAACTTAAAACCTTAAAAGTGCTCAGCTGGATAGTATGGCCCATCCTAAAAGCAAAAAAGGCAAGAAGAATTTATTTTACATGTTAAAAGGATGCAAGAGCTTTTCCAAAATTGAACTATGGGAAGGCAGGATTAACAGTTTATTTCAAGCACATGGACTATCCAAAATGTGATCCTTTAAGAAAGCTATTTGCCTCTCATTTAATTCACTTAAGTTAGGAAGAAACATGTAATAGAGTAAGGTTTCTTGTTATTTGTTTTCAAGTTAGAAATATTGCTGCAAGTAATCTCTGTATAGAATAAATCTTTTTTTTAATATAAACCAGTAACGTGCCTGAGTACCTGAGTTTTAAGGTAAGCTTGCATGAATCTCACAAGTCAGGCAGGAGTCACTGAAACAAACCTACATTTTGTTTAAGTCAGTAAAAAAAAGGAAATTAACATCTCCAGAAGTTAAAATAATTCTCTGACTGCAGTTAAGTGATTAATATACTTGCTGGGTAGAGACGCTCCCTTTCTAAACTGTGTCCATCACAGCCCATAACAAGATATGGGAGACAAACACTGAATTGCTGTCAGCTACAAAACCACTCTTCCTCCTTTTTCAGGAGGCCTGGCACAGACTTTCGTGCACGTAATTCTCTGATCTGATCTTCCTGCTCTGCAATTAGCTCCAGTGTGGTGGGAAGGTAGGCAAAGGCACCTTGTATATACAGATTACCTTTTCATTGTCAGGTGCACTGTTCAAACAAGGATCCTATATGGTTGGCACACATTTACGGAAAGATCAAAATAAGGAAAGGTGAAGAAATCTTGTTTGTTTATTTTCAGAAGGAATAATGTACTTGCCAGTCCCAGTAAGCATGCTAAAGCTATGAATATTCACAGGTCAAGCCACTGGTTCAGTATCTAGAAGCAGTGCATCTTTAAGAGGAAAAAAAGAATGTTTGTTTTAACACAAGTGATGTCTTAGGGCGTTTATACACAACCCCTAAACTCCGGGGCACATGGCTCCCAGCTCCGGAGCTTAAAAATGTTTACCCACCAGCTCCGGAGTTAACAGGAAATTAAGTGCGACCCTGCCCACTTTAGCGCGTCCCAGCGCAGCTTTCAGGTACCTGCTTTTTGGAGGTGAATATTATTTGATCCGGTGTAAGGATAGTGAGTGCGGGGCTCTCCTTGCTTCTGTTTGTTGTTTTTTGGCTCCCACCCCTTTAAGAGCTACTTTTACAGAGACGAGAGGCAGAACGAGGTGAGCGGCTTGTTTTTCTTTCTCTTTTTCTCTCTCCCCTCACGCAGCCAGCAACCAGGAAGTGCGGAGGGGTTGGGAACGCCCGAAGAGCGACGAACCCCTATGATCTCTGATCCAAATTTAAGTGGCCAGCGGATCTTAGGGGTCGTGTAAAAAGGCCCTTACTCTCTGTTCTGTGAATTGACTTGCTTTCATTTTTTTTCAATTGATCAGTTGGGAGGCAGCATGACCAGGTCTTAGGAGAATCAAGATTACATTCCCACTAAGTCATCACATTTACTGTGTGAATTGGCCTGAACTACAGCTCTGGGTTGCTGTGATGATGAAGTGGGGATGAGGAGACCCACATATGGCATCTTCAACTTGGTATAAGAAAGACAGAAGATAAGACAGAAGATAAATTTAACAAAACCAGGCACAGACACAAAAGGGGGGGGGGGAGCAAATCTTCTATATCCTCTCCTTCTTCCAGCAAACAAAGACCCTCCTTTCTAGGAAGATAGTTAAGAAGTACCGTAAATTGCTATTAGGAAGAGGTTTTCATTTTTTTAAGATACCTGTTTAAATATTTGTTTTAAATATTTTTAAAATCATTTTAAAGATATTTCAGGAAGAACATTTTAAGTAGAGATTGGCACGAAATGAATTTTTTTCAATTTCATTTTTCATTTTTTCATTTTGTTACAGAACAAAATGAAAAACAAAGTGCCCTTTAAAAAAGGAAAGGAAAGGAAACAGAAATTTTTGTTCCATTCCATTTTGTTTTCATTTATTATGTATTTTGACAACCGCCAATCTCGGTGCTTGTCAAAATAAATAATAAATAATAAGCACCAGCCAGCCGGCCCTGCGTGCCAGCTGGTCAGCATGAATTTTTTTAAAGCGTCTATCGGTCTGTTTGGTGATTCGTGCTTGTTTTTTTAAAAAAAAGCACTGACCGACTGGGTTGGCTGGCTGTAAAAAACATTAAAAAAATGAAAAATGAAAAATGAAACAAAATGAAAAATGAAATGAATTTTTTACAAAATTGTTTCATTCCAAACAAAATGAAACAAAAAACAAAATGAAAAATGAAACAAAATGCCATTTTAGCATTTCATGCCTATCTCTAATTTTAAGCTTGATACGGTTGCATTTTAAAATCTTTTATTGCATCTTTAGTTGTTATAGTAATATGTGCTCATACTTACTGTTCATCTCCAAGAATTCTTCAATTAGAAATAAAAACTGATACATTGTAGGTATATCACTACTAGTAATTGCATTATGCTCCTAGTTCACATTGATAGAACTTTGTTTGATTTCATAAAATCATGGTTCTATTCAAACTGGTGAGTTCTGTTATGTCCTCAAAATTCTTACAAAGCCCAAATGGCTTCATTTTGGGTTAAATTGGAGAGGCATTTGTCCCACTTTTTGGTGTACTTCAAGGGCTGACAGACTCTATTTTTCTGGGAATCAGATGACCTGACCGCTCGAATGTTCCAATCCGCCCCTACAGCGCCCCTATTCGCACCATTGCAAGTCCCTACCAAGGTCTTCTACTTATTTGGTGTGGGAAGGTGCATTGCATTTTTGTCTATTTTCCAGTATGTTTGATCATTGGTATGGACCAAAATTGAGTCTTACAGCTGTCAAATCTGCCAAAGGGCCTCTTACTGCCAATTTCTGGTACCATGAAGTGGCTTGTTTATTAAGCCACTTCACAGTACCAGAAAGTGCCAGCAGAAGGAGCCCAACAAAATATGGTCATTTGAGGTTGGCACATGCCATTTAGATGTAGGGATTGCACCAAAATGCATATTGCTCCTTCCTCCAAACTCAGGCAACCCTATTTAGACCATGTCAGCCTGCTCCCAAGGGGCCATTGTAGTTGCAGCATTAACCTACTGGTCTCTTTCTAGACTTAGGTTTACCGGGCAAGAAATATTAACTATAAAACCAGAACAAAAACCAAAATAAATCACTTTGCTGACTTTGCCAAAAATAAAATAAATATTCCAAGCATGGTTGTAAAAGAGACATTAGTTGAAACTGCATGTATCCCCCTTCTCTCCTGTAATTGTGTACCACGCTGTCATGGTTACTGATTGATCAAGATTAATATTGGCAAAACTGATGTTCTGTCAATTGCTGGGGACAATTGCGAGCTGAAGAGCAGAAAGCACTGCCGAGCAGCTAATAAGTGGCCATTCTTCAGTCGTGCAGCCCTCGGAATAGGTTCTTACAGGGAGAAAAGAAAATTCTATTGGTTTCAACACCTGGTTGAGCAGCTCAATAGGGACAAAATTGAACGTTAGAGCAGAATCATTATTTATTTCATGGCTACATCTTTATTGCACAGTCAGTCTGAAAATGAAAGTTATTCCAATGTGAATCAGGTTCACCCCAGCATTTCAAAGGTTTCTGTGGGAAAGAAGGAGACAGAGAAGGAGGGGCACGAAGGAAGGGTCTTTCTTTACACATAATCTCAGGTGTTTCCATCTGAATGGATTTGGGGAGGGGCTTTGTTTTCATACAGGTGTTTACAACATACCGGATTAATGAGAGCAGCACCAAGAGAGCAAACACACACACACACACACACACACACACACACACTTGTAAGATAACTCCACTCCCTGGCTAACCAGGGAGTTGTACTCCACAGGACAAAGCTGCGCTCTGAGTCAGGTAGTGACCACCACTAGTGTGCCAAGTGCTTAAGACAAAAGATCATGTGAGAAGAAAGCTAGCAATAGCAGCATCCAGACATTGAAATCTTACCTTGGATGTGGTCGTTCCACAATTATGGGCCTTTTTACACGACCCCTAAAATTCAGACCAGAGATCTTGAGGGTTTGTCGCTCTCCCTGCGTTCCCACCCCCTCCACACTTCTTTGTTCTGTCTGCATGAGGGGAGGCAGAAAAAAAGGGAGAAAAGAATGCACTCTTACCTCCGGAGTGCTGGTGGAAGTTGCTCCGACCCCCGTCACTTCCTGGTTCCTCTTAAAGGGGTGGGAGGCAAAAAAACAACAAAAAGAAGCGAGGAGAGCCCGGCACTTTCCGCATCAAAATTTTTCACTCTCCCAGAGCAGGTACAAGAAAAGTGCGCTGGGACACGCTTAGGTGGGCATGGTCGCACTTAATTTTCTGTTAGCTCCAGAGCTGGTGGGGAAACATTTTAAAGCTCCGGAGCTGGGAGCCATTTGCAGCAGAGCTTAGGGGTCGTGTATAAATGCCCTATGTTGTGTTACATCCCAATCCGTTGCCAAGGGCTTGAGCCAATAAGGTATTGTCTTTCCAGTACTGTACCCTATTTCTAAAAGAAGTGGTGCACATGTGGCTTGATCCTCCTCCTCCTGCTGCTGCTGAATGCTGCATTTGACATGGAAATTGTGGCTTCAATTATGCTGGAGGCCCTCATTGTGCCTTAATAGGAGAATCCAATGTCAGATAATGAACTGGGAATTAGAGATGGGCACGACTTGAAAAATTTTTTTTTCGAGTTGTCGTTAGTCGGGCCGGTCCCGTTTCGGCTCGTTTCCGGTTTTCGCGAAAATTCGCAAAAATTAGTCGGTTCGTTTTTTCATTTTTTCATTGTCGTTAGTAGAGATGGGCACGACTTAGCGGTATTCCCGTTTCCATTTCCGTTACTCGTTTCCGTTACTCTACGGAAACGGTAACGGGAATTACTCCACCAGACTTCGAGCTCGAACCGACGAACGAACAATTTGGTCTGATTTGTCGTGCTCGTTACTTGCATCGCGGCGACCGCGCAGTGCCAAGCGGCACAGAAAAAAAGTTTTTAAAAGTTAAAAAAAAACCCCGATTCCCGGCCCTAAAACTAGGCGAAAACTGTCTGAGGGCACCTACCAGGCCAGAAGGGTGTTTTATTTGGGGGGGGTTCCCCGCCCCCCCTCTCCTTGGCTATTGCTACTGCTGCGCTGCTGGTACCAGGCTGGGAGGGCGCATCCATTTGCCATGCAGTGCGGGGGATCCAAAATGGTGACCGCAATATTTTTTTTGAAATCGTTGCCCAAAACCCCACCAAAGCACCACAGAAACATGCGAAAATTAGCTATTTTAAATGCTTGAATTTTTACAGTAGCATCAGTGGGTTTTTCTTGCAAAAAAAAGTTTCCGTTGATTTTATTTTATTTTATTTTATTTTATTACACCTGCGCATTCGCAATGATGGGCTCGCCCATGGGAGTGGACCATGCAAAGTTTTGGAGCCATTCCACCAATCGCATGGCCAGGTTTTGCTGACTGTACCAGGCTGGGAGGGCGCATCCATTTGCCATGCAGTGCGGGGGATCCAAAATGGCGACTGCAATATTTTTTTTGAAATCGTTGCCCAAAACCCCACCCCACCACAGAAAACATGCAAAGCACCACATTTTAAACATGCGAAAATTAGCTATTTTAAATGCTTGAACTTTTTACAGTCCAGCAGCAGTGGGATCCAAAATGGCGACCGCAATATTTTTTTTTCTTGCAAAAAAAAAAAAGTCTCCGTTGCTATTTTTTTATTTTATTTTATTTTATTTTATTTTATTTTATTTTATTTTTTTTTTTTACACCTGCACATTCGCAATGATGGGCTTGCCCATGGGAGTGGACCATGCAAATTTTCCACCAATCGCATGGCCACTTGGCCAGGTTGACCACAGAGACTTCTGGGATGTGCCAATCGGGCATAAACAGCCCACTAATCGTAGCCCAAACCCGAACCCTAAGCCTAAGCCATACGCCAGTACACTGTCCTTCTAAGTGGGTCAGAGAGGCACCCAGATGCACCCCAATACTCACCCTAACCTCACCCGTAACTAGCCTAACCCTAGCGCTTGCGCTAACACATCTTAACCCTAAGCCAGATCTACTTGCATTGCACTACATGCAAGTACGTGAGACACAGCGGGTGCAAAGAGTCTGCCAGTCCGTCACTTGTGGCTCTGGCTGACTCCTGCAGCTCCCTCCAGGAGCCCGCTACCCCCCCCCAAACCAGTACTAACTACAATGAAAAAACGAAAAAACGAACCGACTAATTTTTGCGAAATTTCGTGAAAAACGGAAACGAGCCGAAACGGACTGCCTCCGACACACGACAACTCGAAAACGTCATTTTCCTGAGTCGTGCCCATCTCTAGTCGTTAGTACTGGTTTTGGGGGGGGGAGCGGGCTCCTGGAGGCACCTCTGTGGGGTGGGTGCCTCCTCTGTCCCGCTATAAAGGGAAAGTGGGCTCCTGGAGGCACCCGTGGGTGCCTCCTGCCACTAGGAAGGGGAAGCAGGCTCCAAGAGAGACCCCTCTACATGGGGGTCTCCCCTCCTCACCTGCTGCTGCTGCAAAATGCTATGCAATAGCCATATGGATATTGCATAACAGAATGTGCAGACAGTGAGACCAGTGAGAGTGATAGCGTCATGCCCGCCCTTCACAAGGCTCTCGCACCACCATGTCTCACACAGAAGGGAATTGTACTTGCTGCGTGTAGTGCAATGCAAGCAAGTAGATCTGGCTTTAAGGTGGCTTAGTGCAATGGCTAGGGTTAGGCTAGTGACGGGTAAGGTTACGGTGGGCTAGTGGGTTGCACCTCTGGGTGCCTCTCTGACCCACTAAGAAGACAGTCTGTGATGTATGGGTACGGAGTCAAGGGTTAGGGTTAGGGCTAGGGCAGGTTTTAGGGGGCTTTTTGGCACATCCCAGAAGTCTCCATGGCCAAGTGGCCATGCGACTGGTGGGATGGCTCCAAAAATTTGCATGGTTGTCCACTCCCACATGGCTGGCCACTCGGCCAGCCCATCATTGCGCACTGCGCAGGTGTAAAAAAAAATAAAAAAAATAAAATAAATGGAGGACAGAGGAGGAGAGGAGAGACATTTTGTTGCAAGAAAAAACCCACTGCTACTGTGAAAAACTGTTTGAAAATTTTGGTGTTTTCAATGTGTAGCCCTGCAACTGTAATCGCGTGTAGTGGTATGGGGCGGTATATAAGCAGAACACTTTGCTTTTGCTTTGCTTTTGCTTGTGTGTTTTTGGACCACGATTTCAAAAACAATATTGCGTTTGCCGCCCCATTTTGGATCCCCCGCCCGCACCGCATGGCATGGCGAAATGGCAACTCGAGTCCGGCTGCCCAGGACGGGGGGGAGGCGGGACCCCCCCTCCAGAAACCACCCCTCCGGTAGGTGCCCTGCGCCCTTAGTCAAGCAGGCATTTTTCCGCCTGCTTTTTTGGCCCGGGAATGGGTGGGGGGAGAGTTTAAAAGTTTTTTCCTGTGCTGTCCGTGCCGCTTGCTTGCGCTTTAATTGCGGGCGGGCGGCGGCGAGACTGGGCTTTTTGCTGGCTGCGAGCCTGCGGCGAGTCCCACCAGAGCAGCCCAGGACGGGGGATAAGGGGGGAGGCCGGGGACCTCCAGAAACAACCCCTCTGGTAGGTGCCCTGAGGCATGGCAGGCATTTTTCCGCCTGCTTTTTGGCCGGGAACCGGGTTTTTTTAACTTTTAAAAACTTTTTTTCTGTGCCGCGTGGCATCGCGCAATCGCGCGATGCAAGGAACGAGCACGACAAATCAGACCAAAATTGTTCGTTCGTCGGTTCGAGCTCGAAGTCTGGCGGAGTAATTCCCGTTACCGTTTCCGTAGAGTAACGGAACCGAGTAACGGAAACGGAAACGGGAATACCGCTAAGTCGTGCCCATCTCTACTGGGAATATTTAAATATGGCAATGGGTTATCTGGCTCTGTATGTTTGTTTTACTCTGCTTGGCTTGGCGATTTTTTTCCAGGAGATCTCCTCAAACATCATGGTTACAAAGTTCCTTGGTGAACTTTCAAAATGGAGTTGGCCATGTATTATCCAGGGGGTAAATTATTTCCCCCCCTCTGTTGTCATTGTTGGTGGTGGTGGGCTTCTGACTGTAATGTGAAATTGCTGTGAGGGGTTGTGACTTTTTTAAAAGTGGAGGCACCAATGTATTTATGTCCTCTTAAATTTGCCCTCTTCAAAGCCCCTCTTAAATTGGTCCAAGCAAGCTTCCTGGCTCCATGCAAAGCAGGTTAAGTCATAAAATAAAATAAAATAAAATAAAATAAAATAAAATAAAATAAAATAAAAATACCCTTAGGAACTATCCTCTTGGTGATTTTCTGGCATTTACATGAGGTAACTCCAAAGCCTTGTTCTCATTAACTCTGTGTGAGGAAAAAAATACATTTCTGTCTTCCAAGAAAAGTCAACATCATTTTTCTTTCAACTCTGCTTCATTACAAGTAGTCTTTGCTCTTATGTGGTGAAACTGTGTTTATCCTCCATAATTCAGCTAATCTTTTCTTCTCCCTGCAGTAAAGGGACAGACATGCAAATCAGTTCCCATCAATTTTGTGTGTGAAAAGGAAAGTCAAGAGGGTTGGGGGTGGGGAATTCTGCCATTTGAATGTTATACATTCCCCCATTGGGCACTCCAATTTTATAACTATTAGTTTTTATAATTAACAGTGAATATTAAACAGATTTTTAAGATAATAGGATCTCCCAATAGTAATATTCAGCAGGTACCTCGCTCCCTCCCTCCCTCCCTTTCTCTCGCCCTGTCTCTTTCACTCTCTCTTTCCACCCCCCCCCCCGGATTTTGGTGCTTGAGTGCCTTCAAGCAAATCATTATTTTTCTGTTAGATGTTTAATCACAAACCTTGCAAGGAAATTTTCTGTTTTTCATGCTGCACTCAGTGCAGAACTAACTTCATTACCACATTGCCATGCTAGCACATTTATCAGCCCTAAAACTCTGCCATCTTACGCACCTCCTGTCAAAAATTTCCCATCATTTTAAATGATGCCATACCAGGTAACTGGTTTGGAGGGCTGATTTTCCCCATTTCCAGTGCCAGGCTACTCCCGTTGAGCCTGACAAGCTGTCTGGGGGATGAGGAGAAAATAATTTTGAAGAAGAGCAACTCATTTCAAAGAACGTGAAAAGTGGTGTCTGAAATAAGAGATACGGTCATATAAACTTCAAGGTAAAGGATATTTCCCTGGTCACTTTTTCAATGAGTATAACTGCAGTTACAACTGTTGTGATACAACTGCTGTGATATACCATGAGCATTGTGCCACCTGGAATGCACCCAGTCTAATCTAATATTAGAAGCAAAGCATGGTTGGGGCTAAGTAGGCGTAGGAGACCACAGGGATGCTCGGGCATCTCGTCAAAGGGGTAAGAAAAATTCTGCCAATTCTTGCTTGTCAGAGTTACTTTGGTGTTTTATTTTGCTCATGCCCAGAAACAAGGGCATTTGGAAAAATACAAGAGCAGAATTGCTTACACAAGAAAAAAATGAGGTGCTTGTTTTTAAAAAATATAAATAGCAGCTGTAGGAGTGTTAAAACTAAAACAGAAGGGAGGGGAGACACAGTTTAGCCCATAGACAGAGAGCTCATAAAAATTCCCACTAAAGGTGGGAATGAATCTGAAAAACTGTTATTTGTTTGATTTGTGATCCGTCAAGGTTGATAACAAATTTATGAATTTTTTGTCAAATCAACAATTGGATTTCTAAATTCATTTTTTAAATTTAAAACCTTATAGGATGGCCCTCAAGGCACCAAACAGCACATAAATTTCAGGGAAGCATCTTCTGGCTCTCCAATACGGGCCCTGAAAGCTTGCTGAAAAGTTACATACCCACAGAGTTTGTCACCCCAGGAAAGTTCCCTTTGTGGATATATAACTTGGACAAAAGAAATCCAATTTTCACCAGATTTGGAGAGATTGTAGAGAAGAGCCAGGGGAGAAGCTTCCCTTTAATTTTGGTGTCTCTAGGTGCCTTGGCTGGGGGGCATTTTATAGCCTTATGAATCATCAAATCAAAAGTTGCTAAAATTCATCAATTCTTATTCATCAGAGGCATCGATTCATATGAATGCAAATCAATGAATCAGTGATTTTTGAATGTATTTTCCAATTCATTTTTTAATTCTTTCTCTAGTTCTTGCCCGACTCGCGGAAGACTCACACCCATCAATGCTGTGCCTCTTAGTGTGTACAAAGAGAAGAATCCTGGCTGTCATCAGTCTTTCTTCATCCTGCCATGGCTCAAACAAACAAACAAACAAATGCATTCTGAAGCAGGTAACTGAAGCAGAGGCTTCTTCCCTTATGCGAACAGCAGCAAATGTGTGAGGGAGATTTTCACCGCTTGAAAATGGACACATCAATTCCATTCACGTTATTCATATTACATCTAGTTGGGCCCTACAAGTGCTGCAGAAAAGCTGTTGCCTTAAAATGTGTTCCAAGTCCACATATCATTCAGTGGGCAGAGGGAGGGGGAACCCAGAAGTCTTTGCACCAAGGAGAATACATTCATTTTTATTTGAAAATAATCAATTGTGTAGACACACATAAATACCTCTCACTTCCAGTTTCTGCTCTGCTCCAGTAGCTTCTGACCTGTGTACTGACACTCTGAATGGAAGGATGGCTAGAGAGTTTTTTTCTGTCCCTTGCCAAAAACTTCTCATATATATGTGTTGGGGGATAGTTTTCTTTTCATTCTGGGTGTTTTCATATATATATGAAAACACCCAGAATGAAAAGAAAACTATTCGCCAACGCATATTTAGTTGAATTATTCCCTGGCATGTGCATGTGAAAAGATGCTTCTCTCCTCATGACATAAAAATAAGAGCAAGGAGAAAAAATAATCTTCAGATTCCAATGCCTAATTCATCTAAGAAATTTATACACACACACACACACACACACACACACACACACACACACAGAGACACACACACACACACAAGAGAGGGGGGGAGAGGGAGAGGAAGAGGAAGAGAGGGAGAGAGATCATATAACAAATGGTTTGTATAACATAAAATCTGTAAAACAAAAAATTCCGGAGATAGGGAAAATTTGCTTAACAGAATCGCCTATAGGGCGAATCTGTACAACATAAAAATTGTCGTGATTAGGGATTACTCCGTTTTCAATGCATTCCTATGGGAAATTTGTATAAAGGAAAATTTGCTTTACAGAATTTCATTTGGAATGAATTAATTCCTTTATACAAGGTACCCCCCCCTCTCTCTCTCTCTCTCTCTCTCTCTCTCTCTCTCTCTCTCTCTCTCTCTCTCTCTCTCTCTCTCTCTCTCTCTCTCTCTCTGTGTGTGTCTGTGTGAGAGAGAGAGAGAGAGAGAGCAGTTGCTAAATCCTAAGGCATACATTGCCCCACATAAGCAAAGCAAGCTAGATATCTTACCATCTCCCTGTAAGATTTGTTTTCTGTATCTTGTTTATTCACTTTACAGTTATCTACAAGCCTTTGCCTGGCAGGCTTTGTGGATCTGCTTTACACACACATGTCAGAGATCACGCTGAAATCTTCAGCTTGGCTGCCATTTGGCTGTCTGTCATGTTGATCTTTAGGATTGTTATTTGGATTGTTATTTGCCTATCACGCAAGGCAATCTGCTTCTTTCAGTTGATTTTAGATGGGCTTATGTCTTTCCAAATGCACTTACAAAAATACATTTGCTTAGCTTGCATAGCGCATCAATGAAACATCTGGGCTGACACTGAAGCCTGCAGTGAAAATACCTAGCACCACCCCAAGCAAACATCGTGATTTTTCTTCTTCTATGGGACCTATCAAGCTTCATTGTGGAAGCTGGGGAAACCAAGGGCCTCCATTCTATGGTTCTGTATCTAAAAGAAGTGCATTCTTAAGAGGAAAAAAAATAGCCAGAATTCCAGGCCAATGGATGTGTGCCTAAGGGCCTTTTTACACGACCCCTAAGATCCGCTGGCCACTTAAATTGGACCAGAGATCTTAGGGGTTCCTCGCTCTTCCTCTGTCCCCACCCCCCTCGGCACTTCCTGGTTGCTGGCTGCGTGAGGGAGGGAGAAAAAAGAAAGAAAATAATGCCGGTTTACCTCCGTTTTGTTCCTGGCCGCATTCAGATCTCTTAAAGGGGCGGGGCGCAAAAAAAGAACAAACAGAAGCCAGGAGAGCCCCGCACTCACTATCCTTACACCGGATCAAATATTTGTCACATCCAAAAAGCAGGTACAAGAAAACTGCTCTGGGTCGCGCTAAAGTGGGCGGGGTCGCACTTAATTGTCTGCAAAGTCCGGAGCTGGTGGGTAAACATTTTTAAGGTCCAGACCTTGCAGCCATTTGCGGCGGAGCTTAGGGGTTGTGTATAAACGCCCTAAGTGAGATTGTGTTTAGTCACCAAGTCAAATTGCTAATTAAAAAGGTGCTGATTGCATTTCTGATTGCAGGACCTGCTCTGCAATGGCCATGTGTCCAGGAACATATGTGGCATTTTGTTCATTAACAGCCGTTTGCGATAACAACTTACACAATTTCACTTACCCAAGTGTAATTCACCAATAGGATTCTGGCTAATGAGGATGTTGGAAGGCATGTCACAATGACATTTTTTTTTGTTGGATGGATAGTGTTGTAGGAAGATGAAATATGCTTTTCTTCGATGTGTGATCTGACTCTCAGACATCCATAATATGATTGTTTCTTACAGACTAAGAGAAATACTCCCAGACTTTTAAAAGTCATGGGTTTGTGACTCCTAAGCTGATTTCATTACCAAGACATATAAGTTGTCATCATCAAGTACCAAACTTTTTGAATAAGCTGCATGGTAAGTAAACTATAATGACAAGGGCTGAGTTGCTATTGGTTATGTTTCAAACAACATCTCTGTAATCGGCTTATGTAGGCAGGAGAAAATAGGATCAACTTCTCACAGAGCGCAAGATTGCACATCTTTTGGTTGCTGGACAATTCTGTATATTCCTACAGTATTAATAGAATCATAACGTTAGAATGAGTCTATAAGGCCACCAACTTCCTGCTCAATGCAGGAATGCAAATCAAAGGATATTTGTATTTATTTATTTTATTTATTTTGAATATTTTTACCCAACCTTTCTCCTGGGAAAAGTACCTAAGGTGGCTTGCAATAATTCCTCCAGTGTTGGAGCACTCACCACCCTCCAAGGAAATTAGTTCAATTCTCGTACTGCTCTATGGCAGTTTAAATAACTAAATTATCATGGTATGCACTATGAAACATGAATGGTGTCTTGTCTAACAAATTCCACCACCTCCCACAAATTCTCAATTCATGCTGGCTAAATAGTTTAAAAAGAACCAACCAATAGAATTTTGAAATATTTTTACTATATAGTATATACATATATAATTGCCGTATTAAATTTTGTCTTGGTTTTTAACATCTTCCTAAACATCCCTGAAAGACAGAGAAGCATTTTCTCAAAATGGCAATAACCCATCATTCTCCCAGGCAAGATAGGGAGAAAAGTATTGTGTCAGTTCTGCAAGGTCATGGTCATTAAACAGCACTGGAAGGCGATGAGCAATGAAGTTGCTGTTGAAGAAGTAGACATATGCCAATGTCGAAGCAGTACAAAATCCAAAGAAAAGCAATGTTACAAGCAAAATCTTTAGAAGATCCCAGGGGCAATGGATACATTTTAGTGGCTCACGTCGGACGTGCAACTCTTTCGCAGTGCTGGTTTCCTCACCCTCCTGCAACATTGGCATTCTCCCAGCACACCCCTGGTCCTCTGCAGGCAACACCAATATCTGAGGCATTAGCGTGGTTGGTTGGTCTTTCAAATCCCACTCGTGACTCTCCTGAGCTGCCTTTGTACCTGAAAACGCTTCCACAGAGTCTCTGAATTGGTAGCCTATGACTTTTTCTGTTTCAGAAGCACTTTTAAATGTAATGCTCTTTGCTTTCTTTGCTTTAAGCAATGGATGTGGGAAAACCTTGGAGGGCTTCTCTTTGATTCCCAGGCTGAGGCTTTCATTGATTTTTTCCAAGTTCTTGTTATCAATCTCCAATTTTTGTATCTGTTCCTCTTTCTGCTTTATCAGATCCATAACTACCTCTGCTTCTTTCTCCAGGTCTTCTGACCATTTCCTGAGGCTGTGGGATTTGTCCTTTAGTCTCCTGATCAAGTCATTTGCCGAGTCTTTCATCGACATCCTCTTTGGAGCATCCAATTTTGCAGTTGTGTCACTGGCCTTACATCCTAAGGAGATCTTACCTTGTCAATTGCGTGTTACTCATTCGGTAATGTTATGGGCACAGTGATAAGAATAGAACATTCTTTCAGAATGTTCATTTCCTTAAACTTTGACATCACTCTTATGTCACAATGCTATGATTAATCGACGGTGTCCTTCTGTAACACTCAAAATATTTAGCAAAGGGGGACATTATATGGCAGCCATATTATGGTATACCAAGTAATACAGTGGACCTTCGAATAAGAAACGGTTTATATAACATAAAATCTGCACGACATAAAAAATTCCAGAGATAGGGGAAATTTGCTTAACAGAATCGCCTATGGGGTGAATCTGTACAACATAAAAATGGTTGCAATTAGGGATTACTCTGTTTTCAATGCATTCCTATGGGAAATTTATACAAAGGAAAATTTGCTTAACAGAATTTCATTTGGGACGAATTAATTCCTTTATACAAGGTACCAATGTACTATCAAATAGAAATTGACAAATAGGTTATGAAAATAGGTTAGATGTGTGGCTTCTAACAGAATTATTCTGATTTGGCTAACTTTTGGCATGGATCTGATAAGAGATGTGATAATAATGTGACCCTATACAGTATTTGACACAAAACAGTTCACTTGTAGTAAAGTGGAAAAGTTCATAAGGGATACAGTAACAATGGCAAAGACCACTGAATACAGAGACAGGAAAAATAACTTTTAGAAATTAAAGTATGGTATGTTGGACAACTTGTTGGATTCAGTTGTGGGAGTAAGATGGCGGTCAGTGCCTTATGAAGGAGTCCTTGTAGATGGAAATCCTGGAAAAGAGAGTGGAAGGAATAAAACCCGAGAGGGGCTGCAGCAGGGGCTGTGTGGTAGACAGCCAGCATAATTTGTGCATGGTGCACCTGCCAATACAGGACAGTGGCTGAAATCCTATTGAGCAACTACACTTGTGCAATTTGACTGTACTCACATGGTAGTTCAAACCATGTCAAGGAAGGAGCATTATTCCCAAAGCACTTCCACAGGCACACTGTGCAATCAAGTCTCAACAGGAAACACGCAACCGATTATGGAGTCAAATGGTGTTAACCTTGTTGCCTGGCCACAACACTTGGCAAATTTGCACAGGTGCAACTTTACATTACGGAAACACAAACAGGATTCTGGTCTGTGCATCAGTCTATTATTTTAAAGTAATGCACAAATAGAGGATTTGGAGGAGCACCTTTCGCCACTCCACGGGCACCCATAAACACACTCTGTGTCTGATAGGTTTCTGGCTTCACTCACACACACCCTTGATTCTCTGGACAACTGATAATGTGTGCATGCCAGCATTGCTGAACTGTTAGCAGCAGAGAGCTTTTAGAATCAGCCCAGGGAGCCATGGGCTGAGTGCTATACTCATCTTTGGTATTTACAAAAAGGAAAGCATTTTTGGTTGGCAGCAAGATTAAGTGGAACATTTTTTTTCCGTCATAATAAATCTTCTCAGCTCCTCTTTAGGGTTTTTTTTCCCTGTGTACATCTCCTCCCAGACAAACCTTACATGCTAAGAAGGGTAAAAAAAATTCTGTACAACACTCAAAGCAAAAAAGGAAAGGGAAAAAAAGATGCCGTGTCATTCAGCCAAGGAAATGAAGGCCCGATGCTCTGCAGTGGTTTCAGTTGGACCTCTTTCTTGAGCAGCCAAGGTATGTGGCTGAAGTGCAGATTTAGTCTTTATTTGATCCAATTAGTTACACTCAGTGGACTTATCCAAATTTTATCCAAATCCTAAATGAAATGCATGGGCCTTCTACACCAACCCCCCCTCCCGTCGCTGACAAATCAGGGACTTTTGGTCTCGGCAAGTCACATTGGGGAGAGGTGTGAATGTGTGTACGTGAGAGCCATGACATGTCTTTGGAAGGACTGGGACAATAAAAACACTTCTTTCCCTTCACTCCAGAGGCAGCCCAAGAACATCCAAGCTCCATGCCTAAAGTAAACTGCCTGGCTTTTTTCCATCTTGCCATGGACTCTACACCTAAGAAATAATTCCTGGCAAATCCATCTTTTGCCTTGTTATTACCTATTGGTACTGCTCTGAGGAAGAGGGCTTTGCCCCCGAAATATTAGCAATGTTTTGTTATTTTTATAGTAGCCTAAAGGTATCACCTGTTCCACTTTTGTATTTGTCTTTATATACAGTATTCCTACTTCTCTCTCAGTACCCCAAATTCTTTGCTTAGCATTCTTGAGCTGTTATGCCTCATTTTAAAAACATCCTTGACATCGGAGTTAGCTATTGTTTCCCCAGGTAGAAGTGAGGAGAAATAAGTGCCTCATCAGAATACATTTGAACAAGATGTGAGAGGGGGTTTCAATTTCAATGTGCTTATTGTCTAAATGAATTTAGGAACTGAATCCAATTAATTTTGGGTTATTTTCTTCTTTTCATCTTTTTGCTTAACACCAATTAGAGGAGCAGGGGTAATATGGAATTAGCAAGGAGATGGTACCAAATCATCTTTACTGTCACTGCAGATTCTTCTTTGTTCCTCTTACAGAATGCCCTTCTTCTCGATGAGTTGTTCTTCCATTTTATGCTGTTCTAGCATGAAATTACAAAGCTGTGCACTGCAAATTAGTTCCCTATAGGGACATCGGGTGCATCAAATAAAGCCAGTTCTGACGGGCTTCAAAAACTTGCCCTCCGTAAATGCTTCCTGAGGAATTCCTCTCATCCCAAGAGCACTTTGAGGGGGGAAACGAAAGTGAAGGCGTTCTGAGGTCACAAGGTAAAGTTCATTTCTGTTTCAGTGACTCCTGGGATTTCTGATTTCACTTCTGGAGAAAGCCATGGGATCTTCCAGAAGAAGTGTAAAAGCATTATCTCACATGAAGGTTAAAATGGGTTTTGCCTAAAACAAATATAAACCAGAAACAACACCTACAAATACCACCATGTTCCATTACCAGCAATGACTGGTAATGTAATACTGTGCAATTCATATACTGTAAATACAGAAAATGGTGTAATGGCAATTGAAAGCCCATATACGAGAACGAAATATATGAAACTAGTGTATCTTAGCTAACATTTGAGGTGACAGAACTTAAAACCATGAGAGAGCTATTTCTCAGTAGGGTTTTTAAAATCAAACCACTACAAGGATCTTGTTGCCATTAATAAATTAATAGTTAACATGCTGATTTCCTTTTCAAATTATTCCTATTTCTCCTCCTTGCACTTGTTTCAGCACCATAGTAACGCAAAGCCAAAAAAAAAAAAATCAAACTGAAAGTAAAACATTATCCAGACATTTGGACCTGTGCCACTCAGCCAGACTAGCCATTGGAGTAATTTAAACAGGCAAGGGTTTGAAATATGTCTTATTGTCTTTCATGGAGTAGAAAAGCGAGTGGTTGCTATCCAGCATCTCCCCAGGTAGTATAAGGCACTAGACCTCTGGCTACCAATTGTCTAAGCCAGTCCTTTATGTGAGGTCCCCTGAAGACATCTGGTGGTCCACTATGTGAACAGACTGCCGAATTAGGCCAGCCTACCCCCTGATCCAGCTAGGCTATTCCCACGTCCTTTTCTGGGCCTCAAAACCTTTCCTGATGCTGTGTTCCTATGGGTTCATAGGCCCTAGGTCACTAACTTCTGTTCCATGATATCCACTACTCAGATCCCATTAGTTTTCCTCAAATCGCCTCCATCATTCCAAATGATGTCTGAAACCATTAATTCTCTCACAAATGAAGACAGCTTCATGTCTGCCACTATGGGAACAACAGCAGAATTGCCATAGGGACTGTGGAGGCATAGGGTGTACCTCTTGGTTGCAGTACAGGTTTCACCTGCTGTTACGTTCAGACTCAGTGCAAAGAAGGGTAATTGCCAATGACCAAAATCCAGCAATATTCAAGCAAATTGAAAGTACCCAGCATGGTAGCTACAATGGGTTATGTGGTTGTGCAAGAAATTGTGCAACTTCTGCAACCAAATAGTGCATATACCATCCTTACATTCAATCAGAAAATGTGCAACTGCTGACGCAATGAAATTAGTGGAATGTGTGCTATTCAGTTGAGCAAAGCTTAAGTTGCCTTTGATGTAGGATTCTCTTTGTAGACCTTCCAAAAATGACTATAAATAAATGTTGGCCAATGAACTCATGCTTTGGAGGTCTGCAGGTGTGCATTTTCAATGCATGCATTATAGTTTTATGATAGAGATAGAGACTGGGTGATGGCTTGTGCTGATTCGAATCATAAAATCATAGAATCATAGAGTTGGAAGAGACCTCAAGGGCCATCCAGTCCAACCCCCTGCCATGCAGGAACCCCCATCACAGAAGTCAATTGTTGTCAACAATCCAACGTTCCAATTAAATTAATCATTTTGTATTCATGCAGTTTGGGACTGCAGCAAGGGGGTGCCATTGCAGGGCTGAATTTTAATAGGTGGTTGTTCAAACCATGACAAGGGGACCGACACAAATTTGGCCACCACTGGGCCACTCTCTCTCCATGCACTAGTGAAAACCAGGTCCAGTGTATGAGCTCCCACATGTGTGGGGACGTTGACAAGCTGGGACAAGTCCAAGGAGGCCATGGGCTCCAAGAACTCAAGAGCCAATCCTGTGTTATTGGTTCATTACTCATATTGCTTAGGGCTGTGTGTTGAGCCCACTATTGTTTAGTATTTACACCTCTGACTGCACCCATACTCATCCTGAAAATAAAATCATCAAGTTTGCCGATGACACAACAGTAGTGGGACTCATCTCTGGTGGAGACGAGTCAGCCTACCGAGAGGAGGTGCATCGGCTGCTACGGTGGTGCAGAACCAACAATCTGATAATAAATATCAACAAGACCAAAGAACTTATAGTGGACTATCGAAAAAGGAAATCAGACACTCAGCCCCTGATTATTGATGGAGTTTGTGTAGAGCGGGTGATGGACAGTAGGTTCTTAGGAGTTATTCTACAGGAGGATTTGAACTGGAGTGCCAACACTGAAGCACTGGTTAAGAAGGCCCAACAGAGATTATATCTTCTGAGACTTCTCAGGAGGGAACAACTGTCTAAGAAACTGTTGGTAACCTTCTACCGGGGCTTTATAGAAAGCACTATCACTTACTGCCTCTGTGTCTGGTTTTCCAGTTGCACAGTGGCAGATAGAAGGGCACTCCAGAGGGTCATAAACACTGCTGAGAGGATAGTGGGCTGTCCTCTTCCTCCTTTGGATGAATTATACAACTCCAGATGCTCAAGGAAGACATCTAGAATTTTGAGAGACCCTTCGCATCCTGGCTACCAATTTTTTGAACTGTTGCCGTCTGGCAGGAGATACAGGACTCTTAGGTCAAGGACAAATAGACTAAAGAACAGTTTTTATCACAGAGCGGTATCCAAGCTAAATGCGACAGTTTTAGCACTATCTTAATCAGTTTTAAGTAGTGTTTTAAATTTTGTAAGCAATTTTAAGAGTTTTTAATATTTTGTATGGTGTTTTATATGTTTTATGTGTTTTGTATGCTTAGAGTGTGTAGTGGAACAGCACTCTAATTTCGTTGTGCATATTTTGCATATGCATAATGACAATAAAACTCTATTCTATTCTATTGAAAGAGAATGGTTGGCCCGGTTTATATTTTAATTTGGAAAGAATCCAGGCTATAGAGGCTGAAATACTCATCCTCAAACGAGGCCTTTCAAGTGGGAAAAACAGTTGCTTTGTTATAAACGGGACATATGTGGTACAGAACTGCCAGGGATGTGATACAGTGTGTAGTATGGGTGTGAGAGAAGTACAGGTCAACAAAAATCCACAGCTACTATGGAAGGAGAAAAAAAGAAAGTAATGAATTGACAGTTCTCCAGAAAAAGGGACATTTTCCCATGTATTTCCAGTGAATTTTATAAGGCATATTCAAAGTACTTTTGCATTACAAAAACAGAGCGCAGTTGTGTTTGTCCCAGTTCTGGGTA
Organism: Phrynocephalus guinanensis; assembly: GCA_037367245.1. NCBI lineage: Eukaryota > Metazoa > Chordata > Lepidosauria > Squamata > Agamidae > Phrynocephalus > Phrynocephalus guinanensis. Next base: position 95,309,917 of record CM074732.1, read on the forward strand.
CTTTCAGTAAGCATACTCTCAGTATTTTTGAGAACACATTTTCCCCTCCATCTTGAAGCATGAGAAAAGACTGGGTAAAGTGCAAAACAGCTCGGCTGGAAAGGTAATACGTCCTCCAAGAGACTATCAAAAAGAAAAAGAAAAAGAGCCTGGCATCTTCCTGGGCAGTTTGCCAAGAACGGAAGCCATTAGCTGTGATTCTCAGTCCCTGCTGCTCTAAACAATCTGAAGACACTAAACCCAATTGATCCCTCGAGTTAGAAGCAGAGGTGATTGAAGTTTGCTTTCTTCCTGGGATTATTTCATTCATGGAAAGGGAGGTGTGGAAATGCAAAGCAAAACGACTCTGGATGGGGGTTCAAAAATGTATCGCCCACACTGGAGCTCTTCAGAAGGACTTTTGAACTGAGGAAACTTGTAAACCAGGATCTGTCCCTGAGTTAATTTCATGCTCCTCTTGCTTTGGACTGATTGGGTAGGGTGGAGGGAATTGTGTGTTAATTAGCCCAAGAAGCTTTAAACGCAATTTGGCAATGGGTGATTGCTTCTGATTGTATGCTGTGTGTTACAAAGGAAAGCTTACATTTCACAACAGAGAAGTCTATCTCAGCCGTAATAATTAGTAGTCTAATGGCATTTTTATGCTTCAATCAAAAAAAGCAGGTAACCTTAAAAAATCTCTCTCAAATTAAATGCAAACCTTCCCACATCTGTTTAAAGAGCAGCAGGGGGGAGTATCAAACAAAAAAATCTTGTACTTCTGTGTTGGCTTTTCACAAAAATCACATTCAGTGTTTGACCCAGGCTAGCAGAGAGCAATTAAAAGGTTCTGTTTCAGCTCCTCCATCCTGTTCTGATTCACAGCTACTGGCATTTTCTTACCCAGTAACATACTTCGCTTCTCGCCTCATCACAGATATGAAATAGATACATTTTCTCCAGCGGAATGACATTAAACACAATCTTTTGAGTTCTATCTGTACTTGGTCCTCTTTGCTCGACATTTATCCTTGTAAAAAATTCACATGTTGGAATGTTTAAAAAAATGTATCCTGCCTTTAATTTTCTGCTATCTTTCCTAACTCTTTCACCATCAGTTTCGCTATTCAAACTGTTGATTCCAGTAATAGCTTCCATTTGTTTCCCCTGCAATGAGAGAGAGGGCACCACATGGGGTCTACTGCCTCCTATTTTCGTCCTAGGTTGATGTAATAATGCCAGTGAATAACATAGGTTTTCTGCACCATCCCTCCCTCTGCTGGAGATAAAATAAAATGAATGGTATTTATTTCCGTTTCATTTTCCCTATAATGCCATTTCCCCCTTCTCTGCACGTCTGTGTGGAGATTGTTCAGCTGCCCGAGGTCACTGAGGAGAGGGCATGATATCTGGCAGCCCCATATTGTTGATCCTTGGAATTAGTTAGTGAAATATATGTAAACTAGCTTATACCTTTATTGGTATAACAAATAATATTGCTAAAACAAAAAATGTAAGCTAAGCTTTCGATAGCAACTTGCTATCTTTATCAAAGCACTTTACCAAAAAATGCAAACTTTGGCAAAAGAGGATCTCCCCCAACCCTCTCCTACTGCCCCCATTGGCTTCCTACCTGAGAGGCAGGAGGCCCAGGCCTGCTGCACCTGTGCATGCCTCCATTACTCAGTTGACAGGCAGGTACGTGCACAGAAGCAGCAGGCCTGGATTCATAAGCTGAGTGGTGGGCACATATGCAGAAGCAGGGAGTGTAGGGGTGGTGGTGATGCATAGCTAGCCCCAAACCATCATGAGCCACCAGTTTTCTGGTTCACGCCCTTCTCTTAATTTAGAAACCCATTGTTTCTCAAGACTTCCTCGTCTTGATTTTGATCCATCTTGTCGTGCAGAAAAGTATTGTGTCATAATTATTTGCTTCATTTGGCCTTTCTTTGAAATTGACCTGTTTCTTCTTGGGTGGGGTGGGATGGAGGTGGGGGTGGGGGTGAAACAGAAAACCGGAGTCCTTCATCTCGGAATTGGGGTGGTAAATTAGTAAACACACTAGGTTTAGCCTTTTGGGGTTAGATTAAAGTCAAAATAACATTGCCTAGTGGTTGCAGCCCTGCTCTGCTGGTGTTGAGACCCCATGTGTCTTCTTCTTGGTACAACCCCCCCCCAGCTATTTTTTGATATCTTCATAATTCCATTGCAATAAAAGGGAGCAGTGCAGTTGTCACAAAATACAAATGCAAAAGTAGGCATTACAAACAGCTTTAAAAAAACTGAGTACTGATCAAAACATTGTAGCAGTTTGCTAGGTGTGTGGGGTGTATATAAATTGTTTGAACAAATAAATGAATTGACCACTTCACAGTGTCAGTTGGATCAGTATGTAAGTTTTGCTTTCAGATCTAAAAAGTTCCACCAGAGTAATTTCTATGCAGAGTCCCGGTTTCGGTTACTGCCATGGAATTATTAACATACCACACTCGATTCCAGCAAATTAATTGTCTTTAGCATGGCTGCTGTCACAAACTTGAACGTGAATGATTAATAAAACACAATGATTTACGTTGTAATGTGTCAACATTTTAATTAAACTGAAAATGCAGCTCATTTGCCTTTTGCCACGGGGTTGATTTTCTTTTAAACAAAAAATTAAGGCTAGCTCTTAAAATCAATCTTTTTTCCTCCCAGTCTTAACTGCAGGTTAGAGAGACGGATCTCTTGTCATCTTTGCAAATCATGGGCTCCTGTGATGACAAATGGCTTCAGACGGATGGCCTTTGCACTGGTGAAATGTTTTTTTCAGCCCAATGAAACATTTCACATCTGACCTACCTAAATATTTCATAAACCGTTCTGGCATCTGTAAAACTTAATGTATTTTGGTAGGTTATTTAGCTGTCTTTGTAAGTAAGACCAGAAAGAAATATCCAGATTACAACATGGCAAAATGTGAAGGTCCATGCATAAGTCATTTCTGAATGGAAACATGTTGCTTGAAGCCGTGACACATATGAGGTTTTCAATATTAGTTACATACATACATACATACAGAGAGAGAGAGAGAGAGAGAGAGAGAGAGAGAGAGAGAGAGAGAGAGAGAGAGAGAGAGAGAGAGAGAGAAGAAATAAAGAAAGGGATGAGGGGAAAGAGACAAAGTATAATGTATGGGGAAAGGAGATTTAAGTCTCCTCTTCCCACTAGAGATTGTTTGTTTGTTTGTTTGTTTGTTTGATTGACTGATTTTGATTTTGATTTTGATTTGATTTCTATATCACCTATCTAGCTACCAGGCTACTCTAGGCAGTGTACAACAAAGTAAACAAGAAACAGATTATAAAAAGAACAAAATTTAAACAATATAAACAAAAATGGTACTGTAGTACAAAAAACAATTGATAGCAGGCAGAGGCATCGTAATAATCTGGACAGGGATTCAAACACTAGAGTTATGGAACAAACTCAGGAAGGCCGGCATAAACATCCAGGTCTTTAGTGTGGTTTTAAAGGTACCTACTAGAGATGGGCACGACTTGAAAAAAAAAATTTTCGAGTTGTCGTTAGTCGGGCCAGTCCCATTTCGGGTCGTTTCCCTTTTTGTTATTTTCGCAAAAATTAGTCGGTTCGTTTTTTCGTTTTTTCGTTGTCGTTAGTACTGGGGGGGAGCGGGCTCCTGGAGGCACCTCTGTGGGGTGGTTGCCTCCTCTGGCCCGCTATAAAGGGAAAGTGGGCTCCTGGAGGCACCCGTGGGTGCCTCCTGCCACTAGGAAGGGGAAGCAGGCTCCAAGAGAGACCCCTCTACATGGGGGTCCCCTTCCTCACCTGCTGCTGCTGCAAAATGCTATGCAATAGCCATATGGATATTGCATAACATAATGTGCAGACGTGAGACCAGTGTGAGAGTGATAGGGTCATACTTCCCTTCTAAAAGGCTCCCGCACCACCATGTCTCACACAGAAGGGGATTGTACTTGCTGCCTTGTAGTGCAATGCAAGCAAGTAGATCTGGCTTTAAGGTGGCTTAGTGCAAGAGCTAGGGTTAGGCTAGTGACGGGTAAGGTTACGGTGGGCTAGTGGGTTGCACCTCTGGGTGCCTCTCTGACCCACTAAGCTGACAGTCTGTGACGTATGGGTACGGAGTCAAGGGTTAGGGTTAGGGCTAGGGCAGGTTTTGGGGGGCTTTTTGGCACATCCCAGAATCTCCATGGCCAAGTGGCCATGCGACTGGTGGGATGGCTCCAAAAATTTGCATGGTTGTCCACTCCCACATGGCTGGCCACTTGGCCAGCCCATCATTGCGCAGGTGTAAATAAAATAAAATAAAATAAAATCAATGGAGGACAGAGGAGGAGAGGAGAGACATTTTGTTGCAAGGAAAAACCCATGCTACTGTGAAAAATCTGGCAGTTTATAAATTTTCGCGTGTTTCTGTTGTGCTTGTGTGTTTTTGGACCACGATTTCAAAAACAATATTGCGTTTGCCGCCCCATTTTGGATCCCCCGCCCGCACCGCATGGCATGGCGATGGAAAACTCGCGAGTCGGCTGCCCAGGACGGGGGGGAAGGCGGGACCCCCCCTCCAGAAACCACCCCTCCGGTAGGTGCCCTGCGCCCTTAGTCAAGCAGGCATTTTTCCGCCTGTTTTTTGGCCCGGGAATGGGTGGGGGGAGAGTTTAAAAGTTTTCTCTGTGCCGTCCGTGCCGCTTGCTTGCGCTTTAATTTTAACCGGCGGCGAGTCACATGGTTTTTTGCTGGCTGCGAGCCTGCGGCGAGTCCCACCAGAGCAGCCCAGGACGGGGGATGAGGGGGGAGGCCGGGGACCTCCAGAAACAACCCCTCTGGTAGGTGCCCTGAGGCACGGCAGGCATTTTCCCGCCTGCTTTTTAAACGGGAACCGGAGTTTTTTTAACTTTTTAAAAACTTTTTTTCTGTGCCGCGTGTGGCATCGCGCGATCTCGCGATGAAGGAACGAGCACGACAAATCAGACCAAAATTGTTCGTTCGTCGGTTCGAGCTCGAAGTCTGGGGGAGTAATTCCCGTTACCGTTTCCGTAGAGTAACGGAACCGAGTAACGGAAACGGAAACGGAAATACCGCTAGGTCGTGCCCATCTCTAGTACCTACCCAGTTTAGGGGGCAGGCAGATGTCAGGGGGTAAAGAATTTCACAGGGTCACCACCAAGAAGGCCCATTCCCTAGTTGCTATTTTCCAGGTCTCCCTTGGTGTCAGGGCCCTCACCTGTCCTGCCTGGGGGGAAAATGGGTGGTCCGGGTAGTTCTCTGTGCAAGAAGGCACTCTGTCAAGTACCAAGGTCCTAGACCAGTGTTGGTGAACCTATGGCACAGGTGCCAAAGGTGGCACTTGGAGCCCTTTCTGTGGGCACCCGACATCACCCCTTCACAGCCCCCTGTATTCAGGTTAAAGTGCTGTATTGCCACTTTGCAAAAAATTAGTGGGTCTTGAATCACAGTTTGGACACTCAGTTTCTAAAAGGTTCTCCATCACTGGCCTGAACCATTCAGGGCTTTGTGTGTTATCATCATTACCTTGAAGTCAATACGGAAGTGAACCAGTAACCAGTGCAGAGCAGCCAGTCTGGGGGAAATATGATGATAGCATCTCATCCCAAATTAGTAATCTCGCTGCTGTGTTCTGGACTAGTTGAAGCTTCTCCATTAGCCTCATGGGCAACCCATATGGAGAGTGCCGCATCTCGAGATCACCAGTGCATGGACAGTAGTGTCCAGTGTTTGAATAGGGATCCAGCTGGGCAATCCACTGAAAGTGGAGATGGACAATGCTGGGACCAGCAAGATACCCTTGCTGCAAACCTTAGCCTTTGCAGGAACAGTCAATCCCCCCAAAGAGAGGAAATTTACCAACCTGCAGACCCTGGCGGTTCCCAAATGCAGGACTTCCATCTTGTCTGGGTTCTATGATATTGACTGACCCCCCCCCCAAAAAAACCCAGCTCTTCCTGATGCAAAGAGGAAGAAAGCTCCCATCACTAGGAGAATATAGAAATACATGATCAAAGTTATTTCCTATTGACCTGCATCTAACTTACAGCTGCCATAATGGTGTTTTGAAGCTAAGGGCCTGTTCTACATTTCTCAGAAAACCCACAATATGTAGCATTTTAATTTTAACCAATTCAAGTCACATGGTTTTTGAATGGTTTCCAGCATTCCGAGTGAGTAATCGAAATGCATATCTTCTTCTGTTAATTTACCAATTTGGGAGGCTACATATTTTCAGCTTGCATTTTTTAAACTGGGTATGCATGGAGAGGTTCCATTTTAAAATCATTTGTAAGGTTCACAGTGGGCTTAAGTTGATGAAGAAAATAGCATGCCAAAATGAAAGGCCCTCTGGTACCCATTTATTTTAAATCGCTTCCTAAGAAAATAATATGAGTAAGGAGAAAGCTGGTATACACTTTTGAATTCATTGTGTGAATGTGAAACTCAACACGGTTTTTAACACAGGTCAAATCCTAGTTTTTTGGCTATGTAACCAAGCCCTAAGTGAAATATTTAAGGAGTGGTTCTACCATTGCCGCCACCCCCCTCCAGTGTGTTTCCATGGTCAAGCGGGGATTCAAACACAGGTTTCTTGAATCCTAGTCCACCACTCTGTTCACATAGGCCCTTTGTACACGACCCCTAAACTCTGCCGCAAATGGCTCCCAGCTCCGGAGCTTAAAATTGTTTCCCCACCAGCTCCGGAGTTTACAGATAATTAAGTGCGACCACGCCCACCTAAGCGCATCCCAGCGCACTTTTCAGGTACCTGCTCTCCGGAGGTGAAAATTCCTGATGCGGATATAACGTAGTGACTGCCCGGCTCTCCATGCTTCTGTTTGTTCTTTTGTTGCCCCCCGCCCCTTTAAGAGATCTGAATGTAGTGCCGGGACGGCAGAACGGAGGTGAGCGGCATTCTTTTCTTCCTTTTTTTCTCCCTCCCCTCACGCAGCCAGCATCCAGGAGTGCGGAGGGGGTGGGAACGCAGGAACAGCGACAAACCCCTAACATCTCTGGTCCGAATTTAAGTGGTCAGCGGATCTTAGGGGTCGTGTGAAAAGGCCCTTAGGCAGCTGCTAAGTTCAAGTTCTTGACCTATATGGTCTACTATTGTCAACACTCATTGGCAGCAACTGTCCAGGATATGTAGCAATATTTTTTCCATCCCTACCTAGAGATCCCTCCAATGGTATATGGAGCCTTCTGTATGTGAAGCATGTGGTCCTCTGGTGCTAAGCTACAGCCATACCTCATAAAACTCCATTTGAACAGCTGGAGATGACAGACCTGTCAAGTGTCACGTTTTTGGCAGGACAGTCATGGACCACTGTTTCTTGCCGTCTTCCCAAAAATTATTTTTCCCTGAAATGTCCCGCATTTCTGGCTGCAGGTGGCTGAGCTCTGGATGCCGCTGAGCGGCTGAGCAGCTAGCCGCCAGGTGGCCCGCCAGAGAGCACTTCTCCCTGCGCAACCCCTAACCCGCACACCGGCTGTCCAGATTGGTATATATATATATATATATATATGCATGTTAGGGTGGATTCGGGTTTCTTCCCTACCCCCTTTTTCTGGTTGTTTTGGCGACGTTTCGACGAGGTCTCAGTTCGTCATTTTCAGGCTGGTGTTATTGGCTTCTTTCTTTCTTCTTGAAGCCAAAACAACCAGATTTCTACACGGGAAGAAACTTTCCTTCAGGAACCCTAACATGCATACCTATACCCGTGAAAATCTACGAAAACATATATATATATATATATATATATATATATATATATATATATATATATATATATATATATATATATATATATATATTTATCCCCTAGAAAGCCAAGACACCCAGGTCACAGTGATCATTTTGAAACCACCACAAGGGATTCTGGGAGCCCTGTATGCAAATGAGGTTCCACCCCATAGCCAAAGGGCCCGGCTGCCAGTGCCCCACCCCATGGAGCTCCCAGTCCCGGGCAGCCATGGGGGACACTTGACAGCCATGGGAGATGATTCCAGGGCTTGGGTAGAAAAGCCTAGGTGGCACAGAACTTCCTGTGCTGTTTTCTGTCACCTAGCCCAGGAACTTTGCAGCTTCAAAATTTATTTATTTATTTATTTATTTATTTATTTATTTATTTATTTATTTACATTTCCACTTCTTAGGAACAGGGCAAAATGCATTTCAAGGGGAATAGTTGAAAGTACAATGATTTAATAGAGGTCTCTTTGACAAAAATGGAAACAAAAATTGTATTAAAAGAATCTCTGCTCTAGCATTATATTTCTTAAAAAAAGGTTCACTTTATCATCTCTCTCCTGTAAAGACATCTTGTAATGTAATATTTGCTGGTGGGTGTACTTCTGATTTGAAATATATAATAAAAATAATCAAAATCATAAATAAGTTATTCTATTACATGGTATGAGTACATTTATCTTCCACTTCACAGAGTTTCCTCTGAAGAAGGAGTGTTGTGAAATGTCTTAAGACCCATATTTCATTAAGCAAGTAAATACACAGATGCTTATACTAAAAATGCATGGAATATTAAACTGCATTTTTACATGAGTATAAACATTATTAGGTTTTGATAGAACCCATTATCAATAAGTTGAATATACAGAACTTTGCTTATTTTATGCCCAATTGCCTCTGCCATAGTTCCTTCATATACAAATTCTTTTCAGTGTATTCATGGGGAAAATCAACCACTGTATAGCTAGAAACACTTTCCCATCATGATATTGTGTGTGCGCGTGAATGTTTTAATATGTGCATTTTAAATGAGTCTTTGTGAGCTGCATGCATTTGCTGTTTGTAACACTTTGGCTGCTGAACAATCATATTGTGAGCATATACAGTATTTTCCATTGGCAGTAAGCTGAGCAGAGTAGAATGCTTTTGGAAGTTCAGCCCAAGGCCCTCCTTTACTTACAAAAAGGTTTATCTTGCATACCTATCTTCCCTACCCCCTTTTTCTAACTGTCTTTAAGGCCTTCTGCAACCCAAACTCACAGTTCAACAGAATATGCCTGATCCCCTTTCAAAGTCTCACCCTCAATCCTTTACCAGTGGGTTGCTGTAGGAAGCCACTTTCCTTGCAGGAAAGATTGGGATTTTCCCATTGGCAGCTGGGGGAAAAAGAAGTGGAAAAAAATAAAATAAGCTGTTCAGCTCTGCAGAATGCCACTGTATGAATGGGGTTTTCCATAGACACCCAGAAACACATCGATACTGACCTAGATCTGGAGGAGGATAGGGGAAGAGTGTCTCAGAGGGGGCACAGGATTGGTTGGGAACTAATTTATATGGCTTTATTCAAGAACAGATTGAGTTTCAAGGGCCAGTTCACATCTCTGTTTCACATCTAGCTTTAATTGTGCATCTCTTCATAGATATCATGCTCAAAGAGTACAAATAGAAGAGGTTTATTTATTTATTTATTTATTTATTTATTTATTTATTTATTTATTTATTTATTTTAGAGTATTTTTACCCAGCCCTTTTCCTTGGAAAAGGACACAAGGCGGCTTACAGAAATGAGAGACAATATACAGTCCAGTACAATTAAGACATGTTCAAGTATTTGAGAACAGGGATATACAAGAAATGGCCAGTTCAGGTCCATGCGTGTGTCCCAGATACTAAAAACAAGGGCAATCCCTCCAAAAAAACCCATACCCTAAAAATCCTTTAAAACGCAGATGAGCAAAAAAACACATTAGTTGTGTGTGTGATCTGGAGGCAGCCGGGGTTCTTTGTGGACTGTCAGCACAGGGTGAATGGGTATATGTTTCAATACCATTAAGAGCAATTAAATCCTGCATTTAACCGCTGCCTTAAACTGACCCCAAAAGCCTAAGGCAGTGGTGGTCAAACTCTGGCACTCCAGATGTTTTGGGCCACAACTCCCACAGTCCTTTGTCATTGGCAATAAAGGCTTGGAATTCTGGGAGTTGTTGTCCAAAACATCTGGAGGGCCGAAGCCTGGCCACCACTGGCCTAAGGAATACCAAAACCGAACTATGCCTGAGGAGTGGGCTGGGCAAGCTAGCCAAAGTTTGAGATGGGCAGTAGCCGATTTACCCTAATGGACCAGCCTCTACTATTGTGATGCCACTTTGATGCCACTTAAACAGTCTTCATCATAACACGCTTCTGGGACGTGCACTAGAGGGAGATGTTGAACTTTCAAAGGTTTTTATACACTCACCCATCTCTCACAGATGTATAATTTCCAGAATTTCCTAGAAGGATGGACTGACTCTTAAATTACTTTAAGTCTGATACGTCGATGGAAAAAATCATAAATGCAGAGTAAAGAAGGACAAGGTATCCTCTTCCCAGTTCCTTTCACTTTTACATGTGCCTGCTCATAACACACATTAATTCCTTACTTTTTAAAACGCGCACAAGATTGTGTCCATACATTTTCAATAATCTCTTGAGGCATTTCCTCTCCAAAGCAGATTTTAAACATTTTCCCCTCACCAAACGCTCCTGCGTGAAAATGCACTTTGATACATTTGTCAAGCAGAGAACTCTTGTTGTCAATTTTAGGAGTCACAAAAGACAGTGGATATCTAAGTTGTGATCCACACATAAATCCAGGAGCTGTTTAATTCTGGAATTTGCCAGGAGTAAATATCTCAAGCACCCAACAGTACGGCTCTTGAAGACAAGAGATAACATGACTACATAAGCCATTTACAAGCTATCTGTGTCAGTGCTCACTCTGATCCTTTGTTGCACATTTGCAGCTATTTGCAAGGTCATACATCTCCTGATTGCATGAATCTTATCCTGCTGTGTCCTCCATGATTATGCATAGATGACTCACACACTGTTAAATTGGTTTTCCACGGTTAGCAAGGTGCTTCTGCCATCACTTAGCACGTTCCTTCAAACGGCAGGGTGAGCAGAGAGTAGCTCGCCTTCTGTAAGGAGCTTGAAGAAAATGGAGAGGGTAACATGTCAGATTCAAAGATTACGTGCCAGGTTCATGCTGGGAGCTTGGGAGGGGATCCCATTGTTCATGAAGAGGCTTCACGTGGGCTTGAGTCTCAGGCCCACGTTTATATCTGTTTCTACTAACATATATAATTAATAAGCAATATATTTCAGGTCACACAGTGACAAATTATAAAATGTATTCACGTATCTCCATTTGTAGAGAAGTTAAAATATAAATATTAATGTTAAATTATCCATGTTCTTATTGTGAACTATCATAAGGGGACTTAGAACATACCACCACACTATCTGTTCACAGAAGGGAAAAATGAAATATCAGATCACTTTTGTTTTTCATTCTGCCAATTTCTAAACCAATATTTTCCAAGGTATGAAGTACCTAGTTATTCCGCTCTGGGTTTTGCCAGTGAAGTGCATTATTTTCAGTCACTAGGAAATGGGGGATTAGACAAACCCTAAAGAAATTTCCTACCGTACTTGAGAAGGCATGTGTCTTATTTTGGATGGAGAGATGTTTATTGTTTATTTTGATTTTGTTCTCTTGTTCCATCCCTTTTAGTGAGCCTGTCTGTGGTGTAGTTGAGTTCCAATAAAGCAACAACACCACCTACAGCTCAAATGCCAAACTGTCCACCAAATTATTCAGTAGCCTCTATTACAGACATGCTGACTTCTTAAAAACGTATTTTTCTTTCTTCATTTACTTTTCAGTTGGGATGCATGCAAAGAGGCAAGAGCAAAATAAAAAGAAACTCTGCATAGACTGCCTCACAGGGCATCAGCTAGCTAGCCTAAATTCCCTGTAGGCCATGGGGAAGGGATCCCCATGGAGAATTCTGGTTTTCCATCAGCACTAGAGCGATGAATCTCAGTAAAATCTGCAAAGGTCTCAGAACTTCCTGCCAATGAGAGTTTTGTCAGGATTCCAGGTAGCTGAATTAGACATGAGCACTTCATAGTCATATCCCTGGGCATATGAAGTGTGGCACCATGGGTACCAGGGAGGTACACTCACCGTTTGGCATGCAGTGCACACAACTGGCCTCACGTCTATTGCAGAAGTAACCCAGCTGTTCTTCCCCATCTCCTTGCACAGCTGACCATTCAACAGCTGACCAGGGAAACCCTTCAACCTGCCTCCTCACCAATCAGGTTATTTCTACAACAGGCATGATTATGGTGGTGGTGACAGATGCACAGGCCATGCACAGAATGGTGAGTGGACCAGGAGGTTCTGGGGAGGGGAATGGATCTCCCTGGCACCTGTGGTGCCACTCTTCATGTTCATATCCATAGGGATGTGAGCACAAATTGTTCATGTCTAATCTGAATTAGTGCTACGCACCACCTCAAAGCCCCCTGGAAAATAGCTGACTACTACCCTTTTGTCACTGCATGCATTTTTTTTACAAAGGAAAAAATAAGTGGGAAGAATAGAATCCAGAGATTGGAGTTCCAGCTGGTTTTCAGAAAGAGAAAGAAATCGTTTTGAGAAAGAGATGCTGATGGGAACCAGGTTGAAGCTCAGAATAACAATATACTCCCAGCATGAACTCAGTGGATCTAGAATTTCTCTAGTTTGCAGGGTGGCCCTGTTGTCAGATGGGTGGTGAATATATAAATAAATAACTTAATTTATAACTCAAAAAGCAATCTACTGCAAAGGAAAGCCTATCAATAAGTTCCATTATTAGCCTAAGCAATGTGACTTAAAAACCCTGTGTCTGCTTCTGGGTGGAGCTATACATCTGCTCCTGCCAGATCCTGGATTCTGAACCCAACAGGTCATATTAAACCCAATGTGTTTCAGGTCCAGATTGAAATGAAATGGCTGCATTCTGTCCTGGGATGAAGTGAAAGGGTTGGGGAATTTTGGACAGATTCAGAAGTTGCAACGTCTTAAATGAGTGGAATATGCAGTCTGGTAGAATGGGCAGAGTGATGAACAAGGAGACAGGTTTCAAATCCCTGCTCAATCACAGAAAAAAATAAAAGATTAAAATGTCACTTAAAACAATAAAAACATTTAAATCCAAACACAAAAATTGCCATCAGTACCCACAATATATATTATGTCAGTTAAAAAAACTTTTGGAACAGGAAGGTTTTTACCTGGCGCCGAAACGTCATCAGCATTGGCGCCAGGTGGCTCTCACTTGGGAGGGCATTCCATAGCCTGGGGGCTGCTGCTGAAAAGGCCTTAGACCTACAAGCCATCCCTTTCACCTCCTTGAGGGATGGCTTTTTCAGGAGGACCCCCTGGCTAGACCTTAATTGCCGGGTAGGTTCATATGGAAGGAGGCGGTCCTTGAGGTATCTAGGTCCTAAGCCACTTAAGGCTTTATATGTCAAAACAAGCACTTTGAATTGGGCTCTGGCAACAACTGGTAACCAATGCAGGTTATATAGAATAGGTGTGATATGGTCTCTGGCAGCCCCACCACTCACCAGCCACGCCACACAATTCTGAACCAGTTGCAATAGCTGCACCATCTTCAAAGGCTGTCCCATGTAGAGTGCAATGCAGTAATCAATACAGAATGTTACCAGTGCATGAGTAACTATCATGAGGTTCCATTCGTCCAGGTAGAGGCATAGATGGTATATTTTCCACAGCTGTAGAAAGGCACCCTGGCCACCGAGTCCACCTGGGCTTCCAGAGTTAGACTGAGGTCCAGGAGTACCCCAAAGCTGCGGACCCTGTCCCTTAGGGGGCGTGCAAGCCCATCCAGAACAGGGAGATGGCCCTCTAACCTGTCTGGTGGAGCACCCATTAACAGCACTTCCATCTTGTCTGGATTGAGTTTCAGTTTATTAACCCTCATCCATTCCATTATCTGGCCCAGACACGACTTCAGCACAGAAACTGCCTCAGCTGGATTTGTGCAGGAGAGGTAGAGCTGAGCATCATCAGCATATTGCTGACTCCTCAGCCCAAACCTCCGGATGACCCCTCCCAGCAGTTCCATGTAGATGTTAAACAGCATGGGGGACAGATTTATTTATTTATTTATTTATTTATACATTTATACATTTATACATTTATATACCGCCAGTCTTCCAAAAGGAGCTCTGGGAATAGACAGAACACATTAGCAGTTGCCGTATGCCTCTTTGAAGAGCAAGGTCTTAAGTGCTCTCCTAAAGGCAGGCAGGGACTCTGCCAGGTGTATCTCTCTAGGTAGGTAGTTTATTCCATAAGGTAGGGGCAACCACTAAGAAGGCCTGGTTTCAAGTAACCGTTTTCTGGGCCTCTATGAAAATGGCTGTCCAAAGCGAGAATGCCTGCGAAGCTCTGGTGGGCCAAGCCACAGCTGACCTCAGGGAGATTCGCTGCACCAGGTATTCAGGTCCCAAGCTGTGGAGGGTTGTATAAGTCAAAGCCAATACCCTGAACCATCTTCTGGAGGCAACAGGTAACCAATGCAGGTAGGCCAAAATTGGAGTGATGCAGTCATACCTGCCTGCACCAACCACCAATCTGGCCACCACATTTTGCACCTGCTGCAGTCTCGGAATAAGGGTCATAGGAAGCCCCATGTAAAGGGCATTGCAGTAATCTATCCTTGAGATCACCAACGCCTGCACAACTGTCCTCAAGGAGGCCTTGTCCAGGTATGGGCAAATCTGGGCGATAAGCCAAAGATGAAAAAAGGCTGACTTGGAAACAGCTACCACCTGAGCCTTAATAAATGAACTCTGATATTAAACCCTCACAGCTGCTCTCCAGTCACAGTTTTTGCATTTTTTTTTTTTATATGCTGCCTTTTTCCCCATAGGGAACTCAAGGTGGCTCAGAAGAATTAAAATCATACAATAAAAATGTTAAAACATGATGCAACACTATGAATTTATTATTTATTTGACATTTTTCTATCCTGCCTTTCTCCCTGAAAGGACCCAAGGTGGCTATATACTATATATTAGAAAATAATCAAACCCTGATCAAGATTAAAAAGAGCTTTAAAAACATTTTTAAAACAGTATAAAATATCCAGTTTTCATTCCATCCCCACTTCTTGCTTAAAAGATATATTGTGCTTTCAATAATGCTATACATTTTACTTACCTTTCACTATATCATTTTCACTTTTGTTTTCCTTTTGTAATGCAATTCCTAAATGTTTCATACATTTCTTGCATTTACCATTTTCTTACCCTCTTCTTTGTCCACTGCTCTAGCTGAATAAAATCATACCAAAATGTTTCATCCATATCTGCCACTTCCTTTATTAGCTCTTTATTTTTCCCTCAACCAATCCTTTATTCTAATAACTTGTCCTTTTATTAATATGTTCTCAGTCATTCCTTTTAAGTTTCCTTGAAAGCCAGCTGATGCACAGCCCAATCTGTATCATCAAAGGTGAAAATTGTAACTGATTTTGGCTCATTTAAAGGTTTCTTTCCTCCTCCAGCATTGTGTCACGACCCGCCCAAAGAGCTCTGAAGGCTACCAAAAGGGCAGCAAGGAAGGATTTCAGAACAAATAATAATAATTGTGTATCATTAACTCGTTTCTGACTAGAGATGGGCATGAAGTGCTTCTTTGAACGTCATGCTGAATTGACAGCATGGCACTACAGGTGCCTCATGTGACCTCCCCTTCCCCAACAACCCACTGGCCTACTCACCTTGCTTGACATGTTATTGGGCCTCCGCCTCCTCCTCCTCCAGTGGTATGTCAGTCCGGGCAGGAATTCAGACAGCCCTTCCCCATCTCCTAAGGCATGGGTGTCCAAACGTTTTGCAAGGAGGGCCAGATTTGGTGAGGTGAAAATGTGTGGGGCTGACCATTCAGCCACATTTGGCCCTCGAGCCAGACTTTGGACAAGTCTCTATAACATGCAAGGAGGCGGGGAGGATGCTGCAGCAATGGAGCTGGGGGTGGGTAGGCTGGGGAGGTGACTGGGGGAATGAACAGAGGCAGGGAGAGCAGGCAAACCATAAAACTGCAAGCTGATGTCTCCATCCGATATGGAGAGGGTCCAGCTGGTGGGGATGCGTGACAGGCTGAGCCGGTGGGGAGAAAAAGCCGCAGGCCACTCAGAATTTGCAAACGGGCCTCATTTGGCCCCCGGGCCTGACTTTGGACATACCTCTGGCAACTGAACTTGCATGCCACTGGAGGAAGACCCTAGTTGATTCATCATGAAACATGACAAAATGATTCATGCCTACCTCTAATTCTGAACTATGTTGAACTTTTTCAGGGGTTTCTAGCTAGAGAGTACTCAGATGTGGATTACTGTTCCCTTCCCCTGGGGACATCCTAGGACTGTGCATCTTGCCCAAGGTCACACATGGTGGCTCTTCTGGGATGCACAGTGGGGAATGGAAGTTGAACTCAGGTTTTGCAGCCAGATACCTAGCTAACTGAGCTATTCAGGCAGCCTGAGCACAGATAGCAGGATAAAACCCACCAGAACACCGCAGGCATTCTCACTTTGGATGGCCATGCCTAGGGAGGCCAGGAAATTGATCACTCGAAACCAGGCCTTCTCTGTGGCTGGTCCCATGCTCTGGAACAATCTGGCAAGTGAGATTTGCCTAGCACAGTCCCTGCTGGCCTTCAAAATAGTGCTTAGACTCTGCTTTTTAGAGAGGCATTTGGTGACCATTAGTTTTTCCCCCTCTCTGTCACGTTGCCAAGCACCATTGTTTGTTTGTTTGTTTATATGTTTGCTTTATTGTTTTACTATTTAATGATGTGTTCGATTTCTGATTTTATTGATAAATGTGATTGTTGTTAACCTCCATGAGTTCCTTGGGGAAGACAGGCATATAGAAATAAATAAATAAATAAATAAATAAATAAATAAATAAATAAATAAATAAATAAAATTAACATAACTGTTTGTGGTTAAAATTTAACTTTGATAAGTTTTCCACAGCATAATTTAGAAAAAAGAAAGTAGAACCCCACTGTTGCCATTATACTGTCTGCACAGTAGCAATCAGTGCTCCCATGGTCCCATGTTTCAAGTGCTTAATATTTATGTCTTAGGACAAAATGCTTGCTCTCCTCTATTTTCCTCACATGTTTTGTAATACTTACCCTAGTGATGCAGCAAGCTAGGGAGATACATGCTTGGTTGATATATTGTTGTAGTGCTATGCCACTTACTAAAATAAACCAGAGAGAGGAGGGGAAGTTGCTGTAGCCCATTGAATGACAGCCATGACAAAAGCAGGAAAAGTGGTGGGGAGGAGGTGTCAGTAATCAAAAGGGAAAGAAATTGAATCAATCCGAATTGCTTTCTGAGTCCCTCTCACAGGAGAAGAAAAGTCTCCTGTGTGAATGGAAGGATTGCTCAAGTGTGAGATAAAATAGATTGCATTGACGATAAGTGCCTTTTAAATATGACCCAGCTGTCTCCAAATGCTCCTGTCTAGTTGTACCCTATATCAATTGCTATCCCCCTTGGGGCTTCCTGTTCTCTCTCAATTTAGCACAACTTCTCTCAATAATTGAGGAAGAAATAAATCTACCCAGGAATGGTACATTGTTTCAGGTATTTCTGCTGTAATGCAAAAGATCTGGAGAAAGTCTGATCTGGAATGGGCAATTAATTAACTACCTTTGCAAAATATGCTATTTCTCATTTGTTCATATGGACCAATCCAGTGGCCTGTAATTTTTGGCTGTCCTAGGAAGAGAGACCGTGAGGGCAATCTATTGCAAAGAGTCCATGCACCTCCAGATGAATGAATGTAGAAACTTTAGCTGGTGCAAAACACTGCTTCTTGAATCCTTATTCAGCCTAGGTAGTCTGATCATGGTTGTTGCACCAGTTCTGTTCCAGTTGCAGGGCTCTCTACCATATAGTGAACAACTATTCTCAAATGAGAAAGAGCTAAAGTGATTCTACCAACAATCCGAACTTATCACTGTAGGATGCATGATTTGGGAAGATGACGTGTAAGCAGTTTTGAGGCAGGATTTTGAGTGGTAGTGGTAAGGAGCAGAATTGCTATAAAACTGCTACAGACAAACTGTAGTTGAGAGTGATCATAATTACATCCATTTGTTGAGTCTTTCATACAACCCCAGTATTATCATTCTAATTCTGCCAGTCATTTACATTGAGAGATGAGAGCGCCATATGATTATATGGATGTTTGTGTGGGGGGGGGGGGGGGGGCTTTTTGTCTTCAACAGGAAGTCCAAACTTGCCAAGTTCCAATTATAGTCGGATTCCTTTTTTTAAAAATGTTTTTTTCCAGCCTGAATGCTAATGGTTTTAATTCTTCCACAACTGATACTGAGATAAATAGCTTCATTGTTCCAATTCTCCTTTGACAGCACTGAGTCAAGATCTCGGTGGCTGTTTGATTTCAATAAATTGATCAGATGAGTAATTTCTTCATCAATACACTCTCCATTCAGTTCATCAAAATGTCATTCAACCACGATAAACGCTGACTTACATGTGGAGGCATAAGTTTTCCACACATAATTTTATTTGCAATCCTTTGCAAACACCAGGGGCCATTTCAGTTAGAGACAGGATACCAAGTTGGCAGAGATTGGTTCAAGTAACACTGGTTTGGTTTATTTATCTCTTAATCTCTCTTTATCTTAAATAAACATTGACTTAGAACAGGATAAACTATATAGACTGGAACTGCGTTATGTTTCTGGCATTAATACAATTAGCATAAATATTGGCAGAGAATAGCTCTAGGTCAGTGATGGCGAACCTTTTAGAGACCGAGTGCCCAAACTGCAATTCAAAACCCACTATTTTTTTTTTTGCAAAGTGCCACTACACTAATTTAGCCTGTATACAGGTGGCTATAAAGGGGTGATGTTGGGTGCCCACAGAAAGGTCTCCAAGTGCCACCTTTGGCACCCGTGCCATAGGTTTGCCATCACTGCTCTAGGTTAAGAAGCCAGAATAGCATTTGCTGTGCACTAACTCACATAGTTTGCTGGAAAAGATCAAATGCCTGCACTGTTTCACTTGTGGCAGTTACTCCACTGTGATTTCATGGAATCATAGAATCATCATAGGGTTGGACGGGACCTTGGAGGTCTTCTAATCCAATCACCTGCCCAAGGCAGTAGACCTCATAGCATCCCAGACAGATGGCTGTCCATTCTTTGCTTGAAAACCTCCAACAGTGGGACTCCTACAACATCGGGAGGCAAGTTGTTCCACTGTTTAATGGCTCTCACACTCTCTCCTTATTTCCAGATTGGCTCTCCCTCTGATGAATGTCCACCCATTGGTTCTTGTCATACCCTCAGATGCAGTTGAGAATAAGTTGATGCCCTCTTCCCTGTTGGCAACACTTCAGGTATTGGAAGACTGCTGTCATGTCTCTCCTCAATCTTCTCTATGTCAGGCTAAATATGCCTAGTTCTTTCAGTCGTTCTTCATACACTTAAGCCTCCAGTCCCCTTATCATCTTTGTTACTCTTCTCTGCACTTTTTCTAGGGCAGGGGTATCCAAACTTCGGCCCTCCGGGTGTTTTGGACCACATCTCCCAGAATTACAAGTCTGTATCATCAATGAGAAAGGACTGTGGGAGTTGTGGTCCAAAACAGCTGGAAGGCTGAAGTTTGGGCACCACTGTTCTAGGGCCTCTAGAGGTGAACAATTGATGCCAGCGTATGTGATTTTAGTATAAATGTTGAGAAACAATCTTTTAAAGAAACATTTACTAGCTGAAATACTGTTACTGAGTGCAGAAATTTGCACTAGAGCCAGCCGATTGAATCAGTTTGGTTTAGTATGTTACCTCCTCTGTAACTTCCATTGATTCAAAGGGCTCTATTTGCAGTTTACTGTGCAAAAATAAGTCACAACTTGAGTAGACTCCTTTCAATCAATGGAATGTATAGAGCAGGCGACTCACCAAATCCCCATTGATTCAATGGCCCTACTCTAGTGTGACTTACTACACTACACCAATTAACAGGACTTCATCTGCCAACAAAGTCACTAGGAAATTCACATTTGATAGCCTTTACTAAATATTTCCAAGACAAATGGTCAGTTGGTGAAAAATGTTGTTTTCAACTTTTCCTCAAGCCAGTTTTGATCAAATTCATATTAACAACATAGTGTGACCATGGATGATTGATATAAATGGAAATGCAGCTTTAAAGCCCTTGCCATTTGCAGTCAGTCTGTCGAAATGTCTTGTTAAAACAAACTGTAAGAGAGCTTTTCAGGCTGAACTGCTCAAAGCTACCAACCCATTTGGAACCAGCTTCTTCTTCTCCTCATCATCAAGTGAAAAATGGCATTGTTTTCAGTCATCTGTGTGGATGCTGTCAGCTTAATTCTGAGCTGCCACAACAGCAGATCAGTAGCAAGAAGACATGCAGTTATAATAGCTGGAGTAAAGGAAGAAGTGCAACTCAAATTAGAACATAAAACAGGTGCAAATAGGATTGAGTCCAAAATAATACCTAGACTGGATTTTAAGTAACAGATATTTAATCTTTGACAAAAGCAGGCAGTTTAGACAAGATTCCTGTGAGATTTCACTATTGCTGCATGGAAAGAGGCAACCTTACCACTACTGTTCACAACGTGATGCCAAGCAAGTGAAAATACCAGAAGCTGACTCTTTTTTTTTTTATCAATTAACAATTTCTCAGCCAGAAATAAAGCAATTGTCAGAACTGTTTTTCAAAATGTTTGTATTATTGTAAGTGCAAGAGGGTGTCCTGTAGACACCCTTGAGTGCTGCCATTGGAGTGACCAACATCCAGGGTATCCTTTGCTACATAACACTTGCTGTCCATGAGAGAAGGGCCTTCCCTGGTTATCTTAGGAGCTGAGAAATCTCATATAGGGAAGCATTGTCTTTGAAGCAATCTGCACCCAAGTCACATAGGGTTCCAGATCATGACTAGCACTTTGAATTTGGCCTGATTAGCTGGGGACATAGCGATTGTAACACGGGAGTTACATGCTCCCTGTAACTGATTCTGGTCAGCAGCTTGGCTGTACCATTTTGAACCAGTAAATTTCTGAACCATCTTCAAAAATAATCCCAACGGAAGTAATCCAAGCAGGGTGTAACCTAGCCAATGGTATCACCATAGCCAAATCAGTCCTCTAGAATAGGAGCAGCTCGTATACTAGTTTGAACTGTGGAAACACACTCCTGGCCATTGCTACCTGGCTGAGGAATGAGTGCAGAAATACCACCAAGCAGCAAGCCTGCCATTATGAGGTGTATAAGCTCATCCAACACAGGCTGAATCCCTATTTCCTGAATTGCCTTTGATTGACCAGGAGCACCTCTGCCTGGTCTGGTATAAGTTTCAATTGTCTGCCCTCATAAGCCGCCTTGGGTCCTTTTTCCAAGGAGAAACGGTGTGGTAAAAATACTATAAAATAAATAAAAATTAAGAACCTTAGAATCAGTACTCTTGCCAAGAAAACTCCATGGACATGGAGTCACAAAGAGTCAGTCACGACTGTAACGACACAACACACACATATAGAAAGAAGATATAGAGTTGGATATCAGTTGCACATACGGACTTGGACATTGCAGAGAAATTGAATGAGTTCTTTGCGTCTGTCTTCACGACAGAGGACCTTGAGCGGATTCCGCTGCCTGAGCTGCCCCTCTTCACTAACGAATTAAATCAAATACAGGTTAAAAGAGAGGAGGTTTTAGGACTAATTGATAAATTGAGGATTAACAAGTCACCGGGCCCAGATGGCATCCACCCAAGGGTTATTAGGGAACTGAGAAACGAAATTGCAGATCTCTTAACGGTTATATGCAACTTGTCTCTTAAAACGGCCACAGTGCCGGAGGACTGGAGGATAGCAGATGTCACACCAATTTTTTAAAAAAGGAAGGAGGGGGGACCCGGGAAACTACAGGCCAGTTAGCCTTACATCTGTCCCAGGGAAGATGGTGGAAAGCCTCATCCAAGAGAAAATCTTAAAACACATAAAAGAACAAACCTTGCTGAGAGAAAATCAGCATGGCTTCTGTAAGGGTAAATCTTGTCTGACAAATATTTTAGAATTTTTTGAAAAGGTCAACAGGCACATGGATTTGGGTGAACCGGTGGATATAGTCTATCTGGATTTTCAAAAGGCTTTTGACACAGTTCCTCACCAAAGGCTGCTGAGAAAATTGCACAGTCAGGGGATAAGAGGGCAGGTCCTCTTATGGATTGAGAACTGGTTGAGATCCAGGAAACAAAGAGTAGGTGTCAATGGAAAATTTTCACAATGGAGAGAGGTGAAAAGCGGTGTGCCCCAGGGATCTGTCCTGGGACCGGTGCTTTTCAATCTGTTCATAAATGACCTGGAGACAGGGATAAACAGTGAGGTGGCCAAGTTTGCCGATGACACAAAACTTTTCCGTGTGGTAAAAAACAGAGAAGATTGTGAAGAGCTCCAGAAGGATCTCTCCAAACTGGGGGAATGGGCTGAGAAATGGCAAATGTGTTTTAATGTAACTAAATGTAAAGTAATGCATATTGGGGCAAAAAATCCAAACTTCATCTATCAACTCATGGGCTCTGAGTTATTCGTGACAGATCAGGAAAGAGATCTTGGTATGTTGGTGGACAGCTCCATGAAGGTGTCTCCCCAATGTGTGGCAGCGGTGAAGAAGACCAATTCCATGCTAGGGATTATCAAAAAGGGGATTGAAAATAAAACAGCGAACATTATAATGCCTTTATACAAAACAATAGTAAGGCCCCACCTGGAGTACTGTGTACAGTTCTGGTCACCACATATCAAAAAAGATAGAGTGGAACTGGAAAAGGTGCAGAAGAGAGCAACTAAAATGATTAATGGGCTGCGGCACCTCCCTTATGAGCAAAGACTACAGCATTTGGGGCTCTTTAGTCTGGAAAAAAGGTGCTGGGGGATGATTGAGATGTACAAAATTATACAGGGTATGAGTAAAGTGGATAGAGGGATGCCTTTCACAAAATACCAGAATTAGGGGACATCCACTCAAATTGAGGGCTGAGAGAGTAAGAACTGACAAAAGAAAATATTTTTTCACCCAGCGCGTTGTAAGTCTATGGAACTCCCTGCCACAGGATGTGGTGATGGCATCTGGCCTGGATGCCTTCAAAAGGGGATTGGACAGATTCCTGGAGGAAAAATCCATCACAGGTTACAAACCATGATGGAGATGTGTAATCTCCAGGCTTTAAACCAGGGTACTTCAAGGGCCAGATGCAGGGGAGACAGATATCTAGTCTCATGCGCTCCCAAACGCATCTGGCGGAGCCACTGTGAGATACAGGAAGCTGGACTAGATGGGCCTTTGGCCTGATCCAGCATGGCTCTTCTTATGTTCTTATGGTGATACCATACTCCAAAATTTCAGACAGCATCTCCCAGTAACTTTATGTGGGTGTTAAATAGCAAGAGGGATGAAGTAAAACCATGAGGGACAGCCTAGTGACCAAGGTGTCAAAACGGAGCATGTAAGACCCACTTTTTGAGATCACCTTTCCAGAAAGGACCAGAGGTACTGTACTGTACTATGGTGTCTCCAAGTCTCATCTCAGAGAGATGACCCAGAAGGATGCTTTGGTCAATGGCATCAAAAGCCACTTTCTTTGATGTCCACCAGAACCAACAAGGACACACATATATTATCACATCACATACATTGTGAATCAAGACAACCAAAGCTGTCTCCATACCATGTTTAGGCCTGAAGCCAGATCGAAGTGGCTCTAGATAGTCCATTTCATCCAGGAACCCTTGAGGCTGAGAGACCATTACACATTCCCACCACCCTGGCTAGAATATGCAACACTGGAGCATGCAAGATAATTGTCCCGTATAGTGGGATTCGAGGAGAGCTTTTTCAACAGTGGTCTTACTGATGCCTCCTTTAGGCATGCTAGAATCATTCCTTGCTGTAAGGAGGCATTCACCACTCATTTTAGCCACTTCCCAAGTCCTCCTTTGGCTGCTTTTATGAGCCAGGAAGGGCAAGGATCCAGTACATATATGGTGCTCTTTACCTCTCCAAGGATTCTATCCACATTCTTGGGCTGTGTAGACTGAAACCCATTCATAAACAGGACAAGCTGTGTGTGTGTGTGTGTGTGTGTGTGTGTGTGTGTGTGTGTGTGTGTGTGTGTGTGTGTGTGTGTGTGTGTGTGTGTGTGTGTGTGTAGGTACATCCACAGGCCCTGTTATCAACTACAGCATTTAAGTCAGAATGAATTTGAGTAGACACAAGCATGAAGCCCTTTGTCGTCCTTTGTATGAAGGTTCCCATGTGCTGCACAGGGATATCTCTCACCCCCCACGCCCTGGCTGGTTGGCCCACTCACTGGTTTTTGCATGGTGCTGGCCTATCTCCACCTCCTCAGGCAACCAACCACTCCAATGAGGACATGGGATGAGGAGTCTTCCTATGCAGTCAATGAGTGGTTGGCTGCTAGCAGAGGTGGGGCCTGGGTGGCCAATCCCCTGCCCAGATAGGAGTGCTATGAGATCAGAAGGACCCTGTTGTTGCGTAAAGACTGGAGAGTGGGCCAGCCAGCCAGGGGGTGAGGTGGGAAATGGCCCTGCACGCACCTGTGGAGCTGCACAGACTACTTCACATGAAAGACAATGAAGGACTTCGTGCCCATCTCTAAATATGAGCAATTCTGTTTGTCAAGTGCCATGCAAGCTCACCACAGCAGCCTGTTGGGGATGTCAGCATTGGACCTCTCAAAACAGTTCTGCTGGCTGGCTCTGTTCAGTGGTGCCAGAGAAGAAGAATTTCTTTGCTGCAACCACTACCAGGGGCTCTTGCTCATAGATGGGCAAATTTGCTTGGAGTGGGGTTTTCCTCCATTGTCATTCTAGTGTCTGACTCACTTGTTTCATCATCACCAGGTTCCTAGTAAGCCCGAGGGCTCATTTGATCCCACTCAGGTGGAGTGATAAAAGTGTTCATGTCTCTGGCACTTGTCATTTCCCTATTCCATTAGTCAACCAGGGCTTTGACGAAATCACCTGCTAAGGTGATAAGAAACTACTCAAGAGCCAACAGGAAACAATTTGGATCCATCAGCCTCCTGGGATGGACCTCTGGAGTAACCTTTTAGCAAAGTGTGCTGGATAGGGCTTGAAGTATAGAGAAAACATCCTTTAACATACAATGTTGGCATGACGACCTGGCCTTATCAGAGTTCCAGAACATACAAACACTGTAGCTGCATTGAGCCAAACAAGCGTATAGTCTCCACTTTAACCTCAGAGCCTTGT
Organism: Phrynocephalus guinanensis; assembly: GCA_037367245.1. Lineage (NCBI taxonomy): Eukaryota > Metazoa > Chordata > Lepidosauria > Squamata > Agamidae > Phrynocephalus > Phrynocephalus guinanensis. Next base: position 95,335,121 of record CM074732.1, read on the forward strand.
GGTTGAGGAGGGTATGTGGGGGTGGGTCTTACCTACAAACCCCTGCCCCCACCACTCTTTTAACCATCTTCAAGGTTTCAAGGGGGGGTGCAGAGAGGGACTGGATTGCAATCCAGAGTGGTAGCGGTTGACTTTCTGTACCAATCCATAGTCAGTAGAAACACTAGAAATTATATTGATGATAATTATTGAATGAACTGCCTTGTATAGTAGCCTTCACTCTGAACTGGGATATCTGTGTTAGATTCCCTTGTTTAAAGAAATAATAAAGAAGAATTAATCACTGGTGGTATACAAACCAAACAACACTCTGTGGTATAATATAGGCAATCAATACACCATGCCAGAATACTTTTTGTAAGTAAGTAAGGAGTCAGGTAGAGTACGTTCAGATCACACAAAAAACTATCTATTGGTCTCAAATGCTATGGAGCATAGTGAGATGAAACATATCCCTTTCCCTAGGACAACTACAAAAGCCACAAGAGCAAGACAATATTTGCTCCCAAACTAGATTATTATTGACACACTAAAAAGCTACTTGTTGGTATGTTTGGCTTGTCTATGAATGCCAGTGTGGTATAATGGCTAGAGTAATGGAATTCAAAAGAGCTGCCTTCAAATCCACACCTGCCCATGGAAATTCAATGACAAGTGACTATGATAAAACCACTCCTTAAATACCTCACATACCTTGAAAAACCCCTATTAGGTTTGCCATACTTTTTATGCAACCTGATGACATGTAATAAAATTTAGTTAGTTGTTGCATCTCTCTTCCATCTTTCCTTCTGTGAGATACACATCTCTTGTCTTCCTATTTTGTCCTCAAAATAAAATAAAATAAAATAAAATAAAATAAAATAAAACAGTAATGTAGGTCAGGCTGAATGGATGTGGGTAGCTCATTGTTGCCCCATCAAGATCATGGTCAAATGGATAATTTTAACCCAGGTCTCCAAAGTTCTAATATAGCACTCCAATCACTACTTCACACTGGTTTTCTTTATTGAAACAATATATGCATAGCATAAAATCCAACCTTGAAAAGCAGAGGTCATACTGCTACAGTGACACATGCATTGGGCCAAAGAGTAAAGATTAGAAGAAGACAGACCTTATTCTTCGTATATGTGTCCACTTTGGCTGTAGGAAAATTAGATTCATCACTCTCTGAATTTCTTGACTGGGAAAGAAGAATTCGTCCCTACTGTCTGAAAGTCAAGGAAACCCAAGATAACTGCAGCATCACATATGCCACTTTTTGACAGAATCTACAGCTAATAACATTTCCAAGCAGATGGAAACCTATTTAGTAAGCGCTGCACATTGCTCTTTATTGACCTCCATCAAGCCCCTGACCAAGTGCAGCAAGCAACTGATGGGATATGAAAAGGCATATCAGTGTTTTGGTAGAACTTCTGTGATTGACAGATGGGGCTCCCTACTGGAGCAGGAAGTGAAGATGTATCAAATAATATGGTTTTCTATATGTCCCTGCACTCAACAAGACTGAGTATGGTGAGCTTCAGTGGAAACTGAATGCTATCTAATGAGTATGTTTTCAAAATAATCATTGTATTACAGCAGGCATCATTTCCAGTGCAATGTTCTAGTAGATGTCGCCCGTAGGTTCAAGTACGTTGTGTGATTTCCAACCTTGAAAATCTATCCCATCCCCAGTCAGCAATAACAAGCAGCTTCTAATGCCATTTAGCATCCTGAGTGAATATCTTCTGAGTACTGACCGTACTTCAAGGTGACTGAAAATATACGGTTTTTTAGACAATAACATAGGAAATTGAAGAACATATAGGGCAGCTTGTGCTACCATGTCAGGAAAAAACAAAATTGACATTCTGAAGAATCTACATCAGAGGTGTCCAAACTTTGGCCCTCCAGATGTTTTGGACCACAATTCCCAGAATTCCAAGCATCTATTGCCAGTGATAAAGGACTGTGGGAGTTGTGGTCCAAAACATCTGGAGAGCCAAAGTTAGGACACCACTGATCTACATCTTCTGAGGAAGTAGATTTCCACAAAGGCTCAAATTAAAATATAATAGTTTTTAAGGTACCACAAAGTTTTTATCTTCTTTATTTTATTTTATTTCCCTGACAATGAAACCTGTGCATTTCACACAAGTCCGCTGTATCAGGAAAGGTAAGTGAATACAAAAGTGAGTGTACCAAAACACACTATTATGCAATCATATACACCAGGGCTGTTCAACATTAAACAGGCTGAGGTTTACTTTTTCTGAGGGCTACTACACTTAAACCTCTACTTACAAATTTTATTTGTACCGAGCACATGCTCATAAGTAAAAAAAAAAATTGTAAGTAGAGCAGCAGTTTCCCACAGGAATGCATTGAAAACCAATTAATCTGTTCTGGAAGGAACAGACTTCAATGCGCCATGGCCCTTGAATGCCCCACTCAGCTGAGACAGTGGGCTGGCAGACCCAGAACTTTGCTGGGGCATTGGTGGTCCTTGGGATTGGGGGGGTGGTGGAAAACTTATCCCCTCACTTTTTAAATTGATGACCGGCAGGCTACTTTTGAACCCTTTGTGGGCTACCGGTAGCCCAGGGTCTACCTTTTGTGCAGGCCTGATATACACCATTTATAGGCTTCAGTGATATGATGACATTGCTACAGTACCCAACACAGAACAGATAAGATAAAAGAGTCTTAAAATTTTGCTAACCATTCACCCAAATAGAGCCCCTTTGTTGCCCCTTTGGGGCTGCTGCGAAGAGGTGAATGAAACATGCTATATTGTTAAATACACTTCACCATCAATCTTTTGGTAAATAAAATTTATGCATAAAAGAAAGATTAAGGGGAAATTGCTTGGAAAGCCAATTTGATTTATGAGAAGCTAAACTTAAGAACTGACATGTTGAATAATTTCCAAATTCTACCATGGTTACCTGAAATAATGATGTGATCTTCCTTTAAATATACCACTTGTGACATGCAGAGTATTCATGCCTATATTACACAATGATTATGTAGCAGCAGAAAACTATTGTTGCCACTTACTGAAATATGATTGATAGACAGCTGTAAATAGGTAAAACTACATGAATTTATTTTTCTTCATCAGAAAGTCTGAGCATCCAGTGTGGAAAATTCAATGAAATGTGAAGATGTGAGACATCTTGTATGTTCTCACTAGTCAGTTGTCATGCGCAAGGGGAAGGGGGTCCTGACTGAGTCTAATCAGATCCAGCAGTTACTGTTGTATAGCCACTTTTTATAACCATTTACAGTGATGAAATGGCATTTACAGACCTGCAGCCATATAACATAATGGGACACAGTTAGAGGTTCCTTATTTGGGGGGTGGGGTGGGGGGCAAAAGCAGAAGTATCTGCCACCGAGAGCAAATTGACACATCAGTCACTGTGGACAGCAACCCCTAAGTTCATAGTTTATGTGCTCAGTAACTGAACAGCATGTTTAAATGACCCCAAAGACCTGTGCTTTTGTCAATAAAGGTAAGCCTTCCAAAGACTCAGATCACATGTATTCGGTTGCTACGCTCAATTTGAAGGCCTAGGTGATGATACTCCCTGTATGGAGGTAAGCCTCCCTCAGAAGACAGAAAGTACTAACATTGAAAACACAGGGTCAATGCAATCACACAAGGGAGATATAAACACAAAGTTATGAGTGATTATAAGCATAAAGTTTATGTAATCATGTATGGTACATTCATATAAAAGACACATAATAGGTAGCCCATCATTCAGGGAAAGCTTGTCTGAAGAGAAAGGTATTCGCCTGTTTCCAGAAAGACAGCAGAGATGGGGCAGTCCTGGCCTCCAGTGGGAGGGAAAGTCTGGGCACAGCAGCCAAGAAGGCCCTCTCATGGGCTCCCACAAGACATACCTGTGTGGATGGTGGGATGGAGAGAAGGGCCTCTCTTGATGACCTTAACACCCATGTCAGTTCATACTGTGAGCTAGGACCCAGGCTGTACTGTCCTTTGTAGGTTAAGGTCAACACAATGAATTGTGCCTGACAGCTGATTGGCAGCCAGTGGAGCTGCTTTAACAGGGGTTTAATGTGATTTCTGTACCCCACACCAGTCAGCCATCTAGCTGCTGCATTTTGGACCCATTGAAGTTTCTTGAGTCTTTTCATCGGTAGTCCCACATAAAGCACATTACAGTAGACTAGCCGGGATGTCACTAGGGCATGTTTTATATCTTGTATGCTTGTACCCAGACCGGTTTGAATTTGGAACAGTTTTACTATATTTGTATTTTCATTTTGTTTTATTATTTCCCCCTTTCTTTTGAAGTAAACTTTACAAATCCTTTCATGCTGTGTCTGAAATGTGACTGTAGTGCTTCAATCAGTAGCAACCTGTTGTTAAGGCTGTCCACCTAAGCAAGAATCTTGACTTTCTGGGGGTGCGGGGAGGTCTTCCTTGTGTGTAGATCCTACTTATGAAGAGAAACATTATGTGTTCAGAAATCTCATTTCTATGCAGAAAGGCACCAATGGAGAGGAAAGAGTTTTTAGGCAATCATTTTTAAACATGTTGCCAACAATCAAGTCAAGGACAAATCAGAAGTGTATGACTAGGCAGTTTGGTTCCTCATCTCTAAGCTTAAATTAACAATGAACAAATCTAAACTTAATCTGCAGTTGTTCAGTCCATTCAGTGCAGGTTCATTCTCATGGCAGCAGAATTTTTGTGTGAGAAATTCAATTTAAATGTCACTATGATTCTCCAGAATTTGTGTTCTGGTCATTGTAGCGTCAGCTTCAGACTTCATTGTAGCATTCATAGAAAAATTCAAGTGTAAAACTTTGGCTATAGCCCAGTCTGAACTGGATGAGAAAAAAACACGGGGGGAAAACCTAGCACATTTTAAAAGTATGGGTTCTTTTTATATCTCATAATAACTATAACAAAGTAATCCAAATAAAACAATCATCATTTTGTTTTAAGCAGAGGTTCTATGTCTTTGGTACACACCTCAAAAACATGAACAATTCAGTTTAATGATTTATGATAATAGACACTCATCTTATGGAAGCTGTGAGCTGGCTGAGATATATACAAAAGTGGCTGAGGGTGTTGTAAGACCTTGTCTCCTGCTGAGCCACTGCTACAATGCCTTTTCCTGATGCAGCATATATAAGGCTCCTTCTGTGCATCCTCTCCCTTCAGCTTTCTCCACAGAAGCACATATAGCCAAATGAAAACAAAACTACACCCTCTTTGAATTCTATGGCTTTATGTATCAGTACATCATAAAAAATTTCATCTGGTCCTTAGCAGGTCTGGAAATTAGGCAAAGATAACCTCAGATGAACCACAACAAATGGCACATTACACCATGTCATGATATATTTTACAAAAATAAACCAAAAATGGAGAAGCCGTGTGTGGAAAATGAAGTATACCCTCAATGCTTCCATAGGAATTAAGAGACCAGGTAGCATTGGGTGCGGCTAACCAAATGCTATTGAACAACCCATCATCAGCAAGTGTGACCACCTTTATAAAGGCACGAGTTGTAGTAGTTTGCTGGTCTGGACCATTCAGGTGTGTGTTAACACAGTGCCAAAGAGAACATGCATCAGCAGTGATAAAAGAGATGAAATTGTTGTTGCACATCAATCTGGAAAGGATTATAAGGTCATTTCTAAACAACCTAAAGTCCATCATTCTTCAGTGAGGAAGATTATTCACAAGTACAAAACATTCAGGGCACTTGCCAATGTTCCCAGGAGTCAACATCATATCAAATTCACCACAAGGTTAGACTGCAATGCTCAGACAAATAGCAGAAACCCAAAGAGTTACATCTCAGACTACACAGGCCTCAGTTAGCATGTTAAATGTATAGGTTCATGACAGTACAATTAGAAAAAGACTGAACAATTATGGTTTGTTTGAAAGGGTTGCCAAGAGAAAGCCTCTTCCCTCTACAAAGAACAGGGAAGCAGCGCTTAGGTTTGCCAAATTGCATCTGGACAAACTGCACGACTTCTGGAACAATGTCCTAAGAAGAGAAGAGGCCAAAGTGGAGCTGTTTGGCCATAATGCACAGTACCATGTTTGATGAAAACCAAACACAGACACCTCATACCAACTGTCAAGCACAAGCATGGTGGTGGAGGGGTGATGATTTCAGCTTTTTTGCAGCCACAGTACATGGGCGTCTTGCAGTCACTGAGTCAACCATAAACTTTTCAGCATACCAAAGTGTTGTAGAGTAAAATGTGAAGCTATCATTCTGACAGATGTGCAACACTCAGGCCAGTGATCCCAAGCGCTTCAACAAATCTACAACAGAATGGCTGAAAAAGAAAAGAAGGTGTTGCAATGGCATGGTCAAAGTCCAAGACTCAATCTGGCTGACATGCTGTGGCAGGACCTTAAGAGAACTGTACATAAACAATTGCCCAGAAACTTCAATGAACTGAAGCAACATTTTAAAGAAGGTTAGGAAAAAATTCCTCCACAGTGATGTGTGACACTGATAAGGTCACACAGAAAACAATTACTTCAAGCTATTATTATCATCAAAGGTGTTTCTACAAGCTAGGTGCAGTTACTTTTCATCCACTCCATTTTGGCTTTATTTTTGTAAAATAAATCATGACACAGTGTAATAATATATTGTGTGTTGTTGCTCATCTGAAGTTATACTTGCCTAATTTCCAGACCTGATAAGGACCAGATGATTTTTATTATGTACTGATATGTAAAACCATAGAATTCAAAGAGGGTGTATTTTATTTTTCACATGATCAGACTCTCTCTGGTGATGATGAGGAGGAACAACAGAAGGGGTATGCATTTGAACAGGGAATGGAAGATGCATGAGTTGTGTTGGGCACAAAGAAGCAACCAAGTATTATTATTTAAAAAAAACACCATTAACATCCTCCATCCAAATCTAGTTTTATATTCAGTGTAGGCATATCCTTTTATACCCCACACACTTGCCCACTCCTCCTTGGAACTTCTATTTCACTCCATTCCTGCCAGCAGGCTGCCAACAATTGTTCTTCAATGAAGCCTGCTATCTCATTACTAGATTAAAATACCCATTCAATGTATATTTGAATCATAAGAACATAAGAACATAAGAACATAAGAAGAGCCATGCTGGATCAGGCCAAAGGCCCATCTAGTCCAGGTTCCTGTATCTCACGGTGGCCCCAACAAATGCCTCTGGGAATACACAAGACTAGATATCTGTCTCCTGATACCACTCCCCTGCATCTGGCCCTTGAAGTACCCTGGTTTTAGGCCTGGAGATTACACATCTCCATCATGGTTTGTAACCTGTGATGGACTTTTCCTCTAGGAATCTGTCCAATCCCCTTTTGAAGGCATCCAGGCCAGATGCCATCACCACATCCTGTGGCAGGGAGTTCTCACCCAAACCTCAGTTTGAGTGGATGTCCCCTAGTTCTGGTATTTTGTGAGAGGGAGAAGAGCGTCCCTCTATCCACATTACTCATGACCTGCATTATTTTGTACGTCTCAATCATATCCCCCCTCAGGCACCTTTTTTCCAGGCTAAAGAGCCCCAATTTTTTTAGCCTTTCCTCATAATGGAGGTCCCCCAGCCCAGTAATCATTTTAGTCGCTCTCCTTTGTACCTTTTCCAGTTCCACGATGTCTTTTTTGAGATGTGGTGACCAGAATTGTATACAATACTCTAGGTGCAGCTTTACTATCGTCTTGTACAATGGCATTATAATGTTGGCTGTTTTATTTTCCAAACCCTTTTTGATGATCCCTAGCCTGGAATTGGCCTTCTTCACCACTACCACACACTGGGTAGACACCTTCATATCGCTGTCCACCAGCACACCAAGATCTCTTTCCTGATCCGTCATGGATAACTCAGAGCCCATGAGGTGATAGATAAAGTTTTGGTTTTTTGCCACAATATCCATTACTAGAGATGGGCACGACCAGAAAATTTTTTTTTTCAAGTTGTCGTTTTTCGGGACGGGTCCGTTTCGGGTCGTTTCCGATTTTTTGCGAAATTTTTCAAAAATTTGTCGTTTTGTTGTGTCGTTTGTCGTTTGTCGTTACCGCCGCGATTTAGCACGACTTGACTTCCCAGAGCATGGGGTTAGGGGGTAAGGGCTAGGCTTAGGGTAACGGTTAAGGTTAGGGTGGGTTAGTGGGCTGTACCTCTGGGTGCCTCTGGCCCACTAAGAACATAGTGTACTGGTGTATGGGTTAGGGTTAGGGTTAGGATTAGGATTAGGATTAGGGTTGGTGGGCTTTTTATGCCCTCTCTGGCACATCCAGAAGTCTCAGCAAAACCTGGCCATGCGATTGGTGGAATGGCTCCAAAAATTTGCATGGTCCCATCCCATGGCCAGCCCATCATTGCACGTGCGCAGGTGTAAAAAAATAAAAATAAAATAAAATAAAATAAAATCAATGGAGACGTTTTGTTGCAAGAAAAACCCACTGCTGCTACTGTAAAAATTCAAGCATTTAAAATAGCTAATTTTCGCATGTTTCTGTGGTGCTTTGGTGGGTTTTTGGACCACGATTTCAAAAAAAATATTGTGGTTGCCATTTTGGATCCCCCCGCACCGCATGGCAAATGGAGACGCTGAGGATGCCCTCTCCCAGCCTGGTACCAGCAAGTCTCAGCAAAACCTGGCCATGCAATTGGTGGAATGGCTCCAAAAATTTGCATGGTCCCATCCCATGGCCAGCCCATCATTGCGCGTGCGCAGGTGTAAAAAAATAAAAATAAAAATAAAAAAAATAAAATAAATGGAGACGTTTTGTTGCAAGAAAAACCCACTGGTGCTATTGTAAAAATTCAAGCATTTAAAATAGCTAATTTTCACATGTTTCTGTGGTGCTTTGGTGGGTTTTTGGACCATGATTTCAAAAAAAAATTGCGGTCGCCATTTTGGATCCCCCCGCACCGCATGGCAAATGGAGACGCCGAGGATGCCCCCTCCCAGCCTGGTACCAGCAGCCCAGGACAGGAGGGGGGGAAGGCTGGAGTGGGGACCCCCCCCCAGAAACCACCCCTCTGGTAGGTGCCCTCAGGCAGGCATATTTTCGCCTGCTTTTTTGGCCGGGAATCGGTTTTTTTAAAAAACTTTTTTTCTGTGCTGCTTGGCATCGCGCGATCGCTGCGATGCCAGGAACGACAACGACAAATCAGACCCAATTTTTCTTTTGTCGGTTCGAGTTCGAGTTCTGGGGGAGTAATTGTCATTACCGTTTCCGTTGCATAACGGAAACGAGTAACGGAAACAGAAACGAGAATTTCACCAAGTCGTGCCCATGTCTATCCATTACTTTACATTTTCCTACATTGAAACACATTTGCCATATTGTAGCCCACCCACCCCGGTATGGAGAGATCCTTCTGGAGCTCTTCACAATCTTCTCTGGTTTTTATCACACAGAAAAGTTTCATGTGATCTGCAAACATAGCCACCTCACTGCTTATCCCTGTCTCCAGGTCATTTATGAACAGACTGAAAAGCACCGGTCCCAGGACAGACCCCTATTTTAACACATGGTACAGCCAACTCTAAATTATTTTCTCTAGCAAAAATGTAAAGCAGTAAAAAAACCACATGATCTTTCTTTGCTCCCCATCAGACTGTTTGGGTACTTATGTGTGTTTATCTTGTATATTTGTTCTTATGCTAATACAGTAGGTCTTTTGCACTTTACACTGCTATAATTTGTTGCTTGCTGCTTCTTAAAAAGGCGACTGCAATTCAGAGAAAGAAGGTTAGACTACAATATTACACAAGTGTTTAAAAGAGAAACAAAAGTATTCTGCACATGTTTTCTCAAATGCAAATTTCACCATATTCAGTATAAATTATTGTGTGCTTCAGATTATGGCCTTCATGCCTTTCAATGAAAAAAAAAATCATATATTTTTAAATGTGCAAACAAAGTATCTCTACCCTCATGAGCAACTCAAATTCAATGAGATTATTAACCTAAATTACTCATGTGCACAGGCTGGAAACATAATTAGACAGGCATATAACATAAGGGTAACAAGGTACATTTTTGCATAATGTGCTGCCATAATAATGGGCCATTGGAAATGGTTGAAAGAGATGGCATAATCACAAATACCAACAGGTCTTTCAGCTAGACTAACAGATTTATTATAACGTCCGCTTTCACAGGACTCAGGCTGTGCTTCATGTCTGAAGGGAGCTACTGGAATCGTGCCAAGTGCAGCTCAGAACAGGAGATGGTGATCTTCGTGTTACCTAGGCAACTGAAAATGGCCACTATGGGGAGGTGGCGGAGGTAAATCTTGGGAAGAGGCTGTGGATTCCCATGGAAGAGACTGAAGGTTCCAGTGGAATAAGCCTTAATGGAAAGCGACTGGAAGGACCATTATAGAGACAAGGAGGGGAGAACAAGTCTTGGGAGAGTAGGTTGTGAGGAGAAACTTCAGTCCTGAGGTGAATTCAAGTGTGGAGGTGCTGAGAACATTGCCAGACCAGCCAAGACTTAGAGATGTAAGAAATGCCGTAATGTTTTGCATTATAGAAATATACCATCTGTGATGGGGAAAGGAAGGTGCAAATGTATCAGTATGTGGCTTTCTATGATGTTATTTCATCATTTTACCTGTTTTTCCCTCCCCTCCATTTGTGTGTGTGTGTGTGTGTGTGTTAGTTTGTTGCCACTCTCTTAAGCTTTCTATTGTTTTAGTTTAGTCTTTTTCAAACCCTTGCCAGATGGGAAACTTTTATTTCTGTCAATATTTATCTACAAACTAACATTTTCAAAGAGGTGGGGGGTGCAGTTGAAAACGAGTCCAGTTCTGGCTCTACCATCAAGAACTCTTTCCAAGCTATAAAAACAACGGGTTATCAAATAAATATGTTTTTAAGATAAAAGAGAGGTCTTCAGTAGTGATGCTTTGCTAAACCTATCATAAGGCATGGTGAAATGTCCTGCATTACTTCTGGGTTTTAAGATATAACTAAGGGGCAGCCCCTTGCCAATTATTTAGTGGCAGTGGTGGGGTCACCCTCATGGTTTGATGGAGAGGTATTTGGCACAAAAATGCCTTGAGACATCTCTAGATGGTGCTGCATTCCTGGCTCAAATCACCCATGTTAAATGCAAGTGCAACACTAAAATAACAGACAGGCGGCATGGCAGAGGAGAAAAATAAATCCAAAAGTTATGGTAGGAAAGAGATATGTGTTTTAGTTGGTGCTATTCATCAAAACTGGATACATGTCATGTTAGTATGAATTCATTAGTTTTGTTTTTTTAATTATTGTAATCACAATATCCTAGCAGTGTGGAAATATTTGTATTAATTTGTGTCATTCAAACTGGTGAACTACAGTTCGGCTGTTTGCTCTGCTGGCAGAGACTTTTACACCATGTCCAAGGGACTGATAAAGGCATAAATGGGATGTGCAGGCACACAAGGATCTCACAAATCTGAGATTACCTAAGCATTCTAATTCACTAATAGCCTAGCTTGAATTAGGGGTTCACGCTACAGGACAGCTCTCAGAGTGTCTCATATTAAAAGATAAATATGAGATAAACAAATAATTACATAATACATAATATGTACATTATTACTGTAAACAAAAGGCATAATATACACAATTAAGAAAAGGTAGACCTGAAGCTTAAAATCAAACAGAATCATCATTCTCATCATCTGCCATCAAGTCAATTATGGCTTATGGGGACCCTTTTCAGGGTTCTCCAGGTAGAAAATATTCAAATGTGGCTTGGCATTCCTTCCGAGGGCATGCTGGAATTGTGCAGCTAGCTGAAGATCATACAGGATGTCTTCTCCCGGATGGGATAATGGGGAATCTAACTCTCACTATCTGGCTCTGTGATTCCTAAACCACTGAACTACTAAAATCACACACACACACACACACACACACACACACACACACACAAGCCCAGTAAATCAGACTAAATGTCTATCTAGTCCACAGTGGCCAGCCAGTAACCTATTAACATCCACAAGCAGAACATGAGAATAACCCTTTCCAGCTCTTGTTACCCTGTGACCATTATTCAGAGATATGCTGTTTTTAAACTTGGGGGGAAGCATTAGCCTTCAAGGCTAGTAGCCAATAATAGTTTTAAGTTTGAAATCATATGGAGAAAGAGATTGCATTTTGGACCACTTATGGAATAGCCTGGTGCAATCAACTTTCTCCACAAGGGATATGAGGAATTTTGCCCAGGTCCAACCCAATCTATGTTCATGTTGGACATTCTAAACAGGTAGCTATTACATTTTGAGAGAGTAAATTCCACCAGTTTAACTATGCACTGCTGTGAGTGGATTTGCTTTGCTCTGTTTTGAAACCAATCTCTCTTTTCAACTTCACAAAAAACATCATTGGCCCCACCCTCTCAACTATCAGCCTATACATCTCTAGCCTTCCCTCCACACTCAGATGGAAAGCACGCAAGTATCGTGTTTCTTCTGTTCTGCTTATAATAGTGATTTCCCAAAAAGTCTAGTGGAACACTCAACAAGACTTCATTGAAAACTTGTATATGGTTGAACTGAGCTAAGTGGTGCAAGTTTCCCTTACTTGCACCTTCATGATTCTCAGCTGCAGATGGAATATGGCACTCTATAAATTAAAGATATCCCTGCTGGGACTCTCCTGATATTTGGATTTTTTAAAAAGTTCAGAATTCTGTGTAAAGACAGTCTTAGGCAGCAAGGACACTCTTGAGGTGTATTTTCAGCCTTAGATGTAGAACTATCATTTATATCTGAGAAATCACAAAAACTTCTGCTGGGGCAATTCCTTTTGGGCTTTAGAAGTACCATTTGCCTCCCAAGAACATGGAGGATGCAAGCCACAATGTAGTCAAGCAAACAAGGTCAAACTGAATTCAGATCTCCTTACTCAAGTATGGGCAGCTTGCATTTTTCATCTTTTTTCATGCCAAGCACTATCCTCTCCATCCTTGATTTTTACATCAACATATTATCATACACTCTATTGAAACAACTGGCACAGCTAGATGAGTGCCTAGTATAAGACTAAAGTCTAGACATTGTTCCACCTAGGTTTTGTTTCTAGCCAAGACTCAAGTTTGTGTGAAGAAACTACACTTTGAGTGCGAATCCATTTCCCCCAGTCCCTCACATGTAGAGGCTATGAAATGTAGGTTGTTGGAAGGAAACATGAATGATAGTACCTAGCGGTACTATTTTAAGTCATATATTCAGGTGCTAAACTCTAAGAATGCTGGGTTCAGAACAGTTGTTCTGTCATAAACTAAAGTTGTGCAAGAATCATATAGAATATCAGCAGTTGTGTAAAATGGGACAGAGGCTGTGCCAGAATACAGATTATGGACACTGCCTGGTTAGATCTTGGCTTCTTTTTTTCTCAAGTGAAGTGGAAACATGATCCACTGAATTACTGCCTTTCACACAAAGAAATAAAGGAAAAAAGATGATGAGAATCATTCCTGAAATAAAAGCTATTTTAAATTCCCAAAATATAAATACAGCTTGAAAAGGATAGTGAAATTGGTACAAGTCAATTGCACAGAATATGTATTATGGAAGCATCATATGCTAATTTTCTGGTTGGATCTCGGCTATTGTCCAGCTCTGAACAGATGTGTCTGTATTCCTTTCTGGTTAAAATAGACAGAGAAGGGGGAAACATGTCTGTGAAGTAAAACTACTATATGTTTTCTACGTTAATGTTGAGTAACAGTTGTACAGGAGCATGAGAGAAATAAGGTAGAAGATGAAACTGCTTTTAAAAAAAGAAAGAAAAGAAAAAGAAAAAAAGGGGAGATACCTGAAAAGACAAATGTGTTGTGCACACTGCAAAGCAGATAACTCCGTCATGTTTTCCACTCTAACAAGTTCACAGCTGGTCTATTCCCTAGTCTGTTATAACGTAACAAGTTATGATGACTTTTTTTTCCACAGTTGAGCAAGTCAGAACCATTTAGGATGGCTTGAGGAGTCTCCAACAGTGAACAGATAAGATAACTGTAGCTACAAATGGTAATTGTAAGTAAAGATACCTTGATCTCCTTTTAAGGATTCTGTGTTGTGTTGTTTCAGTCGTGACCGACTCTTCGTGACCCCCACGCCCATGGAGTTTTCTTGGCAGGAATACTGGAGTGGCTTGCCAGTTCCTACTCCAGGCGCCTACAGCACCTGGTATTCCCTGGTGGTCTCCCATCCAAGTATTAACCAGGGCCGACCCTGCTTAGCTTCTGAAATCAGGCGAGATCAGATCTACTTTTATCATAACTAAGTGCTAGTGTGGAAAAGAAACCAAATAGTCATGGAAGAGGGTGTTGTTTTTTCTACCTCATACTCTAACTGAAAGGAAAAAACATCTCCCAATAGTCCAACCCCAGTGAAACAAAATAATTATTTGTTTATTATTGTATTTACACCCAGCCTTTCTCCCAACAAGATTAAGATGTCACACATCTCTCCTCCTTCCCAGTTTTTCCTCACTACAGTGTGTGACTGGCCCAAGGTCCCCTAGTGTTTTATGTCTGAGTGGATATTTGAACTGGGACTCCAGAATTCAAATCCAGTATTCTAACCACTGTACTATATTGGCACAGTACTTAGACATAACCTGATATGAATTTTACCTATATCTACAATGGACGTCATATCACAATGCAGAGACATGGTGAAACTAACCTTTTTGCAAGTCTTGACACTACATGTGCTGTTAGGTATAGTTACATTCATCCTGTGGAGAATTTGCAAGCTCCTACTACATCAATGATGTCCAAACATTGGCCCTCAAGATGTTTTGGACCACAACTCCCACAGTCCTTTGTCATTGGCATTATAAGCTTGGAATTCTGGGAGTTGTGGTCCAAAACATCTGGAGGGCTGAAGTTTGGACACCCCTGTACTACATGATAAATAAATATTGTTTTGTTTCCTTTTGACTATCATGCTTCCTGGAAAAAAATGAAATCACATCTGTTTGTACTTGCTGCCCAGTCTTTACATGTGATTTGTTTCTTGGTAGAGGGTTTTGAGTAAATTTTCCCTTTTCTCTGTGGAATGAGAGTAAATGGAAAAAACAGTGAAGCACCTCTTATATGACCCCTGTCAACTCATATCTCACAAATTATGACTCTATTTGGAGTCACCTAATGTCAGCATGTATGATTTACCTGGTGAGATTGTCACTTTGACCTGTAATAACAAAGTACAACAATGTTGGCTTACATGTTATAAAAATGATGCACAATACTCCCAACTAGGAGTCAGAATAAATATTTTACATAGCTCTTTGTAAATTCTATAAACATTTACTGTTAATCGATGCTATAAAACTTCCCTTAGGGCTCAGATAGTCAGGCTTTGCACTAGGGAAAACAGCTTGACTCTGATATTTTAAATACTAGTAGTGTTGTCTAATGACAGATCTCAGGCCTTTGAGGATTTCCTTTGGTTAAAAAAGCACTTTTTCAAAAGTCAGAATTAGGGTATTTTTCAGCAAATGATAAGCAAGCAAGATAATCGCAAACATAAATTTTATGCAGCTTTTTCAACAAAAAAGTTTTAACCATAGATCTAACTATGCATCTATGTCTGCATTTCATACCTATCTATATTAAAGTGAGATCAGAAGCCACATGTCAATGCTATATTTCATTTCTTAATTTTACTATATCATGAAAATTCTGAGAAGAAACAAATCCTTAGGATTTAGGGGATATATAGTTTCAAGCACAAACATTATGGATTTATCAAACAGTACTGGCTTTGTCAAAGCCAATATTCCTTCCTGCCTAATATCCTGATCAAATATCAGCTTTAGGGCTATGCCTTAAATAACAGAAGAACAAATATTGTAGAATATAACTAGAGCAAATGCACTGGCAAAAATCCTGTTACTTGGCATAGTAAATTGCACTAAATTAGGCCCATTGAATCAATGAGGATTCAGTGAGTCCATTTCTCCATAAATTCTATTGATTTAAATAGGCCTGTGACTTGTGCAGACATAAGCTGCCGTTAGAGGGACTTATTTGAATTAATGGAATTTATGCAAGAATTAAGCCACCAAATCCCCATTTATTCAGTGGGCCTACTCTTGTGCCATTTATTACATAAGCAATTGGATTTTGGCCATTGACTGAATGGAACTTGTAAAGTCAGATTTTACATAAGCCCATAGATTCAGTGAAGGTACTCTACTTGGGATGACCAGTAGGATTCACACCTGGGTGTGTATTAGTTTTAATTATAACTATATTTGACTGAATATACAGTATCTTTTATAGTACTGGCTATATATGCATGTAGTTCAATCCCGGCTCATGGTTAACTCAAACTTCTATCCTTCAGAGGTCGGTAAAATGAGTACCCAGCTTGCTGGTGGAGGGGGGGCAATGTATAGCCTGCATAAATAAATTTTAAACTGCTCAGAGAGTGCTTTAAGTGCTATGGGGTGGTATATAAGCAGAACTGTCAGATCATTCTGCTATAATGTTCTAAAAAAAGAGTTTTTCAACTTGAAATTATTGAGTCCAGCTGAGGACTGGAGCTAGCTTGGAAGGTGGCCTTGATAGGAAGGTTTAATATCCAAGGTCACAAGAGCAAAGCTCAGAAGTGTGGAGAGAAAAAGCATAATGTCATGTAGTATGAAAAATGGAAACATAATTGGAAAGAGTATCTATATATACTGTGCATGAGGCAGTATGTTCTTGCTGATAGCTGGGGATGCTGTTAGCTAAGGATGCTGTTAGCTCAGGTTGCTGTTATGCAAGTGATGCTGTGAGACAAGGCTGTTTAGCCAGAGTGCTGGGGCTGTTTAGTCAGTGATGTGGAGTCTTTGCTGTAAGCTGTTGTATTGACTCTTATGAAGATGATAAGTAGCTGAAGTCCTTATGCTACTGGATGTAAGTCTGAAGACTATTGGAACCTGTGAACTGTAAATATTATAAATAGACTGCAATAGAAAACCAGCAACTGAGTCTGTCCTATTTTTGTCTCTGCTACTTTCTTGCTGTTTCTGGGCATTGAGGTTAAGCCCTCAACTACATGACAGGTTATAGGCCCAATTAGCTCTGATTAGCATGCTTAGTGGTTAGAGAAAAGTTGCTGAGTTTGAAGCTAAAGGTTGGAAGAAGTTGCAAGGCAAAGTTTTCCTGATTTCTAAGAAGGAAGAAGGATTTCCTAAGAAGGAAGAAAGTGGAGAGAGCTCTGAGAGTGAGAGTGAGCATGAAAGCCTGAGCAAAATGCAGTCTGCCACAGTAAGCAGAGTGTTGCCAGTCCCATTTTTTTGGCTTGGAGTTTGAAAATGGAGATGTTTCTGAAACATGAAAAATTGTGACTTTGTGCGGAAGATCCCAAAGATGTGGATGATGACAAGATGGATGAGCTGAATCAAAAGGCATTGGCTACAATTGTGTTAAGCTTGGAAGATTTTCAGTTGAATTATATTCAAGGCATAAGTTCTGCTAAGGAGTGCTGGGAAGCATTGAGGAAGGTGCGCATTCGTCAAACAGAATGTAGCAGAATGCTGCTTACCAGAAAACTGTACAGAAGAAGGCTGAACAAAGGTGACAGTGTGTCTGAGTACTTGAGCTTCATGAGGCTAACATTTGTTGTTAGAAGAAGCTGGCTTAAAATACCCGGACTGTCACAAATCATATGAGATCTTAAGTAGCATAAACGAAAGTTGGGACAATTTTGCGTTAAGTTGTGTGTGGGGATGAGTGTGTTGCATGATACTCGTGCTTATATGACAGGTTATATAACTATGTTTGTGCTCTGCAATATGATTGGCTAGCTTGTTGCTGCAAGAAGTGTGTACGCACGTGATTGGTTAAAGCTTTGCCACTTGAGGTGGCAGTTAAGAGAAGGAAATAAAGGGGACCTGAGGTAAAAAAAAGAGAGCTCTGGTACCACTTTAAAAAAGGTTGCTGTCTCCTGTGTTGTTCTTCTCCCGAGCCCCAGAGCCTTCTCCCGTGTGTCCGGCAGGTCCAGACACCACCACAAGTGGTGACCCCAACGTGATATTGTTTGATTCGTCACCACTTCCCATTCAGTCCTCACCGACCGGTTTGTGGTCTCCAGGCACCTGATATTCATTCCGCTCGACGGAACTACGTGAGCGACTCCCTCTTTTCCTTTCCTATTGATATCCAAGATGGGTTCGGGACTCTCAGTAGAACAGGAGACTTATGTCAGGGAACTGCATAAGCTTTTAAATCGGAATGGTCATAATTGTTCCCGCCAAGACGTCATTGATCTTGTTAAAACTATAGATGACTATTGTCCTTGGCTTCCTCATGCAGGCACCTTTGATTTAAAGGACTGGATGCGTGTGGGAGCTAATTTGCAAGGCCATCCAAAAGTTACCCCCACTCACCTTTTCACCTGGTGCAAGATCCGGTCTTGTTTGAGTGGCCTAACTCCAGCCAACATTTATTGTGCGGGCCAGATTGAGGTGACTGCAGGTCTTCCCCCTCTGCCACAAATTTTGCCGCCCAAAGGCTGTGTTCCTTCGCCTAAGAACCCGGGAAGCTCAAATGCTTTGCCAGAGGTGGTCCTGATTAAACACAACCAGTTGGAATTTTCACCCCCGGCCTTACCGGATTCTGCTCCAGCCCCCCCGCTTATGCCTCCACACTTCTTTCGCCACAAACGGCTGCGTCCTACATTTCTCTGATCCGTATGGCTTTAGAAGGGGATGTTGCCGCTTTTCCAGTTCTTCGAGGCGCCCCTGCACAGGACGGCCAACCTGCCGTGCCTGACCGCTTTCAGGGATTGACTTATAAGGTGGTTAAAGATTTTGCAGCCAGCGTAAGAAAAAATGGTCCTTATGCACCCTTCGCCAGGGCAATGCTTATGAGCCTGACAACCTATTCTATGTTACCCTACGACTGGCGTTTCTTAGCCCAAGATGTGTTGTCCCCCTCAGACAACCTGATTTTTCTTCAAGCTTGGACTCAAGTCACAGTGGATCACATTGCCGCGCAAGGCGCTGGAGCTGCTGTCATCAATTTTGATCAGTGGATGGGTCAGGGCCAGTTCGCCCTTCCAACAACTCAGCTCGCTCTAACAGATGCCATCTTGCAAACAATTGGCACCTTGATTTTGTGGGCTTGGGCAAAAATCCTGGGGAAGGGTGAGATAACAGCGAGCGCCTTTTCCTCTATACGCCAGGGACCCAAGGAATCTTATGGCGAATTTGTGAACAGGCTCATTATGGCGGCGAAAAGGCAAATTGACAATGAGGAGGCGAGACGGCTTATTTTGAAGCAATTAGCTTATGAGAATGCTAATGCGGATTGCAAAGCAGCATTGGCACCCATTTACCCTGATGTTAGCACTGATCTCACTAAAATGGTCCGGGTTTGTCAAAATGTGGGGACTCAAACTCATAAAGCTCAGATTTTTGCAGCCGCTAATGCCACCGTTATGCTGGCACAGGGAGCCGCGCCCCAAAATGGCGGAGAGGAAAGGCACTGTTTTAAATGCAACAAAATGGGCCATCTTCGTTCTGCCTGTTCACAGAATGATCGCCGCCCCCAAGTGCCACCTACTAAGTGCCCTGTGTGCAAGAAAGGTTTTCACTGGGCTTCTCAGTGTCGATCTCTCCCCGGGGGCGTGGCTGGCCCTGCCCAGAAATGCCCCGAGCTGGGAAACGGGATGGTGGGCCGTGCCCCGGCCCCGGAGAAAAAATAGGGCCACTCCCTCCCGATGACCACACCTGTGCCTTCAATAATGCCTCCATAGATCAAGTGTCATCTTGTCATATACATACTGTCCCACCACCAGCTATGCTCTTGCGCTCAGAAGAAACTGTGCCCCTTCTGCAACCTGGTTTAGTGTTCAATGTTAAGGTCCGCTTGCAGTTAGCAATGCCCGAAGGCACCATCGGAATTGTTATGCCCCATCCAGGGGCGGCTCTCGAGAGCATCTATGTGGTTCCTGCTGTTATTACTGACCCCCGGGCGGATTATATGTACCTGTGTGTTTGAGCTATGCGACCAGATGTTATCCGCAGGGGAGATGTCGTCGCCTATGTGATCTTCATTAGAACAGAGTCCGTCCTTCCGACATCCTCCGCTCCTGGAGTTTTTCCGGTCTATTCTATCACACCTCAAGAGCGTCCCTCCTTGCGACTCGACATGGACGGTCATTCTGTCACAGAATTACTGGACACGGGAGCCGACCTGACGATCATAGCAACTAAGGACTGGCCTCCTGGTTGGCCTACCATGTCCGGTCCATCTGTACATGGTGTGGGAGGTACCTCTTTAGCAAAACGGGCAGCAAAGCCAGTCCTATTTACATCACCTTCTGGGAACACTCTTCGTCTCCAACCTCATATTCTGGATGTCCCATGTTCCCTTTGGGGACGTGATCTATTGGCTCAAGGAACTGCAGAACTTCATACAAATTTTTAGTAGGGGCCTGTCATACCACCTGTTGCGGCGGGAAAAATCACTTGGTTGCCTGGACCTCCTGTCTGGGTGGATCAATGGCCGCTACCAGAACATAAGCTCCACGCGGCGGAGGCCCTTGTTCAAGAACAACTGGAGCTTGGACATGTCCAACCTTCTACGTCCTCATGGAACACTCCCATCTTTGTTATTGAAAAGAAGTCAGGGAAGTGGAGGCTCCTTCAGGATCTGCGCCACGTGAATGCACAGATGGAGTTGATGGGAGCACTCCAAATGGGGCTCCCTAATCCAAATATGATTCCGCGAGAATGGCAGCTAGTCGTTATTGATCTCAAGGACTGTTTTTTCAGCATTCCGCTCCATCCAGAGGATAGCAAACATTTTGCATTCACGCTTCCTGTCATCAACAACAGTGGACCGACACGGCGCTACGAATGGAAGACTCTTCCCCAAGGAATGGCTAATAGCCCAACCATGTGTCAACTTTTTGTTGCCTCTGCTTTGAAACAGTTCCGGGACACCTATCCTCAGGCATTACTGTATCATTATATGGACGACATTTTGTTGTCTGCTCCCACAGTCAGCGACCGGATACTTGGCCAACTGGTTGACACTTTGACCTCCCGAGGACTCTGTGTTGCTCCAGAGAAAGTCCAACGCCATTCTCCTTATCGGTACTTAGGACACCTGTTGTTGGAAACTACTTCTGCACCTGCCCTACCACAGATTGTCTTACCATCCAAGCTGACACTTGTCAAACTACAACAGATCCTTGGGAACATCAATTGGGTCCTTCCTTTTCTGCAACTGACTACAGGTCAGTTTCCACCCTTGTTTCATAGCCTTAAAGGCGAGAAACATCCTGCGGACATTATCTCTGTCACTCATGAGATGGAAACTGCCTTAGAAGCTGTGAACTCAGGCCTTCGTCAAATGGCGGTGGACCGCCTCTCCTTTACTTGCATCCATCTATCCTTGGCAGTTCTTCCTATGCCTGAGTTGCCCACAGCCATCCTTTATGCACCTTTACCATCATCAGCTATGAAAACTAAAATAGCTATTGTCGAATGGCTTCACCTGCCGAGTACACCTCCACGCAATTTATATTCTATTGTGGATTCTGCTTCAGATTTAATCCAAAAGGGACGACGACGTTGCCTGCAGTTGAGTGGCCAAGATGTGAGAGAGCTTTACGTTCCTTTCTCCCGGGAACAGGTGGAGCAGCTGTTCACCACCAGCCCCACTTTTCACGTGGCCTTGGCCGGCTTCACTGGATCTTTTATTTACAGCTTACCGAAGGACCCCCGGTTGTCCCTCGTTCTGGGGGTTACTTATTCCTTCCAACATATGATATCTCAGCAACCAATTCCATCTGCGGTCACTGTCTTTACTGATGGCAGTAAACATCGGGTGGTGGTAACCTGGCAGGATGCTACTGGATGATGGCAGGTCAAATTCACTTCTGAGCAATTGTCTGCACAACGCTCTGAGTTGGCGGCCGTAACGTTGGCCTTCCAACTTTTTCGGGCTTCCTCTTTCAATATCATTGTTGACACTCAGTATGTTTACAGAGCTCTTCTCTCCCTTCATAATGCATATATAACACCAGCTATTGATGATGATTTAATGTCTCTGTTTTGTCATCTTCAGCAGGAACTTTCCTCCCGCAGGCATCCTTACTTTGTCGCCCACATTAGGTCACACTCCAATCTTCCAGGCTCACTCTCGGAAGGCGACTCCAAGGCCGATGGCGCTCTTCGTTGTATAGCTTCCTTTCCTTCTCCGGTGTGTGCTGCGGTACTGGAGTCCGCCTTGGAAGCTCATCAGATGTTGCATTTACCTGCGACCGTGTTGCACAAGAGGTTTCATATCCCGATGCACGATGCCAGAGACATCGTCGGCGCCTGTCATTGAACCCCAGGTCATGAGCAAACAGCAGCTGTAAAACAAGCTACTGTCATAAAACAGCAGTTTTGGGGATTTCCTTGGTGTTCTCTCTTATCCACGGTTTTCATTATCCACAGGACGCCCTGGAACCAATCCCCAGCGGATATTGGGGTCCTACTGTATTTCATGAAGGGATTGTTAAATTTCAGGAACAGCTTCCTTTTGCTCTCCTGGTTCATCCTCTATTTGGCCGGCTGTTTTGGAGACCTAATCCCATGATGGGGGGAGGGGGAGATAAGAATCAGGATGTGAGTAGAATCAAGGGAGTAACTAAATCGAGTAGTTTGCATCAGGAATTATGATTGTCTTTGGTTATGATTGTGTGCTGATTACCCCCAAATACCTCCATGACTCCATGACTAGAATCTCTTTTGTATTTTTTAAGTTTTATGCACAGAGATCTATCTCTGATTTTAATGTGCTGAATGTACTGTAAGTCCATTCCTTAAAGCACAATAAAGTTTATTTCCTTTTTAGATATGATCTGACCTGTCCATCAACCTCAGGGTTGCTCAATTAAGAAAAGGAAAGCAAGCTCTCAGGCATGGAGTTCTTTTCAGTTTTCTCTTGTTTACTGTACTTCCCAGAACCAGGAAAGGTGACTGACCACACAATGGAGATCCTCTGTTCCATTGGGTAAAAAGTGGCTCCCTTCATCTTGGAGGGATGAAAGTGGGAAAAGTGATGGCAGAAATTCAAGGAGATATAACAGTAAACTCTGTATTGGCTTTTCATAGAGGCTGGTTGGGGAAGTACGCTCCTTCCTTTTCTTGTTATTATTTAAAAAAACTTATTTTTTTAAAAATAGTTTTTGGTTTGTCATTGTTTTGAGCTAGTCTCATTGCAAAAGTTTTAATTTTTAAAAAAAGTACAGTTCAGGAGAAGATAGAGTGACACGAGAGATTCGAGATACTTCATGTTGCTGGGAGTATCACAAACTACATGACTATCAAAGATCTCTTATGTTATATGATACTGTACAATGCCAGTGCAAATTAGTACACTGCATACGTCTTCACACACACACACACACACACACACACACACACACACACACACACACACACACACACACACACACACACACACACAAGGGGGCAGGGCGAGGGGGGAGTCAAGAATAAAAAGCCCTGGAAACTTACAGAAGATTCACTGTGATCAGTGTAAGCAATGTATCACCTGGATACAGGAGTAAATAGTGATATGATGCATGCACAACCCTTCGGTTTAAAGTAGAACAAATACCAGCTTGAAGGAGCCACAAGTCCATTGAAAATATAATGGATAATAATCGGGCATATCCACAAAAAAGACTTGCAGTTAAACTATGTATGGAGATAGTCAACATGAAATTGACTCATCCCATTCCATGAACTCCCCACCCCCACCCCGCGGTCAAATAATTACAGTACTGGAAAATGCATGACTTCCTGTCCAGAATGCAACAACTATCTGCCCTGAAAGGATGAATCCATTGATATACTTAGAAAATTCTAATGGTGATCAACATATGTATCCATATGGCAATGTGTATGTTTGTAAACATTTCTTACTGGATTTAAAGAATTGTTATTTGCAAACATACAATGTATAAGCCCAATCACGCTGGGGTAATATAGTGTCAGACAAAAGTTCAGCGTACTAACTGACCACAAAAGTGCACATTACTTGGCCCTTTGTGATATATTAAAAGTACTGAATGTTGTTTTAGCTATAAGTTCCCAATGATAAGATCAAATGTATAGCAGGGTGATAAATTCCTGTTTACCCAAACAATTTCTAGGACATCAAAACATATGGCTAAACAAGGCTTCAAATAATTGAGGGAAGTATTGTGTAAGTGCCTCACACCCAGGGACATAACCTAGATTCAACCAAGAATAAGTAGCGAGTTTCAGATCAAAAGGGAGCTGATAATGGGGTTTGGTCTGTGTAGGGGGGAATTGAATAAGCAGTTTGTGATTATTAAGGGATCAAGAAGTAATAAAGCATTTTTTCATCATGTGCAGAAAAATAGGCTAAAACACTTGCATCAATACTCACAAGAGCAGAATACTGATCAAAATGATAAATAAGCCATTTTTGAAAGTTTTTATTTATAAGTAAACATATAAGTAAAGACATCCATCTGACAAAAATGAACATACTGTATTAACAAATTTTGAAGGAGCTGGTTTGATATTCTTTATCAGAAAATATCATATAAAGTCTTCCATAAACTGAGAGAAATTCTAGAGATAGTCAGAGCAATAATCTTTTCATATCATGCCAGAAGCAGGAATATGGTACCGATATGCTTCTTACAAACCACTGTTTTATGACTGCGAATCCAGAGCTCAGAAAGAAGAGAAGACATTCAACAAGCCATAGGTCCCGAAGAAGACTCCTGTAGAAAGCACCTTCAGTCCTTCAAATAATGAAGACCCACCTTGACAGGAAAACACATTTTTTACCAAGCAACCTTTGGGAATGGCCAGGAGAAGCTTCATAAGACAGATGGAGTGACCATGGTCCACTCACAATTTCAGCATGTACTTTAAAAGGTTTCTTTTGTGGCAAAGGAGCTCTGGCATTTGAAACTGACAGAATGCTCTAAACACAGAATTCTAACAGAATGGAATCAGGCCCATCTCCACAATATCAATGTGTGCTCACAGCTGCCAAAAGAATGTGGAATTCAGGAGCCCTAGTGGTGTAGAATAGCTCACATTTTGTACACAACAATTCCCAAGTGTGAATCCATGATATAGCTCTTAACTAGAAAAGAAAAAAGTGCCCACATATCCCTAGGCATACTGGAGCAAGTAAGAAGGAATACTGAATGGATCCACAGGCAAAGCTCCGCTCTGATCAGCAGGCCCCTTTTACCTATCCCTTCCTGTGGCAACGTGACCAAACCGCCTCCTAAAATTTTGCTTGATAGTCCAGTACTGCCATATCCTATCTCACCAAGACTCTTTACTGCTTCCCCTCTTAATCTATCTCACCCTTTATTCCCTATCCTTTCCCTTTCACATGGCTGGGTGCCCTATATCAAATAAAACAAAAACTAGCAAGAGTTGGACGACTGCACTTTCATACCCGAAGAATTCTTTCAAAGCAGTGAACGAGGTAATTTTTACATCAAAAATTAAAAGGGACACATGAAAATTATGTGTAGTTTCATCAATATAAAATAAAACTTAAAAGCAACATTCAATTTTTAAAAAACTTAGATTCCATCAGGAAATTTTTTTAAAAAGCAAATGGAAAAAGCAAACAGAACAACATGTTATGACACCTTAAAATCTAAAATGTTGCAGCTTGCAGTCCATTTCCTCAGATATACCGAGTATAGCCTCAATAGAACATGTAAAACTTACTTTCCCTGGAACCTCTTGTTAAACACATTAGTCGTTCATGTTCCACAAGAATCAGTGCCGTTTCTTCTGCACAAGACAGATATAATTATTAATTTCCTCTCTTAATTTGAAATCCATTATTACTTATATAGTCTTGTTTTTGTTTAAAATGTACAACTTCATAATGACATACATCAGCAAAACAGTAGTCCGCAATCTGCTTTTATAGAGATTACAGAAAATGACTACAGCAACTATAGGATTGCTTTAATTTTCCCTGCAAACAAAGCGATGTTCAAGGTCTGTGAAGATTCTCAGTCATCCAGGTGAGTTTATCTGGAAATTGAGTCATGGCAACTGGACTTCTTTTTCTTGAGAGATTGAAACGTTTTGCTGCTCATCCAAACAGCTTCCTAAGTCTGAAGAAAGCTAGTTGTGAGTCCTCTATTTTATAGTTCACTTTGACCTCTTGTCACCCTGGTCTGAAACAGGCTCATAAGAAGAACAATGGCCTGAATAGGCTCATTAGGTAGACAACAGTCTCAATAGCCTAAGGTGAACCAATGGCCTAAAGTGCTGAAACCCATAAAGTATGGGTCGTTAGCTATGGTCTTGGTGGTGAAGTCACCAGGACCAGAATCAGCAGTACATCTCCACTTGAAAGACAAAGGACACTCATTCAAAGAGGAGAATGTACACATATTAGACAGAGAAGAGAGGTGGTTTGAGAGTGGGGTCAGGGAAGCCATTCACCCCAAAAGAGGTGTGTGTGTGTGGGGGGGGGTCAGGTACAGTCTACCTGCCACGTATCAGGCTGTGATTTCAACAATAACTAAACAATCAAAAATACTTCATGCGTTCACCACCAAGGCCATAGCTAAGGACCCATACTTTATGGGTTTCAGCACCTTAGGCCATTGTTCACCTTAAGGCGATTGAGACTGTTGTCTACCTAACGAGTCTATTCAGGCCATTGTTCATCTTATGAGCCTATTTCAGACCAGGGTGACAAGAGGTCAATGTGAGCTATAAAATGGAGGACTCGCAACTAGCTTTCTTCAGACTGACGAAGCTGTTTGGATGAGCAGCGAAACGTTTCAATCTCTCAAGAAAAAGAAATCCAGTTGCCATGACTCAACTTCCAGATGATGCTCAAGGTGTCACAACAAAGGCTTTTTGCCTTATATGGATAAGAAATACTGCACCTGATGTTCACGCTGAGTTCTAAAAAAGCACTTGAGATCATGCTGCAAATATCCACTGTCTTCCAGAAAGCACCAACAAATTTCAGGAAAAAAACAGTCTGTTCTTTGTAGACTACAGCAAAGCTTTTGACTGTGCAGAGCATGAGGAACTATGGGTTGTTCTGAAAGAAATGGGTGTGCCCCAGCAACTGATTGTCCTGATGAGTAACTGTATTGTGGACAAGAAGCTAGCATGCAATGAATGTTACATCTAGGTCCACTGCCAGGAAGCTATGATTTGTGCTTTCATTCCAACCAAAGTTTCAAACTATAAATTGTGTAATATTTTGGATGGAATTATAATCCAAAATCTGCTGGTCTGGGATGAAATGGTAAATTGGAGTTTACCAAGAAATAGAAAATAGTAGTTGATGATAAGAGAGTGTGTGAGTACAAGCCTCACATGTGGAAAAGCAAGGCATGTTTCAGTGTTCTATCTCAACTATTCCAGTGTGATAATAGTTATTCTGGTTTAGTTCTGCTTTGTAATTAAGATTAAGGTGCATTCAGTGACATTTCTTAAGTCAGACTGACACACTTTGAAGTCAGAAATGCTGACTGAAAGTAAATGTAGGTCATTTTTATGGCTGAGCTGTAGGGATGCTGGACCACTCTGATATGCCTTACATTTTGAAAGTCCACTGTTTGATAATAACTTTGTTGTAATGATGTCTAAAATAGAACCCAAACATGTGTCCCACTGTACAGTGAGAGTGAGGGCGTGCGATTGTCCTCAGTTTAAAGTTATGGTTATAACTAGAGATGGGCACGACTTGAAAAAAAAATTTTCGAGTTGTCGTTAGTCGGGCCAGTTCCGTTTCGAGTCGTCTCCGTTTTTCGTGAAAATTCGCAAAAAATAGTCGGTTCGTTTTTTCGTTTTTTCATTTCCGTTTCTGCCACGATTTCGCGCATTTTGACGTCCGACCGAGACTTGCGGCTTGTGGGCGCAGAGCGGGCGGCGGTGGCGCGGGGGTACATGCGTGGGCGGCGGCAGCGGCAGCGGCAGGGGGAGTGGCTAGCACGCGGGCTGGCGGGCGGACGGGTGGGTGCGGGTCCCGCAAATGAGAGGCGAAATACAGTTTAAACCTGCCTGGGTGATGGACTTGCTGCTGCACAACAAGGCTAGTGCATCCTAAGCAAACAAAGTGGGGCAGAAACAAATTTGCATTTCTTTTTTTTTTCTCTTGTTCTGCTGTGCTGAATCTGCTGATGCTGAACCAGCCAGCCACCCTACTTGGTCTGGCTGACGTGCCTGTTTGTTTACTTTTTTGTTGTTTGGTTTTGAATCCATCCCAACTCCCCTCCACCTCTCTCAGAGGCAGCAGGAGAAACAGACATTCTGTTCCTCCCCAAATCTGGATGAGGGGTCTACTACTCTACTCTACTCCTCTCAAATTGGCCCCCCATCACCAAGGTCCTTCTGCCTTCACTTCACATTCACAGTCAAAGTCACACACACTTAAAGCCAAAGCCAATGCAACCCTGCTTTTGGTCATGGTCAACAAAAACATTAGCAGTTAGAGCCTGAGGTGGTTAAGCTACATACCTAGCTAGTAGCTACAGCCAGGAATAGTTTTGGTAGGGATGGGAATGGGATAGGGCTCTGGGTTGCTCTGACTTAAGTTTTACAGCCCACAGCCCAGCCCACTAGGCTATACAAGGAGGAGGACTATCTCTGGTCGACGCGTCCATAAGGCCAGAGTAAGGGCGGCCACTCCGGCCAGGCCACAAGGCAGAGTATGAGAGCACCACAGCACAGAGCCAGAGTTAAATGCCAGAGTGCGGCAGGCTCATTGCCAGCTCCAGTATAAAAAGGATGCAGCACTGAATGGCATGACAGGAATTTAAATGCCACTGGCCTTGGGTCACAGTGTCTTGCAGCCCAGAGGACTGAGTTGCGGAGGAGGCCAATCACCTTGAGTCTGGTCTGGCACCACACTGCCTGCGATGCACCACCGTCCACCACATGTCACTTTTTGACTAAGTCTTGGTGGTGCTGTACGTACGAACGCTGTTCAAATCAGGAACCCCCTTCAGTGTGAAACACGGCGTCTTGCAGCCCAGAGGAAAGACTGGCGGAGGAGGCCAATCACCTTGAGTTTGGTCTGGCACCACACAGGCTGCAAAAAGGACAGCAAGCCACATTCTGAGTCTGTCTCTTCCTCCCCAAGTCCCCAGCTGTGTGCTGGTAGACTTGCTAACTGCCGGCCCGGCAGTCTACTACCGGGCCCTTCTTTGTGAATCACAGTTGGTTCCCACACAACTCCAAGAGCCAAGCCTGCAACTTTGTAATAAACTAATGGAGTGCTGGCACCCAACTCCTCTTCCCTTCCTTGTGAGGCACAGTGTCTTGCATCCCAGAGGAAAGAGTGGCGGAGGCCACAAGCTGGAGTAATTGAATGCTGGGCCAGCAATCCACGACCATGGCCTTCGTTGTGAATCCCAGCTCCTACAACTCCAACAGCCAAGTTCTATTTATAAATGGTGGTGCCACCACCACGCAACTGGTACATTTTCCCCCTTCTTTATGAGCCACAGCTGGCAGCCCAGTGGAAAGAGTGGCGGAGGAGACAGGGCTAGGTCTGTGTGAATTAGAAACTCCCCGCAAACTACTACCATGCCCTTCGTAGTGAATCCCAGCTCCAACACAACTCCAAGCCTGGAACTGTCCGAGAAACTACTGGAGTGCGTGCTGCACACAACTACTCTTCCCTTCTTAGTGAGCCACAGTGTTTTGCATCCAAGAGGAAAGAGTGGCTGGAGGAGGCCACATAGCCTGAGTCTGAGGCCACAGGGCCTCCGTAGGGGAGGATCATTGCCAGGAAGCTCCAGCTCCCCAGCGTAGCTGAATGGCCTGAGGAGGATGCCAGGAAAATGCCCTTCTTCGTGAGCCACAGTGGGTTGCAGCAAATGGAACACAGTTGCCCTTCCCTCACAGACTCACAGTCAGTGACTCCAAGTATCCATCTACCAACAAGGGCCAGGCTGCACCTTTCCGACAATCTGTTATGTACGCCTACGCAGGCTTCCCTTCTTAGTGAGCCACAGTTGGCAGCCCAGTGGAAAAGCAGAGTCCACATGGTGTCTGACTCTGAGGCCTGAGACCACTCTGAAAAAAGGACTGCAAGCCAGAGGGTCTTCCTACATAGCTGTGTGCTGCTTTCCCGGTAAACTCCTAGCAGGCCAGCACAGCCATGTTCCCTTCTCAGTGAGTGACATAGCTTTGCAGTCCACGGAAGACAGTAGGCCTGAGAACCACAGGCTCACTGTCTGTGTGAGTCAGAGTACCCACAAAGAACCAAGCCTGGAGGCTTCCTTGCTCCCTCCCTTCACAGACAGCCACAGTCAGTACATTGCATCCCAGTGGCATGCCCTTCGTAGTGAATCACATTCCCCACAACTCTAAGAGCCAAGCCTTGAACTTTCTGATAAACTGTCCTATTTGTAACGGTGACAGAGGGCCACCAGCACGGCAGTAAGTTGTCCTTCTTTGTGAGCCACAGTGTATGGCAATGGCAGCCCACTGAAGACTAATTGGCGGTCCGGAGGCTGACAACACTCCCACACTGCGGCACTCCTTCCTGCAGAGTCCTGTCACTGTCCCAGGCAGAGTCCAAGGGTGCTTTCTCATGAGGTGGCTGCGCAACCACCTTGAGGAGAGCAAGGCAGAGTTCTGCCTAATCACGGGCCCACCCCACGGCTGTTTTCTAGCACACAAGCACAATGCCCTTCTCTGTGAGGCACAGTGTGTGCAACCCAGAGTGAAGGGTAGGGGAGGCCAGAAGGCCAGACTAGAGGGGGTTGAAGGAGAACCACCGAATCGCCCCTCCCTCAGCCAAGGGATTTCCCAACCTAGACTGCATGAAGAACCCCCCCCCCAATGTGGGATGACAGAGTCCACCAGTTCTTCTAAACAAAATAGTTGATGAGTAAATGCACTGTTACAGTTGGTCTTTGAGTGGTTTTCCACCAAGAGGCGGGCGCAGCCGTGGTTGCTGCATGGGCAAGTTGAGGGCAGTGGCGACAGGGCTGAACTTGAAGCACTAACTGGACCATGATGTTAGGGTGAAGGAGAAGCGGCTGGAAGGCCTCCTCTAAACCAGAAGTGGGGGGAGCCTGACAGGCAGGCAGGGAGAAGACACAGAGCTAGAGTGAGTCTGAGTCTTTGACCACACAGGCTTCCAAAAGGACAGCAAGCCAAGCTTTCTGACTTTCTTTCCCAGCTGTGTGCTGGTAGACTGCTTCTAAAACTGCCATGCCGGCATTCCATCTCCATGCCCTTCGTAGTGAATCACAGCAGTTTCACAACTCCAAGAGCCAAGCCTGGAACTTCCTCCTGAAAGGCTCTTCTATTTCTAAGAAACAAACGATTATTGTGCAGAACTGTGGTACGCGCAAGTACATTCCACTCCAGCCCTTCTTAGTGAGACACAGTGTGGTGCAGCCCAGAGGACAGAGTAGCGGAGGCCTAAACATCCCCCCTAACCCTAACCCTAAGCCCACCACCAGCTGTTCCTGAAGAGTCTTCCCATAACTCAATCATCATCATCAATCACAACCTAGATTTGCAACCAGTAACTTTTCTTGTCCGGCAGCCTTTGTTCCTGGGTTAGGGCAGAAATGATTATAAAATGTTTAAGCACTGAGTGTGCGCACAATGAGTCACACAGCACAGCACCAAGATCCACACAGGGGACTTTCGGCCAGGAGTACGCACACACAACAAGGACGTTTCCCTTCTTTGTGAGCCACAGCTGGCAGCCCAGTGGAAAGAGTGGCGGAGGAGACAGAGCTAGGTCTGTGTGAATTACAGACTCACACAGTCAGTGTGCGTCAGAGTATCCACCAAGCTCCTCCCTTCACAGTGCATTGCAGCTCAGAGTGAAAATTAGCTGTAGCGGAGGCGGACAAAACTCCCACACAGCGGCAACACTTCCTGCAGAGAGGCCTGCCTCTTCCCACTAGAAGCGGAGCTCCTGTCTTTCCCTTTCCACAGCCCTTCTTAGTGGTTCACAGACCAGCCCAGACGACAAAGTATGGGACTGGGAGGCCAGAAGGGCAGACTGGAGGAGGTTGAATGAGAAGCAACTTGAAGGCATGCTCAAAGCCGGGACTGGTGGATTCTGACAGGCAGGCAGGTTGGCAGAGGGCCGGGCAGGCAGGGAAGCATCTAGTCTGGCTTACAGGTATGTGTGTGTAGCCTAGGCGCATGCTTAGAGGATACCATCCTCCAAGCCTAGGGATTGGGAAGGCACTAAGCCAAAGTGCCAGTAGGGAGGATTGTTTCCGCCTTGGCAGGCAGAGTTTCTATCGCCACCCCAGGAGACCGGGTTTTGGCAACCAAGGAGACAGAGAGGAAGCAGGAGAACTGGGTGGGTCTATTTCTTTAAGGCTGTAAGGAGGGGAGCTTGCCCCCTGATACTCAGTCTTTGAGGTAGGTTGTTGTAAAGTGCTTCCTCACCACTTTGTTAGCAGATTGGCGCCTAAACCCCAGGGAACAGTGTGAAGCACCAAGGAAGGCAGGTATTAGGGTCTCTCTCAGACCAGCCAAGGCAAAAGGGGAAACATTGGGCCAATACAGACAGACCCTTTCCAATGACACTTTGAGTGGCCCTGCCTGGTTTGGAGACAGGCCAGGGCTAGAAAAATTGGGCCACTAATAGTACCCTTCAATTGTGTGTGAGAGAGAATACAGGTAGGCAGGCAGGCAGGCAGGCAGTCAAGCAGGCAGTTTTGCAGGCATTAGGCACTGGAGTTGGCAGGTAGTCACAGGGCCAGGCAGGCAGGCAGGCAGGCTTGTAGGGCCAAGGGGAGGCAGGCAGGCTTGCAGGCGGGCATGGAGGATTGCAGGCAGGAGGTTAGGTTACAGGCAGCAACTTAGTTCTTGGAGTGTTGGGGTAATCCCAAGGTGGAAAGGTTGAAGCGGATGAAAGTCAACCTTTCCACCGTCTCCGGGTCCAGGCGACAGCGGCGCGGCCTCAGGACATCTCCCATGTGGGAGAAGACACGCTCACTCTGGACACTGGTGGGTGGGATAGACAAGAGGTCCAACGCCAGAGTTGAAAGAGAGGGCCAGAGGTCTGCCTTTCTGGCCCAGTAGTGCAGTGGGTCTGAGCTGAGGGGTTGGAGGGGCTCGGCCATGTACTCCTTCACCATGGTCTGAGCGGGGTCTGCTACTTCTTCCTCCCTTGCCTCCACTGAGGAGGAAACTGCCATGGCTAGGGCAGAGGCCAGGTAGTTGGCTGCTGGAACGGAACCTGGTCTCTGGGTGAACGCTCCTGGAGTACAGAGGGATGTGGTTCCTTGCGAGGACTCCTCCTCAGCATCGCTCTGGCTTCCGTGCGCCCTCTGAAATGCCTGGCCCTCATCGGAGACAGCCCTGACTTGATGGCATAGCTCCGTCTTCCAGGATTTCAGTTCGGCAGTGCTGGCCGCCAGGGAACCCTTGACGCGAGGGTCGCACAGGCAGGCCATCTGGTACACGTTTTCCCTTCTTAGTGGGCCAAGGCGGGTATCCACGCCGGTCAACAGCCTGTCTGCCAATGCCCTGCTCTTAGGGAGAAGATTGCCTTCTTCCCGGATACTGGTCTCTAGGCGTTGGCGAAGGGCATTGACCAGGGGGAGAATGTGGCCCAGGCTGGCGTTGTAGCTGCTGAGGACGTGGGTGGTCTCCTCAAAAGGCTGCAGGATACCCGCCATCTGGGAGAGGGCGAGCCACTTGGTAGCACCAAGGTCCAATTCCCTCCCCTCATGCAGGACTGGGGTGGTTGACATGATGTATTTCCACCACTTCCTTCTGCTCCACCAGACGCTTGACCATTTCGTGGGTGGAGTTCCACCGGGTGGTCACGTCCTGGATCAGGACGTGCTCCGGTCGGCCCGTCTCTGCCTGCCTCTCACACATCATCCTGGCTGCCTTGACGCTGCGAGCGAAGTGCCCCACGATCTTCCGACACTTATCCAGCAAGGCCCTGGTCTCCCTGGTCCCCTCACTCCAAGAGTCCTTTGGTGCACCCAGGCCAATGGCATTGCCCACCACTAGATGCAGTTTGTGTGCTGCGCACACGATGCCCTGGAACCCTGCCCCAAGAACCGCGTTGGTCATGTTACAGCCCGCGTCTGTAACCATGACTCCACGATTGACCTGTCCCTCTGTCCCCAATCCCCACTCTCGCATTGCTGTCTTGAGAACGTCAGCAATGTTGATCCCTGTGGCGTTGTCCTCCATGCTTTGTGCCTGGAGAAGCACCACCCTATACCCTCTTGGGGTGCTGCCTTGTGCCTCCCCCTGCAGCTGCTCATGGGCTGACCGGGGCTCCAGGACCTCCTTGGGTTGCCACCAATGAGCCGTCAGTGAGAGGTATCCGTGGTGCCCACCGGTCCAGAGGTCGGAAGTGAAGTGGATCTTCCTCCCTCTGGCCGCCTGCAGCAGGGCCCGGATCCTGTCCCTGACAGACTCATAAAGGGAGGGAATCACCCGCCTGCTGAAGGTACACCGGGATGGAGTCTCGTACCATGGTGCCACGTGCTTCATCAGGTGCCTGAAGCCTGATGACTCCACAAAGGAGAGGGGCAACCCGTTCATGGCCACCATTTCACCCACCACTCGAGTGGTGGTCTCCTGTGCTTTGGCCCTATTTCGCGGGCTGACAAAAGTCCCACCCAACAGCCCCACTTCCTGCAGAGTGGCCTGCCTCTTCCCACTCTCACTAGCGGAGCTGTGTTTTTCTTTCTCTAACCCTTCTTCCCCTCTCTTCCTCCCTGAAGAGCAAGGGCCTGACAGGGTTCCAGTCAGAGTCCCAGGGTGCTTCCTCATCAGATGGCTGCGCAACCCACTTGAGGAGAGGTGTTTGGGGTCATTCCCCCTGCGCAAGACCACCCTGCATATCTTGCACACCGCCATCCTTGCGTCTTGGGGGCTGTTCTCAAAATGCTCCCAGAGACACCCTCGTGGCTTACAGAAAGTAACGCCCCCTCTGTTATTGCCTGCCGCTGCCGCTGCTGTGGTGCTGGTGTGGCCTCTGCCCTGCTGGGAAAGTAGAGTAGTACTACTGCTCTCACTGGTGGTACTCTGGGTGGAAAGAGGGCTGCTCCTTCCGTCACTGCCTGGAGGCTGCCTTAAGTCTGTCCCTGCCAACAGGTCCTCAGAATCTGGCAGGTTTAGATACAAGGAGCCCGATTCTGATTCTGATGCCATTTCAGAATCAGAGCCCTTGTCTTCTTGCTGATTAAGGGTGGGGCTGTCAGGTAACTGAGATGGGATTTGGTACGCCTCATCCATGCTTCCCTCGGTGACAGACGATGGCACAGTGCTGCTTGTGCCACTGGCACTGCTACTCGGG
This sequence comes from Phrynocephalus guinanensis, assembly GCA_037367245.1. Taxonomy (NCBI): domain Eukaryota; kingdom Metazoa; phylum Chordata; class Lepidosauria; order Squamata; family Agamidae; genus Phrynocephalus; species Phrynocephalus guinanensis. The sequence continues at coordinate 95,370,444 of CM074732.1, forward strand.
GAGGGAGTTGCACCAGTATCACTTTCTGCACTACTTCCTGTCCCTTCCCTCAGAAACGTGCCCCTATTTATCTTAGTAGGGGTCCCCCTCCCCTGCCCTCTAGCTGTGCGACCCCTCCTCATTTTTCTCACTTCTTTTGGCTCAGGCCAGAGAATGTATAATGTGATAGTAAAGAAAAGCACCAAGGAACTGTGCAAGTAAATGAGTGAAATGGATTCACACAACAGCAACACAACAAACAAGGAAATAGGAGCTAGGGGTTTGCCAATCCTGGCAAACAAGTCTCTCAATGCCCTGCACAGGGCAAGTGTAACTAAGAGAACTGTAACTTCTTCACAGTTGTAATTGGATTGTGTATGTAGACTGTGGTGGCAAGTAAATGAGTGAGATGGACTCACAAGTTACAGCAGCACAACAAACAAGGAAATAGGAGCAAGGGGTTTGCCAATCCTGGCAAACAAGTTTCTCAATGCACAGCACAGGGCAAGTGTAACAAAGAGAACTGTAACTTCTTCCCAGTTGTAATTGGATTGTGTATGTAGACTGTGGTGGCAAGTAAATGAGTGAGATGGACTCACAAGTTACAGCAGCACAACAAACAAGGAAATAGGAGCAAGGGGTTTGCCAATCCTGGCAAACAAGTTTCTCAATGCCCTGCACAGGGCAACTGTAATTAGGAGAACTGTAACTTCTTCACAGTTAATTGGATTGTGTATGTAGACTGTGGTGGCAAGTAAATGAGTGAGATGGACTCACAAGTTACAGCAGCACAACAACAAACAAGGAAATATCCTGGAGTCTCTCAATGCCCTGCAAGGGGGTTTGCCAATCCTGGCACCCAACTAAGTCTCTCAATGCCCTGCACAGGGCAAGTGTAACAAAGAGAACTGTAACTTCTTCACAGTTGTAATTGGATTGTGTATGTAGACTGTGGTGGCAAGTAAATGAGTGAGATGGACTCACAAGTTACAGCAGCACAACAAACAAGGAAATAGGAGCAAGGGGTTTGCCAATCCTGGCACCTAAGTCTCTCAATGCCCTGCACAGGGCAACTGTAATTAGGAGAACTGCCCTGCACAGGGCAAGTGTAACTTCTTCCCAGTTGTAATTGGACCAGCAGCACAACAAACAAGGAAATAGGAGCAAGGGGTTTGCCAATCCTGGCACCCAAGTCTCTCAATGCCCTGCACAGGGCAAGTGTAACAAAGAGAACTGTAACTTCTTCACAGTTGTAATTGGATTGTGTATGTAGACTGTGGTGGCAAGTAAATGAGTGAGATGGACTCACAAGTTACAGCAGCACAACAAACAAGGAAATAGGAGCAATGGGGTTTGCCAATCCTGGCAAACAAGTTTCTCAATGCACATGCACAGCACAGGGCAAGTGTAACAAAGAGAAATGTAACTTCTTCAAAAATGTAATTGTGTATGTAGACTGGTGGCAAACTGGCGAGTAAATGAGTGAGATTGACTCACAAAAACAGCACAAAAACCAAGCTAGTAGAAGCAAGGGGTTTGCCAATCCTGGCAAACAAGTTTCACAATGCACAGGGCAAGTGTAATTAGGAGAACTGTAACTTAACTTCTTCACAGATGTAAGTTACAACTGCACAAAAACCAAGCTAATAGAAGCAAGGGGTTTGCAAAATCTGGCAGCACCCAACTTTCACAAATAATGCACAGTAACTAAGATGAATGTAACTTCTTCAAAGATGTAATTGAAGAAAAAGTTCTATAGAGGCGGCTGGGTGCCTGCCCTTCAACAAATGTTTGTTTGAGTGCCTGACTGCAAAAAAATGAATGAGGTGTTGGACAAGTGAAAGAATATCTATAAGTGTTAAGTAAAATGAAATTGTAAAATGTTCTACAGAGGAAGGTGCCCTAGCCTTGTTGCCAACAAATGTGTTTGAGAAATTTGAGTGCACTGGTTGGCGAGGGAGACTCTGCCTACTCAGTCTGTACTCTGTATAATATTTTTAAAATAATTTAATCCACAGCCTCCAACCTCCCCTTCTAAGCACTAGTACTGGACCTTGGCTGTTGCTTGCCACTTGCTAATAAACTGTAGAATAGAAAATAAATGGAATAAAACTATAAGCTGCTACTAGGGTAGGATAGGGTTGCTGGATTCCCTTCCAAAACCCCAATCGCAACAGCAGCAAAAAAGCTGTAGGCGCAGGGTAAAAGGACCTTGGCCAAGTAAATGAACTTGGTGGGAAATTGGGATACAAAAGAAATGGTATGGTAGTGTAAAATAATATATTTTCAAAATAAATCCGCAGCACCTCCCCTCCCCTACCGCTCCCACTCAAATCTCCCCTCCCCCTTGAAGCAAATATAAGCAAATAAAAAACGGAACTCTTTCTCAAAAATGCAGAAAACAAAAAAGAATAAACACTGCGTTGCTATTCCCCACAGGGAATAAAAGAAATTATTATGTTTTGCGAATTAAAATCAATTCAATTCCCTCCCTGCCTAGCGAGACCGAGACCGAGACCGCGAAATCGAAACTAGACTGAGCGCAGCAATCCAGCCCTGACCACCCTCCACAAGATCCAAGCCCAGACTGTGACGGACTGGAACTGCCTCGGCTTTTTATGCCCTCTGGCACATCCAGAAGTGTCAGTCAAAACCTGTCCATGTGATTGGTGGAATGGCTCCGAAAATTTGCATGGTCCCGTCCCATGGCCAGCCCATCGTTGCGCAGGTGTAAAAAATAAATTAAGAAAAAATAAAATAAAATCAACGGAGACGTGTTTTGGCAAGACAAACCCACTGCTGCTACTGTAAAAAAATCAAGCATTTAAAATAGGTAACTTTCACATGTTTCTGTGGTGCTTTGGTGGGGTTTTGGGCAAGGATTTCAAAAAAAATATTGCGGTCGCCATTTTGGACCGGGAAACATTTTTTTTTACTTTTAAAAACTTTTTTTCTGTGCCGCTTGGCATTGCGCGATCGCCGCGTGTAAGTAACGAGCACGACAAATCAGACCAAATTGTTCGTTCGTCGGTTCGAGCTCGAATTCTGGCGGAGTAATTCCCGTTACCGTTTCCATAGAGTAACGGATACGAGTAACGGAAACGGAAACGGGAATACCGCTAAGTCGTGCCCATCTCTAGTTATAACTGTATCTTTAGGAGAGAAGGTAATTTTCATGGTTACATGCAAAATGCTGTAACAAAGTATTCAACCTATACTTTGATTTTTTTTAAAATCATGGGTTTGAGGGGGTCCTTAGGATGAGGCAGCAGAGGTTTTCTCACTTCCTTTTTTAAAAAAGGAATATTTGTTATCACTTTGGATGGCAGTAGAAACACAGTGAACAGTTCTGTGCCATTTCTCATTCACTGTGGAATGGTTCAGTGGTTATGATCTTACATCATGATGTGGCATTATTCCCAAGGCAGTTCTGAGAAAAATAGATGGCTGTCTCCTTTAGGAAGTGATTATTCACAAAGAGGCTAAAAGGTATTTTTGTCTACTGAAAAAAAATCTTCATTCACTTACCCACAGTGCAATGTGAAATTATTTCAGATTAAATCTCCCAATTGCATAAATGATATTCAATAAGGGATTGGACAAATTAGTTTATATAGAGAACAGACCAAAGAAAGTATATCCACATACAACACATAACTGAATTCCTTGCTATAAAATGTGGTGGGGACTGCCTTTACTTAGGGTCAAATAAGATAATTTCATGCACCATGTTTTACCCACAAGATCTATAAACAAAATTGCCCCTTAACAGATCTATGACCATCTCAGGATACACCATGCTCTTAGGTTCCATGGGTCTATTTTTTAAAATGAATGTTGCTAACTCAATTAACTTTACAAGGATTTTTAAAACAGGAAACAAAACAGCAAGGCAGCCAAACATAGCTAAATGGACAAAATACTATATGCCTATTACAAATACCTAACCCTTCCAACTCTTCCTCTTCACATAATTTGAAATGTCACAAGGTGTGTAGAGCCTAATTCTTGTTCTTTGAAAAAAAAAAGTACAATAATCAATCTGAATTCTGTTTTTCTTATTTTATTCAAATAACCTGTGAAAATTCTAGTTGAAGGTACCGGATTTAAATTCCATAGGGCAGTGGTTCTCAAACTTTTTTTTTCCACGGCACCCTTGTCGGGCTAAAATGTTTTCACAGCAGAGCTACCCTTAAAGCAGTTTGAATACTTAGGAAATGAAATAAAAACAGCCCAAATTTAATGCTCAGTTGTCTTTAATGTGATGAATGAAACTGTTTGGATGAATTTTTCATTACTTCATTTATGTTTATGGGAACTTTAGTTAATTTTACTCTCAAATCACTTGACTCAGAAAGTTTGCTAAATCTTAGTGAAAATGAAATATTATTGCCACGGCACCCCCTGGCATATGCTTGCGGCACCCCAGGATGCCATAGCACCTGGTTTGAGAACTGCTGCCATAGGGAACTTCTCTCTGGGCGTTAACATGGTCATTAAAACAAAGGATACTGAGTAGATAATAGAGAACAGATATGGCTTCTCACATGTGCTAGAGAAATGTGTATACATTGAGTCAATCTAGGATATGCTGTTGTGGCAATTCTATCAGATTTCTTCATTTATGCATACTTATGAAGTGATCTGAAAAGATACCAAGGAGACTATGCCTATGTCTGTCTGACCCATTTGGCTTTCGATCATAGAGTCATGGAATCATAGAGTTGGAAGAGACCTCAAGGGCTGAAAATACAAAACCTGAGCTTATTCCTCATTGTTAGCTTTCAGCCACATAGTCACACATACACACCTTCTTTATTTCTACTATTCTTTTAGAAATGGATACATTTCAAATTATTCAAGACATACCATGGGGATAACATTTTTTTTCTTAAGTTAATTTTAGGTTTCAGTTGAAATGCTCTAGAATTTTAAATTATTTGCAGAATTTCTGGGCAGGTATTCACTTGTCCTCAGTCTGGTTGAAGAGAACCTCTGTTATAGTAATGCACAAAAGCAAATGAGTTTCAAACTGTGTCTGATATCAAAGAATGTCAGAAATCCTATGATAAAGATTTTATCAGCAATGGTTCCCATGATTTTTTTTATTATTTTTAGTTTTACAAATAAGTTAGGAAGCCATGGGAATATAAGCACTCACCTTATACTGAGTCAGACCCTTGGTTTGCCTAGCCCAGTATTGTCAATGATGCTGATGGACAGCAGCTCCACAGGGTCTGGGACCATCGTTTTTCTCGGAACAACCAGGAGATGCTGAGTTCTGACCATAGGATTTTCCAAGTTCATACCATGTGCTGTTGCACAGAGCTGCCTCCCTTTCTCTCATAAATTTTAACAATGTTACCACTGTCAACGCCCTGTTCAGTATTCCACCTATCCAAGCATGTGACCCAGCGTACGGTGTTTACAGCATATCACCAACTTGAAAACCCATTTTCATCTACTCTACCCAGACTTAGCTACCTTCTTGACTAGAGACAATGCCTACTTGCCAGAGATGAACAAGCAGACTATATTTTCTACTCTATAGCGGAATGTCTATTTGAAGGTGTCGTACATTATAAAGACTTCCCGGTCCTATTCTTGCTGAAAGATGAAAAGAACCATAATTCAGGAGGGAACGCAAAGGCCTCGAAGTTATCCATCAATACCTTGGTCTTGCAGAGCATCCTGAGTAAGCACATAAACCATCCACTCAATCTTCACCACTGGATTAAAATGGATACAACTCTATTTAAATTACCATATGTACTCGAGTGTAAGTCAACCTGAGTATAGATAGGTTGAGGCCCCTAATATTGCCTTTAAAAAGTGGGAAAATTGACTGACTCCAGTATAACCCAAGTCAATATTTCCCTCCGGTCCAGTGCCTTCCCCAAGGTGGTGCTGGTGGTTGTTGTTGCTGCCGCCGCCAAGGCAGTTCCCCTTCCCTTCTTCTTCTTCTTCTTCTCCTCCTCCTCCTCCTCCTCCTTCTGATGGGGGGGAGAAGCAGCAGTTTTTTTAAAAAAAATTATCACCCACCCCCAAGCAAGCACCGATGGTGAACATTGGCGCTTGCTTCGGGATATAAAAGTTTTAAAATCCCACCGCTTCTCCCTCTATACGCCCGATGTGTGTGTGTGTGTGTTGGGGGGAGGGGAGAGGTGGGCTTTTTAAAATTTTCTTCCACTCTCCCAAAGCAAGCGCCAATGTCCACCATCAGCGCTAGCTTTGGGAGAGGAAAAAGGTTTTTAAAAACCACCACTTCTCCCTCTATGTGCCCGATGGTGGTGGTGGTGGTGGTGGTGGGGAGACTGTGGTAGGTTTTAAAAAACATTTTCTCTCTCTCCCAAAGCAAGCACTGATGGTCTACATTGGTGCTTGCTTCAGGAGAGGGGGGAGGTTTAAAAAAACCCACTGCTTCTTCTGTCCCTCATCGACCTACCATATTCACCCAAGTATAAGGGTCCCTTTTTCAGCCCAAAATTAGGGCTGAAAAAATTCAACTTATATTCAAGTATACATGGTAAATTGTTATTTTTAAACTGGCATGTTTTACATATATAATCTCCTTTTATTTTTACTTAAAACATTATAATCTAGCTGTTTAGCTGGAATCGTTCCCAAAGCATTTAACAGATCAATAAAAACAACAGAAACTGCCTTCAGCCCTACCATCTCAAAAGATCCAGAATCAAACAAAAATAAGAAAATTCATTCTCCAGTTGTTTGTGACGTTCCCATAATAACCAAATCTAATGTAGTACAAAAATCTTAATTGTGACCAACTGAAAAAGGGATAGCTCAGAGGGGGGAGGTCCTTTCTGGCTGAAATGTTGTTGCTCAGCTCCACCTAAGCAATGTAAAGCTGTAGAACTGGTTGGGAAAAGTATGGCCTAACAGGTTTACTAAGCACTTCCGCATGCATATTATGCAGTAGTCATAGAATAATAGAATCATAGAATCATAGAGTTGGAAGAGACCTCAGGGGCCATCTAGTCCAACCCCCTGCCATGCAGGAACCCCATCACAATATTTCTAACAGATGGCCATCCAGCCTCTGCTTAAAAACCTCCAAGGAAGGAGACTCCACCACCCTTTGTGGCAACATATTTCATGGCCGAACAGCTCTGTCATGAAGTTCTTCCTGATGTTCAAATGGAATCTCTTTTTCTGTAGTTTGAAACCATTGCCCCGTGTCCTAGTCTCTGAAGCCATGGAAAACAAACCTGTTCCCTCTTCAATATGACATCCTTTCAAATATTTAAACATACCTATCATATCCCCCCTCAGCCTTCTTTTTGAAAGGCTAAACATTCCCAGTTCCCTAAGCCGTTCCTCATAAGACATTTCCTCCAGACCCTCAATCATCCTGGTCGTCCTCCTTTGCACCCGCTCGAGGTTGTCAACATCCTTTTTAAACTGAGGTGCACAGAACTGGACACAATACTCCAGGTGGGGTCTGACCAAAGCAGAATAGAGTGGTACTCTCACTTCCCTTGATCTAGACACTATGCTTCTGTTGATGCAAGCAAGAATCACATTGGCTTTCCTAGCTGCCGCATCACACTGCTGACTCATGTTCAATTTGTGGTCCACCAAGACTCCCAGATCCCTTTCACAGGTACTATTCTCCAGCCAAGTATTCCCCATCCTATATCTGTGCAATTCATTCTTTTTACCTAGATGTAGCACCCTACATTTCCCTCTGTTGAAATCCATTCCGTTAACTTTGGCCCAGCACTCTAATTTGTCAAGGTCCTTTTGGATTTTTATCCTATCCTCTAGGGAATTAGCAACCCCTCCCAATTTGGTATCATCTGCAAATTTAATTAGCATATTCTCTATTCCTTCCTCCAAGTCATTAATAGAGATATTGAACAGCACTGAACCCAGAACAGATCCCTGGGGCACCCCACTGGTCACGTCTCTCCAAGCTGAAGAGAGGCCATTTATGATCACCCTTTGGGTGCGATCAGTCAACTGATTACAAATCCACCTAAAAGTAGCACTATCTATCCCACTTTCTACTAACTTCTTAGCAAGAATACCATGGGGAAACTTATCAAAGGCCTTACTAAAGTCCAGATAAGCAATATCCACAGCATTCCCCTCATCCACCAGGCTTGTAATTCTATCAAAGAAAGAGATCAAATTAGTCTGGCATGACTTGTTTTTGAGAAACCTGTGTTGACTTCTTGTAATGACAGCATTGTTTGTTAAATAATTGCAGACCGACTGTTTAACAATCTGCTGTAGGATCTTTCCAGGAATTGAAGTCAAGCTGACTGGGCGGTAAATATTTGGGTCCTCTTTTTCCCCCTTTTTGAAGATGGGGACAATATTAGCCCTCCTCCAATCGATGGGGACTTCCCCTGTTCTCCAGGACCTCTCAAAGATTATTGCCAATGGTTCTGAAATTACTTCTGCCAGATCTTTTAATATTCTTGGGTGTAATTCATCTGGCCCAGGAGACTTCAATTCATTTAATGTTTCCAGGTGTTCCTGTACTACCTCTCTACCTATTCTATGCAGCAATTCCCATCCTACCTCATCTACTTTTTGTCCTAGCAGGTGTTGAGTAGTTCTGCCTTTTCCTTGTCTCTTGTTAGTAACTGGTTATTATCGCAACTCAGAGAGCCTATCATTTCCTTATTTTTTCTTTTGCTGCGGACATAACTAAAGAAACCCGTTTTACTATCTTTAATCTGTTTGGCAAGTCTAAGTTCATTTTGCGCTTTAGCTTTCCCCCCATCCCCCTGCATATATTAACTGTTTGCTTATATTCCTCTTTGGTGCATTTCCCATTTTTCCATTCCTTGTACTTGTTTTTCTTTATAGTTAGCTGAGTTGAAATTTCTTTAGTAAACCATTGCGGTTTCTTTAGACCTCTTCCATTTTTTCTTCTTGTTGGAACAGTTTTAAATTGTGCCTTTAATATCTCGCTTTTAAGGAACTCCCATCCATCTTGGACTCCCTTCTCTTTCAGTGTGTCAGTCCATGGAATCACAGCCAATAATTCCCCAAGTTTATAAAAAAAATGGCTTTCTTAAAGTCCAGGATTCTTGTCTGACTATGCTTAGCTTCGCCTTCCAACTGTATTACAAATTCCAAGAGGGCATGGTCACTTTTACCTAATGATCCCACCACTTCGACCCCATTTACAAGGTCCTCCTTATTGGTTAAGACCAGATTTAAAATGGTTTTGCCTCTTGTTGCCTCCTCTACCTTCTGGACCATGAAATTGTCTGCAAGGGCAGTAAGGAATTTGTTAGACCTTGGATTCTTAGCTGAGTTGGACTGCCAGCATATATCAGGATAGTTAAAATCTCCCATTAGTACTACATCTCTCCCTTTTGACTGTGTGGCCATCTGTTCACAGAAGGCATCATCCCACTCCTCCGGCTGGCTTGGGGGTCTATAATATACCCCCACAGTGACATCCCTCCTAGTTTTTTCACCCCTGATTTTCACCCAAATACTCTCAACATGGTTCCTCTGCTGTTTATCTTGTATTTCTTCAGCAGTATAAATGTCCTTAATATATAAAGCTACACCTCCTCCTTTCTTACTCGGCCTGTTCCTTTGAAACAGGTTATACCCTCCAATGACTACATTCCAAGCATACATCTCATCCCACCATGTTTCAGTGATGCCAATTATGTTATATTTATTTTGCTGTATTAGGAGTTCCAGCTCCTCTTGTTTGTTCCCCATGCTCTGTGCATTGGTGTAGAGCCATTTGAGGCTACGTGTGCCTCTTAACCTCTTTTTCCTTGCACGAATGGTCTGCACTACTTCTTGTCCTCCTCCTATTGCAACATTTGGGCTAATCACCACAACCCCTTCTGGATCTCTACCGTTAAGAGAATTTTCTCCCTCCCCCTCCAAACTCAGTTTAAAGCTCTCCTTATTGAATCTGCAATCTTCTTGGCGAAGATTCCTACCAGCAGTAGTGAGGTGCACCCCATCCTGGCCCAATATCCCATCTGAATGAAAAAGCAAACCATGGTTCTAAATCTGAATCGTTCCTGCAGGCACCATCTCTGAAGCCAATTGTTCATCCCCACTATTGTTCTTTCCCTTTGTGGGCCACATCCTTCTACAGGGAAGAGAGATGAGATTACCACCTGTCCATCCAAGTCCTTCAGCTTCCTACCCATCTCTTCGTACACTTTTGTGATATCCTGAAAGCTGCGTTTTGAAGTTTCATTAGTTCCTTCATGGACCAAGAGAAAGGGCTTAGAATCAGTGGGTTTGATGAGTCTCGTCAGTCTCTCTGTTACATCTTGAATCTTGGCTCCAGGGAGACAGCAGACCTCCCTGTTCATTTTGTCAGGCCTGCAGATGACCGCTTCTGTTCCTCTAAGCAAGTAATCCCCAACCACCACCACTTGCCTCCTCCGAGGCTTGGTAGATGCCCCTTGGTGTGCTGTTGGATTCGGGTTCCTTTGTACAAGGTCTTGAGGCTGCTCTTGGTGCAGTTCCTTCTTCTGGTTGATAAGGGAGAGAGGTTGGAATCTATTTTCCAACTGCAAACTTCCTGTCTGTTTCCTAGTTCTTCCCTTTCTGACTGTGACATTCTTCCAAATGTCTGTCTCCTGTATTTGTGAAATGCCCTCATCCTGATTGAGATTACCCCTGTCCCATCTGTTGGCAAAGCTTTTCTCTGCTTCCTGCAAAAAACCCTCCTGTTCCCTAACCTTGTGAAGACTAGAAACACAGGCCTCCAGCTGCCTGACCTTGTTTTCCAAGAGGACTACTAGCTTGCACTTTGAGCATGTGTAACCTGGCAGTTGTTTTGGCAAAAAAAAACAACATTCCACAGATGATACAAGTAACTACATCTGCCCCCTGACCCTCCATCTTGACTAAATAAGGTCAGTTACTTATTAAAAAAACAGAAGAAAGCAAAGCAATGATAATGGTGAACTGCTCTTTCCACTTAATGTTCCCTGCTACACTCCATATTGTTAATTTATTAAGGAATCTGACTTTCTCCCCTTCTCTTTTTCAAAAAAATATTTATAATTTTTTTTAGTTGCGCATGCCGTTAGTCACACAACAGAAATTGCATGATGTTGTCCTGGACCCAGTGCTATTCATGGATTTCTAGGTGGCATCTGTGGCCTGGACCACCTTTTACCATCTTAGGCGTATTGCCCAACTGCGTCCATACCGGAAGCCTCACCACCCTGGTTCACACGCTGGTAGTCTCAAGACTCAACTATTGTAATGGCCTCTATGTGGGGCTGCCCTTAAAGCTGGTGTGGAAACTTCAACAGGTCCAAAATGCAGCAGCCAGGCTCTTAACGGGGTTGAGATGTAGCAATAATATCTCCCCTACCCGGCTGTGTTGCATTGGCTTTCTGTATGTTTCTGTGCCAGGTTCAAGGTGATGACTCTCACCTATAAAGCCCTTAAGAGACTGGAACCTTGTTACCTTTCAGAACACCTGCTGCCAGCAAGAACAGCCCGTTATGGACATTCTTCCCAGACCGGGTGCTTAGACCTGTCATCCCAAGAGAAGCACATAAAGTAAAAACAAGATCTCATGCATGTTCTGAGGTTGCTCCCACTATGTTGAACGAGCTTAGGCCAAGATTCGTCTACCTCCTTCCTTGGTCTTTTTAAAAAGAGCCTTGAAAACCTGGCTCTTCCAACTGGCCTTCATGAGTTCTTATGTATAACATCTGAATCGCTTCCACCATCTTAATTTGATCTTTCTTTATTACCATTAAAGTTAATTTAATTGTAATTTTAATCTTATATACTTTAATTTAATATAATTAATTTGGACTTATCCACATATAGGTTGTTCTTGTGATGTTCTTGTGGTCTTATTGTGTTATCTCTGGAAAGCCTTGGGACCTGAGTATCTGGCAGAGCGGGTCTCCCAAAGGTCAATGCTGGCCCAGCCCACCAGAGCATTGCTGGTACACTCACTCTGGGTGGCCACCCCTAGGGAGGCCCATAAAGTTTCCACCCATAACCAGGCCTTCTCGGTGGCCAGCCTGGACATGTGGAATAAACTACCATGCGAGATTTGCCAAACTAAGTCCTTAACATCATTTTAAAAAAGCATTTAAAATTGGCTGTTTAAAGAAGCATATGGTGATTGATAATGTGTCTGTTGTTCACCCTTCTTTTGTTTGCATCTCCCTTTTTAAAAAAAAGATTTTGTGCCTCTTGCCAGGCCCCTTTTTTGTTTTTAATTTGTGTATCGACTCGAGTGATCTATTTTCATTGACTGATTTGTTGTTATTGCCTGTTTATGATTTAACTATTGTTGATTTGCAGCTCTATGTAAACCGCATAGAGTTCCTATGGCAAAAACTGGTGTGGTATAGAAATGTAAAAATAAATAAATAAATAAATAAATAAATAAATAAATAAATAAATAAATAAATAATAGGTTGTTATTTATTTGATATTTAATTTGTATTGTTTGCTGTAAGTCACCCAGAGAGGCCAGACAGCCAGATGGGCAGGTATTAATTAATTAATTAATTAATTAATTAATTAATTAATTAATTAATTAATTAATTAATTAATTAATTTAATTAATTTAATTAATTAATTAATTAATTAATTAGCAGCAGCAGCAACAACAACAACTCCTGGGGGTGCCACCCTTGTCGTGGCAGGGGGCTTAACTGCTCCAGTGATGTTGAGGGCTGAACTGGTGGTAATGTAAACTACCAGTAGGTCCAACGATACCAGAGAGGTCACAACTGAGGAACAGAACTAAGTGCACCCAACAACCCATGAATCATGGTGAAATATAATCAAAGGGAGCCTATACCAGCTCAGTCGTTACCTGGGTTAACAAGGACCACGATGGATGTTGATGAACCTGGACACCCATTGATAAATGGGCTACAGGTCATGGTTCCCATTGCTGAGCAACCAGGGCATGGGCCTGTAGAATTACTGGAAGATGAACAATCTCAGAAGCGGCAGAAATATACTTTACCAGAGAATTGGGCAATCATGAAATGCTATTATAGAGCAGAACCTGAAAAACAAGGCTATTAAAAGTGGATGCATCAATTATGGAAACAAGAATATCCGAACTCCAAGCTAACTGTATTACGATTAGCTGACCAGCAAAGATATATTATCAGAAACAAGGTGTTTAGTAAAGTTGACCTAGAAGAAATACAAGGAGTTGTGAAATTGGGGGTCAACAAATTATCCAAATAGAAGGAGAAAGTAGATTAATAACACCTGGGGACATTGAACAGTCTGAAGTTGAAGAAAATATGGATGTTGTGCAAAAATTTGAACCACAAGAAGGTTCAATTAGGATTGGAACACCAACAGAGCTCATTATTAGGCAGCAAGAATTGAAGAATAAAATACTGGCACATGCTGCATTAAATAGAGGGGGAAGGCTCCCAATTTTGAAGACTGTGCCTAGAAAAAAATTGGTACCATTGATGAATGATGTAAACTCTGAACTTGCAACAATCCAGATAATGTCAATTGAACAGATAAATCAGCTAGTTTATAGTGCAGCAGTAATAATAACTAGGGATTCCACAACTGAAGCCCTCCCCAATGTCTTGAGAAACCACGGTGGAAGATCAGGCTGGAACTTAAAATCAAAAGACTCAGAGCAGATGCAAGTAACTTAAAAAAACTGCAAGAGGACAAATTAAAGAATGGTAAGATCAAGAAATATTTGACTAAAAATACTGGCTAAGCACAAGAAAAATTGGAGAAGCATTGGAAATAGTGAAGCAGCTAATAACAGCAACAGCTAGAAAAATTGAAAGATATGATGCTAGATTTACTCAGTATAAAGATAACCAGTTGTTTCAATCAGAGTTTAATTCAAAAGATAGGTATAAAGGATGAAAAGCCTGAAAAAATGGCAACCATTCAGTTTGGGAAAGACATATAGGGGACTGAGAAAGACTATAATAGAAATGCTGGATGGCTCCAAGATTTTGAAAAGAAATTCTCCAAGTGCACAAGGGACCAACTAGAAATAACAGCTGATATGATAATCAAAAGAGTGCAAATAGCCAAAAACTGGACATCACCTGACAATGATCAACTCTATGGGTTTTGGCTTAAACACCTGACCAGTCTGCATGGAAAAATGGCTGAACAATTTAATGAAATGTTGAGGACAGGTTATATTAATGAATGGATAACAACTGGCAAAACCTATTTGATTCAGAAGGATCCAACAAAAGGAGCAATACCTGAAAATTACAGGCCAATAATGTGTTTACCAACTATTATTTATTTATTTATTTATTACATTTATATACTGCCCTATCTTCCGAAGCGGAATTCAGGGCGGTGTACACTTAGAAAACTATGTATAAACTGCTGACAGGCATCATTGCTGATAGAGTCCAGGATTATTTGGAAGCAAATAACATCAAGCCAATAGAGCAAAAAAGGGAACAAAGAGGGAAATAGAGGCACAAAAGATCAGTTACTCATTGATAAAATAATCCTAGAGCATTGTAAAGCCCAGAAAACTAATTTATATATGACTTGGATTGACTATTAAAAAGCCTTTGACCCTTTACCACATAGTTGGATTATGAAGTGCCTGGATGCCATTGGAATATGTAAAAGTATTGGTGCCCTAAATGAAAATGCGATGAAGAACTGGAAAACAGAATTGTTTGTCAGGGATGAAAGCTATGGTTTGGTTAACATTAAATGAGGTATTTTTCAAGGTGATTCTTTGTCACCTCTGCTATTTACTATTGCCCTGATTCCCCTCTCAATAATTTTGCAGAAGATAAATTTAGGGTACCAAACTGCTAAAAATGCAGGGAAAATTTATCATATATTGTTTATGGCTGACTTAAAGTTGTATGAAAAATCAGAACCTGAAACCAATCTGCACAGAATTATTACAATTTCTGCACAAAACTGCATCTCTTTTGTGCAAGATTCCGTTGGAAAGGCATTGAGCTAGTGTAGGCAGAATCTGAGCAATGTATGTGCCAAAAACAACAAACAAACAGGTAAAACCCCCATTAAAAATCAATGAGAAAATGAGACTGGGGGTTCATCTTGCTGGTTCCTGGATAAACTTTTGTGAGGTGTTTTGGCATGGCAAGACTCAGACAAAATTTGAGAATGAGAAAGTTTTTCAGTACACCCCAGTTCCGTAATTTGAAATGCAACCATATTCTAATTTTACTACTCAAAAAGGTTGGTTTATTTAAAAACAGTGGCCAGATAAAATTCTTCTTTATCTCTGTCTCCTTTTCCCTGCTACAGCTTAATATAAAAATCAGAGTACGTAGACCTAGCACTGTTGCATATAAATTCTTTCCTGTTCTAATGGAAGAGAAATCGTTCAGACAAAGACAGACAAGAGAAACAGAGAACAATAAATAAATGCTACTCCTTCCTCTCTGTATTCAACTTCAGAATAGATGCTGACTGTTTTCCACTGGATTGCTATATGAAGTGACTTCCTGCAACAGCACATGACCTTGATTATGATCCTGATTAGAACTCTCCCTGACATTGTACCCTCCTGTGCTATGCTTTCGAAGTGTGCTATTGTTGTGTCAAGCTCACCCTAGCCTTCCTTCCTATTATAAAGTGGAAAAGCTTATGAAAAATATCAAGTAATTAATCTTATTGGTGCTACATGGCTATTTCTTGTTTCCCTTTTGTTATGAAATAGACTAATCTGATTATTTACTAAATTAGACTTTTTTTAAATGTTTTTTATTAAATTTTAAACTACATACAACATAAGAAAATGAAAGTAAAAAAAAAAACTACAACAAACAATATAAGTGCACCCCCATCCCACGGGGCCATCCATACATTCTTATTCGTTGCTCCATCTTCTATTCTTCTAGTAGTCTTCTTAAAGTTCTCTTCTCCAGAATTGTTGTGAGATATTCGTGGACTCTTTCCCTTTTCCGTCGACTAGTACATAATCTAAAAATTTACCCCAGATATCGTAGAAAATGTCTTTTTTCATTTCTCCTCGTTTAACCTTTAAACTGCAGGACAGTTTATCGTTTATAGCTATATCCCAAAGTTCATTATACCAGTCTTCCATCTTGAATTCTAGTTTTGACTTCCAGTTTTTTGCTATAATTAATCTAGCAGCTGTCATAAAATTTGCTATTAGTTCCTTTGTTGTAACAACATAATCTTTTTTACTTGTTAACAATGATAATAATGCTATCTCTGGATTACAATCTATATCCATCTTAATCATATTACTTAGCTCTAAAAACACTTTTTTCCAGAACCTTTGGACTATTTCACATTCCCACCAAAGATGCAAGTAAGTACCAAGCTCTTTTTCACATTTCCAACATATCTTAGAGTAAGCAGGATTCATTCTATTTAGTCTTACTGGGGTTAAATACCATCTAGAAACCAATTTGAAGTAGTTTTCTTTTATCCTGACCGATAATGATCTCAAAATTCTCATGTTTCAAATTTTCTTCCAGTCTTCTTTCTCTATCTGTACATTAAGGTCTTGGTTCCAAACTTCTCTCAAGGTGTTTAACTCATTCATTTCTGATAATTCCCCTAATATTTTATATATTTTACGTGTTATTCCTTTCTCTGAATTTTCCTGTTCAGACTCAAGCGATAATAGGAAATGTTCAAATTTTGTGCATTCTCTGATTTGATTATTCCTCTTTCCCCAGTCCTTCATCCATTTTCCTAGTTGAATATAATTTAACCATGTTAAATCACTGGGTTGCAAAATATTTTTTATATCCTGAATTGTTTTAATCTTGAGCATCCAATCCTTTAGTCTAGCTATTTTCTTAATTTTAAATAACTCCAAATAATGCTTCAAGTTGTCTGGAAAGCTTTCCAAGTCAGTAACTAAAGCCAGTGGGGATCCCTTCGGAGACAAGATTTTCCTATATGTTCTCCATGTAACAATTAAACTATTCAATAGGGGGTTGTCAATCTTTACTTTGTTTTTAACTTCCGTGAATAAAAATGTGTTTATTTCCCCCTTTATATCCAAAGACTCTTGCTCCCACCATATTAGCTTCTGTGGTTTAAAAAGAATTTCCCCCAAAGAACTAAGTTGATTGGCTATATAATAATTTTTTATATTGGGTATACCTATTCCTCCTTCTTTCTGAGATCTATACCATAGTCTTTTATTTATTCTTGATTTTTTCCCTGCATTACAATACCTATTTATCATGTCTTGGAGAGTTTTAATTTCCTTTTCTAAAAACTGAACCGGTAACATTTTAAAAATAAAGTTAATTTTTGGAAGTATTTTCATTTTTATCAATGCAATTCTGCCAAACCACGATAATTTTAGTTTAGAGTAGGATAATAATTTGTTTTTCATCTCTTCTTCTAATTTCGAAATATTTCTTTCTTTAGTTTTAGTAAATTCTTTATGGAGTTCCAATCCTAGATATTTAATGCTTTTTCCCGGTTTAAGTCCAGATTTTTCAATCATCTTTAAGTCATGTTTTCCATAATTGAACAATAAACTCTCTGATTTTTGCCAGATTACACATAATCCTGTTATTTCTCCAAATTCTTCTAAATGAGTTTTTACTCTTTGAATATTCTCTATTGGGTTTACAATAGTCAAAAGAGCATCGTCCGCGAATAAACTGATTTTAGTTGCCCCATCCTTCCCTATACCTTTAATAGATTTATCGTCCCTTATGGCATTTGCCTGGAGCTCTATAACAATACAAAAAAGGACTGGAGAAAGAGGACATCCTTGTCTAGTTCCTCGGCCTAGGGTGATTTGTTCAGTCAATCCATCATTAACTATTATTGAGGAAGTGCCCGTTGAATATAGTTGATTTATTACTCCCAAAAAGGATTTCCCAAATCCCCATTTTTTTAACAATATTTTTAATGTGGGCCATTGAACACAATCAAAAGCTTTAAAAAGATCTAGAGATAACATCCCAGCTTTAGTAGTACTCTTTCCCATTTCATAAAGAACACTCAAATTTCTTCTAATAATATTTGCCATTTGTCTACCTTTGATAAAACCACATTGATCCTCTTTAATATATTTAGCTATAAATTTATTCATTCTTTTAGCCAAAATTGCTGTGAAAATCTTAGCATCTTGATTTAATAAGGATATTGGTCTGTATGACCCAATATCCATTAAATTTTTATTAGGTTTTGGAATTAAAATAGTTAAAGAATGGGTCCAAGATCTCGGAATTTGTTCTCCATCCAAAATTTCATTATATAGCTTCTTTAATTTAGGTATTAATACTGCTTTAAAAAGTTTGTAAAATTCAGGTCCCAGAGCGTCCACTCCGGGCGTTTTATTATTCTTTAGTTTGTCTATTACCTCGCTTATCTCTTGGTCTGTAATAGGTTTTTCCATTTCCAGCATATCTTCCTGTTCCAAGACCCTCTTTAAATTCTTAGTGATGTACCTTTCTATATCCTCCTTAGGTTTATTTTTTGCAGTGTATAACAACTGATAAAACTCTTGTATAGCTAACAACTTTTCCTTCATAAATTAGACTTTTTAAGTAATACTCTACCTTGGGAAGAAAGTTCACTGAAATTGGGGAAGTCATAACCACATTCCATAGTGGCTTGGACAATATGTTTATTGTGTTGTTTTACAGATGTGCTCTCCCTGGTGGATAAAAAATGTTTATCTTAGCACATGATTTTCCTTACCTCCACATCTTGCATTCTACATGCTTTCTTTTTATGACTGGTCACACAGTTTATGTGCAAATCTGATTGCTAACGCAGGTATCTCTAAAGAAATACTGTTGTGGGAGAGAAAACAGGCTAGTAGCAGGGACTCCCATATGCACTGATTCACCATCTGTGAATTCAGTTATCTGCAGATGGCAATCGGCAGTGCAAGGGCCTGGCCCAGTGGCGGACCTGTAAAATTGGGGACAGAAGAGGAGGAGGAGGAGGAGGAGGCTGTGCTGCTCCAGAGCTCCCGCCTACCTGTAAGATCAGTGGCGGCAGTGAGGAGGCTGCGTGGCTCTGTAGCTCCGTCCCACTCACCTGCTGGCCTGCTCACCTACCTGCCCGCTCACCCACAATCCTCGCCAGAGACAGGGAGGAGGTGTGGTGCTGGAGCTCCTGCCCACCCACAATCCTCGGCAGCAGGAAGGCGGTAGCAGTGGTGGTTGGGGTGCGGGAACTACAGCTGAGCTGAGCCGAGCCAGGAGGATGGAAGACCACGGGGTGCGGGGTTGTGGCTCCTGCTTGCTGCTGCTGCTACATGTGAGGGGGCTGCGGCATAGAGCTGCCACTGCCACCGCCACCACTGTTGTCTTCAGTCACCGGACCTGCCTGCCTGCCCGCAAGCTCAGTGGCGGTGGAGAAGGAGGTGGCAGGGCAACCCAGGAGCACCCGCCTACCCACCCACAAGATCAGTGGCAGTGGCAGTGGCGGAGGAGGCAGCTGCGTCGCCTGGGACAGCCTGCCTGCCCACAAGGTCGGCAGAGGTAGTGGAAGTGGCACAGTGCCGTGGTGGGGGTTCCGGTGGGCTCTCCCACTGGTTTCATCCCAGCACTCTTGGATAAGAGTGTTTGCTCTTATCCACGCATGTCATTATCCGCAGAGCAGCCAAGAGCCAATCCCCTGTATATACTGGTGTCCTACTATACTAAGGACATCCCTCCTAAGTAGAATTGGCAGGGGGGAGATAGAGGAAATAGAAGTGGGAAAGAATTAAATGATTCACAAATCTGGATACCAACAATAAATATAATCTGACTTAAACAGCTCAGTGTGTCACACACTCCATTAAATCACTGGCTAGATTATCATTTTATTATTAAATACTTGCCGACTGGCAACAGAATAATGTTTTATGCTGTTTTAAATGTTTAAACCCTATTTTGCCATAATTACTGAAAAAATTTGTAGCATCACTCAAAGAATACTGTATTATAAACAAATCCATACACTAGAACATGCTTAAACTAAGCATTCTCCAAGTGTGTTCATAACCCTGTTGAATAAACTTGGTGTCTGAGGTGACATGAGATGGTCTGCGACTATTAACTGTGATGGCCCATTCATGCATGCAGGTCCATCCTGGATGTTGCAGTTGCCGACTGAGGAGCAACCATGTGAAAACCAGGCCTCCAGTCAGCACTATAAAGCTGAATGTGTGAGCTAAAAACAATTGTGTATGAAATGATGTGAAGTGTTGTAAAAGTTGTTGCTGTGTGTTTACACCACAGAGTGTGTTGTGTTGCTCCCATTCACATAGGCAAGTCATCACTTGAACTTGGAGTCACCCAGTGAAGAACACTGTTTTGCAAAGACACCTTAGAGGAGCTTGCAGTTGACTGGGACAGAATGTATACATTTGGAAGAACATATTGTGGGAGCTTTCTAGAAAACTTTTTGTTACATGGTGGTATATAAACACCATAAATAAATAATAACAAAGTCAAAGACAGTAAGATAATATTGTATATGCATGTGTGCCTACACACACAGAGAGAGAGAGAGAGAGAGAGAGAGACAGACAGACAGACAGACAGACAGACAGACAGACAGACAGACAGAGACAGCTCTTTTAGGGCTAGGAGACAGTAAACAGACAGACAGGCAGATAAGACAGACAGACAGACATGGTACACCAAGACAGTTCACTAAAACAGACAGAGACTTGTGAACTTATAGTGCTGTTTTAGGGCTAGGAGACTTCATTTTTTCATTTTTTCATTAGTCGTTCAGTATTTTTTCATTGTCGTTAGTACTGGTTTTGGGGGGGAAAGCTTGAAAAGGGAAATATGGAGGAATTTAAGAGGCAAGAGATATTATGGCAGGTGTTTAAAATAAGATAGATGTAACCATTGATAGGACCTTAAATAAAGCATGGGTGCAACACCAGTGACAAGACGGTGGGAGACCTCTGGGTGCCTCTTCACTAAAAATGTCAAAAGGTTTTAGGGGGCTTTATGGCACATCTCAGAAGTCTCCATGGCCAAATGCGACTGGTGGGATGGCTCCAAAAATTTGCATGGTCGTCCACTCCCACATTGGCCACTCGGCCAGCCCATCCAATAGGTGTAAAAAAAATAAAAAAAATAAAAGATATGGAAAGGAGGAGAGGAGAGACATTTTGTTGCAAGAAAAAAACCCACTGCTACTGTGAAAAATCTGGCATAAATGTTTCTGTTGTGCTTGTGGTTTTTGGACACGATTTCAAAAACAATATTGCGTTCGCCGCCCCATTGGCATGGCGATGGCGACTCGCGAGTCCGGCTGGGGGGGGAGGCGGGACCCCCCCTCCAGAAACCACCCCTCCGGTAGGTGCCCTGCGCCCTTAGTCAAGCAGGCATTTTTCCGCCTGCTTTTTTGGCCCGGGAATGGGTAGAGAGTTTAAAAGTTTTTTCCTGTGCCGTCCGGGCCGCTTGCTTGCGCTTTAATTGCGGGCGGGCGGCGGCGAGACTGGGCTTTTTGCTGGCTGCGAGCCTGCGGTGAGTCCCACCTGGGGGATGGGGGGGAGGCCGGGGACCTCCAGAAAAAAACCCCTCTGGTAGGTGCCCTGAGGCACGGCAGGCATTTTTCCGCCTGCTTTTTGGCCGGGATACGGGGTTTTTTTAGGTTTTAAAAACTTTTTTCCTGTCCGCGTGGCATCAATCGCGCGATACGAGCACGACAAATATTTAAGGATTGTTGTTCGTTTTAGCGAAGTCTGGGGGAGTGATTCCCACGTTTCCATAGAGTCCTCGAGTGTGCTAAGTCGTGCCCATCTCTAATTAGGAGCCATTATGGAAGATAGGAAAGGAGGAGTATTTTGTAGTAGGGTATATCCATATGCATTGTGATACACTTTGTAGTACAGTACCCATTTCTGACAGAAGAATTTTTGAAATGTAGATAGCTATGTGCCTTCAGAATCCTAATCTCTTACTCAAAAGTGAAATATTTAAGGAGTGGTTTTAGCAGTTTCACATCCTCGGTGTGCTTCCACAGCCAAGAGGAATTTGAACCTAAGCCTCCAGAATCCCAATCTGTTACTCAATTCACAATAAAACACTTTTATTTATTTTTATTTATTTATTTATTTATTTATTTATTTATTTATTTATTTATTTATTTGATTTTTATACCACAGCATCTGACCAACGGTCACTCTAGGCAGTTTACAAAAGTTAAGACATGGACAATACAATAAATATTACAATTAAACAATATACAATGTACAGTATAGACAAAAATAAAACTAGCCAACCAAATATAATTAAATCTGATAATAAAGCAAAAATAATAAATCAAATAGATACAAAAACAAAGAGAGGCAGATTAAAATATAAAACTAGATCACCAAATGGGCGAGATGACAAACAATGGTCAGGGAAAGCACGTCTATACAGTCAGGTTTTAAGCTGTTGTTTAAAAACTTCTAGTGTGGGAGCCAAACCAATCTCAGGGGGCAGCTGGTTCCACAGACGATGTGTGACCACTGAGAAAGCCTGGTTCCTGGTAACAATCTTCTAAGCTTCCCTCTGGGTCATCACCTTCATGTGGCTTGCCTGAGAGGAGCAAGTGTTATGGGCAATACTCTGTGGCAGGAGCCATTCTGATAGCTAACGAGGCCCCAAACTGTTAAGGCCTTTGTATGTCAACATAAGAACCTTGAAGTCAATGCAAAAATGGATCGGCAGCCAGAGCAGTGCGGCCAGAGATAGGGTAATATGTTGGTTTCTTTTTATACCTGTTATTAATCTGGCTGCAGTATTCTGTCCTAGCTGAAGCCTCCACATTAATTTCAATGGCAGCCCCACGTAGAGTACACAACAATAGTCTAATCTCAAGACTACAAATGCATGGACCAACATGGTGAGGGCTCCCGGATCAAGGAAGGTGCACAGCTGTGCAATCTGCTGTAGCTGGAAATGGGAGGACTGGACAACCGATGCCACCTGGGCCTCCATGGTGATGAGGATGCCCAGATTGCGCACCTCCACTTGGCCAGGGTGAGCCACCCCCTGCCAAAACTGCGGGCGCTTCCCAATCCCCCAATAGTGGGAGCTCCCACCTGAAGAGGTTCCGTCTTGCCCAGATTCAACCTCAGTCTGTTTACTCTCTCATCCATCCCAGAACAGCATCCAGACAACGCTCAAGGGGCAGAATGGCATCTGCTGCAGATGGACAGAAGGAGATATAGAGCTAGGTGTCATCAACATACTGGTGGCATGAAACTCCATTCCTCCTGACAACCTGTCCCAGCGGCCTCATATAGATGTTAAAAAGCATGGGGGAAATTACTGACCCCTGTGGCACCCCACAATTGAGGGACCAAGGGGTAGAGGTAATCTCCCCCCCCCCAAGAATTCTCTGGGTTCAGTCCTCCAAGAAGGAGCAGAACCACTGAAAAGCAGTGCCTCCAATCCCCAACTTGAAGAGAATCCCCAGGAGGGTCCATTTATTTTTTTCTGAATGGACCTAATGAATGTCTCCTTGAGGGGAGGGGGAACCCTGCCCTCTTGGAGAGATCCATTAATTATTTCAGTTGCCCATTCGTTAGTCACCAGCTCCTGGTTAAATCAGGCCAATGCAAGGACCTGGCAGTGAAGGGGGCGTTTGGGAGTGAGCATGTCAATAGCCCTAGAGGAGATAGTATACTAATTCTACACCAGAGCATCGGTAGGCGTGCCAACCAGTTCATCTGGAATCCCACACATGACATCCTGAAACCCAACAGGGTCCAGTAGCTTGTGTGGGAGACCATCTTAATGGGTCCAAGTTATCTCTCTATAAAATTAATGGATCTTAATTGCCTTCTCAAAGGCTTTCAAGGCTGGGATCTGATAGCTGTTGTGAGTTTTTCAGGCTCTTTGGCTGTGTTCTGGAAGTTTTTCTTCCTGACGTTTTGCCAGGATTTTCAGAGGGCAAGGATCTCAGGGAACTAGGAGTTCTCTCTGTGCTCTTTATGGTGGGAATGCAAAATAGCACAAAAGGTATGGAATGAGATTTTTGAGGAGATTAGAGAAATATTGAAAGTTAATATTGAAAATCACCCAAATAAAAGCTTTTATGGAATGTTGTAGAATTTTGAGGAGATTAGAGAAATATTGAAAGTTAATATTGAAACATCACCCAAAATAGCATCATTGCTTTTAATAGAAATTGTCAGTCCAAAGGTGGTAACACTCTGACCCTGTAAGCTCTAGCTTCACTACAACCCAATGATCAAATTGCTGTTACTTTTATTTGAAGAGTAAATGTCAATAGTTCAGATACACTAACGTGCTACCACTAGTTATGCAGCTTCTACTCTGATTATTGTCATTTTAGGATTTGATCATTAATGTTCATAGGGACCACTGACTGGCTGAAATAAAAGTCTCACCCTCTTGATATTTGTAATTTTCAGAATTCCCTGACAGCTAGAAAAGTTACAAAAACATTTGAGTTGCTCAGGCTAAATATAGGAGTATGCCGTTCCTCTAAATTAGTATTAACCAAGCTATAATTCATAATGGGGTATATGGGTGTGCATACAAGTGCACCCATGTGGTTCATTTAGTTCAGGGCTCCTACCCCAAGACCGTATAATTAAAATGCAAATTTTCCATTACAAACTAACTGTCTTGGTAACAGCCATGAGTTTGTCTATCACTGCCCATCCATAGGACTGCAGATGAACACTCTTCTTCTTTTCCATGTGTGAATTTTATTATCATGTTACACAACCTCAACAGGCATGATTTGCAACATAGGTATGGGTGGCTCAGCCACCAGAGCTTTCAGTGAGACCTATTTAAAGGTAAAGGATAGAGAAAATTATCTAGTCTTGTTACGTATTGATATTTGTCCGTGTAAATACAGCAATATTGCATACCAATCCTTGTAGAATTCTTGCTTCATTTGCCTGGGCATGCAAAGTTTAAAAATGCAGCAGAGTTTTGAAATTTTGATTAACTCCTGACCTTATCGGGAGACAAATCCCCTCACATTTTTTACTGCTGTTGCCATTGGTTATGATGCTGTGAAGCAGGCAGAGGCATCAACTGATGCTGATGGAAAAGAAAAGGTAGTGGAGGGAAGGGGGGAGGAGGAGGAGGAGGAGGAGGAGGAGGCCGGCTGAGGTGTTGTCAGGGATTGGCTGCCTCTAATGTCAGTCGGAGCGGCGGGCCCCAGCTCTTCCGCTGCTCCAGCTCCGAGCTCTCCCTGAACAGCTCCTAGAGAGAACTAAGGCGTGCGGGAGTGCTGATGACCAGCACCATGCTTCTTCATCATCTTCTTATGCTTGGATCTTAGGCTTCCTACCTCTGTGCTTAACAGTGGCTGAGGACCGCTCCCGGCCATCCGTTCTGTAGGCACAAACAAGAGAGGAAAGAAAAAAAAAGGGGGGGGGAGAGAAAAAGAAGGAAGGAAGGAAGGAAGAGCGACTCTTCAGCTAAGTGGACTAAGATCAGCCGAAGAGTGTACATTTGTGCGCGCGCGTGTGCGTGTGAAAGAGGGTGAGAAAGAGAGCGAGCGAGCGAGCGAGCGAGACACCGGCGGACTGGATGCTTTGGTTGCACAGCGGCAAAGTGGGAATTTAAAGAACTGCAGTGCAAAAGAGCCCCGAGATTCCCCAACCACAACAACACAAGGCATAACCCTCTGGCAGCATTACAGCGCCAGGTAGAAATGACATCTACTGGCAAAGAAGGCAGCGGAGCTCAGCATGCACAATATGTTGGACCCTATCGTTTGGAGAAAACCCTGGGCAAAGGACAGACAGGTGGGTTTCTTTTGCAGCAACCGCCCTAGAGAGAAGGGAGCAGTTGCTGAAATGATGGAGATAGGAAGAGCCCGATGCTCTCTGGCCGTTCGCATCCGATGGTAGATTGTATGACTCTAAGGCGGTTCTTTTTGTCGCTCCATCTGTTTTGTTTTGTTTTGTTTTGCCTTTTTTTGGGCGGGGGGCAAAATAAATCTTTTGTTTTTTAAACAAGCCCAGGTTGCTTTGTGTGGATCACTCCTGGAAAGGGGGTGGTGTTCTGATGCCAGTCAAAGTACATGTGGGGAGGGGCTGATTGACTGGAGGGGGATGAAGATGCTCGTCTGCTGGTGAATTTTGTGTTGTTTCGGGGCACCACTTTCGCTGTTTTCCTTTTTAAAAGAAAACTAGGATTCGCTCATAATTGAGTGGCACATAGCACATAGTGAAAGAACAGGAGGAAGCTGGGAATTACCAGCCGCGTTTTATGACATCATGATTGAAAAGGGTGTAGTCCTTATTAAGGTGCAGTTGGTGGAGGTACAATGTTTGGGGTAGGTGGGTGGGGGTGGGTGGGGGTAAGATGTATAGCGCTGTCTATGACACTGTCTTCATTCATTTCTTTTGGAAGCATCTCTTGTGCTGTGAGAAATGGGAAAAGTCAGCATAAGCAACAAAACAAACCCTTCCCCTCGTTTCAAATCTTTTTCCTGGCCCTATTATTTATTTTGTTTTAATCTCACTGTATTTTTCCAGGCGAATTCGAGGTTCCCTGCTCTTCATATCATTGCCAGTGGTTTGTTGTTGTTGTTATTGTTGCTGCTGCTGCTACCTTTAAGGAACAATGGCAAGAAATGTGAAAGGAGGAAATGTATCACAGGGCATTAGCAGGGAGCAGGTGCCTTTCCCCTATGTGACATAATTAGATCCCCTTCGTGCATTGAAGATTTGGACTCGCTGGCTGCCTGTGTCGGTAGATTTACTTCAAGGGCAGCAGAACAGTAATTGCAAAGTGGGGAACATTGTAGAAATTTCAGATGTCTGCTGTTAGCCCCCCCCCTTTTTGGGTAACAGGTGCAACGGGCAATCCTGTCTGGCCATCAGATATCCCTCAGTGCCCCAAGAAATGGGTTTGAATCTCTCTGGCTTTACATTTTTTGAGAATGTGGGGTGTTATGAGTACACATCAGAGAGGTCTTCTCTGAGGCTTCTGGGTTTTAAGTGTTTATTATGGTGGGACAATAAAACATGGTGCATTGTGTTTTGCCTTTTGCTTTTTAAAAAAAGGCAGCCTAGCTTTGCCCATCTGTTGTCTAAAGGATTTAATAGGCGTTTCCATCTCCAGCTGCTGCCTGTGTTCTGCCTGTTTTCTTACTGCCCTGCATGGCAGCAGCTCTGCAGTGCCCGCAATTTTCTTAGGGACTGAGTTGAAACCCAGATCTTTCTCTGAAAGGGACCAAGCTTTTCTGCAATGATTGATTGAAAAAGCTCCCCCTCTTTCAGGCCCCATAGCAACCATTGGTGGAATGGAATTGTTATGAGAATGGTACTGCTTTAAAATGGAAAACGACTTTTATTTGTTTTATCCTCCTCCTCCTCCTCCTCCTCCTCCTCCTCCTCCTCTTCCTCCTCCTCCTCCTCCCGTATTGCAGTGGCTTAATGCATCTGCTCACCTTTATTCTTAACAGTGTAGGGTTAAAAAAGAAAATCCCCCTTCTTATGAACCTGATTCACTGTGAAATATATCTTGATATGAATAAGGAGCCAAGGAAAAATAAAACTCTCTCCAGAAATGATTGCAGTATCATGATGCACCAATAAAAATACTTAGTCCTGTATCTAGAGACTATAGCTTGCCATATACTATTGGTTGGATCCTAGAGAGGCGGCCTTATCTTCACTGCACAGTTTTTACCTTGAACCTTCGGAGAGCTTCCATTCTCTCTGATGCACATCTACAAGAAAAAGTGTATTTTATTGCATACTCGGCAACAGTCGCAATATTTCAGGCTGTTCTTTTTGCCAGGTTTCTCAGAAATATGCCCTACTGACTTCAGCAGGGCTTATTGCTAAGTAACTGAGCACGGAATTACAAGCTTTGGGTCCAAATCACAATGTGCAGTATTATGCTCCTAAAGTGTTACCAGTCATTTCCCCTCCCCCTCCTTTTGCTAATCTTCCTATCTTCCTCCTAAGTGATTAGAGAGTGGAGGGAGGGGAGGGGAGGAGGAAGCTTGTGCACTCAGAGGTTTGCTGCTGCCTGCCTTTGCAGCTCTTTGAGAAACTGAACGACAGCAAAGATTTTGTTCATAGTGACCTTATTTCAGACTATCAGTGAGCTTTTGTGCTTTCCATTTATATACACGCATGTCCACATAATGTACAGTCATAAAATGTAGAACTACCCGAAATATCTGTCAAAGAACTTGCTCTTGGACCAACACTTCCTTGGATCAAGTCCTTTTGAACTCATTAGTGAGCATTCATCCAGAGAAAAGAGGCATAAGGATGGTACCATTTCCCCCCTTCCTGTTTTAGTCTTGAATATATTTGGAAGTGAACATGGATGTTTTTTGTTCCTAATTAGGTGTTCAGAGATTCAGAGTTCACAAGCAAAGCCTTGCAGTTTGTGTCCATCACTTCTGCTTTTCTTAGACAGAGAGACAGTAAGCTTCTGGTAGGGCAGAATGTAAAAAATTCAGATGTTGGAGTCTGTATAACCTTGTTATGCTGAAGTGGCAGGTAATTTAATAACATTGTACAGGCATTCTGTGTGGAGACCAGTGCTGTGATGAATCACATCATAACATTGCATGAAGGCAAGATGGGGAATGGAGGGTTCTTTCTGCCTCTCTGAAAGGTAATTTGGTCAAATGCATCACAGCTCAGGAGATGCACTATTATCCATAGCTTGCTGGGTCAGTGCAACTGTTCAGACTCCCCCTACCTTCTTTCCATAAGTAGATGAAATCTGGTCTTGTAGCAGGCTTCTGTACGAAGCTGTCCCTTATGCTCATCTTTAGAAGTTTTGCCTTCACTTTGTAAGGGTGCCCAGCCTACATTCTGTAAGAGATGAGATTGAGGAGGAGGAGGAGGAGGAGGAGGAGGAGGAGGAACTGGGGAAGAAGTAGCAGCTGTAAGGAAATGAGAACTTTCAGGTGTCTGCTGAACTCTGAGTCATTTTCTTTAACCTCTATACAGCTCTGAAACGCTACTGTTTCTAATGACGGTTAAGCAGAGAATGTTTGTAGACAGGACCCTGCTGGCTTTTGCACAGAAGCCCAGATGCTGTGTCTGTGCTGTCAGTGGAAGCTGGTGGCCTCTGGTCCTGGGTATATAAAACTGACCTGGCAAAATGTACTCAGGATGCATTTCAAAGGCTGGATGATGACGGTGCTGATTCTCATTCAAAACAGGGAAAGCAAAGCTTGTCCTGAGGAGCCTCCAGACCTGGCACATCAGGCCTGCAGAAAATGATTGATGTCACAAAGGGAGGATTATGCCCTCCCGCTTTCAAAAGCAGGAGGGGGGACTGAGCAAAAGGCTGCCAAACATTTGCATACAGCCTTTCCATAATATGGCTTGTGTGGTAAGAGCTGGGGGAAGAAATCCGTTATAATGTAAGAATTCCATGCATGTATAATTAAAGTAGACCACTGTGCTAAGACAATTGCCCATTTGTTATTGGACTAGGCAGGGTCCAAAGAGGTTCTACTATTGTTTCCTAAAACTGGACTTGCAAAATGTACATTCAGTGAGGAAGGAAGCAAAGAGTGAAAAGACATGAAGTAGTGAAATAATCTAATAATCATGTATGGTATTTAAAACTGTATTATGAGGAATCATCTTTGAAGATATTGACAACAAATTGCATACAAAGGAATGAATAGATAGTTTATATTGCGTTGAATTACCCTGTAGTTTAATGACGAGAGGTTTGCACTGTAATTCACAGTAATGAACAAAAAGTCTGTACGTTTGCATTTTCAGTAGCACACCAGAAAACATTTGTGCTTAGATAACAGATCAGGTGTAGAGAGAAAAGCACATTCAGATTTATTATTCAAACAAAATGAATTCTCTTTAATTGGTTGCATATGATGTTTCCTATGAAACAACATTTCATAGATTATAAACTTTTACTCAAATTTTTATATAAAATGAGTACTTTTGCATACTCTGGTATCTGCATTCCTACCTGTGAGACCTGTCCTTCCCAAATATTAAATACAACAACTTGAACTATCATATGTTTTGGTGCTGAAGTCATTTCATACCCCACCGTAAATCATCTTGTGGTAATAATACTAACATGTTATATTATTTATTTTAGAGTATTTTTACCCTGCTTTTCTCCTTGGAAGAGGACCCAAGTCGGCTTACAGTAATGAGGGATAATATACAGTCCAGTGCATTTAAGACATGTTCAAATATTTGAGAACAAGGAATTGAGGGACATGACTTACAGCATTAATAGACAACATTACATTAAAACTACAAGGTTATAAGTAGTTATAAACACAAAGACTATGTGATCCTATAGATTCAAATAAAAGACATATAATCGTAGTCCATCATTCAGGGAAAGCTTGCCTGAAGAGAAAGGTCTTTGCCTGCTTCTGGAAGGACAACAGAGATGAGGCAGACCTGGCCTCTAGTGGGAGGGAGTTCCAAAGTCTGGGTGCAGCAGTCGAGAAGGCTGTTTCATGGGTTCCCCTGAGACATACCTGTGAGGGTGGTGGGATGGAGAGAAGGGCTTCTCCTGATGACCTTAACATCATCATCATCATCATCATCATCATCATCATCATCATCATCATCATCATCATCATCATCATCATCATCATCATCATCATCATCATCATGTGTTGTCAAGTCACTTCTGAGTCCTGATTTATGGTGCCCCATTACAGGGTTTCCCAGGAAGAAAACACTTAGAAGTGGTTTACCATTCTCTTCTTCTTGGGCCACCCTGGGACTGTGCAGCTTTGCCCAAGGCCACAGGCTGATTCTATTTGCAGGAGGCCCAATGGGGAATCAAACCCCCAACCTCTAGCTGGTCAACCAGATACCATTTAACTATCCAGGACTGAGCTCTCTGTGTGGTTTTAGTTGTTGTTAACTGGCATCCTGATATTGAGCTCCAGTTCTCTCCAACTGGTCTCCTTTTAGTTTCTAGAGTTTGGTAGTACTCTAGTTAAAAAGAAGTACTGGTGAATGTGCTCCAAATTCTGAGCTTACTCACTTAGGAGTGAATCCTATTTTGCTGTTCAGAGTGCCAGCTTTTGCCGAAACTGTCCTAAAGCATTTGCATTGGGCATTGACTTAATATATCAGACTGATTTTTAGGGACTGTTATGGAACAAAAGAATACCCATTGTGATGCAATAAATAGTCTGATAGAGTAGGATTTAGGAGGCCTGCGTTTGAATCCTCACTCAGCCATGGAAAACTCACTGGGGATAGGGAACTGTTAAAAATGTTCTTAAACATCTCATGCACCTTGAAAACATTATTAAGAACACTGTAAGTCAGTTTTGGCTTGATTGTATGTAACATAGCACGTAACAAAAGCTTACTTTGCCTTAGAGGTGGATGGTCTTTGCTGATAGGAAAGGTTTGACTGTTTGTTCTCCTAGACCCCTTAGTGGTTTTGTCCTCAACCATGTCCGTCTGGACAAGAAATGGGAGCTACTGCTCTTTGATAGTATGACCTGGAGATACTGTAGTTGGGTCTTTGGTGGCAAACAAGTCTCAAGCATGGAAGTGGCCGCAACAACACTGATAGACAGTGGACTGTGACAAGAAAAAGAAGTTCATATTCATCCCCTAGAGCAGGGGTCCTCAAAGTTTTCAAACAGCGGGCCGGTCCACCACCGCCCAGACACCACTGGGGGCCGGATCACAGTCCAAAAGCAGCTGCAGAGGTTGGCTTGCTCACAAAACGGGGTAGGTGGGGGAGGGTTGCAATTGGTCCCAGGGGCTGGATTCAGGACCTTGGGGGGCCGCATCCGGCCCTGGGGCCTTAGGTTGAGGACCCCTGCCCTAGAGCTATCAGACCCTTAAAAAGAAGGGATGATGGGACATAATATCTACACATGACATTGCTCAAAGATGTTTCAGAGTAAGGTGAATTGGTGTGTATGTAGCTGAAATCCAATAGTAGGCTACAACTAGGGTAAGGTCATGGAGTCAGCGGAATTTACAGAGGAATCGACTCACCAAATCTTCACTGATTCATTAGGTCTTACTACTGGATTTTAGCCAATGATATCCAGTTACTGTATCACCCTAATCCCAATGGTTGAATGATATTCCTGAATGGGTGTCTGAATGGAGGTTAGTCTAATTCTATAATATTTTTAGATCTTCAATTGCAGTTTTAATGGGCAAGGCCTAAGTCCAGAGGATGACCTTGAGAGACCATGTGGCTTTGCTGGCATGGGGCAGAATCTGTTCCCCCATCCCCCAGGGCTTCTGTGGGTCTCAGCAAATTTTGTTTCATCTTGTTGGCATTCTACATTATCCTGTACCCTATGTATTACAGCAACATGTTCTCTGAATCCATGCCTTTGGACCTAAACTCTTTCAATCTATAAGAAGGTTTGTAGTCTCGAAGGAAGCATGGACTTCCAATACTGGGAGAATTTATGGCCGCAAAAAGCAGCTAAATAAATGCTTCTGCACAAGGTATTAATTTTTTTGTTTCTGTTTTAAAGTTGTTACATTCTACCAGATTGCCCAATATGCTGGGTCTCTTGCACTTACAAAACTCCCTCAAAATGTGATACTGGACAAGCAGGTATTCTGGAGAAATGCTACTGTTCTCCTCCTTTCCAGATAGCTGCCATGGTGCCTCCTTGCATTAGCGGTGGGAATTTTCAAGGTGTGGGACAAGGTTTCCTGTTTTCCCTGGTGTACCATTTGAGATAAGAACCTTAGTCTGCCTCATGGAAAGGTTGGCTCTCAAATGTTTGATTCACTCCTGATGCTAAAAGTGGAGGAGCTACCATTAAATTAAAAGTTGTTGAGTTACACTGCTACTCTTCAAGACATGACTGAATCCTGGATCTTACTGAGACTCAAAACTGTAGGTTATGAAAATGTATAGACGTTAGAGGTTCTACTACATTCGAACTTTCCAGTTAAGGAATTCCAAGATACAGATAGAGAGAAGATGAAAATTAATTGTAATTCTAAAACAGGAAAAATGGTTTTTGCTTTTAGGAGTTGTCACTAATGCCACTTTGAAACCACAACTTGATTTCTTGTTTTACTGTATTATGAAATGAGCAGGATAATGTTGCTGTTCGTACACCTAAATCTTAGATATCACCAGAAAAAGCAATTCAGTGGATAAAAGTGTTCTACTGTGGAGATACCATTTGTCTTTATATAATTTTTACATTTAGCCATTAAATGTCCCACAATTGGCCATGAACATCAGTGGAGAAATCATGTTAATGTGGCTGTCACCTACAGTGGAGTGGGAAACTGAAACAGCCTAACGTGTACTGCTAATGATAATGCTTAGTGGCCACAGTATGCTGATGGACGGAAGAGAAAGAAAATAAGAAAAATGGAGAGAGGCAAAATGTTATCCAAAACCGAGATTATGTAACAGAGTAGAGAGAAGTAAGCCTGCTACTCAGTGAGTGGACGTATAGCATAACACATTGAAATGAGACGGATATGAAATCAGTCTGAGAAATTCACAGGAAGATTTTGTAAATACAGTAACAAAGTTTTAATCTGCCTTGAGAATTGTTGATGAAAGATGAGAGTAGTGTTGTTTTTGTCAGATTTGAAAAATATATAAAGGCTGTTTGCTGTGGTAGATAAATGGAGATATGTTAGGGTGATATCTTCAGTGGTACAATGCCATTCTAGACAACTAGTCCTATCTAGTTTACAGTCCCTGAGGGCAGTTTTTGGTTCTAGGTCATGGCTTCTAAAATGTAGCAGGCCAGCAGGCTGTATGGGCAGTTGGAGGCAGAAGTCACAGTTTTACTGTCAAGGTAAGAGCAAAGGACAAGCTGTCTATACTATTTTCAACATCTCTAATGGACATGACCTCTACTTTTGAGCAGTGTTGAGGAAATGGCAGCCATATTTGTGTGAGCAGGTTTTTTTATGTGTTGATTTGACAGACAAGATAAGACAACACAAGACAAGACAAGATAATATAAGATAAATCTTTATTAATCCCACATTGGGGAAATTTACTTGTTACACTGCTCCCAATATCAAGAACAAGCAAGAAGGGTAGGTGCACAAAAAATGTAAAATGAGGAAAAAAAAGACAAACAGAGACAGGCAGAAGTATTGTGACTTAGCTTCCAACTGACATATCTTGGAGGAGAAAACTTATCTTACAGCTCAAAGCAATATTGTTCTATAGGGTATTATTTGATTCTGTCATGGATTGGTGGGTTATAATGTATAATGCAGGGGGCGTGGTGGCTCAGTGGGCTAGAGCACTTAAATGTCGGCTGCAAAGTGGGCAGTTCGGCAGTTCGAATCCCGGATACCACACAGTGGAGTGAGCTCCCACTGTTAACCCCAGCTCCTGTTAGCCTAGCAGTTCAAAAACATGTTAAGTGCAAGTAGATAAACAGGTACCACCATAAAAAGTGGAAAGGTAAACAGTGCTCCATGTGTAGGAAATGCATTCAGCCATGCTGGCCACACAGCCATGGACTTGCACAACACTGGCTCTTTGGCTTAGAAATGGAAATGAGCACCGCCCCTAGAGTTGGACACAACTAGCATGCATGTGCAGGGGGAACCTTTAATGTATAATACAGTAGCCTTAAATACGGCTTTGAAAATATTCAAACAACCAAACCCAACTATAAGTGTTTTTTGTTTCCACCTCTCTGGCAATACCTTGGTTTCTATCTTAGCCTCCACTGTAGCTGTTTCCATCTCTCCTTCTCTCAGACACTCATCCTTTCTCTAGCCTGGTCCTTCTTACTTGTGGTCTCCTTCCTTTGTCCTTTGCCCTCCTTCCTTTCTCCTAATCCTCCCATCCTTTCCACCATCCTTTCCCCCTCATATACAAAAAGGAGCTTCTCCTTTTCTTCGTTGTCCCGTTTCTCCTCTTTGTGGGCCTGAGCTCCCTCCACTTTCTAGACGTCCACTCAGGTAGACAGTGACACTCCTTCACTCCCATTTCTCACACACTCTCCAGGCTCAGATCATTTTGGACATCTACTTAGGCCTGCAAGTTGGAATTCCTTTTTCTACCCTAGACACATAAGCCAACATCCTGCTATGTAGCTCTGCTCACACAAAGGGGGTGATGTCACAATCCATGGCAAATTGCTGCTAATTGAAGCATTCCTTTCTTGATTTGAGCGAGGGGGCTCACAGCTCACAATCACTGATACAATGTTTGAGGTGTTCCAAAATCAAGAAAGAACTTTTTTAAAATTAGCAACAATTTGCTGTAGCCGTGGACGTGGTTCCTGTTCCGTGGGCAGAGCTTTCCAACACTATTATTGGACACAGAGTACAGTTTACTAATTGAATGCCCAGATATTTTTCCCTTTTCCTTAGCATTTCTTTGGCAATGAACATCTACATAATATTTCTAAAAGATGCATGGTGAGAGTCCCTTGCTGCTATGCACATTGTAGAGTGACTCATGATTCCAGATAATATGTTCAATGAATTTAATATATTTTTCTTGCACAGAACATTGGGAACCAGATGTTGATTTCCTCAATGTTATTTGTAATCTGAATCTGGTGCATTTTTGTTCACTGTCAAATTATGTACTTACTTATGATAGGCTTCTTATCTGATGTGACTTGGTCTTTTCATTTTGCTGATTGATCAGTTGAGATACTTTATGTATTTCATTCATCATACAGATGTTTTCTGCATCATTCCATAATCCTTTCCAGTGTAACATAGGGCTGTGTGTGTACACAGCAAAGAGATTATAAATACTTTTCATTGGATGAGATGGGAGTTTGAATTCAATAGTCCCACATTATTAGGATTGCCATATTCCAGTTCTCCAAAAATTGGTAGCTTAATGCAAATGTCCTTGTATAGTCATACAGTGTATTTAGTCTTCCTGGGCCTGTCATTAGTTCTCATTCAAATATACCTTACTGGGTTTTTTGCAGACTGAAATAGGAAGAGGGAGCTATATGAGATAGATCTGCTGGTGCATTTAAGTAAAGAATAGAAATAAGCACAAATTGCTTCATGCCAGGTGGTCCTAAGTCATTGGCATGATTCCCGCAGGGATTCGCTGCCCCACCGCCTCATCTGAGTGGGCAGTTGCTGGAAGAGGCGCAGAAGGGAAGTCCATATTCCTGCAAGGACTGGAAGATGAGGACGGAATGAGCAGTGTTTGTCAGCTTGTGAGTGGGGAAGCTGGCGAGGGTGAGATAGAGGAAGGGAATATGCAGCAATTGGGGTGCTGCCCTGATGATTTAGGACTATCTGGCATGAAGCAATTTGTTCCTGTCTCTACTAAAGATCTAATGACATTTTGCCACACTTATGGACTTCTAATGATATTCTCATAGCTGTTGATTTCCCTACAGATCTGTGAGAACACCAAAAGAATGACACTGTTATAAAATGAAGGTAAATTTCAGAAGTCCAGGCGAAAGAAAATTTCCTTTAGAGGTAGAGATTGAATATTTTATTATGACTAAAATCTCCTAACTTCACTTTCTTTGCCACATTGACTTTTCATAATGCACAGAGAGAAGGAGGTGCCAATCCAATATGGCACCTCCTTCCAAAACCCTGCCCCATTAATGTAAGATCCATTTAACTGAATATGATATGTATCCAAGTAAGCAGTTCAAAGAGCCAAGACAACTTTTTCATAATATATCTGATGTAGAATTTGTTCTTCAAAAAGAACATTATCTTTGCTTGAAACCTTTTCCCGGAAATTTAATATTCATAGCAACCATAAACTCAATCTCAACAACCACTACTGCATTAATAAAAACAGTAAAAATAACAAACAGAAGTTTTTAATATTTTATATAACTACTCTTGCTCCTCTAAAACATGATGTATAAAATACTATATAAGAAATCTAGGAACACCCCAAACATCAAGTAATATGGCAAGTCCGTGAGAGGTCTGTTGGTTCTGACTGTATCAGACAATCTGAGTACTACCTATGTGTCTGTCCCTAACATGGATAAACAGATGCAGCTCTGGGTTCAGTGTGATTTTTTATAATTTATGGAAAGATTTCTAGATTAGTAGCAGAGCACTTGATTTGCATGTATACTATTCTGTTCTTGAGACTAGCATCTCCAGATACAGATGGCAGACAGCAGACATGAGAAGCCAGGCTTTCCAAGACTTTAGACCAGGGTTGTGGAACTTTTGGCCTTCCAGATATTCTTGAACTCAAGTACCCATCAATTTAAGGCAATCTCAACCAATAATGTGGTAAAATGAGATTAGTAAGGTAATTCATAACATCTGAAAGGCAGAAAGTTTTCTACCTTTCCTTCGTCAGAGTTGTTACCAGCCTCAGTAGACAATAATACTAAGTAGGTTCATATGTGCTCATTTTTGTTTGTTTCTTAAGATCCATCCAATAGTCATTCTAGCAAATAAATCCACTATGACTACCTATTTCAACATTCAAGCTTCATTGGTTTGAGTAACTAAATAAAGTGGTCCCCCGCCCTTTCGCAGTTCATATACTGTGGTCCCACTATATCACGGAACCACAGTATATAAAAAAAGGCCCCCTGGGTTAAGGGGGGAAAGGACTGTTTCAGACCTCCCATACTTACCCCCAATCTGGCGCTGTCCAAAATGGGCCTGTGAGGGCCTTCCCAGAACTTCTAGAGGGCCCAAAAGGGCCTCCCTGCAAACCAGAAGTGACTTCCGGATTTCCGGAAAATCATTTCTTAGGCCTCCGGTAAGTCCAAGAGCCCCCAGCTAGGCGCCCCAGGGTCAACCTGACCTGCATCTGCATATCGCGGATTTTCAATTATCGCGGGTTGGGTCGGGTCCCTAACCCCCGCAATAGGTGGCGGCGGGGGGTGGGTGTCACTGTAGTTTTGTATCCATTTTGTACCAGTAGATGTTCAATAATAATGAAAGAGCCTCTAAGCTTTTAAAACTAGTAATACAGATCTTTGTATCAGTAACTATCAAGTATTTAGAAAAGTTGTCATTTTTGGTTTTTATTATGGCTCCCATTTTTATTTGGTCATGAATTGCTGGTTTGTGACTTCAGTATCATGAATAATTGGTATGTGATTTCCCTCTAAACAAAGGATGTGACATTTTAATCTATTTTTCTTTTAAACTAATAAAAAACATAAAGTATTATGAGAAGAGTTAATTTTTGGGCATTTCAGGTCAATGGTTAAAACACTAATAAAAGGCAGCTTTAAATAATTCTGTTTGCTGATATTGTTGTTTCTCTTATACTATGTATCTGATACAACGATTCCTACCATCCCAGGTACAGTATTTGTAAAGAGATAAAAAGGCACTGATTTAGCTACTAAAATAGCCAGTTATTGAAACAAAACTCTGCAGACCATCATTTGATTCTTGATGTGATGAACGAGTATTGTTCTGAAGCAACTGTATTCAGGTTTCACTACATTCCCTTGATATAGTCTGTATGCTCATGTATGGCCATATTATGAAATATAATGATTAGAACTGCAAGTGTATTAAAGGTGACTAAAATATGTCCTTAGAAATTTGAATTTTAAATATTTCAGGTTTTTTTTCAAGATTTAGGGGCAATTGATAAAAATGTATCATGAAAACATTACAAGAGCTAATTTGTGTATACACTTGTGATAGATTTGAAAAAAGAAGGCTGAAATCTTGTGCTGCTACATGTGTATAATGTAGGGTGGAAGAAATATCCATAAAACACATCCATAGGTGGCTTGCACAACAGTCTTAGTATTCAGTTGCAAAGCTGTGATTATGAACCACACAATCAACTGCACAACTGTGATGTACACTGCACAATCATTTGCACCACACTGGATGGCTGGCCACCAAATGTCTGCCAACTGGAATCAGATATGCAAAGAAGACGGAAGACAAAATCCAGCACAAGCTGTGCTCTTCATCAAAGGGAAATCACTTCCCAAAGGCACCAAAATGTGCCTGTGCAATGCTTTCTCTGTCATTCTATACTGGTAAGAGCAACAATAAAAAGAGCCTCTGTTAGAGATCCTCAGTTACAACATTTCCTTTATGAACCATTGAGACAATTTAGGCTTTATTGCGGCTAGTATATTGCCCAACGTATTATTCATATTGGCCCGAAGCTAAAGACTAGTAAGCACAGCAGAAATTAATCACTGTATTGAGTTGACAGGGCAGGAAGATGAGACAAACATTAGATGGCCAGCAGTCTGGTTTACTGATACTGGAAGATATGGCTGTAATAACTGTATTAAAGGGTTTAGATATTTTGAGAGAGATTGAACTGGTGAGTGACAAAAAGATCTACCAAAAAATGGTCCCTTGCCCATCTCTGCATCCTGTTAGACATTTGTACCTGGCCTAGGATGCTAGGGTTGCAGGTATGATCGTATTTTCAATTAAGTGTTTCACTTTTTATTTATTTAACTTTTAAGATGTTAGTTGCAACTATTTTGAGACATCCATTTAGTAAATGCACTTCGAGCTGCTTGCACAATTTATCAACAACCGCTTCCCTATCTCCTGAGGCTCTGGCCATTTGTAATACAGCAGATTTGCAGTATAATCTTTCATGGGAATAAAAAAATGAATGTGTGTTTTTGTGTGCATTTCAAAACTGTGATATAGGCCCATTTAGGAGATACCAGTTCTTCAGGATTTCTTTGACATGCCTGCACGAACTCACAAAAACTTAGATCTCCAGCTGATCAAATAAAAGGATTTTTGACTAGCATATATATGCTTAGTCATAAGCATATGTCATGCTAGGCTCTGGAATGCCTGTAGAACTTTGTTTCCAACATGGCTGATAATTAATGGCACCTCAGTAATTTGGTGCAACCTACCTCCCTGTGCTTAGATTTTTAATTTAAAAGGGATCTATTAAAAAATGGTAAAGGTTCCCCTGCACATGCGTGCTAGTCATGTCTGACTCTACGGGCAGGGCTCATCTCCGTATTCAAGCCGAAAGATCCAGTGTTATGCAAGTCCATGGCCATGTGGCCGGCGTGGCTGCAAGGAAACACATAAAACACATAAAAGAACAAACCTTGCTGAGAGAAAATCAGCATGGCTTCTGTAAGGGTAAATCTTGTCTGACAAACCTCTTAGAATTTTTTGAAAAGGTCAACAGGCACGTGGATTTGGGTGAACCGGTTGATATAGTCTATCTGGATTTTCAAAAGGCTTTTGACACAGTCCCTCACCAAAGGCTGCTGAGAAAATTGCACAGTCAGGGGATAAGAGGGCAGGTCCTCTTATGGATTGAGAACTGGTTGAGATCCAGGAAACAAAGAGTAGGTGTCAATGGAAAATTTTCACAATGGAGAGAAGTGAAAAGCAGTGTGCCCCAGGGCTCTGTCCTGGGACCGGTGCTTTTCAATCTGTTCATAAATGACCTGGAGACAGGGATAAACAGTGAGGTGGCCAAGTTTGCCGATGACACAAAACTTTTCCGTGTGGTAAAAACCAGAGAAGATTGTGAAGAGCTCCAGAAGGATCTCTCCAAACTGGGGGAATGGGCTGAGAAATGGCAAATGCGTTTTAATGTAACCAAATGTAAAGTAATGCATATTGGGGCAAAAAATCCAAACTTCATCTATCAACTCATGGGCTCTGAGTTATCCGTGACGGATCAGGAAAGAGATCTTGGTGTGTTGGTGGACAGCTCCATGAAGGTGTCTCCCCAATGTGTGGCAGCGGTGAAGAAGGCCAATTCCATGCTAGGGATTATCAAAAAGGGGATTGAAAATAAAACAGCCAACATTATAATGCCATTATACAAAACAATAGTAAGGCCCCACCTGGAGTATTGTGTACAATTCTGGTCACCGCATCTCAAGAAAGACATAGTGGAACTGGAAAAGGTGCAGAAGAGAGTGACTAAAATGATTACTGGGCTGGGGCACCTCCCTTATGAAGAAAGGCTAAAACATTTGGGCCTCTTTAGTCTGGAAAAAAGGCGCTTGAGGGGGGATATGATTGAGACATACAAAATAATGCAGGGTATGAGTAAAGTGGATAGAGGGAAGCTCTTCTCCCTCTCCCAAAATACCAGAACTAGGGGACATACACTCAAATTGAGGGCTGGGAGAGTAAGAACTGACAAAAGAAAATATTTTTTCACCCAGCGCGTTGTAAGTCTATGGAACTCCCTGCTACACAATGTGGTGATGGCATCTGACCTGGATGCCTTCAAAAGGGGATTGGACAGATTCCTGGAGGAAAAGTCCATCACAGGTTACAAACCATGATGGAGATGTGTAACCTCCGGGGTTTAAACCAGGGTACTTCAAGGGCCAGATGCAGGAGAGTGGTATCAGGAGACAGATATCTAGTCTCATGCGCTCCCAAACACATCTGGTGGGGCCGCTGTGAGATACAGGAAGCTGGACTAGATGGGCCTTTGGCCTGATCCAGCATGGCTCTTCTTATGTTCTTATGTTCTTATGTACTGTTTTACCTTCCCGCTTTTTACAGAGGTACCTATTTATCTACCTACTTGCATTTACATGTTTTCGAACTGCTAGGTTGGCAGGAGCTGGGGTCAGCGGGAGCTTGCTCCACTGCGTGGCACCCGGGATTCAAACTGCCGAGCTGCTGACTTTGCAGTCAACAGTTTTCGGAGCCTTAATCCACTAAGCCATGTGTGTGTGTGTTGAGTTGTTATAGTCGTGACCGACTCTTTGTGACTCCATGTCCCTGGAGTTTTCTTGGCAGGAATACTGGAGTGGTTTGCCAGTTCCCGCATGATCCCAAATCCAAAACCAGTTGGGCTTTTGCATTCTTGTCTCAATGACTAGAACAGAAGTATGAGCACCTGAAGAATGAAGCTCTTTTATTTATTTTTATTTATTTTTATTTATTTATTTTTAACAGAGCGTCAAGCCACTGATCTGTCTAGCTCAGGAATGTCTACAACAGGAGAGGGAAACATTTTGCCCTCTGGATGTTTTGACTTAACTTCTCCCTGCCCCTCTGCCTACCATGGCAGGCAGTAAGGGGTTATGGGAACTCTAGTCTAAAATGGGTGGAAGAGCCAGGTTTCTGTACCCTGTGGTAAAGACCAAAGCTAATGTATTATGATTGATAGTGACCGTCCAAGTTTTCAGGAGGATTCTTTTCCAGCCCTATTAGGACATGCTGATGTCTAAAGCTGAGACTGTGCTTCAAGCAAAGCATGTACTCTACTCCTGTGTTCTACTACTAGTCTTCTCCATAGTTCAAGGGACAGGTGCATCATATGCACTAGCTTCTTCTAATACAGATTCTTCTAATTCTTCTGGTAGGACATGTTCCACCATTTGAAAACTGTCTAACTGAGCAACAATTGAGATATGGTTAGTGCAGAAAAGATTTTGGTGACTTGAAGTATTGCTGATATATGTGGTAAATAAAGGTAAAATATGAGCAGTGCACTGCCAAGGGGGTAAATTATTCTGTTGAATCCTCTGTCAACTGCATTGCCCTTGAAAGTTAATGGAAAATATGTGATTTTGCAAAAGTGTTTATATTCTTTTAGTCAGTTTATACTCCTTGGTCAGATTATGGAATTTTTGCAATAATACTTGATGGTGAGTAGTGTCATATTTGGCCAGAAGGTCAACAAAAGCTACACTTGTGATCTTTCTCATTTTAAAGCCATCCTCTGTATGTTGTATTATGTGTAGTATTTGTAATGTACAGGTTTTTCCTAGGGCTACATTCTAGCTTTTGACACTTGTAACTTTCTCTGAATTTTTGAGATCTAAGAGATTCACGACAGTTATTAAAGAAATTAAGGCATAACTTTTTTTACTGTGACAGATTATTTATCTGTTCTACAGGTAGGTGGATGTCATCCAGAGCAGCTTCCTTGCCATTTAGTAGGAACCACCTTATCCAATTTGCTTAAACCTAATGGTCTTGTAAAGTCATTAGTCTGCAGGTGCTTGCTTTTTTTCAAGTTTAAGTTCCTATGGCAATCATCA
Organism: Phrynocephalus guinanensis; assembly: GCA_037367245.1. Lineage (NCBI taxonomy): Eukaryota > Metazoa > Chordata > Lepidosauria > Squamata > Agamidae > Phrynocephalus > Phrynocephalus guinanensis. The sequence continues at coordinate 95,413,251 of CM074732.1, forward strand.
AATAAGATGTGGTTGGGCTATTAGATTTGCTTAAGTATTTGCTTGAGTTGAGCCTTTAGAAGATGGGTCATTGTTAATCTACTCTAACAGTCTCCAGGCCTTTTGACTGTTTCTTGACATGTCTATTTCTTCCATGAGATTTATTCAATTGTCTCTTTCAGTTTCTGAGACAAGTAATTAATTACTGACAGTGGTATCATCCTGCTTGATATTGTGGGATAAAATAGGTGCCCGTAACATTGTTATCATCAATAGATTAGGATTTAATATGAAGAACGTAATTTAGATGATAAAGGAGTATAATGTGAAGAGTCACATGGCAGTGCGTCCTATACTAGAAACAGTGTACAGTACTAACGTCTTTGAGGGGAATGTGCTTGAGTCTCTCAAACTGCTTTTCTTGATCACTCTTAACATTTATTTTCCACGTAATCCCCCACATCCACCCACTAAAAAGCTGTATGCTGCTAAGAACTAGGAATAATCACTCCCTAAATATCTCTGTCTAGTTTCATGAAATCTGAATGAAGTTGTATAATTGACTCCATTGTGTGCGTGTCAGAGAAAGGCAGCATTCAGATGCATGGGGCACATGCAATCCTCAAATACATTTTTGTGACTCAGAGATCCATTTGGAATTCTTGTTCTCCACTCCTTCTTCTGATGAGTATTAACCTGTTGGATATGTAGAAAATGAGTTTGTTTTCAGTTCACCTCCTCATATGCCAGAAATGCCATATGAATTTAGCTTTTTCAGTATATGATAGGACACATATATCTTCTTATTTCTTAAAAAAAGTGTTAGTTTGGACTCCCCCCCCCCAAAAAAAAGAGCACACCAGGTTCCTGTAATCATGTATCAGATTCAACATAGGAATATTACTGCAAATATCCTCTTTGAAAGTGGGTTTAATTTTTATTTTATTTTCTGATGTACATTGTTATTATATTGACCATTGCAACCTGCATATTTGTAAAAAAAAAAGCACACATCACAAGACCCTAAGCTTTCGTCTCACAAAGAAACAATGCTGCATAAGAATTGAGGACTCAAGATAATACAGGTTTTGAAAAATAACATGTCCATCAATTCTCTATTGGTAGTTGTGGTGCTTGTGAAAATTATTTATGGTGCACATGTAATCCACCTCATTATTAACTGCTGTTCACAACCAACATTAAAAGGAAGTATGTTTTTAGTTACAAAGTACCTCTGACAAATACGTAAACATCAGTCATATAATTGTCTATTATTGCTACCTAAAATTCTTTTGTGGCCATAAAGCAGAGTCGTGGATTTTGATTGACTTAGTGTTGTTATTTCGTACTGTAAATCTTTAATATATTATTATGTTTAATGGTTGTATCTGTTTGTTTAACCCGGTAAACCCCACATCCAACCATTGTCCCAGTGATGATGTATAACTTTGCCACCATCTTTAAAAACATTACAATAGAAACGTCAATGGTTCTAATCCAGCAGCATGGTTGATGGTTGTTTAATTTTTAATTCTCAGTTTTAAGTCCTCAGAACTGTGCAGGTAATAGTATATTAGAATACAATTGTTAAGCCCACAAATCATGTTGATTAAAATGTAGAATATTATTCTACATAAAGAGTGAACTCGGTATACCTCTGATTGGTATGTAGCAACCTAGCTACCTGCCACTGCTTCCACTGACTGGTCAGGCATTATTGTTTCAAATAAGCATTGGAATATACTGCTGCACTTGTTGGAATTAGTGTTGAAATTAGACTACCAGGTCCCATTGCCATGGGACATTGATGAGTGGAGGTGCACCTACATTCCCACCTTGTGGCATCCAGCGCTTGCTTGCTTTAGTGGTTTACCTAAAAAGAGACTTAGTGGGAAGAGTCTCACTTGCTGTTTTGTAGAGCAGAGTTCATATTAAAGATTTAAGAAAGAACCTGTTGGCTGGATTCGTCCAGTGCCAGTGCCTGGGAGTTTGATTCCTCAGTGTATCTCCCATGAGAACATCCAGCCTGTGTAATCTTGGAAGAAGAAGTCCTTTGTCATTGGCAATTTAAGCTTAGAATCCTGGGAGTTGTGGTCCAAAACATCAGGAGGGCCGAAGTTTGGACATACCTGATCTAAATAATACAAATAAATAAATAAATATACTTAATTTATTTTTAAAGAAAGCAAGTAATACATGTTTACATTGATATTTCTCAGAAATTAAATTGGCATCAGAATTAAAGAGATTAGCTACTGAATCATACATTTGAGATCTAGCCGTAAATGTACTGGAGCAGGACTTGGGAGACAACAGGTTCTAGTCACCACAGAGCCATGAATCTCACAAGATGATTTTGGGACAGTTTTAATCTCTTACTATTACTTCTTTTTTAAATGTCTGAAAATCTCCATTTCAGAGTGAACATAGTAAAAAAAAATTTTTTTAAGCATAATAAAATTGTTTGAAATCTTGTTAGGACTAATTTGCCTGTGCAACAGGAATGTTGTTATGATTGGTGGCAGATTCCTGTGGATTAAAGGATTCCTTTCATGATTTTGTCATGCACATTACTTTGTCACATTGTATGCAAATCCTATCGCAGCCAACACCACAAAAGAAGGTCCATAATCAGGCAGTAGTCCCCTGTGGCTGGCAGCAGAATTTCTGTTGCACAGGGAGTGACACAACTATTAATGTAGTAGATTAACTCCTTCCCACTAACCTCCCCATCTCTGCTTGTATGTTCTTCCTTCATTTTGTATGTAGGTCGTTTGTTGGTGGAATTAAAACTCTGGAGCTCCTGCACACCAGAATGCTAAAATAATCACAGTCCAGCTTGGTCTGGAGCTCAAGGTGTGAGGACCCAGTCCAAGTGCACTCCATCTGACAAGGCTTTGCTGTGGTTAGTAAAAGTATATTCAATTTGCTTTCTGTTTAGGTACAAAAGAACATTGTCTCATTTTCAGAAAAAAATTCATGTGAAGAGCTAAATGAAAAAGCAGCTGTGTGACCCATGATAGAGAAATAATGTTCCAGACTGGATCCTTAAGAGAGTCTCAAAGAAGACACACTTTTGGTTGATACCATCAGGCTAGGAAGGTATTAAATGTAAAGGTATTAACTGCTTATGTCACATAGTCCTCCCTGTTGGTTTATTACTCCATGCATTTCTGCTGCACGCCTGCAAAGGGGACTGTGTGTCTCTTCCAAGGAAATGGACCAATCCATGATCACTCTTTGGGTTCTCAATTTAGCAAGTGAGAACAAGAACTCACCCAGAGACCTTTGGGTAGTGTGGGTGGCATATACATTGAACAAATGAACAAACTCTGGTAGAAACACTGGAAAGCGACTGCCAGCTGGAGCAGGCAATATTGAGTTTGACTTGATCTAGAGCAGCTATATGTATACTGTTCTTGTTAGCAGAGGCCTCAGCAGATATTTATGAGAGTTGATACATGCTTATGTACAACCGCAATCTAAAATTTCCCTCTTTGCTCCACCACCCATATCCAAAATGTAGACAGAAGCACATGGAATGGCGGTCTCAGTATGCATTGCATAGCTGTGTGATTTAATTTTTGTGGAGAGCAATCAAAATCCAAGATAGAGCATTTCTGTAAAGGGTATAAGCTTTCTAAAATGACAGGCTTGTACTGGTCATGCGTACACCCCAGGTGGACCGTGGGTTTTGGATGCACCTCCCATTTCGATCAGAGTCCACCTCTGCATTTAAGTGGCTCTGAAATAATTTCTTAAGCTTTTAAATGTTCCTTTATCTTTTAATAGTGTTTTAAATTTCGTTGGCATTGTCGTTTTAATCACTTTTATTCTCTCCAAGGTTTCAAGAAGGGACAGCTTAAATAGTAAAAGGCTTTCCATTAAAATTCCTGTGTGGGGAATTTGCCTTTTTGAACCTCTTCTGATTATACATTCCTGTAACACAGAGATGAGCTCTTGAGTTGTTATTTGACTGCAGCTAGCCAATATTGCCAGTGAAGAGCACTGGCAGTTCTGATCCAATAAATCAAGGGTCACATTTTGTTCTGTAGTACTCTACCAAATTGAGCGGGGGGGGGGGGGCTCATTTGGTAGAGCTGATGATTTGGTTTCAGATTTAAGCATTCAGCTTTTATTATTATTATTTTATTATTATTATTATTATTATTATTATTATTATTATTATTATTATTATTATTATTATTATTATTATTATTATTATTATTATTATTATTGAGTAGTAGTAGTAGTAGTAGTAGTAGTAGTAGTAGTAGTAGTAATTAGCCTATATTTGTTTCTTCATGACACGAAAGTTTCTGTTCCACAACAGGAACTGAACAAGAACAGAGTTCTTGGCCTTGAATTGCACTGAATCATGCTTTTCTGGTTGCTGCCTAATGTGTTAGTTCTAGATTGCTTTGAGGATAACCCATGTCAAAGTGACAAAAACCAATATGTTGTCTGTATTCTTGAAGGCTTTCACAGCCAAAATATGAAGAGGCTGGCCATAGAGACTAGTGAAACGTTAGGGGGAAGAAACATCAGAACATGTCCAAACAGCCCAGAAAACCCATAACAATGATCTTATTTATTTATTTATTTATTTATTTATTTATTTATTTATTTATTTATTTATTTATTTATTTATATACCGTAACCATCTAGCAAAAAAAAAGCTACTCTGGGCAGTATATCTGTCATCTTTTCAGTTGTTGGTGTACCTTAATGTGAGAAGACTTTTAAAAAAAAGTCTAGGAGGGATTCCCTTGGCATGGCAGGATTCCTTAGCTGACCTCTGAAACTAGACTTCTGCCTGTCTCCAAGTTCTGAAGCAGAGGAGCGGAAGCAGGAATCTGTTCTCTCTGTTTGCAGAATGATGCTTTGGCATAAAATCTTGGACGAGGGAGACAGGATGGGCAGGAATAGAAGGGAAGAAAAGTGGCCCTTTGCCTTGTTTTCCCCATGTGATGTCTTTTGCCTACTCTGGCATTGTCAGACACAGGCTTCTCCAGAAGAAGGCTGCTGAGGAACAAGAGAGTGATATGTGTATGCATTCTGTAGGCATGCCTGCCTAACTGTGGTCATACCAAGACAAAGGTCAGTATTATATTCAGAGTTGGCAATGACACACATAGTAACTCAGTTAAACACAGACATTTGTTTAGATAGAAAGGGCATGGCTATAAAGGGTGGAGCTTTTGAGAAGGCTTATTTTCTAGATTTCACAGCTGATGAAAAGCAGACTTCTTTGATTTTTAATACTGAATTTGTGCCTTTTCAGGATGTTAAATTGTTCAAATTCACCTCCCTCCTTGCCCTGGTGCTCTTCCTGAGACAAAGGTAGAATAATCCATATTTACCCTTTGATTGCTAGTCAGTGCATGAGGTCAGAGTTTGCTTCCCTTCAGTTTTGTAGCCAACAACTACCAAATTTAATTTTTTTTGTTAGTCTTCTGGTTACCTCATTGCCTCCAATCCCTAACTTCTTGATGACCTCTTTTCTAAAAAAGATGGAATCTGCTGACAGTTCAGTTGCAGAAATCTCAAGGGCAGCCAGTGTTTGAAAAGGAAAGTTATTTTAGCCATTGCAAAAATGAGAGGAAATGGCATTGATGTTCCTTATTTGACAGTCTTGGGCCCTGCTGATTTCCATCTTCTCTTTCCTTAGGGTTATTTGTCCCTGATCTCGCAGACAAAATGTTACTAAGCTGCGTTTATATGATGTGATGTAATCTGCCTATGCAGTATTGATATGTCAGTCATTTATTCCTCTTTTAAACTCACAGTATTGCATCACACTATTTTAAGATGAAAAGTGGCAATTTTATAGTATAGAATGGTACGGGCATTTTGGACAGTGGAGTGGTGAAAACAATTTAAAATGTTTTGAATTTCAAAAGAGCTAATACAGTACAATGTCTTCAGTTTTTGGTGGAACAGATGCCGACATATCTAAATCAATGAATGCAGACATTTAAAACAGCAACAATCATCTGTCAGCATGCTCAAAAAAAGGTAAAGGTAAAGGTTCCCCCTGCACATGCAGGCTAGTCATGTCTGACTCTAGGGGTGGTGCTCATCTCCGTTTTCAAGCCAAAGAGCCAGTGTTGTGGCCATGTGGCCGGCATGGCTGCAAGGAAACACTGTTTTACCTTCCCGCTTTTTACGGCAGTACCTATTTATCTATTTGCATTTACATGCTTTCAAATTGCTAGGTTGGCAGGAGCTGGGGGTGACAGCAGGAGCTCACTCCTCTGTGTGGCACCCAGGATTCAAACCGCCGAGCGGCTGACTTTGCAACCGACAGTTCCAGTGTTCTACCCCACTGAGCCACCATGCCCCTTAGCATGCACAAAACCCTTAGTTTATTCAGTTTTGGATTTGAAAATTGTTCCTTTGAAGAGCTAAAAGGAAGGAAGATGACAATGTTTGTGAATTTCTATTAAAAAGTCAACTGAATAATTAAATAGAGAACATTTTCAAAGAGGGAATTATTAGAGAATTTGGAAACTGAAATGTGGAAGAAGTACATCTTCCAACAATTAAGGTTAAAATGCTGTGATAAGCAAAGGACCTGACAGTGTGATGGTTTATGAGTGTCAGATTTTCTCTTGTTAATTCTCTTGGTTCTTGATTACTCCCTCTCTCCCATTTGATTTTAGCTTAACTCATTTCTTATACAGTACTGCATATTTTCATGTCCTTTACTGACCCAATCAGTGAGACTAACTGATAGATAAGACACAATCCCATGACTGGCTTTTGGCTCAGTTGCTTTAAAATCAGAGAAGAATTGGTCTCATGTGCCCTACAATATCAGTGGAGATTCTAGATTTGATGAAATTCAAAGGTTCCAGAGCACCATGACTGAAATTTAGTTCAATATTGGTAACATTTGAATGAACGTTTGAATGACACTGTATAGGTTCTGTTAATTTTGCAGTCTTGAAGCACTTTTGAACAGATTTTGAAGCTGAGGCTCCAGTACTTTAGGCACCTCATGAGGATAGAGGACTCCTTGAAAAAGTCCCTGATGTTGGGAAGGAATTTCAGCTCTTCTTCTTTTGCAATGTACTATTTTGAAAAGGAAAAGCTGAACTGTAAGGATGATTTGGACAGGCAAGAAATGATTGAGCTTTCAGTTTGAGAAGCGTTCTTCATCTACGGCAAGGCTGACCCTACAAATAGGTGAGGTCCATTAGTTGTCCCAGGTGCCAGCATGTGAAAAGTGAATTGCACCATTTGTCCTACTGCAAAACACCCTTCCACAGTGACTAGTTGTCACCCTTCCATACCAGATTCCCATTTTCCATTTTGTTTTTGTAGCCACGGCTACTCTCCCAAGGCCAGCCCTACCGTAAAGCTGGGTGAGGTGTTTGCCTCAGGAAGCAGGATGTGAAGAGTGGATGACTGATGATTTTTTTTTCCATTCCACTTGCAGAATTTTCTCTCTCTCTATCTTTCCAGAGCCCCCATTTCCCCTTTGCCTTTGGCCCCTGTCTCCTTCTCCTCACATGGCTTTCCTTTGCTCTTGTCTTTGCTGCCACATTTCTCTTCTTTGCTCTGATGTCCTTTGCTTTCTTTCCAGTCCCTTCCAGTTTCACTTTGCCTCCACCACTGACCTCCTCCCTCTCTTCATGGATTCTATTTGTTGTGTTTTCCTTTGCCACTGCTCCTGTTCCTCTCTTGCTATGAACTAAAGAAGCTCTGGGTTCATGTTTTGAAAACTGAAACAAAGTTCTCCTTTAGAATTACAAAATCAGAATTTGGTCTGGAAAACATCCTGGGGAATTAAAGCCGTAAAATGATATCTACCACCACACTTTGCTTTCTTGGGAAGGTACAACTTAAATGGAGAGGTGCAATGGAAATATCCATTAGCCATGACTGTTACAGAAGTAACTTGGTGTTCACTCAACTCTTTTTCACTGTGTGAAACTCATGTCTTTGAAATGCAGATTTCCCCTCTATTTTACATAATCGTGTACCCTTGGAATTGCTTTTCTTGAAAAAAAATATGGAAAATACTTCAGAAATAGTTTCAGGGCGTGGAGTGTTCTCTATGATTTCTCCTCCCCTTTTCCAATTTTTTGAAGAAGTATGATAATGTGGCCTTACGAACACTTACTGTGGTTAGAAACAGTAAGTATCATACACCTGTTCTCTTTTTTCAGGCTTTTGAAGTTTTGTAATATGAAGAGGTTCATTTGCAAACCAGAAGACTTTGATCATTTTGACCTCATACAGTGACATGGGCATCCTAGACCTTTCAGTCCCTTTGATGGAAAGGACGGTTGGATGTGAGCTTTACATCAAGATCTGTGCACATTTTCGTATTATGAATGCCCTTTATTCCCTGCCTGAAGTGGCTTGGGACTTTGCGTATTTCAGTGAAATCAGTCTTGCTCCGCTGTTGTATAATTGTAAGTACTGTGCAAGTTTAATTACATTTTTATTGTAGAGCTTGCACAGATGGTTGAACTGAAATACAAATTTAATTCTGTAAAAGCAAACTATTGTGAGAATCATTAAATATTAGCATGACACTAATAATGGACAAAGATTTTTGCTACTAACAGTTAATTAGAATTGTATGATAAATGTTTAAAGATACATTAAATGCATCAATCCCATTGCATCCTTGAAAACCATCACCAAATTATTTTCTCTGTTCAATTTAAATATTGTTTACACTAAAACAAAAGAATCCAGGAAAATGCAATGCACACAGGTTTATAAAAAAAGAGGGGAAAGAAGAAAGGATGGAAGTGATATAGTTTTAAACAGGAAGTACCAGTACTCTTTTCCATAGTTATTTATTTCATCCTTTTGTGCTATACTAACCATGAAGTATAGCTTTTACTATATAACAGGGGGTTGTAGTTTAGGTGTGCTTCTGCATTTGTCCCTGAACATAGATGCTCAGCTGTCAGTGTTACTCAATTACTGTAATGCACTTATCACATCATAGTGCATTACAGTAACTCTACTTAAGAGTTGTTTGACTTAAGAGCATGCATTTGGAACAGATTAAACTTGTAAGTAGAGGTACCACTGTATTTCCTCAGACTGGGGTGTTTTTCTTTTTCTTTTAATTTAACTTTAAACCTAAGTTTATAAAAATAGAAGTGGGGAGGGGAAGGTTATTCAAATTAAAAATCTTGAAACTCATCTCAGTAAAAAAAAAAAGCCACTGCTGCAGAATCAGCGGTGAATTTGATTTAGGCTGCAATACTAGATATGCTGTCTGTGTTTTCATTCCTGTTGAACTTACTTCTGAGCAAACATGCGCGTAATTTCTGTATAGGAAATATTGAGAATGAAGAGTGAGAATTCATCTGTAATAGAGTTCTGTCTTAACATTACACTATCAATTGCTCAATCGCAGTTCAGCGTTTTCCCATGGTAGCTTTATGAACTGTAAAAATGCAGCACTTAAAGCTAAACATTCTTATATAGATAGGGTCCTTGCCTGGCCCAGACTGGTTTTTATCATGCCATCACCATACCTTATTTATTGAGTTTTAGAAGCTGAATTTGTAAAACTTCTCTGCTTATCTGCCAGTCCCCCCCCCCCCTTACTGGCTCCTTTTTCTCTCTCCTGACTATGGAAAATCTGTTAAAGGGGAAAGGAAAATGGCTACACAGTGTCTTCTACTTACTTATGTGAGTAGGTCTTTGTCTCAAAACATCCCTGATATGAATTGTACCTCTGAATATGGATAGCCCTGTGTTATAGGTTTCTGACTGTGGAACCAGAGGTCTGAAGTTTGATCCCCTCCTACACTGATTCCCTGGCGGTAGCTGGGCTTGATGAACTGTAGGATTCCTTCCAGCTGTGCAGTTCTAAGATGATGGTGGTGGTGGTGGTGGTGGTGGTTATCATGATAGCCCTCATTGTCATCCTTATCTTACTGCTTCAGGCTAACATGCAGATCTCTTTATCAAAACTATATTTACAGGTAGAGAAGCGCAGGGTATTTTTTTTTAGTGTATAGTAGACAATCCATTCTTCATGGGCAGCTGCTGATTTAGTGGCCTGTCCAATAAGGCCAGAGAAGAAGGATATAATCATACAGCATGATCTTTACCTTTGCCCTCCTCTCTGCATTGGATGGATAACAAATTAGTCCAAGGGAACTCTGGTAAACAGTAGTGGGAAGTGGCATTTGTGCCACCTTTCTGTTACACAGACGGGAAGTTCCTTGAACATTGATGAATCTTTTGACCTTTCTAATGTGTGTACTCCTCTCTGAACCAACTGAGTGTTAAGTCATATTGGTTGCCACGAGTACAATAGAATAATGTATTAAATGCTATGTTTTAACTGCTTATTATAAGTGTGTGGACTTTGCTTGTTTTAGACTTAACAGACGTTGCATCCATGCTCACAGTAATATTTCTTTCTTTATTGATCACTCAGTTTCAGATGAGGATGAATAGTTGTCCAGCTCATAACTCCTTTAAATATAATGAGTAATTTACTGTTAATTTACTGCTAGGCTTCCAAGTGGTTCACGTGGCTGGGGTTTTGGTAGCACATTTCTTTGTATTTTTCAATAGCAAACTTCATCTTCTGTCATGTTGCCAGCCTCCTAATTCTGTTATGCCCCTATCTTGAGGCCTTTAGCAGCACTTAAGTGATACACTGGACTTGTGTTGGCCTGAAGCACTTGGGTAAATCTCACCCTTTATGAGATGACACAGCCTGTCAGATTAATCACAAACGCACTGTGAATTTTCTTGGGCTACAGGAAGAAATCAATTTTATTCTATAACCCTTTCGGGCCTGCACTAAACCTTTGCTTCACATCTCAAATGCACATCAACCTGGTGCACTGGTTTGAAGATGAAAGTGAACCAGCTGAATGCTTGGATCTGGCATACCGAACAAGCAATTTTTATAATTGTCGATTCTCTTTCCTTTTTTGCAACTATAATTAATGCCTTTTCCCCTGTAATAAAGAGAGGGCAAAGATCTGAAATATATAAAGCACACCCTTAACATTAGAAGACTATTTGTAGATGCCCAAATATCCTGATTCCATTCATTCTCTCATTACTGGTACTTTGGAATTACAGCCACCTTGTTTGCCTTTTAAATAGTTTGGCCAGTTTGAAAGACAAACCTTTTGCTTTGCAAGACTTTTTAAGGGCAATAAGTTCCATCATACAGAACCAGTCATAAAGAATACTTCTCTGTGTGCCCCCCTTCTCTATAAAGTTGGTGTATGGACAATAAGGTTTTAAAAGAGCTCCTGATCTGACTTTAGAGATTCCAGTTGTCTTGATGCCTATTGCTAACAGAATGATAAAATCAACACTTTGGAAGCATATTTCACAGGGACGAGTATTCAGTGATGGGACATGTTACAGGCATGAAAAAGATATCTTCCACTTTCAGTCAAAATTATCTCCAGTAGCAGGTAATAGGAATGCTTAGGACCTTGGACAGCTGCTGCTTTCTGAGTAAACAGGACTGGATTGTATAGGCCAATAAAACTCTTTATGCTCCAATGTGATTCTGTCAAAGGCCACAGCTGTTAAAACAAAGCAGTGCAGCCATTAAAGTGTTGGATATGTGATTCTCTGTGGTGTTTGCAAAACAAGTATCTGCCTGTATTAACCACATAATTTAGACAGAGGAAAATGTGAAACATGGGATTTTGCTTTCATCCCCCTCAAGCTGATTTTGTGCGTGCATGGGGTATCTGTAGTGTGAAAGTGACGATGATGGGGTCAGTGATCACTGATTGCTGTGAAATCAGCAAACCTTGTCCAGCTGTTCAGGGAATGGTTGTCTGATCATTGAAATTGTTCTGCCATAATAAACCAGGATGGCGTAGAAAGACATGTTGATATCCTAGTGAGTTCAAGCAGGGCATTGAAGTAAAACAACTGTTTTGGTTAGTAATCTGTTAGTTTAGAAAAATTACTGGTATGTGTATCCTTTCTCAGGCAACTGTCTATTTTCCATGGAATACTGGCTGTCCAAATTTAATGGCATTAGGTTTACTAATAATATTTGAGACTGAAACGTATTTCCTAAAATCAAACATTGTAATGATGGTGATTTCTGTCAATCGTGTTTGCATCTTGTACTGTCTCTGAGCATGGAAGATGAAAAGCATGAATCAAAGTCACGACAAAAATCATAAAACAAAATTTGAAACTTTAAAACATGTTTATATCTGGCATGAATTAACAACAGTAGAATGGAGTAGGATATTTTCAGTCAGATAGTTACAATGTTTTACTCCAGAAACAAGAAATTGTGAGGCCAGGCAGCGTCAACAGTTAGAGGCTTTAATGTGAAGTCTAACTGAATACCATCAATTAGACAACAGGGAAAGCTTGTCACCCAAACTATCAGCAAGTCTGTGGTCCAACTGCAGATGCTGAAGAAAAGATATCAAAAGGTTTTGAGCACATTTCCAGGAGAAATTCATCACATGCCACTATAGGATGTGCTGATTCTTTTGTGAGACTGAAGTGCAAATGTTAGAAATAAACCTAAATAAAAACAAAAACAAAAACAAAATAAAATAATGAGAATTCAGCTTAAAAGTGAAAGCAAGTGAATGATTTGTAGAATTCAGTGAAGCCAACCATTCATTATTGCAAATGTATCCTTAGACCAATGGTTTCCAACCTAAGATCCCCAGATGTTCCTGGACTAAAATTCCCATAAGCCTTCACCATTAGCTGTGCTTGGCAGGATTTCTAGAAACTATAGTCCAAGAAATCTGGGGCCACCGAATGTCTGATCTAAAAATCAAGTAGACTTTGTATTTTGAGGAAGGAGATTAAGAAGCATTATTCTGTCTAAAAAATAAGACCAAGGATGGACTGTGGTACAGGCCATTAATTGTTAGGGTCAAAATTTAGAGGGAGCTAAAAACACTAAAACTAAAGAACCAACATATGAATTAAATAACTTCCCAAAGAATTTAAAGGTAATGTAAAACAAACAAACCAACAACACACATTTGCATTACTAAACTCGCTTAACTGTGAACCATAAATAGGTATGGATTTAAGCCATAGATATTATCAGGGGAAAACAGAAAAGGACTATTCATGCAGTCAAAATAAAAGTCTCATTGGATAACTGAAAAAAACCCCTCCTGAAATCTTCTCCTTCTTTTTCTTAGCATCTGTAACACTTGGTATTCTTAGCATCTCTAAAACCAAGCTATTCTGGCTTTTGTCCTTCACTTTTCTCACAGGCTTGGTCTGGGCAACCCGGGACAACTTGATGTCATTGTCAAGGGTGTTCATCCAGTACATTACACCCCCTCAGTCAGGATCCACTGACCTCCAGGATGAGAGCCTTTTTGGCCAGAGTTTCCTTGTAGACACACAAGAAAAATATTCTAAAATGTAAGGAAAAGGACCTTGGTGTCTGGTGGACAGCTCAATGAAGTTGTCAACCCAGTGTGCCATAGCAGTGAAAAAAGCAAACTCAGTTCCAGGAATCATTAGGAAGGGTATAGAAAATAAGTTAGCAAGTGTCATTTTGCCTCTTTATAAATCTATGGTGAGGCCTCATCTGGAGTATTGCGTACAGTTCTCGTCATCATACCTCCAGAAGGATATAGTGGAAATAGAAAAAGTACAGAGGAGGGCAACCAGAATGATTAGGGGACTGGAATACCTTCCTTACAATCTGAAGCTGCAATGGCTGGGCCTCTTCACTCTTGAACGATGGGGCCTAAGAGGTGACCTGATTGAAGTTTATAAAATTGTGCATGGTGTGGACGAAGTGGATAAAGAAAAACTGTTTTGCCTATTGCACAACACTAGAACTAGGGGGCACCCCATGAAATTTTTGGGTGGTAGATCTCAAACAAATAAAAGAATGTACTTTTTCATCCAGAGGATCACTGTTCTATGGAACTCCTTGCCAGAAGAAGTGGTGACAGCTGTCAACCTTGACAGCTTTAAGAAAGGATTAGACAAGTTCATGGAGAACAAGGGTATCAATGGTTATCATTATGGATGCCTAAGGACTACTTCCAGGTTGGAGAGATAGGCAGGATATCTCTCAATGCTATTTGCAGGGAATTGTAAGCAGGTGAAGACATCTGCTTGGGAATACCCTGAAGCAAATGGTGAGCCACTGAGTAAGACAGAATGTGGCCTGTTTCAGCAAGGCTGTTCTTATGTATTGATTGATTGATTGATTGATAGCCCACTCTATCTCATAGCATCTCAACACTTTTAAAGCTTATAACACTTTTAAATCATAACATTTTAAAACAATTTAAAATTAAACAACACAAAATCAAAACTTTCAAACATTAAAAACATTAAAAATCTGTGCAGGCCAGGATCCTGAAAACTCAACTTGTTAATGACAGGTAAGAACCAAAAGTAAAAGATGATAGGAAGAGAATTAGGAATTAGAATAAGGATTCTAGATGCAATTTTTGAATGTCTTGCACAATTATAATAAATTTAAATCTTGGTTAGGGATGCTGAGAATTCAAAAGAAGAATATATTATCTTATTAGAAGAAAATAAAGAGAAGTTGTGAACAATATGCTGAGATACAAAGATTTGGAGTAATTTTGTAATTTATTTCTAATCTCTTCCTTTATTTTTGTGTAATTTCGTTCTTTCGTTTTGCTGATGGTCTTTATGTAAAAGTATCCCTAGGTATTTTATACATTTACAAACTTTCAGTTCGTAATTGGAGATTCTTTTATTCTTAATATATTTTCTACCGGATTTTTTATTGTTAACAAAGCGTCGTCCGCAAATAAACTAATTTTTATCTTACCCCCCTTGAGTCCTCCCTCGTTTATTTGTTCGCTAAGAAGTCAGTGATGAGGAATCTGCAGGTTTTGAAACTGAGGTGAATGCTGCTCCCACAGTTGTTGAAAAAGTAAACCATGAGAAACAGATGGGATCTTGGTAGAATTGTTTTAAGCTGTAGAGACAAAATCTTCCAGAATCCTAACAAGAATATCTCAAGTATGGGAATGGCATAATAGCCCCAGATGGCCCCAGATGGAAATGTTCAATATGCATTCTTGTCCCAGCTGTATCTTTATTATGAGTTGCAAGGATTCCTTATAACTCACAAGGCTGCATAGAGAATGGGTTCTGATGGAGACTGCCTGGGAGATCTGCCAGGCCCCATAGCTGTTACTGAAGGCAAGTGGCCGGTCTTCAAAAAAGAAACAAAGACCTGGTTGTTTAGAATTGCTTTCTGTGGCTACTAATGACTACTATCCTCCCCACTTGCTCTTAACTTACTCTCGGCCCTCCAGTCTACCTTCCTAGTCGTTGTTTTGTCTTTTATTTTGTCCATAACCATGTTGAAATCTCCTCTTTCTGTACCTTTTCTATCTGCTCCCTATACCTCTTTGTATTTTCAGGTTATGACATTATGACTGTTATTTATTTATTTGTTTGTTTATTTATTTATTTATTTATTTATTTATTTATTTATTTATGTTTTAGTACTGTATGTACAATTAAGTCGTATGCTACCCCCCTTGCTTTAGTTTCTCATAGATGTTGATGTTGGGTACAGTTCGTTTTGACCATCTTTACGATATCCGGTTTATTCTTCTTAATTAATATTAGCATTCAATGTAGCTAATTTCAACAGTCTACCCATATTTTCATTCTATTATCGATCTGGTACGGTTGTATTGGGTATTGTTTTAACTTTACTATATTTATGTTGATGTTGAATTGTTGTAAACCTCCCAGAATGGCCTTGTCGCCAATAAATAAATATCACTACAACATTTCCTTCTGTGATGACTGTCAAGAGGCAAACATCTAACTTCCTACATTAAAGTAGCACTGACAAGGAAAACTTTCCTTGGTAATTTTATAGTACTGATAAGACCTTTATACATGGAAGAAAGAAATCAAAGGCACTGAAACCAAATGTACCAGATTGTACTATACATTTGAAAAGTTGGCCTAAAATCAGGGGCTCAGCATTATCCAGGTGGTTTTGTGGAATATTGTACTGTATCATAGTCATGTGTACTGCATTTTCCATGCTGTTCTTTCTGCTAATTTTTCTACCTTAGGAATCCATGTATTAGAGGTGACATTTTTCTTTAGACGGTAAAGGGAATTGTCTGGCATCTTCAATGCTGAAGATCAGTAGATGGGTAACGACGCGCTTCCTGCTGAATGTCTCGTGTGGCACTTAACCTCCCCAGTCTATCTTCATCAGCACACCACAGGATTTCCCCCCCTTTCATTGGTGGCACTCCAGTCCAGGAAAGAGCTCTGGCTACCCTTCTCTGCCCTGTCAGGCAGGCAGCCAGTTGTCCGCTCTGCAAGGATTCACCCCATCCCACCTCCTCGCTGTCCCTCCTCCTCTTTGGACTGGCCATCTCCCTGAGGAGTCAAGGAAAGTCGCCTGAACTCCTTCCTGGGCTGGCAGGCCATTGGCAAAGCACGGCAACTGGCAGCATGCTGATGAACTTTCGTCACTCTTCATGCCCATCTCTATGTATCAGTAAAACAACTGGTTGAAATAATTAAAATTGCTTTTCCACTCAAATGTTGCTTTGAAGCATAAAAATGCTCATTACTTCTCACGCTTCTCTTCATGATTTGTACACCTGTTTTTTGGACTGGTCCTTGGTTATATACAAAGTGCATCATTGCAGTTTGATCCTTGCTACTTCCCTTTGCAGTACTCCACAAGTTATTGATTTTATAAATGGGTGAGATGTGCAAAAAATCCATTGTTCCCAGAGGAATTGTCATGCCATGACTTGATATGCTTTGCGGCACTAAGATATAACTCTGAACTATAAAGGTATGTCTAATAAATGTTGCAGTTGAGGAAAGCCATGGTTGGGGGGAAAGAAAAGGAAAAGTTCAGCAAGCACCAGATTTCCATGCCTTTCATAAGATATGGAGCCTTGTGGCGCAGTGGTTAAATGTCTGTTCTGCAGGTAAAACTGTGCTCACGACCTGGGTTCAATCCCTGGTAGCAGGCTCAAGGTTCACTCAGCCTTCCATCCTTCCGAGGTCAGTAAAATGAGTACCCAGCTTGCTGGGGGGGGCAATGTGTAGCCTGCACACTGTAACTAAAATTGTAAACCGCCCAGAGACTACTTGTAGTGGTATGGGGCGGTATATAAGAACACTTTGCTTTTGCTTTTGCTTTGCTTTGATATGTGTTCATTATATCTGACCTTCAATTTGGAGCAAAGTGTCTTCTGATGCCTGCAAAACAAGAAAAGACACTTGCTTTAAAAATGAATAAAATTGCCTGACTTTTTAAGTTGGTGCTCATTGGCCAGCTATCAAAAAGAGCAAAAATAAAAATTAATTAAGAATACCACGGAACATCTTTCAAGAGCTCCATTGATACCTCTCTGACTATCTCACAAATATCTGCAACCAATTTTAGAATTTGGGCTAAATCAGATTGTCACCACTCCTCTCTGTGAGCAATACTATTTGCTGATAGGATCTTCTTTCGCTTGCTGGTTTTGCCATCCGCTTCCATGTGACAGCCTCTGAAGGATGTGATTTCAGTCTGGCACTGATGACTACTTTTAAGTCCTAGTTTTACCTCATTTCAGTAAATGTGGCCAAAAGGCTGCAGTCAGTGTTAGCAGCAATTGCTCCCACTGGATATGCTTTGATGTCTTCACTCTCTATTATAAATGGAATATGCACCATACTTATCAGGGCTACAAGGTTCCGTATGGCTTCTTCTACTAATCTAGGTAAGGGCCTAAACAGAGGTGCCATACTATGAAATGGCAATGGATCCTTCTTACAGGGATATTGCCCCACACTCCAGGAATGGCAAAGTTTATGTACGTTGGTACTGTAGCGTTCGCTTGATCAAAACTACATAGTCAGTTTATATAGAAGCTGTATTGGAATGATTCCCCTGTGGAACAACAAACTTCAATGGCTATTTTATAGAGATTACTGAAATGTTTTGGGGAAGTCGGTTGTTCCACAGGGAAGCATCCCTTATGATGCTGAAATAATAACCTGAATATGTACACTCAACGCTTTTTAGCAGGTACTGTGCTGCACGGCTGCACAGCAGCTAGAACAGTGCAGTTAGATTTTTCTAAAATGAACTACAATGCAATCATATGAAAGAGAGTGTTGCTGAACTGAATGCATCTTACTCCTTAGTGAAATTGCTTTCGATGGCAGCTGTAATGTTGAAAATTTAAATGCTAAAATTCACAAAGTCTCATGTTTGGTTTAGTCAAACAATTGCTGATATAAGGCATGTTTATGTAGTGAATGAAGGGAAAAGTGTTCCTGCTGTGCAATAATACGTGGATGTTGTCATGATTGTCAGCAGAGCTGCTTTATAAAATGGTGAATGCCTCCTGACAGTACCTGGCCAGGATTAAAGTCAGGCAAAAGAAGACAGGATGGTAGAGGCAACATATATATTTAGAATGGTTAAACAACATAACATAGTGGATGCGAAGCTAAAGCCAACAGTTCTGCCATCTTATTCTCATTTTTATTCCTGTTCTTTTTTTTGTTTTGAGATCTGTAACATTGCCTTATGTAACTTGATTGTCTATGTAGTTGTTGATTATGTTTATGCTTACTAGTTTAAAATGTCTTTTTCTTTTTATGTTTATTTTATTTATTTATTTATTTTTGTACTTGTTGACCGCCTGATTTTCCCATGGGAATTCAGGGCGGTGTACAACACGTTGCAAAACAAATTGCCCAAACATACAAGCCCCAACACAACAAAACAAAAGTACAATTAATAAAGAAAACAGTAATAATAATATAATAAAATACAAATAGGAACAAAAACAAAAAACAAAAAACAAAACAACTGTTATGATTGTTATAGTTGTTTTAAACCACCCAGAGTGTCTGTGTTGCCAGAGGGACAATATGGAAAATAAATAAATAAATAAATAAATAAATAAATAAATAAATAAATAAATAAATGTAAGATGGCAGAAGAAGTCAAACCAAAATGGGAGAGCAGAAAAAATGATGGAGATGAGAAAAGGCAGTAACAGTAAGAAAAGTGTGAGGAGCAAGTAGTGATAGCAGAGATATAGGAAGGAGAACTCTATTTGTTCCAGTAAGTTTCTTTGATGTGCAACCAGTTTGACTCATTCTGGACATCTTGATATGAAACTCTGTGGTTATTACCCAAGGGTCTAAAATATAATGAGTAAAGGATAGTTATTATACAAAAAAGTAGAATTAGGAATTAATCTTTGTTTTGACTCAGGTTACATTTACTTGCAAAGTAATTGCAGCTCAAAGAGGAAAAGCCTCAAAGTGTCTAACAAACTCATTTTGAAAAGTGAAAGGTACCTTTGAAAAGAAACCCTGCAAGTTCTCTGTCATATAGTCATCTGGATTAGATGCAATTTATGTCAGTACTATGCCAAAACACTCCCTGCTGATTTGAGAAGCAGAAATTCCCATTGCCCTTATACCTGAAAAATGTTTGAATTTATACATTCATTTTGTTTCGTGGGTTATTCTCTGCTTAAACGTTTAATCGTTTTGAGTGTCATGCATAATACTGTCATGAAACAGACAGCAGAATGTACCACTCTGAAAATAAGACAGGCCTGCCTGCCACAGTGTCCACTAAAACCTTCATTGCTATGTCTGGATTTCTCAACCTTAAAATCTGGAGCCGAAGCAGAAAGGACAAAATAAATAATTGTTTACATGAAATTCACAAATATCTGCAACTATTCATAAAACTTTGTGTGGCTAGATAGATAGATAGATAGATAGATAGATAGATAGATAGATAGATAGATAGATAGATAGATAGATAGATATCTTGCATTTGTTTGTTTTTAATGAGATAGAGGATTAAGATTTGTACAAACCATAACAAAGATGTATACTCAGAAATCAGAAAATCAGAATTACATGATGCAGATACCTAAAGTGACTACTTCAGAAGGCAGCAGAGGAAATCTGAGATAGGCATTGCACACACTTTCATTTACAAAAGGTCACTGTAAATCAGCCTCCCTCTATTCTGGCATTTCCCATGTGTGTCAGAGTACAAATCCTGTCATCAAAAGCCAACATAGCTATAATGGCTGGCCATGATGATGTTTGTAGGCAGACACATCTGAAGCATGTCAGGTTTCATATTGCTTCATCACAGTATTTTGCAATACACTAGCCATCTAGAAGGGCTCAATTGTAATACAGAAAGGCAGAATATACAGTTCAGAGCTTTGAACAACACATTTGTGTGTGTGTGTCGTTACAGTCATGACCGACTCTTCATGACCCCCATGTCCATGGAGTTTTCTTGGCAGGAATACTGGAGTGGCTTGCCAGTTCCGACTCCAGGCGCCTACAGCACCTGGTATTTCCTGGTGGTCTCCTGTCCAAGTACTAACCAGGGCCGACCCTGCTTAGTTTCCGAAATCAGGCAAGATCAGATGTGCTTAGGGCATCTAGACAGCATTTGTTATTGTTCTTCAGTCGTTCAGTCATGTCCGACTCTTCGTGACCCCATGGACCAGAGCTCACCAGGCCTTCCTGTCTTCCACTGCCTCCCTGAATTTGGTCAAACTAGGCCGCTTTAACTAGTTACAAATAACTAGTCACATGTACTTCATGCCTTTTCCAATACCAAATGTATAATTAAGTTACATTGTGATGTAATTTGATAAGGAATACTGTCACTCTTTTTGTGAAATAACAAACTGCTAGTCACTTCTATAGTTGTGTATACGGTAATTGGAATTCATTCATGATTTTAGCCATCTGATTTCTATGTGCAACGTAGATTGTTGCTGGAACATACGTTTCTAGCAGAATCTTCTTGAATCAATTTCTCCTTTCCCATTTGACATTATTAGACTTACCCATGATTCACTTTTCTCCTGTGAATGTGTGAGTAGAACAGGAGAATTTGCCTGCAAAGTATTTTTGTAATACTGTACAGTACTCTGGGATGATTTCCAATACCACCATCAGTGCAATTGCTGTTACCACATTCAAATGGGCAGAGTACTGTAGTAATACTCTTGAGACCTGCTACCCATGCTAATTCCTGACAATTCCTAGATCCAGGGCCAATTGGGCTATTCTAGAAGTTATACTATAGTCAAAGAATGTAATCTTCCCATCCTTCGTAATAGAGTCTTTTTTAACTCTGGGTAGGTATGTCTGTGAAGATTCTCAGTCATCCAGGTGAGTTTATCTGGAAACTGAGTCATGGCAACTGGACTTCTTTTCTTGAGAGATGGAAACATTTTGCTGCTCATCCAAACAGCTTCATCAGTTCACTGTGATCTCATGTCACCCTGGTCTGAAATAGGCTCATAAGATGAACAATGGCCTGAATAGGGTAGAAAGCATTACAGTAGGACCCCGGTATCCACTGGGGATTAGTTCCAGGCCTTCCCGTGGATAATGAAAACTGTGGATAAGAGAGAATATCTGCCCACCCACCTCCAAACTGCTGTTTCCTAGCAGTAGCTTGCTTTATGACTGCTGTTTGTGACAGTAGCCTGCTTTACAGCTGCTATTTGTGACAATACCTTGCTTTGTGGTTGCTGAATTATTTAATTTTTTTCCGCTGCCAACCGTGGATAACTGAATCAGTAGATATGGGGTCCTACTGTACTTGGTATTGTACCTGGGTAGGTAGCATTACCTTTTTCACTGCCTCATGTGAGTGCCATAGGCAACAAAGATGTTTGGATGATGCTTCAATAGTGTGCCATTTCTGTTCTACTACTTACGTATTTCTGACTAAAATGCACAGAACTGCAAGAACAAGTAAATAAAACCTGCCTCTTGAATCTATTGAGGAAGTGATTCTTCCTAAGCAAAGGGCTGTATTTTAGAAGCATCATTTTAAGTGAAAATCTTCAAGTTTTAAAATGATGTCCATGTATTCTTTTTTTCTATTTTTGCCAGTGACAGACTCTCACAAATGTCGTATAATTCTCTAATCAATTCTATAGAGCTCTCTCGTTCTCTTGTTCTCTCTTTATTCCCCCCTCCTTCTTCCACTTCTGTACATTGATTTTTAATGTTGTCACCACTTAACAAGAAACCAGTGGCTTGTAGCAATCCAATTTTTAAAAATTACATATGGATTAACTATTTTAGTAATTTTGGAGATATAATTGTCTGCATGGAAGAACTATTTTGGTGACTCTGTCCCATTTGCCTAAATTCAGTGTGATGGTTTTACTGTAAGCATTGTATGCAAATATAATTGACCATTCCTAGACAAAGTGTTCAGGGAAGGTATTTTCCTAGTAAACAACAAGAAGGGTGTGTATCTTCTTCTGTGTGTCTCTGCATGTATGTTTGTGCAGTCATATGCACCATTTACTAGAAAGATGGTGACATTTGAAAAAGGACAAGATTTGTCAGAGGCTTGACTTTGTGTAGATAGAAAATACATTTTTTCTACTGGGGGCAATTTTGGTCAAACCTTCTGTACTTTGCAGATAAGAAAGGGGTTAGATGCTATTTTATCTCTAAAGAGGTGGAAAAGTCTCTTTTTTGGATTTATAGTGCATGGAGTTTAAACAAAAACATCTCTAGTGAATTTATGGATAATTATAAAGTGGCATACAGTACATGAAACATATTCTGACAAAATTTTGTAGAGAGAGAGAGAGAGATGCTCTCTATAAACAGACATAAAACATATTTCTGCACATACAGGTCTCTATTAAAAAGCAAAGCAAATTACGCCCCATACCACTTCAAGTAATCTCTGGGCGGTTTACTGTTTAATTCCAGTATGCAGGCTACACATTGCCCCTCCCAGCAAGCTGGGTACTCATTTTACTGACCTCGGAAGGATGGAAGGCTGAGTCAACCTTGAGCCGGCTACCTGGGATTGAACCCCAGGTTGTGAGCACAGTTTTAGCTGCAGTACAGGCATTTTACCACTGTGCCATGAGTAAAATCCTTTTAGTGTACCTGTGAAGGACATGTCAAATGACTTTTATAAAGCTGATATGTTGAGGACAAGATCATGAAAAGCTATAAAAGACTTTACCCTTGTATAATGATGTTAAGCAGTCCAGTATTTTTTTTCAAAAAATCTTTTTCAAATTTCCCTCTAATGTTTATCCCCACTGAGTGGGACTCCACCCATTATATATGTAACTCCATCCCAGGTGCACAACTTCACCATCTTGTTTAACTCCACCTCCCTGCATCTGGTTTCATTGTGACCAGAACCAAAGGAGCTGGAAACTATCCCTGTGGGTGCGTGGAGAAAGAGGAATGCTGTGTGGAGAGGGGCAGAATCACTCATACAGCTGCACAGCCTAGAGGGAACCTTGTCCCCAATGCATTTTTGTACAAAAAGTGATCACAAACTATTTTTGTTAAGTAAAACACAGAACAAAACAGAGAGTCATTGGAGGCATAAAATGGCATTGAGGAATACAGGTTTTCAAGTGCGGTTTTGTTGGCTACTAGAGAAGCGATGGCCTTCCTTCCTTGGTTTTGTCTCTTTCTCTGTAGAGCTTGGGATATTATGACACGAGTAAAGACCTTGAACTGTTAATATAGTAAAGTTCTCATGCTTACTGTTGGGAAAGCAGGTGGAGCCACCAAGATCTGATCTGATTTCAGTTTAAACTTCTGAAAAAACTTTCTTGCAGGGATGTGCTGATACTCTGAATAGTTTGCAGAACTGTTGCTGATGGCACGGGGATTTTTGACAGTGTTTTTTTTTTCTGGGCATGTCTGTATTGTTGTTTTGTTCAGTCCTTTTTAGTAAGTGGCAGAGGATGGGAGCATTTCAACCCTGGCCTCTTCCACCACTCTCTACATGACTGCCAGAAGGAGAGTGCCTCCTCTATCTGTGGATCAAAATTGGTTGTAGAGCTTCCACAGACATAAGATATGCTCAGTGTTGAACGTTGACCTCCACATACAAAGCATGATGGACAGGACAATAGAAAGTGCATATACAGAAATTAGAATGGCAACTTTAGGTTTTTCCAGTATAATTCTAAAATCCACTGAGCTTTCCAGAGCCAATGCCCTTTACTTGTGGCACTAGGGCTTAAGTCTGTTGGGCGATGTATTACTTTGTGATTCTCTGTATGCTCGTAAATAATCCTGTAGGTGCACCATTGCTGGGAATCCAGTGGGACACCACTGAAATAATATTGTGACTTTGTTTCACTCTATGTTCTCTGGTATGAAAATAGCATCTTCTTTTGTAAACTTAATTGAAAAATCCAGCATGCCCTGCATTAGGTGCTAGTTTTAATTCCTTAGTGTAAGGAAAAAAAATAGAAAGGGCATGATGATTTCCTCCAGTCTTCTGTTTGTTCCTTGGGGGCCTTGCTTGTCAAAATAATGGTATTCATATGTTACCAACAGCTGATAGACCTAAGTGCGGCCAGATGGGCACAAGGGAGTTGGTAGTAGAGGTGTCTGTTTTGAATTGTTCAAAATTGTGGACAGACAGGGCAAGGTGGAAGTGGAAGGGGAGTTTATAAAAGATAAGCAGCCTGTAGCCAGAATACCTATGCCATTTGAGAGATGGGAATTGTTAAGAGCCAAGAGTCTAGCACCTTGCTAACATGCAGACTGTATGTGATTCAAGAGGAGGCTGCAGGAGCAGCCTGAGCCATGAAAATGCTAGGACATTTTACAGGTACAGTACAATTGAAGTCTTGCCTTGCCATACAAGCCCCAAATGCATATGAGTTTAGATGGGCCATTTTATAGGATTGACTTCTTAATACTGTAAGCACCTCAAGGACTTCCTTCATGCAACATATAAAACACATTTGGGAGTCAGGACTGAATCATAAATGTATTCCGTCGATTTGTAGATTTCTTATAACTTCAGTGCTGAAAGATACAGAAAGCTCTTTCTCATTTCAGCACTTCTACTTATTTCTGGACAGACTGCCATTTAGCATGCCACAAAAGCTAAAACACGATATTTTATAGTTAAAAGATTGTCTCTCTTAAACTCATAGCTGTCAAGTTTTCACCGGCACTGGCCGGAACGGGAGGAGAGTTTTGAAATGCGTGCACATGAAAAAAATATACCCATGGGCCACTCCAGCTGCCCTTGCCGTGCCCATGACTTGGTCAGGCAACATTGTCATAAAGTTTTGCTCTGAAACTTTCACTGAAAGACTCTAAGAGTTATACTCCATAGAAATGACTCAACCCTGTAGTATTCATTTGACTTGGGTGTCCTTTTCTTCCATATGTATTAATTGAGTGTCTGAGTATCTGCTCAGTTCTTCTTTGCACTTCATTGGGAGGGTAATGTCCAATGTTGTTTTATTTTTCTATGACTAATAAGATGAGTCTGTTTTGTCCTTATAAACTTGCAGTGTTTTTAGATGGCCTCAACATGATGCTACTGCACATTCCTGAGCCCCTTTTATTTAACAAATCAAAATCTAGTTGTGGATAAAATAAATGTTGGCAGACAGGTGGCATTGGGAGTTGGGAATGCTATGTCTTTCCTTGCTCACATTTTCCCCCATACAAATCTCAGGCTGGTGGGGATTTTCCCTCATATGGTCCCAATATTGTTTTGGCCATTCCAAAAACCTGGCACATTTTGCAGAGAGAATTAAGCAACAGATTAGTTGCTGGGGAATTTTGCAGCTGATATATAGTAATGGTTCTTCACTCCTTGAGTAGTGTGAGGGGAATTATTCCGAAGGTGGGAGAGTGACCCCTGCACAGCGAGAAGCTGGAAGGGACGAAGGGCTGGAAAAACAGAAGAGGAAGGAGGAGCGCAGAGCTGCGCCAGACATGGATGCCGAGGACAGGGAAATGCTGTGGAAACAGTTTAAAGACTCTTTGAAAATCCTAGAGAAGGAGAAAAGAGAGGAGAAGAGTAAAGGCCCAGTTAAGGAAGAGAAGGGGCAGGAGGAAACGGCAGGAAGGCACCACCAAACAGAGGTGGCGGAGGTGGGGTTTGGAGAAGGTAAAAGGGGAGAGGCACGTGTGCTCCAACCAGGTTGGGAATGGGTGTAGATGGAGAACCCTTGGACTGGACAATGGGAACAAATGATGATGTCCGGGCCTGAGGCCGAGAGCTATAGGCGATGGGCACATCGTCAAGGTTGCTCTTATTGGGGAGAGCGAGAGGCTCGTGAGTACAACAGAAAGAGGAAGGAGATACGGAAGCAGTTGGCCTTAGAGCAATGGCTGGCCAAGGTACAGGAGGAGGCGAGGGCCGGGTAACTGAGTACCGAGATGGATTTGACCCTGAGAGAAGATTATCCCTTTCGATCCCACCACCAGAGACGTCTTGGACCCAAGCCTACCTCAGAGGTTGGGGTGCAGGTGGGGGAACCGCGCCTCTCTCAGGAGGAGGGGGAGAACAGTGGTGGAGCCAATTCTCCCCTGGTGGAAGTGGGGGACTTGATTTCTCTGTGAAGACTCCCGGTTATGACTTTAAGAATAACCCTTTTGTTACTGAAGTTAAAGATGTTGAAACAGTTGTAAGGAAAAGAACCTGTGTTGTTGTAGAAGAATCTAATAAAAGTTCAGTTTATTCATATGCCGTCATTGAAGCGGGAAGGGCAGGAAGCCTGGGCGAAAGGAGAACCCTGACAAGTAGTCTCCCTCCCTCCCTCCCTCTCTCTCCCCCCCCCCCCCCTCTCTCTCTGTGTGTGTGTGTGTGTGTGTGTGTGAGAGAGAGAGAGAGAGAGAGAGAGAGAGAGAGAGAGAGAGAGAGAGAGAGAGAGATGCTAGGTTATTTTAATTTTACATGGGACTAAGTTGTACAGTATATGATGGAGTGCTCTCCAGAAGCTTTGGACTGCCATTGCCATACATCCTTGCTAGCTGTGGTTGAGGGAAAATATAATGTAGCCCAAATCATTTGCTGGGCTATCTCCATTTGCACTCTCATTTGACTCACCTTCCGTGATGTCATGGTCACCATCTTTGCTGGTATTGAGCAAACATGGAAGGGAAGATATTGTTAGGCTTCCTTCCGAATTAAATGAAATCTGTATCGCCTTTCTGGCTTTTCCAACACAATATATGTTGGAGAATCTGTTCATTATCCCTGTGATGTAAAATGTGTGAACTCCGAAAGAAGGAACCACCATGTGTGGAGAGGCAAAGGAGATGGTATGGTTCAGTGATACTTACACTGAACAAAAAGAAGCTCCTTGCAGTATATTAAAATAGTCCGACAGATTATTTGTGCTATGCAGTTATGTATTTCCCTCTCCTTGCACATCTGAGTATGATGCAGATTGTGATGTTGTATTTGGGTGCCCCTTTGGAAAGAAAATCAGAGTTTAGGTACATTTCTGGTCCAAATTCCAATTTCTGGGCATGGCTTTTCATTTCAAAAAATTGCATAAGAGCTCAGCTTCATGTATTTGTTTGCTTCAAGAAGTTAGCCTCTTTGTACCCATCTGGATCTGTTTGCAGTCTTTTGAATAACAGTTAAATTGGCCCATTTTCTTTTCATTCTCTTGCCTTGATTAATGTAATTGCTAGACCGACTTTGTTTAACAAGTAACTGATCCTTAATAACAAGTAACTTGGTTTAATAAGTAACTGATAATTGTGGGAGGGAAGGAGGTGGTTAATTATGGTGTTTCTGTGGGAAGGAAATGACAACAATTAAGGTAATCATGTAGATTAGCGTCTTTCTGCTGGAAGAAATAAAGAAGGATGTAAGAGGACTAGATAGAGACACCATGTCTTGCAGCTCTAAACATATTCTGGTCTACCTTTCAGCAAAACTGACCTACTGACCTGCTTTGATAGGTGCTCTTCATGGAGAAGGACAAGGTGAAGATGAAAGCAGTCCTAGACCATTGGTTTTCATGATGATTTACTTTATATGAAGCACTCTTGGATATTCTTTGGGGGAAACATTATATTCACTGAAATGCAGCACCCACAGCAGTGCTCACAGTAGTCATGGAACAGTTTGAACACTGTCACTAGCTTGGTTGCCCTTTTGCTCCCTTGATACCTGCTTGGTGACATTGATCTAAAGTGAGAAGGAAGCAGTGGTGTGCTGGTGTGCATGCTAATGGGGACAGACTGGCTGGAACAAAGCTGGGTGCTTCACCCTGTGCTGTGCATGGACTGAGATGCTGTGGTGTACTTGCTTCTTGAAAAGAACATTTGAGGCACGGGGCAAATGGTCATCAGGATAATGTGAGCATCTGAAACACACCTAAAGCCCATTTCTGGGGTGTGGGTGTGGAGGGAGAATCACAAATGATCTAAACTTGTATTTCATTCATTTAATGGTTCCTTTGTGGCTTCCCATCTTTTAGTAGTGTAATGGAGCTTAGTTCATTAATAAAAGAAGAGACCAAGAGACACTCTGGCAGAGAGTTTTTAATCTTGTAGTAGAAGGAGTCTTGTTTTGTTCCAAAAGCTTCCGTATGATCCTCTTCCTCTTTGGATGTATTTACGGTAATACTGGCTTATCCCTTCCTCTGCTTTCATTCTCCCACCTTCTTGCCTGTCTCTAGTTAAGCATATTTTCCCTTCCCCAACAGTCTGAAAAGACTGATGGCTATTAATGCCAATAAACCAAATAGATCTTTCCATTCATGTATTTTGTGGCATATTTCAGAAGTAATTATCTGAAGCTCGTTGTTTTTGAAGGGATCAATATCTGTGCAGAAATTTAACTGCAAATGGGACGTTTCAGGATTGGCAGTGAGTCTCCGTGTGAAACAATAATGATAGAAACATTAGGCATTTTTACGTCAAGTAGTGGTGCGGTCATTGCTTTTTTAAAAAGTCAAATTGTTTAAATTAGGCAGAAGTAATATTTACTTCAGTGTTTAGATAAGTAAGTGTGGTGCACTGCATAGTATATTGGACCAGAAATTAGGGAACTTGCTTTCAAATATTTGTTCAGTCATGGGAAATAATGGGGTGGTAGTGGTGGAACTAGTTAAAATACATGTTCCTTAAGTATCTCACATACCTTGAAATCCCTGTTAAGGTCACATAACAAACAAAAGCTTTTCGTAATAGTTTTCTGAGAGTTATATGAAAGCTTCATACCGTGTTTCCCCGAAAATAAGTGTCTTATATTAATTTTTGCTCCCAAAGATGCGCTAGGGGATGTCTTATTTTGGGGGAAACAGGGTATTAGAAGGACTTATAAATTATAACGTACAGTTTTTACATGCTTCTGGATGTGATGAATCTTGACTTTATTCTGGAAATAATTATCATGAAAGAAGGTTAAACTTATTTAGGGCTGCCTATGTGCTATTTATTTATTTATTTATTTATTTATTTATTTATTTATTTATTTATTTATTTATTGGATTTCTATACTGTCCCATCTGGCAGCACAGCCACTCTGGGCAGTTTACAAAATACATCATAAAACAGAACAATATACAATGTAAAGCAGCATAACAAATAATAAAAAAGAATACAAATGACTAAATCTACACTAAAATAGTAAACACATATTCAAAAAACAAAGATCAGCAGATAGCATAAGTATTAAAGACCTGTAATGAAAAGAATATTTAGTGATCAGGGAAAGCAGATGTATAAAGCCATGTCTTCATATGTTTTTTAAAGACAGATATTGTGGGAGCCAGTCAAATCTCAGGTGGGCGTTGGTTCCACAACCGAGGCCCTGCTACTGAAAAGGCCCAGTTCCTTGTTGATGATTTATGGGCTTCTTTTGGCATAGGGACCCTCAAGTTACCTGCCTGAGACGAGCAGTGATGCAGGCGGAATTCTGTGGAAGGAGCTGGTATGACAGATAACAAGGTCCCAAACCGTTTAGGGCTTTCTAATGTAAGTTATCCACCTAATGTGAAAGACTTTTAACTTTCTTTTTTTTCTGATGGGAAAACTAAGCATGTGGTTTGATTGCTCTCCTTAAAATAAATTGAATTTAATGTGTATAATTTTATTTATTTTTTTATTTTTACCACTTATATGCCGCCTACTACCCAAAGGTCTCTGGGTGGCTTACAATCAAAGAATTAAAACAGTTAAAACATCAAATATCAATAAATAATTAAAACAATAATTAAAACAATAATAAAAACCTTACACTAAAATCATTACACTAAAATTGCCATCAGAGGATCCACAGTCTATATTGTGTCAATTAAAAAACTTCTGGAACAGGAAGGTTTTTACCTGGTTCCGAAATGTCTTCAATGTTGGCGCCAGGCGGATCTCATTTGGGAGGGCATTCCATAGCTTGGGGGCAGCTGCCGAAAAGGCCCTATGTCTACAAGCCATCCCTCTCACCTCCTTGAGGGATGGCTCTTTCAAGAGGGCCCCCTGGCTCGATCTTAATTGCTTTGCTCGATCTAAACTTTGCTTAGACTATGCCCATAGAAGTTAATAATATGAGTAATGGTATAGTTCTTCTGCATCATGGAAATGAGCATGTAATTCCTATATCATGGCTAACAATTATTTGGCTTCTCCTGGAGTGGATTGTCTGGACACTTAATAGTGTGTGGAAGATCTGTAATGGTATCTGAAGCTCTCATTCAGTGCTCCAAATAGTATTCAGCTAAATCTAATTGATTATTCTTCAAATAATCTCAATCTGCTCATAACCCACATGATTTTTTTTATTAAAAAAGTCACTTGCAAAATATTCTTCTTTTTTTCCCTTCACAAATTTATCTTGATAACATGGAGAAGGATTCCATTTCATGTCTATGTAATGTAGCATAGAACCCATTTGAGGTATGTGAAACAATAGAAACCCGTTTGAATCAATTGCTTATGTTGCTCCAGCTCCAGAGCTGTCCAGCTTTGAACGGCCCGTGGGCTCCTTTCTGCCACTGCATGTCCCCGCGAGCTCCTTTCACAAGTGCTGTATGTCCCTGCGGGCTCACGTTGTGCCCGCTTCACCATTGCTCCCGAATAGGTGGGTGGAGCCTCCTACCGAGGAGTAGAGCGAGAGGGTGTGGCACGGCAGCGGCAGAAGTAAAGGGAAGAGGGAAGGGTAGAAATTTGGATCAAGCATCTTGGTGAGTGGTTGGGTAAAAAAAATTTTTCACCCAACCCGCCACTGCTGGCAGTAGGTCGGGAGCATACCTGTCAACTTTTGACTGCCGCTGCCAGGAAGAGAGAGAGAGGCATAATGCACACACGTGCATGCAACCACACCCACCCACCATCCCGCCTCCTTCTCTCCCCATCCCCCCTGCCCCAGAGGCTGGCAGGCAAAAACAAAACAAAACCCTCAGCCTCGCGCGTGAGACAAAACAGCCACAGCAGCTCTGGATCGCCTCCCTCTTCTCGCTTGGCTTGGCAACTCAAGGGAAAGTGCATCTGCCATTTATCCTTTCTGCCCGCCTGCCGGCGAGAGAGCACATAAGCGGCCAGGCGCCCCTCTTCTCTCACACACACATATACACACACACATTCACACACATTCACACACACTCCCCCATTTCCTCCCCTCTGCCACTGCTCTTCTCCTGCCCCACCAAGTGTTTTCTTAGCAGGGCAGGATAGAAAATTATTTTTATTATGATTGTGCTTCATGTAGCTGGGAGGATATTTTCATTCCCTTCATGAGTGGATTCATCAGATGGTTTATACTACTTGTATTGGTGGAGGCCAGTGTCAATGATGGGAGCATTTTATGAAAACTCCATATCACAAGGAGATTCAAATGTTCAACCAGCTGAATGAAACCTTTATTGCACAGCAAACATTTTTGGCATTTGCTTTTATGAAAATGAAAATGTTATAATGATTACTCATGTTTTTCCAGTGTGGTGGTGTGAACACACACATAGCTTCTTATGGAGTAGCTATATGTGTGCTGCTCCCTCCAACACATTGGAGAAATATCACCAGACCTGCCTGAAGAATTTCATATTGCTTTGATATTTATTTGATATATTTTCAAGATTTGTCACTGCTTCTATGTCAGTGATGGCGAACCTTTTAGAGACCGAGTGCCCAAACTGCAATTCAAAACCCACTTTTTTTTTTGCAAAGTGCCAATACAGTAATTTAACCTGAATACAGGTGGCTGTGAAGGGGCGATGTCGGGTGCCCACAGAAAGGGCTCCGACTGCCACCTTTGGCACCCATGCCATAGGTTCGCCATCACTGTTCTATGTAATCCCATAGAAACAAATGGTGTTTTGTTTCATTTCTTGGCTGTTTTGTTTTGTTTCGTAGGGTTTTGTAAGCTTACAAAATGACATAACAGCATGTCATTTTTCATAAGGTGCCCATCCCTAATTATAAGTAATAAAAATCTGAAAAAGAACCAAAGAGCATTTAATTCAAGGCTCTATGCTCAGGCAGAATATTTTATTTCACATCATATATTAACCCATATCCTCCAGATGATAGCAACATAACCTATCTCTATCTCTCCTTTTCCACCTCTGCAGTGTGGTGTCTGGGGGCGGTCATGGCATGGACCAGGACAAACAGGCTTAAGCTCAACCCCGAGAAGACTGAGGTTATGTTCCTCGGGAGTTCCTCATCCGGTTATGGAGGCCCTCTCCCCTGTTTGGAGGGTGTTTCCCTCCAGCTGGCGGAGAGGGTTAGGAATCTGGGCATGGTCCTGGATCCGGCGCTATCCTTGGATGCCCAGGTGGCTGCCGTGACCAGATCCGCTTTCTTCCACCTGCGTCAAATAGCCCAGATCCACCCATACCTGGACGGGGACTCCCTGAGAACAGTAGTGCAGGCACTGGTGATCTCGAGGTTGGACTACTGTAACGCTCTTTACATGGGGCTGCCCTTGACTCTCCTCTGGCGTTTGTAGCGGGTACAAAATGCAGCAGCCAGGCTGGTGGCTGGAGTGTGTTGCTATGACCCCATCACCCCAGTCCTGGCTTGCTTGCATTGGTTGCCCGTAGCGCAACGGATCAGATTCAAGGTGCTGGTTTTAGTCTATAAAACCCTCCATGGCTTGAGCCCGGACTACCTGGCGGAGCGGATCGCCCAGCGATCAATCTCAGCCCGACCGGTCCGGAAGTCGCGAGCGCACTCGCTCTGGGTCGCCACCCCAAGAGAGGGCTGGAAACCCATCACCCGTAATCGGGCCTTCTCGGTGGCGGCCCCTTCGTTGTGGAAAGCCCTTCTGAGTGATGTGTGCTCTGCAGAGTCCCTGCTGGCCTTTCGTAGAGCTCTTAAAACCTTGCTCTTTCGAGAGGCCTTTGGTGACCAAGTTTAATTTATGCAGTTACTTAGTTTCGTTTTTTTTTGTTCCCGCCATTCGACATTTCTGCTTACTCTGGAAAATGAGCTGTATGGCTATCGAGCCTTTTTCGCTAGAATGCTAAGGGTGCCAGAAGTGTTTTTAACTTGTTGTTTTGATTGTTATTGTATTCATTGTCTATTGTACCTGCCTATTGTATTTTGTACTGACAACCACTGTTTGGTCCGTCCATTGGAAGCCGCCCAGAGTTCCTCCGGGAAGATGGGCGGGATATAAGTCCAATAAATAAATAAATAAATAAATAAATATTACTATAGATATGAAAGGTCATCAAGCCCAACTCTTTGCCAAACCAATAAATCTGGAGGTAAGCATTCTTCCCAGATGTCTATACAACTTTCGTTTAAAAGCTTTGTAGGAGAAGGATGCACTTTTTCCCAAGGTTGTTCCTTTTCTTGTTAAACATTTTGTGTCTTATTTTCCCCAGTGTTTTAGGTACAAATTACTCATTATTTAATCTGAATGCTTCAGTTTTAGTTCTTTCTGGAACCGGGGGGGGGGGGAGGAATCAACCATGTGACAGCCCTTCAAATATTTGAAGATGGTTATTATATCTTTTCTTCTTTTTGGCACTAAACATCTTCATTTCCATTAATTGTTCCTCACTGGATTTGGTTTCTAGACCTTTTAACATTTTAGTTACTTGTGTGTGGTACATTCCAGTTTATCAATATCCTTCTTAGGTGGTTGTATCCAGAACTGGAGACAGAGTTTCAGGTAGGTTCTGACCAAAGCCAAATGGAATGGTGCTATTATTTATCTTGATCCGGACATGGTCCTTCTGTTGATACAACTGAGCATTGTATTTCCTTTTTGCCACTCCCTCACACTGTTGACTGAC
Organism: Phrynocephalus guinanensis; assembly: GCA_037367245.1. Taxonomy (NCBI): domain Eukaryota; kingdom Metazoa; phylum Chordata; class Lepidosauria; order Squamata; family Agamidae; genus Phrynocephalus; species Phrynocephalus guinanensis. Next base: position 95,447,264 of record CM074732.1, read on the forward strand.
TCATATCTTATGGTTTACCAGGATCCTTAGATGATAGTGTCCTTTATGTACACCTTGTTAGGCCTCACCTTGAGCATTGTGTCCTGTTCTGGACACTGCACTTCAAGAAAGATGCTGACAAATTGGAATAAATTCAGAGGAGGGTGACAAGGCTGATCAGGAGGCTGAAAATCAAGCCTTATGGAGAAAGATTGAAAGAACTGGGGATGTTTAGCCTAGAGAAAAGAAGACTGAGTGGCGATACAGTATGATAGCACTTTTGAAATATTTTAGAGTCTGTCATACAGAGGAGGAGCTGGATCTGTTCTCGATCATTCCAGAATGCAGGTCACGGAACAATGGGCCAAATCTAAGAGAACTCAGCTTTCAGCTGAATATCAGGAAAAACGTCCTAGCTGTTAGAGCAGTATGGCAATGGAACCAATTACCTAGAGAGGTTGTGAGTGCATTCAAGAGAAATTTGGACAACTGCCTGGCAGATATCCTTTGATTTATATTCCTGTGTGGAGTGGGGCACCTGACTTGTTGGCCTTATAGGCCCCTTCCAACTTCACCATTCTATGTTTTTATGATTCTACACAAAGAGCAATTGTGGGGAAATTTATTGACACCAATGTTCAGGTAATCTTAGGAAAATAATCCATATCCATATCCAATTTAGACTTTAGTTATGCTACATACTGCATATGTAGACCTGAACACTTTGGTTCTTTCAAAGGAGCAAGCAGTATGCTATATACCATATTTATATTTTCTAGTTCAGGAAAAATAATCCTTTTTATTGAGGGAATGGCAACTTGAGTTAAAAGTAAAAGCCTGTAATTCTGTTTAGATAAAGGCATGAAAAGGTGATTAGGCAAGATGCTAGTGTAAATTCGACTTTAAACCAGAAAACAGATTAATTCATGGATGCCAGTGTGTATGATCTTCTATTTACACAGTGGATTTAGTTCAGTCTTACTTTTGTTTTAGTTAATGCATTAAAAATAGGCACTCAGTTTATTTAATCAGCTACAATTTGCCTAACCACAAAGGATACGGAGTTCTAATGTAAATATAATGGTCATTAGTTGTATAGCCGTACAACATGTTCTAAAATACGTCATCATGCCCTATGTAACTGGACAAGGCTGGAGTTCACATATTTGAATTACATTTCATGCAAAATGTATTTGTATTACATTTCATGCATTTCTAATCACAAAGCATAAGGGGGGGGACAAATTGATAATAGCAGCATTTACCGAATAGGAGTGCTTCTGTTACAGTAGTCATGTAAAGGCATTGTTGCTTGTAAGAAAGGCAAAATAGTTCTAAAATACCCTGTTCCAATTTCTCAGTATACCTGCAATCTTCTCAAAATTTCTTGTGCATTGTAGCCCTCATACAACAGCAGCCATATTAAACTGCACCTGTGGCACATTTGCTGTCATCTGCCATGGAACAGAATGTAGATGTGGAATCATAGTGGTTCCCATCTACACTGAATAAGCATTTCATCTGAGCAGAACAGCTGCTGATCTTCACTTAGCTCACAGACCCTCCACACACAAACACCCTGCAAAGCTAAATTGCTTCTTGCTGCCCAGGGAGATAGAAATAAGTAGATACATGTATACCTGATTATAAAAACAAATGGAACACTGGCATCAGTGACCTAAAAGAACAACATGGAGAGATATGTCATCAGGGGCATTACAGTGAGTAATTAAGTTATTCAGTTAATGAACAATCATTCACCTCTGTTTCTCCTAGTCTAATGCATCCTTGGTAATTGTCTGCTAGGTAATAAACCCCAATAGAATGGCAAATAGGTTCCTGCAAAGGAGTTTATGAATTCAGATTTAACATACTTTTAAATGGATGGGGTTTTCTCCATATTGGGAAGCCTTTGCTGTGCTGCACTAACTGCATCTCAACAAATTTTTAATAGGAATTAATAATTAGTAATTCCACAATTAATATACCAGTAGTTGTAATTTTAGGAGGTGATGTTAGTCTGTGCTTCCATGGACTTGCTTGCATTAAAATATAGCGCTTAGACTTCATTATGTTTTTGTTTTCTTTTTTCATTTTTCTCTTTGTTTTTAGCCAAATAATATCTTAGTGTAGGTCTATAAAACGTTTATCTTGCAGTGGATGGAGGAGCAGCATCTGAACAACCATTCACAGTCTTGCTGAAACAGAAAAAGGAAAGTACACAATCACCTTTGCAAGAGGAAGTGATCTGAGACAGTTGCTGCAGGTGTGAATTCCTGCAGCATTTCTGTGTGGAACTTAGAAGACCATCAAATTTCTTCTAGCGCTGTTATCAATGACTGCATACACATAAAACTGTTTGTTATATAGTGGGTCTGATGAAACCAGGTGACATCCAAGTGAAATTCAGCTCTTTATTCATAGCAGAAGCATACGTTGCAAAGGGATAAAAAGCACTGCTAAAGAAGCCCAAAGGCCAGTTTACATACACAGCCAGAATATTCCCTTGGCAGGCCATTGGATGGTTTAAACAGCCTGCTGGCCCCCAATTTGACAAGCCAGAATCCTGCCCTTAAGTCATTCTCCAGCCTCCAGCCTCCAGCTCCCACATCCCACACCTGTCTCCCATTGCCTGTGCTTGGGAGCTTGATCAGGCCTTGCCCGGCTGGGGCCTGGCTAGAGCTTGGCTGGAGCTAAGGTAAGTTGGGAGCCTTCCTTTCTATTTATTAATATACTCCAAACTCAGGCAGTTCACAGGTTACTCTAAGAACACAACACTGTTCTACAACACTGATGGAAACACAGATGTGTATTTTTTCTATGAGATAGGTGGTTGAGAAGAGGTCTTGGAGCAACCACGATGGGAGGCTTCAGGTGGGGTTCAGAGACACACCTGTGTGCAGCCAAGCCAATTTTTTTCATTGTTCCATCACTTTACCCAGGGTTCTGCTGAGCTTTAGAAAATAGTTTTCATTGTGCATAAAGGTTTGCAATGGGAAGGAGTGCTTGGGAAGTGCCTCCTCTCAGTATTTGGAGCCACACAGTATTATGTCCCTCCCATTGACCACAGTATTCATTCAGGCTGTGAAAAAGGATGTCTACCATGGGCTTTGCTCTGCTTATAATACAAGTGAATTCAAGTTGCCTCTTTGTCTCCATGACATGCAAGACTGATTCAAATTGCCTATTTGCTTCTAGAGGGCTACAGCTTTTTCATGATGGGAGGATTAAATGGGGCTTCCCCCACCTCCCATACGTTGTTGTAAAGACAGGGATGTGTTTGTAGTGCCAGCATTTACCTTTCTCCTCCCTCACGCTACTACCTTTTAAAAACAACTTTCCACCGTATTGGGTGTCATGTTGAGTGAGTGGGGAACATACAAAAGTAAAAACCCCAAAGTAAGTCTTGCTGTGAAGCAGCTTTCTCATTTGAAGCTTTAAGGTTAAGGTTCCCCCCGCACATGCATGCTAGTTGTGTCTGACTCTAGGGACGGTGCTCATCTCCATTTCCAAGCCAAAGAGCCAATGTTGTGCAAGTCCGTGGCCATAGCTGAATGCATTTCTGCACACGGAACACTGTTTACTTTCCTGCTTTTTAACGTGGTACCTATTTATGTACTTGCATTTACATGCTTTTGAACTGCCAGGTTGGCAGGAGCTGGGGTTAAGAGCGAGAGCTCACTCTGCTGCGTGGCACCTGGGATTTAAACCACCAAGCTGCCGACTTTGCCTGTGAAAATTTTCAGCGCTCTAGCCCACTAAGCCACCACACTTTGGAAAACTTTTCTATAGAAAAACAATATGGGAAACGTACTCCATAGTTTCAAAATAGAGAACATCAAAAGCTAGAACAATAACATTGCAAAATATGCCATGATTTACAGCTCAAAATTATTCCATTCAGGATCACCCCCTTCCCACCACTCATCAGTTACTATACCTCGACGGAGATCAGTAATTTCTGCATGTGCAGTTGGAAGAAAGCAGAGGTAGCGATGACTGGTGGGAAGGACGAGATCCCAGATGAAACCATGTTCTGTATTCTGAGACTATAAACTACTTTTTCCATATTATTTTTCTATTTCTATAGAAAAGCTTTTCAGAAATGTAGTAGTGTGGAGTTTCCCACAGAGCAGTGGTGGCGAACCTTCAGCACTTGAGATGTTTTGGGCCACAATTCCCACAATCCTTTGTCATTGGCAGTCTAGGCTCAGAATTCTGAGAGTTGTGGTCCAAAACATCTTGAGTGCCGAAGGTTGGCCACCACTGCCATAGAGGATATTTGGCTGGCTGAGAAGTTCTACTTGGCTTGTCCGCAAACAATGTCTGCAACATTGGCGCTGGCACATGCCCCATCTCAGAGTTCTCCTGAACCACACCAGGGGACACTTGCAACTCTTCTCCTCTTTCCCCAGCCACAGAATCCTGGTATCCAGCCAAAACATCCACCTTCCCATTCTGGCTGCACATATTCTACCCCCATCTGGGGGATTTCTGAGACAATATAGATGGAGTATTAGCTGCTTCACCCCGACACTCAGGTGGAGTCTCACTGTGCTGTGCAAGCATCCCCATTCCTTGGCTCTCTGCTGAACCTTTTCTACTGTTGGATACCAGACTCCTCTGGGCTACAGTGTAAAACCATTAAAGGACCAGCAGAGGCAGAACCAGGAACGAACAAACAAACAAACAAACAAACAAACAAATGAATGAACGAACGAACAGGTGGGCTGTGGGCCGAACAGCCACATGCGTCACAACCAGAAACAAGAGTGAATTGTCAAATCAAATCTGTGGCCCTTCTGTGAGCACTGTTTGTGATTTCAGATGTAGCAGCAGCTGTAAATCAAAATGCAGCAGAGCTGAATCGTTTGGTGTAGCCACATCACAGCTTGATAACCATTAATGGCATCTGATTCTAAGAGGTGATTCTCTAAAATAACTGACTATAAAATGCTAAATTATCACTGCTAAGTACAGTAATAGTATTGAAAGTGCTATCCTGAGCAGATTTTGCTGTCACTGGACAGAATCCAGCAACCACTTTAATAACATGGGAATGAAAAAAAAAAATTTAGTGACAGTAGCATATTTTCTTCATGGCTTTAATTGTGACAAGACTGGATTTGCAAGCCACTGCATTTGTCTGTGGAAAGTCTGCCTTCTCATCAGTCCGAGAACCTTTAAATGAGCTCCTTATATGGAGTTTTCCTTTCCCTCTTTTTTTAGTGTCCATTCCCTTGACACCTTATTGAAGATGAAAGGTGATTGGCACTCTGGTGAGGCAAGGTAGGGCTCAGCAATTCATCTTCATTTTCGTGGCAGTCTTATGTGTTTGATTGCCTCCAGTTCCCAGGATAGCTCAGGGATACTGAATGCAATACAGAGGCTGCTCCGGCAGCTCTTAACAATCTTAGTAGAAATGAAAGAAAGAAAAAGAGAGGAGGGGGGAATGTAGTCCTATAGACCAGTGATGGAGAACCTTTTAGAGACCGAGTGCCCAAACTGCGATTCCAAGTCCACTAGTTTTTCACAAATTTCCGATACAGCATTTAACCCGAATACAGGTGGCTGTGAAGGGGCAATGTCGCATGCCCACAGGAAGGGGTCCAAGTGCCACTTTTGGCACCCATGCCATGGGTCCGTCAACCCTGCCATAGACTGTTGGCAAGAAAAAGATAATAAAAGGATGGATTCTTTTTTTCAAGCTTTCTAAATGCGAACATTTACTAGAGAAAATCACTCTTCTTTTCTAGGTATGCCTTTGCATTATCGTAGTCAGTTCTGCTGTGCTTCTGCCATGAGAAAATTAGTGCTTTATTATGATTGCAATTTCCAATGGCCCTGCTTGTAGGTGTTTGAGAGAGGACCATACAGAAAGATTTGGTCTTAAGAGTCAGAGCCAATAATTTTATGAACATCTTTACATGTGATTTTTCTTCTTCTTGATATGTTTTAAAATAAGGCTATATAGCTGGCACAGCTTTCTCGGGATTAGTAACGGGGCTCACACTATTGCAGTTAGTGAGCCGGGGATCTACTACACCAAACTGCGCCGATCTAAATGGAGCTGCACTAGAAATATGTTCTCTTTAATGTCTACTTGTTGTTGCAGGACTACGTGTTTTGATCCCAGCTGAGCTGAAACACATTCTTCTGATTTGCAAACTAAAGATTGTTCAGCCAATTATACCAGTCCAATCTGAGAAGCGTTGCACAGCTGCTTCCCCCTTTTTGATAGTTCCCAAAGTTCTCCATGAGGTGGTTCTTTGAGCTGTATGAATCAACCCTTGTCCTCAGGACTCTGTTGCCCAGGATCGACATCCTTGTATTGTGGAGTTTTCTGTAACATTTGACAGCAGTAGTTTACAAACAGCTGGAAGGTAGTGCTTTGTTTCTCAAGCTGTTGTGTCACACACCGCACAAAGAAGGTAATGGGATAGTATTGAGTGAACAATGGATTTTTGTCAGAGATAGCACCTTTGGGAGAAATTAGCACAATTTCTCATATATATATTTTAAATCATGTATTCATACCATTATCTTCGAGGACAAGTTACAAAAGATTATATTTGCTAGAAAAGAGTTTTAGCACATATCAAAATGGACTGTCCTGGAGAAGTACTGTTCACACTACTGTCTTGAACTCATACCTATAGTTGCAAGTAACAGGATTTCCATCAGCAATAGTGGAGACAGAGTTCTGTTTTTAGAAGAGTGCGTTTTCCAAGGAAGCTTTTGCGTGAACTCCATCCTTAAGAATTGTGCTATGTTTTTACTGGACTTGGTTCCTTATAAATGGTTCAGGATCAGAGGTGGGGCCATCTTGCTGTTTCCTACTTCTAGATTTTTCTCCCACTTCAAGTTGCCTGTTTTCTGCATTCTCTCTCCTCCTACTGCTGTTGACTGCTTATTTATTTGATTGAGTTGTCTTTCCATTTCCCAGCCTTCAATAATGGTGGATCTCTTCAATACTGATTAAAGCTTTACTGTCACACTCAGTTATTGTACTGGAAACCACTCTCATGCTAACTCAGAAAACCTGCAGCCTCTTCAAATGTCCAACCTGGAACCATATCCACTGCAGATGTACTCAGTATATCAGTTCAAGTATATATGGCAGCTCTCTTCTTATTTCATAAAAGAAGCTGCTCCAGAGGAACATGCGCCAGGCAAGCATGATCACACAGTGAATTGTCTTGTCCAATCACTGTTTAGTGTGCAGTGCACATGGCTATCATCATGCCTGTTGTGGAAGTAGCCAGCTGGCACTTCCCTGCCTCCCTCCACAGCCAACCACTCAACAGCTGAATGGGGAGACACTTCATTCTGACTCCTCGATGAGTGGTCACCTGTGTGGGCAGGTGCTGGGAAGTACTGGGTGGACTACATCTGCAATATGTGTGTGTGCTGTGTGGACTGCACACTGAATGGTAAGTGGACCAGTCAGTTCTGGGTGAAAGGAATGGACCTTCCTATCACACTTCATATTTGTTTCCCTATGTCTACTCTACTCTACTCTACTCTACTCTACTCTACTCTACTCTACACTACTCACACACACACACACACACACACACACACACACACACACACACACACACACCAGCTTCTCTGGCCACTGATCTGTTACTGGGCATAATTCAAAATGGTAGTTATGACCTTAAAAGCCCTAGGTACTGTATTTGGGTTCTGATTATTTGAAAGACTGCATCTTCCCTGACTGAGTGTTAAGGTCTGTGGAGCAGGTTCCTTCACATAGTTTCACCATTTTCAGAGGTGATCTGATGGGGGGCTCCGAAGGGAGGCCTTTCTCAATGGCCATGCACTCTTTACCAAAAGAGGTTGTCCCTCTTGGCTCTTTTTCTGGCTAAAGGTGAAAACCTTTTTGCTTAAACAGTCTTTTCATAATTAAGATCCTCCCATTTCCCATCATATGTTATGGCTCTTAGAACAATGAGTTAAATTATTACGAACAGTTTTTATTGATTTTTTAGCAACTTTTCATTTAATATAATTTAATTGTATGAGTTTTTGTATTTATCATTTAAATATAGTTTTAATATTTATCATTTTGTATTATAATCTGCTATTGTGTTTAACTATTCTGTCAGCTGCCTTGGGTCCCAGTTCTTGGTAAAAGGTAGATTATAAATAAAATAAATAATTAAATATAGTACTCTATGTTGATCACAATCTTTAAACTGCTAGTGTAATTCTGTATGTCAAGAAAGGTACAGTGCTCAGACATCTTCTTATGAGAGGTAAGGTTGGAAGCATCTACATATGGAAATAGTTCAGCAGCGTACATTCTCCTTTTATCGAGATAATGCCTGAAAGATCCACTTTTTCCCTTAAACATCACCAGTAAAAATGAACACGATTGACATATGTGAATTTGAAAGGGACTGTGTTCTCAGTTGCTCTTCATTTCCAGAAAGAAAGTGTGAAATTTCTCCTGTTTTGTCATGACCGTGCCATGAAATTGCTGATCATTTTTCTTAAGTTTACTGAAGGGCCAATTATAAGATCAGGCTCAGGAACTAAGAAGTCTGGCTGGCATGGAAATTTAGTTTGGGGATGATTTGCTCAGGTCTATGTTTGCCTTGCAGGGTGCTAAAGCTATTTTTATAGTTAATATTAAGGTTTCATCTGAAGCAGGAAACCCACTGGCCTTTTGCCAGTTCCCCCATAAATGAATAATCTAAGCTCATGGCACCCTGTTGACCCTCTTGAAGCTGTGCATCCCTGATCAGAGGACCAATGCAAAGTTCGACTTCTGTGAAGCACCTGCATGGTTTAATAATCATAGCAAAGGATAAGAAAGAACAAGCTAGCAATCTTATTGCTAACTTCACATGCAGAAGTTAGACGTGCTTAGTAGAGTTCACAGAAACAGCCATGACTTTTGTGCATCAGATTTAATACATGTATGTGATGTACAACAAAGGAATTGCTTCATACCCCCCTGAGATGCCATTGCGATCCCTTTCTATTGAATAGCCATAATAAACATGTAGAATTGTGTGGTGCCGGTGCTTCTACCAGCACAAAATATGACAACCACAGTGAGGCAGACAATCTAAACATATATGAGATGCTGAAAAGGATGGAATCCACATTGAAGTTTAGAATATTTGATTCTGACAGTTTGAAATAGCAAGTAATTTAAGAAAAAGCCCCCAGAAAGGAGCAAGCCGAGGCCTATCACAGTTATGTTAACAATTACATAATAATTTTTGTTACACATTTATTTTTGGAGCCAGTTATCTTCCTAAAACCCAGTTCCTCTAGAACAGGGGTGCCCAAACGTTTTGTAAGGAGGGCCAGATTTGGTGGCTGAGAATGTGTCAGGGGCCGGTTGCTCCCCAACCCTGCCACACCACTGCAAGCCCCACCCACTGACCCATAAGCCCCACCCACTGACCCCTTGCAACCCCACCTGCAGGAAGGAAGGCGGGGACCAAGGGAGGGAGGAAAGAAGGAAGGTGGGGACCAAAGGAAGCACAGGGAGACGTGGCCACAGGTCGCCCCTTGGAAGAGGCGATCTGTGCGACCTTGCATCCCCCCAAGTTCCCCAGCGGTAGCGACAGCTCGCCCGCCAGCCCACCCCAAAGCTCCTTGGCAGTGGCAGGGGCCCGTTGGCCTGCCCACCCCCACACTTTCCCCTGCGGTGCCGGGGATGGCAGACCGCCCGTCTGCCCAGCCGCCCAAGCTTCCCAGCGGTGTCAGTGTTGGCAGAATATTTTTTTTAAAAAAAAACATGGGGCAAAGGAGGGGGAGGGAGGGGCGGGCCAGCCAGCCACGAGCCACTCAGAATGGCCTGACGGGCCAGATTTGGCCCCCGGGCCGGACTTTGGGCAGGCCTGTTCTAGAACTAACATTTACTCACACAATTTAAGAACTTGTACAGTGTTACCGTTAATATTGTGTTTTAGTGGGTTTTCACTGTGTAGTATAAAACCTGGCTTGTGGACCTTTTTCTGACTTTCCACGCAACTTCAGCCCAAGCTTTTTGTACAGGTGTATGTGTGTATGTGTGTGTGTGAGAGAGGGGGGGAACACAAGGGGTGTTTTGGGGGGGAGCTGATGAAGTCTCACTTTTCTGCATGGCTTATTCTGCATCTCCTGCACGTTTTGCTGCACTGCTTGTCTTACAACTCAAAAATGGTGAAGGACTCAGGAGGGGAATTGAAGAGCTTTAAAGTCCTTCTCCCTGCTAAATAGCTGGTTGGTAGCATTTCAACCTCTGTTCACTCTCCAACCCTTTCTGACTACATGTCCTGAATTTAATTCCTCTGTTACTTTTACTAGTGACTATTTTCTTTTGTGCATTGTGAATATTGCTTCATTTTGGCACAGGCAAAAATGTTCATTAGTGGTTCTATTTTGGCTGCAACAAGAATGTCCAGGCCACATTAGTCTCTTGTGTGAGAATGGGCATTACAGGGACCATAATGGGAAATGTAGTTCTTATTAAGTGTCATGCGGAACAGTAGTACACTTTAGTAAATATACCAATTTCCAGCTGAACGTGGAAGAGGTTGTGCGGATCGCAAGTTGTAAGGGTGGTGGTGGGAGGAACTGGACTACTTTTGCTGTGTTGAGCAAATTCATCGTATTTATATTGATATCTGACTTTTATTGGCAACAGTGAAATTACATAAAATGCTAGATATATTACTGACCTTAAGCTTGTTGAGTTAGTGGTAATCATAATAGTACAATTATTGCATATCTTGAAGATATGTGATTTTGTTGTTGTGATGGTCTGGCTCCAATGCAGATAAAAACTGTTCCATATGAACTTCATAAATCAGCAAATTGACCATTCTTTGTTAGCAAGAATTATTCCATATTACTGTATAATTATTGTATGATACATGGATAAAAGTGTACCTGTTACGAAAGTGTACTTGTTATGGACTTGTATATATCAGCTGTTCTTTGTCAAATTGCAGGGTAAAAATAGAAAATTCATCCAGTTCTTGGATAGGGTTTGATGTTTGTTGGCTTTATTTCTCATCTGCCTAAGGCTAATTTGATTTTGCTCAAAAAATGGGTCTAATTTTTCCCCTTTCTTACTGGTAGTCTGTAGATCTCCCTACCAATAGAAGAAATAAGCTCCGTCCTATTCCCTCAGATCCTGGCATATGCAGTTTTATTCAGATAGACATATGGCATTCATGTTGACTTGCTGCTGAGATGGATTTTAATCTGCAACAAGCAGTTATTTCTTTTTGATTGATGTGTCACATGATGTGATCTAGATATGACCATTTGGCTTTTTTCCTTTTAAGATTAAGATGCAGACCTGTGTGGAAAGAGAGAGGTAGAGGGATCCCTTTGATCTCAAAGGCTCTGTTATATCCGAGCACTACTGAGCTCCTTCCAGCAGGGCCGAGAGCTCATCTGGGGCATTTTTTCATCTTTGTTCTTCTCTGTAGGGTTTCATTCGGGCTGTTTTAAAATTAGGAACCACACTAGGTACTCTTTAGAGCTAGACAACAAAACACAAGTTCTTCGGGTAGGCCCATACATTTGGGTTTAAGAACCTAGCAGCAACCTTTCCCCAAAATTTCCCTACAACCTCTGTAAAACGTCTTTTCACTTTTTAAAAAAACATTGAAGACTATTCACTCATGATGTAATATTTATGTTGACCATTTAAATCTAAAGACTGCAGGTATTTTTGCAAGGCACTAGCCACTATCTTGGATGCATCTCTTCTGTGTGCTGTTAATGTGGTGTTGAAAGCAGGCAAGAAACATTTTAAAATCAATTTTAGATTCTAGCTCCTAGCCATTATAGGTTTCACATTTCAGAAGTACAGGAAATTCAAAAACCAATTTAGCCATCCCTTGTGAAAATGGCCTACAGCTGTGGCCGAGCGTGAATCCGCGCCACAGGGTAAGGGTGACTCACATGTAAGTGTACAAGGCACAGGAAATTATGTGTTGCACAGAAAGAAAGGTGTTTGTAGAGAGGAAAAGATTGTTGTTATCTTTACCATTAATGCTGTTTTCATCTGAGAGGGAAGCTATTTTTAAACTGAGTAGTGGGTGGGAAAAAAATGAAATGATTTCACATGTAGCAGCTTCATTTCAACCCAGCGAGAGTTGTTCTATATATAACATCATTATTGTGGCTGTTTTGAAAGCAAAGGTAGCTGCACTCTCCCACCAAGCCTTTCTTATTTTCACTACACATATGGGGTAGTCACTTTGTTAAAAGGAAAGTGTGAAGCTTGAAATAATGCATGCTCAAATTATATGTTCAGCACCTGGGCTTCGCTGAGACAAAAAATCCCTGGAGTTTTCAAGATTAGTAAAGGGGAAAAAAATAGACCAATGGGTGTGTTGTTCTTTTCATTCTTTCTTTATCAAAAAAAAATAAATAAGTGATGCCATTATGAGATTAACATCTTTGGGCTGGTAGGAGAAGCATTCAAATAATTTTCTTGAGAAAGTTGAGGTTTATTGAACATGCTTACTGAGGGTTTCCCAAAAAGTACTGTATATTGTCTTAGTAGTTATTAAAATATCACTTTGTTTTAATTCTCAAGAGGCACCTGTGAGATTTTCTCAGGTGCCAAATTAGCAAGGCCAGACTTGAAACTGTGCTTTCTAACTTAGGAGCATTACTTGTCCTTCTGCCTGAGACAGCAACATGCCTTGGACTGGCCTTAGATGGTCAAGGCTGCCTTAGGAATCTTGCCTTCAAGCAACAGCACCTGAGCAACCATATAAACTCCCTGATTTGCCTCCACCCTCCCAGCACACTTTGCCAATTAACTACCCCCATCCCCTTAAGAACATCATAACTAAGTCCCCTTACTCCAAAATCTTTCCAGGTTTCAGGGTGTTCCCTAAAATTGCTTCAGAAAGGTATCCCTGCTACCTTGGCACCCCAAGGTAACTTTAAAAAGTGATTTTAGGTAACCCCCTGAAATTTGGAAACATTTGGGGGAAGGGGAATGAGTTATGAAGCTCAACAGTGGGTGCCCCTAGGGAAATAAACCTTCTAATTGGAATCATATAGGAAGTGGAGGCAGCACTGTTGCTCACCCGATCAGCTTCCGATTCCAATTAGAAGGTTTTTTCCCTAGGGACACCCCCTTTGGAGCTCCATAACTCAGCTCCCTGAACCCCGAACCTTTCCAAATTTCATGGGGTACGCTAGAATTACTTTCTGAAGTTACCCCTGTCATTTCCTATAGAAGGAATCATTTTGTTCTAGAAAAATGATGTTTCATTTCATTGGTAGCGAAACGCTGCTTCCCCCTTTTGTTTTGTTTCATTAGCTAACAAAACGATGAAGCAGTGTTTTGGTTTTCATTAGGTGCCCATCCCTATTAGGAACTCATTCACATGAACAATGGATTTGAAACAAATGTATTTTATACGTAAACACAACTCTTGGAGAGGACTCAGCAAAATCTTACATTTATAAAGATTCCAATTTCTTTTTAAGTCCTCAGAAATGACAGAAACAACTGGCTTTTGTTCTTTCCCCTGAAAATTCCTGCTTTTCCCCTGGAAAATAAAATCTTGACTTTTCACAAATAGCTATAAATACTGTGAAGTGCCTGACAAGGGGATTTCTCCATCCATGATTATCTCCTGTGGTATCATCCATCATTTCCATTATCTTGCTTATTGGAATGTATTCCATTAACATTTTCCATATACATTACCTGTAATGTATAATGGATTGTGTGTCTGAATGAAAGAAAATACTGTATCCCTTAAAATCAGTTTGTGTCTTATATATGCCATAAGTATCAGGGCCTGTAATATTATGATCTCATTGAGTTAACTGAATATGTGTCTCCTGTGCTCTTACACTGTGAAATTTGAGTGGCACTCATCCTTCCCTCCATCCAGTATGTTTGTTGCAATGGGAATTTATAATTTAGAAGAAAGAAAGAAAGAAAGAAAAGAAAGAAAGAAAGAAAGACATTCTATGCCAAAAAAAATTCTGCAGGGACTAGAGTTATTCATTTATGTGATGTTCTCATGCTGTCCTCCCATGTTGGTAGCATGGACATCTAAACCTAAGTCGCTTGCTTTTATGTCTCCAGAGGTGGGAACAGCACAATCATCCTGTACCAATTAAAGATTAGCAAGCATAGGTTATGTAAAACAAAACTAGACATTAATGGCACTTTTGAAATTTCCTAGTGTTTAAAATGCATATAGCAGTTGTTGGGTAAGTGAGATGGGTCATCTATGATGAATTTCAAAGTCAAGTGAGGATCTGAATCTTTGTGAAGTTTTAGCGGGCCTTCAGTTATTCTTCTTTCTACTGTTGACTGAGTGTGTGTGTGATTGTGGATAATGGCCAAACTTCTCTGTTGTACATGTTGAGTGGCTAGATCAGAATTAATGTGGGATGATTTGTCTCTCCATTACAGGCCTCCAACTTTCCCCCCTGCTTGCGATCATGCAAATTCCACCTAATGACCTTTGTGCAATTGTTAAGTGGATATCTGTGGATATGGCACAGTGTAACCCATGCCTAGTTCATAACTGTTTGTTTGTGATATTTTTGATGTACATACTGAAATGCACAAATGGGCCAAGACAAAGATTGGGTTGGAATGTCACCAAAAGGGCACACAGCAATTCAGGCACTTACCGTAATCTGTGTACAGGACTCTTATTTTGGCTCTTCATCACTTTGTGATCACTTCTGTTTTTTTCTTCAATGTTGGTTCTGATGTAGTTGGTCTTCTTCAAAAACAAAAGGGCTGTTATTATTATTTGATCATGAAATGAGTCAAGTGCTGCATATTCCTGATTTTTACTTTCTTCGGGGTAGCAGTTAGCAACTAGAAAATCGATACATGTCATCAGATTCCTGTCATAAAACTAAGATGGCGTTTCCTTCAGAATAATTGTTTTATACTTCAGAAAGATTATGGACAGCTCTTTTCTCAACTAATAAAATAACTTCAAAAATACTGGAGAAATGCAGTTATGTCTTTCCATAGGTGTCCTCCCCCACCCCGAAGTCTGATAAAACCATTGTTGGTATGACTAGTGGAAACAACATTTTTCCTTTGTGATAAAAAGTGCTGACAAATGCCGTTTTGCCATTTGAAAGAGCAAAATGGTCTTAGAATAGCAACACAACACAGTCACTGATGAAAGAATAAATCTTGTTTTTAAAGGAACAAGTTTACTATGTAATGATTGATCCTTGCTCTATTATATAGGCAAATGCATTTAGAAAGTGTCTGATAATGAAACAAAACTGGTCTCTTGTGTCAGGGTAATCATAGTCTTTATACTCTCCTTAATGGATAAACCTGTTCTAGGGAAATAAATATATATAGGTCCTATTGAATTTTGCAGCTCTGAAAGAACTGTGTTCATGAGCTTAATGTTAATGACCTTTTTTTTGTAGAGCACTTTTTTTAAAAGAGGAAAGAAATCCTCTTTACAGTCTAATATGGCTTCTTGGATATTTCCACTGCATGATCATAGTATCTGCAAAATAAGCTTTAGAGAATAGAAATGGAGTTGAAAACATTGCAGATGGCTGATTGTTGTGGTATAACATGAATAACAGATATATGACATGAATAACAGATATAAGAAGGACATTTTCATGAATGACCCTTAACTTAAAAGCTGTATTATCTGCATCCCAAGATGGCATGAAAAGTTGACCAGAAGGTACAATCAGCGTTCACATACTGATTGGGTACAACTAATTCTCACAGTCCATGTAGAGGTGGATCTTATTACAATATGGAGAACTCTTGCACCTAATATTAAGGTTAGAATAAGTAACAGACAAACATGTTCCAGTGGGAGTCAGAGTTATTAAAATCCAATACTGGTCATGCCTTGGAACTTAATATCTAGACAAGCTCACCATACCTCAAACTTGACAACACCTGATTATATATCATGATAACAAGCCATCAGATATATGATACATTCCAGCCTATAAAGCATCCTTAATTTCACTTGTTTAATTGGACACTGAAATTTTATTTCCAAGATTCTTTAACATAGCCAATTTCTGCCCCCCTCACCCCATATTTTTGATGTTTCTGCAACGTGATGTGTAAACCACTGAGCTGCCAAACCACCTAAGTTCCTTACAACGGGGGATAATTTTTGAAGGAAATGCAATGCTGACGTTTGATATGGGAAAGAAAAAATGACCAATACGTTGCTGAAAAATTAACCATGATGCTGCAATTTACCAAAGCCAATTCTACAGAGAATGTGGGCCAAAACCGTTTTCCATAGATCAGTGCCTAGATGGTCCACTGTGTATTCGGATATCTGCCATGAAGTCTGTAAAAGAGGAATTATTCTCCCCCTCCCTGTTTTCCCAAGAAAGTGAGTTATGTTTCCTGCCAGGGCTAGGATTAAGTACTGACATCTACAGAATTAAAGAAGATATTTCACATAACACACAGTGGAGACATATACAACTAGCTTCACTGAGAAAAGGTTTGCTCCCTTGACATGGCACAATCCAGAGATTGATTCAGATGTCCTAAAGATTGAATTAAAACCACCCCTGGCCTTGTGGGAGAACTGTGTAAAGGAAACTGGGCTTGTTAAAAGGACACTGGCATAGCAACTGGAAGGAATGAGTGAAAAGGTACAAGAAAATTAAATAGCTGCAGACCCATAAGAAAGGATATGCTTCATTGCAAGGTGTTTTTTGTGACACCAATTAAAGCTAGTGCTTGGAAGCATACCTCTGCAGCAGGGGAGGACAACAGTCTTCCACTCTTGTTAAGGTTATCCAGCATAACCAGTGGCGAGGAATTGTGAACATTGGTAGTCCAGAAGGATCCAAACTATCATAATTGCCCATTACACCCTTCAGAGAACAGTAGAACGGCCTCCCTGCGAACCAGAAGTGACTTCCGGATAATTGAAAATCATTTCTGAGGCCTCTGAGAGCCTTTCTAGGCCTGTCAGAGGCCTCAGAAATGATGTCTGGTTTACCAGAAGGCCCGGGAAGGCTCTCACAGGCCCGTTCGGGGTAGGGCCAGGCTGGGGGTAAGTACAAGAGCCCCCAGCTAGCCCTCTCCAGGCCTGACTTGACCTACATCTGCATATCGTGGAGTTTTAATTATTGTGAGTCAGATCAGGTCCCTAACCCCAGTGATAGGCAGGGGATCACTGTAGCAAGAAGATGAGGAAGGCCAGAAATTGAAAGATTTAAAAGAACAGAGAAGCAATACAATATTGCAGGGGTGGCGAACAAGTTCGACAAAAAGAGCAAAAATTTTAAACTGTGAGAGTCAGAGAGCCACACCACGCAGTGACCTGCCAAAACAGACAAACACTCACACAAAAGCATATAATTTTAACAATAATATATTAAACACATAATATAACATGCTCAGTCAGGTGTTTTTTGTTACCTTGTTGGAGTGATGGGATGATAATCTCAGTGGGATTTCTGGCATCTTTTGTTTTCAGTAATCTTCTGCAAATCAGGTTTGTATTCAGTTGTAGCCACTCGGAGCAGTTCCTTTACATGAGTGTCAGTCAGAATGGACCGGTGCTTTGATTTCACATGTTTCAAAGTAGAAAACAGCTTCTCACAGACGTATGTTGACGAGAACATAGACAGCAGCTTGAGAGCGGCTCTTTTTACACACGGGTATTTTTCAGTTGGCACAGCTCTCCAAAACGTAACATGGCCTTCCTTCAAAAGAGATTTCAGTCTATCGTCCTCGCGTAGCTCAATCATTTCTTGTTCACTCACTGCCTCATCAGTAACAAGTGGGGTTTTCAGGCAGTCGGTGTCAGCATTAAACGGGTCAATGAGAAAAGTGATCTGTGGTCTTTTTTGGTCCAAGTCCTCAAACCGGAAAGTAAACTTCTCTTGCAGTTGTGTAAGTTGTTTCACATATCCAGCTATATCTGTTTTAACACCGGTCTTCTGCAGGGTGCTGCGCAAAGAAGGAAAATGGGATAGATTGCTGTTTTGAATGTGTGCTTTAAAAAGCTTCAACTTGTTTACAAAGGAGAATACACTTTGTGTCAGCTCAGGAAGAGTTTTCCCCTGCAGGTCCACGTTTAGTTTATCCAAGTGTGAAATCATGTCCACTAAAAATGCCAAATCCATAAGCCACTCGGGGTCTGAAAGCAGAGGATACGTTTTGTTCTTCTCTGCCATAAACAATTTTACTGTTTCCAAAAGCTCAAAAAAGCACGAAACTACTTTGCCTCTTGAGAGCCATCTCACTGCGCTGTGCAGTGGCAGGTCACCGGGCAAGTCTGCGTCAAGTTCTGCAATGAGGTTCTTGAATTGCCGGTGATTAAGGGCGTGCGTACGGATGTAGTTCACAATCTCCATCACAGGCTTCATAACGTGGTCTAAATTCAGTGTTTTGGACACCAGTTGCTCACGATGGATGATGCAGTGGAAGTTCCAAAATTCAGGAAAGGCATCATCACCTTTACAAAGACCCACAAGTCCATTTACTGAGCCAATCATCGACGGTGCTCCATCCGTGACTATTGCGGTGAGTTTTTCAAAAGACATATTCGCTTTTTAAAAAACGGCAGTCATTGCCTCTTTTATGTCAGTACCGCGAGTTCTGTCTTTTAATGTGACAATGTCGAGAAGCTCTTCTTTAATCACGCAGTCCTCAGAAACCATTCGTGCAAATATTGCCAACTGTGGCTTGTCTTGTATGTTGCATGACTCGTCTAATGCAACACTAAAATAAGCACATGCGTTCAAGTCTGCATGTAGATCTGACTCAATCACATTATTTATGTCTGCTATTCTGGTTTCAACTGTGTGCCGTGACAGCTGGAGATCATTGATGGAATCTTTGAGTTTTTTATTGTCTGGAGCCAAGGTTTCAATTACATCCGCAAAACACTGTTTTAGAAACTCCCCCTCATTGTATGATTTTTTAGCACGGGCAATGTTCCACGCCACTTTATAGGATGCAAGGGTCACAGTTTCTCCATGCTTGGTTAATTGCTGAAACATTTGAGACTGTCTTTTTACCTGGCTTTTCAAGGTGCTCAATTTTTGCTTGCGTAGTTCAGTACCTTTGGGTAATTCCTTGTCAATATTAGCATGGAGAGTTCTAAAATGACGCTGAAGATTTGAAGCCTTGAAATGTGATATCATAGTATTGCATATTAAACACAGCGCTTTCCCATTCCGTTCAATAAAGAAGAAAGCATCTTCCCATTCTTCCAAAAATGTCCTGTGTTCATCTTCATATTTTCGTTTAGCTTTGCATTTTGTCATTTTGAGTGAGGGTAAAAATCCTGCAGTGATGGTGAGGGTGTGCTGCGTCCTCCACACTAAGAACTAACGGCAAGATGTGACACAACATGTGACACACGGGTCCCCCCGCTCTCTGGCCCGTGCAGTTGTTTCCGGGGGATGGGAGACGTGATGACGCAGCCTGGGGGCGGGACTACGCGCTCGGAAATCTCTCCTCAGAGGTCCCTCCTCAGAAGCAGCATAACAAAATCCAAACTTGGCAAAGAGCCACAGTATACAAAATAATGATAAGAGGCAAAGAGCCGCATTCATTTTGGCCGGGAGCCGCATGCGGCTCGAGAGCCTCGTGTTCGCCACCCCTGCAATATTGGATCATTATCCTCCCCCTTATTAATGTTAGCAACTGAATTTGTGCTAAAGTTTGTGGTTAGCAATTTAAAATGATTGTCAATAGCTGCTGATCATTTGTTTTGCAAACATGTCATTTCATCCACAGATTCTTAGGACACCTAAATTGTAGGC
The DNA here is from genome assembly GCA_037367245.1 of Phrynocephalus guinanensis. NCBI lineage: Eukaryota > Metazoa > Chordata > Lepidosauria > Squamata > Agamidae > Phrynocephalus > Phrynocephalus guinanensis. The sequence continues at coordinate 95,467,004 of CM074732.1, forward strand.
TTGGTCCTTTGGTCCATCTTTTACCAGCAATGCTGAGAAACAAAGACATCAGTTAAACAGCAATAGCAACAAAGCTTTATGAGTGATACTGTTCCTGGAAATATTACACATAGGATTGCTATCTGCAGATGTATGAATTTTTAAAAAATTACTCTAAAGTAATTTTGCTATACTCAGTGTGACCTCAGATTAAATAGTCTGTTGATTAAATTAATGCTTTAAAATATGTTGTTTAAATTAATCAGAATTAGAAATACAACGTTTAATTCTTTTTGAAAACCTGAGCAGAAGTGGAAACTAATTCTCATTCTACCCTGCACCATCATCTTTATGATGAGATGCTACATGCTTGCTAATTGATTACTGTATGTCTGCATCTAAGATGCAGTACCTTTTTACTACCTTTTTGCAATTAAACGGAATGATTAGAACTGGAATTTCCCTTTAAGAAAGAGTAGATGACTGCTGTATTGCTGCAGTTGCGCCTTAGTAGTTGAAGTATGTCCCACATATTATTATTGGAACAATGAAAAAAAAAGCAGAATTGAAAATTGCATTGCAAAATTAATGGAAAGATGGAATTGGCTGCATTATTTGTTAAGGGATAGCTTTTAAAAAAAGCCTTAGTCTTATAAAAGAGCTCTCTCTCTCTCTCTCTCTCTCTCTCTCTCTCTCTCTCTCTCTCTCTCTCTCTCTCTGTGTGTGTGTGTGTGTGTGTGTGTGTGTGTGTTCCAAAGAATTATTTTGTGACACAAACATTTTTATGTAAGAAACTCATCAGCATCTGCAACATGATAAATATTTCTAAGAAAATATAGTTTTTTACCTCTTAAGGTTTCTTTTTTACAAGAGCTGTGTGTCAAATAAAGAAAAGGCTGAAGGACTATCTCTATCCATTGTGAAGCAACATAGAAAAAAATGAGTTTATAACCCCCTGCACATCAGCAGGAAAGTTACAAAGTTCTAAGTTCAGTTCATACATCTAGTTTCTTAAATATCAGGCACATCAATTAAATGTGTATTTGCCTTAGTTATCTAAGAGATGTATCTTGACAACCATTTCAATAAGACTTGCCAGTACTGTGTAAGAGTAAATGCACTATTCTTTATACCTGATGTCTTGTTTGAAGCAGCATAAGTTACTTGCCCATGAAGCAACAGCATGCCAAGGATCTGTAGTCCAGGTTGGTAACTTTGGTGGTGTGCTAATATGGCACGTTTAGGGCCCGAGGGCCTGATTGAATCATGAAGGTGGTATGGGTATGATTGCCTTGCTTGTTCAGAATCATTTTTATGCTTGATGTTAGGAGTGACCAGCTGAAGAGGTGCATATGAAGAGGCTGGTGATGGTAGCCTCTGTTGTTGTGCATCTTGGATTTAAAATGGGTTAAAGAGTAATTTGTTTGCTTTTGGGCTAATGCACTGCATTATTTGAGGAAACCTCTGAGACTGGGCGTATGATAGGAATAAGATAGGAAGTCTGTGGTGGATAGGAATGTCATGGTTAGGAATGTGTCATACGTACCCACAAGATCATGAAGCTACCGAGAATGTCAAATGTCACCTAGTCCAGCACTGCACAGTTGTACACTCCAGATGTTTGAGATGACAGTTCTGATCTTCTCTGACCATTGACTAGATTTTCAGGGTTTATTGGAGTCAAATGTCAAATGGTTGTTGGGCAGCAGGTTGACAAAACTGACATAGTCCCCCCTGCTGATTATTAATCCAGCATTCCTGATACTTTGTACTTTGCATGAATGCCATATTTATTTGTAATGTGGGCATGCAGTTTGTGAATGGCAAGTCAGAATCATAGTTACACATTCCACACAGATTATTTACAATCGAATAAAGTTATCCATCATGTTGACCAAGTAAAACATGGCTAGTTCCCTAAATGTTAAATGGCAGGGATATGCATAATTCTTCACACTGCATACACTTTATGAAATGATTGCTTAATTTCATAATGTTGTGGCTGTTCTATAATTACTACTTATTTTCTTTATGGATTTGGTGATACTGTTTCCATTCCTTCTGAGATATGCTGCTTATCACAACAATAAATACATTTTGTTTCATTTGAGAGGGCAAATCATAGAATCATAGAGTTGGAAGAGACCTCAAGGGCCATCCAGTCTAACCCCCTGCCATGCAGGAATCCCTATCACAGTATTTCCAACAGATGGCCATCCAGCCTCTGCTTAAAAACCTCCAAAGAAGGAGACTCCACCACCCTTTGTGGTAACATATTCCACTGCCGAACAGCTCTAACTGTCATGAAGTTCTTCCTGATGTTCAAATGGAATCTCTTTTCCTGTAGTTTGAAACAATTGCCCCGAGTCCTAGTCTCTGAAGCCATGGAAAACAAACCTGTTCCCTCTTCAATATGACATCCTTTCAAATATTTAAACATAGCTTTTTGAAAGGCTAAACATTCCATGGAAAACAAACCTGTTCCCTCTTCAATATGACATCCTTTCAAATATTTAAACATAGCTTTTTGAAAGGCTAAACATTCCCAGCTCCCCAAGCCGTTCCTCATATGACATTTCTTCCAGACCTTCAACCATCCTCGTCGCCCTCCTCTGCGCTCGCTCGAGGTTGTCAACATCCTTTTAAAATTGTGGCGCACAGAACTGGACACAGTACTCCAGGTGGGGTCTGACAAGAGCAGTCTAGATCAAGATTCCCTTGATCTAGACTGCAACTCCCAGAAGCCTCCACCACTCACTGTGCTGGAAGGGGTTTCTAGGAGTTGCAGTCCAGGAACATCTGGGGACCCACAGGTTGAGAACCACTGATATAGACACTATGCTTCTGTTGATGCAACCAAGAATCTCATTGGCTTTCCTAGCCGCCGCATCACACTGCTGACTCATATTCAGTTTGTGATCCACCAAGATTCCCAGATCCCTTTCACAGGTACTATTTTCCAACCAGGTGTCTCCCATCCTATATCTGTGCAATTCATTCTTTTTACCTAGATGCAGCACCCTACATTTCCCTCTGTTGAAATTCATTCCATTAGCTTTGGCCCAAAACTCAGGAGAAGGCCCTTCTACGAGTACCGCCACCCAAGGAAGTGCGAGGGGCGGCGGCAAGAAATAGGGCCTTCTCAGTAGTGGCACCGATACTATGGAATTCCCTCCCCTTTGAGTTGAGAACCGCCTCCTTCCTTGAAATATTCAAGCGAGGCCTTAAGACTTATTTATTTAGGCAGGCCTTCTGAGCCTCCAGCGTTCACCAACTTTTGTAATATCTTACTTTTTAAGTTTCATTGGCTGGGGAGCTTTTAACTCTGCTGCAGCTACTGTTTTTTTTTAATCTTGTTTTTATTGTATTATACTGTATAGTATTTTTATAGTATTGTATAGGTATTGTGTTGTTTTTTACATTGTACTGCTTTTATTGTACTTTTATGAATTTGTTGTAAGCCGCCTTGGGTCCCTCTGGGGAGAAAGACGGCATAAAAATAAAGTTATTATTATTATTATTATTATTATTATTATTATTATTATTATTATTATTATTATTATTATTATTATTATTATTATTATTATTATTATTCTGTCAAGGTATTTTTGGATTTTCATCCTATCCTCTAGGGCAGCGATGGCAAATCTATGGCACGTGTGCCAAAGGTGGCACGGAAAGAGCTTTCCCCTGGCACGCGACATGCTCCTTGCCCCCCCCACTTCCCCCTCCGCTGGACCAGCCATGAGGAATTTGTGGAAGGGGAAGTGGGGGGGGCAGGGAGCATGTCGTGTGCCAGGCCAACCCTGCCGTCACCATTGCCATCGCTGCCCTTGCGGCTGCCCCTGCCACCCCTGACCCCGCCTCCGCCAACCCCGCCGCCAAGACCAAACCCATCCCTGCTCCTCCCACTGCCACCGCTGCGCCGCTAACCCTGACACCGTCGCCCTTGCTGCCCTCGACCTCGCCCCACCCCTGAACCCCTGCTGCCGCCGATCCCAACCCCCCACTGCCACTGTCCCCATCGGCATCGCCCTTGCAGCCCCTTCCGCCGCCACCACCGCCCCGACCCCACCTCCGCCGCCATTACCGCTGCCATCCCTGCCCCTCCCACCACCGATGATGATGACCCTGACCCCGTCCCCCTCCATCACCCTTGCAGCCTTCACGCCCTCCTCCCCGCTGCCACCGATCTCGACCGCCGCCGCCACCGCCGCCGAGTTTGGGCACTCGGTGGCAAAAAGGTTCGTCATCCCTGCTCTAGGGAATCCTGTAATTGCTCTGATTCTATTTCATATGCTGAGTTCCTTGCTTCAGCCTTCATTCATGTGCAATCTTGTCTGATAGATAGATAGATAGAGAGATAGAGAGATAGAGAGATAGATAGATAGATAGAGAGAGAGAGAGAGAGAGAGAGAGAGAGAGAGAGAGAGAGAGAGAGAGGGACATACATACATACATACATACATACATACATACATACATACATACATACATACATACATACATACATACATACATACGGTGGAATTAATGAGGTTGGTGACAAATAACTTCTGAAGTGTTGCTATGATGGTCCCCCTTCCACAGTGTGTTTCACCTCATCATTACCTCTAGAAGTTTTGAGAGTACTGAGGGAAAACCCTGATAATAGGTTTGTACTTGATTAATTACGGGTTTTCCCCTGATTAAGAACAATCTCAAACTGAAAGGTTAATTCAGAATAAACCAGAATGAAAAGTTTTCAATTACTATGCCCATATACAGTATATCTATAGATATGTTAAGTGTTACGCTATGTTATGTTATAACTGTTATCAGAAAATATTTATCCCTTGACTGCTAGTAGTTTAAATGCATTCCAGCCCAGAAACTAGTGGAGTAGCAGGAGCATAAACACAATATTAAAGATAAAGCATTAGAAATCATGTTTCACTTCTCGCTGACTGAGGATTGTCGTCTATCAAATTATCTTTAAAAATCAACAGTGCTCACCACAGTACATTGAATTTGGGACAGAATGCTATGTCTGAAAGTAATGTGTGACATTGGATTTGGTGTAACAGATCGTGCCATTTAGCCTGTTATGATCGTATTTGTTATCTTTTGAATACTTTGTTCAGGGCATCATTGTTCAGTTTCCCCCCAATGGGCCTCTCTCCCCCCCCCAAGACATTTCTCAGGTGGATTGTTTTATATGACAATTTTATTTACTAAGCATGCAAGCCACAGTTGTTAGCGGTTGATATATGTAAGCCACATATTAGATTAGGGTGGATGTGGTCATGTGAGGTTCTTATTGATTGTTTTTCATATTGTTGTCAATAAAGAGGTAAAGTAATAACAAATGGTGTTTGTGCCATGCTTGTTTATTTTATATTTGTTTTCACTCAGGCGTGATTGTAATTTTTTTAGCCGTGCTAAAGAGTGACACAGAGTTGTATCAGTTCATTTAACTTCTTTCTGTGATACTTCCACTGGCATTATTTTTCTTTAGTTTTTCATTGTTTGATTGTTTTCTTGAGCAGAAAGGTGTTCTCAGTCAAGAATGATCGTGATGTAGCCTAGCCAAAGATGGAGATACTTGGGGCATGACTACAGTGTTGAAAGGAATTGGGAGGTAGTTCATATTTTTAGAAAGACATCATTTGCGTCAACATTTAGTCTAATAGTAAGCTATGTGGCACATTGGCAGTTCAGCATTCTTGGTCTCCACTTTTATGGGATTTGTGATCAATAATAATAATAATAATAATAATAATAATAATAATAATAATAATAATAATAATAATAATAATAATAAACACCTGGCCCCTTGGTAAGTAAGATTACAGTGTATGTCATTATGTTATGTTAATGTTTCTCTTGTCCTTTGGCTTTTTTCCTTTTGTTAATTAAAAAATAAATAAATTGGATCTTTTTCTGGTTTTAGTATGGTTATTATCCTGGCTGTCCACCATGACTTTGGTATCTCTCTCCCTTTCATAATTGAATTAAATAACTTCAGTCCATTTCCTAGCTTAACAATGAGGATTTCTCCCATCACTATCAACCCAACATTCATTGGACTTCTTCAGACAACCATTTCCCTTTCGAAGAAGTAGCTTAAAGTCTTTACAAACATATCAGACAAAAACAAAATAAAGACAGAAAGCAAAAGCAAAAGCAAAATGAAAATGAAAATAAAAAGCACCTTAAACGACAGCTGTATTTAATGTTAGCCTTTGTGAATCAAATCCATTCCATTTATCTTTGAATACCATTACTGATGACTAAATGTTAGTGATGAAAGAAGACTCAGACCTAATGGTACCCATCTCCTCTATTTTTCCTATGAACTGAATGCACATTACAGGTCTACATATTGAAGGAACTGGTACAACTGCAGTCTCCTGGGAGCTAGTTACCACCCATTAGTCTGCACTAGTACTGTATTGCAAATCTAGTCCTTCAGATGCGTTTGGACATCATCCCTTACAAATGGCTGTTCTGGCTAGGGCTGATGCAGACGGCACTCCAACCACATCTCAAGTTGCCTATCGTTGCTTTACACATTTGTGTGTGTGTTTTTAACCATAGCAAATAGTTTATCTGTTTTTTCTTGTGTCTGTGTAACAGAATAAGTCATCACAATTTTATAGTGAACTCCCTTTAAAGCATGTTTCCTTAGAAATACGTCTCATTGAAATTAATGAGTTTGACTTTTAAATAAGCATGCATAACACCAGGGTGCAAGTGGGCTGTCAGTGTCTTTCTGACATACTTCAAACCTTGAAATAGAAATGTATATACTCTGTATTATTTCCTGTAACCTCTAACAAAGTATTAGCTCCAGTTGCTAAGACTATACTGTAGTTCTGTTCACACATCTGAGATTTAACTCAAATGTGTGAATATGACTATAGGTGTTTGCTTCTGAGTAGACATGCAGAAATTGCACTGCAAAGGTGAAATCCTGAGTATGTATCCCAGAGCAGTGGTTCTCAAATGTGTGATGTTTGGGACGGAAACTCCCCAAGAAGCCTTCACCACTTGCTGTGCTAAGCTAACCATGATTTCTGGGAGCTATAGTCCAAGAACATTTGGGGACCCAGGTTTGAGGAACACTGCCCTAGATAACAAATGACCTTGAACCTAATGGGGCTTACATCTAAGTACACACATGTAGAATTGGGCTAGATATTATTTATACCAGGTAGGGAAATTGTAGCCCTGTAGATGTTCCTGGGACTAATCAGAGTCATAGTCCAATACATGTTCCCTTCCTTGGCTACATATGTCTTTAGTTTTTCAGGTGTATAGCTTATTATCTTTATGAAATTACACAAACATCAATAGGATCCCACCCTATATTTTAGGGACTGTATTCCTTTTATTATATAGTTGTTGTTTCTTAAACCCAGCGTGTTACACATGTGAAAATGATGGTACTCAAACATTGTGAATAACTTGCAAAATTTATTGATGTATCCCGTATCTCAAATAGGACTCTATGGAAGTATGATACAACAGAAACAAATGCTAGTATAATAAGTTAAAACATTATCCTCCCAGGACTTGAAATGAGGTGCTCCTTCAGAAGCAAAATACATATGCTTTCTTTTTATTTTTAATTCCTTTAAAATAATTATTTTTACTGTGATATTTGTTTGATCTTTTTAATATTGATCCTTTACATACTGTCTTTTTATGACTTGAGCCACCTTGCTAAGGAGAAAGGTGGGTTGATAAAAAATAAATAAATAAATAAATAAATAAATAAATAAATAAATAAATAAATAAATAATATTTCTGTTTAAAATATAGACTTAATCCAACTAAGAACAACTATACATACTCTTTTTTAGATAATGGGAGAGGTCATGCATTATGTGCCTTATAAATTTATCCTCAGTATCATAATATTGAGCACCATTTGCCCTCTAAAAGGAATGTGACATTCTGTTTAATCAGAAGGGGCCATTCTTTTAAAATGGTTATTTGGTTCCCCTGATAGTAAGGAGCATACTGGACCTTTTGAAATTGCCTGGATTTGGGGGCTTGGTAAATTTCAATATGAAAAAAATGCTTGGGATATTTAAGCAAGGAGAACAAAGCAAAATAAATGATGAACCTTAAAAGTTGTTAAAACCTACAACTCTCTCAAGAAGAAAGATTCTACGTGTATACTGTAGATTATATGGATCAGAGACATGTCAATGAAGGGTTACAATGTATTCAAAGATGCACAGTATATAATAAAACCTTTTGAGTGCTTTAGTAAATAATCATCCACCCAGGTTTATGGCACAGAGACTGGGGAAATAAAAAATCTTCAGACCTGATATTCAGGTCTGAAGATCAAAAGGTATCTTAGGGTAGAGGTGCAAGTACATTTCTCTATCAGTGCTGGAAGACGAATTGTTTTGAGCTCTATGTCTTGATGGAATGGTCTTTAGTTGTCACAACAGTTGCATTCCAGTGTTAGGTTACTTGTTACTATAACAAGTACAGCATCGAGGAGAATATAGCATTATCCCACCTTATCATTTTATCCGATGTCCATTTTCCCTCCCTGTGCAGGGACTAGTCACACAGAGAAGGAGATTGTTCTTCTCCCTCCTGTCTCTAAAATGGTATTTCGGCTTTTATTTGTTTGCTTTGAGGTTTGGGAGATATATAATTTTCCAGCAGATGGAGATTGGTTCTCTTTTCCCAGGGCATGCTCAGGGTCAGTAACGACTCCTGCAAGAACGATTTATTGACTTCTCCACTCTGGCCAGAATTAAAACTGTCACCATAGGGCCTATAATCCCTAGACAGTAGCATTGCCTTCTCAGTCAATCGGAGGGAATGCTGCTTTGGTTACAGAGCAATTAACAAGCTTATTTCATGGTGAATGACTGGGGAATAGGAGGAGGAGGGGTGGCAATGGGAAGAGGAACAAAGTCAATTGCTGAACTTAATTATTTCCCCCCATTCACCATCTCTTCTTTGCTTTTGTGATATTTATCCCATGCGATTTGCTTCCTTCTTGCATGTAATGAAGCATGAGCAATGTGAGTATATGTGTGTATCACATACGATTAAGAAGATTAAATCTAGGCAGAAATAACATTTGCACATACTGTTCCTATAGCATGCAAATAATTACCTGTCATTTGATACATTCCTAACATATCCTAGTATAGTGAGTTGACTGATAGACTAAGATTCGGGAGACTTGGATTCAAAATCCCTCTTCTTCTTCCGAAAACCATTAGGGTGGCAATGATAAAACTACTCCTTGAATGTCTCACATACCCTGAAAACCCTGTTAAGGTCACCATGGTTGGATACAAATTTACAGGATATAATAGCAATAACAACAATTATCTTATGGTGCTGGCTTGAGGCATTCAGCCTTTGATTTACTTCTGGTTCCCAAACAGAATTTTTCTCCATAGGAATTCTCTGTGGACATTAAACGACCTCTCTGCAATACCACTGCCAGTCAATTCTGCCTGTTTTGTTTTAATTCTCATCTCACAGTTTTAGACCCCATCTCTTACCATATATTGATAGACATATTATAGGCTTAGATGTCTCACTTAAGTCTCTCCCCTGTCCTTAATTAGGGCAATGCTTTGCCCCCAAGTATAGGTAGACTCCATGCTCTGTATCACAATGGTAAGCATTATTATATGTTATCATATTGTTGCAACATAAATGTCATGTTATGTTTTAGTCAAAGTTTAGAATTTAGTGAACGCTGACAGCCACAATTCAGATGAGTTCTATGAATGCCCAAAATAGATATTTCCCCACTTCAAGGACCTGCATAAATGAATACTGACACAACAATCAACATTTAATATATCACCAGTATTGTCAACGTTCACTGAATTTTTGAAATTCACTGTAACATCTAAACATGCAGCTCATTGTGCTAAGGATTAGATTCATATAGGCTATGTTTGCTTTTTTAAGAATATATCAAGAAAGTCTGTTGACTTGGATAAGGAACTGAATTTGCAATTGTTTGACTTGTAGAGTGATGTCATACTTTCCCTAAGGATCTAGGACTTGAGTTTGGAGTGTTCAAGGGGACACATTTGATGGACTGCCTGCTTGCTATGATTACACTTGATTTCATCTCTCTCTCTCTCTCTCTCTCTCTCTCTCTCTCTCTCTCTCTCTCTCTCTCTCTCTCTCTCTCTCTCTCTCTCTCTCTCTCTCTCTCTCCCCTAAAATTGGAGCAGCATTGCTGATGGTAAATCCTATAACTAAAGTCACATGTAGGTAGCAAGAAACAGTGGTGCATCTGATAGGCAAGAGTTCAGGAAAACATTGACACTGCTTACCCATCCATGATGAATGTCATACGAAGCAACAAGTGAAATGCTAGGAAGACTTTAGTGAATACTTAGAGGGAACATTTTAACCAGAATAGCCTTCAAAGCTAGGTCTTTGTATGAACACATCCCTGCCTGGTAAACAAAGTGCCTCCTCTGCAATTCTCAGGAGGGGGCAAATGTAGACATCAAGCGTAGCTTGTTTATCAGTGAGGAATGGAATAAGAGCTATGATTTTGCTTACACGAAGCAACAGAATTTCAGCTTTATTTGAAGGACAATGGTTGTTATGGGCTGTCATGCTACATCCATATTATAATCACCTTTACAGCATTTTAAAGCTGTATGAGGATATTTAAGGGGTGGCTTTACCAGTACTAACCTTCAGCAAGTTTCTATAGCTGAAGCAGGATTTGAACCCAGCAGTTTTATATCCTATTCTTTTACCCGTCCACTATACTACACTGGTATAACGGATTAATCAGGAAATAACAATGTGGTTTTTCTGACATAACACAGCTGTGTGTTAGGTTCTGAGTGAGGGGACAATCCTAATCTCCACAATGCTGGCCTTGAAGTTTCAGATCTATGGGCTTCACAACAACAGGCCTTGTCCCAGCATACTCAGGCAGGCTTCTCCAACAGCACTATGAGGTTGATCCAGTTGCTGGTATCAGGTCCAATCAACAAACCACCTCCGACCAGGCACGTCCAAACTTCGCCCCTCCTGATGTTTTGGACCACAACTCCCAGAATTCTAAGCTTAGATTGTCAATGGCAAAGGACTGTTGGAGTTGTAGTCCAGAACATCTGGAGAGCTGAAGTTTGGACATACCTGGCCCGCCACACTTGCATCCTCCCAATTCAGTGTGATACTCACCTCATTCTAGTGAGGAGCTACATGTCGGAAACACCAATGCCCAGTTTGCTGAGGTATGAAGCCCACCAAATCAGGTTGGAGCAGTCCTCACAGGGTCAACAGTATTGCTACCGTACTTTGTTCTCCCCCCCTTTTTTCTTTACTTTAGCCCACATATAACAAATTATCACATGTCTATATAAACCACACAATATTATAGTAAGAATCATAGCACACCTTGTAGTACAGTATTGATGAATGGTGGATTAATGAAGACTTGAATCTGCACATAATTTACCTCATAATTTACATGTGCCACATTTCTAGTGATCAAGACATGGCGTTGTTATGATTCTATAGTTTATTCTATAACCAAAATCAGAACATTGTACTGTACAATGTTCAGTATATTGTTATTATTGGCTTTTAATGACTTAGGCCACCTTATTATTCTTGTTTCTAAACTAGTAAGCTTGACACAAAACCAGCATGCCTAAAACCAATGTTTAAGAAACACAGCAAAACAGCTATGCCAGTGATAGTGAACCTTTTAGAGAACAAGTGTTCAAACTGTGATTCAAAACCCACTTATTTTTTGCAAAGTGCCATACAACAATTTAACCTGAACACAGTAGTACCCTGGGTTACAAATGCTTCAGGTGCTACCCTTCAAGAAAGTGAGGATTAAAGAGCAGGCTTTTGAATTTCCTGGAGCCACTGCACCCTCACTGTAGCTGCAGGAAATTAAAAAAACCTGCTGTTTGATTCTCACTTTCCAAAAGAGTAGTACCCCATCTGCCTCTCTGCCCTGGGTACAGAGGCGGATGGGGTGCTACACAGTCGGGAAAGCCAAGGGGGAGTGGTGGCAGCTTGTGGGCTCATTCATAGCCCCAGTTTACTCTCCATCCACACCGCTCTGGGCATCCCAAAGGTGGCATGGCTGGAGATTAACCTGGGGCTATGAAGGAGCCCCCAAACCACTGCCTCCCCCTTCGCTGGCTCTCTGCACAAAGCCATTTTGAGACACCAAAATGACTCTGTGCAGAGAACTGGACAAATGGGAGGCAGTGGTTTGGGGGCTCCTTCATAGCCCCAGTTTACTCTCCAGCCATGCCACCTTTGGGATGCCCAGAGTGGCGTGGCTGGAGAGTAAACTAGGCCTACAAAGGGCGCTCAGCTCTCTGCATGGAACACAGTGGCATGCTCCAAGCAGAGGGGGAAGTGCTGTGGCTGTGAGTGGGCGATGTTGCGTGCCCACAGAAAGGGCTCTGTGTGCCACCTTTGGCACCCGTGCCATAGATTCGCTAACACTAAGCTATGATGTAAAAATTTAAACCTTAAAAAAGCTACAGCCAAAATTTCCAAGATACTAGATGTGTTATTTTTTGTAGAATTCAGAATTTAATGTAGAACATAAAATCTTCATCCATCTGTGTAGAACACTAGTACAGAAACCATCTAAGCTTACCATCTAGCTTGGAAGAAGTGCTACAACAAAGTTGTCACATCCTGGCACGATGCTTACTAAGATCCAGTGAATGTTGCAAGATGAGGGGAGGAACAAAATAATCTTCAATATTTCTTTTAAATAAAGTACCTATCACCAGTGCGACTTCTGTGATTAAGGTACGTTGGTGAGAAGTTGCCTGATAAAGGAATGTCTGGTTCAGTCAAGGTTCTGTTGATTGGTACAATTGAAGTATTCCATTGTAGTTGCTGTTTCAGTCCTGTACTTAAGCTTAACTGCGTTTGAGGTCAAATTGTAACTTTCTGTATGATTGAGTTTCTATTGGAAATCATCAATTTATTATTTATTGATTGAGATCACAATAAACATAACATTAATTACAAAAAGGAGGAGGTCTGGCATAGTAAATTAGAACATGGAGTGAAAAACATTTGTCTCATTGAAACACCAAATTGTTATCGAATTTAATCACAACATTGAATTATGCTAATTTTAAAATATTGAGCGAAGGCATAAGGGAGAGCTAATAAAAAAAATCTAAGAAAGCAACTGGCACACTCCTTTTGTAGTAGAACTGTAGTAGAATTCAAAACATATACTTCAATTTACTGTGAGATTTTGTAACTCCTGCATTTATATATTAGAGGCAGCAGCATGTGTACTGTTTCCACTCCTGAAATCCATACATCAGGCGCTGCTCGTGGATTCATCAGAAAAGGTGTCTTGCACCACATCTAAATTTTGTGAGGAGAGTGCTCCTGGTTTTTGTTTGTAAGCCACCTATGTCTCACATACTGATGAATGTCAGCTTGTAAACATATCAGGCAGCATCCACTCCAACCAGTTCAGTTCTCCTCTTCCTTATGCACTGTTGCCTCTGCCTAGCATTAGCTCTCCATTTTTTTCATGCAGGGGTCTTTCACAGCACCACCTGTTGAAAGAATCAGGGATAAAGTGGCATAGATGTTTAAAAAAAATAGACATACAAGCCAGAATCCTGTTAGAATTCTAGAGTATCAGCCAGCAATCACACAAATGGTGTGAGTGATCGTATTGGCAGCCCATATATCACTGTATCACACTCCTAGGTGCACAACAGACAGCAGGGAAAATATAGAAACAACTCACACAATTCCAGTTGTGTGTGTGATATTTTACAGTAGGACTTTGACCATAACCATTGGGGGTAATATCATTCAACTGTAATATGTAAAACATTTGTTTTCCCAAATAACAGTTTATATTCAGAATGCAAGTGTTGACTTACCAAGTTCTCAGTGATACAGTGGGTCTACTCAAGTTGGGAAGTAACTGGGTATAAGTTGGAATATTTACTTTCAAAATCATGGTGATAGATTACTAGTGCTTCACAGTGCCTTAAAATCACATTGCTGGAAGTAGGGGTTAGAAACAGATGCAAGTAATTACTAGGAGATAAATAGGGAACCCTTCTGAACCCCTTCGGAGAGTTTTGATGTTCTTTGGCTCAAGAGGCAGAACCTTCCATCCAATCTATAAATCAACTTCAACTACTGTCTCCTTATCTGGAAGTTGAGTCATGGAAACTGGACTTCGTTTCTCATGAGATCTTTCAGCTTTCTTTCCTAAACATTTAGAGAGATAACTACAAGAATTATACAATTTCTTTGCATTTTTCCTCAGCAAATCTGTGCTGTTTATTTGGAAGGAATGTTTTTAAAATGGTGTAAAATGAGGTACACTAAGTGTTACTATTAGAGATGGGCACGACTTAGTGGTATTCCCGTTTCCGTTTCCGTTACTCGGTTCCGTTACTCTACGGAAACGGTAACGGGAATCACTCCCCCAGACTTCGAGCTCGAACCGACGAACGAACAATTTTGGTCTGATTTGTCGTGCTCGTTCCATGCATCGCGCGATCCCGCGATGCCACGCGGCACAGAAAAAAGTTTTTAAAAGTTAAAAAAACCTGGTTCCCGGCCAAAAAGCAGGCGGAAAAATGACTGCCGTGCCTCAGGGCACCTACCAGAGGGGTTGTTTCTGGAGGTCCCCGGCCTCCCCCCCCCCCACCCCCCACCCCGTCCTGGGCTGCTCTGGTGGGACTCGCCGCAGGCTCGCAGCCAGCAAAAAGCCCAGTCTCGCCGCCGGCCGCCGCAATTAAAGCGCAAGCAAGCAGCACGGACGGCACAGGAAAAAACTTTTAAACTCTCCCCCCAACCATTCCTGGGCCAAAAAAGCAGGCGGAAAAATGCCTGCTTGACTAAGGGCGCAGGGCACCTACCGGAGGGGTGGTTTCTGGAGGGGGGGTCCCGCCTCCCCCCCGTCCTGGGTAGCCGGACTTGAGTCGCCATTTCACCATGCCATGCGGTGCGGGCGGGGGATCCAAAATGGGGCGGCGAACACAATATTGTTTTTGAAATCGTGGTCCAAAAACACACAAGCACAACAGAAACACGCGAAAATTTATAAACTGCCAGATTTTTCACAGTAGCAGTGGGTTTTTTCTTGCAACAAAATGTCTCTCCTCTCCTCCTCTGTCCTCCATTGATTTTATTTTATTTTATTTTATTTACACCTGCGCATTGGATGGGCTGGCCGAGTGGCCAGCCATGTGGGAGTGGACGACCATGCAAATTTTTGGAGCCATCCCACCAGTCGCATGGCCACTTGGCCATGGAGACTTCTGGGATGTGCCAAAAAGCCCTCTAAAACCTGCCCTAGCCCCCTAACCCTAACCCTAACCCTTGACTCCGTACCCATACGTCACAGACTGTCTTCTTAGTGGGTCAGAGAGGCACCCAGAGGTCTAGCCCACCGTAACCTTACCCGTCACAGCCTAACCCTAGCCCTTGCACTAAGCCACCTTAAAGCCAGATCTAGCTTGCATTGCACTACACACAGCAAGTACAATTCCCTTCTGTGTGAGACATGGTGGTGCAAGAGCCTTGTGCAGGGAAGGCATGACGCTATCACTCTCACCTGGTCTCACTGTCTGCACATTATGTTATGCAATATCCATATGGCTATTGCATAGCATTTTGCAGCAGCAGCAGGTGAGGAAGGGAGACCCCCATGTAGAGGGGTCTCTTGGAGCCTGCTTCCCCTTCCTAGTGGGTGAGGATAGGAGGCACCCACGGGTGCCTCCAGGAGCCCACTTTCCCTTTATAGCGGGCCAGAGGAGGCACCCACCCCACAGAGGTGCCTCCAGGAGCCCGCTCCCCCCAAAAAACCAGTACTAACGACAACGAAAAAAAAAACGAACCAACTAATTTTTGCGAATTTTCGCGAAAACCAGAAACGAGCCGAAACGGGACCGGCCCGACTAACGACAACTCGAAAAAAATTTTTTTTTCAAGTCGTGCCCATCTCTAGTTACTATGTTTTAAAATGCGTGATGTTTGCCAGTTGACTGGTCATATTTGAATGTAGAATTTCTTATTTAAAAATATTTTATGAATTTTTACCTAACTCTTTAGGTATCTCCACATAATATGATTTACATAAGGTAATACACAGTTTAAAAACAATAAATGAAAGCTGTGAGAACAACAAAGTAGTCTCCAATTGTCTTTGATTTTGGATACACGGGGAATCATTTTTCTTTCTGTCCTTGCTTAAACTGAATGCCAAAATGTTCGTGAAATCCAGCTCAGTGCTACAAATGGTCGTCCATTGTATGCAGGTCCCCTCCCTTTTCAGCCATGGGTGGTTCTTCTGTTCTCATCAAAAGCAATAGGAATAACTGCCAAATGAATGTTTCAGGACCACAGTGTAGTCTCTCAACTTCTGTGAAATGTACTGCAGAGTCAGTGGCCATCTACGAAACAGATATACAATTAGTCATGCCGTAGGTTAATTACACAGTCTGATCAGTGTTGGAGCAATCGTGGGGCAATCATACTTACAGACATAAAAAGAGACTATCAGAATCAATTAAATAAACTGGAATGAAAGATTTTAAAGTGGCTAATCTGTAATAAGGCAAGTCATTTTAAATCTCTGTGATTCTTTAGTCGATCGCATCCAAAGTAGAAGGTAGTGAATGAAAATAGTGCTGATGACATCAGTGCACTTTGGGTGAATTTTCTTTTCTTTTTCTTTTTTCTTTTTGATTCATACATTGGCATTCATTATTATTATTATTTCAATCTCGTGAGTTAATACATAGAAAGGATAAGGTGTTTTTTTTTTAACTTGGATATTTTTAATCCTGTGGCAGTCCATAGACTCACGGAGTCTCAATTACTGACAAGCACTTGATCCCAGGAGAACAAGGTGAGCTGGCAGGCAAGGTTAGGAAATGCAGTGTGTGGGAAATGCAGGTACTGGGAGGAGGCTCCAAAGCACACGTGTCACCCCTTGGCACTCTTTTTTAATGAGCTCTAACTGTGAGGACTGTCAGAACTGTCAGGGCACCAAAGAACCCTTCCTGCTGTTATTGACAGCCAAGGTGGGAGGGAGGGGATGGCAAGGGAGCGGGAACAGTTCCAGTCATTATGGAAATGGGGGGAGAGGGGGAGAGAAAAATTCAGAAGAGATCCCGCCCCCTCCCAACTCTGATGGATATCCCTTCATGATATTGATAGTATTATCTTTATAGCTAGTCATGTGCATCTCTTCACAGCCTCATACAGGTATTGGGCAGTATCTGGTTTTATAGATATGTATGTCTCTATTTATACAAGCCTGTGGGATCTGATAGTTGAAAAGCAGAACCATTTTTACTAAAAGAAAGCATTCAGAAAGAGTATGTGTGGAGTTTTCTGCCTAGCATCAAATGTGGCATTACAGTATTTGAAATGTTAGTATTTTATTACATCAACCCCTTTTCCTTCGTTATAGAATGGAAGCATTCTCTTGTTTCTCACATTAGTGCACAATGGTTAAATAATAAAGAACTTCATAAACAGGATGCAACCTTGCAAAATCTTCAGGGCATTAGCTGCTCCATACTAAAGTACATAATATAACCATCCAGATACTGTTTGGAACCAGTGGCTGGTATTTCAGTATAAATTAATAATAATGGTAGCATTTGCATTATTGCTACAAGGCACAACTGGGTGAAAGATGGAATAGTCCTGGGATTTCGGCTGTGTTGTCTCCAGTATGCATATAACATACTGCTATATTTTGCCTTTTCATCTACTGCTAGAACAGCTCTTGATGTTCTAAATTGGTACCTGGAGCCCATAATGGGATGGACAAAGGGACAATAAACTGAAGCCTAATCCAGGATAGACAGAGGTGCTCCTGGTTCTAAGGGAGACAAACTAGGAATTCAGACTGTTTGAGAGCGTGTCACATCTTCTACTTGAAGTGGTATGGGGCAGTATATACGCAGAACACTTTGCTTTCTTGAAGAATCAGCTTTGCAGTTAGGATGTCACCCAGGATCTGGCTTTGTATCGGAATGTAATAATGGCAGTCACACGCACAGTTGCTTTTATGTAGCATTTTTAAATATGTCAGACCTAGGTATCTTCTGCAATGGTTAAACTGCATCACTGGAATCATGATTCTGCTCATGACCTGACTTCGACCCTGATAGGCTCAGGTAGCTGGGCTGAAATTGATTTACCCTTTCATAATTCCAAGGTTGGTTAATTGAGTGGGTGGGAGGAGCGCAGTAACCTGCATACATAATTAAATTTAAACCACCCAAGTGCTAAGGGGCAGTTTTAGAGATGGGCAATATACAAGCAACACACTTTGTTTTGCTTTATGATAATGTGTACCTCAGCTACATCTAGGTTGGCTTATTGAAATGTACTCTACATTAACTCTGGAAACTTCAAATCGTCTACATAGAATGTGGCCAGCAAAAATAATTTAATGGAACTCATCTAGGAAAAATGTTTTACATCTGTCCCACCACAATTCCAACAGCTACTAAACCACTTAAGGCCAGAATTCAATGTGTTGGGCATAAAGCTATCTGCTACTCCTAGCTTCTGATGACCCACAAATCAGTTTCTGAATCAATGGGATCAATACTTAGGCAAATCCCTTTGATTCAATGAATCTGTTCTAAATAAGGCTCACATTTGAACTTCAGTCTTCGTAGTTACATTTGGGACCCTAAGTGGCTTAGGCATGGGATATCAGAAAGATATTTGCCTTCTCCTGTACTAGCTTGTCTCCTGCTTTGTACTGTATCACATCTGGTGAAGGAGCAGTTGGCTGGAATGGAAGAATGGCCTTTCCAATACATACACCCATGCTGTAGTGCAGGCTGTCCATGAGATCCACCCTTCTCCCAACACACTAGGAAATTTCTGTCTTTCTTTGCAGATAATATTTGTATATTATGTAAGAAGCCTTTTTTTTACTTGCTGAACCACATTTTTATTTTATTGTTTCCCATTTTATATGTGACGTTGTAATTGTTGGAAGCTGCTCTGAGTAACCTGCAGATATTAAAAGAGTGGCACGTGCTTTTTCAAAGTTAATTTGCATAGTTAATTTGCTCTCTGTGAACTCTAGTAGCACAATCCTATGCATATCTATCTATGAACTGGCATGAATTTTCTTTGAGTTACCGGTACATGTGTATAGACGGTGCAGAGTTGAGCTAGGTGTAGGTGTTTAGAATGGACAGAAGCCCCTTTCACTACATAAATTATCATTTTGTTTTCAGATAACCCTTCTGCTAGCTGATCTCCAAGATCTGCCAGCAAAGAGATCTGCCAGAACACTTTCCTGGCTAAGATTTGGCAGAAGAAGAGCCAAAAAGAGTGAAAGCGAAAGGATGTAGCAATTGTGGAATATAGTTTCACCAGACTGAAAGCTCCTCCAGCCCAGCTTTTATGGTGGTGACCTAAAATTATTCCAGGAGTTCTTATAAACTTTATATAGCCTTTGTTTAAGAGTGATTTGGGTTCAGTGCATATTCCAGTAGCCTGGTGTTAGTTGAGCTGGCCCTCAGTCATTTTGCCTAGTTAGATTTGCACTCTAAATATATTTTGTGGTGTGTTTGATATTTGACAGTATTTTGATGTACAGTAATATGAAGAGGGGTCCCATAATATTTATTATTTTATTATTGTAGAAGCGATGTCAATTTTTAAAAAGTATATGAAATTATCTGTCTGTACTTGGTCAAAAGGGCTGAAACAAGAATTAAATGGAAGAGGAGAACATGAAAAAAAATTTCATATCCTTCTCTTTTGTTCATAAAAAGCACCAGTGTTTTAAGAGGCTCTGTTTTGGGGATAAATGAAAGAACATAAAAACAGAAATTAGAGCTTCTTCCATGTTTCTATTTTTTATCTCTCTCTCTCCTCCCCCCCCCCCCAATTCATGTTATCATGAAAGTCCCATCCCTAACAGATCAGGCTGCTAACCATTGGGATTCTGGGCCCATTGGTTGCCAGTGGCTTCCCTGACCCATTTCAAGGGTTTGGGGCTTGCACAGTTCTTGAGAATACCAGCAAATGCACATGGAGATTCTGCCTCCTAGACTGCAGAAGTCATTTCCTTCAGCACTTTGTACAGTTTTGACTCTCTGACATTTTTAGGAAGGCTGTGAAGACACATCTCATAAATCAATTAATACTACTTAATCTATTGTGATGATTTTAATTTTTGTAGATTTATTGATTTTAAGGTTTTTCATGGCTATACTGTGCGTTAATTATTTTATGTTCTAATATATTTTCACTTTTGTTCTAGTTTGTTTTATGATGGTAAGCTACCTTGAGCCCTGCCTAGTAGCAGAAAGGCAGAGTATAACGTTTATAACAGTAGCTTTTACATATCTCAAGCACAGCATGGAAATGATGCCATTTTTGCAAGATCAGATGTATCTACCTTCTTGTTAACATGTAAGTAACAATTTCCCCATTAATATTATCTTATAATTTCTAAGAACACATGAGAGTAATTACCACCTGAGGAAATTAGAGGAGGCTGAGGAAATTTGGTGGCAGCTAGAGATGGGCATAAACTTCAGTCCGGGGGTTCATGCAGGTTCATAAGCATAGCACTACATATGTTGTGTCTTTCCCATCCCCTGTCTCACTAGATGGATTCCCCCATTCACCACCCAGTGTGCCTTCCTCTCCTCCTCCTCCTCCTCCTCCTCCTCCTCCTCCTCCTCCTCCTCCTCCTCCTCCTCTTTAACTGTTCAATTTGTGCCCAGTAGGAGCATAGGTTTCCATGCCCTGCCTCTTTGTTTTATCACCCACTCAGACAGAGAGGTAGCACAGACAAACCCTGCCTCCTCCGACTGGTCAATAGTCAAAGAGAAGGGGGAGAGGAGAGTGCTCCTACCATTGAGTGGGTCTTTGGCCAGGGAGGTGGAGGAAGGGAATGTGTAGGACTTGTGGTGCCTTGTTTTATGAACTGGCATGAACCTCTGAACCAAAGTCCTTGCCCGTCTCCAACTGTGACTCTCATTTACTTGTAGAAGGATGGGAAAAACCAAGGAATAGACTGCTGTCAACAAAGCACTGGAAGAAATTTAGGGATCAATGAGAGAACTTTCTTAGGCTGAGGACTTAAGGCCATCATATGTACAGAAAATAAATTTTGCATGCATGGCTGAAGGTGTTTCCAGAGTAGCAACCAGACTGAACAGGCAAGATACTCTTCTGTTTACACCTTTAAGTTTTAAAATAATCGTGTTCAACAAGATATAGCATTTTTCCATGTATAAGACTATATTTTTGTCTAAAATTGCTAGACTAAAACTTGAGGGTCATCTCATATATGGAAGTAAGCCAAGGAGAGAACAACGCAGTTACAAAACTGTAATTCTGGTTTGAAATAGTGGGGATTGCCCTATACATAGGGGCGTCTTATAGACAAAAAATGTTTTAGTGACTTTTGAATTAATTTGCTGGGCTATAAAATGGCCACCAAGGGACGTAGAGACACCAGATGTGTAGGGAGGCTCCCATGGTTCTCTGAAACCCTTCTTAGTTTGGGGAAGACTGGATTTCTGGTGTCTGAGTGTTCTAACACCAAAGAAGAATCCCCAGGAATGTTCCCCCCCAGGTACCTAGAGACATCAAACTTGCAGAGGTGCTTAAACTTGCAGATGAGCTTTCTCTGACTCTCCTCTACAATTCCTCCCATTTTGGCAAAGTTTGGGTTTTCCCAAACCAGTTGCTAAAGGACACGTCACCATTCTTGCAGGGCCAGTAGAGGAGAGTCATGGGAATCCTCTCTGCAAATTTGGTGTCTCTACAGTAGGCGCCTTGGAGGCAAGGTTCCCTCTAAGCTGTGCAGCTGCATGGCCACACACGCCTCTCTTGCTCTCTGCACAGGGATTTTCCACCCCCAATCATTCGTCATAACAGTTTTTCTTCCAGTTGTTGTGGTATCTGTGTGTGTGGGGGGGATTGCTCACATACACACACATAGTGTGCATGCAGAGAGGCAACCCCTGTGCAGTAGAAATGAAAATTAGAAGGAACATTGCTTGGAGGCCATTTTATAGGGTTTTAAAGTAAAAAAAATGCAAAATATTCATTGATTCATCAGAAAAAATGTAAATCCGTTTATTATGATTTGTTAGTCTTGACAAATCAGAAATCACAATGATTCACATTTTTTCTGATTCCCCCCCCATCTCTAGTGTTATGTTTTGATTAATTTGTAATTTGTACATTGTAGTTTTTAAATTAATTTGAAAAGAAGGGGCCAAAATATTATTTTAATTTCGGGGAGTACATGAATAGATAAGTCAGCTGTGCAGTTCAAGTGGCCCCTCTATTGTGTGTGGTGCTCCTAAAACTCTCATAAAATCTATTGTGTGATTGACTGTGAGTTGCTGTTTCTACTACTGCATCTGTACAAGCAAGAATGACCTATGTGCATGTTGTGTCACCCTAACTGTTTAGACTCTTTGGGATAAATTCAACTAAAGCATTATGCTGGGAGGCTGATTTGGTCATTAAATCTCTAGCATCTTGTATGGGTTTCATTTCTTCTGTCACCAGTGTGGCCTTTCCTTTTATACCCTAAAGCCATAATCATAAACCTCTTGTGAAGGAATCATGGAGGCTAAAGTATTACTGAGATTTGGCTATTTGAGCTGCAGAAATAGCCTTTTTAACTCATAGAAGGCTGGCAAACCTTGATACTCTCAGCCTTGATACTCTCAGCTGTAATCCTCCAGATATGTCTACTCTAAATCAGTCAACATTTGATGCTGTTTCTTGAGACCAAATAACATTGTTTGACTCTCTTTGTTTTCTGAGGAACATTCAGTCTTTCCAGTCTATATTTGTACCTTCAGTGGGACAGTTTCTGTGTTCAAGCGATAAATGGCACTTGTTAACTGTACCCATTAACCATGCTCTACTCAAAATTGAATTTTAAATTGGGGCTAAGGGTACGTTTGCTATCCTTTGTAGTGCATAACTATCAAGGCAGTGGGATTCTGATGTTTTTAAGGAGTGTGGTCATTATACTGAACTAATTACTCTTTGATGACATCAGAAGTGGCCTGCACTCTGAATGAAACATGGCTTCATTGTGAGTTTGTGGACTGAGGCATCTGTTCTTCAGTCACAAATAGCTGGTGGATAATAGTTTTGTCATCTTAGGAACGAAAAAGGTGAAGGCGAATCACCTTGCAAAGCTAAAAGGTACACCTACGCCCCAGATTTGTTCATGTGCCAAGACAATTACTGTGTGTGAAGATGTGTACATCCAGTGGGCTTCCCTCAATGACCATGCAATGGTTTTGAGTTTTAGAGTGTCACTTTCAACCATTTATTGTTATCCCAGAATGTACAGTATGCATATATTTACCTCAGAGTCACCTGGAAAATTCTTCTCATGGTTTTCTCATTTTTGCAATGTAATGTTGGCAATTTAAATAACATCAGTAACATTTTTATCTAAGAAATGACAATGGTATCTTTAGAATTTATTGAGGCAACTACTTTCTTTCACTGGCTGAAACATAAACAACTGGAATCAACAGTGTATGTTCAACATATTCTTTCTCAGGGCCTGGCCTGATGCATTGCCATCATGTTATATTTGTTTCCAACACAATCCAAGAGACCTGGATTTTGCCATTAAAGCAGGGGAACAGGAACAGCTGCTCTCAGCCTTTTTTTGCCATGGCCATAGATATAATATAAAATAAATATAGGCCGAATCAGGATTGCATAATAAACTTTATTATAAGCTGGTTTGTGAAGAGCTGTTTCTAATTTTGCCCCCCCCCCCTTCAAGTTTGCCAGGGCTCCCTGGGAACCAGTGAGAATGGCTTGTTTAACATATAGTTCTATGGTTTGTTTTTACGTGGTAAATGTAGTCTTGTTATGAAGAGGCTTTCTCTCAGACGGTTATCTGTTTTCTGTTCTTGATATTTTGGACTGCGGTATTTGGCTAGCTGTGTTTCCAGGCAATATCACTTGCAGCATGAAGTGCTGAGCACTGTCTTCATAGCATGGTGAATTGAAGGTGGTGGTGGGGAGGGGGAGCTGAGGTGGGAGAGTGGTTCATAATCTTCCACTTTTCTGGGAGGGGATAAATGGACCAGTAACAAATGATTTCCTGCTACTTGTTTTATTGTGTAACCAGGCACCTTTGGTCTGCTGAAACAAGAGCAGATGCCAGACGGCCAAGACATTCACATTCCTGATGCTGCACAATAACAAAGCCTTGTGTGTGAATCATTTGAAGAGGAGTTCACAGATCCTCACCTCTTTTCTTGGCAGGAGCTACATAAGATGGCAGGCTTATACAATCTTACTTGGATGTGGCTTCCAGGAAATAGGATCAGATTATGTTACATAGATTTTGGACTATTTATTTATTTATTTATTTTAGTGCTTATATACCGCCCGTCTTCCAGAGGAACTCTGGGCGGTTTACAACAGAGAAAACATAACAATAAGCAAATTAAATACAACATCACGATAAAAACAATATAACCCCTAAAAATCAATAGCAGATATAAACAATATAAACAATAAGAAATCAATGGCAAGATGGCAGGACAGGAGGGAAAATTTTTAAAAAATTAACCATCACCAAACGCCTCCCGAAAGAGCAGGGTCTTTAAAGCCTTTTTGAAGGCTGGCAGGGACTGTGCAAGGCGCAACTCACTCGGGAGATGATTCCATAATGTAGGACCAGCCACAGAGAAGGCTCGGTTATGCGTAACCACTTTCCAAGCCTCCCTGGGCGTGGCCACCCAAAGTGAGATTCTAGTGGGTCGGGACAAGGTTGATCGCTGGGAGACTATGTTCATCTTTGGTTTGTGTTGCTTTCACTTAAATGACTCTATATGACAAATCCACTTCCCTTTTTCATACTGTAAGCAGCAGTCTCTTGGGAAGAAGTTTGGAGTGCAGATTATGTCTGTTATGTTGAATCGGTAGTGTGGGGAGGAAGATGGAGCAGGGCAGAGCACTAAGTAACAGGTTTAGCAAAGTAACTTAGTGGTCTTTACATTTAGCAATTACATTCTTAGAAATGGAATAGGAAGTCAGAATCACCTTTTGTCATTTGCAAGGCTATTTCTGTACCTTGTGAAAGACTGAACACACCTTATCTTGCACTGTACATCTGGGACTGCATCGATCTGCTCTTTTCCTGGCTTTTGTAGATGTATAGCTTAATATTTGAAGGCTATTCCTTTTTTTTAAGTCTGTTTCTCTTCACTGACCCTCAGAAGCCAAGCTTTTCCTTCAGAAGTACTAATTCTTATCTTTTGTTCCATAATAGTATACACAAGCTGTTCATGGCTGAGGCTGCTTTTAAAAAAACTGATACAATGTGCTTGATACAACTCAAGACACTAAATATAAAGCATAAATGAGCACAAAACAAAACAATAGGGCTCTGGGTGTATTTCTCTCGGTGTGTTTCTACTTAAAATATTCTACCCTGAAATCTAGGTAGTCCAGCCTCAAGAAAGATACAGTGGTACCTCAATTTATGAAATTAATCCATTCTGAATGCACTTTTGAAGCCGAATTTTTCATAAGTCCTATAGCAGTTTCCCATAGGAATGCATTGAAAAACAATTAATCCATTCTGGAGTTTGGAAAAAAGGCAAAAAAGGGAACAGATTAATTGGTTTTCCATGCATTCCCATGGGAAGGCTGTCCCAACCCCCCAATCAACGGCAGCCAAAGGCTGCTCTCCACAGCCCCCGCCAGACAGCTGATTTTGACAGATCCGACCAGTCAAAATCAGCAGACTGGCAGGGCTGTGGAGTGCAGCTTCAGCTGCTGTTGATGGATGGAGATTGCCCTCTCCTCCTCTTCCTGGGTGCTTCAATCCCTGCAAAAGAATCGAAGCAGGCAGGAGAAGAAGGAGAGGGGAGGTGACAGAGGCAGAAATCCCCCTCTCCTCCTTCTCCTGGGTGCTTCGATCTGACAGAAGCAGGCAGTGGAAGAAGGAGGAGAGGGATATCTTGGGTGCTTCAATCTCTACAAAGAGATAGAAGCCCCAAGGAGAAGAAGGACAAGAGGGTGATCTCTGCCTCCGTTGCCTCCCCCTCCTTCTTTCCAATGATTTCCTTTGGAAGTGGAATTTTTTGGTTGTCAAAGCATCCGTAAGTCGAGGTACCATTGTACAGTGGACCCTTGTATAACAAACAGCTTGAATAACATAAATCTGTACAAGATAAAAAAAATCCAGAGATAGGGGAAATTTGCTTAACATAATCACCTATGGGGAAAATTTGTACAACATAAAAATGGGATTACTCCATTTTCAATGCATTCCTATGGGAATTTGTATAAAGGAAAATTTGCTTAACATAATTTCATTTGGAACGAATTAATTCCTTTATACAAGGTACCACTGTAAATGTAAGCATATATTTCATGTACAGTACTTTTCCATGTATAAGACTATATTTTTGTATAAGATTGTTAGATTAAAAATTGAGGAGTGTCTTATACAGGGAAGTAAGCTGAGGGGGAACTCTGTGGTTGCAAAACTTTAATTTTGGGTTGGAAAACTGGTGTCTTATAGATGGAAATATGGTATTTTTATTATTTCTTGCAGTGAGCTCAGGTCATTGGCTTGTACATGACTGACTGTCCTATTCCACACTGTCCTCACAACAACTGGGTGAGGAAGGTCAGGGTGAAAGAATGTGGCCCAAGGTCATTCAGAGAGTTTTATGGCCGAGCCTTACTCTGAGTCATAGTCAAACACTTTTCCCATTATGCCACACAAGTTTTAATAACAGGTCAACAACTACTGCTTTGTGCACTGCAAGAAATGTGCTCTTGGAACAGGGTGTATGAATAGTTCATCATATCAGCTTGTTGAAGAGGAGTAGGCCAGGACATTTTCTATGGCTAGATGGGAGACCATTTGAAAACCCAATGTGTACCATGTTGAGTTTCTCAACTAAAAAAAAACAGGCTGTGATATTAATGCAATAAAATAATCCAAATTCTTAGAATAAAGCATAAATGGCACCCCAGGTTGGGAGGTGCCATGTTGATAGCCAGGAGTGCTTCAAACGGAAGCCCTTACCTCCTGCTGCTTGCCCTCTTTGTGAGCCAAGCAATATAGAACAGATGTTAGAAAACAGAGGAAGGTTAAAAATCTGACTGAAGGTACTGTCCATTTCATACGAACTGGGGAGTGAATCTCAACATGTGAGGAAAAAGTGAGGACACAGAGTCTGATCTGGGGATAAGTCAGTGGTATGCATGGACCTTTCATTTTGGAATGGGTCCAGTTCCGAAACGAATCACGGCAGCACAGCTATTTGGAATTTGGACACACGCTCCAAAATGAAATCACCTATTGACTTACCTTGGTTTACCTTGCATGTTTTACCTCTTCCTGGCACTGGCCAATCAGACAGGGAGGTGGGATGGTACATGTTTTTGCCATTGGTCAGTGCAAGGAAGAGGGAACAATGACTTGTCGGAGGCTACTTCCTGGTTGAAGTATCGCCCCATGCGAGGTAAGGTAAGGTAAGGTAAGGTAAGTCAATGGGTGATTTTGTTTCAGAAGGTAGGTCCAATTTCCGAACAGCAGCTGTGCTGCCGTGATTTGTTTCAGAACCGGACCCATTCCGAAACGAAAGGCCTATGCCTAGTCAGTGGATTGAAATAAAAACTAGACCACAGGTTGTGTGCGAAGGGCTGTGAAGAGCAGTGGACGGGGTTACAGAAGTGTGTAAGGTAAAGTGGGGGAGGGAAGGGAGACAAAGCAAAGAGAAACATGCATGTATTTTCACACACTCTAATGCCTCAGTTAGGAGGGCCCACACTTTTAAGGAGAGAAAAACGCTTTATCTTTGGACTCATTCTAGCTAAATAAGGTAACTCTTGAAATGGGCAAGAGATTATAACTCTATAGATGCTGCTGCAGATTTTAGGTTGCAGAGAAGGCTTCATCTTCTTTCCCATCTCAGTAATAGGTGTCTGAGGCAGTGGAAGAAGCTTTTTATCAACTAAAACTTCAGTGCCCTCTGGAGATTTTCAGTATTTTTTTAAAAAAAAATTAATTCTATTTTTGCTTCTAGCCAAAATACAGAATGCAGGATCTTTTACTGCTGTTAAATGAAGAAAGAAGGGTTGATTCTGCCATTCTGCATTTAGTAACATTTATTCAATGCTTTTATGTCTTAAGTGATGTTGTCAGTGTCCTAGTATACAGAGAATCAGATAACAGATTCTGTTCAGTAGGTCCTTTTAAGCAAGATATTTCCCTTGTTCCTACAACATCTTAACACTGAATATATGGGAAACAGTAAGAAGCCATTTAGGAGCTGGTCTCAAAAATTGTGTTGAAAGGTCGTTAGGGGAAAAATATTATTTCAAGGCTTGTTTGAAATTTTTATTATTAAAACAGATTTGTCAAGCTAAAAATATTCAGCCCAGTATGTGCAAGTGGGGATGGGGGGACATAGGCATTTGTATTACTTCACTGTATTTCTTTCTGTCTCAAGTTGTGTTTTTTGTCTTAGCCAGTGCAGTAAATGCAAAGGGAGAAGGCAGGCAGGGAAGGAAATCCCTTACCTTTTCTCTTTAAGACCCGCTGAGCATAGCATGGCAGCAGAAGCAAAGTGTTGCTAAGACCAACCACTTGTGCAATTTGTGAT
Organism: Phrynocephalus guinanensis; assembly: GCA_037367245.1. Lineage (NCBI taxonomy): Eukaryota > Metazoa > Chordata > Lepidosauria > Squamata > Agamidae > Phrynocephalus > Phrynocephalus guinanensis. The sequence continues at coordinate 95,495,653 of CM074732.1, forward strand.
ATAATTTGCTCCACAAATAATGCTCCTATCCATTCCCTCCCTTTGTCTGCTATGGCAGATCAATGGGTAGATCAAGACTCATTGTTTGCATCTTTCTGGAACAGCATTTCTGCATTGGCTTAAAGCTTTATAGGAGTTGAACGTAACATGCCAGGCTTTGTCAAAACAAAAGCAGTTGTGCTCCATCTCATCAACTACACTGCAATGGGGAAATGCTGGTTTTGAACACTCTGCAAGTCTTTGCGGAGGAGCCACTGAGGTAAATATTACAGTGTGATTGCATCCAGGCCGTTAGCTTTTAAGTGCTGGACAAGCAGCCTCTTTCACAGGGGCATCAATTTTTGTGCCTAGTCATTTCAGCTGGTTGCATCATGCAGGCAGGTTCTGAATGTCTTTAGAGTAACCATGGCAACTGAGGCCCATTTAAATTTGCTGAAGGAGAATGAATGCCTCCCACAGAACTCTAAATGTAACAGAGTCAGAAAAAGACATGCATCAGCCAAGTGCCTTGCTGAGGTAAAGAGCAGGGATTCTTGAATTTTCAGCAGCAGCAGGGCCTATTTATATCAGCTGAGGAACTCCCTAAATGTGATGACCAATTTTAGACTGGGTGCAAGTAGGCATAGCTTGCTGTTGAAGCTAGATCAGAGTTACATTGATGTATAAATAAGTTTTTACCTTTGGTATAGGTGGGTAATTACTAATCAGTAAACTCATTCCTGTTTCTATTTTAACATGGGTATTCCTATGAAGGAAGGTGCAGCATAGCACCAAGGACAGAACAGAGTTAAAAGCGGTTAAATGGCTTATTTAGCACAAAACCCTAGTCTGATACCTTGCACACACTTAGCATCTCTGGCCGTTGTCTGATCTCTTATTGAAAGTGATTCCACAACTTGCTTAGTAGCTTATTATTTCATCAGGATAAAGTGCTTTATGTGCTCTGGTACTCTAAGTGTAGCTAGTCGATTTGTAAAAGGGTAACAACACCCTTCTCTCGGATTTTCAGTGTAAACTGAAAACCGAAAACAAGAGGGCAAAGGATGTGGAGAGAAACGTTTGCATTTGGTAGGCAATTGTATTTATTTATTTATTTATTTATTTATTTATTTATTTATTTATTTATTTATTTATTTTTACCTCACTTTTCTCCTTGGAAAAGGACCCAAGGCAGCTTGCAATACTGAAGGACAATATGCAACCCAGAACAGTTAAGCCATATTTAAGTTTGAAAACAGTGAATTTGAAGAGGCATTTTACAATGTTAAAAGGTAGTATTAAAGCTAAAAACAGTACACACACAACTAAAGGGGGGGGGGAATCCATTATAAGAGATGGAAACTCATGTGGAAAACACAGGTATTATTATGAATTCATTCTAAGCAATAATGCATGGTAATCCATCTAAAAGTCACAAAATGGTAGTCAGTCATTTAGGGAAAGCCTGCCAGAAGTGAAAGGTCTTTGGGTCTTTGCCTGCTTCTGGAAAGATAGAAGAATAGCTACTGGAAAGATGGGTTGTTGGTATCAAAATAACGGGAAATAGGGTTATGTTAGGATGCAGTTCTGTTTCTGTCTCCATAGATATGGCCCTATTGGGTTCTGTGGAACCTATCCCTAGACCAGTGTGTGTAACATTCCAGGCTTAATCTAGTAGAATAGTGTATAATGATATTTCATGTTGTCAAGTTGATTTAAACCTATAGCAACACTTCTCAAGGTGTTCTAGATATATACAGGAATTGTGAGTTTTTTCATTGTTGAGTACACAGTTACAGTTCATCACTTCCTTCTTCTCAGGGCCCTCTGGGATCATGTAGCTTGCCATGCAGTGTGGCTCTTTTCTTACAGGGTGCAGTGAAGAACTGAATTCCCAATCAAGTGCTTTAACTGACTGAGCTGTCCAGCTAACAATCTAGTAGAATACCATGATGGAGGTGCAAGTGAGAAAAAGGGAGTTCTTGATTTTTCTTGAAAGGAGAATAATAATTCAGTGAGCCTTACAAGTGAGGTTTCCAGTTTAATTTAAAGTCTCTGATAATCCAAATAGATTTGGCTTGTTGCAGATCTTATCTGGAGTCTTCTTTAGTCTTCCTCCCATACAACCATTATCCTAGTTTTTAAAACGTTGTATGCATGCCCCTACCCTCCACCAAATCCCTTCAGAATTCAGTAAGGCTTATTCCTTAAGAAACATTCAGCAGAGTTGGCTTCATATTTGGTGACAGAAAAGGATATTGCAGCATTATTGTGTATTTTGGAGTATTCAAGATATTTAAAGACATTAAGAGTTTGATTATTAAACTCTGCTAATCCTAGTCAGTGTTCTTCATAATACTGCTCTTAATAGTTTTAAAGTCTTTAAAATGTGCAATAGTATACTAAAGCTGAACTATGTCAACTAATTAGTATTAAGCATGAATTCTGCTTGCATGGGCATGCCCTGTCATTTTGTAAGCTTATCAAAAGCTATAAAATTGCTATGTGTTCCAAAATGCATTGGATAAAGAAAAGGATTGAGAAAATTTTTACTCTGGAACCAAAAAGATGTTCGGGTCACCAATAGTTTTCAAAGAAGTTGTACCAGGCCTTACCTCCATGGAGTTCTAGGCAGCCAGCTAGCTCTTTAGTTCAGTTTGCTATCAAGAACTACTTTGAATGGCATTCTGGCAGCATTGCAGAACAGTCCTGCTTTGTTTATGCACTATAAAATGTAATAAGTATAGCAGTACAGGTTATTTTTGCTTACCACTGATCGATCCTTCACATACTCTATGGGGAAAGGGAGAAGGTTCCTGGCTTGTGCTCTGCTCCCAACTTGATTGTCCCTCTTAGTTCTACCTAAGACAGTGGTGTCCAAACTTTGGCCCTCCAGGTGTTTTGGACCACAACTCCCACAGTCCTTTGTCATTGGCAATACAGGTTTGGAATTCTGGGAGTTGTGGTCCAAAACATCTGGAGGGCCAAAGTTTGGACAGCCCTGACCTAAGACGTCTGCACATTTAGAATGTTCAGTGTATAAGAAGCCATTGATACACAAGGGTACACAGGCAGATTCTTTTTAGAGATTGTCAGAAACAGGCAGGTGGCAGGCACGATCCCATTCCCCACTTCACATGTAGAGAAAATGTGCGGAGCTTCCCTGAACAAGGTATTGTATGCATCATATCTTTAGCACCAAGGTAACAGGAGATGGTAAGGAAAAGAAGGCTTTCAACTAGTAGTTCTGAAGAACTTTGGCATACACATTGAGTCCATCTTGGCTTGAATGGCTCAGGGTTTCATAGCCACTACAGTAACCATGAATCTAATTCAGTATTTGTGACAAGAATATACTTTAGGCTGTTTTCCATGCTGTATGGGATCAAAGAATTGCCATTATCTGATCAAAGATGGATCAGTTTCTGATCAAGTTGACCTATTCACCTCTCTTAGCCTTTGCACAGGTGGCAGAACAATGTTAGTCTTTCAGTTCCAGTAGCTTGATAGGCTATGAGCATTTCTTCAAGTCCTTTAGTAGGAAGTGCCCTGCATGTTTAACTGGTGGTTCATCTGTAGTCCTTGGCCACACCTGGAATGGGGAGATGTCTGGGATTTTCATGCAACTGATCTTTCCTTGACCTAATCAAATAATTGTTTCCCTGTCTTGATATTCTGAGGAGATGAGGCCTCTGAAATGTGTATAACGCAATAAACTATAAGTGAATAGTGAGCACAATCAGACATATATGAGAAACCATCTTAGTACCAATATAAACAGTGATCAATGGATCAGACTTGATCAGATAATAATCCAATCCACTCGTGCTCTCTCCTTCTCTCTTTCTGTCTCTCTGCTCAGGGAATGAGGTTTGAATGCTTTACAGAACTGGGAAGTCAGACAGAAGATTTATTGTTGTCATCATTTTGCAGACAGAATTGCTTGCAGTAATATGATAAATTTGATAAATCCAACTAGGGTTCTATCTAATTATGCAGATTTTTTGTTTGACATCTCTTTGTGCAAGATTATTTGTGTACAAGTTGTTTGGATGTTTGACACCTACCACCTATTCTTTGGATCCATGTCCCTTCTGGGTATTAAAATCTGCCAAGCATGGTGTTACCATCTGGACCGCACAAGTGGTTAATATCTCTCTGAGGATGGGTTTGATTCCCGCTGTACTTAAAAATACGTGGGTTTAAAGCATATGTTTATTTTTCTTTCTGTGTTTTCTTAATGGATCTTGTGACTCTGGAAGTCGATCACTCAGCAGGTTACTTACTGGGTAAGGTGATACCATCTGAACTCCAGGTGGTTTTGGATAGTGTTGATTATTTGGATCTGGTTTCATTCTGGTTTTTGGCCAGTTTTAGTAACAGAAACAATTTTGGTTTTCCTGATGGATGACTGTGCCACATACTAGATGCAACTCTGCTATGTTATTTTTCTGAAGTATTCACTAGGTTTCAATGCCATTGACTGCCTGAGTGGCCAAGCCAAAGTAGACTTGGGGAAGATCATGTAATGGCTCCTGTACTTCCTTTTGGAGGAAAGTATTCAGATTTTGATTACGGTACTTACATTCTTTCTGAATGTTGATTCCTCGGGTTTTTTTTCTCACTGCTTCTTGCTCTCTAGATATCTAGAAGTCACTAGAAGAAGCAAATGATTTGGATTGAAGCATACAGTTATGTCTCTCATTTGCATCATAAGTTCCAAGGCGACTGCAGAAGTGTATGGAGTAGAAATGGAGATGAACCAGCAACATGGGCCAAAATTTAAATAGCCATCAGATTAAGTGACACATTTAAAAAAGGAAATATTCATCCTTTCTGGTTCTTCAGGTCCTCCAGGCCAGATGGATATGAAGGAAATAATATTTAATGAATCATCAATGCCCATTGATATTGCTGATTCATTTTTAATTAATTCCCATCTCTAGTCTGGAGGCAATTTTGAGATAGGTGTGGGGAGACACAAAACAGGGGCCTAATCCATATAAGGCAAGGGCACTGTAATTGAAAAAAGTCCGCTGGTCTAGAAAGACATGTAAAAGTAGAGTTATACTCCTCTGAAGGACCAAATGTACAGGTTGGGGATACTGGCAGTACCTATGAAAGTGCTTTTCATTAAGAAGAGTGTCTTTTATCAGTTTTGTCTCATTTGCCTATAGCATTCCTATCTGAGGAAAGGGAAATTGTTAAAATCATCAATACCACAGTTATATCCAGACTAGACTGCAGTCTTGTAATGCTTATGGAGCTTTCCTTTTTTGTCCTTTCTGTGGTTTCAGCTGCGTCAGACTGCAGCTATCCTGTTGCTTGTAAATGTTTTAATATTGATTTTATTCACCATTTCAATATACAGTGTACCCTAGTATAACAAACGGTCATAAAATCTGTACAACATAAAAATTCCAGAGATAGGGCAAATTTGCTTAACAGAATTGCATATGGGGCGAATCTGTACAACATAAAAATGGGATCAATCTGTTTTCAATGTATTCCTATGGGAAATTTGTATAAAGGAAATTTTGCTTAACATAATTTCATTTGGAATGTTAGGTAGACAATAGTATTCATAGCCTTAAGGTGAACAATGGATTAAGGTGCTGAAACCTATAAAGAATGGGTTCTTAGTAGTTCCTTTATACAAGGTACCACTGTACAGTAATTATTTTTAATATTGGTATACTTATTGGTTTTAGCTTTTAAATACTGTTTTTAATTATGTAAGCTGCCTTGGATCCTTTTAAGGAGAAAGGTTGGATAAAAATATTCATATGTATTTATGAATGATTGAATCTTAACATTGGCCATTTAAACCCTGCGTGCATGTTCTCTACTAAGTCTATTCACTACTGGTGGGTTCAAGAGACAATGGTTGTCAGTGTTTTTAAAACGTATCCTAAGAGGCACCCTGGTTCTCTACCTTACTACTTTTAAAGCAGCCATAAGGATCTGGATGTTTCTATTTTTCTATGAACAGATGCTGATCTATTTTAAAAACTGGGTTTTTGTTGATACTATTTTAAGAACTGTTTATCCTGATCCCTAAATTGATATTGTTTCAAAACTTGCTCCTGTAAGCCACCTTGAAAAGCCTTCAAAGGTGGTGCATTTGAAAATAAATAAATAAATAAATAAATGAAATGTACTGCTATTCTGGCTGACATCCAGAGTGTCCATTTACATGCAGTCAATGGAGTTTTGTGTGAGGCTCTTCAGTTTTTCATTATTGTCTCCTAGTGGTTGAGGCAAGATGCTACTTAATTTGTGATGAGAGCTTGCTTCATTAGCTCTGGGAGTTGTCATTCTAAATAAATAAATAAATAAATAAATAAATAAATAAATAAATAAATAAATAAATAAATTTAAAAAAAGATTTTCTGCTTTTGAGCATTTTTATATAACCCAGGCAAAGAAATCATGGATTTAAATCCAAGAAATTCAAGAATACATGTTGTCTGTAAAGATTCTCAGTCATCCAGGTGAGATTATCTGGAAGTTGAGTCATGGCTACTGGACTTCTTTTTCTTGAGAGATAGAAACATTTCGCTGCTCATCCAAACAGCTTCATGAGTCTGAATACAGCTAGTGCTAGACCTCCATCTTATAGTCAGCTTTGACCTCTTATCACCCGTGTCTGAGATAGGCTCTTAAGATGAACAATGGCCTGAATAGGCTTGTTAGGTAGACAATAGTATCCATAGGTGAAAAATGGATTAAGATGCTGAAACCTATAAAGAATGGCTTAGCTATGGCCTTGGTGGTGAAGACTTTTTTTTATTTCGTCTGGGTATTGTTGAAAACACACCCTGATAAGTAGCAGGTAGACTATGCCTCAGGCCACCACCTCTGTTGAGATAGGGGTTTCTAATGCTCAGGTGAATGGCTTCCCTGACTCCTCTCTCAAACCACTGGTCTTCTCTGTCTAATATGTGTACATCCTCATCTTTGAATGAATGCCCTTTGTCCTTCAAATGGAGGTGTACTGCTGATTCTGTTCCTGAGTGGTTACCCCTCCTATGTTGGACCATCCTTCTGTTTAATGGCTGTTTAGTTTCTTCACTCCTCACTGCATTGGCCTGCATATGCTATATTGCTCCTTTTTGTTTTGGTATCGGATCCTTTGGGTGGACAAGTCTCTGCCTTAGTTTGTTTGTGGGTTTGAAATAAACAGGGATGTGGTGTTTGCCAAAACTCCTTTTAAGCTTCTCAGACACTCCAGCCATTTAAGGAATGACCAGGTTCTTCCGTCGGGTCTGGGAGCCTTTTCACACGACCCCTAAGATCCGCTGGCCACTTAAATTCTGACCAGCAATCTTGGGGGTTTGTCGCTGTTCCTGTGTTCCCACCCCCTCCGCACTCCTGGCTGCTGGCTGCGTGAGGGGAGGGAGAAAAAAAGGAAGAAAAGAATGCCGCTCACCTCCGTTCTGCCCTCTCGCTCTGCTCCCGGCAGCATTCCAGTCTTAAAGGGGCGGGGGGCAAAAAAAAAAAACAGAAGCGAGGAGAGCCCGGCACTCACTACGTTACATCCGCATCAGGAATTTTTCACCCCCGGAGAGCAGGTACTTGAAAAGTGCGCTGGGACGCGCTTAGGTGGGCATGGTCGCACTTAATTTTTTGTAAACTCCGGAGCTGGTGGGGAAACAATTTTAAGCTCTGGATCTGGGAGCCGTTTGCTGTGGATTTTAGGGGTCATGTGAAAAGGCCCTGGGTCTCAGACTGATCCCTTGTTCTTCTGGGTAGGCACACTGCTTTGTTGAAGGACCACCACCAAGGCCATAGCTAATGACCCATTCTTTATAGGTTTCAGCACATCAGACCATTATTCACCTTAAGCCTATGGATACTATTGCCTACCTAACGAGCCTATTCAGGCCATTTTTCATCTTATGAGCCTATTTTAGACCAGGGTGACAAGAAGTCAAAGCAGACTATAAGATGGAGGACTCACACTAGCTGTATTCAGACTGATGAAGCTATTTGGATGAGCAGCGAAACGTTTCTATCTCTCAAGAAAAAGAAGTCCAGTAGCCATGACTCAACTTCCAGACAAAGGATACATGTTAGAGTAATAACCCCTTTGAGGTCATATAAATTCTGTAAGCTTTCAGCTCTTCAGCTCTTTTGGTCTGCCAAGGTGTTACCAAAACCATGTGTACAGTACTGATAAATCCTTGGGTCAAAGCCCCAGATCCAAGTCCAAGTTTTTGGTGCCACGTTCCAAGCCCCAAGCTCCAAATCTGAGCCTCTATTTTAAGAAAAGGTTTTTTCCCCCAGGAAAAAAAAGAGAGGGGTGGTGTGGGAGTGTCCCAAGTTTGGAGTTGAGTCTGAGTTATTGAAAAAGACCCCTGAGTCTCAAGTCTGAGTCTACTCACTAGTGCAACTTAAATTTGACTGGACAGTGGGATCCCATGACTCAGTTTCCCATCCCTGCCAAAAGCAGGTTGGATGAATGGAGTTTGGGCAGAACTACTGGCTTGATGCTGAAGTCATGAAGGCTGCATGGTCAGAGCCATGAAATGAAATGAGGACATAGGGCTTCCAGTCATTCAAAGTCCAGTATTAAGTTGTACCAGGTGATGGAATGTTTCAGGTTGCAGCTGGAACCGAGAAGAAGAAATACATCGAGTAGGATTCTGCTGAGGCACGCTTTCATATAGTGCAGCAAGCAGCCTGAGATTTTCAGTCTGTGAACAAGGAGATATCAAGCACCTCCTTCTGTGCAAGAAGCCTTGTTTCTTCAAAGAAGTGATTTTTGCTTGTCCGACAGTGGAACGGTGGATAATCAAGTAGAACCACAGTGAGCGTATTTCTCCATGGCTATTCATCAGAATTCTGCCCATAGCTGCTCAAAGGATTGGATCTTTTCCATTACTGTCAGTTGAGCTGACAGTGCTTAACTTCTGCCTGAATTTTGCTGCTTTGCTATCTCCAATTATCACAGTGTTTGTTACGATGGATTCCACCAGGAAGTAAGCCAAAGGGAAATTTAGCCCCTAGAATCCCACTTGGAGATTCATCAGCGTATTTGGTAGCTCAAAAGTGAATGAACATTTTTCGAAGGGCATGAGAAGAGAAAATTCCTGACTGCATCAGACCACACGCTCTTTCTTCTGTTTCCAACTGCATCCAGCCAAATCCTTTCAGAAACTCATAAGAGGGGCTTGAATGTGATGGGCCCCTCCTTTTCCTGTTGTCTCTCTAGTACCATCTGTTATTCAAACAGCACTTTCTTTCTGCATGGGCATTGCCACTGATAGATCTAGGGCAGTTAGATACAGGAGAATTATGACCTCGAGCAAAACCTAGAAACTCTTCATCGTAAATTCTTGAAAACCAATCTTAGAAAGTATGGCTGGGCACATGGGAATATTAATATAGAACATGCCACCGCAGTCTGTGATTAACGATATCCAGGATTTCATATCCAAAAAGAGTCTTTTGAAGTGCAGACAGCAGAGCTTAGCTTCTTGAGTACGGAGCATCACTAATGTCTGCACAGATTTTCTACATTGTGCTGAAAACGGGTGTGCTGCTTTGAACGCAGAAACTGTAATGCCAGATTTGCATTTTTTTTGTTCATTTCTAATCTGTGCGAGATGACGAAACACTCGCCAGGCATCACTCTCCCCTCCGCAGTGAACTACATAAAAGCTTTAGTGTCTATAGCCAAACCCTCCTAAATGTTTTTAAAATGCTTTGGCTTGTTTCGAATAAACAGATAGGAAAATTATTGGGGGTGGGATTGGGGTGGAGAGAGATGCTGGGGAGAAATAGAATCATATGGATGAAAAGAACTAAATGGCACTCCGGAGCTGTTTTCTGCCACCTGCAGTGCCCAGATGTCTAGCACTGCCGTGTGTGTCTAATTCTGCAGCCAGCTCCGGCAGCTTGGGAGTGTTGAGGATGCGGTCCAACACATGTGGAGAGTGCCAGCTCTGGAAAAAGCCGATTGAGACCAATCCCATTTATTCTCCTTTCATAACGAAATAAGACATCAAAACATGGGAAAAGCAAGAAGAAATATACCCAATGTGCAAGCCATAACTTTGTCCTGAAGAGCAAATTCCCCCAGATGTTTCAAACTTCATTGAACATTTGCAGTTCTAAATAGGGATTGTTGAAGAGAATTCAAGGTCTGTCACCTTTTGATTTTCTCACTCTTTGAATTTGGTCGGCTCAGCCCCTTACCCTGCCAGCTCTGCTTATTTCTTCCCAGGCGGGATGTTCTAGCTTTCCCTCCATAGTCCATCATGCTTCTTGGCTTATCAGCAACTGCCAGCTCCCCCTTTTCTATCTGCAGCTCATCACTGTGCATTCTGTCTCACTCTCCTCCCCTCCCCCCCCCCAGGATATTTCTACTTGTTCTAGTTGTTGATTTCAGAAGCATGATCTTTATTGATGGCTCCAGTGCCAAATTTCTACTGCAGTGGCATACTCATGATCTAGGGAGTGCTGGAGGGCATGAAGCTCCCTGACCTTGCACTAGTTGACAAGAAAACAGAAGTAAGGTGCTTGAAATTGGGCTTTTAGTTAGGGGGTGAAAGAGGGAATGCTGCTTGCTGCTGGAACTTCTGGGTCAAGCTATTCTCTGTTATTTTGGCTTCCTTTCTTTTGCTCTTGTTTTTCCTCTGTATTTTGCCTTGCCTGGCTTTATACAGTATTTCGTCCCTAATGAGATGTTTCAAATGAAAAATGTAGTGATCTTTAGATATTGGGAAGGCTCTACGCTAAGGCATATGGCTTGGATGCAAGGGTTCTGTATTTATTTTTGCTACTTCCCCAAGTCTGACTTGGAAAGATACATCTCTGAACCCCTACAGGGAATTGACAGCCAGTGTAGAGAATACGGAAGGAAGGAAACTAGTGTTTTTTGTTCAGTATAATGCCATGAAGCTCTGGATTCACAAAATGTCTACACTCAATTGTGTTTTATTACCTATTTTACACTATGGGTCCCTCTTCTGTGCATTGACTGCCAATGAATTAACTCATACAGTAGACAGCAAACTTCCTTCACATACTACACATTTCATCACTGAAATAGAGGTTCCATTCATGTTTCACCATGTGATTTTTGCCAATGATATACAACTGATTAACACTAAGGAGCTCTGGATCCACCCAATAACTGTTGAGATGGCTGCATTTGCCACTGCAGGGCTCTCACAGGTATCCCACCTTTGCCTAACCAGATGGTAGCAAATCATTCAAAGTGTGTACATCTGTTGTTTTCTTCTTATTGCTTTTTTAAAGGATGTTACCATCAATAGACACTTTGGAGAGGATGGGCCTCATAATGCTGTGACACATGACAAAACCTGCATTATAATAAAGCACCTTAAATACAACAGGACAATAGGTACTTAGACTATGCACAGTCTATTGGGAATAAGTTCCTCTGATCACAGTGAAGCTTCTTCTGAATTGAATTGAATTGAATTCCATTGCCAAGTATAAATATACATAAAATGGAATATAGATTGCAAGGCCTTAGGACTGGAACAACACTTTTAATTAAGCCAAAATTGAAAAATAGGGTAATGACTTTATAAGAGAAAAATCAGTCTCCCATCTCAAGTTTTTTATCTTACCATTGCCATATAGTTCTTCATGGCAAGCTAAGAGATATGTGTTGTTTTTTAAAAAATTAAAAGTACATTTGGCAGCGAGGATACATTTACCAACCCCACTTCCCCCAAAAGTGAATGTGAACTTCTAGCTACATGTTTCAGGTCTTCGGAGGGTGCATATAGTTTTATATAACAAGTTGCATATTCAAATCTTTCTAGTTATTCTTTTATAGCCTTTGTTTGATCTTCTCTTCAATATTGAAATAAGACTCAACTGCTTCACTTGGTTTCTTTGTGTGAAATTATTTGGGGTGGAGGAAGGCAGCCATCATGTTGCCCTGCAGCTTAGGCACCTCAATGTTTTTGACTAAGCCTGCTGGATCTGGAAGTGGATAATCTACACCAGTGGTTCTCAACCTGTAGGTCCCCAGATGTTCCTGGACTGCAACTCCCAGAAATGTTGGCCAGCTCAGCTAGTGATGAAGACTTCTGGAAGTTGCAGTCCAGGAACATCTGGGGACCCACAGGTTGAGAACCACTGATCTACACAAACAGTAGTGATGTTCTGTCTGTGTTGTGAAGGCACCATTTATGATAACTTTAGTCAACTGCCTTCTCATTTTTGTGTTGCTGTTGGAGATGTCCCCTTTCAGAGAGGCATGGAGCCCTGGATCTTTTTTTTTACTCCTTTTTTACTTTCTTTTTGTTGGCACCATCCAAACCATCATGCTTGGTGTCATGTAGATCTTCACTTAGTGGGCTGTTGTCTCGCCTATTACATTCCCTCCCCCATCTTGTTGCTGATGGCTCGCTCTCCATCCTTTAACCTCCCTGTTGTTGTTTTTGTTATCCCCCTTGATTATCTGTAGTAGATGGTAACACTTCTGGGAACCTATCTGTGTCTTGCATGGTACTCGGTGCCAAAGGTGAAATTGTTCGGAAGACAGATTTTGTGCTTGCTAACTCAGCAGAACAAATGGGAATACAGTAAAAGGGCTCTATAAGGAACAAAAGGATAAGGAGTTCTAGGGGTGGGGGTGGGGGGCACAATAGACTCGAAACTGCAGCTTTATAATCTGTGGTCGGAGTGATATTCATATAAGCTACTGCCTTCAATTATTCATTACGTTAAGAAGATTTACAATAACTGGAGAAAAGACAGGAGCCAGGATGGAGCATGTGGAACCGTTGTGAACTGCAGTGTACAGGAATTGAACTCCTTATGGGGACAATTATGCTTTCCTGCTTAATGGAGATCTTATCAAAAGTGCTGTGGCTGTGATCTGTGTATAACCCGTAGACGCCTGCACGTGTTTTTTTGCCCACTCCTACTTGTATAGAAGCCCTGTAATACGAGCAATAAAATAGAAAGTAGAACCAGACATTTCTTTGACATTGTTACATGTGCTGCTCTTGTATGCAAACAACCCAAAAGCACACAAGGGGACAAATAAATAGTATCACAAGTACCATGAAATGTATATGAATTAATGTGTGTTGTATTGATGCAGTTCTTTGGTGGGGAGCTCTTACTGTTATCCTGTTGAAGTACTAAGTCCAATCTCTATACTGTACTGTATTCAAATACTCCCTGCACTCTCTCTCTCTCTCTCTCTCTCTCTACACACACACACACACACACACACACACACACAGAGAGAGAGAGAGAGAGAGAGAGAGAGAGAGAGAGAGAGAGAGAGAGAGAGAGAGCAGCAGCAGCAGCAGCAGCAGCAGCAGCAGCAGCAGCAGCAGAGCAGCAGCTCTTGAAAGTAGAAAAAGGATGCCAGGCAATGTCTGAGAAAAGAAACAAAAAGGAAGGCTTCTCCTTCAAGTGAAAGTGGTACGGTAGGAAGGCTTTTGGACGACACAGCTGTGCCACAAGGGGGCTCAGGCAGCTGGCAGAGAATAACTGATCCTGAGTATCAGCACAATGATTCTGGGCTCTCATGATTAAGCTACAAAATCGATCATAGAATAATGGAGTTGGCAAGACATTTTTTGTCTGCTCGTATACAGTATGTAGACTTTTTAGCCCCTGTATCCCTTACATTTCAACCTGACCACAAAAAAGTATTAGTATGTTTCCTACTGTAGGAAGGAAAGTACAAAACACAATCTTTTTTCAAACCAGCAGTCTTTTGGTACAGTTGCCAACTTGCTTCTGTTTAAATACAAAAAAGCTCAAAAGAGGTCTGCTTAACAGTGTATAAGCACTGTATATTCAGATTTCTTGCTGACTTACTAGATTTCTAGGTGACTTACAGGGGCTTAGTTGTAGTTTTGTTTACTCTGTCTTCAAACAATAGCAAAGTGAACTGCCTACCATAGACGATTGTGAATGTGGAGGATTTCCATAGAATCTCCATGTGCTAATTTATAGTGGTAGACTTAACTTTATAATTAGTTGATATGTACAAATTTGTGGCCGTTTGGACTACAGTTTGCAGAATTACATGGAGAATGATGTAAGGTGTAGTTCCCCCCCTAAAAAAATTACAAATTACTCTAATAATAATAATAATTTTAAAATAGAAGTGCATTTCATCCAGCACACTTTTAAAGATGCTCCTAACTGTTCAAGGGAGAAATCAAACCCTTGTTTACATCTGTATGTTTTTCCCTTTTAAAACATACTTGTATAAGATAGCCTTTCATATGAGGAATAAGCTTTAGCAGAAGATTGTGCTCTGACATCCTTTCACCTTAACAACAGCCCTGTATAATGCAGAACCTGTGGAAATACCGATACTTTGATGAGTTAGAACACAGGTGTAAAACATCGTAGCGAAATGACTGAATGCAAATGTACCATACACCCAAGAGCCAATGAATATTTAATATGAAACTAGTATTTCATTCCACATTTTATCCTGTTGCCGTGTGTCTGAAGAAGTGGACTTGATCCACAAAAGCTTACATTAAAATGCAGTAGTCTTGAAGGTACCACATGCTTTTTGAGTTTTGTCTTTTGTCTTGTTTTCTTTCTTTGGAGTTTGCCTGGTATGCTTGCACAAACTAAGAGGACAATCTTTCCCCAAACTGCTTACCTCTGGTACTCAGAACTTTGGATAGGAAATGAATTCAAATTATTTATTATATTTGCATCTACCGAATCTGTTGACCTTGCGTCCCGAGTAAAATCTAAATTAACCTTGCTAGCCTGAGATTTTCCTATCCTTTTGGTGAGGAGACCCAACATATTTCACTAGTTTTTAATGTGTTAAAATGTATTGTGTTAAATTTCTGTTGATTTGTTTTCTAATCTTATTTTTTAATCTTAGAATCAGTACAGAGCTGGAGGAAACCCATTTAGGATGGATGTATTTCTAGGCAGTTCCTTTTGCATGCTGTGGAAAATTATGTGAATCACTTGATGTGTTGGTAAAAGATTAAGCAAGTGCTCTATGTCTCTGCTGCTTTTCCATTATGAGATTCTGAAACTGGCTTTTTTTCTCAGATACTTTTGTATGTAATATATTTGAGTGTTAAGGCCTAAATGATATTTAAGGCCATCATAGAGTTTAAGAAGTTTTAGACTCTAATGTTGAATACATTTTGCTGAGAATAAGCCTCACTGAATTCTGTGGGGCTTATTTCTGAGTGAAGATTTATGGGGTTGCATCATTAATCTAATAAAGTTAATTCAGTCACATAGGATGCAATACGCTCTATCGTCTGTTTCCCATTGTTGTACATAAGAAAACTCCTGAATTGTGTTGCTCTCTGTATCTCATATGTTGCTGTCTGTTTTTTGTCAGTCTTAAAATACTTAGTGTCATTTTGCACCCATCCACTCTTCAGTATTATTTATTTCAGAAATAAATTCCCCACTACCCCTTCTAAATAAGGAGTAGCTCAGAGAGGCTCACACATTGTATACAGTATACAAACAATAGCCAATGATTCAAACATATTTATAAACTCTCAGCAGCAGAAAACACTCAAACAAAAAAACCAGTGGCCTAAATCCAATTTTCAGTCCTAACTTGAATAGTCTTGTTGAATCAGGGAAGGTGTAGATATGCTGACTAAATTCCTATTGATTTCATGGATCTACTCTACTTGATGCTGGTAATTGACTTGAGACCAGTCTATGGAATTAAGCAGTCATGGTGACAACAAGGGAGGCAGGTTCTGAAGTGTATGCCCATGTGTGTGCATGTCTGCATCTGTGCATATGCATGTAAAATTATCTTCCTATGGCATTGGATACATTACCAATTAAAAAAATTCTTAAGAATTGTCAATGCTTGTCTGATGCAACAAAAATGGCAAGCAGTCTTTTGGCATCTTAAAGAGGATCACATTTATTTTAATCTGTTCGTTAACTCAAGTCCACATCTGTTTTTACAATGAAGATGAGTGTTAATATCATTTCATTGGACGGATTACTGTTTTAAATATTTAAAAACCTAGGGTGGGATTACATGTTTTGTGTGAAATAAGACGCGGATTGGAAAAATAATGAATTCCTATCATTGCTGTTGACTTCTTTTCTAGTAGCCATACTACTACTCAGGTATCAGTACTGTACAGTGAAGCCCTTCATTCTTGAAGAAGCAGTCATTTTTCTACCAAGGAACATCTAGATCAGTGGTTCTCAACCTGTGGGTCCCCAGATATTCCTGGACTGCAACTCACAGAAGTCTTCACCACTAGCTGAGCTGGACAGGATTTCTGGAAGTTGCAGTCCAGGAACATCTGGGGACCCACAGTTTGAGAACCACTGATCTAGAGATTGTCTGTAAAATTAACTGGTAAGGTCCCTTTCTGCAGACAGTGCATCATTATAAACTTTTGTCTATTCTGTTTCTGTAAAAGTTTGTAACCTCTGTGATTTCCTTCCCTGAGTTAAAAAAACAACACTGACAAGTGGGAGCGGGCAGAGCAATGAATTATCCAAAACCTGAATGGGTAGACTAGCACCTATACATCTTGCCTCGTACCTTAGGTTCTATGAAGGCTAGAAACATGTTTTGTTCATTTTCTTTTTTTTTTTTATTTTAAAGAAAGGTAGAAGTCCAAGACAGTAAGAGAGACAAATATACAGCAAGGTACCAGACAATCAAATTCATACCCAGCCATCGTCCAACTTGTTCTATTGTAAATGGTTTAAGTGAGTTGATGCTCTTGGCTGTTGTGTCACATACACATCGGAACATGAGTTGCTTGGAAAGAGTTTTCACATTAAAACGAATACAGTGGCATCTTATTCACTGTTGTTAAGGAACATGAAGAGGACATTGCAGCAAAGGGGTCGGATATGAAGTGTGGTTCATTGATTTTTGTTTGAGAGTCTACAGCTGAGCAAAGAAATATCCCCGAGATTCTGAATCAAACAGTATTCCGTGGTGTAGTTGTTTCAGGAACTCCTTTCTTGTTAGCAAATGGCCAGGTGCATGTGACCAAGTCTGCTCTTGTAATTCTACTCTGCCTTTAGCATAATTCACTGTCTTAATCCCCAGTTTGTGACATTGCCAATCATTCCCCACAGCAACGGACACTGATGTCGCAATCCAGGGGATTATTACCTCTAAGCAGAAATCTGGAGAATAGTGAGGAAGATGAGGGAGGGATTTTTCGTTACCACATAAGTATGAGATTTTAATTGGTTTACTGGCTGAGGAAGAAGATAAACTCCTGTTCATAAAGCATTTTTTGCCTGTTCTCTAAACATTACATGTCTCTTCATTTCTGCCCCACTGCCTGTCTTTTCATTAACTGTGAGCAGCCTGACTTGTAGGAAGCCTGGGAAGCCATTGATTCTTAACTTTGAACAAATCAAAGCTTTGTGAAAAATTAGTCTGATGAGTCTTTGGTGTGACAGGGGCAGCCACACGTGTTCTCACCTTGGGAATCTCAAGGATCGTACCCATTGCAATGCTCTGTACGTAGACCCTTGGAGGCAGTTTTAGAAGCTGCAGCAAGTGCAAAATGTAGTAGCCAGGTTGGCCACTGATATGTTTTTTGGCTGTATTCCACCCATCCTGACTCATCTGCACACTGACTGCCAGCATGCTTCAGGGCCAAATTCAAGGTACTGATGTTAACTTATAAAGCTCTTTATGGCTTAGGTTCTTGCTACTTACTGGTCAGAGCACCTCTCACTCAGGCCATCCTCCCATCCCACTTGCACTGAGAGAAGCCTGGAAGTCATTGACTAGAAGCCAGGCCTTATTGGTAGTTGCTACCCTGCTCTGGAGCTCATCCCCCGTGGAAGTGCGATCGGCCTGCACCCTCCTGAGCCTCTGAAAGCTAGTCAAAACCTGGCTTTTCACCCAGGCCTTTAAAAACTCCAACCCCTTTGTTATATTGATTTTGTGGTTTATGCCACCCATCATTTGCCCAAGTGGTTTTTGTTTTTTATCATTTTTATAAATTATGTATATTTTTGTTAATTTCTAAAAGTCACTCAGAGTAGTGGCTTGTCCAATAAATGGATGGGGGTATATGTTTAAACAAACTAACAAACAAATTAAAAAAATAAACACTATTCACTGAAACTTCCAATCTCTGTTGTTGTTGTTGTTGTTGTTGTTGTTGTTGTTGTTGTTGTTGTTGTTGTTGGTGGTGGTGGTGGTGGTGGTGGTGGTGGTGACCGACTCTTCATGGTCCCATATCCATGGATTTTTCATGGCAGGAATAGTGGAATGGCTTGCCATTTCCTACTCCAGGCGCCTACAGCACCTGGTATTCCATGATGGTTGCTCATCCAAGTAGCCCCACATAAATTAATTACCAGAATTAAATGTATGGCAATGCAAAAATACCAGTAACTAGGTCTCTATCATATACTTATATGCATGAAAGTCAAAACTGATAATCTGCATGGCCCCAATCACTATGAGGGTGTCAGGGATGAGTGAAAGAAGTGTGTGTTTGTGATGGAGTGCCAGTTTCTGCCAGAGGAGACAGGCTGATGCCTTTGCTAGTGAATGCTTAAGACAATTTCAGATAAATCTGGACTGATCTGTTGGTACTGCAACACATAGAACATAATTTGCTCTTTCAGAAATGGATGGTATCTGTTGTTGCTGCTGCTGTTGTTAAAATGAGATTCGAAACAGGGAAAATCCCATCCTGTTGTTGAAGCTTTTTGGTGTCCTATGAATTATATTATTTCTAGTGTATGGATAAATGATTAGCTTGCTTTAAGTACTTTCTTGTTCTTTATTTACGATAGTTAGAGAAAAGTGACAGTGGATCTACATGTTTATCAGTTTATTCTTTTTATTGGGGTTATGTGACAATTACCATATTATGTAATGTGTCTCTGCTTTGCAGCCAAAACAACCTTCATTTGATTAAAAAGTAGGGGCAGGGGGGCAGAACAGAGGCTTGCAGCAGCAATAGCAGCAGCAACGGGCAAGTTATTTTTCCAAAGCCAACTATAGTGTAGCATTTGAGGAATTCTTTCCTCAGAAAGGGCCTGCCTTGCACCAACTATCTTTTTTATAAGCTGTTTTTAATATATCCCCTGGATATTTCAGGTTTTTTTAAACATGCCTTATAAATATCAAAATGTTTTTATTGTTTTTGGAGCCCATCCAAGTATAGTGGCATATAAATCGTTTAAATTATATAGATAATATAAATCTCCATTTTATCTTCACCTGCCTTTGTGTTCCATTGCTACCACAGTTGTAGAGAAGTTCTAGCAAAAGCAATAAACATGAAGTCTTTAATATTTTAATAGCTGCAATTCTGAGAACACACTAACAGTTAGCCTTTAAGGGGTCAAATGTTTTGTATCTTTTGTGTCTGTTCCCCCCTCCCTTCTGATATGAAAATACATACATAATTATCTTAAACATGCAGGAGAGCTGGGAATAAATGATGGTAGTTCCTTGTAACAATGAAGTGTAAGTAGTCATAGCCAAAGCTACTCAGAAGTAAAAATGACTGAGTTCAGTGTTGTCTATTAGAGATGGGCACAACTCCAAAATGGCATTTCATTTCATTTTTCATTTATTTTCCCCGTTTTGTCTTGTTTATTCATATTTCATTTTGTTTCATTTTTCTTTATTCTTTTTTTTTTACACTGTTGGGGCCTGGCCGGCTGGTCGGCATGGTTTTTTTCTCCCACTGACTAGCTGGTGCGCAGGAAGCCCCAGGTAGACTGATCGGCAGGGTTTTTTAAAATTTATTTTTCTCCCGCCAATCAGCTGGCACGCGGGAGGCCAGTCAGCGATGTTTTAAAAATGTTTTTCTCCCATTGACCAGCTGGTGTGCAGAAAGCCCCAGGGAGGCCGGTTGGTGTTTCTTTTTTCCTCTCACCAACCAGCTGGCGTGCAAAAAAAAATTTCTCCTGCTGACCAGATGGAGTGCAGGAGGCAGGTCAGGTTTTTAAAAAAATGTATTTTATTTCTCCTGCCAACCAGCTGGCATGCGGGAGGTCGGTCGGGGTGTGTGGTTTTTTCCTCCGGCTGACCAGTTGGCCCGCAGGGAGGCCAGTTGGTGTTTTTTAAAACTAGTGCCAACCAGCTGGCTCATGGGACCCTGTTGGTTGGCACATTTTTTGCTGCCCCAATTGCCGATCAGCTGGCACGTGGGGCTTGGGGTGGCGAAAATAACAAGTTTACAAATCCACTGATTTCTCCAACCCGATCGGGCATGCTGGGGGAGAAACCGCGGGCTTTTCCCCACAGGAATCCATTGCTTCGATGCATTTTTGTGGGAAAACGAGAAGAGGAAAGGAATGGAATTAAAATTTCTGTTTCATTTTGTTTCATTTTTCTTTGATGGGTCATTTCATTTTTCATTTTGTTAGGGAACAAAATGAAAAATGAAACAAAAAATTCCATCTCTATTGCCTATTCCTCAGTTAGTGCTAATAAGACTGTGGCTTCAATCATGCTGGTCTAGTAATGTGCCTTTCCTCCATTCAAGATGTCCCATATATCTATGAGTATGTATTTGCCAGGGAAATATTGATATGTGCTCGTTGAAGCTGCTGTCAGTGATTCCTATGCTTTTGGTTTCTGAACAATATCTTTTATTATGGCAGCTGGCAGCCATGTTGGTGATTGCCTACTTCACCGTTTGAAGTTTATTCATGGTGCATGAGGTCAAGGCTGGTAGAAACTCTTTCTTTAGAAGAAACAAATGCAATGAATAATACTGTCCATGGTGATTAATGTCTTTTCCTGTCCATTGGCTCTGAACTTTGGATACTCAGCCCAGGATCTTGTTTTGGTGACATGATTTGAGCAACAATCGTAGAAGAAGCAGTGTAACTTTTAAGGAGCTTGTTCAAGGACTAGAGATGGGCACAACATGAAAAATGGCACGCTGTTTTGTCGGTTTTTAAGGTTACGAAACATTTCAAAATGAAATGAAACAGCAGACAGTGTTTTGTCAAGAAACGAAACAAAACACCATTTTTTGTTTCGGAAATGAAATGATTCATCCTAGTGGCAAGAGGTCTCTTGATCCAGCCATCTTGAGAACAGGAAGTTTATTTTTAAACTGAATGTTTTCCTTCCTTCCCTCTCTGTGCCTCAGCTGTTGATAGCTAACTTGCTTATCTCCAGTCTTGATCTGCATTGCAGCTAGCTAGGAGCTGAGCAATGCTGCCTGTCTCTGGGTTGCAGACTTGACAGTTTTAGGACCATGGGGCTGACTGGATCACATTTCCCTTCCTTTTCCTTCCCTGTGCCTGTGTCTGCAAGTTGATTTTAACTGATTGCTTTCCTTTTTTGTTTAGGTAGAATGTTATTTTTAATGTTTTTCCCTCCTTTCCTCACCACGCCAATCAGCTGTTGAACTTATCTCTCAGATCTTGATCTGAGGTGCAGCTAGCCATTAGGTTTCCTGCTTGTTTACAGAAAGTTATTTGTTTGAAAGCAAATTGATTGGAAGGCTTAAGGGGGGTGTCTTTGATTTAAATCTATTTAAACTCAGGCAGTGGGCTCCCTGTCAAATAAAAAGGAAAGCTCCCAATTATTTATAGCCTTATGAATAATTTCATTTCATTTTGTTTCGTGACAAAAATTATTTTTTAAAAATTGTTATTAACAAACTGAAATGAAATGAAGACTGAAACGAAATGAAACAAAATGAGACACTAAATGTCCATTTTGTGCCCATCTCTGTCAAGGACATATTCAGGATCTACTTGTGCAAGTGCAACATGGTATTTTTAATTGGTGATCTGAGCATTTTAAATCTGGATAAGTGTAATGGTACCACTTGTACAAGTGCTATATCCTGTTTTACTGCATTGGCAGCCCAATACTCATTGCTGGCACTGGACAGGATTAAAACCTCACTCTTTCCCCAGTGTCCCCCCCCCTCTTCCTACCAGTGAGTGTTACTGACACATAGGTTCTTCTTCCAGGGGTTATGCATTATTGTGCTGGCAGCTTTGTTGCTGTATATATCAGTAGGAAGTAGGTTCAGGAACAAAAGCTCAGCAAAGGATGAGTGGATCCTCTGCTTGGCTGCCATCTCTCAATTCCACCTGGCCGCAAGGGTATCTGCAGAAATTGTGTCTCTGTTTATAGCATATCTGTTAATGATACCTATAGATTGTTGACCTGACCATAGTTTGTACACTACAGTAATATCTTGGTTTAAGAGTACAGTAATTTGATTTAAGAGCATTTTGCAAGACAAGCAAACATTTCTTCTCAGTTTTGCCTTGATCAAGAAGCAGTGTCTTGCAATACAAGTAACTGGAGCAGGTCACATGATCACATGAGCCAATGGTGGCGCACTTGCTCTCCCTCGCCCTGCTGGATTGTGGGTGATTGTCTGGAACAGTCTGTCTCAAGCAGCCTCCAAAATAGGGGGAGGAGAGAGGAACTGAGATTTCCATTGCACCAGCAAGGAACATTTTCAAATAAGAGTGCAAGTTAGGAGTTCATTTTATTTTTCTTTATATTTTTCTTTAATTTGTTTTCAATATCCTTTCTTATTTTTTCAAACCCTTTATATTCGTGGGGCAGCTAGTCAAGTGTGCATATGGCTACAACTTGTATTTTATAATTGTCACATTAAAAACACAAAGTCCAGTTGTTAGTCCTAAGCAGAGCAGATTCTGCAGCCAGGTACCTTAACCATGGTGTGGACATGGATTTCTAGCCAACTTCTTTTGTGAGTTTTGGCATTTTGTGTGTACAGTATGTGGTCTGTGCGATTCCACAATGAATCATCTGAGTTTCCATTATCTCTTATGGGGAAATTTGCTTTGATATACAGTATATAACAGAAGTGAGTACACCTCCTCACATTTCTTCTTCTTTCTTCTTTCTTCTTTCTTCTTTCTTCTTCTTCTTCTTCTTCTTCTTCTTCTTCTTCTTCTTCTTCTTCTTCTTCTTCTTCTTCTACTGCCATGCCCTTGTAGAACGTTGGCAATCAGTAGCCTGAACTGGTTTCTGTCTAAGGCTATTCTAAACAGAGCAGTTGTGCTCACTGCGGACCTCTCATTTCTTAAATATTTTAGTATATCTTGTCATGTGACAACACTGAAGAAATGACACTTGGCTACAATGTAAAGCAGTGAGTATACAGCTTTTTAACAGTGTAAATGTGCTGTCCCCTCAAAATAATGCAACACACAGCCATTAATGCCTAACAAACTAAAAATTGACAACATAGTGTCAATGTAATCACAAAATATATAAACACAATGTATATGTGATCATGTATGGTAGATTCGTATAAAGGTCACATAATAGGTAGTCCATCATTCAGGGAAAGCTTGCTTGAAGAGAAAGGTCTTTGCCTGTTTCCAGAAAGACAACAGAGATGAGGCAGTCCTGGCCTCTAGAGGGAGGGAGTTCCAGAGCCTGGATGCAGCTGCCGAGAAGACCGAGAAGAGTCACATATACCTGCTGATAAAGCCACATTTTCCCTTCTTGACTAGGTACCAAAAATATTGAGGGGGCTTATGTGGTGAGGAATAGGGTAGTGGTGCTATTTTTATCTGTGGCCAGCATCCAACTTTGCACTTTAATGACTGACACTTAAAGAATGAGTGTTTTCTTCCCTCCTTGTTCTAATGCAACCTTCAGTAGTGCCAAAAACTGTCAGAGGGTTGTAAGAGTAGATGGAATAGCTATAGGAGAAGAGGTGATTTCTGATTCTCTTGGAAACTGGCATTGAATTATGCTGTAAACATAGACTTTTAAGCAAGGCAGGCACTTTCAGTGCCGCGGAGGGGGATTCTCTGTCTGTGTGGGTATATATACAAAACTGATAATTGCACTCCATCAGATCAATACTGAGAGGAGCTTTCCTGCCATTTCCATGCTGCTAGATGCCTAGGATCAGTATTTTCAAATACTTTTAAATTACAAATGATTTTTTCCTATGGGCACCCCTCTGAAGTTGAATAACTTGGCCCACTGAACCCAAAATACAGTATCTCCAAATTTAGAGTGTTTAAAGGGGGTACCCATGAAATTTGGTGCTTCTAGGACCCAGGGGATCCATTTTATAGAGTAACAATCGGTTTGTTACTGACTCATTTTGTACGATATAAAAAAATCATTTCTAACTAAATGAAATGAGTCATGGGGGGGGGACAAAATGAAACTGAACGAATCTTAATTTTTCCATTTCATGCCCATCCCTAATCCTGACCCTTCTCTCTATGACAGTCTTTCAAGTACTGTATTTGAAAAGTGCTATCATATTTCCTCTCAGTCTTTTCTCAATGCTAAGCATGCCCAGTTTTCAGTCTCCTAGAGCCTAGTTTTCAGTCTCCTATTGCCCGCCTCTGAACTTGTTCCAATCTGTTTGCATCCTTATTAAACTGTGGTATCCTGAGATGAACACAGTACTCAAAACGAGGCCTAACCAGTACTGAATAGAGGCAGACTAGTGCTTGGCACGATTTAAAAACTCTGTTTCTGTTAATGTAACCTAATTAAACACTTGCTTTTTTTTACAGTCACATCACACTTTTGGCTTCTGTTAAGCTTGTGATCTATAACTTTGCCAAGTACTTTCTTGCATGTAGTATTATCTAGCCAAATACCACCCCATCTTGTCACTATGCATTTAGTCCACCACCACCCCAGATGTACAAGTTTGCACTTACCCCAGGGTTAATTTCCTTCTGTAATTTTCAGCCCAATGTTTGAGTTTGGAATGTAGTTTCCAAACTATCAGAACAACTGATAGTTGTTTTCTCGAGCCCACACTGAGTTAGCTTGCAAATCTAGATATGATGGGTCACTTTGTTAGAAGTGTTGCAGAAATCCAGATATATTACATCTACAGCATTCCCACTGCCTACCAGGGAGGTTACCTGATTAAACAATGAGATAAGATTAGTCTGGTAGGATTTGTTATTGAAAAATCCAGGTTAGTTTCTAGTTGTTATTGCATTGTTTTCATGGTACTTCCAGACTGACTGCTTCATAATCTTCTCCAGAATGTTCCCAGAAATTGATGTCAATCTGTTTTTCCCAAGTTCCTCCTTTTTGTCCTTTTTGAAGATAGGGACATCATTGTCCTTTAGTCATCCAGTGCTTCAACCATCTTCCATGATTTAAAAAAAATACATTGGTTCTGAAAGTTCTCTTGGACGCAGTTCATTGGCTCCTGGATTGAGAAGTTTTTCATGATAACGAACCAAGTTAACCGAAGAACTCAAGTAAGCCCTTATGTGGATGGTCTAATTTCTACTCAAATGTGGCTTGAATCTATTCTCATCAAATGATGATCTGCACAACATCCCTAAACTAGCTCGTATTAAGCTACTGGTAAAAAGGGGAATGGGATATCTACTGGGAGACTTTGAGTACTGATACTAACCAGGTTTAATTACAGAAGACTAATTATCAGACCTAAATTCTTGTGTATTCCTTGTTCTGTGTATGCCACTGAAACAGTTCAGTGAACTGTATGATTGCTTCTCTCCAGAGCTTGAATACAGATTTGCAGAAAGTGGTGCGTCTAGCTAGAGAAGCTGTATGAAAAAGTTAACCCACAGGTTATTTTTCCTACCCCCTTTATAAAGAAATTTCAATATACTTTTTAAGGAGGATCTTTAAAAAAAAGCTTGATGTAAAGGGTCATTTTCCTTGCATGCATAATTAATGAAAAGATTACTGGTTTTTATTTCAGTCTCCCTTTTCTTCAAAACTGTCTGGATTGTGAAACAGCAGAGGCGTTATGCTGTTGTGGATCAGGTGTCAAAATAGGACTCAGAAGACCTGAGCTCAAATCGCTGTTCTATCATGGAAACATGCTGGGGGGGGGGGTTGGCGGCAGTGGTAAGACATTCCTAGAAATCTCACTTAACTTGAACATTCTGTTAAGGTTGTCATAAATTAAAAGCAACCTGATGCCACAACAACACACAGTGTCCCCCAAAGAGTGTCCTCCAAACAGACTGTAGGGGGAAAGGGCAGTGGAAGGATGTTGTTTTCGGAACAGTGAATATGGATGGAGATTTGCAGATTATATAGGCCTTCTGTCTATCCTCATGTTGATTTGATAAGTGTGGCACACTCCAAGAACTGGTGTATACTCAGGTCTCTGGCTGCCCTGTTTGTGCCTCTTTTTAGGAAATGAGGTCATTCTCCTTGCTTCCTATTTTGCACGCAAATATCAAAGACTGTGTGTAAATCCCACGAAGATCCGAATCTAGTGAAATCTATCCTAATATATTGAAACACGGAGACACTCCTCCTTCTAGGAAAGGAGGGGCATGGCACAATCATGAAGAATATAATTCAGCAAAGGTTTGGGTTTTTTTTATTGCCTTGTTTTCAACTGGGAAAAAATGTGCACACTCCTTTGTGTAATGTATTTGTTGTGTCTCTCTGTGCTCTGTATGCATGAGGTTGACGTTCTACAGGCTGAGGATTAGTGGGTTTAACAAACATGTTCTCTCTCGAGCTCTGTTATCTTACACAGACAGCTTGCTATCTGCTTTGTGTGGCTGCATGAAATTTGTCCTTTGCAGCAATGCAACCACATTAAAAAAATGGAGTGAAGTAAAGGAGAGGATGCTCACGTCGCAATGAGGGAAGAGAAACAGGCCTGCATAAAAGTTGTGGAGAGGGAGTGGATACTGTCTCATATAGATAATCCACTCAAATTACTGATGGTCACGTTGCCCCATTTGGCTGTCCCTTTTTTACCCACAGAGCTCCAGGGGCAGGACTGGATAAATCGGCAGTGCCGTTTGCCAATGAATGAATCCAAAATACGTCTTTGCCTCTAACCTCCTGAAAAGCATTTTCATTTAAATTGTTTTCCTGGGCACACAAACCTGCTTTGACTTTCTCAATCTGTCAGTGCTGAAC
The DNA here is from genome assembly GCA_037367245.1 of Phrynocephalus guinanensis. Classification (NCBI taxonomy): domain Eukaryota; kingdom Metazoa; phylum Chordata; class Lepidosauria; order Squamata; family Agamidae; genus Phrynocephalus; species Phrynocephalus guinanensis. The sequence continues at coordinate 95,522,483 of CM074732.1, forward strand.
AGGTTGAAAATGGAAACGAGCTAAAAGCTCTGGCGCTCCCCCCGCCCCGCTGTCTTCTTTTCCCTTTCCCTGAAAAATCCACTGATGCAGGGTGAAATTAAAGGCTATAAATAGTGCCTGTCCCTTCAGCTTCATCGTGCAAGCCTCGGCTGTGTGCTAGGATTAGAAGACGACAGAATGGATTTCTGCGTGGCGTCAACAAGAGCCAAGGATTATGCCCACTGTGCACATTGTATTGTTCGTTTCTCACAGGCTCTTGCAGGGAAATTAAATCCTTTCTGATGCCAAAGTTGCAAGCGGCGGAGGCATCGTCGAACAGGGCACGTGCATTGCAAAGCAGTTTTGCACAGTGACACTTTGCATCTCATGCCACAGTCATGGTGCTCAAACCCCAGCCCTAGTTTCCCTTTCATGCAGCCAGATAAGCGCTACAGCCTGGATCATGAGAGAGTTCTGGGCTTCCCTTGCTCTAAGCCATGGCTGGTCTCATCAACAGTGTTCATTGCTGCAGAAACCCTTTGAAGTTGTCACAGTCACCGGGTGGCCGCCCCGGAGGGAAAACAGTGCTTTTCCTCCCTTAGTAATTGTTTGTCTAATAATGATCATGAACACTGGTGCTGACTGCAGATTGTATTCGCTGCAGAGAGATCTCACGATCTCGGGGATTCTGTTGGAGAGCAGTCTTAGGCCATCCTAAGAGAATGTTCAAGGTTACTGTGACTTTACCTGTTAGAATTTGTTTGCAGGTGTGTGTGTGTGTGTGTGTGTGTGTGTGTGTGTGTGTGTGTGTGTGTGTGTGTGTGTGTGTGTGTGTGTGTGAGAATGTCAGTGTCAGTGTCAGTGTGTGTGCATGCCTGCTTCTTAACTCGCTATCTCCATAGCAGCAGCTGCACCTGCTCCAACCTTAAGTGTAACTCCCAAAGTGACTTGAGAACTAGGATCAATGTGTTTGTCTGTTTTCCCTTGCTGTGTTGGAACATTATCTTGTGGAAGTATCAGGTTTTGACAGACAATTTATGAAATTACCCTTATATATTTGGTATTTTTACAAAGGAACCGGAAAACTAAGCCCCACCCCACCCCCTCCATGTAATGCTGCAGCTTTAAAGCTCTTTATCATCATGACTAGTCACTTTACTTATACTGCAAGGGCAACAAATCCATGCCTTATTTTAAGGCTGGTAACATAATGCATCATGTTTGAATAGAACACATTGAATAGGACACATTGAATAAACTAGTTTGGGCAAAACACAGAATTCAGTATGACCTGCGTCTTTAATGCTATTGTATTTATAGATTCCGCAGATTACAACCTCAGTGTTTTAGGTTCACTAATTTAAAAAGACAAACTCACAACTCAGGAGTAGGCACACGTTTTGTGTATAAAAGTTCAAGGTTTGATCCCTTGAGTCTCCCAAGTACTTCACCTGCACCAATCATATTGAAGCAAATGCAAAGATTTCTAATTTATTTCTTTGAGGCTTGCTCAAGACCAGTCTTAGTGATGCTGCTCATGCATTGCAGAGCTTGGAAAAGTTACCTTTTCAGACTACTAGTTCTTTAAATACCCTTTCTTCTCAGTTGGGGAAATTTGTCAATTAAGGTGCATCTAAAACGTTCTCCCTCATCTGCCTTGTAGTGGTTCTGCCACTGCCTGAATGATAAACAGTAACACAAAAGTGCAGAAATGCACTCTGCTTGTAGGCCAAAAAGATGAAATAATGTCATAATATGTAGTGTCACATGCATTTTTTTCTTACACCGGTAATGCAGATTCAGTAGGACCCCCCCCTCCGTATACCTAGAGGATTGGTTTTAAGAATCACCATGCCCAAAGATGCTGAAACCCATGGATAACTGTAAATACTGTAAATAGCATGGTAAAAACCACCACAAAGTATTTTTATTATGTAATAGCAGAATTAGCCAGTAGAAGAAGCCCGAGACAATGCAATATATTCTTCTTGCTGAATACAGTGGTCCCCCGCCCTTTCGCGTCACATACCGTGGTCCCGCTATATCAAGGGACCGGAGTACCCCAAAAGGGCTTGAGGGAAAGGGGAGCCATTGCACGCAGCTCACCTGCCCTCCCCTGGGGGTGCGGGCGAGCAGCGCGTGATGTTTAAAGGGCTCTCGGCAGCAGAGACAAGCTCTTGTCTCCGCAGCCGGGAGCCCTTTCCAAAGATCACTCCCCGTGCGTGTACCCTCCCCTGGGGTAGCGGGCGCGTGGGGAGCAATCTTTAAAGGGCTCTCAGCCAGGGGACAAGCCCGTGGATCCCCCAGGGCCGCCCGAGCGCACTGCTGTGAGAAGTCTAGCGGCGTGCTTGGGTGGCCCCCTCCGTGACTGGAAAGAATTTTAAAATGGGCACACTGCTTCCCCCTCCCCCCCATGGGGGTTCCAAAGAAATGCTAGGGAGCGCTGGCTGGGGGTGGAACAGCCCTGCAGCAAGTGCGGTGGATCAGATCATCCACCGCCTTGCATAGGCTGCTGGAAGGCTTTTACAAAAGTCTTCCAGCAGCCTGGGAAGCAGTGGTGGCGCACCCCCCCCACACACACCCAACCTGCATCCGCATATCGTGGATTTTCAGTCATCGCGGGTCGGGTGTGTCCCTAACCCCCGCGATAGGCGGAGGGTTACTGTAATAGCATGGCTTCTGGCTGCTTCAAGTGGCCAGTTCTGGCAAGTGTGTTGTGCAAATATAGTAATACCTTTGTTTACGTGCACAATCCATTCCAGGAACATGTAAACCAAAACACTCTTATATCAAAGCAGATTTCCCAATAAGAGATAATGGAAACTCAGATGATTCATTCTGGGGTCCCATAAACCACTTACTGTACACACAAAATGCCAGAACTAACAAAAGAAGTTGGCTAGAAGTCCACGTCCACAAAATAGTTTATGTACCTGGCCATGGAATCTACTGTGCTTGGGACTAATAACTGGATTTTACTCTGTATTTTTAATGTGACAACAATAAAGTGCAATTTGAGGCCCTATACACACTTGACTAGCTGCTCCATGACTAGAAATATTTGAAAAATAAGGAAAATGTTGAAAACAATGAAAATGAAATAGAAATAGAAAGAAAAATAAAACCCTAACCAGCATATTCCTGGCTGGTGCAAGGAAGACATCTGTTCCTCTCTCCTCCCTCTGCTTTAGAGGCTGCCTGAGATGGAAGTTCCATACAATCACCTACAATCCAGCAGGGGGAGGGAGGGATAGAGAGCCACCATTGGCTCACTTGTGATCATGTGACTTGCTCCAGTGCTTGTATATCAAGAAATTGCTTGTTGATTAAGGCAAAACTGAGAATAAATGTTTGCTTGTCTTTCAAAACACGCTTAAACCAAGGTATTATGGGCTCTGTAACAGTCAAGTTAGCAAAATCACAATAGTATCAATGCTAGGAATTAGATTACTAGTTTTTTGTTTGTTTGTTTCATAAGAAAAAAGGATGTTAAGGATACAGTGCACAAGGGGATCTGAAATGGTGTAAAACAAGAGAGTTTATTTAGTAACACTTGTTTTCTTATAAATGAAGCTTCAGTCTCATATCTCAGGAACAGAACACCAGTACAACAACAACACATATCAGTTTAAACACAGAGGAGGAGCACATTATAGCTGTCATAGTCAAGCATGTAGGTAGATCACTGCTGAAAACAATATGCTTCACTTTCTTTTTAATATCAATAAGATTTTAATTTAGTAAAATATAGACTAGAGATGGGCACGACTTAGCGGTAATTTCGTTGTGCATATTTTGCATATGCATAATGACAATAAAACTCTATTCTATTCTATTCTATTCTATTCCCGTTTCCGTTTCCGTTACTCGTTTCCGTTACTCTACGGAAACGGTAACGGGAATCACTGCCCCAGACTTCGAGCTCGAACCGACGAACGAACAATTTGGTCTGATTTGTCGTGCTCGTTACTTGCATCGCGCAATGCCAAGCGGCACAGAAAAAAAGTTTTTAAAAGTTAAAAAAAACCCCGATTCCCGGCCCTAAAAGTAGGCGAAAACTGTCTGAGGGCACCTACCAGGCCAGAAGGGTGTTTTATTTGGGGGGGGGTTCCCCGCCCCCCTCTCCTTGGCTATTGCTACTGCTGCGCTGCTGGTACCAGGCTGGGAGGGCGCATCCATTTGCCATGCAGTGCGGGGGATCCAAAATGGCGACCGCAATATTTTTTTTTGAAATCGTTGCCCAAAACCCCACCAAAGCACCACAGAAACATGTGAAAATTAGCTATTTTAAATGCTTGAATTTTTACAGGAGCAGCAGTGGGTTTTTCTTGCAAAAAAAAGTCTCCGTTGATTTTATTTTATTTTATTTTATTTTATTTTTTTTTACACCTGCCCATTTGCAATGATGGGCTCGCCCATGGGAGTGGACCATGCAAAGTTTTGCAGCCATTCCACCAATCGCATGGCCAGGTTTTGCTGACTGTACCAGGCTGGGAGGGCGCATCCATTTGCCATGCGGTGGGGGGGGATCCAAAATGGCGACCGCAATATTTTTTTTTTGAAATTGTTGCCCAAAACCCCACCAAAGCACCACAGAAACATGTGGAAATTAGCTATTTTAAATGCTTGAATTTTTACAGGAGCAGCAGTAGGTTTTTCTTGCAAAAAAAAGTCTCCGTTGATTTTATTTTATTTTATTTTTTATTTTATTTTTTTACACCTGCGCATTCGCAATGATGGGCTCTCCCATGGGAGTAGACCATGCAAATTTTCCACCAATCGCATGGCCACTTGGCCAGGTTGACCACAGAGACTTCTGGGATGTGCCAATCGGGCATAAACAGCCCACTAATCGTAGCCCAAACCCGAACCCTAAGCCTAACCCATACGCCAGTACACTGTCCTTCTAAGTGGGTCAGAGAGGCACCCAGATGCACCCCAATACTCACCGTAACCTCACCCGTAACTAGCCTAACCCTAGCCGTTGCGCTAAGCCGTCTTAACCCTAAGCCAGATCTACTTGCATTGCACTACATGCAAGTACGTGAGACACAGCGGGTGCAAAGAGTCTGCCAGTCCGTCACTTGTGGCTCTGGCTGACTCCTGCAGCTCCCTCCAGGAGCCCGCTACCCCCTCCCCAAACCAGTACTAACGACAACGAAAAAATGAAAAAACGAACCGACTAATTTTTGCAAATTTTCACGAAAAACGGAAACGAGCCAAAACGGAACCGGCCCGACTAACGACAACTCGAAAATTTTTTTTTTCAAGTCGTGCCCATCTCTAATATAGACTATATAAACAGACTTCTTTTTTATAAATGTATAAAAATTCTCAGTAAGCATGCAGGTATTCCATATTGTGGGCTCACATCTTTTCAGATAAGAAAAAATGCACATGACTTGAAAATCTTAATTTAGATGAGTTGCTGCTTTTGTTTTTTTCTTAGAATTAAGATAACTAAAAATTATTAAAACTGAAGTTAGATGCTTTTTCTGTTTCAAATGTCTCTCCCTCCCCCCAATTTATTAAATGATTACAAATCTTGAAAGGACCCCGTTCCATCTTAGAACTGAAAGTTAGACCCGTAGCTGATATGCATCTGTCAAGAAAGACCACTCCTTACTTATAACTTTCTCAAAACACATTTGGTTTGCTCTATTTTTCTAAAGATGGTTTTTGACCACAGAAAACATGGCCTTTGTACCTGAAAATAGAAGGGTAACAGTGAAGCTGTTATAGCTAGGAATGTTAGTTTATCCTGTAGCAAGCTTAGGTCAGCAATTTGACTATCTTGGATATGCAAAAGTTTCTGAGTACTTTCCACTGGCAAAATTGGCATTATGTTACAGTATTCCACCTAAGGCATTATGTTACAGTATTCCACCTAAGGCATGACCTAATCTGTAGACAGAGCATCTCCTGGAATGGGTTTAGCATATGCTTTAACAAAACAAGATGGCTGTTGCAATCTCACTCTTGGAATTTAAGGCTGATAAGGGAGCCTTCAGATATATGTTTGAGGGAGAATGTGGTGAACTGGGAAGATGCGCAAAAACTTAGTGACTTGTGGCCACCTGTAATTAATTGCATAAGATCAGCAGTAAGTTCATTAAATAAACTGGTCCACCTGAATGTTCTGTTATAGCTAACGTGCAATGTTAGTCAATAGAGATAGGCACAAACAGAAAAAAAATGACGTTTCGGTTTTTCGTTTGTCGGAATGGGTCCGTTACGTTCTGTTTCCGTTTGTTGCGAATTTTTTCAAAAATTTGTCATTTCAACATTTCGTTCGTCGTTTGTCGTTTCTACCGCGATTTAGCACGATTTGACTTCCCAGAGCATGGGGGCGTCCCGCAATGACCCAGAGCAGGCGGAAAACACTTTAAACTGGGTGATGAATAATATATTTAATAAATATATCATAGCATAAGACTGCATCCTATGCAGTAATGCAAACAAAGTGGGCAGAATGCAATATTCTTGTTTTTCTCTTGGTCAACGCTGACTGAACCGGCCACCCTACTTGGTCTGGCTGCCTGTTATACTTTCTTTTTTGTTTTGTTTTGAAGCCTTTATCCATCCCATTTCCCCTCCACCTCTCAGAGGCAGCAGGAGACACAGTATTCCGTTCCTCCCCAAATCTGGATGAGGGTCTACTCCTCTCAATGTCCCCTCCCCATGACACTCCTTGTAAAGCCAAGCAAATGCCACCCTGGTCAACTAGAGGTCAGAGATTCAGATGCTTCCCCTGCCCCTCATCCAGATGAGTGCCCCTCACCCTCTTGGGGAATCATAGCCAGCTGGAATATCCCAAGGACCTCTCAAAGGATCAAATTCAGGAGGACAGAGCAGAGGGAGCGCCCGATGGGAACACCCTGCAAACACGATACCAGCGTGGCCCAGCCGAGCTGCCTGCCCAGCCTTTGCCTGGGCAGGTTTGTCCTTTGCCTCAGAAAGGGATTCTTGGCCCCAGCGCAATGACCAAGGAGCCCGGTTCGCTCATGGAGTGAGCAGCAGACCTTCTCTCTCCTTGACCAGGTTGTGCATTTCCAGGCCCATCTCCAGGGCAGAGACCCTCTGCTGCCCTCCACCCCATCCGGCTTCCCTGCTATGGGGATCCCCCTTTGGAGCGTAATAACTCAGCCACCTGAGCCCCAAATTTCTCCAAATTTGGGGGGCTTACAGGGAAGAGTCCAATGAAGCTACCCTACCATTTTGGTGCTGATACATGGCTGTGATACCTATTTTCAAATAGGTATCAAAACCATGTATCAGCACCAAAATGGCAGGGTAGTTTCTTTGGACTCTTCCCTATAAGTCCCCAAATTTGGAAAGGTTTGGGTCATTAAGCTTCAAAGGAGGTCTCCCTAGGATAAAATCATTCTAATTGAGTCAGGAATTCACTAATCGTTCACCTGCATGGGGGGCTATTATCGGCTTCTGACTCAGTTAGAAACTCAGCCTCCTGAACCCCAAACCTCTCCAGATTTCAGGGGCTTACAGGGAAGAGTCAAATGAAGCTCCCCTGCCATTATGGTGCCTTTAGGGCCCAGAGGAGCCATTAACAAATTGTTTTCATTTTATTTCATTACAAACCTACTTTAAAAATTCGTTAGTAGGGAAACAAATTGAAACTACTAAAGAAACAAAGCATAACATAACAAAACACTTTATTTTCATTTTGTGCCCACCTCTAGTGCTTTTATCTCTCCCACCCCTTCTTTTAGCTGTAAGCATTCTATCCTGCTCTACCCATCTCTGTAGCATCCAGCTAGGTGAGGCCTGCCCAAAGTCCGGCCCGGGGGCCAAATCCGGCCCGTCAGATCATTTTGAGTGGCCCGCAGCTGGCTGGCCCGCCCCTCCCTCCCCCTCCTTCGCCCCATGATTTTTTTTAAATCTTCTGCCAACACTGATACCGCCGGGAAGCTTGAGGGGCTGGGTGGGCTGGTGGGCCGGTGAGCAGAAGCTTGTTGGACTGGGTGGGCAGGCGAGGGGGCGGGCCATCACAACCAGCACTGCCAGGAAGCTTGTGGGGCTGGGCAAGCATGGGGGGTTGGCGTGCATGTGGGCCGCTGCCACTGGCATCACCGAGAAACTTGTGAAGCTAGGCGCGCATGCGCAGGGCAGCGCGTGAGCAGGCCGTCACTGTCGGCATAGCTGGGAACATTGTGAGGTTGGGCTCACGCGCTGGTCAGTGATCGGCGGGCCGCGCCACCGGCACTGCAGGGAAGCTTGGGCGGCTGGGCAGACGGGCGGACTGCCACCACCGGCACTGCAGGGGAATGTGTGGGGGTGGGCAGGCCAGCGGGCCTCTGCCACCACCAAGGAGCTTTGGGATGGGCTGGTGGGCGAGCTGTCGCCACCACTGGGGAGCTTGGGGGGGGGGTGCAAGGTCGCACAGATCACCTCTTCCAAGGGGCGACCTGTGGCCACGGCTCCCTGTGCTTCCTTTGGTCCCCACCTTCCTTCTTTCCTCCCTCCCTTGGTCCCCACCTTCCTTCCTTCCTTTCTCTCTTGGTTTCCACCTCCCTCCCTCCCTTTGTCCCCGCCTTCCTTCCTGTGGGTGGGGTTGCAAGGGGTCAGTGGGTGGGGCTTATGGGTCAGTGGGTGGGACTTGCAGTGGGGTGGCAGGGTCGGTGAGCAACCAGCCCCTGACACATTCTCAGCCACCTTACAAAAAGTTTGGGCACCCCTGAGCTACGTAATTAGGGAAACCATGGTTGACAAAATGTATTCTCAGATAACAAATGTCTTGAGTGAGGAGAAAGAAAGATGGAACTCTTCTTGTGCACTTGCCTTGCCTTATTCTCTATTTTTCCCCCCAGAGTGTTTTGTTCTTCTCCAGCTTTTAAAATGGGGATCATTTTTAAAATTGAGATTATCATTTTTGTCTTATCACACATTAAAATAGCAAGTGAACATTCTAGGAGTGATGGTGAAAACATTTGATATCCTCTGGCTATGGGGCTGCTCCCGCACCTGTGAAAAATAAAAGAGGAATGTGTAACATAGCCCTAGTTCTGTATATCAACCAATCATTTTGTAAGCAGTCGGTAGACCTTTATATCATTTAATAAAAGCATACATTAATACAAAGATAAGAATATATGTCTGTCTCTCTGTCTGTCTGTCTGTCTAGCTAGCTAGCTAGCTATTTGAGAGACTCTGAATAGCAACCAGGAAAATATTGGGTAATATTTTTTTAAGAATAGTGAGCCATGCTGAATAGTGCATTCCAACTTCATAAGGAAGGCATGGTAATTCTAGTGACAGGGAGAAACAAGATCACATTGCAACTTCTTGAAGCTTTTGGTAATCTGTATCCAGCAATCTTTATTTAACAATTGGGTTAACAGTTTAGAGCCCATAAATAGCTGGCTGAGTAACTTATTGCACCTGAAAGAGGGACTGATAAACTATTTCTGAGGACTGTCTGTCTAGGAAACATTGGCAAGGGTCACCATAAGTAATGACTGAGCAACTAAATGACACATAATAATTATTAAATCCATAAATAGCAGTTTAGAGGATCATTAAACCCACTGAAGTGTCTTTTTGAACCTGCACCTTTAGCCAAGGCGATTCCTAAGAACCATATGCTATATTTAAGGTCAGAGAATTTGAAGTAAGCGTAAGCCAAAATTGGATACGTAAATCCATGCCAAACATTTATAAAGAGTTCACGCTAGCCTACAAGTTGAAAGTAGTTCCAGCAACATATTGCCAGAGCAACAGTGCATGCAATAAATATTAATCTGATTAAAATGGGTTCCTTCCAATCAGCCTTTATGGTAAAGAAACCAACATAATTTTAGCTTTGGAATCTGAATAGCTGCTGGAAGCAATTTCTCACACTTCACGGGAAGTAAAAAAAAAAACAGGTTAGTGCTCCCACACTTTGATCTGCTTTAGTCATGACATATTTTTCCTGTACCCTCCAGCATACAGCTTCATGGAACCATCTATGAAAATATTTATATCTTTAATTAGAACTGTTACAGCAGTGTATATCTCTCATTAGAACTAGTGAAATCAGAGCAAAGCTCTTTTGCTTCAGTGGAACGTTCTGTTGTGGTATTTGATGTTTTAACTAAAGGTGCTTCTGGATACAGGGATATCATTGCTGCAAGTCAAAACAGCGTTGTACAACTATGGGTTTTTTGTGCTAAAAACAAAGAGAGAAGTGGTGAGAAGACATAAGATAGTTACCAAGGAAGACAACAAGATCTTGGCTCCTATGAAATTATGTGCTTGAAGAGGGGTGTTGTTCCAGTAAATCGATGCCTGGAAGCATTTATAGCATGTGCATGCAATAAGTATTAAGTGTTGATGCTTCATCCTTAAGCATCTAGCTGCCTTACAAATAAGGACACAAAAGTAATTTGGCCATTAACCCAAAACATACCTATTTCACTTCTTTGTGGTCTAAATGGCAAAGAAACTTAACTCTACTTTTTGGTAGATTGCTTAACTATATTGCTTAACTAGTTCATCACCTCCAGGGAACTGCTATGTGCTTTAAGTGACCAGGAAGAGGTCATAAATCCTGGCCAAGTGGGTATTGTTGTAATAACCCATAGGTATTCCAATTACAGTGGTACCCTGACTTAAGAGCAGCTCGACTTAAGAGCAATTTGACTTAAGAGCTGAAAACTGTTGACATTTTAATTGCCGCCTTACAAATTTTAGATATGGTCTACTCGACTTACATTTTTTTCATTTTTTAGATAGGTACCCCGACTTAAGAGTAGTTCAACTTAAAAGCATGCATTCAGAACGGATTAAACTCGTAAGTCGAGGTACCACTGTACTCCCTCTACCATAGGAACATACTTAGTGAAGAGGTCGTAGACATTCTCTTGCTCTTGGGAACAAATTGACCAAAAATCCTTTCTTTACTCTTTACAATGAGATTTCTGTATGCAATATTTTCTTTATGAGAAAGTGACATGGCAATATTTAGTGTTTTCTGAAACTGCAGGAGAATTACTTCTCTAGTATTGGATTCACAGGAAGGGGTTAAGAGCTAACATCTTGATAAAAAAACAAAGAAAATTGGAGAGCAATGACACCAAAGAGAAATCTCATTTAGGATTCTTGAGTCCTTGCAATAACGCCTGATTACTTTTCTGGTATCTTTCTCTCATCGATTCATGCTCAGAACCCTTCATGTCTTCTATTATGTTATATGATTATATGTACATATATGTATGAGTGGATCATGTTAGCTGCTTGGCATTAAGTGTATTTCACATGGGCACGACTTGAAAAAAATTTTTTTCGAGTTGTGTTAATAAAAAAGTCACTAGTACTGGTTTGGGGAGGGGGGTAGCGGGCTCCTGGAGGGAGTGGTAGGGCACAAGTGACGGATGGCAGATCTTTGCACCCGCTGTGTCTCACGTACTTGCATGTAGTGCAATGCAAGTAGATCTGGCTTAGGGTTAAGACGGCTTAGCGCAACGGCTAGGGTTAGGCTAGTTACGGGTGAGGTTACGGTGAGTATTGGGGTGCATCTGGGTGCCTCTCTGACCCACTTAGAAAAGTGTACCTTAGGGTTCTTTTCTCTGTTTTGCCCGATTGGCACATCCCAGAAGTCTCTGTATGCCAAGTGGCCATATTGGTGGAAAATTTGCATGGTCTACTCCCATGGGAGAGCCCATCATTGCGAATGCGCAGGTGTAAAAAAATAAAATAAAATAAAATAAAATGAGAGGGACTTTTTTTGAAAAACCCAAATCTCCTTAAAAAAAAGAAAAACTAATTTCCGCAGTTTCTGTGGTGCTTTGGTGGGGTTTTGGGCAAGATTTCAAAAAAAAATATTGCGGTCAGTATTTTGGATTCACATGGAAATGGGGCCCTCCCAGCCTGGTAAGATGCCATGCCAATGGTGGAATGGCTGCAAAACTTTGCATGGTACTCCCACAGCCCATCATTGCAAATGGGCAGGTAAAAAAAACAAAAATAAAATAAAAGCAATGACAACGGAGACTTTTTTTTGCAGAAAATCTCACTGCTGGTTCTGTAAAAATTCTTGCATTTAAAATAGCTAATTTTACTTTGGTCTTTGTGGGGTTTTAAGCAACGGTTTCAAAAAAAAATATTGCGGTCCTTAATCCCGATTCATGATCAGCCCTCCCAGTCTTCATGTCTTCTAGCAATGCCATAGGGGGGCGGGGTACCCCCCCCATATATGTAAGAGATTATTTGATGGTAATCGGGGTTTTTTTTTAACTTTTTAAAAACTATTGTGCATTGCGCGAAGAAGTAACGAGCACTCAGCCATCAAATGTAGTCGCTTGGCTCGAAGTCTGGGGCAGTGATTCTTCACAGAGTAACGGAAACGAATAACTGCAACGGGGTAAGTCGTGCCCATCTCTATTCACAATCATGTTCTGCAAGGGTTTCGTTATACCAGTGAGCCTCACATTTTGTGGCGTTGCAAGAATTACAGATTTATATATAGGTGTGTGTGACACATAAATATCACAAGTGTTGTTAGCTGAGTTCTGCGAAAACACAGTGAGAGGAATAGAAGGAAATACTACTGTTCCTAGACATCCATTTATTCATTCAGACAAACAGATGGGAAAAGTACAAACAGTTCTCAGAGAGCAGGAAATGTGGTCTTCTGCCTGATTTGAGTGCCAAAGTACAGTAATGGTGTGAAATAAGCAATTGAGGGGGACCTAGTGTGACAGATTCATATAATATTAGAAAAATTAAAAATATGATTGAATTTGAAACTCAATTCTGTGTATCATATTTACAAACTTTTTGTAAGTCCAAGACAAGAGAACATGGGAAGTTGCCTTTTTCTGAATGTGGCTATGTAAACATGTAGTGATATGTTATTTATATTGACTGATAGAGATTATCCTGTCTTTCAGTAAGGACTAAGGAGTCTTTCACACTCTATGTGAAGATACTCTTGGTATTTTCATTCACATCCTAGTACTTTTCTCTAGTTGCTCAACTTTCCTAGGACCTTTTCACACGACCCCTCAGATCCGCTGGTTCCTTAAATTCGGACCAGCGATCTTGAGGGTTCCTTGCTGTTCCTCCGTCCCCACCCCCTCCGCACTTCCTTGTTCTGTCTGCGGGAGGGGAGGGAGGGGGGGAAGCCTTAGACACGGACAAAAGAAGAAACCCATACCTCCCGTGCGTGGAAGCTTGCTCCGAGCCCCGGTTTTACTTCCTGGTTGCTCTTAAAGGGGCGGAGGCGAAAGAAAAACAACAAAAAGAAGCAAGGAGAGCTCAGGCACGCTCCGCATCAAATATTTTTCACCTCCCAAAAGCAAGTACAAGAAAGTGCAGCTGGGTCGCGCTTAGGTGGGTGGGGTCGCACTTAATTGTCTGCAAGCTCCGGACCTGGTGGGAAAACATTTTTAAGGTCCGGAGCTTGCAGCCCTTTGCCGCGGAGCTTAGGGGTCGTGTATAAACGCCCCTAGTTACAGTAGACTCCCTATACCACCGGGCAGTTTATTCAGTGATCTACTATGGATGTCTGAAACCACAAACACAACGGAACCCTTATACGCAACATGCGAGAATGTGAGAGAGGCCACAACGGTGGCTCTGACAGGCTCTGCGCTGGGAGGGGCTCCCTTGTCAGCTCGCTTTTGGACAGGGGCCGGGCGGTCACAAACTGCTGCCCACAAGCCGGACTGCCCAAGACCTGGGCTGACCAGAGGTCACATAGCCAGTGGCCACAGCCGCCTTTTAAGGTCCAGCGAACTATAAGTGAAACCACAGGTATTGACTCAACAGATATGGAGGCCTTACTGTAGTTGCAATTCCGTTGGCACAAAGTCATCTGAAATTATTTTAAGAGGAAACCAGTCGGGGCTAGAACAAAATTTTGTAGTGTATCCTCATATCCTACGGGAACTACTTTACTCTTCCTTACTGATTCTAGATAGCAATGGAACAATTGTGTTATAGTGCTGTTTAAACCTCCAAGAGTGGGAGAAGATAGTTTTTAAGATTGTCCAAAGAGTGGAAGATGCATTTCCCCCTCACCTTCCTTTGAGGTCTTCCTCAGCTTTTATAGAGGACTGTCCGCCCACCCTTAGCCTTGAGTGAGTGTTCCACATGGAAAAATAATTCTGAAAATAGGCAAGGCATCACTACTAGGGATGCAAACCTTCACAAAATAATTCAAAACTGTACTTCCCACTGACAACCAGAATTTTGTGCATGTTCTGCTTCTCAAAAATTTGCAGTTTTTTTTTTGGGGGGGGGGGAGTGGGATACAAAATAGAAGTGTTTTGGAATTAATGCTGGTGCTGATGAAGGAAATAGTCGATCCTTTCACTAGTGTACAGGAACAAACAAAATCTTGCTGTAGTTGGTGTTCCACCACCACCCACTAAGGTGTCTCAGTATGTCTAGACACTTCTTGTTGCTGTTGAGCATGAAAATGTTTGTGAGTACAGTGGTATCTTGTATCAAGGAATTAATTCGTTCCAAATGAAATTATGTTAAGCAAATTTTCCTTTATACAAATTTCCCATAGGAATGCATTGAAAACGGAGTAATCCCATTTTTATGTTGTACGGATTCTCCCCATAGGCAATTATGTTAAGCAAATTTCTCCTATCTCCAGAATTTTTATGTTGTAAGATTTTATGTTATACAAACTGTTTGTGATACAAGGGTCTGCTGTATTCATTTACATATGTAATGCCTGCACCCATAATCTTGCTCCTTGAGGAAACACACTAGAAGTTATTTAGGGCCTAGTCGGATCAATCTTAGTTCTTCCACAGCTCTCCATTAGCCTTCTTAAATGTTTTGTACCCAATCGCATCTTATACATGAAATTCTATGCCTCAAAGGGTTTATAGTCTTAGATAAATATAAACTAGAAATAATAATCAGTATTATTTTAGCCAAACTAAAGGAGTATCTCTGTTCTCTTACCACAACTAACTATACTGGTAGACTTGTAAGACTCTCTTTGATGTAAAAGGGTGTTCAGCAGGGGGGGGAAAAATCCCCATTAAATTGTATTCACCAGCTAATGCTTTCCAAATCTCGATCCATACTGCTCCCTTTGTTACACCTTATATTGCACTGGTGGGGAATATGTGACTCTCCAGATACTGTAGAACTGCAATTTTTGTTGGCCATAATGTTGAGGGATTATGGGAATTGAACTCCAACATTTAGAAGACCACAAGGCATTCAGCTCTTGATATACTGAACTGTGTATTTTATTTCTTAAATGATGGAACTACAGTTTTGAAAATATCATAGTCATGGGGTATCAGCTAAGGACCATACCTGTGTTATTCAATTCTACCAGCTAGAACAAGGTAGTAGTTTATCTTAACAGAATTATTTAGAAGGCCTATTGACCTTGGGTTAAAGTTATCCACAAGCTCCCATGCAGAGTTTTTCTCTGTTTGATTGACCGGGATGCATTTAAAGACTCAGAACTCAACCAATTTTACACCCTGTCAGTTTGAGTTTTCCTATACTGTCTGCTTGTTTAGTATGTGAGTGACCAATGGGCTTAAAATGTCTTGAACAGATAGGCAGCTTATTGAAATAATTAAAAGAGGTACTGTGCATAAACTAGAAATGAAAAAAAAGGAATAGAGCAAGTGGACTCACACAGACATAGACACATCCTGTCTCTCTCCCTCTCTTGCTTTTTTGCCACTATCCAGCCAGAATTAAAATAATGTGAGAATGTGGTTGTGTGTTGCCTTGCCAGTGTTGTCACAGATATACTATGGACTGTCTGCCTCACACATCCCTGTGATGTGTAACCTAAATTCAGGGAACGTGGAGACAAAGCAGCTGCGATAACATGTTGTCACAGCCTTTACTAATAGAACATGATGCTTCCTATCTTTTCCCATCTGCATATGGAGGAAGTGGTGCAGAGAGGGCACTGGGATTGGTTACAATCTAGAGAAATCACAAAGCAGATGGATATGGAGCACATAAGCATTAATCTGCCCAGGGAGAGGATTAATCAGGTGAAAATCTCTCTCTCTCTCTCTCTCTCTCTCTCTCTCTCTCTCTCTCTCTCTCTCTCTCTCTCTCTGTGTGTGTGTGTGTGTTCACGCACGCACACACACATGCGCATGCGTACACATGATGTGGAACTGGAGGTGGTGGGTAGCTGGTTCTACTGTTATCTCTTTATGTCCTGATTTTGCAGTGTTTATTTTTCTGTTATGCTGTGAAATATGTTTGCTGACAGTTCACTCATCTATTCTCAATTGACCATCAAACACCTGAAAAAATAAGAAGAAATGAATTCCACATTTTAAACAGATTCATGTTTATTCTGCTTGTGAAATGTTTAAAGAAACTTGGTTTTTGTGTTTTTCTGTCAGGGAATAAGACTCCCTGTTTCTGCCCTCCAATATTATGCTTTTGCAAAACAAGTTGGGCTTTTGTTTTGTTTGCAACGTTGACTTTTCTTGCTTGTCCAAACAAACCCTACAGTGGCATAGTTGTTGGTACACAACAAATGTAAATGGCGTGTCTTCTGTCTCAACATTTGCTGCCTTTTAGATAGTTAATATAGCAGTTTACCAGAGTGGAAGAAGATTTTGTGCATACAATCTAGTATTAGCAGGTGGCCCACTGAATTGAGGGGGTATTTTTCCTAGTTCACAGAAGCAGAAACTTTCTGTTTCACAAAGCTTCAGGGATAATCCATCATGGTTGGGACCAAATATGTTTGTGGGTAGAAACAGAGGTGTCCATTTAAGAACATAAGAACATAAGAGGAGCCGTGCTGGGTCAGGCCAAAGGCCCATCTAGTCCAGCTTCCTGTAACTCGCAATGGCCCCACCAAATGCATCTGGGAGCGCACGAGACGAGATATCTGTCTCCTGATACCACTCCCCTGCATCTGGCCCTTGAAGTACCCCGGTTTTAAGCCTGGAGATTACACATCTCCATCATGGCTTGTAACCTGTGATGGACTTTTCCTCCAGGAATCTGTCCAATCCCCTTTTGAAGGCATCCAGGCCAGATGCTTTCACCACATCCTGTGGCAGGAAGTTCCACAGCCTAACAACATGCTGGGTAAAAAAATATTTTCTTTTGTCTGTTCTTACTCTCCCAACCCTCAATTTGAGTGTATGACCCCTAGTTCTGGTATTTTGTGAGAGGTAGAAGAGTGTCCCTCTCTCCACTTTACTCATGCCCTGCATTATTTTTTCTATGTCCTTCTGCTTCCATCCTTCCCTCCCTCTTTTCCTTATTCATTAGACTGCTGTAGGAGGGACAGATAGCTCTTGCCAATCATCTGATAACTTGTAGAAAACTCCTGAACTTGGAGCAAGATATGCAGGTAGCTTAAGGCCTACCCCTGATCTACATGAGGCATATTTCTGTGTTCTTGGTATAGATTGCAGGGATGTCCAAACTTCGCCCCTCCAGATGTTTTGGACCACAACTCCCAGAATTCCAAGCCTGTATTGCCAATAACAAATGACTGTGGGAGTTGTGGTCCAAAACATCTGGAGGGCCGAAGTTTGGACACCAGGGAGCAACATTGGCTCCCTATATGTTTTTGGACAAGAACTCCTAAAAGGCTTCACTGCTAGCCGTGCTGGCCAGGATTTCTAGGAGTTGTAGTCCAAGAACATCTGGGGACCCCAGGATGGGAACAACGAATATAGAGTATGGTGGGCAAAGTGTAGCTAGTGGACCACACGTGTCTGGCCAGAAAGTCTGCTTTTAAATTCCCACTGGGCCTCCATCATCCCCATGGGGGGATTTAAAAAGGGTTGTGTATTGTTTTTATTACTCCTGGAAGAATCCAGTAGCAGCAGTTTGGATGGAGCAGTGTTCCACTGGCAGCAGCACAACGGGAATAGACTGCAAAGTAAAAACAAAATAAAACATGATGTAGGCATCTGGTCACTTCTAGTTTTGTCTGTCTCTCCCCCTGCAATGTGTTAGGCTATTTTTTGCTATTCCCAGGCCTGGTGAACCATTGGGATGTGTGTTGTGGATGGAAATTTGGGCCTCGACCTATCAAAGTTGGTACAGAGAATACATATCATCTGTACATGCTAACATTAAGAGTTTTATCTCCGAGAAGGAGGGGGGAATTGCCCTATGTTAAATAGGATCTGACATCAGCCTTGCTGAAGTTGTGTTTTTTATGTTAGACATTATATTTATGGCTTACCTTTCTGCCAAAAAGGACACTTAACAGCAGCTAATAATAGTAAGTTCAAATAAAAATAAACCCATCTGTTAAATCAAATTTTTAAACACATCATTAAAAATGAAAAAGTAGTACCCACTCATGACCACCTTCAGCAACAACCTGAATTAAATACAGTTGCCTGTCTGAATAATAAGCCATTTGCCTTCAGGCAGTTGAGTAATAGAAGGAAGCCAGCTTACACTCCCCTTGCAGGGGTTTTAGCTCCTGGGAGCAGCCACACAGGCAGACCTCTCTAAAGTCCGCACCAAAGTGTGTCTGAAGATCTGGAACAAATTTTCACTAGCTGGTCTGAAGAATGAATTTTGTGCATTTACTGACAATATGTCTGCCCTTTAGAGCATTTCCAATCCACGTTATTCTCATCACTGCATAACAGCAGCATCTCCAGAATTAACCTTGAATTTTAGGAGTATGTCTTTCAAGCCCAAATGTATGGTTTGCAGGTTGTCTTGAATCCAGAAAGCTCTTGCTTATGACAGGAAGAGCTTCTGTTCTAATAATCTTGATGAATAATTGAGCTTGTGAGTAAGCTATGAAGAAACTCTTTCGAGTCCTGAGGAATTGGTTTTCAAGAATGGGATGGCTCCAAGGCCACAGCATCTCTTTCACGTTACGTTGAGGCAAATATATGGAGAAATTAACTGCTGGCACAGAAATACTGTTTTGGAAACCACATAAAGGAGCATCCTGAGTACAACAGTAGTAATTTCAGCATACTCTGACCTCTGCTGTAGAAACATCCCTTTGTTTTCTTGTCACATCTGTGCCCAGATAGCCTATATTTGGGCAGGACCTCCTTGGTAGCCCCATTTCTGAACCTTTGTAACCTTGTATATTCTCTGTATCCTCACCTGATCAAGGAGACATGTTTATTTGCACTCCTGTGCCTGATGAAGTGTATTTTGATCCAAGAAATCTCACACTGAAATGAAACTGTTACTTTTTAAGGTGCTACAATATTTTACCCTTCCCTTCCTTTTGGCAACATATTTAGATAAACTAACATGGCTACTTCTTTGGAAATTGCTACAATAAAAATAGGGTGATGTGTTTTTTTTTCCCTGGGTCAGTACAGCCAAGGTCTTTAGCAGTGTTATTTCGCAGGTGGGGAGATTTCAAGAATGTTGGAGCTACAAAAATTTGGGTTGTTTTCTTCTGCTTCTCTCAGGGCTTTAGCTCTGTCTGCCCTATTCTACCATCCCTAGTGAGATGAAGAGGATGATATTACTCTGTAATTGCATGTCATGGGCCACATTTTCAGAGGCCAGATAATTATGTCTTTTTTTCATACTTTCCGTTTTCTTCTTTGTATATCCAGGGATATTCATTTCCTTGCAAGAAACACTTTAGAAATACCAAGCTAAAAGATTTCATAACAAATATATATCTTTGTTTTACTAAGTATGTCACAGGGTTTGTTTTTTATATCGACACATTGTTCTGGTCTGTTTTTGAATAACCATAGTAACAATTTGTACATGTAAGAGTATATATTTCTGCTATCAAGGATCACTGTTGTGTATGCAATTTATTTTAGGGTTGTAAGAATCAGGGGATAAGATCTGAAAAGTATCAGATCTTATTTTTTAATAAGTGTGTTTCACACCTCATGGCTGTAAATATCTTTCATACCTATCCGTTGCATGTAGGTCACAGATAGCTGTGTGCACAGTGTCTTACCGTAAGAAAGATTTGAAAGCCTTTTTGACAGTAGTCTGATACTGAAAACTCTCCTCCATTCTCCTCTGTTTTTCTGACTTTCATAATAATCTTCAGTTTCAGCTTCTCCTACCTTGTCTTTTTTTAAAAAAATGTTGTTGGCCTGGCAGCTTTGATGTTACAGGAGCCCCCATGGATAGAGTTGCCATAACCCGTCAAGCTGCTTTTTGATCACAAATTGGGAGGCAGTCTACAGTGGGATAGTTGTTCTAAGTTTATTAATATATTCTGCTGTTTGTGGAGATATTCTTGAAGGCAGCTTAGAAGCCTCACCTTGCGCAGAGCATGCTGGCCAACTAGGTAGAGCAGTGGTTCTTAACCTGTGGGTCCCCAGATGTTCATGGACTGCAACTCCCAGAAGCCTCCACCACTCACTGTGCTGGAAGGGGTTTCTGGGAGTTGCAGTCCAGGAACATCTGGGGACCCACAGGTTGAGAACCACTGAGGTAGAGTTGTCAAAACACATGCATTCAAAGAGTATGCTGTCTGTCTGCCTGGTTCCAATACAAGATACTGTCATTTGTCTTTGAGTATGCAAACACCTTGGTACCAGTATACAGTGGACCCTCATATAACAAATGGTTTGTATAACATAAAATCTGTACAACATAAAAAAATTCTGGAGATAGGGGAAATTTGCTTGACAGAATCGTCTATGGGGTGAATCTGTACAACATAAAAGTGGTCGTGATTAGGGATTACTCTGTTTTTAATGCATTCCTATGGGAAATTTGTATAAAGGAAAGTTTGCTTAACATAATTTCATTTGGAACGAATTAATTCCTTTATACAAGGTGCCACTGTATTTGAAAGATACATTTTCTTTTAACCAAGCAATTCAGATTTAAGCAAGAGAAGTTTCCTATAGAAACACCATGGGGAGCTCCAAGTGCAGCTGGCTTTGGAATTGCTTGCCTTTAACAGAACACAGATTAAAAGAAGGGGGCTCTGACCAGGCTTCTCCTGGGAGGGGCTTTTTTGTCCCCTGCCCCGACAGAGACATGCTGGCTAGCTGCCAAGCTGGCCAATCGGGCATTGCCAGCACAGCTGGCGAGATTGGCCAGAGGCTGTCCACTGGTCAGATGACCCCTGGCAATAGCCTTTAGGTAAGGGGATAGCAGACCATCAAAGGAGGTCTTTGTCTAAGGGCAAGTGGCGGCTAGTCCCTTAGGGAAATTGGATGAAATATGGCTTATACGAGGGCAGCCCATAAATCCCCACATTGTGATTAGAAATAGAAATGCCAGCAAATATTGATTTATGACCATTGATGTAAAGATCAGCAAAGGGCTGCTCGTAACTCTATGCCTGGGGGGTTCTGCCCCACCGGCTAATACTGGAGTTTGCTTAGGGGAAATCCCCCAGTGCCACTTGCCCCTTTTAGGTTCCCCCTTTAAGACTAAACAGTAGGATAAATAGGACAATGAAATATTAATTAAGTGTGGCCCATGTTTAATCCCAAAACGTGTCTCGTCTCTTTATTTCGGGCTGGGTGGACAAAGAATATTGTGGTCCTTTGGAAACTGACACATTGACTGTTGCCCATGAAAGCTTATCCCATCTGAAAATATAGTCTATTTATTTATTATTTATTTATTTAAATACTTGTATCCCGCTCCATCTTCCCAACGGGAACTCTGGGCGGCTAACAACGCAAAAGCTAAAAGCTAAAAAGGCTAAAAGCTGAAGATAACCAGGCCACCAAGCAAGGGCAGCAGAGGACAAGATGGCGGCAAACGGTGAGGCAAAGGAAAAAAAAAAAAAACCCCACTAACTAATAAGGGCACCATATGCTTCCTTGAAGAGGAAGGTCTTCAAAGCCTTTTAAATCTTTAAAATCTCACAGAATTCTTTGTTGTTTCTGCTGCAACGGGTTAATATGGCTACCTGTCTTGGAAGAATTCGGATTAGTACTCACTGCGTCTGATAAGAAAAGCTATAAGATACAAAACCACATGGTATAATAAATGTTTCTTCTTCACTTGCATAAAGTTGAGATAAGTAAAAAAATGTAAGGTATTGGAAAACTTTTTTTTTGCTGATTTTCATGTTATTTATTTAATTATTTATTTGTTATATTTTTATACCACCCATCTTCTGGACGGAACTCTGGGTGGTTTACAATTAAAACAAGACAACAAAAGGACAAGGCGAGAAAGTAATAATAAAATAGGAGGAACAATGCCCTCCACAAGAGATAACGTGGGCGGCAAAAAAAGAAAAAAAAAAAAGATCGCCATATGCATCTTTGAAAAGGTGGGTTTTCAAGGCCTTTTTAAAGGCGGGCAGGGACTGTGCTAGGCACAGCTCACTAGGGAGATGATTCCACAACGTGGGTCCCATCACAGAGAAGGTGCGGTTACGCGTGAGCGATTTCCGCGCCTCCCTGGGTCTGGCCACCCTAAGTGAGCGTGCCTGCGACATTCTAGTGGGCCTGGCCTCAGTTGGCTTCTGGGAGATACGCTCCGACAGGTACTCTGGTCCCAAGCTGTGGAGGGTTTTGAAAATCAAAACCAAGACCTTGAACCTTATCCGGAGGACAACGGGTAGCCAATGCAGGCGAGCCAGAACTGGGGTGATGTGCTCGAATCTACGAGCACCCACTACCAGTCTGGCCACTGCATTCTGCACCCACTGGAGCATCTGGACAAGAATCAAGGGCAACCCCACGTAGAGGGCGTTGCAGTAGTCAATCCTCGAGATCACTCAAACATTTGTTTGGAAATCAGGACCAAGTGGAATCCCTAGAGCTGCCATGGTAAGGCTTTCCTCTCCCCAAAATGGTGCAGGTGGTTTCATGATGCTTGTCTTTGTGGCCTGTCCACCCTCTCCCCGGGTTTAGTTGAAATACCAGCAGCAACTCTGAACTGAACAAAGGTTTTTGCAGGCCAGGTTATAATTGAAATTGTGTTCTCCACAGTATTTCATGTCTAGCCATCTGGCAAAGGCAAACCTGAGTTTCCTCTTATTGTTTTTGGGTGATATCCAACACATTAATATGCTGGAAAAAAGCTGAGATAAAATATTAACATACTGAGTCACCTGGAAGCCCCCCCCCCCTTGGTGATTTGGTGAAGAGAAAAGGTTAATATAATGAGTCACCCATCACTCTTTTCATTAGCCTCGGTGTTAATTTTGCTACAGTCTCTGGTTCAAGAAATTTTATTCTAATGCATTATTATTCCTACTTATTTTCTGTAAGAAAATTGTAGTGGTATATCGGAAAAAATACACGTCCCCCATTATATATGTAGTTTTTGAGTGTCCACGTTTTCTTTTACAGCTTTCCTGTGGTCAAACAGTTTGCTGTGGTTTGAAGTGACACATGGGCTGGAGAAATAGATGCTTCGGAGACATCAGGTTATTAAAACTAAGGAGTCATGCTGGGAAAATAAATTGCCACCAGCATGTATTCAAGTAGAAATATTTATTAACTTGCCGAGAGCTATGGATTTCCCCCCTTTTTACAAATAGGAGATGCTTACCTTTGTTTTTATTGTTATCATCTTATTTTGTGGGGTTATTCAGAAAATATTTCATCTTCTTCACTAGTTTTGACCTCATGCTGATAGGAAGAGCCTTTTTTTCCTGTGAGCAAGGGTACTTTTGAATTATTTTATCTCAGCCATTAAGTCCCAATAAATAATAATTAGTATTGCAAATGTGTTGTTGTATAAAGAAATGTTAACAACATCAGATTTACAGTAAGACCTTGAAACTTAAACCATAGTTGTTTCCTGAAACTTTATGTTACTGTGGTGCCAATATTGCTGAAGGGATCAGTGCATGTTAATCAAACAATGCCTGTTTTAGTTGACTTCTCCTGGCTGCTTGTTTCTAACATCAGTAAAAGACAGAGTTTAGAAAAGAGTTACTTTTTGGACCACAACTGGTAGATAGCATGGCCAGTCATGATGGTTCAAAGCACTGGTATTATTCTTTAAAGCAGTAATTCCCAATCTTGGGTAATATGTCTGTGAAGATTCTCAGTCATCCAGGTGAGTTTATCTGGAAGTTGAGTCATGGAAAGTGGACTTCTTTTTCTTGATTGAAACGCTTTGCTATTCATCCAAGCAGCTTTGTCAGTCTGAGGAAAGCTAGTTGTGAGTCCTCCATTTTATAGCTCACTTTGACCTCTTGTCACCCTGGTCTGAAATAGGCTCATAAGATGAACAATGGCCTGAATAACCTTGTTAGGTAGACAACAGTCTCAATCGCCTTAAGGTGAGCAATGGTCTAAGGTGCTGCAACCCATAAAGTTTGGTTTGTTAGCTGGGTTGGTGGCATAGGCATGATGTATTTTTGATTTGTCTGGGTATTGTTAGAAATCACAGCCTCATAAGTGGCAGATAGACTGTGCCTGAGCCCCAAACTTCTGTTGAGAGAGGGATTTTCAGTGCTCACATGAATGGCTTCCCTGACCCCTCTCTCAAACCACCTATCTTCTCTGTCTAATATGTGTACATCCACATCTTCGAGGAGAACAAATGGCACTCATTCATGCCTTCACCATCAAGGCCATAGCTAAGGACCCAAACATTATGGGTTTCAGCACCTTAGGCTATTGTTCACCTTAAGGCGATTAAGACTGTTGTCTACCTAACGAGCCTATTCAGGCCATTGTTCATCTTATGAGCCTATTTCAGACCATGGTAACAAAAGGTCAAAGTGATCTATAAAATGGAAGACTCGCCACTTGCTCTCTTCAGACTGAAGAAACTGTTTGGATGAGCAGCAAAACGTTTCAATCTCTCAAGAAAAAAAAAGCCCAGTTGCCATGACTCAACTTCTAGAGAATCTTGGTTAACCTAGGTGCTCTTGGACTATAATTCTCAGAAGTCTTCACCACTAGCTGTATTAGGTGGGATTTCTGGCAATTATAGTTCAAGAATGGCTGAATTAGCCAGGGTTGGGAACCAAATGCTTTAAAGTCCTAAACAGCTTGAGATCTGGATATCTTACAGGCCGCCCTCTCCCAACTGCTTTCCTTTGTGTGTTCATTATTATCCAAGCATTATCACCATTCTAGCATCCTGGAGTTAAGCAGGCAAACCACCGTTAAATCAACAGGTTTCTCAGACATTGGACCCCAGTTTATGGAATAGTCTTCCAACACAGTTTTCTAAGTCCTGACACAGTGTTGGTAGACATGTAACAACCTAACTATTCACAAATCCATTCATTTTTTATTAAAAGTTTATAATAGCACCCAAGCTCATAATTTTTACCGCTTATAATTTATTGCCGTTCTTATAAACTTTTATAGCTGTTATTGTTGTTTATTAACTCAGACTTTTAGGATTGT
Source organism: Phrynocephalus guinanensis (assembly GCA_037367245.1). Taxonomy (NCBI): domain Eukaryota; kingdom Metazoa; phylum Chordata; class Lepidosauria; order Squamata; family Agamidae; genus Phrynocephalus; species Phrynocephalus guinanensis. The sequence goes on from CM074732.1 coordinate 95,547,697, forward strand.
TAAATGTGTTCATTTAATGTCTTGGCTTACTCTGGGGGAAATAGGCAGGATGTTTTTAAATGCAGAATAACATTAAAAGTGTTATCCAAAAATTTCCAACAAGGGGAAGGGTGTGTGCATTTGTTATGTGTTATCAAGTATAAACTGGCATATAGCATCCCTTATAAGGCATCCAAGATAAAAGAGATATTTAAGGAGTGTTTTTTTAAAAATGGTACCATCTGCCATGGGTTTCCATGGCACGGATTCAGATCCAGGTCTCCGAAGTCTTAGGCTGACCGTTTTATCTACAACATCACACTGGGTACCAGAAGTTGTTCCTATGTTTATATTCTGTCCTTTGTGCAGTGATCTCAAGACACATGTGTGGCTCCCCTTAATTTTCTCTTCAGAACAACCCTGTGAGGTCATTCAGAGAGTGTTGGGATGAGAAGGTCTAGCCCAAGATTGGTAATAGAGATTCACAGCTGGGTAGAAACCTTGACCTTAGAAGGTATGCACAATGGCATACAAAAATGCTATAGGGGCTACTGAATTGGGTAGTGGGAGCGAGAGGCTGCATCTGCATGTGTTTCTGCTTAGGTTAAGCCATCATTCCCTTTTAAGTGCTGGTGTGCACTTTTCTGGTTTAGCAGTATAGCATGCATCTTTTTGGCATGCTCTGTTCATTGTTTTGCCTGTTTAGCTTGTAGCTAGCAGTCTCCAGTAACCTCGGCTTCCAACTGCTATCGTGGTTGCAGATTTCGAGGCAGAGGGTGAAATAAGCAACGTGAACAAAATAATATTACTTCCCGTGACCCCTGCAAGTAAAGAGAAGTACTTAATTGACAGCAGTTTGGGCCACAAAGGATTGTTTGCTGTGTGAACAGGAGGAGCATGCTAAATGGCACATTGCTTCTCCCCCCCCCCCCTGACCTCAACAGCCTTTTTGCAGCCTGATCCACCCCACACTCAAAATAGCCAGCCTGGACAGGCCCTTGGTTTCATATTCTAATCCTCCTTACTCTTTTCACTTGTTCCCCAGTTATGCTTCCACAAAAACGTTGTTACTAACTCTGAAAAAGAGCCAGGTTCAAGAAGGACACACCACTAACAGTATTGATAAAATAACGAAAGCAGTGGGGCGTATACAGATAAGGAAAGAATAACACACCTTATTGTCTGGAAGTAGAACATCCAAGATTCATGTAAAGGAAAGACAGACTGTCCTTTATTTACTGCTACCTTTCCTTTATATTTCATCCTTTGCATGGCTACTGCTCATAACCTGGATTTCTCTATTTGGTTCTTTGGTGGCTCTCAGTTCTGCTGAGTTTACAGCCTAAAGAAACCAGAGGTTGGATAGACATGTGCAAGTCTTTTAATTTACTTTGTAAGTTGAGCTTGTTGGGGGGGAATGTGAAGTTATAGAATGCTGGTTAGGAAAGGGAAAATGATGATAATGAATAGAACTATTAAAGCCACCCAGGGCTAAAGTATGTATATGGGAGGGAGAGGTTTTAATTAAAGTTATGTGTGGCATAGGGTTAAAAGACTTTGTATTATATGGGCATCTTTTGCAAGGAGAAAGGATTACTTTTGCATTATGCACTTCACATCCCGTTTGGAAATGAGCTGGGGACACCCTCCCCTGTTTTTTTTTTTTTTTGTCATGGGGGGCCATTTGTCACTTCTAAAATCTGGTCTTCACTCCTTGGGGTGTGCGTACTCATCCCCTTGATGGGTGCCAACTGAATTTTTAGAAATGGCTAGCTATTCATCAAGAGGACAGTTGTGAGAGTTGAGCTGTGAGATCTTACTAGAGGGACCTGCAAGAAAGACAAGCTTGTTAAATTTCATGGGGCTGTTTAGCCATAAGTCAGTAAAGTTGACAAGTTATGTCAGGAACACCACAATTGGTGAACCTTCCTAATTGGCAGCCTTCTAACATGCTTTCTCTAGCACAGATTTAGGAGTGTGGCTTGTATTAATGCAAATCAACAGATGCCTGTAGGCACACAAAAGCACGGGAAGGGAAAGAAGTTGCTTTCCATCATTTGCTCCCTGTAGTTGCCTGCTAGCACAAGATCTGTTGCACTGTCAGACATCTTGTTCTGCTTCCAAATGCATGTGGACAGAGCCTGATGCACAGCTATTAAAGTATCAGGGAAAAACATCAGTCCCATTGATTAAAGTATGGCCTTATTTTAGTGAAATAACTTCCAGCTGGCTTTAAGATAACATGACTTGGAAGCATGTAGCGGTACCAATTAATGCTTTCACATAAGCTTACCATATTACCAAATACTTCAAGTTTTATCTGTGTTGGAGGCATTCCGCTCATTGCCCATTGAGATCATCAGTTGGCCCAGGTCCCAAGCTTTCTTTTTAAAAAAATAGTAACAGGTTTCTAGATGTTACAGAACCTGAGATATAGGGCAAAGCATGCCATACTGTTTTGGACAATTCTTTGGTGGCAAATTTTATTATTTATTTATTTATTGGTTGATTTGATTTGATTTATATACCGCAATCATCTAGCGAAAAGCTACTCTGGGCGGTTTGCAAGAAGAAGAAGAAGGAGGAGGAGGAGGAGGAGGAGGAGGAGGAAAACACAAATACTGTAAATCAAAACCATTTAGCAATTCAAAATAAAAACAAATGAAAAATAAAGAGCTGGTAGGAAATTATCATAAGGCAGAGAGGAAGAGTAGTGTCCTATTTATATATGAGTTTATATATGAGGTTCCATACATTTCCATGGGATCAGCCAATGAATGAAGCCCTCCACAGTTTGGCACAGTCTCTTAGATATGTAAATCAAAGACTCATCCTCTGTGTTGCAGTTGTGGGAAAACATGGCCGTAACTCATTTGTAAATAGCTAAAATCTGTTACTAGAGCTCCCTACATGCAGCACTTGGAGAGCAATGAGGCTATCGAAGTGAATATTTGTTGGGGAAATATGAAAGCTGCAGTCCATATAGGAATTTCCACCTTGGGTTCTTTTTAAGGAGAAAAGTGGGATAAAATATTTTAAACAATAAAGAAAAAGAACATTTTCCAGTTTGTGGCGTCATGCATCTTACTGACCTTCCAGAAAAAAATATGTATTTTATTTTACCTTCCACAGACATTTGTAAGCTTTGCATTTTGTAAACCCTGCTCAGGCAAAAGATGAAAAGGCTGCTTACCTTGTCAATCCATGTTCAATCATTTTGTAGGGATTTGTTGTTGTTGTTGTTGTTGTTGAATGGTTACTTTACATTTAGAAATAGGATTATTTCAAGTATGAGAGGCTCTTCTTAGCAGGAGGTTATGAAGGTTTCAGAAAAGGTAATGGTCCAGCTGAGGCATCTAAAATCAAGGAGGAGGAAGAAGAGATGTAGAACTGGGAGCTGGAGTTGGAGTTGGAGTAAGGTATGTGAGTAAAGCTGCCAGACCATTAAGGCAGTTCAAAAAATTTTAAATCATAAAGTGGAAGCTAAGAAAGAGCCTGTTGGGAGAGAGAAAAAGATGAACTGGAAGCAAGAAGACAGGATGCTGCTTTGCCTAAAGACTGGAAGACTGGAAACAACCTTACACCTAGCTAATGTTTTCAGGATGTGTTTTCCCACACTATTTTTTGCAGGCAGTTTTTAAGTTGGATAACTGGTGCATGCTTTCTGTCTACCCCTTTTTAAAGAAATGTCTTTTATACACTACCAATCTGATTATTGTCTTCAACCTGGTCATTAAAACTACAGTACTTTATTTTCTGTTTCGACCAGAGACTGGCGACTAGATTTTTCATCTCACACTGAGCTCCTTTGCACTCTTGCTGATGCCATGAGTTGAGCATAACCCTCTGCAATTGTTGCTTCTCTTGGCCATCATAGATAAAGAGAGAGGTAGCAAGTTTCGCCATCAGATTCCTCCTGTGAGCAGTGCTGTCTCTGAAGGGGGCAAGCTGCCACTCTTATCTAAGCTCTGCAAGCAAACAGGAACTCTGGAAGATCTGACTTCTTGCTCACATGTAGAGCAAAAGAAGAGTAGGACTTATCCAGAAGCATCGCTGTTTGTGTGAGCAAGTGACAAGGGAGAGAAGGCCAGGACTAGCTCATTCTTGCTTTTCCTACCCATGGTGGCAGGAGTGACCACTGTGTCATTTTAGTTCAGCAAAAAAACTCCTTTTGAGAAAACAAATTAGAAAACATTAAAGGGCTGGGAAACCCATTTGAAGACATTCACTTGGTAGGGGGAGTGAGCACAACAATTGAAGACACATGTATAACAAATGAATTTGATTTGTTCCTTTTTCTCCCACAGGGTATAGTCCAGTGGTGGTGAACTTTCAGCACTCCAGATATTTTGGACCACAACTCCCACAGTCCTTTGTCATTGGCAATATAGGCTTGGAATTCTGGGAGGTGTGATCCGAAACATCTGGAATGCCAATGGTTCACCACCACTGGTATAGTCCAAACTCTGTGCTGTTACAGCAGCATAATGGAAAGCAGTGGGTTCCATTGTGAGAATGGGCTGGGGTGAATGCTTCTCTATCTCATTTCCCATTCCCCCTCTCTTCCTTTTCTCACAAGACAAGGACTTTAAAATGTCTGTCCCATGTTTTGCTCAATATGCAATTTTCTAATAAAGCCAGATACAAAAAACTACTGTCTGCTTAAGGCTGAGCAGGTCATGCTACAGGAACAAGGGATGACATAAAGGAGTGTGCACACAATTCTTGGAAGAGATAGTCAACAACTTTATTGGTTAGCAAAGCAAAAGTGTTCTGCTTATATACCGCCCCATACCACTTCAGGTAGTCTCTGGGCGGTTTACAGTTTTTAATTACAGTATGCAGGCTACACATTCCATTTTACTGACCTCAGAAGGATGGAAGGCTGAGTCAACCATGAGCTGCCACCTGGGACTGAACCCCAGATCGTAAGCAAAGTTTTACCTGCAGTACAGGCATTTAACCACTGCACCACAAGGCTCCTTTATAGGAAGGAGTTATAGCAGACCATCAGGAGAAACAAATGCCCTTGGTTCCAACTGTGTCATCTCCATCTGGCTGGGGTTCAACCAGGAGTGACATACCATTGGAGATCCATATGGGCAACCAACACTCCATGGCTGCCTCCCTCTTGAGGGCATGGTCAGGGCTTTAGCCCCCCGAACTAGGCCAGACTGTGTCCTTGCTCTCAGCTCCCCTTAGAGGGATTCTTCTAGTACTAGGGCCCTTAGACTAATGCCTGCTGCCCACCATCACTTAGGCCTTCCCTAGGAGCTGGGTATAGGGCTGCAACCAAAGTGCAGTAGCTCCACAGATACACCCTCGCTTCAACCATGCATCCTGTCTCCACCCCAATAGGCACACCCCTTTTATGTTTCTAAATCTTACGTCTTTTTCTAAAGATGGTGTAGTTTTCACTATAAAGCCTCCTCATAGTCCCCTTCCAGCTTCACTGTTCTATGCTTCTATAAATGGTTATAGCAAATATCGTTATGTGAAGTTTTGGACAAATGCCATACTAGAAAGACACATGACTGTGGATCCAGGTGTAAACTTCACCTAAAATCTTAAGTCCTTGGTTGTTAAAGTATCAGCAAAACTGTTTGGATTTCTTAATGACTTTTTGTTCCTCTCCATAGCAATGCTCCTCAAAAAGAAGTCTGTATCTTTAAAGGGTGGCAGTGCTTTCCCTCCTTACCATGTTGAGGTGCTTCCGAACACTCCTAAGGAAAATCCTTTTGCTGTGACATTGTCCTGCTTTGTGCTGCTCTTGTGATGATGTAAGGGTGATGTTACCATCTACAAACTGACACAATGACACTTGGGGGCTTTATATATCTTTTCTTACTCTAGGAACACTTGATTAGAAATTAAAAGATGCTTTCCTCAAAATGAGCACTCTCTATTGCCTCTGTAAGTTTTTGCTTCCTTGATTTTTAAAATGTAATTATTTCCGGTTTTCTATCTTCTCACTGTTGGAAATGTCACATTGTTTAGTTATCAGCAGGCTCGTTTGGAGACTTTTATTAAATATGACATGGTGTTTCTGACATAGCAGCAGCTGAGAAGGTAAATGAATTTCATGGCTGGATTGCTAAAATGTGCCCCCTTTTATGGGTGTGTTTAATTGGACGGTTGCTTATTTAGGAAGATTGCTCCCCAAAAGGCAGAGTGTGAGTGGGCAGATGGTGACAGTTGACGAACAGGGAGAAAAGAAGATCTGGCTAAGTGACTTATGTTTGCTAAGCACAAAGCAAGTAAAAGGCACTCTGTTTCAAATTGCCTGATAGTAGCCTGCGTGTATGAGTCCACCATACCTACGGTGTACTGAATGCTTACGCTGTTGCATCTCTGAGCTGAGGTTATTAGAGTAGCTCCCTGCATACACTAACTGTACATGTTATCTACAAGGATGTGACTTAGACCAGTGGTGGCCAAACTTCAGCCCTCCAGATATTTTGGGCCACAATTCCCAGAATTCTAAGCCTGTACTGCCAATGACAATGGACTGTGGGAGTTGTGGTCCAAAAACATCTGGAGGGCCGAAGTTTGGCCACCACTGACTTAGACCATTTGCATGACTCATTTACAGCTGCTGCTCAGCAGAGGTTCCTTTCTGATCTGCTTATATATATATTTCTTTGTGGCATACTAGTCTCTTGTTTTTATAGCTTACCTTTTAGTGGGACATTGCCTGGCATAACTTTTATTTGTGGTCCTGGAGAGTGTTTGGGGTGCTATTTGGTGGTATATAAGCAGCATACTTTATGTACATGCATAAGAGAATGAATACATAGTGGAGAAAAGGTTTAGATTTGCTGCAATCAATGGTTTTCCAAAGCAGGCCTCCTCTGGTTATTGTGGGTGAAATTATTGTTTTCATTCAGACAGTGAGTACAAGTTTTTCTTTCAACTCTAACTGATGGAAACTTTGATCTCACAATGTCTTAATTGACAATTTCTACCTCATTTTAAAATCTATCTTTCTCAAGTGTCTTAGTGCTAAATAAATCCTTTCCATGCTAAGTTCTTCGGCCTTTTTAAGGCTGTTGGTATCAGATCAAGTGATCACACAAGGCAACACATGGAGAAAAGCAATGCCAGCCTAGAGCAGAATGTAAACCATCCTTGAGGCTGAAGTAAAAGTAGATAATTATGCACTGGGCTTCCCCACACTTAGCTTTGCGTCGTGTAATCACTGGTTTTTATTTTAATTTCATCTGTGGCAGATGTGATGCAAAATGTGAAGTGAAGGACCAGTGTAAATGCTCCCTAAAACTGTGTGTGTGTGTGTGTGTGTGTGTGTGTGTGTGTGTGTGTGTGTGTGTGTGTGTGTGTGTGTGTGTAGAGAGAGAGAGAGAGAGAGAGAGAGAGTCAGAGTCAGACCTTTTAAAAAAGGTAAGAAAAAAAGAATATTTTTTTCTTACTCCGTTCCATGAAAGCTTTTGAAACACTACTTCTGAAAGAAAGGCCCTTTCCTTCAGGGCAACCGAGCTTTGTTCCCGAGTTATACTACCACTGGCTAACATCCATTTCTTCACATTACAGATAGATACAGGCCACAGCAGCTGGTTGAGCATTTCCTGGCATAGGAAATAACTTCTTTCTTAATGCAGGCATTCAGCCTACAAAATCCAAAAAGGGAAGTCTACAAATACAAATGCATTTTTGGAAAACATGGTGGGAAAGGGACTTGTGACTGCAGTAATACCTCAGAAATTTTCCCCATCCTTAAAGACATATAACACTCACACTGAGTGGAAGAAGAGAATTTTCTTTTTCCTTCTAAAAACTTAGTTTAAATATCATAAGTCAGTTAATGTTTCCTCCATAGATAGAACTCATCCTGAAGGAAAGTCATTTAGTTTAATTCAGTCATGGTTCCCCTTGGCTGCTATAGTGACTAGGAGGTCCCTGATAAGATTATCTTCTGGAATATTACAGCTCAAGATACACCAAAGAGCAGAGCTTCAGGAGTTCTTTTCTTTTCACTGTGCTTCCCCAAACCCCCAAGTGGCATAGCTTGCACTTTAATGGAGAGGCCAGCCCTGTCAAGATTAGATTGGAGCACAAAAAGGCATGACTGTTGTGGATTTGGATCAGTGGCATGCTGAGGCCTGTGTCTACTTATGTGCACGTCTGAACTTTTCAATCAGGAATCATTTCTTTCGAGAAGCTGCACACTGAACCGTGTTGGGAAATATTTGAAAATGGCAAAGTTCTCTACAGCTCAGATGGATGATTGAATTCCTGTTACTACGGAATGCTCTCAGGTGGCTTTCCCCACTGGGCAGAAAATATTTACTTCTTTTTGGGGTAGCCTGGACAATGGTGGCTGAATGGGGTGGAAAGCAGCATAGTAAAACTAGTGTAATTTTAAAGTACATAATATATGGATTCATATATTTATTTCACTTGCTCCAATGATGCAGCTTTTACTAGACAGTTTCCAAAATTATGTTCAGCAGCTGCTGACACAGATATTGAGTCTGAGAACTCTTTACAAACATGTAAGCTGATGTCTATGCCATATATATAGAAGCTATTAAGTAGCACAGGTATTAAAAGAGGTGAATCCTCCCTGTTCCTCAGGTTTCCTCTCATACTGTTAACCACTCAGGGTTTTGATCCCTGGCAGAAGACCAATAAGGAGACTAGCATGGTTCAATGCAATTTTATTGAAAATAAGGCAGTACACACTAGCGTCTTGCTCTAAGGACGAGCAAAAAACCTGAACAAAAGAAAGGACAGACCTTTACACCATAGCTTGTCAATCTGCTACCATACCTCAATCAGGAGGGGCATCTATGTAGTGTCCAGCAGGGCATGGTCAAGTGGCTGAAACCCAATTCCTTGAAATAATAGGAACCCTGCTAACAGCACCCCTTCCAAAGCTGTGAGACATCCTGACTCTATCTACTGCTTACACAGATATGACAAAAACCAGAGAAAGACACAGAAGCAGAGAAACCTAAACTAGTTAGAATACAATTGGACATTTTACAGCTATACATTCTGGGTTACATTACATTAGTCAAAATCCAAAACTTTGAGAAACTTTAAGAAAACTCTTAATAGCAAGAACCTTCCCCCTTCAAAGACACAGATGCCTGTAATAACTTAAGAAGGTACCAGATCAGACTAAATGCCTATATACAGTCTACTATTCTGTTCACACAGTGATTGGTCAGTTGCTCTTGGAAACTCATAAGGGGAACATAAATACAGTGGTACTCTCTCAGGAGTCAGTATACAAAGGCCTGATGCCTCTGGTACTGGGATCCAATACAAGAAAGGTGTTGATGAGTGAGAAGAGGGCTGGGGAGAGGAGTTAGGCAACAGGTCGGGGAAAAGTTCAGGTCCACTTATCTACACATCTATTTTCTATTAAAAATGACATTGTCCTGCTGCATATGGCATTGGGGTCAAGCTGGGATTGAAAAGTTTAATTCTAGTGTCATGGAAGTAACATTGCTTTTCATTTCATATGTTCAAAGTCCAGAGCTTCACCGTTCTTCTACCTATTTGGAAAAGAATAACTTATGTTCAGAAAAGTTATTGCTATATAAAAGAGATCCGTAATATTCTTGAAACCATAATGGGCGTAAGTGGCCTAGAACTTTTAATCATGAGTGTAAATGAAACTTTTGCCTTGCAACTCGGGATGTTAGGTATTGTTTTATATTATAAACAATGTTGTTTTAATTCCTGAGCATATTATTATCACATGCCATATGCTGATATTGTTATTAGTATGGGGGTGTCAGAGGTTCAAGAATATAAGATGCGCCAGCATGCCAAATCAGCTGGGCAATCAAGCTGGAAGGAACAACAAGGGGAATCCAAATATATATAAGGAAGAATTCTGGAGGGAGGGAAAGTCCAGTTGCCATAACTCAACTTCCAGATAAACTCACCTGGATGACTGAGAATCTTCACAGACATACTTCATAGGATTATGGGATTTAAATTTTTGGAGCCATTCCACCAATCGCATGGCCACTTGGCCAGGTTTTGACTGAGACTTCTGGGAAAAAAGAAAAGGGGACATTGGGGCCTAACCCATATGCCAGTAAATGAAAGATCAGGGAAGAGCAACAAAGGAATGTAGCCTGCACTACTAAGCTTATTAACTCGAAAATAAGACTCAGGGAAACTGAGAGTTCCTTCTAAACAATCACTTTAAGACTGTAGTGCAAAAAAGAACACATGTGTAAGAGGAAAGGAAAAGGCAGTTAAGGACTAGTAGGAAAAGGGAAATAAAGTAGGTTATCTACTTTCTAAGTGAACTAAAAGCAAACAGAAAATCAGACCAACTTTTTTAGTCTGTTCTATGTAACAACCTCATTGGCTGTTAGATCCGCCAAGCCCCTAAGCCAGTATTTGACTCTAGGGGGAAGAAGTGGTTCCTTCAGAGCTGCTGGATAAGCTTCTTAAGAGCCCTAGCAAATCAGGATTCTGCATCTTTCCAGTCAAATAAGCAAATAAGGAAATATTAAGAAGCCAGAGATATTGTTCCAGTTTTTAAAAGGGAATGCATCCAGTATTAAAGTGACACTTATCTCAGACCAAAAATATAAGACATCAGCTGAGAACACTTTTGAAAACATACGTGTGTCTGTGATCCCTCTTGGTGTTGTTGAAAGAAAAGCACTGTTGCACTGGCTGAACTCCTCTCCTAAGATTGGAACAGTTATGTTTTTTGGATGCAAGTTGATAACGTCCAAGCAGCCATATCGGCCAGGGGATTCTGAGCATCCTTTCCAATAAAAGTGTATTCCAACATTTCCAAGTATTTTCCCCATCCCCTCCCGCACAAACTGGAAAAGGTGCAAAGGAGAGTGACTAAAATGATTACTGGGCTGGGGCACCTCCCTTATGAGGAAAGGCTAAAACATTTGGGGCTCTTTAGTCTGGAAAAAAGGTGCCTGATGGGGGACATGATTGAAACATAAAAAATAATGCAGGGCATGAGTCAAGTGGCTAGAGGGACACTCTTCCCCCTTTCACAAAATACCAAAACTAGGAGACATCCACCCAAACTGTGGGTTTGGGAGAGGGACTCTTCTACCTCTCACAGACAAAAGTCAAACTCATATTTTTTTAACAGACCATTTTTTTAACCCAGTGTGTTGTTAGTCTGTGGAACTCCCTGCCACAAGATGTTGTGATGGCATATGGTTTGCATGCCTTCAAAGTTGGATTGGACAGATTCCTGAAGGAAAAGTCCATCACAGGTTACAAACCATGATGGTGATGTGTAATCTCCAGTCTTAAAACCAGGGTACTTCAAGGGCCAGATGCATGGGAGTTGTATCAGGAGACAGATATCTAGTCTCATGCTCTCCCAGAGGCATTTGGTGGGGCCACTGAGAGATACAGGAAGCTGGACTAGATGGGCCTTTGGCCTGATCCAGCATGGCTCTTATGTTCTTCTGTTCTTCTGTTCTTATCTATAAACTATACTGGTTGAATCACAACTCAGTCATGCCACTCAGCAGTCCAAGTACATTTCTGTACAGAAAGAAAGCTTCAAAGAAGGGCAGATTTGCTTCCTTGTTATGCAGTTCCTGTGACCTGCCATCTCTTCCTGTCACTCTACCCTTGTATGGCTTTCATCTGCCATTGCACCTTCTCACTCATCTCTGGCTTTGAAATACTTCCATCCCATTCTTCTCACGTCTGTATTTATTTTATACATGCATTTGCATTCTTATGCTCAGAACTGCTTCCCCCTCTTTTTGCTTTAACAAATGTTTCCACCTGACAACTGACATTTTGTCTCATAGAAGAACTTTCTGGGTTTCTTCTGTCTCAGTTCCAGTCCCTGTACGATGCTTCTCCTTAACCCTTTGTGGCCAAAGCATCAAGCACTCTGCTGGTGTCTTCTTCAGGGAAGTTTGGTAGGCCAGTGATGCACAAGGCTTAAGAAGGCCCTCTTAGCTTTCTGTATCTGGGTGGTAGGGAAGGCTTTTATAAGGATTAGAAACTAAGCATTAGATAAATGCCTGGCCGTGCACACCAGGGGTAGGGTCAGAAGCATATGTAGCCAGAGATGCTTTGATAGTTAAATGGGTGATGAACAGCAGCAAAAGCATTCAAAATAACACCCATGTAGATGCTTCCTCCTTTGACCGTGCAGTCACTGTCTCAGACAGCTGCCATCAAATCCAGCTCTGCAAGTGAATAGGAACAGAGGGATGATTTTAGATTCGACACACATTATAGTCCTGTGGAGGCACACCTGGTTGAGTGATAATGCACATTAATCCAAAAAGTAGTATGTGATGTCTGTGCTGCATTTTGGTCCCTGCCTGCTCATTCTGCAAGTTCAGGCTCTTTATCTCTGTGTTCATTGCACGCTAGCTATAAGATAGGTGAGCAAAAACTATAGCCTCCATATTTGGAGAAGATGTACGAGCTGCTTAGGCTAACAACAGGGGATACTTTGCTTATTGTCTCCAGGTAGCATGCTGACAGCTACACTACATGGAATGATATGCAGCATAATGAATCATCAGGCTGACCTGTAACCACCACCGCTTATGTTCTTATATGATGACAAGAATATTAGTCTCTTGAATGATCAAACAATCCAACCCAGCTGGAACCTGATAAATATATCCACTAGGGTGTCTGGCATGGAGATGTGAAGGCCCAGAAAAAAACTGGAAAAAATCAGGAAAAAGCTATTTTTTTTTTTTTTCTTGAAGCCTTTTTGGGGTTTTTTCTGAAAAATTGGAAGAAATAAAAAAAAGAAAAAATGATCATGGAATGTTTTATTTTAACATGATGAATACAATATTTTAAGACAGGGTGTTCAAATATTTTCCAAATCATTTCTAAAAATATGCATAGCATCAGATTATTCTAATTTCTGTGCACTGAGGACAAGCAAGTCCTAGGTTAAAAACTGAACTTTCCAATGCAAGAACAAGATGCATTTCTTCCATTAGGAGCTGCTGCTATTGTCACAGGAAAAAGAAAAAGGTTTCACTTTTGGTTTTGCATGGGGGTGGGTAATTTTGGTTCTGTTCCATCCTCTTCAATACCACTCCTATACATTTCCCCCTCTTCAATTCTTTTTACAAGAATGAGGTTTTTATTTTATTTTTATTTAATACTGTGGAGAGGAAATATGAATAATTGTTAATTCTGAATTTTTAAACATTGTTTTGTAGAGGGTTTTTTTTTGTTCCACAGAAACTAGTAAACAGTTCAGGAAATTGTTACTCCATTTGTTAAAGTTACAAATAAATATTATTTAAAAAGAAAATTTGTTTGGATACACTATACTGTAATATGTTAGTTGTGATAATTTTATGCCTAGTCAAATTGTCCACAGTTATATTTTAGGTTCCTAAAGTAACAGTGTGGCTTTCAAGCTGTAAAAAAAAAAGGGGGGGGGAGAGCTAATGTAGCATTTTTTAATCCCCCCCCCCAAATATTTCAGTTCTTTTCTGAAATTTTGCATTTCTAGTCTGGCAGCCTCATCATTCACAGTTTGAAAGCTTGAGGTGGATATTCTAAAATTTACCTGAGTTTGCTCGTCAGTTTGAGGGGATCTGCAAATTTGTTTCTTTTTAGGGGGAAGCTTTCATAGAATTTATTCATCATCCATCCATCCATCCATCCATCCATCCATCCATCCATTCATTCAATTAATATACCACCCATCTGGCGACAAGGCCATTCTGGGTGGTTTACAACAATTCAACATAAAACACCCAATACAATATAAAATAAAAATATAGCAAAGTAAAAACAATACAACTTAATTGTACATACTAAAACATAAATAAATAAATAAATAATTAAATAAATAACATCACTCATAAACTCAAAGATTGAGAGTATCTTATATACTGAAAGAAATTCCCCAAATATCTTGGGTTTGGGAAAATTAATTTTCAAGTACAGATTTATTTTTAGCTTCAGTGGTTAGAAGTTTCACTATTGCAGGTTGCTTCTGGGATGGAGCGGTACAGAAATAAAGAAGCACTTTGTGATTCCATGTCATTTCAGTTCTCTGCCTGGGCATCCATGCCTTGTTATATCCAGCTTCTATTTCTACAAAGCTCTTTCTATTTTGAAAATAATTGAGAAACTGTCTTTGGTTCAAGACACACCTGTCAGTAGTGAGTAATACCAATTGTGAGTGACAATCATAATATATAGTTCCAATTTTGTACTGAATGTATTGGTTATTCATTTGTTTCTGGATTTAGTTCTGCAGAATCATAAAAATTGCTGAATTAGAAAGAAGAATGTAAAAGCTGCAACTAATTTTTGAAGTTTTAAAAAGCTGAAGATTGGGATAGACAAAGAAACACATACAATATAAATCTAGCTAAGCTTTACATCAAATCTCAGAGGCCTTGTATTCCGTTCATTGTCACTAGAGGTAGAAAGGTAAGGTGTAAGGCTGGGGAGGGAAACCTTCAGCCCTCCAGATCTTTTTGGACCACAACTCCTAGAATTCCATAAATAAATTTTAAAAACTCCCTCCAGCCTGTGGGCCAGCTAGTTCAGCCCACGAGCCAGCAGGCCAGGAGGGGAAAAGAATTAAAAACTAAAACTCAGGCATGGGGAAGCTAGTGCCTCTAGTGGCACTGGCCCCTAGTCAGGGCCTCTCAGCTGTGAGGCGCTGGCCCCGAGCCAGGGCCTCTAACCTGTGTGGGGGGAAAGCCCCCAGCATCCGAAGGCGGTGGCGGGATAGTCCATCGCCGCCTGGCACGGCTGCGGATGGGGCTTTGGAGGCAGCGGTGAGGCCTCCTGCTGCCCGGCGTGGCCGCTGCTAGGTCTGAAGGCAGAAGCAGGCCAGTCCACCACTGCCGATCGCGGCTGCGGGATGGTCCACCACCACCCGGTGCTGCTGCGTCCGGGGCTCCAGAGGCAGCGGTGAGGCCTCCCGCTGCCCCGCGAGGGCTCCCGCCCTTCAGCCAGGCCGCTGCCAGGGCCTTAGGGGCTGCTGCCACTGCCTGGATTGCCGCCACCACCTCCGGGATCACCGCCGCCGCCGCCGCCGCCACCATCCCAATAAGCCAAACCGGTTCGAGTCGGTTCGGGTTCATATGAATTTTTGTTTTACAAATTTGTACAAACCCGAACCGAACCGAACTGAGGGTGGGCCCGAAACAGAATGAACCGAACCATCGGTTTTCTGTTTCGTGCCCACCTCTATTGCCAATGATAAAGGGCTGTGGGAGTTCTGAACCAAAACATCTGGAGGGCAAAGGTTCCCCACTCCTGGTGTAAGGAAAAAGTTCCTTTCTCTAGTGCTGTCAGAGCATTGGAATGCCTCCCTAGAAAGATATTTTTTACTTCCTTTATTCCTGTTTCACATTCTACACTTACTTCATGTGTTTAGATAGACTGTGAAAATTTAGATATTCAAGTACAATATATTGTAATGTTTAGTACAGTGGTCCCCCACCCTTTCGCGGTTCATATACTGTGGTCCCACTATATTGTGGGACCGTAGTATATGAAAAAGGCCCTCCTGGGGTAAGGGGCAAAGGCTGTTTCTGGCCTCCCATACTTACCCCAAGACTGGCACTGCTCTGAACGGGGCTGCAAGGGCCTTCCCAGGGGCTTCCAGAAGGCCTGGGAAGGCCCCCACAGGCCTGTTCGGGGCAGCACCAGGCTGGGGGTAAGTACAAGAGCCTCCACTTAGGTCCCTCAGGCCCGACCTGACCTGCATCCGCATATCGCGGATTTTCAATTATTGTGGGTCAGGTCGGGTCCCTAACCCCCGTGATAGGGGGGGGGGTCACTGTATTATATTGTTGTTTTGTAACAAGTATGCACTTTAAAATATTTATTATTCTCAAATGTTGCTACTTTTTAATAAATATTTTGCTATTCCTATCTTAATCATTGACTCATAGAACATTGCGAGCAGCATTCTTTATTTTTCATAGACATATATTAGCATTCTTAATTATACACTCACAGACATGAGCTAAAACAATGCAACAATAAGAACAAGACGAATATAATCACAGAATAATGAAATATAATGACACATCATAGTCTCATGAAATTGGAAGGGTCTATGAGGCCATTGATTCCAACCCCTTGCTTAAGGTAGGTATACAAATCAAAGGATACCTGCCTTGTAGAGGTCTAATGTTTTTCTTCAATTCCTCCAGTGTTGAAGCACTCACCACCTCTTGAGGTAATTGGTTCCATTGCCATTTTTTTTCTCTAACAGTTAGGAAGTTTCCCCTGATATTTAACCAAAATCTGGGTTCCTGTAACTTGAGCCCATGTTTATGTGCCCTGCACTCAGGGCTGATCTGATCAAGAACAGATCCTGCCCTTCCTGTGTATGGTAGCCCTTCAAGTATTAGGAAAGTGCTATCATATCACCGTTTAGTCTGCTTTTCTCAATACTGTATATACCCTTTCAGTCTTTCTTCACAGGGCTTGGTTTCCAGCCCCCTAATTATGTTTGTTGCCCACCTCTGAACTGCCTCAAATTTACCTGCATCCATAATAATAACAATTTTTGACATTGTGTGTATATACACAGTATACACATACAACGAAATTCAGACACCCAGAGACCAGATTCAACACACACACACACAGTTAAGTATGATCAATGCAGGTTATTCTGATGGAAAAAAAATCCTATCAGAATGTAGAACTTGACAGAAAACTGTTATTTACCTCTAGTATTGCACTGATTTGTTTCCACAGAAACAACATGCTGGGGAATTGCTATTTCTTAATGCCATATTGGTTTTGGTTCCTTGTTGTCAGCACCAACATCATTCATGAGTTATTCAAAAACCTTATCCTCTCCTTTGCCAAGGATGAAATGTCTGTGAAGACGCAGTACTTTGCATTATTGAAGCTGTTTGCATTTAGTTAAGCATCTGTAAACTCAGAAGATCTATTTTCATTTTGAAATTTTGTGATCCTAGAGATACAGACAGAGAAGTTTGAGCAGTAGACTTGTTAAGCATTTTTGCAACTTTGTAAGCTTTTAGACATATGATAAAAGTACTCTGCATCAGAAAACATCAAATGGCAGCCTCTATGCATTGTTACTATCAGGCAATTAAAATACCCCATCATAAAGAAAGGTATAAATCGGATAGGTTGTTCACATTAGAACAAAATATTTATGGGAAGTACCTTTGGAAATTATTGTGGTATAAACAAAAATCATAAATATTTCTGATTCAAAGGTTCTTTCTTCAGCTAAATTAATACTCATTTTTACTAATGCATATATGGATGAAGAATTCAGAAAACTATTGAACTTGCATTATAAAAAAATATGTTATTTGCCAATCCTTGCATTAAAGGAAAATAATATAATTTCATATCCAGAAGCTTTTTACAACTTCAGGAGAAAAGCATCTCTCTCTCTCTCTCTCTCTCTCTCTCTCTCTCTCTCTCTCTCTCTCTCTCTCTCTCTCTCTCTCTCTCTCTCTCTCTCTTCTTGTTTCTCTACATTAAACATTTAGCAAAGTAACTAGTTAATAAATATAAAAGTGCTTGAGCATATCCAAAATTTAAAACATTTTAATGGACCATAATACAGATGATTGCCAAAACATATTTAATACTTCCTGTGTCTAAGTATATACTAGATTCTGTCCCAGTTATAGGAACAAAAGGGGGAGAGATATATTACAACTTAATCTTGAAATCAGCCAGTCACAGCAGAATTGGTTATTTAATAAAACCCTTTCCACTCTGATTAATTCAAATATTAAATAAAACTTGCAGAATGGTGTATCACTGGTAGTACACCCTATCTAAATTATCTAAGATCTTAAACATAATATTTCTTGCTGGAGATGTCGTAGTTATTTAAAAGCACAGTTTACCTTCATGTGTTCTGGCTTTGTAGAAAAATGCAAAAAAGTTGGGAGGTTGTATTTGATGTGATTCCTGAGAGTACTGGATATAACACAATATGCAGCCCTAAGACAGCTATTTTAAACCTTTTGGGTTTAGAAGTACCAGAGGCAGATTTAGAAGTACAGTAGTTTGAATTATTTTGACTAGGCCAAGAATTTTCATTGATAAGTTACAGAAGACAAAAGAAATACATTCACTTAAATACTGATTAGAGAAACTATGGCAGGTAGTTCAGCAACGTAGAAAGGAAATAAAGAGTATCTACAAAAGGAGAATGAACTTATAGAATAATAATTTTTCCTTTTCACCATTCAGCTTCCCTGATTTTTCCCCTCTGTTAAAAGAAGCTATAGTTAGGACAGAATGAGGAGATAATGGTTTCCTATAGAAAAAAGGCCTTTTCTCCCCCTTTTTTTTTCAATATATATGGAGAACATATCATACAGAAAGCTGAACTGGATTCAGAGGAAGGGAGCGATGACAATTAAAGGAAGAAACATCAATAATTTAAGATATGCAGATGACACTATCTTACTGGCTAAAAAGCAGCAATGACTTCAAATGACTTGTAGCAAAAGTAAAAAAAAAATAAGTGCCAATACAGGACTGCAGTTGAATGCTAAGATGACAAAAATCATGACTATGTAAGAATTTCATATCTTTACAGTTGACAATGAAAAAAAATGAAATAGTGAAGAGATTTTGTATACCTGGGTTCAATAATCAATCCCAATAGGGATTGCAGTCAAGAAATGATTGGAAGAGACTAGGAAGGTAGTTGATTTTGGAAGCTAAGCAGGGTCGGCCCTGGTTAGTACTTGGATGGGAGACCACCAGGGAATACCAGGTGCTGTAGGCGCTTGGAGTAGGGACTGGCAAGCCACTCCAGTATTCCTGCCAAGAAAACTCCATGGACATGGAGTCACGAAGAGTTGGTCACGACTGTAACGACGCAACACAGGAAGGTAGTAATGGAGAAATTAGAGAATATAATTAAAAGCAAAGTGTTCTGCTTATATACTGCCCCATAGCCCTTCAAGTACTCTCTGGGTGGTTTACAATTTAATTATGCAGGCTACACATGCCCCCCCCGAGCTAGCTGGATACTCATTTTACCGACCTTGTGTGTCACTGGAGACCAAACTCATCCACATTATTGCAGTCTTGGCCACCGTGTATTCACCTGGACAGTGCAAAAAGCTGAAGGGGGGAAAAAGAATTCATCTGAAATTTGGTGCTGGAGGAGAGCTTTGTGAATACCTTTGATGACCAGAAAGACAAACTAATGGGTCTTATATCAAACCAAGTCTGAACTGTCCCTGGGGGGGGGGGAGGCTTCCCTGCTTTGGACACACAATGAGAAGACAGTATTATCTGGAAAAAAATGAGGAGTAAGAAAGGAACGACTGAAGGGACCAAATATGAGATGGATTAACTCCCTCAAGGAATTCATAGGCTTGAGTCTAAAAGAGTTGAGCAAGCCTATTGAGGACGGGACATTTTGGAGAGTGGCTCATTCATAATATTGCCATATGTTAGAGGTGTCTTGTCATTCCATAAAAGCAAGAACAACTACAGTTTGACAAAAGAATTTAACGCAATGGATGAGGTCATGGTGGATAATATGGAGTTATTTAAAATTCAGTGATGAAATTATATGGTAATATATATGATGAGAATGTACCATTCTCTAACATGTATAACCTACCCTACATGTTGATAACCTTATTTATAAATTAGAAGAAATGTTGCAAAGTGGTCAGTAAGCTCCTAGTGACTCCCCCTCAATGCACACACACACACACACACACACACACACACAGAGAGAGAGAGAGAGAGAGAGAGAGAGAGAGAGAGAGAGAGAGAGAGAGAGAGAGAGAGAGAGAGAGAGAGAGAGAGAGAGAGAGAGAGAGAAGCTGTAAGAACTGTGGCACCGGAATTTCATGGCACTGGAAGAACTGGGGTCAGCAGGAGAAGATCCTCTAATTAATTTGTTACTGCAGCATCTCCCTCTTTGAAGTACCATTCTAAATGTCTTTATTGAACCAGCTTTGGTGTTTTCCCCTAAGAAGTAGGCTACTCCTGGTGGAACTTAGCTGCGAGTATTCTGAGTTCATCGGGTCAATGCAAAACTGACTGGAGGTGGGGGAAAAGTAAATTTAGTAGAACCCGACTAATGCTATTATTCTGAAGTCAAGCACACCCCATAGGTTCATAATTACTAAATTCCTACTGAATTTCATTTACATTTTGGAGACTTGCTTGTTAGGTTTTTAGGAGACACTATGTCAATAGGTTCTCAAGCAAGGTTGAGCAATGTGTACCTCATAATATGTTGGTGGACTTCAAGTCATAGGAACCCTCACCACTTACTATATTGAGGAGAGTCAGAGGAGAGTTGCAGTGGAATAACATCCTGATAGCAGAAGGGCAATAAACGAATATTTTTAATAAACAAAATCCATAACTAGCATCTAAAGGGCTACATTATGTCTGTCTCTGTGCTAAGAGATTTGTTGTTCTGTCGTTCAGTCACGTCCGACTCTTTGTGACCCCATGGACCAGAGCATACCAGGCCCTTCTGTCTTCTACAGTCTCCCGGATTTTTTGTCAAATCCATGTTGGTTGCATTGATAACACCATCCAACCATCTCATTCTCTGCCATCCCCTTTTTCTTTTGCCTTCAATCTTTCCCAACTTCAGGAACTTTTCCAAAGATTCTTCTCTCCTCATGAGGTGGCCAAAATACTGGAGCCTCAGCTTCAAAATCTGTCCTTCCAGTGAACATTCAGGGTTGATTTCTTTCAGGATGGATAGGTTTGATCTCCTTGCAGTCCAGGGGACTCTCAAGACTCTCCTCCAGCACCACAGCTCAAAAGCGTTGATTCTGCAGTGATCAGCTTTCTTTATAGTCCAGCTCTCACTTCCATACATCACTATTGGAAAAAACATAGCTTTGACTATTTGGACCTTTGTTGGCAAAGTGATGTCTCTGCTTTTTAAGATACTGCCTAGATTTGTCATCGCATTCCTCCCAAAAAGCAGGCATCTTTTAATTTCGTTGCTGCAGTCAGCATCAACAGTGATCAAGGAGCCCAAGAAAATAAACTCTGCCATTGCCTCCATTTCTTCCCCTTTTTTTGCCAGGAGGTGATGGGACCGGTGGCCATGATCTTAGATTTTTTGATGTTGAGCTTCAACCCATTTTTTCCTCTTTCACCCTCATTAAGAGGTTCTTTAATTCCTCCTCACTTTCTACTATCAGAGTAGTATCATCTACGTATCTGAGGTTGTTGATATTTCTTCTGGCAAACTTAATTCCGGCTTGTGATTCATCCAGTCCTGCCTTTCACATGATGTACTCTGCATATAAGTTAAATAAGCAAGGTGACAGTATGCAGCCTTGTCGTACTCCTTTCCCAATTTTAAACCAGTCAGTTGTTCCATATCCAGTTCTGAGTGTTGCTGTTTGTCCCACATATAGATTTCATAGGAGACATATAAGGTGGTCAGGCACTCCCATTCCTTTAAGGACTTGCCATGGTTTGTTGTGGTCCACACAGTCAAAGGCTTTGGCATAGTCAATGAAGCAGAAATAGATGTTTTTCTGGAACTCTCTAACATTCTCCATAATCTAGCGCATCTTGGCAATTTGATCTCTACTTCCTCTACCCTTCGAAATCTAGCTTGCACTTCTGGGAGTTCTCTGTCCACATACTGCTGAAGCCTCCCTTGTAGCATTTTGAGAATAGCCTTGTAAGCATGTGAAATGGGTGCAATTGTACAATAGCTGGATCATTCTTTGGCATTGCCCTTCTTTGGGATTGGGATGGAGACCAGTTTTCCCAGTCCTCTGGCCACTGCTGAGTTTTCCAAATTTGCTGGCATATTACGTGTAGCACCTTTACAGCTTCCTCTTTTAAGATTTTAAATAGTTCAGCTGGAATGCCATCACCTCCACTGGCCTTGTTGTTTGCAATACTTTTTAAGGCCCACTTGACTTCACTTTCCAGAATGTCTGGCTCGAGGTCAGCAACTACACTATCTTGGTTATCAGGGACATCCAGGTCTTTCTGATATAATTCCTCTGTGTATTCTTGCCATCTCTTCTTGATATCTTCTGCTTCTGTTAAGGCCCTACCATTTTTGTCCTCTATCATATCCATCTTTGCACGAAATGCCTCTTTAATATCTCTAGTTTTCTTGAATAGATCTCTGGTTTTTCCTTTTCTGTTGTTTTCCTCTATTTCTTTGCACTGTTCATTCAAGAAGGCTGTCCTGTCTCTCCTCGCTATTCTTTGGAAGTCTGCATTCAAGTTTCTGTCTTTCCCTTTCTCCCTTGCATTTTTCCCTTGCCTTTTTTGGCAGCCATTTTGCTTTCTGCATTTTCTTTTCTTTCGGATGTTTTTTGTTGATGCCTCCTGAACAATGTTACAAGTCTCCATCCACAGTTCTTTGAGTGTTCTGTCCAACAAATCTAGTTCCTTAAATCTATTCTTCACTTCCACTGTGTATGCATAAGGGATTTGACTTAGATTGTACCTGACTGGCCCAGTGGTCTTCCCTACTTTCTTTAGTTTCAGTTTGAATTTTGCTATAAGAAGCTGCTGATTTGAGCCGCAGTCAGCACCAGGTCTTGTTTTTACTGACTGTATCGAGCTCCTCCATCTTTGGCTGTAGATAATATAATCAATCTGATTCCTGTATTGTCCATCTGGTGATGACCATGTGTAGAGTCACCTTTTGTGTTGTTGGAAAAGAGTGTTTGCAATGACCTGCTTGTTCTCTTGACAAAACTCTTATTAGCCTTTGCCCTGCTTCGTTTGGAACTCCAAGGCCAAACTTGCCAGTTATTCCTTTTACCACTTGACTCCCTACTTTAGCATTCCAATCCCCTATGATGAGAAGAACATTTTTCTTTGGTGTCAGTTCTAGAAGGAGTTGTAAGTCTTCATAGAATTTGTCAGTCTCAGAAGCAGTAGTTGGTGCATAAGCTTAGATTACTGTGATGTTGAAATGGCTGCCTTGGAATAGTAGTGAAATAATTCTATCATTTTTAGGTTGTATCCCAGCACAGCTTTTCCCACTCTTTTGTTGACTATGAGGGCTACTCCATTTCTTCTATGTGATTCTTGCTCACAATAGTAGATGTGATAGTCATCTGAACTGAATTCACCCATTCCCATCCATTTAAGTTCACTGATGTCCAAGATGTCAATGTTTATTCTTGCCATCTCATGCTTGACCACGTCCAGCTTACCTTGGTTCCTAGATCTCACATTCCAGGTTCCTATGCAGTTTATTTCTTTGCAGCATTGGACTTTCCTTTCTCTTCCAGGCATGTCTGCATCTGGGCGTCCTTTCGGCTTTGGCCCAGCCACTTCATTA
This sequence comes from Phrynocephalus guinanensis, assembly GCA_037367245.1. NCBI lineage: Eukaryota > Metazoa > Chordata > Lepidosauria > Squamata > Agamidae > Phrynocephalus > Phrynocephalus guinanensis. The sequence continues at coordinate 95,570,948 of CM074732.1, forward strand.
GCTCTGGAGCTACTTGTACTTGTCCTCTACTCTTCTTCAGTAGCATGTTGGATGCCTTCCGACCTGAGAGGCTCATCTTCCAGCGTAATTTTTTTAGTCTTTTGTTAATGTTCATGGGGTTTTCTTGGCAGGGATACTGGAGTGGCTTGCCAGTTCCTACCCCAGGTGGACCACATTTAGTCAGACTCTCAACTATGACCTATGGGATCTCTCATATCTTCTCTGAGTTGCTCAAGCCCCTTCTCCAGGACAAGGCAGTGATCAATTACTTCTATATATTGCTCTATAAATTTTCAGTGGGAAGTTCATGGAATGAATAGGTGAAGGTTTTGTTCTTGGTATTTGACCTCATTTGACCCTTTGACCAGAATAGATGTCAACTATAACACCTTGCATTTCTGTCTATACTCGGTATAGCTTCTGTATGATACCTTTGTGCCTTACCTTACAGAGCAGTTGTGGCAGTAGCTGTGAAAACCAACCATTGATTTGTGAGTCTTTCATGCTAGAATGTTTGTTCAGCCTGCTGGATCAATAAGCAGAGGTCACCGAGACTCAGTAAATACCATTCTTTATCCTGTTGCAGTAGAAATAATTTAAGCCATAAAAATTCTCATTACTATATGTATTCTGCTGTGGAGGAAGGAAGACATATGTACCCCTGGGAGGTGACCGTACCTGGTCTTTAGCCAGATATTAAATGTTATGGAATGCAGAACATTATTGCTTCTATTCTTTCTCTCTCTGTGTATGCATGCCACGTCCAGGTTTAGCATGCTTTCTTTCTCTATATTTCTATATTTGTCTATATATCTGGCTTCAACACAGAATTAAGTATGCTTTAGTAACTGAAATCAATATGAATAAAGTATGCTTCTCTCCATGATGGTTGACAGCCCCAATGTCCTTTTCCTTCTCTTCAATATCTGGTCAAAAACGATCAAGTGCTCTGTTTAGTACTTCAGAGTGACATTTTGCTGCAGTAGACCTTTTAGTGCCTGAACAACTCAGTGCACACAGGTTTAATGCTGGGATGTTTTGAGGGAAGCCACCTAGGCGGGCTGCTGCTGCTGCCAAACACAACAGCATGGAAAGAAGGTTAGGAAGGTTCAAGTTGAAATGAATTCAGACTTCCAAGAGAGTTTTAAAAAACAACAAATTTGGGTTGTAGCTTTCACCATTGCACAAAGGAATAGGAAGAACAAGGAAGCACTGCCTCCCCTGTATGGAGAAGATCAAAAGATACTAATAAGGGGCAGAGAGAAGGCAGAAGTACCCAGAACCTATGTTGCGTCTGTCTTCTCCTAAAAGAACAGCAATACTCAACCTAATGTGGATGGAATAAAGGAAGAAGAGAAGGGGCTGCTACCCAAGATAGATAAAGAGGTCATTTGTGGATATTGAACTCAGACCTCCCAAGCTAAATGAACTGCATCCAATAATCTCAAGCCTTTGGCTATAATCTTGGAGAATTCTAGGAGAACAAGGGAGATCTCTAAAAAGTGGATGTCAACATAGGCTACCCCCATCTTCAAAATACGATGTCAACTAGTCATTTGGTCAACTAGCATACAGTCAGCTTGATATCAATAGCAGAGACAGTCCTTAGTAAAGAGCACTATAGGGCCTAAGATTAGAAATGAGTATCTCAACACCAAGTTGTGGCATCATTTCTACTTCTCTTAGAATAGAACTACAGTCTTCTAGATGAGATGAATGCTATGGATATTGTGTGCTTTCAGCAAAGCTGGTAAAACAGTGCTTTTTGATAAATTTGTAAGGAATTGCTAGGTTATAATTGGGGATTTCATGTAATTGAAAGAGGCTTTGCTTCATGTGCAGCTTATAGAATGCCACCTTTCCCTATATGGTTGCTCCCTCTTTCATTCCAGCAGCCAGGCATGTCGAAACTTCAGCCCTCCAGATGTTTTGGACCACAACTCCCACAATCCTTTGTCATTGGCAATACAGGCTTGGAATTCTGGGAGTTGTGGTCCAAAACATCAGGAGGGCCAAAGTTTGGACATACCTGCTAGGAGCTTTAACTCAAGACTGAATCTGCCCAAATGAGTGACAGTTTTGATACATGAATGGTAGGAAATATGCCTCCTGCCTATAATCTTCAGGTGAACCAAAACCAGCCCTACCATTACATGGGTGAGGTAGCAACCTCAAACAGCAGATCACAGATGTTGTGAAAAGGCATCAAATTATGCTGCTGTGTCTTCTGTCTAACTTTCAACACCAGAGCCAATAGGAATGTTTCATGCTGAGCCACTTAACAGATTTAACTACAAGGGCCTGGAAATTATTATTCATAGGGTCCTTTCCAAATCTACAGTTCTAAGATGATGGTGGTGGTGGTTAGAGTTGTCATCATCATCATCATCATCATCATCATCATCATCATCATCATCATCATCATCATTTACTCTTCATATAACAATTTCTATTTATATTCACATCTTTAACATATGGTGAAAATTCAACAGAAAGAGTTGAAACAGAATAAATCAACATTAGAATAATCATTATTTTGTGTGGTGAAACAGAAGGGCCATCCTCAATATTTTTCTATAGGCATCTCCCCACCTGCCTTGTAAAAAAAAATCAGAATGTCTGCATAATTATTTTGTGTCAGGGTTTCATAATTTTGTAGCCATTATCACAGCATAAAGCTGCTTCACTGAGGTGCAAGTGCATTGAACTGTGGAGTTGCGGCTATAGTGTACAGTATATTAGTCTGTTCTGTCTGTAAAGTTTTCCCCAAGTTAATTACTGTTTGTTTGTTTTGGCACCATTTTTGCTCTTCTTTGCCCATTAGCAATGTTTACACAGCTTGAGAGCCTAGATCGCGCTTAGATGTTGTAATCCCCTTTGAGATTGGCTCCATACTTTCCGTGGCAATCATGTTTGCTTGGAAGTACACTGGTGTTTTCCCATAGGAAGCATGTGAACAGCAGACCCTTGTCTTTAGCCATCTGAGTACAACAGAATTTTGCTGACAAGCAAACAGAATAACTCATATTGTAACACTAGTTTAGGGTTTTTAATTTTTGGTTTAAAAACCGAGTATGATTTCCTTATTAACCTGTCCACCTAGCTCATGAAAAATCCAGAGTGTCTATTTTTCCTTTCCTATCTCTTGTATTTCCAAAGGCAATGCTTCCTTGACATTTCTTTCTTTCTTTTTTTAAGGTGTGTGTGTGTGTTTGATTACAGCACAGATGCTGTGAATAATTGTGAAGAGGCTTGTAGATTTCCACATGTCTAATTAATGGCTTGCCATTCCATTTCAACCCTCTCTGAAGTAAATGACGCCACCTGTAGCTTTTATGTTGCTAATTTTGGCCGCCTCTGGTACCTCCCTGCTTCTCCTGAATAGTTAGTGTTGACATAGCAACAGCTTACACTGGTTTGTCCCTCTATCCCTATGCAGGTGCATCTGACTGATTGGAGGTGTAGAGAAACAAATGTCCACAAGATGTCAGAATTATTGGTGCAAAAATGCCTACATTTCAGGGCTCTTCAGAGATGAAAAGCTTAATCTTACAATTAATGGAAGAAGGATCCTCACTGCATGCAGGTTCTTGAGATGAAGTGATCGTAACAAATGTTTAGGCTGATTTGCAGGAAGCAATAGCTTTACACAAAACACTATAAAACTGTACTGAAGGAAACCTTCAAAGGGATTAGTGTTCCCCTCACAACAAATACAAGTCGTGCTCTGAGTTAAATCCCCCCCCCCAAAAAAAATGTCTTGCAGTAAGTCAGGCATGCCCAAACTTCGGCCCTGCAGATGTTTTGGACCACAACTCCCACAGTCCTTTGCCATTGGAAATAAAGGCTTGGAATTCTGGGAGTTGTGGTCCAAAACATCTGCAGGGCCGAAGTTTGGGTATGCCTGCAGTAAGGCGTTTCCCTTTCCCCAGGGGAGAAGAGGTGGTTAGTGAGCAAAGAGCTGCACTTGCAAGGAAGGAATTGCACATTCCCTGTTTCTTGGGTAGAACTTGTATCATGACGAATAAGTATCCAGGAGTTTTACAATGTCATGGTGGTGGACTGAACATGAGGCTCGGAATAATGTGAAACGACCATCATTCCTTGTTTTATTTCCTAAACTGGAGGTCAATAATTTAAGAACTTACAGATATATAAGACATATAAGGCATATACATATAACAGCCCCCACCAGAACCTGGGGTTGAGACTTGCCCTGTCCCATTCATAAGAGGTTAGCTGCATAAGTGTTTAGTCCACTGCAAGGGCTGGATGGCTTCTACAGCCAGAAGCTCCATTTTGGCTTCATTCTGAGCATGTGTAATCCCTGAGATGCCATCAGAGTGGATGGATGGATGGCTGTCCCTTTGGAGAGGTTGCTCCACTGAACACTTCACCTGAGCTCTCCTTTTTGAGGGCTGGACATTTCAATCGTTGCTAACATCATCAGTGATGCTGTGAAAGCTTTAAAAAGAAAACTGCTGTCCCAAGTATCACTGATCCGCAGTGCCATTTAGCAAACATTAAAAGCAACGGGACACTTGCAAAGCTGGTTAACAATTTTGACAAAAAAAGAACTAAGACAAGATACAGGCAGTGCTACATTGCGAATGAAGTGAGAAGATCCTCCCCACCTCAAAATCTGGGGATGATCCTCCTCTTGGTTCTTGGGTTGCCCCCGTGTACAAGTTAAGTACCCATTAGTTGCCGGGATTTCATCCTCTTCTTCTCGTCTTTTTTCGCCTAGCTTTTCAAACAGTCATTATAGCATGTTTGGGAGAAGATGGTATCTAATTGCACAACCATTATTTCAGACTGGTGTGTTGGCCATCATTGTGTGTTGCATTCCTGGGATGCAGTAGAATAATATTGATCTTAATGGATAAGATGCTGTGTTTGCACATTTGGCAGGCAGCATTTCTCTTTTTCGTCTGGTAACCATATTTTTGGGGCTCTGAACTCGACAGCACATAACTTTCTTTTGTTTCAACCTTTACAGATTTCTCTGCAATTGCAATTTGCCCCAGAAACCACCCTCCCTCTCTTCAGCCCACAGACCTTTTTGTATCTCTTCTCCATTGCTTTCAATTCTTTTCTTCTTCTTTCTGTATCCTACAATTCTATCTTCTTGTTGCATTTCCTCTTGCTTATATTTTCCCCTGTGGTTTCTCTTGTGTTTCTGCTTCTTTCTCCCTGTTATGCTTGCTATTGCAAACCTACCCCTGTTGACTCCAAAACAAGTCCTGCTAAACTTCATTATATCCCCATAGAAGTGTGTGAAGAGTCTCACAGAATTTGCACTCATCCTTTCCTGACTCTTGGCTGAGCAGAGCGGCATAAGTACTGTTCTTGACCGATCCATGCAGTAGTTTTGTAAGATATAGCTATAAAACTACCTAAGAAATGTAGATGCATGCAGACTACACAACATGAACAGCTGAATGCAAGGAGCTCAAAATCACCCCCACTATGCATCTTTTCTTTTCTTTTCTTTTCTTTTCTTTTCTTTTCTTTTTCTTTTCTTTTTTCTTTTCTTTTCTTTTGATCCAGGGCAAGAAGGATCAGGCCCTTCAGCAGCACATGGTATCTGCAGCAGGCAGATGCCAAGATCCGGGGTGGGGGTGGGGGAGGGAGGAAGCATGCCCAGCACTGATGGTGTCTGCCTAGGAACCAGGCCCTGAGGCTTCTTATTGTAACAGAACATTTTACAAACACATTTAACTATAGTCCCACATGCACTACTTGTTAATTGGCCATATTAGCAGCTGCAGAACATTCATAAGCTAACATTGGCCCACTATTATCACTCTGAATACCCCTGATCTTGTCTGATTTTGGAAACTAAGCAGCTTACATGGGAGGCCCACTGGGGAAACAGCATTAAAAAGCCCTCCTTAGACCCAATGATACTGAACAATTACCGACCGGTATCGAATATCCCATTCTTAGGGAAAGTCCTAGAGCGGGTTGTGGCCTCACAGCTCCAGAGGTTTCTGGATGAGATAAACTACCTGGATCCATTTCAGTCTGGCTTCAGGCCTGGCTATGGGACTGAGACAGCACTGGTTGCATCGGTAGATGTCTTACGCAGAGAAATGGATAGGGGATATGTGTCCCTTTTGTTTTTACTAGACCTCTCAACTGCTTTTGATACTATCAATGGCATCCTCCTGACTCATCTCTCAGAAATGGGAATTGGGGGTAGAGTAACCCCCCGCCGTTTCGCAGTTCATGTACTGCGGTCCCGCTATATCGCAGGACCGCAGTACATGCGGGGGCTCCAGCTGATTAGTGCTGGGGTGGGGGAGAAAAACCTTTACTTCCCCACCCCAGCGCCAATCAGCTGGAGCCTGGGGTGTGGGGAGGGGGGAAGGTTGTAAAAGCCCGGGCTTTTTAAACCTTCACCCTTGCCCATGCCTGGGCTCCAGCTCATTGGCGCTGGGGTGTGTGTGTTGCTTCTAGGGCCCAGGTGAGCCATTTCATTTCATTTTATTTTGTATGATTTAAAAAAAATTCATAAGAAACGAAATGAAACAAAACGGGGGTATGCACATAATGAAACAAAACATTATTTTTCCATTTCATGCCCATCCCTAATCTGAATCCATAGTTATCAGCTGTAGGTCCATAGTGTCTAGGTCAGGGGTGTCCAAACTTTTTGCAAGGCGGACCAGATTTGGCGAGGTGAAAATGTGTGGGGGCCAACCATTCAGCCACATTTGGTCCCCGGGCTGGACTTTGGACAAGTCTCTATAACATGCAAGGAGGCAGGGAGGACAGACACTGCAGCAACGGATCCAGGGATGAGTAGGCTGGGCAAGTGGCTGAGGGGACGGACAGAGGCAGGGAGGGCAAGTAAACCGTAAAAACTGCAAGCTAATGCCTCCATCCAGTATGGTTAGGGGCCAGCTGGCGGGGATGCATGACAGGTTGAGCCTGCAGGGAGAAGAGGCCGTGGGCCGCTCAGAATTTGAAAGTGGGGCGCATTTGGTCCCCGGGCCTGACTTTGGAGATGCCTGGTCTAGGTGTTTGAGTTCAGCTGTCTTTAGCATCCAAATAACTGTTGCTGTGCCTTTCATTTGCCAAAAGTTTTCCAGTCTTTTCAGTTTTTGCACTGGCTTTCCAGGTTTGAACAGTTTTCTGTTAGGAATTCATTTTTGCTATTTCTGAAATCCTGAGGGCATTCATCAAACAAACTTGATACATGAAGTATAGAATGGGGCCACTGTTAGGCCTCTTTATTTACTGTGCATAAGTGTATGCCTGACCATAGTAATGTGATTTCCCTTCTGCTAGCCAAGAGAGTATATCTGAAGGAAGTGTGAAGGATGGCAGGCATCCTGCTCTTTGAGCCTTTTGGGACAGTATGCTATTAAACCGAGTGCATGCGGTCATCGGAAGAACATGCCCCCTTAGGAGAGAGGAATGCACAAATGTTGGGAGGGAACCATTTATACAAGAAACTGTACCTGTGACCGTATTCTATTTTGCAAACCCTGCAATCACTGTTAACTCTGGTATCACGTATGTGTCAGGAAAGAGTTCCAGGGAAATTGCTTATTCTCAGCACTAAACGACAGCTCCTTTCTACTGACTCTGTGTAAAATAAAAATAAAAATGCCAAAGGCAGTTTGTGCAATTGGTACTAATGCGCTGGCCAACCTGCACTGTCAGATGCATACACTGGCATGCTTAGGGTACACTCAGCATGTGTTTCTCAGCACTGTGATACCAAGTACAGAACTGCAATTCAACTAAAGGTTATCTTCTCAACAAAAACTAGGATATTCTACATGTTTAAACTAAATTTGTCTTCAGTTGTCATTCCCTATTTAATTAATTATTAAAACAGATTCAGTACAATTAAAATAGCTTCAGTACAATCAGCATCAAACAAATTAGCTTACCACCACATGGTTCATATGGTGCAACGTTTGCACCTACGTAGAGCTTGGTCTCTTCGTTTTGTTGAGTTTGGGCCTGTGACTCCAGTGGACGCCTCCAGGGCTTTGGTCAACTGCAGGCTGGCGACTTCCCCTTCCAATCCTTGCCCATCTTGTCTTATCAAGATTGCCAAAGGGAGCATGCCAGAGTGGGCAGCTGCCATTGCCACCGCTTCCTTCAGGGATAATATTCTTCCTAGCTGGTTTAAGGAGATGGTGGTCAAGCCCATCCTTAAGAAACCGGGTTTGGCATCAGAAAATATGGGTAATTAAGGTCCGATTGCCAATGTGCCCTTCATGGGCAAGGTGGTGGAGTGGATTGCTGCAGAGTGGCTCCAGTCATTCCTGGAGGAAGATCGTGTCCTGGGTCCTTTCCAGACTGGGTTCAGGCCACTTCATGGGACTGACACCACCCTGGTCGCTTTGCAGGGTGTCCTCTTGAGGGGGGCTGACAGAGGCTGTGCTACCTTGCTGGTTCTTCTCAATTTGTTAGCGGCCTTTGATACCATCGACCACAGTATCCTCCTGGGCAGGCTCTCTGAGGTGGGGATCGGGGGTCTAAGCCTTGTGCTGGCTTCGCTTCTTCGCGAGTAAACCTGGGTGGAGAATTGTCATCTGCCTGGTCACTCTCTTGTGGGCTGCCTCAGGGGTCGGCAATCTCCCCCATGCTCTTTAAGGCCACTGGCTGAGGTCATCTGGAGATATGGGGCATGCTGTCATCAGTACGCTGATGACACGCAGCTCTATATCTCCTTTTCTACCTCTGCAATGGAGGAGGCCCAGACCCTTGATCGCTGCCTGGATGCCGTGTTGGAATGGACCAAGTCTCAACCCCGAGAAAACTGAGTTTCTGTTCTTCGGGGGGGGGGGGCAGATTGGTATGGTGGTCCTCTTCCCAGTCTGGGAGGTTCTGCCCTCTAGCTGGTTGATAGAGCTAGGAGTCTGGGAGTTGTCTTGGACCCAGCATTATCCTTGGAGTCCCAGGTGGCTGCCGTGTCTAAGCTGGCCTTCTACCAGCTTAAGCTTACTTCCCACATTCACCCGTACCTTGATGGCAACTACCTGCGGACAGTTTTGCAAGTGTTGGTCATCTTGAGGACTTATTACTATATGGGACTTCCCTTGATCCTTTTCTGGTGATTGCAGTGGGTGCAGAATACGGGTCGCTTTGACCACATCACTCCCATTCTGGCCCACCTGCACTGGCTACCTAGCCATTGCCTCCCAGATAAGGTTCAAGGTACTGGTATTGGTTTATGAAATCCTCCATGGCTTGGGACTTGAGCATCTCGCAGAGTGGATTTCCCAAAGGTCAGCAATGACCTGACCAACCAGAGCATCATTGGAGCTTTCGCTCTGTGTGCCTTCCCCAGGACACCCGTAAGGTTGTTACTTGTAACCCGGCCTTCTCGGTGGCTGGTCCCACGATGTGAAACAAGTTACCTTCCGCCAAATAGAGTCCCTAACAGCCTTTTAAAAAACATTAATGACCTTGCTTTTTAGGGAAGCATTTGGCAATTGGTAATGTAATGTTGTGTTGCCCTGTTTTGTTGTATTTTTTTTCACCACCCTTTAATTTTGCCACTTGCTGGGCTTTTTATTCCATTGTGTGTTTGGTGTTCTGTCCTAGCTGTTTATTGTTTCATTTGTTCTTAATTGTCTTCTATTTATTTGGCTTTCGTGTGAACCACCCAGAGTCCCTGCTGGGAAATCTGGCGATCTAGAAATGAAATAAATAAATAAATAAATAAATAAATAAATAAATAAAATTGTGCTGTTCCTATATGGAAGGTAGAACTAGACAAAGTTGGATGCCCTCAAAAGTAAGTACAAATCCTACGGACCTAGCCAACTCTTGAAGTGCTGCATGAGTTCACATCCTCTTATCTCCTCCTCACCTCCCAGCTGGCTTCCTGAACATGGAGACCTTTGGCTGTTTCCCCTTCCAGCTGCATCTCCTTTCTGTAGAGGGTGGATTGGAGGGAAATGACCTCTGTAAACCAGGTTATGCCTATGGGTTAGTGGTCTACTTCCCTTAACTGTATGTAATGTTAGTCCAAACAATGGCTGCTTCTGTGAACGTAACAGGTTTGGCAATAGGGCAGCTTTAGAAGTGGCTAGAATAAAGCTTAATCCCTTGTGCAGGCAAAGCTCAGTCTGTTTAAATGATATGCTGTATCCTACTTGTTGACTTGGTGTGTTAACTTTCTAGATAGCCTTTGGGGTCAAATCTCTATTGGAGTTTTGCTGTGTGTCTCCTTTGCGTAGCCAAACTACCTGCATAACACCTTGTGAGGAATCTTTCTGTTCCTATAATACTGATTTCTAAATGTTTAATTAAGGCAAGTTTCTCCAGAAATTGCCTTAGCTGTTTCAGTGCTTATAGCTATAGGGTGAATTAATTATAATAATGAGGCTGAGATTCCATGACATTTACTTCTCTAAAAGAGCATAGAAGCAGGTAATGCTGAAACAACGTATTTATAGGAACATGGTATGTTACTATAAGTGACTTCTGGTTAGCTGGAAACCACATCTGAGGCCTCCAACAGGCCTGGGAAGCCCGTCAGAGGCCCACTTGGGGCAGGACCAGGCCTCGGGTAAGTGCAGCAGGCCACAAACAGACCCACACAGCTTGCCCTAGGAGCCCTTGCCTTCATATACTGTGGTCCTGCGATATACCGGGGCCACAGTATATGAACCGCAATATAGCGAGGGGATGACTGTATTCCTTGGCTCCTTTTCCAAGGAGAAAGGTGGAGTAAAATACTCTAAAATTAATAAAATCAAATTATTGTCTTTTGAATTTTCTTATTTAGTTCCAAGACAGACTGCCCAAACTGGCCTTCTAAAGAGAATCAGAGTAGTTTTCCAATATTTTTTTGGCTACCTGGTGAGGAAAATGCAGCCCGTTGGTAACAGAACACATTATTTCCCAGTCACAGTAATTATAACAATAACAGCAACCTGGCTGCCAGGAAGTAATGAGTAATGCAACAAATTACTCCTTAACTTTCTGAGCTTTTCTTTTAAATCTCCTGCTTCCTCTAGTGTTCATCATCTCTAGGATATTAAAGGCCCTGCCATTTCCAGAAATGCAACCCAGTAAAGCTTGCCTGGATTTTCATCCTCCTTTCCCTCACTCCCAGGCCCTTTCTTATCCTTTCCCTTCTTCTCCTACCTTCTTTTTTCTTTTTTTTTACTATGGAACTCAGCTTGATTTCTGCTGTTTGAGTCCCCATCCTGTCAGGCAACTCCTACAAAGTTAAGACTTGACTTTTCTGTTTTCTCCCAGTTGTGGTTACTTATTATTAACTAATTTATTAAACATTTATATCTCTGCTCGCATCAAAAGATGTTAGTGATTCTCTTCTTTCCAATTCATCTCCCTTCTGACTAATTCAGCTTCCTAGAAGCTGTATTTTATTGTCCACTTTTGGGTCACATGGCTCTGCGTGATATGCTCCCTTGTCCCTTTTCCCTCCTTGATCACAGCTGCCTTATTTGATCAGGGCTTTTTAACTCTTCACTCAGCAGGCTTTGTGAGCTACTGAAGTAGTTCAGTCCTGGATAGCTTAGTGTTTGGGAGTTCAATTCCTCACTGTGCCTCCTTGACAGATGACCGCACTGAGTGACTGGTTACTACTACTACTACTACTACTACTACTACTACTACTACTACTACTACTACTACTACTACTACTACTACTACTACTACACCATGTTCAGTGGCCCACTGAGGAGAGAGAGTGATTGATACCAGTCTGGGAGTGTGGAGATAGAATGGTTATCAAGTATCTCATCAGCCCATGGGCATGGCTAGGGGGAGGCAGAGTCTTCTTCTTGATGGGACAGTAGCTGTTTAGGCCTGCCCTAGGTGCTTCGGGTCCTACTGGGTTGCTCACCTGCTCATGCTTGCAATGAATTATGCACTGCAAGCCTATAGCCTAGAGAGCTACTTACAAATTATAAATCCAATCCTATGAGTCACTGAGGCTTTTTTTGGCTGTCTGTGTGTTTTAATCTTTTAAAGGAATAAAAATAAGGCAAAGCCTATGGGGAGATTCTGTGATACATTTTCTATGCATGCTGAAGTATTAAAAACATCTTCAGGCCTCGCTAATGATGTTGATAGGGAGTGCATTCTTTTGATGTCTTTGAAAACATCAAAGAGATCGTCCAGGAAGGCCCTTGTTCTCGCCATTCCAGAACCTTGACCAAAAAAAAAAAAGAGTGAGAGAGACCAAAAAACAAAAAAAAAAAAAAAAAAAAAAAAAAATAAACAAACCCTCCAGCTTGAATTTAACACATATCGATATTTCATTAAACTAAGCTTTATGATTTTAGAGAGGCCAGCTGGGGCTTGATAGGATGAAACAAAAGCTTCCTGGAGTTTTGAGATTAGCCAGGTTTGAGATTGAAATGCTCCCAATTGTTCCCCATTCATTTCATCAGAAGCTATAATTATGTTCCTCTTTTCTCCGATGCCCCTGAGGTCAGCAGAGTCACTAGGGAGTATCTATCTATACAGAAGCAATGGCAAATTACCTTTTGTCTGTTCTTTCCAGTCAGGCACTCCCACCTTTCCATCTGCTCCGTTAGGTTATGAGCAGGACTGGGAAGAATATTTCATTTAAACAGCCTGCTGGAACAGTGAACTGCTTGATCCTACAGACTTCCTATAATCTCAGACCCCAGCACCAAGAGCCATCTCGCAAGTACAGCTTATGTAATGCCATGGATAAAAGAGAAATAATGAAGTCTGCAAATTAATTGCCGTGTAGACTGGTCAGCTATTCAGAACTACATTTTCTTATCTGTGTCTAGTAACTGAAAAGTAGACATGGGCACGACTTGGCGAAATTGTCGTTTCCGTTTTTGGATATCGTTTCCGTTACATAACGGAAAGAGTAACGACAATTAAGCTGTCAGAACTCAAACTCGAACCGAAAAAAGAAAAATTGGGTCTGATTTGTCGTTGTCGTTCCTGGCATCGCGCGGCGATCGCGTGATGCCAAGCGGCACAGAAAAAAAGTTTTAAAAATAAAAAAATACCGATTCCCGGCCAAAAAAGCAGGCGAAAATATGCCTGCCTGAGGGCACCTACCAGAGGGGTGGTTTCTGGGGGGGGGGGGGGTCCCCAGCCTTCCCCCCCTCCTGTCCTGGGCTGCTGGTACCGGGCTGGGAGGGGGCATCCTCGGCGTCTCCATTTGCCATGCGGTGCGGGGGGATCCAAAATGGCGTCTGCAATATTTTTTTTGAAATCGTGGTCCAAAAAACCACCAAAGCACCACAGAAACATGCGAAAATTAGCTATTTTAAATGCTTGAATTTTTACAGTAGCAGCTAGAGATGGGCACGACTTGAAAAAAAAATTTTCGAGTTGTCGTTAGTCGGGCCGGTTCCGTTTTGGCTCGTTTCCGTTTTTCGCGAAAATTCGCAAAAATTAGTCGGTTCGTTTTTTCGTTTTTTCGTTGTCGTTAGTACTGGTTTGGGGAGGGGGTAGCGGGCTCCTGGAGGGAGCTGCAGGAGTCAGCCAGAGCCACAAGTGACGGACTGGCAGACTCTTTGCACTCGCTGTGTCTCACGTACTTGCATGTAGTGCAATGCAAGTAGATCTGGCTTAGGGTTAAGATGGGTTAGCGCAAGTGCTAGGGTTAGGCTAGTTACGGGTGAGGTTAGGGTGAGTATTGGGGTGCACCTCTGGGTGCCTCTCTGACCCACTTAGAAGGACAGTGTACTGGCGTATGGGTTAGGCTTAGGGTTCGGGTTTGGGCTACGATTAGTGGGCTGTTTATGCCCGATTGGCACATCCCAGAAGTCTCTGTGGTCAACCTGGCCAAGTGGCCATGCGATTGGTGGAAAATTTGCATGGTCTACTCCCATGGGCGAATGGTCTACTCCCATCATTGCGAATGCACAGGTGTAAAAAAAAAAAATAAAATAAAATAAAATAAAATAAAATAAAATCAACGGAGACTTTTTTTTTTGCAAGAAAAACCCACTGCTGCTACTGTAAAAATTCAAGCATTTAAAATAGCTAATTTTCGCATGTTTCTGTGGTGCTTTGGTGGGGTTTTGGGCAACGATTTCAAAAAAAATATTGCGGTCGCCATTTTGGATCCCCCCCACCGCATGGCAAATGGATGCGCCCTCCCAGCCTGGTACAGTCAGCAAAACCTGGCCATGCGATTGGTGGAATGGCTCCAAAACTTTGCATGGTCCACTCCCATGGGCGAGCCCATCATTGCGAATGCGCAGGTGTAAAAAAATAAAATAAAATACAATACAATAAAATCAACGGAGACTTTTTTTGCAAGAAAAACCCACTGCTGCTACTGTAAAAATTCAAGCATTTAAAATAGCTAATTTTCGCATGTTTCTGTGGTGCTTTGGTGGGGTTTTGGGCAACGATTTCAAAAAAAATATTGCGGTCGCCATTTTGGATCCCCCACACTGCATGGCAAATGGATGCGCCCTCCCAGCCTGGTACCAGCAGCGCAGCAGTAGCAATAGCCAAGGAAAGGGGGGCGGGGAACCCCCCCCCCAAATAAAACACCCTTCTGGCCTGGTAGGTGCCCTCAGACAGTTTTCGCCTACTTTTAGGGCCGGGAATCGGGTTTTTTTTTTTAACTTTTAAAAACTTTTTTTCTGTGCCGCTTGGCATTGCGCGATCACCGCGATGCAAGTAATGAGCACAACAAATCAGACCAAATTGTTCGTTCGTCGGTTCAAGCTCGAATTCTGGTGGAATAATTCCCGTTTCCGTTTCCGTAGAGTAACGGATACGAGTAACGGAAACAGAAACGGGAATACCGCTAAGTCGTGCCCATCTCTAGTAGCAGCAGTGGGTTTTTTATAGCAGTAAAAGTTCGCACTGATTTTATTTTATTTTATTTTTATTTTTTTTTTTTACACCTGCGCAATGATGGGCTGGCCATGGGATGGGACCATGCAAATTTTTGGACCCATTCTACCAATCGCATGACCAGGTTTTGACTGACACTTCTGGATATGCAAGAGGGCATAAAAAGCCGAGGCACTCCCAGAAGTATCGCAGTCCGGGCTTGGATGTGGGTGGGAGAGGGCTGTGTGTAGCTGGCTGCTGTGCTAGACTAGTTTCGATTTCGCGGAGCCTTTAGATTTCAGTTAGGCAGGCAGGGAGTGAATTGATTCAATTGAATTTTTAGGAAATAATAATGATTCCTTTCATTCTCTGTCTGCTGTGGGGAATAGCAACGCAGTTTATTCTTTTTTATTCTCCTGCAGTTTGTTAGGATTTCTTTTCTGATAGTGCTTCAAAAGGGGGGGGAGGTTTGAGTGGGAGGGGAGGTGTGGATTTATTTTAAAAATTTCATTTGCTTGGTGGCAAGCCAAGGTTCTTTCATACCCTGCCTGCAGCTCTGCTGTGGGTGCACTGCCCACTTTGTTTGCAAAAATTGCAATTGCTTTATGCGATGCAATCTTGTGCAGCAAGTCAGTTTAAAGTGTTTTCCGCCTGCTCTGGGTCATTGTGGGACCCGCGCCTGCCGCCCGTGAAACGACCCGAAACGACCCGAAACGGACCCGTCCCGAAAAACGACAACTCAAAAAAAAAATTTTTCTGGTCGTGCCCATCTCTACTGAAAAGTATTTGAGAAACACAAACCATAAACATGATATTTTATCATGCCGGCACTTCTTTTTGTTCCATGATCTATTTAGGGTCTCTTCGTTCATTTCAATATCAAATCTCAATATGTAGCTGAGAACAGGAAGATAATCAAATGAGATTTTTTTTCTGGGAATCAGAATTGTTGCAGCATTCTATAAGTAAACTAGCTTGTGATGGTGGGATAATGAAAAATGTTTGTTGCCTCTCCACACAGGCTAACAAGGCTTGTGACTGATTATGGCACAGAGTCAGACCTCCTTCCCCAGTGATAATGCCCTTGGTGGCTTCTTGGCTGAAATATCAAAGGCACAGCTAATCCAAGACATTTAGGGCAGTTGCTATAAGGCAAATTTTGGACGTTGATTGTGGCACACTTGCAGAGTGTGGCAATCTCTGATCTAGATGTTTGTCATCAAGCTAAACTGTTGAAAACACATTTTCTTCTTATGTTCCCATGCCAATACTTGAAACAGATATTATAAGCTAACTTGCTGGCTTTCTTGTGAGAGTTGTGTATCTGCCAGTTATCTCAGTCTGTCTCATGGAAACTAGGGCAGTGCTATTGACAGAGGCCAGTTCAAAGTGGGTGTTCTTGCATGATTTCTACTTTCCTATGTTGCTGAGAAGAATCTTTGACAAAACAGCAATAGCCATGTCCCCCAAATGTGAGAAATGGACCGTACTTGGCCCGATAAAAAGTGCTGATTCTGTGGTTCACAAGACCAACGTGACAGAATATATCTGAGTGTTGTGTGTGTGTGTGTGTGTGTGTATATCTGAGTGTGTGTGTGTGTGTGTGTGTGTGTGTGTGTGTGTGTGTGTGTATAAACAGCTTTGTAAGTCAGGGCAAGTGATGAGAAATTGGGTCAAATCACACTTGATGCTGGATTCTCCTACTGTACTTCTAATTTTTAATTTTTAATTTGAAATAAATTGTGGAGGTCCTGGATTGGATTGGACTGAAGGCTGAAGGTACTAAATCCTGCAGAGTTCTCTCAATAAACAAATAATAAAAACCAATCACTAAACAAATGGATCGGACTTTCATACTACTGCAGATGACTGAAGCTCTTGTTATGACACTCAAGACACTTTAACTAAGGGTGTTTTTCTTTCTCTTCTCTTAAGGGCTGGTTTCTCCCTCAGTTACTTCACTGAGATGCAACCAGCTTGACCACCGGTCTCCTTCCCAGTCATAAACCAGGTAGTGTAGTAGTTAGTGCTGGACTAAGATTTGGGAGATTTGTGTTCAAAATCCCACTTAGACATTTTTTTGGGGGGAGGAGTTGCACATGGACATACAGTCAAACAATATGGAGGACAAGCTAGAACTGAAAGTACTGGGGAGACCTACCTTGTCACTGAAATTAGACCTTGAAAGATTTTAGTGCAAAAGCATAATACAATGACTTCCATTATGCCCCAGCAAGTAAAGCTGTCTCACTCTAACAAACGCTTAGAAGTTGGGGCAGAAAATACATTTAGTCATCTAGTCAATCTTCAGCCAATCTGAGATGATTTGCTATGGTATTATCTTCTGGCATGCCGAAGCAGTTATTCTAGTCTGGGTGAAATGTTATCATCTTGTCTGACACTGTACTTGCCAGCAGTGGATATGATGTCAGCTTTCAACTTCCCAGGATGCCTTGTATTACACCACAGTCCTAAAATCTTAAGAACAATTCCTTTAGAAAAAGAAAGTAGATTGGTTCACTGCATAAGACAGATGTTTCAAATTCCACATGAACAGATACACTGTATTTTAATTTACTAAAATAGGATTTGTTCCTTACCTGGTTTTCAAGTTTCATGACATAATCAGAATACCCCTTTGGCCTGTCTTAGAAGACCACAACACTGCACTGAGCATCCAGCTACATCCACGGCCCTTAAATGCATAGAACCTCAAGTGTTTCAGATATTTTTGTTGAATTTTCCATCCACTGCTGTACAAAGGATATTGGAGAAAATCCATGTAGCAATATACTGTAATATATTCCTAGTCAATCTGGTTTTGTATTGAGCTCCATTATTCTGGTATCTAAATAAAAAACAAAATTTGAGTTGTTTTAGTTCAGTTTTTGTTTCATTAGACTTACCTCTTTGGGGTATTTTTTATTGTGTAGTGTCTGGTACTTCAAGGACATCTCCTTACTGTCTGTGGGGCCCTCAAGTTTGTGGCAGTATCTGTGGCAAGTGTGTGCTGAGTTTGTAGGGGAAATTTGCAGCATCTCTTTCAAGTGTCATCTGCATAATGGCATAGTCATATAAACCCTTTAATAATTCATTTTAGGTTGTTAGCTATAAGCTTTCCAAGACCGAAACCTGAAACCTGAAGCTGTTTCATTGCATTGTGTATGGAACACTGTGTGCTGGATTATGTCTTGCTTTTGTTAATAAATAAATAAAGCTTTCTTTCTTTATTACTATGCAGTCACAGACCCGAGTTATAAATTAAGCAAGCAAGCAAAAATCGAACAGAGATAGTTTGATGATGGATGCTAAGGATCAGACTGTTCACTTGCTTTAGAGGATTGAAAATGTGACTTTAGATAGTTGCTTCATATTGCAAGTCTCTTATTTGGATCAGTGAACTGGAGAGTTAGTTGGATTCTCCCTCCTTTCATAAGTTGTGGTTTCTTTTGACTGGGGGAGTGGGATTTTAAATGTCAGCCCATGAACGGTGCTAAGGAAGGCTGAACCCACCCACAGTGCAAGAAGAACCACAGTCATGGTTGGAAAAATAAAGGATTGTGGGGCATGACATTTGTAGATGGATTTCATTGAAGAGAAACAGAGAAAACAAAACACAAACTGCTGGCCAGCAGCCCCAGACCGTGATGAAGTTAAACTTGAATTAACATTTTACTTGGCTGTTTTCATCAGCATGCAGCCTCTGCTAAAACTCTCCGTAAACAGCTTGTACTGGCGGAAGTAAGGACTAACTGCATTTCCCTGAAGTGGTTCTTTAAATATCCTATTTTTATCTCATCTTTCCCTAAGAAGCAAATAAGGTGGGGCAACCTGCAGCAATCTAGTGAAGCTGAGGAACAACCACTTGCTCACGACCATTCTTCACTGAGCTGGGATTTGAACCTATGTCTTTATACATCCAGCGAACACCTCTGTCCACCTTTGTTACACTGGCACAGAAGGAACTGAGCAATAAGAGACGGACATGCTTGCCACTTATCATCCCAGTGTGCAACATTCCAACTTGATATAATGGATTGGGCTGATTAATCTCTACCCAGGTACCCTCTGCAATGAATTAACCTCAGCCAATTAATGCAGGGACCTGGAGATTGAAGCCCATATGGGTCCTTTTCGTGTCTCCCTTCCTGTCTGCTATATTGCTTCAAAACCTACCAGAATAACGTGTAAGGCACCACCACTTTAATAATTAAAGGCTTTTATTTATCTTATAGGAATTACATACAAATATAGCTCTTACTTCAAAATAGCAAAGCATGGTTCCTTCCCTAACTATGAGGCAAAAGCCTCCCTTTCTAGGTTTCTAAACTACATCTCTAAGCATCAGTTCATCTTGCAGCCATAAAATCCATTTGAAAAAAAGGCCAGTCTTCTCTCTCACACAGACTGCTCACAGCATGGGAAAACAGTCACATGTTGCTTCTTGGACCAATCAGGTTTCAGACAAGTGGTTTCACGAACAGGGTCACACAGGCAGTAAAGAAGAAATGGCAGTGCATTTCTCTATAGGACCAAGGTTTGCACAGTTATTTTGCAGCTCCTCCACCCCCAACCAGCATGTGTGATGGATGTGTTGAATGGGTAATTCCAGGAATTATAGTCTAAAAGGAAACTGTTTCATATAAACTTCATCTTCCAAAAATGCTAATCCCATTTAGACAAGAACCATTTAATGAATGGGATTTACAAAAGGTGTTGATTTGTAGTTGAAACAGCAGTATACAGTACTCAGGATGAAGCTAGCTGTTGGATTTAGGGTTAAAAACAGTAGCCCACAAATACTACATAAAGGATCTTCTAAAGTGCTGTTAAGGGGGAGGGGGTCACCTGGATTGCTTCTGAACAGTTAGTGTAACTTTGTAAGCCTGTTGTGGCAAAAAACACATTTGGCTTTTCACCTCCCCCTTTCTTCCTCTGTGTCGCCCACTCTTGTACTTTGTATTAGGATGAGGTAAGCCTGTAAGTAACTACTTTGGGCATAGTGACCTTTTGTCTCATGCTTTTTCTTACAGCTGTTTGCACATCAATGTTTTCTGATGTTGACTGCTTTGATTAACATCTGCTGCACTATGATAATAAGTGTAGTGCTGTATAAGTATAAAATCAATCAACCAGTAGAAGTGGTGGAGCCTCTCTTTGCTGGAACAGTGTCTGTGTGGGCTTGCTGTGGCGGTAATAAAAAGACAGCCAGGGGGTGTGGAACCAGGGAATCAAATAAATGACAAGCTTCAGAGCTTCAGTGCATCAGGAATGGCATCAAGTCTATTTCAGCAGGGTCGCACTTGACTCACAAAGATAGCATGGTTCAACAGTTGTGATGGATGGCAAAAGGAAAACGGTGACTTCTGACAGGCAGACAGCCCTGCTGGGTGTTAAAATCTGCTCTTAGGCTTTTAGATGAATACAGACTGGCTTCTTTTCTTTTTCTTTTTCCATTCCATTGAGGTGGAGATAATTAATACCCTTTTGAAGTTTTTATTAGTTGTCAGAGCTTGAAAAAGCAAGACCGCGAGACTTGCATACATTTTAGATGGTCCTTCCGTACAGTCATGTGTGTGATGCAACCTAAGTACATGTCTTTGCTGATTGAGCTCACTAATTCTCTGTAGCAACCACCATCATGGTACCTATCTGAACTCCACTGCGCAGAATTCTTTTTGTACAAATAATGAACCCCAAATTGTTTTTAAAGAAATTGCATACAATGGCATACTGAAGACATTGATAACTGGGCAGTTATGGCGTTCTGGGTCTCAGTATTTTGTTCTGAATAGCTTTGGAATGCCATTACATTCATTCTTAAAATTAACTTTCCATGGTGCATTACTGGAAAATATAACACATCACTCACTTGCATAGAATAGCAAGTATGATAGCATTGGATGACATATTTGTACCTTTTAAAACTCTCAGACTGCTTTTAAGCATGTTTCAGGCAACACTTTGCTAAAATGCAGAATATATGACTCAAAACCTCCAACGTCATCCCACTCTGTCCCTGGAAATAAGAACCTCACAATGCCTGTAGAATTCTCTATAGGTTGTCCTCACATGTCAAGGAGACCTGTTTTGAACCTGAAACAAGACATTGGTGCAGCTTCTTTACCAGGGATGGATGGATGTTTGGTTGTTGAATTTATATAACACCCATTTGGCAGCAAGGCCACTCAGGTCACGACAGGACTTGTCAAGCTGCACCTGTGACTTGACTCAGTCTCAACACATTTTCCCCCAACAAGTCAAATTCAGCTCATGCCTTGGAACCCACCCACCCTGTCCCCCACTTTTTGGTGGGTAGGTGGATGGGAGCTTGTTTTTAATAGGGCCTCTAACTTGGCAGTTGATACCAAAGGCTTACTTAGACCCAAAGGTTTGACCAACATCTCTGTTCTTTACATCCTTCCTGCCTTTGGCTCACAATGACACATTTAAGGGCTCTTGTTTCACCCCTGGCCTGAAACCAGAACATCCAGGCACAATTCAGCATGATTGTTCCACCATGGTTCCCCATCCAATAACTCATCTCCAGGCTTAAACCCGGGGTACTTTGAGGGCCAGATCCAGGGAAGTGGTATCAGGACACAGATATCTAATCTCATGCGCTCCCAAATGCATCTGGTGAGGCCACTGTGAGATACAGGAAGCTGGACTAGATGGGCCGTTGGCCTGATCCAGCATGGCTCTTCTTATGTTCTTATGTTAACTCATATCTATGCATTCACATTTGCATTTGTACATACAATTGTTATGTAGATATATGTCTAATCTGGATATCAACCTTGACCCTATTTTCTTGTCTGTAGTTTTGTGTTGTACATGGTCAGAATCTTGCCTTTTTCAAGGCAATACTGTAATAACATAAGTAATACTGTATGTTTTTGTGATCCTTTCTTTCCATACATTCATAGTTAAAGGTAATATATCCATCACTGTTCCAGGATTATAATTCATTATGTGAATGAGCAGAAAAAGTGAACAATAGGTAGATAGGTCTTAGCGACTTATCCATTGCATCCTAGATCCACTCACCGGGAAGACACAAAACTTCAGGAGGTAATAAGTCTGCTCATGGCCCACTGTTGCTGTGAAGTGTGGAGTAGCAGCATAAGATTCAGGCAAACTTGAGTTTGTTTTGTGTGTGTTTGTTTTAGCAAAAGCTGCTAGGGAAGCATGCAACAAGCTGCTGTCTTAACAGATCTTTTACTCAATTCACAATCAGTCAGTTTTATTTAGAAATGTTTGACACAAAATACACACTGTAATTGACTGACTGACTGACTGACTGATAGATTTATGCACCTTCAACCCCTGTAGATTTGGATTATGCCAGAATAAAGCTTTCCCTGAGCAGGAAAATGGGCTAGATGTGAAGCTACAGTACCACACACAGCTATGGGAACACAATAACATTTGAACTCCCATGGCTCCATCTTACAGAATTCTTAGATATGTACTTTGTTGCCATTCTTAAAATTTGTGGCTATGTTTTAGGGGAGTGCACAAGAGGTCCGAGGTAGAGACATTTAAGTATCTTGCCAAATTACAAATCCTAGGCTTCTTTAGTGTGGAGCCATTGAAATGATAATGATATCAAATTGCTATAACTGTGTAGTGTAGACGTCCTCTAGAACATGCTTTAAAATAAAATAAAATGGAAGTGTTCCTTTGCTTGGACCCAGAATAAATTTTAATCTTGTCATCGGTATGTCCTGTGCTACATCTCTCCTTCAATAGAGCAGGGCTTTCCCAGAAGGACATCTTTGTAGCTTTTGTGTAGTACTTTTGTGTACTTATGGATGGGCATCTCTGGAAATGTTCTGGAGCTCTTGCGGAATAGCATGTAATAAGAACTCTGTCCTGGAAGTGTAAGAACTCATCGAACAGCATACAACAAAGACTCTTGCCTCAGTCTGGGCTTCAGAATGCAACCTCTTCTGTTTGAAAAAGGGTGAAGCTGATGAGAAGTCCTAGACAAAAGGAGGGCAGGTGCTATCAATTAATACAGGCATCAGAAAAGAAACTCATAAAGCCCCTGAACATCCCACTGAGTTGTTCATATGTTGATGTGCAATCTTCCCCATCCCCCTCCTGCTGTTGCCTGATGGAAGGAAGGAGGGAGGTGACAGGATGAATTATGACTCCTCATCCTTCCCACTGCTTCTTTGTGAAGAAGTGACACATTTAGCCTCTCCTGCTGATAATTCTGTAGGTGAAATAAATTATGGGCTCTTTCGGGTCTGGCCTGTCTCAGGGGCCAGACCTAGCTGCTGCAATGATAAGAGTTCTCTTCTGGCTTTAGCGCTCAATCCCAGACATGTGTATTTCTCTGTCTGAAGACCCCAGGCTGCTTTGAATATAGACCTCATCTCTTTAGGGAATGAGAAGGGAGGGGGAAGGAAGGAGGAGGGGAAACAGGAAAACAACCTGCACAGAATTGCTAATCAGGCTCTGCCTTGAGTCCTCCTGGTCTGCAGATGGCCTCTTGCTGCAAAACACCTTCATTGTCAAGCTGGTGGAATGTGCCGGATGCTTTTGTTGAATGCTCCTCAGAGGGGACAGTGGGGGTGAGCATTTTAAAGATTGCTGCAGAAGAGCAATTAGGCTGGAAATTCTCCTGCGAGAAATGATCGTCAACAAGACTAAAACTGGGTAACAAAATGTATGTTTTCCCCCTTTTAATCTACCTGGAGTAAAATCAATTGTCTGACAGTTGACAGCAGATAATGACATTCTGAACATGTCATTGCAGTGTGGCTCCTTTGCTTGATCTGTCCTGCTAACATACATAGTTTGCTTGTGTGGTTAGTTTAAACCTGGTAGGCAATGAGGAAAACAAAAAAGTAATACAACAGAAGATCTCAAGTGCTGGAAAATATTTTGGGGTTTTTTTTTTCACTGAATGGAAATTTTAGTATATCCTTGACAAAATTAATAACACAAATTATAATGTAATGTATTCTTTTTATCTTCACTGCATACACATACCCATGAGGATAGCCCTCCCTTGAGATTACATTACCCTATATACTGAGAGGTTTCCTGTCATATCAAAAATGAAAATATAGCTCATTCCATTTTATAACATTATATCTTAGAATTAGAAATTATTGTAAACAAGCACTTCCACAAATTAATTTATATTACTGTATATACTTTGCTATTTATAGACAAATATTTATATTACTACATATGTTGCCTTGCAAATATATGGGGTTAAAAAAAACCTACATATAGGCTGGTCCTTTCGGGCCAAGAGACCTTGAAATACTTAGAGTTACCTCCTACATCTGTAAAGTAGGAATAATAAGTTAACAATGTTATGCGGTTTTGTGGATTGTTTAGCCATTTAGCTTCTATATGTTACAAAACCTATATCTTGCTGTTTTAAAGTTTCTATTTAGAATAGTTGGAAATCTGTGTGCCGAATTTTTCATTAAGAAAACAAGTCTTTTGACTGAGATTTGACATACTCATTATTTTGTTTTAAAATGTTTATTTCCCACAATACAGGAAGCTTCAACACAAAGATGACAGGGGAAAGTATGATAATTTAACACAGAGGATGTCAGCATTAGAAAATGATTTACACCTTTCAAAGTTAGAAATAGCAGCATGAGCTTATTCAGCCTTTAACTCAGGCCACGAAGTGTCCTGATCTGTTTTCAAATGTATTGCATGATAGTTGAGTACATTGTTAAAACAATGAAACTGAACAGACCAGCCTCAATCTGGTTCACCACATGAAGGGAAATGAATCATACTTGCCTTACCACTCACCTGCCATGCCCATCTCTGCCATACCTGTGGGGACAAAATGTTTGACTACCACCTAAGGTATTCAGTATAACGCCAAGCTGCATAGTCTATTATTGGACTCTATTTTTCCATCAACCATGTGACTTTTGGCAAACACTGAGTGTTCTGTACACATATAGGATTTATCTTAACATTCTGTTCCACCAGGTTAGAAGAGACTGGAGCATGGAGGAAGGGGGACACCACATGATCTCTCCCTTCCATGCAACAGACTGCAGTGTGAAAAAGCTAGCATCCTTTAAATTTACAACACAGTATTGTCTTTTTGCATGTTCTCCATATAAGTCATTCCACCACACATCCTCCTCTATAACAGCAATGCCTCTTTAATGTTTAATTCTTATTTTACATGTATCAATTCAGTCTTTATTCCCAGATGTTCTTTGCTGTCTCTCTTTGTCTCCTCTCTGAACTGATATTGCTGTTTTAATTCATTTATTCACTTAAAGGTTCTTTTGTATAGGCTTCATCGAGCATTCTTAAAACGATTAACAGAGGAAAACACAATTGCAATACAAAGTAAGAAAATCTAATTTAAAAACACACAAAAATTAAAAGTTAGCAAGATCTTAAAATATCATAAAGCCAGATGAGACAGGTCCATGGCACTGACACTACGCCTTGGTGGAAATATATGTATTAGGGGTATGTATTTGGTCCAAAGAATTGCTTCTTTATCCCGAGTGTTTTTCTAAAGGAAACAAACTGGGTGAAATACCACAAAAGTCCTTTACTTCATGTCTCCTGAAGTCAGAGGACTATGTGCTTATGTGGAATTGGCATTGGGTGTGACTGCCAGAGTATATTTCTCAGGTTTGGGAGAAAGAAAGAAAAATCTGAGCTTGAGTTCCATGTGGAAGGCATCCGTGTTTAACAAAAGAGAGGAGAAACTGATAGGAGGCTTTGACAAGAGAGGCGGAGAATATGTGGCTTTTCATCAGTCACCAGCTGTCTTGTTGTGTTCTAATAATTTCAAAAATCCTGCCAAGTGGCAATGCTGAGTTCTGGCTTACTGTACTCCACAGACATCCGCAGCGGCAGTTTTGCACTATCTGCCTGGATGCCTCTGTCCAGAGTGCTGAAATTTAGATGCTCTGCTGTTTCCAGTTGTAACAAACTAAATTAGAACAGCTGCTGCCTCCAGATGAGCATAGCAAGAAAACTGTGTTCTTAATGGGTACCATCTCTGGGATTTCAACAATGGAAATTACATTTATCAGCCAGTATCTTCTGCATTATTTGGGGGTCCAAGAAGGCAAGATGCTAGAAGATTCAAGGCTAGATACTGTATTCAAGTGTATTATAATTTCCTGTTCAAAACAGTCACCTGAAGGGAGGAGAAATCAGTTCATGAGAATGATGCTAGAAGAAGGAATATTTTTTTTCTTCCTTGTTCTGTTTTTCCAGTCTAAATTGCCTCTATTCAAGGTTGCTGTTTTCTCCACAGGGAAATAGCAGCAATATTTTGGGAAACAGACTGTGTTTATTGTCACTTATAAGATGAGTTTTACTTCCTTTCTGCCCTTTATTTGCCTAGAAGTTAAAAGTTAGCTGGTAGTTTTCTAACATCCAGTCCACCTGATTGCTTTTTTGGCAATGTCCGCAGTGCGAGCTGGCCCTGTGTCATGAGCAAGGCACCTCTGACTTCTACAAACAGGAGAATGTGCTGCTCTGTGTGTGTGTGTGTGTGTGTGTGTGTAAGAGTGTAAGAGTGTAAGAGTGTAAGAGACGGGAAAGAGGGAGTATGTCCAGCTATTTCTATTGTATTCTGTTAAGTAGTAAGCAACAGAATATTATGTCAGTCAATGTTTTCCCTGTGTCAACCAATGAAAAGCAATTAGTCAACAGCTGCTCTGCAATTAGAAAAAAAACTGACTGAAATCTATCACTGAAATCCCAGCAGGAAATGTTAGACCAGTGAAATTATGTTCTCATTTGCAGCTTTGGGCAGAAGGTACTGTGGGATTGAAAACAGGCAGCGACAAAGTGTTTGGGGACATCCCAATCCTTTTGCTACACAAGAGGTCAGCTTGTTCAGTCTCTCCGGAGCAAGTTTTCCTTGAGAAGGTTACAGCATGAGAATCACTTCTAGGAGTGATTATGCAACTTCTCTCCCATGTCTGCTTTATAAAAGGCCCTACTGGGCCTTAGTTTTCTTTGAGGTTTTAAAAGGTTGACTTTCTCAGTCATGTTAAGTATTTGGTTGGCGGTAAAGAAAAAAAATCACCAACCAGAAATGAAATAAAACAAAATGACCCGAAAAACAAAACAAAATGCCATTTTGGCATTTTGTGCCCATCTCTATTACTCCTATATACTATGGTACATCATGGCAAAGTTTCCACCCACCTTAATTTCAAGGTTTTTTTTAAAATGCAGAGGTGCTATATAATATGATAAAAATTGTTATAAAATTTATTTTTTTCACCCCACCTTTTTCCTTAACAAGGACCCAAGGTGGCTTGCATAATTAATATACAATATTTAAAGATAAAATAATAGGTATGCAAGTAATTTTAAAAGATCAAAGAAGCACCACGCTAAAAAAAAGAGAAACAAAAGCAGCATCAAATGGTAAGGCACAACAGTCCATTTGAAAAGTATACTCAGGCAGCCAATCATTAATGGAAAGCTTGCCTGAAGAGAAAGATCTTTGCTTGCTGGAAGAAGGGCAGCAAAGGTGAGGCCAGCCTGGCCTCTTGTGGAAGGAACTTCCAAAGTCTGGGAGTAGCAAAAGAAAAGGTCACCTCCTATTTCCCCACCAGACACACCTAGGAAGGAGATGAGACCAAGAGAAAAGTCTATTCAGATGATCTTAACACCCAGGTAGGCTCATAAAAGGAGACATGGTCCTTGAGATAGCTTGGACTCAAGCTGTTTAGGGCTTTATAGGTTAGGACCAGCACTTTGAATTGTGCCTAGAAATATATTGCCAGCCAATGGAGATGCTGTAAGCGGGGGTGGGGGTGGTATGTGATCCCTATGATCAGCCCCAGTCCCAGTCAGCAGTCTGACTGCTGCATTTTAGACCCACTGAAGTTTCTGAGCACTTTCCTGAGGTAGCCCTGCAAAGAGCACATTAAAGCAATCCACCAGTGATGTAACTAAGCCATGGGTCCTTGTGGCCAGGTCAGAACTCTCTAAGAACAGTCACAGGTGGCACACTGGTTTCAGTTGTGCAAATGTACTCCTGCCCACCACTAAAACCTGGTCATCCAATCTCACAGATGAATCCAGCATCTCCCCTAAGCTGTGCACCCAGGTTTTCAGAGGTAGTGTAACCCCATCTAGCACAAGCTGTATCCCTTCTCCTTGATCTGCATTTCAACTGACCAAAGCACCTCTATCTTCTCTGGCGTAAGTTTCAGTTCACCCTTATGCAGCCCATTAATGTAATGTGGGGGTAATAGAATTGCTCTTTGCAGCTTCAAAACATATCAGTGTTAAAATCTATTTATATCGAATGAATAGTGGGTCATTTTCTGATCTCAAGAATTCCAGCTGCATTGAAATATTTCCACCTGTATTTTGCATCAACCAGGGGGTGGTTGAGTAGCAATAGATTTATTGGGACCAATTTTATCTTGATTGGGTTTTTTGGGGGGTGGGGGTGTTATTATGCATAGTAGGATTTGGGAAATGTTTACATCTGTTTAGACAGCAATGCTACAGAATGCCTATTTTGTTCAGTTCATTGTAG
Organism: Phrynocephalus guinanensis; assembly: GCA_037367245.1. Taxonomy (NCBI): domain Eukaryota; kingdom Metazoa; phylum Chordata; class Lepidosauria; order Squamata; family Agamidae; genus Phrynocephalus; species Phrynocephalus guinanensis. The sequence goes on from CM074732.1 coordinate 95,599,275, forward strand.
CTTTCGCACCAGCATTGGGTCTAAGGGAACTAAAATGTCTCATCCTGGTGCATGAGGTCAAAAGCAGTTAAAAATACGGTGTGCTTCCATCTATAAGCCTCCACCATGTACAAGACACCCCACATTTTTTGAACCCAAAATTAACAAAATGAACAAATCCTGCCATAAAGGAAGGGAAACAGTGGGGCGTGGAAGGAGATCCCAACCAGATGCCAGTGAATGAGCTGAGCAGAGTCCCTGGTCCTTTGAGGTTTCCCTTCCAGTTTTGGTTCCCCCCCACCCCCTTTTTCCACTTTGGGGGCTCTTTCACTGCCGTCCGCCTTTCCAAATGTCTCTCCACTTTGCTTTTTTCGTTTATTTTTGCATAAATCCAAGCTGTCTTTTTGAGCAGTTCATTAAGATGTGCCTTTCCCACTCTGATTTCAGCAAAAAGGCAGGTTCAATTTCTGGAAAAGCAAACAAAAAACAAAGCAGAGAGGGGTTTTACAAAGGTGGAGGGCAGTTAAAGAGCCCTGAAAGGAAAGGGGAAAATGTGTGTGTGTGTGTGTGTGGAGGAGAACCCAAACTGACAGGAAAGAGCTGCCAGAAAGAAAGGGAAAGTGCCAGGTCAGATTGGCTTCTCCCCCACCCTACCCCTCAGGCTTACATCCGTGTATATAATGCCCTTTAATTATTAGTGTCATGAGTTTTGGGGGAAAATAGCATCCTATACATGGAAAAGCAAGTAGCTGGATGGTTTATAGAGAGATTCCTTTAGTCTTCTTACATTTACACTATTACTCTCAAGAATGGTGGCATAAAGATGAATTATTTCATAAAAACCTTAGTGCTTAATTGATTTTAAAATATTTATTACTGTAATATGTTTTATTTGTGGGATTTCATACCATGTGTAAAGTTCTCCTGTAGTCTACTAGCTATGTAACAGTTGAGAATGAGATCTCGGATCCAGAGCTGTTTAGCTTGGCTTCAATCCAGTTGCTGCCATACGTGCCTTCAGTCCATGCCCCAGACTCAAGCTCGATGACCTGGAATCTCCCCCTCATGCCTTAATTTAATCCTTTTCAAAGCACTTGGCAGCCCTTATCCTATGTCCACAAAAGAGAAATAATCTCCCATGCAGTAAATTTGTAAAGGTACAGAAAGATAGTTACAGTACTTGCTTTAAGGTGTATTCATTTGCAAGTATGTGTGAACTTGCACATGTACAAAAACTATTTAAAGCTAGCTTCCCATTAATGTATTGCTTAATATGTGATATAGGAAATGTTTTCCAATACTGTTCATCAGCTTCTGAAATGCAAATGTAAAATTAAGGACTAAATCTCAACATATAGTCAAGTCTTTCTTGGAAATATGCAGACCAACCTCTTTAAGTAACCTGTTTTTCGCATTGCTCTTTATTTATAATTCTTCTCATAGGTTTGTATGCCTTTAGAAGCTGCTGATAAGGTAGAAATTAAGCAGTTATATTGCTGCTTCTCTTTAGAGTAAAGCTGAGTCTGTTCAGTTTCTGTCTGTCATGCAGTTCTTAAAAGATACAAAGTCCCTGTTAGAAAAAATAATTCAATTCAGTCATATTGCTGTAATAAAAGTATTAATAGAGATTGAGAGTTATCATTCAAAGAAAGAGATAGATGAATACTGAGGCATGTCTGTTAGCATCCTGCTTCAAGTTTTCTTGTAGTCTTGGCCAAAAAGATTTTTGCTGTTCTGTAATGATGCAGAATTGCTGGCTCCAAGCAGAATTTTTGAGATTTGTAGGAGCTACTCTGTGCACTCACTAAGGAATGTATCTACCCTCAGGACAGAAGGGACTAGAGGTTCATTATTCATGCCGTACATGACATTATTTAGCCTGCTGGAACAGTACAGGGGGACAGCCCCATTGTCAGGGCCAAACAATTCCCTGTCAGATTTAAAATGTCTGCTAAAATAAAAGTGAACCCATCATTTGTTGTTGGTTTTAAAACAGCCATACAATCCCATATTGTAAGCTGTAAAAACACAGGACACACTGTGAAAAATATCTTGAATATCTGCTTCATGTATTGAATTTCTGTACACAAACGTGATAATGTACAGTATATATATCATAGAATCATAGAATCATAGAATCATAGAATTGGAAGAGACCTCAAGGGCCATTTAGTCCAACCCCCTGCCATGCAGGAACCCCATCACAATATTTCCGACAGATGGCCATCCAGCCTCTGCTTAAAACCCTCCACAGAAGGAGACTCCACCACCCTTTGTGGCAGCCTATTCCACTACCGAACAGTTCTAACTGTCATGAAGTTCTTCCTAATGTTCAAATGGAATCTCTTTTCCTGTCGTTTGAAACCATTGCCCCGAGTCCTAATCTTTGAAGCCAGGGAAAACAAACCTGTTCCCTCTTCAATATGACATCCTTTCAAATATTTAAACATAGCTATCATATCCCCCCTCAGCCTTCTTTTAGAGAGGCTAAACATTCCCAGTTCCCTAAGCCGTTCCTCATAAGACATTTCCTCCAGACCCTCAACCATCCTGGTCGCCCTGCTCTGCACCCGCTCGAGGTTGTCAACATCCTTTTTAAACTGAGGTGCACAGAACTGGACACAGTACTCCAGGTGGGGTCTGACCAGAGCAGAATAGAGTGGGACTATCACTTCCCTTGATCTAGATACTATGCTTCTGTTGATGCAACCAAGAATCGCATTGGCTTTCCTAGCTGCCGCATCACACTGCTGACTCATGTTCAATTTGTGGTCCACCAAGACTCCCAGATCCCTTTCACAGGTACTATTCTCCAGCCAAGTATTCCCCATCCTATATCTGTGCAATTCATTCTTTTTACCTAGATGTAGCACCCTACATTTCCCTCTGTTGAAATCCATTCCGTTAACTTTGGCCCAGCACTCTAATCTGTCAAGGTCCTTTTGGATTTTCATCCTATCCTCTAGGGAATAAGCAACCCCTCCCAATTTGGTATCATCTGCAAATTTAATTAGCATACTCTCTATTCCTTCCTCCAAGTCATTAATAACGATATTGAACAGCACTGAACCCAGAACAGAACCCTGGGGCACCCCACTGGCCACGTCTCTCCAAGATGAAGAGAGGCCATTTATGATCACCCTTTGGGTGCGATCAGTCTACCAATTACAAATCCACCTAACAATAGCACTATCTATCCCACTTTCTACTAACTTCTTAGCAAGAATACCATGGGGAACCTTATCGAAGGCCTTACTAAAGTCCAGATAAGCAATATCCACAGCATTCCCCTCATCCACCAGGCTTGTAATTCTATCAAAGAAAGAGATCAAATTAGTCTGGCATGACTTGTTTTTAAGAAACCCGTGTTGACTTCTTGTAATGACAGCATTGTTTGTTAAATAATTGCATGTTGACTGTTTAATAATCTGCTGTAGGATCTTTCCAGGAATTGAAGTCAAGCTGACTGGGCGGTAATTATTTGGGTCCTCTTTTCTCCCCTTTTTGAAGATGGGGACAACATTAGCCCTCCTCCAATTGATGGGGACTTCTGTTCTCCAGGACTTCTCAAAAATTATTGCCAATGGTTCTGAAATTACTTCTGCCAGTTCTTTTAATATTCTTGGGTGTAATTCATCTGGCCCAGGAGACTTAAATTCATTTAATGTTTCCAGGTGTTCCTGTACTAGGTCTCTACCTATTCTATGTTGCAATTCCCATCATATCTCATCTACTCTTTGTCCCAGGGAACTCTTTCTTCCTTTTTGGAGAAAACGGAGGCAAAGAAGGTGTTGAGTAGTTCTGCCTTTTCCTTGTCTCTTGTTAGTAACAGGTTATCATCACCACGCCGAGAGCCTATCATTTCCTTATTTTTCCTTTTGCTGTGGACATATCTAAAGAAACCCTTTTCACTATCTTTAATCTCTCTGGCAAGTCTAAGTTCATTTTGCGCTGTAGCTTTTTTTTCATCCCCCTGCATATATTAGCTGTTTGCTTATATTCCTCTTTGGTGCATTTCCCATTTTTCCATTCCTTGTACTTGTTTTTCTTTATAGTTAGCTGAGTTGAAAGTTCTTTAGTAAACCATTGTGGTTTCTTTAGACCTCTGCCATTTTTTCTTCTTGTTGGAGCAGTTTTATATTGTGCCTTTAATATCTCGCTTTTTAGGAACGCCCATCCATCATGGACTCCCTTCTCTTTCAGTGTTTCAGTCCATGGAATCACAGCCAATAATTCCCCAAGTTTACAAAAAATGGCTTTCTTAAAGTCCAGGATTCTTGTCTGACTATGCTTAGCTTCACCTTCCAACTGTATAACAAATTCCAAGAGGGCATGGTCACTTTTTCCTAATGATCCCACCACTTCAACCCCATTTACAAGGTCCTCCTTATTGGTTAAGACCAGATGTAAAATATATATAATTTTGATGCCTGTCAAACTAATCTCTATGTCAGTTTCTCAATATGTGCTGTGCCTTTACTTGTAAGCTGACTTAATCACCTTTCTGATGGAGAAGGCAATGTGTGATAAAACATTTTAACCACTGTTCAAAAGTACTGAAAACTTGTTGCTGGTGATAAAAAGATAAGTGAAATTACAAAGTATAGGCCCTTTGTAGAACCCAGCCTTACTGAGGAGAGCATTTAATTCCATCTTTACAAATGTCATCCAGTGGCTGCATTATTACTGCTTGTATTGACACTTCCTTCTGAAATTTATGACATGAAGGAGGAATTCTGTCAGGTGGAAGAAATTCTCTTTTATCCTTGAATAACAAAGAAGCAGTGACTCATTTGTGCCATTTCCCCCACCACTACACTTTCCTTCATCCACATTTTGTTTACTCATTCTATCATTCTGTTAGCTTTCAGCGTTAGCATTACCTTCTCAAACATTGACAGAATAACTCAGAACTTTTTATGCAATTTGCTTGCCTTTCTGAAGTCATTCAGTTGCTACTGCAATGTTGTGGCATCCCCAGGTTAAATGGGATCGTGGGATCACAGTACCTGCACCTCGGGGCCGCGGGGGGGGATCAGGTCGCTCCATGCCGCCCCTGCACTCCGCGAGAAACCTTGGGGCTGCATGGGAGGGCGGCGGGAGGCGATTGTGTCGCTCCGTGCTGCCCCCTGCACTCCTCCGAGAAGCCTCCGGGTGACGGGGTGGCGGCAGGGGGCGATCGGGTCACTCTGTGCCGCCCCTGCGCTCCTCCGAGAAGCCTCAGGGAAGCGGGGGGCAGCGGGGGGCGATTGGGTCGCTCCGCGCTGCCCCGCGCTCCTCCGAGAAGCCTCGGGCAGTACGGGCGGGTGGCAGCGGGAGGTAAGATCCCGCAACACCGCCTGCACGCGCTGCCCCAAGACTTCTCGGACAGGCGCGCGATCGCCCCTGCCCCCACCCCACCTGCTTTCGCATATCACGGATTTTCATGCATCGCGGGTGGGGTGAGTCCCTAACCCCCGCGATCGGCAGGGGGTTACTGTATTTCAAAACTTTTTCTTTCAGAAAAATATATACTTTGTGGAGCTAGGTAATTTGGTATGTTTAGAAGGTTTAAGTCACTGGTCTACAACTCTGAAAACAACATCTAATTTCTGAATGGTAACTTTGTGACTAACAAAAACACTAATTGACTAGGCTTAATCGTCATCAAGGTACAGATTCTATTGAAGTGAATGGTGTTAGAATGCTTAAAGCCTGATGTGTGTGTGTAGTCACATTTTAGAGCGAGCTTGTGTAACTAGTGCATCTGGAATTACCCATTACCTAATATTACCTTTAGAACATTTTATAAACTTTCCATTTTATAAGCTTACAAGGTGTGCACTGCCATCTCTTCCCTACGAATGAAAACTTTCAATGAATAGGGCCCACTTAGTACAATTTAAATTTCTCTTTCTATGACTGCAGTAGAAAATGGCTTGCCCTGAATGGGATTCCCCATTCCTGTTTATTTGTTATACCTACGACACTGAAGAGCAAAGATGGGAATTTTATCTTCAGCAGCCACAATATCATGGCCAGCTCCACTGTCTGTGAAATTCTGAGAACTGTTTGCACAAAAAAGGGATAGTGTTTCCATGTCTATTCAAGGGGTAATCAATGTGATCTAGTTTGGGAAGTAGCAGGAGTTGAATTAGCATCACAGGAAGTGGGGTTGCTTGCAGTGTCTCCATTTTGTATTGCCTTTACACAGTATTATTTGAAAGGCATTGGTAGCCTCTATAATCCCATGGCTATTCTATGTAAAGCATACCAAGAAATGTGAAGCAGGAGATGATGGGAAGGGTGGTGGTGGTGGCAGAAACAGAGCAAAGAAAATGTTAAAGGGGGTTACCATATAGCAAAACAGAGTGCTTTACATCTGGAAGTTGTCATGGCAACTGGACTTCTTTTCTTGAGAGGCTGAAACATTTCGCTGCTCATCCAAACAGCTTCGTCAGGCTGAGGAAAGCTAGTTGAGAGTCCTCCATTTTATAGTTCACTTTGACCTCATGTCACCCTGGTCTGAAATAGGCTCATAAGATGAACAATGGCCTGAATAGGTTCATTAGGTGCTTTACAGCATGAGCTTCCTTATGGCCATAAGTCATGTATTTGGCCTTAGAGCAGAGACATTTTGTGACTCATAAACCTCAATCATTTTTAGATCTCTCAAGGCAGCCCTAAGGGAAGAAAGTTTGACAACTCTTGCCCAACTGTGCAGTAAAATATGCAAGCTGAAACCTCTAGATACACACTATTGTCACTAAATAATAATGTAGATATTGATTTTGTTACTCCTAAATGTAATCTGTGAAAGCAGATTTAGGAAGTTGAGTCCTGAAATATTCCCACAAAGTGCCAACTAGTCGATAAACGCGAGAAAACAAATTTTAAGGTCAAATAAACATGACACGATATTTTCATTGTGCAATCCGAGTGAAATGAGATAAATAATCAAATAGCAGACAGTGACCAGTGAAAAGTAATTTATAGTTTTAATAGACTTTCCATTTTAATAATGCAGGGTTATGGTGCTAGCAGAAGGTAATTTTCGAAATACGAAGTTTATCTTGAACATGTCTTATAAAACTTCAGGGACTTTACAAATTGAAAAGGGGTAATAAATATTAAATTACAAAGGAAAAATAGTGCTGTGAGAGTCTACTTCATCATGAGCTAAGCAAGCGAAAGGGCTTTACTGTTTTTACTTTGATCAAATGTTTGACAGCAAATTGGCTACTAGGAAAATTAACATGGTCATGTACACACCAAAACCTGAAGGAGAAACGTATTGCCAGTATTTTGTGAGAGGTTTACACTGTCACCTGAAATAAGTGACCAAAAAAATTCATTCTTGTTACAGCAGAGAATACAGTACTGTCGACGTTCAGACAGACATTAGACTGGAATAAATTGTGTGTGCTATTATTTCTTGAAATCAGGTCCCTTGAGACTGAGAAGAGTTTCCTGCTATTGAAATGCTCATTGTTATGATGACAATTGATCAGCACACTATAAACACAGAAGGGAGACACTTGAACACAAAACGGGAAATTTCATTGTGAGCATTTTTTAGTCTTGTTCGTCATCGATACAAACATGGAAAGTGATTCAGTTTCATAGACACAAGCAGAGAAAAGAAAAATGCAAATCAGGTCCTTTTTTTTTTTACTTTCCTCGCTTTTTAAAATTGTGGAATATAATATCTACATTCAGATCTCCTAGCCCAGCACCAAACAATGTGTGCTTTGGGACCCACTGATATGAAAAGGGCTGAGCACCAGGATGTGGCCATTTTCGTAAAACACTGGCTCTGACTTCTAAACACTTTGGAGAGCGGTGTGGGGAAAGTGGCTTGTCCCTCACTATCACTGAGGAACAAGTAGTCTTCCCTTTGAGACTGTTACTTCCAGTGAGATTTTCCCCTCCCCTTTGCAACGGAGATTGCTTTTCTGCCTTAAAGTCTTCTGCTGTCCATAGCAAAACAGTGCTGCCATTCATTTGCTGCCCTAAAATACATGTCATGATGGTAAGCATCAAAATATTTATGTTCCACATGGCTATTTACTTGGGAAGTTGGATTCGGATATATTAGGACAGAAAATATGAGTTAGAATAACTCCTATTGGCCTCTCAGGTTTCTAGCATTGATCCATCCACCAGCAACCTCTCCCTCACCACACACTTCTTCTTCCAAATCTGGTTTAGCTATAAATATATCCAGATCACACCTTTCCCTGGGCAATAACTAGATTCTGCCTTGTCTCTCTGTCCCCTTGTCTTCCTTTAGGTACATACAATTCTATGTTACCTTCTTCCTACAATTACCCTGAGCTGCTTTATGTCCTCTACCTGCCTGTCAGCCTTTCTGTTTAGTCTTGCGTAACATCAGTGCAGTCAGATTTTTTCACATTGATCCAAGCAAACAGTGTCTTTTATCAGGACCTGGCAGAGAGTCATTCTGTGCAATGTGGATAACCAAAGAAACCCAAAACATTATTATGGCACTTCTGAGACAAACGTGTTTATTTCAGTGGGAGTTTTTATAGACACGTGTGGTAGACTATTTGGGTTACATATTTACATATGCAATATGCATAGTTGTGGGGACTGAGTGATACAGGACTAGATACTGAATTGTCAAAGGGATGATGGCATTATCCACACATTTTAAAAAAAGTGACCAGAAGAGAGCATGTGTGGGATTTTCAGTTCTAAAAGCACTCCTAAAAGGAATTGTAGAATCGTAGAATGGTGAAGTTGGAAGGGGTCTATAAAGCCATCAAGCCCAGCCACCCCCATTCCAAGCAGGAATACAAATCAAAGGATATCTACCAGGGAGTTATCCACATTTCTCTTGAATGCCTCCACTGTTGGAGCATTGAAGGAAATTGGTTCCCCTGGCATACTGTCTTAACAAATAGGAAGTTTTTTCTGATATTCAGCTGAAAGCTGGGTTCTCTTAATTGAATCTGTTGTTGCACATCCTGCATTGGGATGACCAATAAGAGGTCCTTCCTCTTCTCTGTCTGATAACCCTTCAAATATTTGAACAGTGCTATCATGTGTCACACACACACACACACACACACACACACACACACACACACACACACACACACACACACACACACACACACACACACACACACACACACACACACACACACGTCTTCTTTTTTTCTAGCCTAAACATGCTTTCTATCAGTCTTTCCTCACAGGGCTTGGTTTCCAATCCTCTGATCATCCTTGTTGCCCTCCTCTGAACTTGTTCCAATTTGTCAGCCTCTTTCTTGAAGTGTGGTGTCCAGAACAGGACACAATACTCAAGGTGAGATACCTAAATACAGTAGTGCTGAATAGAGTGGGGGAGGGGAACAAGTCCCTTACAGGATTTGGAAATCATAGTTCTATTAATGAAGCCTAAAATAGCATTTGCCTTTTTTGTGGCCACATCACACTGATGGCTCATATTCAGCTTATGATCTATCTGGAGGTGTGAGGCATTCTGCAGGGGGTATGTGCAGGCCTTGGACTTCTGGATTTTGTTCACCTTGGCTCCAGAGTCATACTGGAGCTTATGGATATTGTTAAGCATCTGTGTTTTCTTCATATATGGGTTTTTCTTACTCTTTGTGCCAGGCTTGGAAGCCAGATAAAATTCTCAAAGAAACTCTGTTCTCCACTTTAGTCTCAGAAAGAAACCAGTGAAGGAGTAGCTACTTTACCTCACTTAGGGACCTGTAAACACACTGTAGGCATTCATTCACTCTGGGTTATTAAGAGGAGCAAAAAGGACTTTCTGTGGCCTGACCTAGCCTTTTGCAGAGTTTTACATAGCAACACATCTTATCAAATGAGTCACATTTGGGTACGTTCATCAATGTACTGTGTTGTGAACACTTAGTAGCACTAGTGCTTTAGTGTTTCAAGCGGGATTCTTTCCAGTCCTGGAGATCATGGGGGTGTTCTTCTGCTTACAAAACATATATTTTCATGTCTTCTAACATTGGGCTCTGCCTGGATAAATAGTAAAGGTTATTAACATATCAGAAGCATTTGCTGAATGTTCAATAACAAAAGGTGTTTGCTTTGGTGAGACAATGTTATTAATTTTTAAGACCAGAGTTACCATTGAAAATGATTTATAACTCAAGAGTATATAATCTGACAGCTACATTCACTAATTGGTATAATGCAGCATTGTGGTTCTTCTTTAAGAGATCATTGATGCTGGTGCTTCACCCAAGCCCAAGATCCATCCTCCCAGTGACACTCTGGAAAGAGGCAGTCCCTCTATTGTTAGCCACTAAATATTACTTGCTTGTCACTATAATTGTATTTCTGATTGATAAACCTTATCATTGGTGAATCTTGTGGCTGTAGCCGAATCTCCTTGAGAACAGAAGAATGAGAGATATCATGGTAAAACAACCAAACCATAGAAAGGATAGCAAGCTATTTTAGCGGTAGAAAGTTTCATGCAGCCAAAATAAATCATAATAAAACGAATATATTTGGTTACAATGGCCGGCGAAGAAAAAAATGAGCTGTCAATCTCCCTTTAGCAATGCAATTTATCTTCTATCATCACACATCCTTTCATTGTTTACATTCTTTGTGTACTTGTAATATCTCCAGATGCAATAACTGAGCTGATGTTTTAAGCTACATTTAATAGTTAGCTATCCAACAGGAAAATATAAGGAAATACACAAGTTGCTCAACACTCTGAGCCTTGTTGCATCATTAGCTACAGCACCAGGAAGAATATTAATAAGACTAGAACAGACCTTTCTTTTTTCCCTGTCTGCTCTGAAACATTCCTGAAAGAGAAATGGCTGATATTATCAGAAATTTTGGCTGTCATCCTATATGAAGTTAACAGGAAGTAAGTCCATCAATCTTCATAGGCCTTGTTTCAAAACAGACACATAAAGGATTGCACTGTTATTACAGTTGGCTCTACTTGCCTCTTTCGAAGTTTATTTCCTCGGGAGAGCCACAGACCTCACTGAAGTTTATATTGGAACTTGAGATCACTGTTGAAGTACACAGAAAGTGTTTTAAAGTTTGCCTGCAGGAAGCTCAACAATTGACTCAGTGCTTCTCACCTGGCATTGCCTTATGAGCCTTGTGGTGCAGTGGTTAAACTGCTGTACTGTAGCTATAACTGTGCTCATGAGCTGGGGTTCAATCCCAGGTAGCAAGCTCAAGGTTCACTCAGACTTCCATCCATCCAAGTTTTGTAAAATGAGTACCTTGCTGGGGAAGGGTGGTGGCAATGTGTAACCTGCATAATTGCTTGTAAACTTCACATAGAGTGTTTTAAGAGGTATGGGGTTGTAGATTAGCAGCACATGTTTTGTGATCTTTTGAATCCTAGCTGAATATTATTTGAATAATGGAAGCATATAGGAAATTGTTCCTATTTCTGAACTTAAATTGGGAGGGAAAGAAGCAATACGGATGTACTTACAACAGGTACAGTATATTTGCCCATGCCTAGAGACCTACAGATATGCCCCAATATCTACATAAAATGAATATCTCACAGTTGCTTGGTATAATCTTAAATTATAAACATCTTATGCTAAGGAATCAACTCATCAAAATATATCTTCTTTTTTATTTGTAAACCCTCATTCCAAGATAACTAGCCAAGTATTTTACCAGTGATAGCAATCTTTTAGAAATATCTATTGTCATTAAGGACTGTAGTTTTATAGTGTCCCTCTGATTCAAATTTCATGAATAATTGTAGGCTTAGAGTGCTGAAGTCCTCCTTATCCTTTCAAGTATTCCAAGTTGGATGCTTGTCTCTTTTCCCACTAGTGAGATTTTTTAAAATTCATTCATTTATTTGATTTATATACCACCCATCTGATGGGAAGCCTGAACGAGGAGAAATGTGAAGCATAATAATGAGTACAACAAATAATGTTATCCTTGGAAATGCCTTTCTTTTCCTTTGGTAGCTGCTGGAGTAGTTCTCAAATAGAGATATTAATTTACAGCTGTATGCTGCTTGATGCCATCAAAACAGGAAGTCAGAGTTCAAGTTCTTTCCTATTGCCAGGGAAATGCAATTAAGAGTCTATCACAGGCTAGACAGACCGAGGGAGACAACAGGGCCACCTGCTGTGTCAGATTATGTTGCCTTCTATTGAAGAGTGAGATGGTGACAGCAGCATTCAGCATCACCTGTGAAGGAAAGAAGGCTGACTGAAGGCATCCAGTGGAGCCGACTCCTGCAAGACATTGCTGGTGCAAAATCCCATCAAATAGCTTGCATTATATTGCACTGCAGTGCAGCTGAGCTTTGTATCAGTATGACATATAGGAAATTGTTCCTATTTCTGAACTTAAATTGGGAGGGAAAGAAGCAATACAGATGTACTTACAACAGGTACAGTATATTTGCCCATGCCTAGAGACATACAGAAAAGACCTTTGTGCATTGTGGGGCTCGCAGTGTTCTCCATTAGAAGGGTTGCAAAATACATTACAGTATAATGACCTGCTTGATTATTCACCAATAAAATAAAATCGGCTCTAATTGTCCTGTGAGAAGCAAAACATAGACCAGAACAATGCATGAGTATGACTGAGAAGATAATTTTGCTCTTGCTAGGATAGTATTTTGGTGCAACACGTGTCTAGCTCCTTGTGAGTAGGTTCGATTCTCCATGCTTGAGTACGAAACATCCCAGCTTTTCTTGCATAAGCTCCAGCTGCCTGTGTATGTGAAGCAGAAGCCACAAGGTGTGCTCCACAAGCTGCTGCTGCTGTGTGTACAACATCAGCTGGGTCGTTCCTCCTCCCTGTTACTAGAAGATGCTGTACCATTATGCTGCTGTTTTGTCTTTCCCCATATGTAATAGAGACTTGGACTACTCCCCGATCCCTTGTTCATTGTTGTGATAAGACATCTTAACACTCAAGAGATTTCCTCAGCACTTGGATGTGTACTACTATGTCCAACTTGGCAGATACTTCCCCAGAGGAAGAAAGTGAGGATCGCATGCCTCAGTAAGATAGAACCTGGACGGAAGTGTTCGAGATCGCAGTTGGCAGTCTTTTGCTAGAGAGCCATGGGAGTCAGGCAGAGCTTGACCTTTCCAGAAAGGATCCCCCCCCCATCTTTCCGGAAAGGAGATGATAAAGGACACTCTGAAGAAGAATGGCCTTAAACTAAAAAGAATTCTAATTGTTCAGAATGCAAAATGGACAACAAGACACAACTGAGGTGACATTCACGACTGACCCTGTAACATGGAGCAAACATGGAGAAATGAGAGCACCAGGGAGGTGCATGACTTATTAGAATTATTCTACTTCTGGCTGCTTCCTCATTGGAGCATCACTTGGCTATATGAACGACATATGGGTTGGCTTTGGTCCTGGACTGAAACTAGGGTTCTGCATCATGCTTGAACTCTGGTACACAATTCTCAGTGCCATGAATTAGAATGGCCATAGGCTTCCCTCACACTGTCTGTATGAGCTACAGCTGCTCAGAAGGAAAAAAACATGCTGCTATCCCTTTGATTGCACTTGGTCCTGAAGAGCAATGCACTCACATGCTACTTTTCAGGGACACTGGAGCAAAAGTATGAATATTTCAATTTTTGTATTAGTAGACATTGCTGGGGGGAGGGAAGAGACAGCAGTAGGGCATGGCTGTTTTCTGAGGTACCCATACTTCCTTGATATCCTTCAGGAGTGGGACTCCCAGCAACTCTCATAATAGGCTCTTAGCTGGAATTTGTGGCAACTGTCGACCAACCACATATGAGGGGCCATAGGCTGCCTATCACTCCTCTATATTATAAATCTGAGCCTAGACCAGACAAGAATGTCTAGCTTCGGTCATAAAACTTGAGATGTATCAGAATCACATATTGTCTGACTATGGCCTACTGCCTTTCTTTAAAATGAAGGCATCATACTAGATCTTCCCATTCCTGGCTTGTTGTTCTAAAATGTCACATGCACGTTTCTTAGTGTAAACAAAAACTGATATTCACAAATCCTTGATTGTGAAAAGGAAAGAAAAAACTAAGAGGCTATGAGGAAACATGGTCATTTTAAAGCATAATGAATGTGCTCTGAACTCTCCATTCGTGGAAGTAAATCGCCATTTGTTTAAACAGAAATTATGTGTGGGCTGAGAAGGTGAAAAGGACTCCTCTACCAAACATCAAAGCCAAAACCTCATCCTTTTATTCAGCAGGAAAGTCTCAAAATGCCTTCTGTGCTTACATGGGGGGGGGGGGCTGCTACAGTGTCCAGGAATGTTTTGCCTGTAAGAAACATTTTGTTTCTTTTAAAAGGGCAGACACTTTCTGTGGCCTGTCAGGTGTTGTGACTCTTTGTTTTGTTTTTTAAAGCATGACTCAGATAGGACTGGCTTAAGTATGGGTATGAAATGTGTCACCTTGCATCAGTTTCTGTAGAAAGTGACACTACAGAATTGCATTGGGATACTTACTCCGTGACTTGCCTGTCATGTTTGCCTGGCTAACTTGTCAGAACTAGTTTTCACCATCCTCTGCCCTAAAGGACCAGCTTAGCTTAGTGAGTGTGCATTGTCTTTCTGCTTTTGACATCATTGCCAAAAGACAGACAACCTAGAGGAACAGAAGACAGGCGGGTGGCTTTCTATAGAACCCGCTCTCTCTGTGGTGTGTGTGTGTGTGTGTGTGTGTGTGTGTGTGTGTGTGTGTGTGTGTGTGTGTGTGTGTGTGTGTGTGTGTGTGTGAGAGAGAGAGAGAGAGAGAGAGAGAGAGAGAGAGAGAGAGAGAGATTTGGTTTGAATAAACTGGGAATCAAGTTGTGCATTAATTATTGGGAAAGTTGACAGCAGTACCTCTGAGACATGTAGTCAACACATACACAGTGTGCTGGGAAACCCTGGCTGAAATCATGCTGCTTAGCATTAAAAATGTGTAAGATTCATTCCGTTCCTAACCAGCAAGTAACAAGTCCCTGGTGTGAATCTTAGGAGTATACACACACTTACCAAGCCTTCATGCCCCAAAGAATCTTTAGTTAGGAATGGATCAAAAGTTACACGTTTTCTTAAAGTAAGCTAGAGAATTTCAACCAAATAGTTTAGGTCAAGCAGCCATCCTCATATTAGTTTTATTTCAGAAATGGACATCTTTTGAAATAAAATTCATTGTATGATGGAATAGCTACGATCACCTCATTGAACAGATAAATTGGGTCCCTTCTGTACACCCCACCAAAAGCCTTCCGGTACCACATCAGTAAGCATCATAATGCTGTAAAAGAAGTCTGATGTTCAGTAACTATAACATTCTTCTCCGAGATGAAACATCCACCTGCTAATGTCAGCTCAGATTCCTAAATGACAGAAGCAGAGAAAACAGGTACGTTACTACAAGGGGGCATTTTACTTGACCTCAGTGGGCCACAGCTAATGCTTCAGAAAATAAAGTAATTGACTACCTTGGGGATATCTTAGGAGAAAGGTACTGTGTTGGTAATGTTAGCTGAATAGCCTGAGAGCTGTGAGTAGACCTCAGTAGCAAACAAACTGGAGCAAACATGATTTGCTCAGACATCCGGCGAACAGGGCAAGATGCTAAGGTCACTGAGTAAATTATTCAATGTGAATAATTCTCTGAGTTAAACCTCTGACCCACTGACTATATGATAACATCTGATTTCTGGGTCGGATAGTCATCTGCATACAATGCAGGAAGCCAAAACTAGCATCTGCCATTTTTTGTTTTCCTTTTCTTTTAATGTCTGGTTGTCTGTCATATGTCCCTATAATTTCTCCCCGTAGAATAAGAATTTCATTCAGATTGACTAGGAAAGGCTCATGTGTCCAAATGTTATGCCCCACTGAACTGATGAAGACTTGGAGGGTTTAATTGTTGTTTTTTATGTTGCTGTTGGAGTCAGATAACCTTGTAACCTGAAACAGAAGAGACTGCTCAGATGATGCAGTGAGGATTGTGGTTTGATCCAGAGCCAAGAAAGTCTTCTGTCCGATATGTTTACTTTTTTGTCAGATAACTATGGAAGACATATTTTACTGCCCATTCCAATATTCTTCAGGAACATGGCTGATGAAATACAGAAGTAGGCTGTAGGCTCCATTATATGGCACAGAGGAAGAGCAGAATAATACCAGATGAGGAAATGGGACAATATGAAACCATTAAAACATATTTTAGAATTTGCCTGGCCACACAAGAACATTCAGTCATCAATGAGGCATAACAAAGGAGACAAATAAAGGAAACCCCACAAATATAAGTGCATTGATGCTCTCCAGCTATGTACAACATGTGCTGTTTCCACACTCCAGAAAGTTGGAAGTGCAACATTTCACCTAGACATGTGATAGGGATGATTAGGAGGTCTGCTGTGGAGAGCACAGATAGCTGTTCATCCAAACAGCTTCATCATTCTGAGGAAAGCTAGTTGTGAGTCCTCCATTATATAGTTCACTTTGACCTCATTGTCATCCTAGTCTGAAACAGGCTCATAAGAAGTACAGTGGCCTGCATAGGCTCATGAGGTGGCTCAATAGGCCATTAGGTGGGCAATGGCCTAAGGTGCTGAAACCCATAAAGTATGGTTCATTATCTATCTATCTATCTATCTATCTATCTATCTATCTATCTATCTATCTATCTATCTATCTATCTATCTATCTATCTATCTATCTATCTACCGCTCCACTAGCTACATGGCTACTCTGGGCGGTGGTGGAGGAGTGAAGTATTTTTGATTTGTCTGAAGATTTTTGAAAGCACTGCCTGATAAGTAGCAGATAGACGATGCCTGAGCCCCCCACCTCTGTTGAGAGAGGGGGTTTCAATGCTCAAATGAATGGCTTCCCTGACTCCTCTCTCAAACCTCCAATCTTCTCTGTCTAATATGTGTACATGTGTACATCCTCAACTTTGAGTGCCCTTTGTGTACATCCTCATCTTTGAGTGCCTTTGTCCTTCAAGTGGAGGTGTACTGCCAATTCTGGTCCTGAGCTGTTGCCCCTCTTATGCTGGCCCATCCTCCTGTTTAATGGCTGTTTAATTTCTCCAATGTAGAGGTATGCACACTCCTCGCTGCATTGGACCACATATACTATATTGCTCCTTTTGTGCTGAGGTGGCGAAGTCTTTGCCTTAGTGTGTTGGTGGGTTTGCCGTAAACAGGGATGTCGTGTTTGCCAAATACCCTTTTAAGCTTTTCCGACACTCCAGCCATGTAGGGAATTACCAGGTTTTTCTGTTGGCTCTGGGTCTCAGGGTGATCCATTGTTCTTCTGGGTCGGGACAAAGGCCCACTTTGGATATCCACAGGCCATAACTGCTGTCTTCAGGTGCCTGTCTTCCTTCTTGGCTTCTGTGGAGGTGGGAATGCTCTGTTCTGTGGTTTACGGTCCTGATGGCTCCTAATTTGTGTTGTAATGGATGGTAGGAGTCAAACACTAAGTACTGATCTCTGTGGGTGGGTTCCCTGTAAACTTCTTCTCCCAGGCCATGGTCGGGTGATGATGACTGCATAATCCAGGAAAGCCAACCTGTTGTCTTGAGTATCTTCCCTAGTAAATGTAATATTAGGGTCCACCACATTGATGTGGTCTGTAAAGGCCTGTACTTCCCGAGTCTTGATTTTCACCCAGGTATCATCTACATATCTGAACCGGTAGGATGGTGTCATCCCTGGGAAGGTTTTGAGTGCATTCTTCTCCACTTCTTCCATATATAGGTCAGCAACAATTGGTGACACTGGGGAACTCATGGTGTTCAGACACAGGTCCAGGAGCAGGCACACCTGGTCTGGCTGAAGCTGCTTCTGGAGGTGAGGGTGCTATTCAGGCCATTGTTCTTCTTATAAGAAATATCAACATGAGGTCAAAGTGAACTATAAAATGGAGGATTCTCTACTAGCTTTCCTCAGACTGATGAAGCTGTTTGGACAAGCAGTGAAACATTTCAGTCTTTCAAGAAAAGTCCATTTGCCATGACTCAACTTCCAGATAAACTCATCTGGATGACTGAGAATCTTCACAGATATATTCTGAGGCTCCTTGTGTTCTCAGACAAGAGTATAGAATTATAAAGTTGGAAGAGACTTCAAGGGTTATCCAGTCCAACCTCCTGCAATGCAGGAACCCTCATCAAAGTACGGGTACTGCATTTGATTATGTTGACCAATTACAAGGTGCCATAGTTGTGTTACACATATAAATTGCCATTTTCTTGACATACCTGTACACCTCAGTTATAATTATTGTTTCAATGTATATATGCTTCCCCAACATAATCATGAAAGCCACATTTTGGCCCCCAGCAAGCTAGGTGTTCATTTTACCAGCCTTGGAAGGATGGGTGTCCTTGAGCCAACTATCTAAACCCATTGAAATCAAACAATACTTGCTGGACCACTGGAACATTTGGCCTATATACTGATACCTAAACCACCGAGTTATCCATCCAGCTAAAGAAATAAATGATGAGTTAAAATCAATATTTAAAACAAATATTAATTAGAGTCACCAAATCAATTACTGAATGGTAAGTCAACACTTTTGTACATTCCATTGATTTAGAGGGTCTACTCTAGTTGGGATTTACATTTGGATTTTGGCTTCTGGTGTTTTCCTTCTTTCCCTTCTCTTCCCTGTACTCTATTGCCATTTAACTGCCTGAAAAATAACAACATTATTGTCTCTTTCTGTCTCATGTCCCGCTTAGTGACTGAATCGTTGATTGGACTAGTTTCAAGTAATATGTATACACAGAGATGAAGGGATAGATGGATTAGCTTGTTCCCAGGGGAAGCCCTGGAAATGAAGTCCCAGTGACTTTAAGGAAATCCTTAGTCTACCTTGGCCTATAAGGATTTGAGGTGAAGCAATCAATGGTTTTATCAGGGTAAGAGAAGCTGCTTTCATTTGTTGGCAGGATTTACAAGGTTATATTATCATTTTATTTCTCTCTCTTTGTCTTTCACATACGTACCTATAAGATATCTGAAATGAGCACAGAGACACGCATAATGGGGAAAAATAGAAGGTTTGTATTAAAAGATAAGAGTTCAGTATTGATAAGTGAAATAGGTATACATTAGTATATAAGGCCAGAGCAGAATATTACAAAAGGAAATAAGAAGGGAGAACATGTATTAGAAGCGAATGCAACTATTGTCTATGTCAGAGGTACCATAAGTAGAAACAGCCATAAAGTTGGGGTGGGGAGTCTTTGGCCCTCCAGATGTTTTGGACTACAACTTCCAGAATTCCAAGTCTATATTGCCAATGATAAAGGACTGTGGGAGTTGTGATAAAGGACTGTGGGAGTTGTGGTCCAAAACATCTGGAGGGCTGAAGGTTCCCTAACCCTGCCCTAAAACAATGCCTTGAAAAGCAATATTTTCTTTTCACTCCACTCAAACACCCTTTTGCTTAATAATAGGCATGCCTTCTCACTTTCCTCTACTGTAGCTCTACAATAGGGTCCTGAACTGCTAATGCATTCAATGTGGATTGTGACAGATTTATATGCTTTAGGATAAAGGTCCCACAAGATATGCCATCTGTATTTTGCCAGTTCTGGGCTAAGGATTTAACTGAGCGCACTCAGATCCCAGAAATTCCAAAGGCCGGCCTACTAAGACTTTACAATGAAGTTACCGTGGCTTAGGCATTTATAGTAAGATTAAACAGCAGATACAGTTAAAATATGTAGGGATTACCTTCAGACCAGTTTTGGCTTCAGTCTTTTACTGTAAGAAAGACAGAAGCCAACAATGCAGAATGTTCTTGATAACAAAAGTCAACACTGTTATATAAAACATCAGAAAAGAGATGAAACAGAATACATTAAAATGTATAGGATAACAAGGCTACTTTCTCACTCTCCAAGCCTTAGCACATCAGGCTCAAGACAAAGCTTCTTCTTTTTATGGTTCCTGTGCCTTTCTTTGGCTTACATACCCTCTCCTCAGCACACAAAAAAATGCACTGCAAGCATTTTTTGCGCTTAGTTTTTTGTTGGCTGAGCATATTAAGAACTTCTGTATCCCTTTACTTTGCTCCAGAATAAATAGACACATGTAACTTTTCTGTGTAGAATAAAGTTGATGTTTGAAGTAATAGGTGCCCTAAGCACTTCTAAGGGATAAAACACTGGCAGCCTCTTTCAAACTTTACATCCTATTCTAAGACTGTTCTTTGGCTGGCTTCGCAGGTTTCAGAGTTTGTGTTTGCCATGCGAGAGCCCCCCATATATGTGAATGCACACACATTTCTCTATAGTGGAGCTAATTGCTGTGAAATATATGTTTTACGACTTACATGTCAAGAGGTTATAAGGAACTCAGTAGTTCTTGTACAGTCTAATTGTCCTTGTATTCTGGTAGCACGGTGCTGCTGGGTCCAACTGCCGGTGCTGTTTTTTGTCTTTCTGAGGACCATACCTAGAAAGGGGGCTTCTTTTGTCTGTTCAATCCATGTTCATTTTCTTAATTTGTGCATTTCTCATCTTGTTCCCCTCCCACCTTCCCTTTTGTAAGTCATCACCTGCCTTTGCCTTTCTAGTTCTTCCCCTAAGACTTGTCATCCTCTTTGGGATGTTTCAGATTGCCTTTATAAGACCTGGCTTTATAAGACCTGGCTAAGACAAACATCCTGGCTTAGATGTTTGTCTTAGTCCAAACAGTTATTTACAGCATGGCCAAGAAGGTCACCTTGGGGTTTAAAGTCAGTACATGGAGGTCTTGGTACATCTCTTGTCTCCTTTGGGAGTTCTTGCAGCACAGAACTAATATGAGAAGCAGTAGAAACAGCTTGTGGAAAAGGCATGTGCTTGCTTATATCTGATGGGTACCAGAACTCTGAGATAAACCCTGAAATTAATAATGTAAAAATGTACCAATGAGCTCTCTCTCAGGTCATGTTGCACGGGCTTACAATCTCTGTTGCTGATGTGCTTGATCCTATCTGAAGGAATCCGTTAACCTCCTCCCTGCTTTGTTCCTCTGATTGCCTTTCTTTCATCTCTTAATCAGTGCAGATCAATTTATGTTGGGGTTTTATCCCAATTTAAAAAAACAACAACTAGTATTTTGATATTATCAAGAAATAGCAGCCTCAGTATATCCACATACTTGGTGATTCTCATAACTTGGAAACTTGGAAATAATGCAAAAGGTCATTAGTTGCAGATTGGGTTAATGAGGATGTAACAAAGTTATATTTCAAAATGTCCCTTTCAATAACTTTCAAAAGTTATTTTTAAAGGACAGTTTAAAATATATTAGGAGAATTTTAAATACATACATAGGTACGGTTAATTTGAACAT
The DNA here is from genome assembly GCA_037367245.1 of Phrynocephalus guinanensis. Taxonomy (NCBI): domain Eukaryota; kingdom Metazoa; phylum Chordata; class Lepidosauria; order Squamata; family Agamidae; genus Phrynocephalus; species Phrynocephalus guinanensis. The sequence goes on from CM074732.1 coordinate 95,620,590, forward strand.
GAGAAGGAGGAGGTGTCTCGATTGTTTACCTTTTTGTCAGGTATTTTCTGATTGTTATTTGCTATAAAGTTGCTTCTGAGTTACAGTGACATATGAGTTTTCAAGTTATGCAAGATGTGCAAGGAGCAAATTATTGTTAATACCTCCTAGTAAGTTTCTGTGAAAAGTGGGAATTGAACTCGTTTTATGAATCCTAATCTAACATTCAACCAATGACACTACAGTATACTAGCTCTCAATGTTCTAGTAATCATGTTTAAATGATCAAATAGTATTTTAAATATCATTTTAGAATACCACTGTGTTGTATAAATGTACAGTTTGTAGAAAAGCAAAACATAAATACAATAGAAAAAAGGTGGGGATGTACATTTTTATAGAAAACAAGAAAAATAACATGAATTTGAGATCATGATTGCAGAAGTGCTATTTTGCACACACACACACACACACATGTGCGCACACGCGCGCACGCGCACACACACACGGGGGGGGTAGATAGGTTTCCGATTATCATTTATGTCATAGAGATTGTGTACATGTGACTTTCAATTATAGGACTTCATTCTACAACTAGATGACTTGCAGTTCCTCCATTTTACACATACTGAAGCAGCATGCTGGGTAGAAGATTCTAACCAGCAATCGGCACAAACCGACAGTTCACCTACTGCGGCAACAGGCATTCAGTGGCTCCCCCTCCGTGGCGGGCACCCATTCAGAGGAGGGAGAGTCCCAGTTTCCCTGCCCCACCTCCTCTGGGCACTGCCTTTGAGTGGGCACCTGCTGACAGGGATGGGGCACTGAACTGCTGAACACCTGTTGCGACAGTAAACCAACTGGCACAAACCACTGAATCATTGGTTTATGCCCACCTCTAGTTTTAACCAGTTTAAATGTTTAGGGATTTCTTTATACAGTATTTGGTCCTCACACTGAGGCCTAAAATAAGAGAGACTGGCAATAAAGGTATTAGATGGGGCTTGTTTATCATATGTGTTTGCTTCATTGGCTAATAGTCTCCAGTGCTTGCTTTACTGAAGTGTCACAATTTCATTTTTAGACAGCCTCTTTCACATAAATCAGGTACAGTGGTACCTTGTATAAGGAATTAATTCATTCCAAATGAAATTATGTTAAGCAAATTTCCTTTATACAAATTTCCCATAGGAATGCATTGAAAACAGAGTAATCCCATTTTTATGTTGTACAGATTCGCCCCATAGGCGATTCTGTTAAGCAAATTTCCCCTATCTCCGGAATTTTTTTGTTGTACAAATTTTATATTATACAAACTGTTTGTTATACAAGGGTCCACTGTAATTGATTTCAAATCAGTACGATGTATTTTTTTCCAATTTTCTTTTAGTTTTAGTTAATACATCCTGAGAAGCTACCAAATTAGTCTGCCCATATTGATACTCTGAATATATCGTATTGCCATCCTAAAGCATCACTGGATTGAGATTGTTCATTCATTCATTCATTCATTCATTCATTCATTCATTCATTCATTCATTCATTCATTCCTTTGTGTAGTATAATTATATTCCACCCTGCATCAATAAATCTTAGGCCAACAAAAGACATTTAAAACAAATTACAAAAGCATAGAACATATATAAAATTTAAACAAGTTGAACTTGTTTAAAACTATATAAAACTGTGCACTTACAAAAGACTTCAGCATTTGTGCCAACCAAGATTCTTAATCACTAAAAGTTTTGTTAAACTGAAAGAAAATCAATGTTGGAGTCAGTCCTTCTAGGAGGAGGGTATTCCTCAAGAGCAATACAACTGAGAAGGTCTGCTTGTGCAACTGATGTAATTATAGCCCTCACTAGTAGGACATAGGCCTGTCCAGCAGATCAACAATATTTAGGCAGGTGAAGAACTCATTCAAATGAAAAGGTCCAGCTTTAAATGCCACCATTAGAGCCTTGAATTCAGAGTGCAAATGTATTGGAAACTATACGGTTTATTTAAGACATTTCTAAATGCTGTTCCTATGTTTTAGTCTACCTGATATACATTACACTGTATATAGCCCCCGTTCATCTTCAAAGGCAATTCCATATAGACTGCATTGTGATGAGCTAACCACGAAGTTACTAGTGCATGAGTTATTATGGCCACAGTATTCCTGTTCAGGAAATGCCACAGGTGGTAAACTAGCTTAAATTGATCCTAGGCACCACAGAATCCAATGACAAGGGTAAATCCAAGATGATTTCCAATTTTGCTGATGTTCCTCCAGGTGGATTGCAACCCCTTGCAGGATAAATTAATAATCAGCGCTAGACCTGAGAACCCTGAGCCTGCAGTCTCTGTCTTGTTAGGAATCAGGCTCAGCTCCATTGCGGTATACTGATATCAGTCTGGTGCCTGCAGAGTTTCAGCTGACTTTGAAACTGAGGAAGAGAAGTATCATTAATGTATTCATAGTGTTCAAATCCCAAAAGAGTCCTGGGTCCATTCTTGTTACTATGACTATCGTAGATTGCTTTGTTACAGTTGTGTTTGTGGAAGACTCTGGTTTGTATCATTGGCCTTGAGGATTTCAGGCTGTTACTATAAGACAGTGAACACCTTAACACAGACATCTACGGAGAGCACAATCTATCACCTGTTTGTCAGAAAATCCATTGGGTGGTCCTCTCCCTGCTTGCATTCTGACATTTATTTGACCGAGTCTGAAAGATGCAAGGTGTTTACCAGCAATTTATGTGAATACCAATCTTCCCTCAGACACTGGTTGCCATGTCATGTATCATTCTCTCCATAATCTCCTTTTTAGCTAAATAATGGACTATTTGGAGGATGGGAAGGATCTGCATCTAGCCAGCTTTATGCTTCACTCTTTAGTTTTCGTGCTTCTGACAGTGTATATGTATGACAAATGAATTCACAGATTTGGTATTGTTTTGACCCAAACGTTTCTTGAGAAGTGAAGCCTGAGTCATCCTCAGCATGGATGAACGGTTCAATAAGTCACTGCCTAGTTAACTGAAGGACTCCAGGTGATGCTGTTAGCCACCACATTTATTTGGAATCAAGGTCAGAGAGTCAAATCTAAGGCACTTCTGCTTAGATTAATTCACTGAAAGGTCTGTTTTGGTAAGAGCTGTGCAAGCCCCAGCTATGTCCTCTGTAACCAGATACAGAATAAAAGCTTTGACAGAAAAATGATGGGTTGCAAATTGCTAACATTGAGCTGCCTCTTTTGCTAATGTTCTAGGAAGTATTTAACCGCACATATTTCCTGATTTCCTGTCACTGTTGGAACATTGCTGTAGCTGAACACTCAGTATGGTGGAACTGCAGCAAGGGGTGAGACATACGGGGCTTCTTCTGTACAGTTGTATAGAACTGAATCATGATAGGATCTGCAAGTATCTGCGTAAGATTAGAAATCCTTGGAATTTATTAGATTCTGGTTTCGGGTAAGAGTAATTATTTGGAGCTGATGGCCAAATAAGCAGCCTCTCTCACACATTCTCCCTATTATTTTCTTTAAAAGTCTGTTGATATTTTAATATATCCAGTGTTAATGGTCAGGATGAGGGGTGGACATTGTGTGGCCCAATTGCTGTATGTGGTCTGCCAAGGTTGTTTCAGTGGTTTTATGATCCTAGCACTGTGGCACATTGCCTGCTGGCTCTAAAGACAGGCACATGCAAAGAACTAACTGCCACAGTGTATGGAAGCGAAATCATTTGCAGGTAACAATGGAGCATAGAGTTGTGTGCCAACAGAAAGATGCAGCAGCAATGGGTGTCTGGGAAACAACAAGGAGCAAAGGAAGATAAAATTACTTCCAATTGCCGTTAAAGAAACTTAATCATTTCTGCGGAAGTCTGAGTCTCCTTTATCTGTAAGTTGACTCATGGCAACTGGACTTCTTTTCTTCAGAAACATTCACTGTTCATCCAAACAGCTTCGTCATTCTGAGGAAAGCTAGTTGTGAGTCCTCCATTTTATAGTTCACTTTGACCTCATTGTCACCCTAGTCTGAAACAGGCTCATAAGAAGTACAATGGCCTGCATAGGCTCATGAGGTGGCTCAATAGGCCATTAGGTGGGCAATGGCCTAAGGTGCTGAAACCCAGTATGGTTCATTATCTATCTATCTATCTATCTATCTATCTATCTATCTATCTATCTATCTATCTACTGCTCCACTAGCTACATGGCTACTCTGGGCGATGGTGGAGGAGTGAAGTATTTTTGATTTGTCTGGAGATTGTTGAAATCACTGCCTGATAAGTAGCAGATAGACGATGCCTGAGCCCCCCACCTCTGTTGAGAGAGGGTGTTTCAATGCTCACATGAATGGCTTCCCTGACTCCTCTCTCAAACCTCCGATCTTCTCTGTCTAATATGTGTACATGTGTACATCCTCATCTTTGAGTGCCCTTTGTCCTTCAAGTGGAGGTGTACTGCTGATTCTGGTCCTGAGCTGTTGCCCCTCTTATGCTGGCCCATCCTCCTGTTTAATGGCTGTTTAATTTCTCCAGTGTGGAGGTCTGCACACTCCTCGCTGCATTGGACCACATATACTATATTGCTCCTTTTGTGCTTTGATGTGGCCAAGTCTCTGCCTTAGTGTGTTGGTGGGTTTGCCGTAAACAGGGATGTCGTGTGTCCCAAATACCCTTTTAAGCTTTTCCGACACTTCAGCCATGTAGGGAATGACCAGGTTTTTCTGTCGGCTCTGGGTCTCAGGGTGATCCATTGTTCTTCTGGGTCGGGACAAAGGCCCACTTTGGATATCCACGGGCCATAACTGCTGTCTTCAGGTGCCTGTCTTCCTTCTTGGCTTCTGTGGAGGTGGGAATGCTCTCTGTTCTGTGGTTTAGGGTCCTGATGGCCCCTAATTTGTGTTGTAATGGATGGTGGGAGTCAAACACTAAGCACTGATCTCTGTGGGTGGGTTCCCTGTAAACTTCTTCTCCCAGGCCATGGTCGGGTCTGATGATGACTGCATAAGCCAGGAAAGCCAACCTGTTGTCTTGAGTATCTTCCCTAGTAAATGTTATATTAGGGTCCACCATATTGATGTGGTCTGTAAAGGCCTGTGCTTCCCGAGTCTTGATTTTCACCCAGGTATCATCTACATATCTGAACCGGTAGGATGGTGTCATCCCTGGGAAGGTTTTGAGTGCCTTCTTCTCCACTTCTTCCATATATAGGTTAGCAACAATTGGTGACACTGGGGAACTCATGGTGTTCAAACACAGGTCCAGGAGCAGGCACACCTGGTCTGGCTGAGGCTGCTTCTGGAGGTGAGGGTGCTATTCAGGCCATTGTTCTTCTTATGAACCAATTTCATAAGAAATATCAACATGAGGTCAAAGTGAACTATAAAATGGAGGATTCTCAACTAGCTTTCTTTCAGACTGATGAAGCTGTTTGGACAAGCAGTGAAACATTTCAATCTCTCAAGAAAAGTCCATTTGCCATGACTCAACTTCCAGATAAACTCATCTGGATGACTGAGAATGAGGCTCCTTGTGTTCTCAGACAAGAGTATAGAATTATAAAGTTGGAAGAGACTTCAAGGGTTATCCAGTCCAACCTCCTGCAATGCAGGAACCCTCATCAAAGTACTCCCAACACAGGGCCATCTAGCTTCTGCTTAAAATCTCCAAAGAAGGAGACTCCACCACTCTCCATGACAGTATATTCCACTGCCAAACAGCTCCAACCTCCATGAAGTTCTCCCTAATGTTCAAATGGAATCTCTTTTCCTGTACTGTAGTTTGAAACCATTGCTCCGAGTCCTAGTCTCTGATGGAAAACAAATCTGTCCCCTCTACAATATGACATCCTTTCAAATATTTAACCAAGGCTATCATATCCCATCTCAGCCTCCTTTTTGTTAGACATTCTCAGCTCCCTAAGCCGCTCCTCATAAGACATTTCTTCCCAACCTTTAACTGTCTTGGTCGCCCTCCTCTGGACCTGCTCGAGATTGTCAACATCCTTTTAAAACTGAGGTGCACTGAACTGGACACAGTACTCCAGGTGGGGTCTGACCAGAGCAGAATAAAGTGGCACTATCAGTTGCCTTGTTCTAGACACTATGCTTCTGTTGATGCTCCCAAGAATTGCATTGGGTTTTTTGTCCGCTGCATCACACTGTTGACTCATGTTCAATTTGTGGTCCACCCAGACTCCCAGATCACTTTCACATGTACTATTCTCCAGCCAGGTGTCTCCCATTCTATATCTATATAATTAATTTTTTCTGCCTGGATGCAGGACCCTACATTTTTCTCCATTCAAACTCATTCTATTAGCTTTGACCCAGCACTCTAATCTGTCAGGGTTGTTTTGGATTTTCATCCTATCCTCTTAGCCACCCCTCCCAATTTGGTATCATTTGCAAATTTAATCAGTCTACTCTCTATTCCTTCATCCCAGTCATTAATAAAGATATTGAATAGCACTGGACCCAGAACAGATCCCTGGGGCACCCCACTAGTCATCTCTCTCCATGCTGAGGAGAAGCCATTTATGATCACCCTTTGGGTAGGATCAGTCAACCAATTGCTAATCCACTTAACAGTAGCTTTATCTATCCCACATTCTACTAATTTATTTGCAAGTATATAAGGGGGAACCTTATAGAAGGCCTTACTGAATTCAAGATAAACAACATCCACAGTATTCTCATCCGCCAGGCCTGTAACTCTATCAAAGAAAGTGATCCAATTAGTCTGGCATGACTTGTCTTTAAGAAACCCTGGGCTGTTTGGCTTGTTAAACAATTACAGACTATCGGCTTAATAAACTGCTCTACAATATTTCCAGGAATTGATGTCAAGCTGACTGGGCAGTAATTATTTGGGTCTTATTCCAACCCCCCCCCCCCATTTTTGAAGATGGGGACATTAGCCCTCCTCCAATCTATGGGGACTTCCCCTATTCTCCAGGACTTCTCAAAGATTATTGCCAATGGTTCTGAAATTACTTCTGCCAGTTCTTTAATATCCTTGGGTGTAATTCTTCTGGCCCAGGAGACTTAAATCCATTTAGGGATTCCAGGGATTCCTGTACTACCTCCTTACCTATTCTATGTTGCAATTCTCATGCTACCTCATCTACTTTTCTTCCTGACTGAACTCTTTTTTCCATTTGGGAGAAAACTGAGGCAAAGAAGGTGTTGAGTAGTTCTGCCTTTTCCCTGTTTCCTGTTAGTAATTGGCTATCATCACCATGCAGCGGACATATCTAAAATATCCTTTTTACTATCTTCAGTCTCTATGGCAAGTCTAAGTTCATTGTGTGTTTAGCTTTTCTTTTTAACATCCCCCTGCATATACTGGCTATTTGATTATATTCCACTTTGGAGCATTCCCCATTTTTCCATTTCCTGTACAGTACTTGTTTTTTTTTAATATACTTAGCTGAGTTGAAAGTTCTTTAATTAACCATTGAGGTTTCCTTAGACATCTCCAGTTTTTTCTTTTTTGTTTTAACTGTTTTAGATTGTGCCTTTGATATCTCACTTTTAACGAATTCCCATCCATCATGAAGTCCCTTCTCTTTCAGTGTCTTGGTCCATGGAATCACAGCCAATAATTCCCTACGTTTACAAAAATTGGCTTTCTTAAAGTCCAGGGCAAAGGAGAAGATGGTGTAAAACAAATGACATCTCAGGCAGTGACATTAAAACAGAAAGCTAGTGAAAGGCAGAAAATCTAGTATTTTGGTGATTGGCTTCTGTCAAGAGTTATAAAGGGGGTTTAAATGACTACTGCCAAGTTATTACTATTGATTAGTTTTAGTTACTCTAAAAACAGATAGGTACAAAGAAAATAGGGACTTTTAAAAACTTAATTGTTGGTTCATTTTAGGCTTCACAGTTCCCAGACTCACAATTACAATCAGCCTTTTCCAAAAGGCTCTAGCAAGAACCTTAACATTGGTGGGCTGTTTGGCAGAAATGGTTAAAGACCATTTCCAAATACATGGAGAGAGAGAGAGAGAGAGAGAGAGAGAGAGAGAGAGAGAGAGAGAGAGAGAGAGAGAGAGAGAGAGAGAGAGATTATACAATTGTTATAAATTATCCTTTTGTTATGATGCAAGCTGTTCTTGTTTGCTGATGTTATAGCTGAACTTAAGTTTTCAAGTTCACATTTACTGTGGCTAAGTTCTTTGTTTCCGTATTATATCAAGCAGAATGTTTAACTGGGGGGGGGGGTGTTGTATACAAATATAGTAAATAAAGCATTAGTCTCCATGTAGCAACATCTGTGCACATTGCACTTCAAAATGGATTTGACAGTTTCCTACATTAAGTAGGCTACATTCTAAAAATAGACCAAAAAAATTGTTACTGTTGCTTACAGGGATCTGAAGATTCTGCCAAAACCTGCAAAGAATATGTGTGTTTGGGGAAGGGATATGAAGGAAGGGAAGTGATTACTCAAATATGTTTTTGGAATCCAGAAGTTATTTATTATTTATTTATTTATTTATTTATTACATTTGTATACCGCCCATCTTCCGAACAGAGAACAGGCAAAATAAAAAATAAGGGGGGTACAATATAAGTTGAGTTGTGACAACAGGACTTCTTTTCTTTTGAGACTGAAATGTTTCACTACTCATCCATATAGCTTCGTCAGTCGCTGGGACTTATGAAGCTACTTGAATGAGTAGTGAAACATTTCAGACTCACAAGAAAAGAAGTCCAGTTGCCATGACTCACATTCCAGATAACTTCAACGGGATGACCGAGAACCTTCACAGACATGTTTTTGGAAGCATATTTGGGCATGGTGGTCTGGAAAGGAGAAAGTGCATGTTTTTCCCCCAAAAACATTGAGAACTTGCATAGCTAAAGGTGATGGAACTGGGAAAACAGACTTCATGTGTAGGACTGTCACAGGATGAGGAAGTGGTCTGATAACAATGGAGCAGGGCCATGATAAGTAAGGGTAAGGATATAAAACTTGCACAGGATCCAAGGGAAAGATGATTTCAGGTCAGCTGTTGTGGGGTTCGAGCGATGAGAGAAGCAGTAGGGCACTGGATAAATGTGTGGCAACAAACATTCAAAGAGAAGACTGTCAAAGTCATGGCAACTGAAGACCAGACTATGGACCAGAGATTTTCTTGAGAGGATAGAAAGGAAGTTGCATTTTTCTAGTACTGTAAGGAGAAACACAAGAAGATTTAGTCATAGAAGAACATGAAAGGAAGAATAATACAATAGAGAGTGAAGGCAAAGAGAATACCAAACACTTTCTCATTTCAATAGGTTGGGTATCAATAGATGAGAGAGATGGAGAGAAAGAGAGCAAAGGAAGGCATAGGAGAAAAGATTAGAAGTGCAACCTTGGTAATATGGATTCTGCAATGATGATGATGATGCAGTTGGACAGCTATATCAGACACTAGGAGATGCAGGACTGAAGGCAGAACTGAATATTGGTGATGCTGAAATATGGGATAAGTTGAGGCCAACCAATATATAGATAGAGGGAATATCACAGAGCCAAATACAGAGCCCCGAGGAACTCTACACATAGTGGGAACTTAAATACTGTAAAGAACTCTCTCCTATGAATATATTGAAGTAACAGCTAGGCAAGTATGGATATAACAGGACATGTATACAATGGAAACAAGGCACTCCTTCCAGATGGTGTTTGTATTAGAAGAGAGAAGATGTGAGTTCCTTGTGTGTGTGTATGTGTGTGTGTTGTGTCATCACAGTCGTGACCAACTCTTTGTGGCCCCATGTCCATGGAGTTTTCTTGGCAGGAATGCTGGAGTAGTTTGCCAGTTCCTACTGCAGGCGCCTACAGCACCTGGTATTCCCTGGTGGTTGCCCATCCAAGTACTAAGCAGGCCCAACCCTGCTTAGCTTTTCCAAAATCAAAACAATAAATCTATATAAGTTATTAAAATGAAGGAAACACATTTAAAGACAATACTATATTGACATATGCGAATAGTACTATATAGATCACATTGTGGTTTTGGTACTGTTCTTTAAGTGACTGTGTCCTGAATCTGTTGATGTTGTTTTTTAATTGGCAAAAACTTGGCTTAGTAACAATCTTTGGCTGTCACAGAGACAGCCCTTCCTTGGTAACACTTAAGTGTGCACAGTAGACCCATCCTCATTTGCCTAATCCTAAGGGTTTTGCCTTATTTTTATGGACTCTCTTACTTCTGCTCCCTGTGCACATGCTCTGGGTCCTTTGCAAATGCCTTAAGGATTCCAGTTCTTAAAAAGTGATACCTATTTTGCATTAGACGCTGGCACACTTCTAATGGTTTTCAAAGTAAACGTCCAGTTAGTTCAGATAGCAGGAGGGAGCTTATTGCAGTTGTAGATTCCATTGTTCATATTGGAATGGGGTACATCCAAATTTAACCTCTCAGTGTCTCTTTGCAATCAAGCTTCTTCGTATAACTTTGTCCAATGAGGAGCTAGCATCCCAAAGTTTGTTCCTGGTCTTGCTTTGTTTTTGTTTTTTAATGTCTCTGAACATGTCTTTAGAGAACTCTTCTCACTAAGCTGAAGGAGCTTAGAAATAGCTAAAAACAACAAAAGGTACAGTATACAGGTTGGTAAAGGAAGGGTAATAGCACTGGAGAAAGGGGTAGACATTCCCATTAGGGAGGCAATAAATACCTGCAAAGTTTTTCATCCTTGATGTGTTTTGATATTCCTAAAGGTCCCACTGAAGGCTTATCAATTTCTATGAGATTTTTTATTCCTGTGCAGATCCTGAACAGAAAGACATCTTTATTTATTTATTTATTTATTATGAAATTTTTTCCCCACACATCTTCCCATAGGAAGTCTGGGCGGCTAACAATAGGCTGATCAATTCAGCCAACAACAAACAACATACTCATACTTCACAACAATTTAAAAACAAAATGTGCACCCTAGTCATAAACGTGAGCTAAACTAATCTTAAGCAGATGGCGGAAGGAAAAGAAAAAGAAAGAAAGAAAGAAGAAGAAAACTAAACTAAATCACCAAAGGCCTCGCGAAACAGCAGTGTTTTTAATGCTCTGCGAAAGGCCGTCAGGGACTCTGCAGAGCGCACTTCGCTCGGTAGATGATTCCACATAGATGGGCTGGCCACCGAGAAGGCCCGGTTCCTGGTGGAAGTTTTCCGGGCCTCTCTAGGGGTGGCCACCCGAAGCGAGTGCGCCCGCACTCACCAATTTGGACGGGCCAAGGTTGATCGCTGGGTGATCCGCTCTGACAGGTAGTCTGGGCCCAAGCCATGGAGGGTTTTATAAACTAAAACCAGGACCTTGAATCTGATCCAGGATGCAACGGGAAGCCAATGCAAGCGAGCCAGGACTGGGGTGATGTGGTCGTGATGGTGCACACCTGCCACCAGCCTGGCTGCCGCATTTTGCACCCACTGCAGATGCCGGAGGAGAGTCAAGGGCAACCCCATGTAGAGTGCGTTGCAGTAGTCCAGCCTCGAGATCACCAACGCTTGCACTTTGGTCCTCAGGGAGTCGCCATCCAGATATGGGCGAATCTGGGCGATTTGACAAAGGTGGTAAAATGCGGTTCTGGTCACGGCAGCCACTTGGGCTTCCATGGAGAGGGCCGGATCCAGAACCACGCCCAGATTTCGAACACTGTCTGCCAGCTGGAGGGAAACACCCTCCAGACTGGGGAGGGGGCCTCCATACCTGGACGGGGAACTCCCGAAGAACATCACCTCAGTTTTCTTGGGGTTTCTTTTCTTAGAAGCAGCACTAAACATACTAACTTGTGCATTTCCAAAACACCAAGTGTTTTTTATAGAGAAAAGTCCCCACAACTTTTTTTATTTTGTGGGGAAATGGTGCAGTTTGTGCAAAATACAGAAGGCAGTAACCAGTTCATGGTAACCTAGTACAGTGATGGCGAACCTTTTAGAGACCGAGTGCCCAAACTGTGATTCCAAACCCACTAATTTTTCTCAAAGTGCCAAGACAGCAATTTAACCTGGCTACAGGTGGCTGTGAGGGGGTGATGTCGGGTGCCCACAGAAAGGGCTCTGAGTGCCACCTTTGGCACCCATGCCATAGATTTGCCAACACTGACCTAGTGCAATGTTAATCATAGAAGCAAGTGCCACAATATAAAGATTATGCCTACACTATATCTACGTCATAGCATTTATTTGCACAGTTTTGCTTAGGCACATAATACATTTGCATCTAAAGCATTTATTTATTTATTTGCACAAAATACATAATTTTTATCCCCTTCACTTCTGCAAATTGTTTGTGGGAAAAGTCTGAAATGTGAAAAATGCACAAAAGCTCTTGTAATGTAATCTGGTGAAATGTTTCATTCTGACTTGAAAAAAATAAAACAGTTGAAGATTTATTCCTCATACACATTTCATCCACCATTTCCCCAAAAGGAAATAAAGGGTACAGGGAAATATAAAATAGCAATCACAGAATATTTTGCATGTGTCTTATGTCCTTTTCAGAAAAGCCAACACTGGAACTTAAAAAAATTGTTTTATCTACCTGGAAGGTTCGTAATGGCAAGAAATAAAATTCCCAAAATAAATACTGATATTGTTCAGCCACCTTCTTTTGCAACTTCATTAACAGATGGTTGCCATGAAAGTGGTTGTGAGTGACTGTTTTAAACTGTCACTGAAGGCTGGTGTTTGGAGAATAGCATGGACAAGCACTCACAGAACTGGCATTTGAGAGAGGCCATTAACAAGAATGTTAAATTTGCAAGGAAGTGGTATAACCTTGGCCTCATGCCAAAGTGAAGCATAGTTCCTTCTAGAGCAAAAACTGACAGTGAACGTCTCCTTTCTGCTCTGTAAATCCTTATGTAACTGCCCACACACAATGGAGGGCTGTATCATGAGGTTTGCATAAGCACAACAAATAGATTTAAAACAAAAATTAGAACACATTACTGAGTTCAGGAACTGCTGGCTAGGAGGAGAACTCCATGCTACAAAATTTTATTGTAAGCCCCACATTCCCTATTTTATATCTTTAATGTCTCTTTTACAGTATTTCCTCATTAATTCCGTCTTTTGTGTGATATGGAATGTAGGTTTTCTTGGTATCAAACCTGTATTCATTTTTAAAGCGCAAAATACATTCTGCTTGGATTTAATTAAATCATTGGCAATATACCAATTGATTTTATTGGACTAAATAGATATCTTACCAACCCCTTCTGGCAGGCGTGAAACTATTTCTGTCTTTGGTGTAGTATCTGCTGTTGCTGAAACAAAATATTTTGTTCATTTTCTTCATTTATCTGACAGTCTATCCATCCATCAGTTCATCACATCGCTTAAATATTTATGTCTCATGCTTGATGTAGAGATCCCACAGAGGGATACAAGCTATAAAACAACTTAAACAATGGTAAAACAGTTGTAAGCGACTCATTTGGATAAGACAATGGCTGGAGATATCCACAACCCAGCAGGTCAAAACCTACACCATGGCTACTGGGGCTCTCGAAGATGGAAATTTTAATTTTTAGCACTGAAGTGAGACCAAAGACAGGGGAGGGGGTTCCCCAACGGAGATGTGACAGTAGAGAAGGCTGAAAATACGGATGTGTCGACAACATAATTAGAATAATGTTTCATGAATAATGTAGTAACATGGCCTTTGCTGGGTGTTGATGTCATATTATATATTCATTTCCACCTCCCTCTCTGCTCCAACCAATAGTTGCCAAGGCATATTTTTGGTGTCAAAAGATGGACTGAAGTCTTAACCATTTGTAAAACGGTTTCTTAAAACTTAAGAGGCTTCATGCTATGGTGAGAGTCTGGAAAGCCCTACAAATACAGTCTGTCTGAAATTCTTAATGGCAGACAATGCCGTGGTGCTTTGAAACTCAGGCCCTGCTTTCCTGTCAGACCTTGTTTTCTTGAAGTGAGCTTGTTCCCTAGAGCCAGCCCAGCTCAAGTGATGTAAGAAGATGTGAAGATGTACTAGGAAGAGCACAAGGGGGCAGAGCCCTGCCTTGACACTGACACAGATAATTGAGTTATTGAGTAGTTAGTATAAAAGTTAACAGCTGCCTGAGAGAGAGATGTCACATAGCACTGAGGCAGTTGTGAAATTAATTATCCCTCCAGTAGCCTTTATACTTGCCAGTTTCACCTCCCACCCACCCCATACCTCCCAATTAATGTGCCTAATGCATTTGGCACCGATTTTAGCATCTGTAGTCTAGATTCTCAGCACTTTCCAGCACTGACAAGATGTGTAAAGACTGATAAGAAAGACAGGATTCTTTGGTAAATATCTGTTAATATTGACAATCAGGCTGCTAATTAATTGTGACTATTTGCATAGCACCGTCAGTATACTTTGAAGGGTCATTGCTACTTTAAACATACCGTCTGCTATTTTAAGATGAGGATTCTCCAAGGGGGCTTAAGGAACTGTGACACCTGACTCCCTTGGGTCCATTTGGAATTCCCAGTCATAAATCCCAAGTGTTGGTGATGATGTAGACAAAGCCATCTGTCTTCATGTAGTAACTGTGCCGTGTGATATTCATGGCATCTTTTCAGCACTTGTCAGTCAGGACCCCAAGGGTCTTTCTCCACCAATCTGCTGGTAATTTCAGCCTAATGCTGAGCCCTTGGTTGCTCCTTTCTGCCTCCTCATTAGGAACTCTAACAAAGAGACAGTGGTGTCTCCATTTGACAAGAACAAAGTGTATCGTGTGCATTTTTTTAAAAAAAATTAAACCTATTGTACCCTACATTGTCCCAGAAGTACCACAGGAAATATTAAGAAACATGGATATAGCTGACTTTCAGCATGCCACTCTATGTATGGATTAAGAAAACGCCTGAAAGGTTTGCATGTCTTGGTGTTCAAATATTGGTCAGTGTATCTTAAGAAGATAAGAAGTTAGTTAATCCATCAGCCTGCATCTCCAAAATAAGATTTTTCAGCAGAAGTCCGTGAATGGGGCATAAAAGATTCAGAACATTTATGTTATCATCTGTAGTCAAAGACTCCCAAGTGTGTCCCCCAAATCAGTTGTGACACTGTCTAAAACTATGAGAAATTTGATTCTATTGCAGCTGAAATTGGGGCTATTTATTTATTTATTTATTTATTTATTTATTTATTTATTTATTTATTTATTTATTTATTTATTAGTTTTTTTTACCCTGCCCTTCTCCTTGGAAAGGACCCAAGGCAGCTTACAGTAATGAGGGATAATATACAGTTCAGTACAATTAAGACATATTCAAGTTTGAGAACAGGAAATTGAGGGGTATTTTACAGCATTAAAGGCAACATTAAAGCTAAAAGAGAACACAAGCAGTTAAAGAAAATATAAATTCCATGTAATCATGTACGGTACACCATCTAAAAGTTATGAGGGATGGAAACTAACATTGAAACATAGCGTCAATGCAATCACACAAGGAGAGATATAAATACAACGTTATAAGCGGTTATAAACACAAAGTCTGTGTAGTCATGTATGGTAGATTCATATAAAAGACACAATAGGTAGTCCATCATTCATGGTAAACGTGCCTGAAGAGAAAGGTCTTTGCCTGTTTCCGGAAAGACAGCAAAGATGGGGCAGTCCTGTCCTCCAGTGGGAGGGAGTTCCAGAGTCTGGGCACAGCAGCCAAGAAGGCCCTTTCATGTGTTCCCATGAGACATACCTATGTGGGTGGTAGGATGGTCTCCTGATGATCTTAGCATCTGAGCCAGGTCATACGGTGAGATTTGATCTTTGAGGTAGCTAGAACCCAGGTCGTACAGTGCTTTTAGGGTAAGGTCAGCACTTTGAATTGTGCCCAATAGCTGATTGGTAGGCAGTGGAACTGTTTTAATTGGGGTATAATGTGATCTCTTTACCCCGTCCCATTCAGCAATCTGGCTGCTGCATTTTGGACCCGTTGAAGTTTCCTGAGACTTTTCATTGGTTGTTCTACATAGAATGCATTACAGTAGTCTAGCTGTGACATCACTAGGGCATGTGTCACCATGGCCAGGCAGGTTTCTCAAGAAACAGACATAACTGGCATACTAGTGTTATTTGTGCAAATGTGCTCCTGGTCACATCCATGACCTGGGCATCTAGGCTCAAGGATGAATCCAGGAGCACCCCCAAGCTATGATCCTCTTTTTTCAATTGGAGGGTGATCCCATCCACTACAGGTTGCATCCCTGTCCCTTGATCTCCCTTTTGACTGACCAGAAGTACCTCTGTCTTTTCTGGGTTTAGTTTCAATTTGTTCATCCTCATCTAGTTTATTACTGCAGCTAAACACTCATGTAACGTTAAAATAGCAGCTCCTTTAGAATCCAGGGGGTAAAGAGAGGTAGAGTTGGGTTTCATCAGCATATTGGTGGCACGTTACAGGCTAACTTGTCCCAACAGGTTCCTGAGATACCACCATAACTCCCATCACTATTATAATTGAGATTGTACATCATTATTTGTCTAGCTGTAGCAGGTTCCATCCTTCCAAGGAGTCTAGATCTTTCTTTCACAACTCCAAAAATGTATTTTGCAGTGTTGTGGCACCAATGTTCCCTACAACTAATCCCTGTTCAGACTCTACATCTGTTGATCTACACACAATCCACAGACACTGCATCCTTTGCAGCTCACAGGTCCATTTTCACACAGTCAACACATCAATCAAAACCCTGTCCATTAGTATTCCTGTCCCAGGCATGTCTGAGATTTGCACTGAATACGTTGTCTTGAGGGAAGTTAGCCCTGGGGTTATGCATCATACATTCCTGAGTGGTAATTTCTTGACAGCCCTGTTCACATTTTATTCAGCTGTACAGGGACTCCACATTTAACTATGGCAAGTGCAAACACTATAGTCATAGTACTGTCTCTAAAGCTTCATTGCCACCCCGGTGTTTTGAGATGTATACTAAAATGAAACTTGGTTGTTATTCTTATAAGTCACCAGTCCTTCTAACTGCACTCGGAAGATAACATTTTCCAAGTCCATTGATGTTCCTTGTCCTGTCACAGTCTGCCGTGAAGACCCCTGCCCAGTCTAAGAGATGTATGAGAAGATAAAAATGCATCATTTTAGAAATTGTTCATCTAGGGATTGTTTCGGTCTTATTATAATGGCACTCTCCTTCCCTGAGATCTTCATTCTACCTGTCAGGAGACTAGCGGTCAGTAAAGGATCAAGCTGAGGATGATTTTTAGAAATCACTTATGCCCCACTTTAAATACATTTTCCCTCCAAAGTAGACTTGGAGTTGATCACAGTATCATAACAAGAAGACAAAACAGACAAATAAATAGATTGAAATAAGTGTAAAAGCGTGAGATTCATGGGGGAAAGAGTGTAAAAATCAACATAACTTAATTTGTAAAAAGTATGAAAGAAAGAGAACATGTTTTCACCATCCATGTAAAAGCAAAAAGAGAGTGAGTTTGGCAGATCTCCCTTGGAGAAGATTCATGGGCTGAGGTGCCACGATTGAAAAAGCCCTCTTTCTAGTACTTGACAATCAAATCTTATATGACATTGAACTACAACAATGGTTCCTAGAATTGAATAACCCAGGTGTTATTGGACTGCAACTCCCAGAAACCCAGGGCAGCACAGCTTGTGGTAGAGGCTTCTGGGAATTGCATTGCAAGAATATCTTGGGAACCACTGAACTAGAGTGTGGGGCTTCTAGTGTTTATTTCAGGATTCTGATGAGTTAATACAGACACAGTTGAACAAGGCATATGAAGAGATACAGTTTATAAATATACTCAAACAGTTTTAGTCGTTTATCTATTTATTTGTTTGGTGGAATGATATTTTGCCTTTCACCCAAACTGAGACTTGTGGTGACTTATAGGAATGTTCTCTTTTATGTTTTTTGGACTTCAATTCCTAAAATTCTTGAGGAATTCCAGGAATTGCAGCCCAGAAACTCAAACCAGAACCCCTGTAGGCTTTGCTGCCCCTTTGCTTCAACGTGGAGGATAAATCGGAGGTCTCTTACCAAACTTCGTTACACTACTTTGAAACTACTTTGAGGAGTAGGAAAACATTTTGAGATGACAGGAAAAGAAATCCAGTTGCCATGACTCAGTTTCCAGATAACCTCAATTGGATGAAAGGGAATCTTCACAGACCCTTTGTGACTTGTGACAAAACTAAATGACAGGTTCAACTAAGGGCTGACACCCCATCTTTGTCTACAGAAACTTGTACACCTATTTTTACAAGTATTTTTACTCTTTCTTCCCTGCTTTGACCCTGATCAGAAGGGAAAATTGAGTTCAATAATTTCCTGGTTGGATACTAATTCGTTACTATAATGTGGCTTCAGGTCTGTTGGCTTGCCTGCCTAATGCAATGGAGAGGTGATAAGGCAGTCCAACATTGCCAGCTTTTTCCCTTACTACTTACTCTCTTATGACCCATCTGTTCTCATCAGATGTCAGCTGGCATGTATTTTAGATTTCTCTCTCTGTGTCCACTTGAGTCTTTAAAAGAAAAAACCAGCTATTCCATTCCTGATACAGTGGCTAGCTAGCATTAACTGAAAGCTATATAAAGTGTTTTTGATTCTGTTGTAGGCAACATTCAACTGCGGACAGAGAAGACCCCAATCATGAGCATCCAGAACTTTTTATATATTCATTTGATTGAGGGATTGTTATCTTGTCTTCCTCTTGAACTGAGAGTCATGTTGGCTTATGACAAAATTAAAAGACAGATCCAACTAAGAACACAAATGTTTTTTTTAATTAAATTGAAAAGAAATTAATAGGATATCAGTAATAGGTGTGCAGCAATCAGCCATTAAAAGCCATTTCCTCAGCAGTCAGTCATTGGCCAAAACCCCACCTGGATAAAAAGCTTTCTGTTGCCAGTAGAAGAACAATCAGGAGGGGACCGGCTTCATCCATTGGCCAACATTCTGTTCAATCTTTAGGCAGATGTAAATTCCAGCTTCAGAAGCTGCCTTGGTGATTTCATGAGATGCCAGTTCAATGTCTGATCACAGGTGACTGGGACGCTGTCAGATTGCTATGGCAGGTTCCGCAGCTGGAATTCTGCACACTTATAAATAGTGAACAGAATACCAGCCTTTGTCTTTCAACAGCAGTACATCTTGTCTCAAGGAAACCCCACTACTTCCCTTGTCTGGAAGATAATTCTCTTTGCAGAGCTGTGACAGATGAAAATAGTCTTGGTCCCCAAAGAACAACTAACATAGGCTACTTGTGGCAAGAACAGATGGTCTCTTCAATGGAGTATGGTGATGAGACATCCTCAGTGCTTTGTTTCTAAGTTGCACCTAGCTAATGAGGCCTAGATGCCTTGTTCTTCCTCAGAGCAAAGTGTTTATGTGAGAGCGGAAGGCAAAAACCAGCAATGCAGGGGGTGAAAGTCTGGGCAGTCAGATGCTTGATGGAGCCCCGCTGGTTATCCTGCTGTAGCATTTGGTGAAATGGGTCTATGAAGCACCTGCTATGGATCATATTTAGGCAGCAGTTCTCCAGGTGGAGAGTGCAGGTTGCCTCCCTTCTGTTCAACTGGCCGAATTAGTGGATTCACACCACTTTATGGAAGTCCTGGCCTCAATGGATTTGAATGCTTTCTAGCTGCAGGACTATTTTTCCATAGTCCAGGAAGGTAATGTTCTTGGTCAGCAATTTTCCAATGCTGGAATAGTGATAACAGAAGATCAGCAGTTAGCACTACCATCAAAGGACAGAAAATAAATCTAAATATAATAAATCACATTCTCAGGAAAGAAGGATCGATGCAGAAGTGTTCGCTTCACTTACTGGCATTCAAAAAAGTAAAAGTGGCAAAAAAGATGTTTGGGTTGCTTCTCAAGATAGGTATACCGACACCAGTCTTTTAATACCTATTCATGCCCACTTACTGGTGAAAGGGAAGTTCTGAATTTTTAAAGTTCCATATATCTTTGTCTAATTATTCTGGGATAGCACGCTTGTGGAACACATAATCAAAGTATTTTCTATTTGATCACACTGTTAGACAGTTTATTGAAAATCACATCGAATCTACATAATCAGACAAATAATATATGCATCTGGGGCCCCAGTGAAATGTATCATCTCATCGTGCCCCTCCCCCACCTTTAATTGCCTTTATGGTAACCAGCAGGAGATGGTCATGTACTGAAATGCCCTTGATCTGCAAATCCAGAGCATATGCATTTGCTTATAGTGGGTTTTGTAGGCTCAAATAAAGGCGAATATTGTCAGATGAGAAATGTCCTCCAGCTCTGTTAAAAGTTGGCCAGAACCCACCCCCTGAGGACAATAATCAGTGGTTAGGGAGAGGTTCAACATTGGACGACATGCTTAGCATACATGAAATACAGTGGTACGTTGTATAAAGGAATTAATTTGTTCCAAATGAAATTATGTAAAGCAAATTATCCTTTATACAAAATTCCCATAGGAATGCATTGAAAATGGAGTAATCCCATTTTTATGTTGTACAGATTTGGCCCATAGGCGATTATGTTAAGCAAATTTCCCCTATCTCCGGAATTTTTTATGTTGTACAGATTTTATGTTATACAAACTGTTTGTTATACAAGGGTCCACTGTATAGTAATACCTGTATAAAGGAATTAATTTGTTCCAAATGAAATTCTATTAAGCAAATTTTCATTTGTACAAATATTCCACAAGAATGCATTGAAAATGGATTAATCCCCAATCATGTCCATTTTTCTGTTGTACGGATTCGCCCCATAGGTGATGTTGTTAAGCAATTTCCCCCTATCTCTGGAAAACTTCCCTTAAGCGGATTTTCTGTTAAACAAATCACTTGTTATACGAGGGTCCACTGTAGTCCCAGGTTCAGTGCTGGGTATCTTAAACAGTCTCTGTTAGTAGAAACGGGAAAGATCTCTGGCATGGATAGCTGTCACCAGGGAAAGTAAAGAATCCTGAAAAGGGCTGGGTCAGTTTGTGAGGTGCTTAGAGTGGGTGTAATTTCATAATGCATTCCTACAGAAGACAATACCTGACAGTTTATATGGTCCTGTGTTACACTTTGATGATTGCACAGTTGTGACACAAGAATATATGGGTTCATATTCACGCCCACCTTGGCCACAGCACACTTTTTTCTTGGAAGAGAAATATTAGCATTCTTACCCTGCTTTATTTTGCAGCGTTTCTTCTGTAGAATTTGTTGCAAAGGATAATGAGGAAACAGCTAGGCCTTTGCTTTCCCTAAAGGTATACTGTCAATCAATTTTTATTTCACAGCCAAAGGCCCGATTAAATACAGTATACATTCCAACAAGTATACATTCCAATAATTAAAGGAAACTTAAAATTAGTTAAGTACCAGAAATTCTCTTTTGTGTTCTTTGGGCCCGAGAGAAGGAATTTGGCCACAAGTTCTGTAATGGACTTATTTGTGTCTTCTAGAAGATATCTTGTACACCAGTCTAAAGGTATACTGAATTGATCCTTTGCTTTCTTCTCAATGGAAGGAATACAGTGAGTCAGGACTGGCGCATTTTCTATAACACAGGCTGATAATTCTTTTTCTCACCACTACAAATGATTATAAAAGCCTCAGCTCTGTTCTGTGACCCAAATCATGATTCTTACATTTTCTGCATTAAAAATTATAGGTTGAAAAGATTTTTATGTGCTGTTTTCCCACTACTTCATTAAAGTGATAATGGCATAATTACTCTGACCTTTCACTTTTATTCTATTCACTTTTTTCTTCCTTTCTGCAAGCCGTTGTTCAGGTTTTGAATTCTTGTCCTCTGCCATAAAGTCATTTTGGCTTTGGAACTAAAAAGTATAATGGCACAGCTTCTTTGACGCTTGTTTTGTTTTGTTTTGTTTTGTTCTATTTTATTTGTACCATAATGCAATGTGGAAGATAATGGGGAGTTATTTCTTTAGATAGGTTGTGTGAAGGCTTTGGTATCATGGATGGCAAGGTGTTCATGACATTTTCTGTCTTCTGTCCCTCGCTCTGCACCATTCAAGCATTGCACAGACATGCACAGACACAGGACTAAATGAGAAAGGGGTCAAGGGAGAACTGCTAGATGGAATGATGTTTTGCATGTATCATTTTCTGCCTCATCCACATTTTTCAATACAATTTTACTGAAGAATGGGATAATGAAAATTAAAGAATTGTAGACCTAGAGCATAATTATGTTCCAGTCCCATCTTAGTTTGGGAAGTGCAAATCAGATCATTTCATATTAAGATGCAAAGCAAATGAATTGTCCCCTGTTCCTTACAAATACCTGTGTCAGAAGGCGTGTTTCAGTATACAGAGAAGCCCAGGGAAAATCTGCTACCAGTGATAATGAAAGTTTCCCTTGAGGAACTAGTGGCAGCTTCTCTTGAGGCAGAAGGATAGAAGATACTGTTTTCATCAGGAGGACTGTCACATGCCCTATGCATTTCTCTGGTTTGGCCCTCATTCTGTTAACAGGAAATTAATAGGAAGTGAAAAGGCCACAGGATAATAACACTGGCAGGAAGGTGAGTGAGGTAAAGAGCTGATAAAGCTCTTATGGGGCCCAAGAAGCTCAAATACTTTTTTCAGCTGAAACTCTGTGGCTTTAGGGAACTAGATGATAACCCCTTGCCAAAAGACCAGCTATAAAGGTCTACTGGTGGATTAAAGTCCTAATAGAGGGGAGCAGACAGAACCCATGGTATTTTGTTGCCTTGGTGGTGAGATAGATTTAAAGAAATTGTCAGTCAGTCAATCAGTCAGTCGACATTATATACATTGTTTCTCCAGCAAAACAGGCAGCAGCAACAACAACTGTGCTGCTAAATACCTTCTAAAATAAAACAATAGTTCCATCTGGATCCTTCCAGTCACACAGCCAAGTAACCCTGTCCACATTTAAAACTATACATTCTGCAGCTGAATGGGAAAAGTCTTAAGTTGACCAAAATTCCAAATGGGAGTGCTTCCTCATCTGGCATAAGAAATCATTTTACCTTTCTATCCACTTTGTGACAGATGTCAAGTATACAGACATAAAGGGCTTATTCACTTCTTCACATCATCTGGCAGTGGTGATGTCCCCTTTGTTTCTCACTATGCCTGAGACAAACTGAAAAGGAAGGCTGTTCTTACTTGGAGGAGTGGAAAGTACAATTAGAACTCGGCCTCAGCCGATCCCCCTTGAACTTGGCCTCAGCAGATCCCCCTTGATCCAACAGTCCTAAGAACAGTAAAGAAAAAACCTCCCCACTCTTCTGCAATCCTTCACATATTCCGGCAGATTTTAAATTCCTGTTTGTTTCCACATCATAGTAATATAAAGGAAGCTTTTATTTTGTGTACATATGTGAGAATGATTGCTCACAAGGAATTCTGAGTGAGGTGCACAGTTAGACAGGCAAGAGATAAAGCAATGTGTGATGTACAAACATGCCATTCTCAACACACCACTGAACTTCAGAGATTGCTTTAGAGATCTACCAAATTTCAGGAAGCTTTCTGAGCCAAAGACGATGATTACCATTTAATCTCTCCCTCCTTCCTTTCTCACTGTTCTAAATTCGATGAGTTGGATTTGGAAACATACCAAACGCCATATCTTTTAATACTAAAGCATTAAAGCTGAAATTTCTCCTGGACTTTTTTTTTGGGGGGGGGGGAGGTGTTCTTATGCAAATACAATGACTCCAGATGTTCCCCTTAAGTGAGTATTGACAACCAGCATCTCTGCAGCTGGTGAAAATCCTGTTAGTGTTCTAACAGTGAGGAGGATTAACAGGATCAGGAGAGGTCTGTTGGATGTCTCAGCAGGCAGCAAACGGGCACCAAATGTTATGTGGTGACCCTGTTCTTGCTAGGGAATCAGATGTTGGTGTCCCTGATAAAATACATAGCAATCAAAATCGCGGAGTAACCTTCAACAAATGTGTCTTTCTGCCTTTTCTAATGTAAAGATCCACTTATGTTGACAGTATTTGATCTTCCTATGCCTTAAGTTTTAACTGATTCCACAAGGATACAAAAAAAAGAGAGAGAGCTGAAAAGCCATTATACTGTGCGGCTTTATTCTCCACCTAGTAATGAGATCAACTGGTCCTTGAAGTTTCCTATACTTTCTTTTTACTGAAAGTTACGTTTTTTAGTTTTTAGTCAAGTGCCTCTAGGTTCATTTAGGTTTAATTATTCTTTTATTCTAATATTTGTTTTGGAAGGAACCTATAAGAGTCCAACCTGCTGCTCACTGCACGGGTTCAAATCAAAGGAGAGCTGAGAAATGATTGTCCCATGCTGTCATGAATGCTTCCATTCAATGATCGAGCCTGGATGCCTTCAAAAGGGGATTGAACAGATTCCTGGAAGAGAAGTCCATCACAGGTTACAAACCATGATGGAGATGTGCAATCTCCAGGCTTAAAACCGGGGTAGTTCAAGGACCAGATGCAGGGGAGTGGTATGAAGAGACAGATATCTCCTGGACACATTTGGTGAGGCCACTGTGAGATACAGGAAGCTGGACTAGATGGGCCTTTGGCCTGATCCAGCATGGCTCTTCTTATGCTCTTATGTTCTTATGGATGAGGTGTGGAGAATGAAGACATGCATAATCAAGATGCTAGAATATCTGAAGCCCAAAGAGGAATCAGCACTATATCTCTAAAGTGATTCTGTTGTTGGCACAAACCACTCATTCAGAGCTGCTCATCTAGGGATGATTATGTGCTGTTGGGTTGGTTCCAACTTGTAAATAAACGACTTCCAAACAGTTGTGTCATTCACACCATGTTCGAGATCAAAGCCATAGCTTGCTTTTTCAAGTTAATCCATCTCACATTTGGTCTTCCTCTTTTCCTGCAGCTTTCAACTTTCCCCAGTATTATCCTTTAGTCCAGTAGTCTTTAAACTTGGGGTCTCCATGAGTTATTGGACTAAAGCTCCCAGAAGCCTTCACCACTAGCTGTCCTAGGTAGCATTTCTTGGAGATGTAGTCCAAAAACATCTGGGGACCCAAGTTTAAGAATCACTGCTTTAGTCCAGTGAATCACTAGTGATCAGTGATGATACCATCCCAATAGTTAAGACGCTGCACTCAAGATGTAATAATAATGGCTTGTATAAATCCAGCAAGTGAATTCAAAGGTAAATTGAGATTGGAATCCAGGATTTCTCAATTTATACCTTGCTACACCATCTCGCAAATTCTGCATAAGTGCACTTCTTTTTCTCATGAAACTTTCACTTCAGGAGCTTAAGTTGGAATTCAACCTGGAATACCTGATTTCACACCTCACCACACAGAGGGCAATCATCACCTAACAATATCTTACTGTCAATTGCCCATTTATGAAACAGATTGTAGTGACTATGTGTACAAAAAATTCACACTTTATAAAGTGCTCTTCACATTCAACACAGTATAATACACAATTATATGCTGTCTAAATTCTGAGCCAGTCAAGGAATGTGTGAGGCAGAATATCTCCAGCATAGCTCCCAAGTTTATGAAGTCTAGAAACCTGAAATTTAGTATGCATACTAAGAGGGCTTTGAATGTACATCTCAGAGATATTTATGCATTTTTGTAAAAAGAATTAATTTATTTTAATTATTATAAATGTGTAGCCTGCAGGACTATTTTTCAGAAGAGTTCAACACATGTCAAAGAGGAAGGTTCAGCCAGATCTTGCTTATTCAGTTGTTCCAGAGAATCTGCATATGGATTCAGTGAGAGGACAGAAAGGAAAGAGAAGGAGCATCTGTACTGATAAAGGGGAGACTGAGCAGCTGAGTGGGCAGCGGGAGAGAGGAAAGCAGAGCCAGCACTTTAGGTATGGGGAAGAAAACCAGGAGTGGGATACATGGGTAAGAAAAATACTGCCTTGGTAGTTAGGCAGGTGGGAGAGAGGTAGAATACCTAGGGAGGTGGAAGGGAATGAGCACAAGATGGGGATTCTAAGACATGCAAACTCAATAAGTTATGTTAATGACTAAGGAAGTGAGCGGCATTTGATACCATTGATCATGGTATCCTGCTGGATCCGCTTTCTGGAGGGTATCACCCTTCAGCTGGTGGTTAGAGTGAGGAATCTGGGTGTGGTCTTGGATCCGGCCTTATCACTAGAAGCCCAGGTGATGGCCGTCCCCAGGTCCAGCAGATCACCCAGATCCACCTGTACCTGGATGAGGCCTCCTTGAGAACAGTTGTGCAGGCACTTGTGATCTTGAGGATAGATTATTGCAACACTCTCTACGTGGGGTTGCCCTTGACTCTTATTTGGAAACTACAGTGGATACAAAATGCAGTGGCCAGACTGGTGGTTGGTGTGGGCAGGTATGACCGCATCACCCAGTTCTGGCCCGTTTGCCTATTGCATCCCAAATAACATTCAAGGTACTGGATTTGACTTACAAAACCCTCCACGGCTTGGGACCTGAGTACCTGATAGAGTTAATCTTCCAGAGGTCAACTGAGACCCGACCCATGTCGCAGGCACTCTCACTTAGGGTGGCTACTCCCAGAGAGGCCTGGAAATCGATCACCTGAAATTGGGCCTTCTCTGTGGCCGTCCCTACACTTTGGAACAAACTGCTGAGTGAAAATTCACCTAGCACAGTCCCTGCTGGTCTTCAAAAAAGCTCTCAAGACCTTGCTTTTTAGAGAGGCATTTGGCGACCATTAGTGGGTTGTTGTAGTTGTTGTTTTGGTTGTTTTTTTTTAAATGAAAACGTAAGCCGCCATCTTGGCCAATTATTCAATTACTTTTGTTTCTTACTATTATTATTATCGGTTTGATATTTGTTTTTTAATTGATATTAAAATGATTGCGGCAAACCACCCGGAGTTCCCCTGGAAGATGGGTGGTATAAAATATATATCAATGTGTGTGTGTGTTGTGTTGTTACAGTCATGACCGACTCTTTGTGACCCCATGTCCATGGAGTTTTCTTGGCAGGAATAGTGGAGTGGTTTGCCAGTTCCTACTCCAGGTGCCTACAGCATCTGGTATTCCCTGGTGATCTCCCATCCAAGTACTAACCAGGGCCGACCCTGCTTAGCTTCCGAAATCAAGCAAGATCGGATGTGCTTAGGGCATCTAAATGATATGATATGATATGTTATGATATAAAACACAAATAATTCCCAATGCATCATCTAAAAGCTAACTTGATTTACATATTATCTATTGTGTTGGGCAACAGCTGGGTTTAGAGGTAGATAGTAGAGGACAAACATTCAATGTATCTCAACTCAGTTTGCCTTTATTTAATTGTTTATCCTGTTTTAAAGTCACTTAAGGAGAATTTGCATCATAATTAAGATGAAAATCAGAAAATGATTAATGTAATTTGGTATACATATTCAATATATGAGTTGTAAAGCCTCAGTCAGTGAAAGATGTGGAATTAAAAGGAGCCCCTTCCGTATCTACCTTATGTGATCCATACTGTGCCTTTATTAATTTTTAAAAATATTGGTAGACATCTCTAAAACCATGTGTTTCTGTCTGCTAGGCACTTCGACATTCTGTATGGCAAGAGCATAACTTCCAGAACTGGGAGTTCATTTTATTTATTTATTTATTTATTTATTTATTTATTTATTTATTTATTTATTTATTTATTTATTTATTGAATTTTTATACCGCACTGATTTCCCAGGATGGACTCTAGGTTGTTACCACACAGCCATTAAGTACTGATACCTGTTTTGTTCCTTAAGCAAAACAGCAAGTGCTTATTTCTCAGAAAGACATTCTACACTGCTCAGTAAAGATATGCTAGTTAATAGAATAAAAACATATTTGTTACAAAAATTCTTAACTGTGATGAGATCAACATGTATAAACAGGAAGTCTTAGTTGGATACTCCTGCTGTTTTTGTGTGTGCATTTGGTCTCTGTTTTTGTTATATGGGAGGGGTGTTGGTAAGGTTTGCTGTGTGTGGAGGGGTTGTTGTAGTTTTTAGAAGTTAGCTACTTCATTATTTGTTCAGAGCGTTTATATCTTGCTATTTTTATTTAAAATGTTGGGGTGGAGTGTGGGTGGAGATGAGAGGCAGCTCATGGAGTGGTTGCAGTGCTTGAAACAAAGCAATAATAAGAAGAAAATAAAATATCAGCATATCATCATAGGGTTGGAAGGGACCTTGGAGGTCTTCTAGTCCAACTCCCTGCCCAAGGCAGGAGACCTCATGCCATCCCAGACAGATGGCTGCCTGATCTCTTCTTGAAAATCTCCAGCGATGGGGCGCCCACAACATCAGTACAGTATATCATAAAGATAAGCTAGCGGCACTCTGGGGCAAAGCAAGTTTATAAATAAGATAGAAATGATCAATGAAAATAAGAGGTAAGAGGTTTCACCTTGTAGCTCCTCGCTCCATATCTGCAGATGCCTTCACCCAGTAGAGGATGGGAGACAACGTTACTATGTTTACTATGAAAAATGCTTTTCTAAGGAAAAAGGCAATAGACTTCTGAAAATGAGGTCCCTTTTCACCCCAGTGGGTACAAGAGCATAACCAGGAATGATACTAGGCCTCTTGTAGGTACTGTATAATTAATGGAAAGATTTATTTACACAGCAGATAAACATGGAATAAGATTGATGAAACACAGACAGTATAAAATAACTCAAAGGAAAATGTAACACTGTACAATGCAATGATAGAATGAAAAGTACAAAGCAGGACAATCTATATTTGAGTATCAGATGAAATTGCAGTTGTGCGGAATCAACCACAGTTAGTCATTATAAAGCACACGAGCCCTCTAGTTGACGCTCATCATGTTCTAGCTATTTGACCTAAAGACTTTGAAAGAAAGTTGTATAGCTTCCAATCCCAAGGAACAGGTTCCTGAAGATCCAGGGGCAATGTGCAGGCAAACTGATCCAAAAGAATGCAAATGGGGAAACCAGACTCTCCCAGAAGGATTAGTCTAACCCATTGTTAAAACTGAAGTTTCAAAATCAAGGCATGCTAAGGCCTAAAGGCCCCAGAGCATTAAAAATTCAGTTATCTGCGTTGGTACTGTAGATGGAAAGCCAACGTGCATTGTGTCACTCTCTTTTCTATTCCCAGAAATTCAAGCATCCCTTTGTCCGATGGCACATGATGCAACTAGAGCAGCTAAACATGGTATACTCTGAACCTGGAGCAACTGATTGCATTCAACCTTGTACCCTGTCCATACTGTTCCACTGTCATTTAGTACAACCAGAGTCTTGTTGCCACTGCAATCATATATCCTTTCTCTTTTCATTCCATCCTGCAAAAATCCAGGTGGGGAATGAATCCTCAGCACTTTTTGCCAACAGGGAACAGATGTGTATGAAGCAAACAAAAGATTTCCTTGATTCCATTCCATACGTCAGTAGCCCATTCCATAGGTCTTATATCTGGAGACCAGTTCAGTCCATATATTCACAAGCCTTCTGTTCAATGTACCCTTGTGCCATTACTGCTTAACAGCCCCGCCCTTGAGATCTAGTTTGGCAAACAACAAACTCAGATCTCATACTAATTATACCAAATTAGATTCCCCAGCTTTGGCATTGATCAATACAAATCCGTTCTAAGCTTTCTGTTTGACATTAAACAGTTGTACTAGTTTCTGCTAGAAGCAACCACCAAACAGCAAAAAAGAACCGTTAAAGGCCAGTGATCCAAAAGGGTCCCGTCGTGGATATTATTAGTTGCTGAGAATTGTCAGAGTTGCAGTATTCTCCCTCCTGGGTAGGCAGTCTGTCAGGACAAGCTAAACTACTTTGGTTCAAAAGCTAGACGGGAAGCCACATCAAAATAATTGATCTACTATAGATAAGTGGTTCTAGAACTTGGGTACCCAGATGTTATTGGATTAAAGCTACTTGAACCTTTTACCACTAGCTGTGCTCGCCAGGATTTCTGGGAGTTGTAGTCCAAGAACATCTGGGGACCCAAGGTTGGGAACCACTCATCTAGCTAATTGATGTCATGCACTTTTTTTCTTGACTTGGCAATAGTAATGTCATTTGAGGGGGGTATTGCAGAGATGCTCCTCATTATGGTGTTGGACTCCAGTTCCCAATAGTGTCAGCTAGCATGGAAAAAGATGAGGGAGAATTGCAGTGGTAGTCCAGTAACATCCAGAGGGGGATGAATTACCTATTTTTAATGGGGGACATGATACTCCTAAATTAATTTAGGTTATTTTGTCTATAGCATAGAGGACTTCTTAGTGAATTACTGATCAATTTCCTTGTTTTGTTGTATTCTTCAAATTAACCTGGGCTGTAGTGCCCAAAAGATGTGTGGATGGAGGAACAGGGTAATGGGAATGATGCACAAGTAGCATTTGGAACAGTGCTAGATACCAGTTTGCTACAGCCTAATACAGTGGTACCCCGACTTAAGAGCAGCTTGATTTAAGAGCAATTCGACTTAAGAGCGGAAAACTGTTGGCATTTTAACTGCTGCCTTACAAATTTTAGATATGGTCTGCTCGACTTAAAAATATTTTTTTCCTTTTTTATTTTTAACTTAGTTTTTCAATGTTTGATAGGTACCCCGACTTAAGAGTAGTTCGACTTAAGAGCATGCATTCGGAACAGATTAAATTCGTAAGTCAAGGTACCACTGTATTGTTGAATTTCAAAGCCGTTGCCTCAGAGCAGACCGTTGCTTCACTCCTGGCCTAAATAATTATAAAATATATTAAAATATTGACCCGAAGTTTATTTCCCTTTGAAGTCTTGTCCCAAACTGATTGAAGTGTTTCATGCATCATCATTTGTGAATGTGTAGTCAGGACTACTACTATTTTGCTCAGGATTTTTATTTTCTCTTCTGCAGCATTGCCCGAGTGGCCAATATTACTAAAACATTGTCTGGTTAGTAACCCATGGTAGCACCCCCTTTGAATTCACACATGGGAACTGCACCGATAAAGGCCATCTGCTGCTTATGCAAAGTTGGAGGACAACCATGGCGCTGCCTGTTATGGTCATCTTGATCAAAGCGAGGCTAATGTAGTATTGGGGCTAATGATTGTACCAGCACCATTGGGGAAATGCAGGGAACAAAACAGAAATAGGAATTGGCAAAATTCTAAAAGGGAGGAAGAAGCAAGGCCAGATGTCTCAGCGTCACCAGGCCATAAAAATGGAACCAAATGTGGGTGGTGGAGGGGGAAGAAGTTTGTAAGTAGCAAGTGAAGTAAATAAGATTGAATCATCAATTAAAAGAAAATGCAAGGCACAACTCTCCTCCCTGCTGTCTCTCCCTCCCATGATGTTTCTTCTTTGGACTGCATCAATCCTCCTTAGTAGATCACTGGACCAAGGCAGGCCAGCTTGCCTCGTTACCCATATGCTACCTAATTAAACTTGCATGTTTCTGGGAGATACCTAACTAAGGATAAACAGTCTGGGCTTCACTGTATCTCCAATCGCCTCTCTGGTAGCTGAGAGGATGGATTAATGAGGCTTGAAAAAACTCTCCTACAGATGGACTTTGATTTTGCCATTCTTTAATGTTTGGGGACGGGTGGACACTGACAGGCATTGGTCACAGCACTTGCTTCTGTCTAAGATTGGTGGTGGTGGTGGGGGGGGCTACAGTTTCCTTCGCAGCTGCTGCAGCTAGCACAATTTGAATTAACATTTGAATTTTCCCCAGACTCTTTTAGACTTTTTCTTCTCCAAAAGGCAATTTGCACTATGTCAGTGATGAAAATTTTTTGCAGAGTTTAATTTGTTATTTGATAAATAACATGAAGGTTACATCTGCTGTGGTTTCCATTTCCCATAGCTATCTCATGTCAATAGTCTCTTGACCACTAGAGATTTGGTAGTTCTCTTAAGCATAGGAAAGAAATGCCTGGGTGTTACAATTCTTAACATCAAGAACCACAAGGAATGGCTGGGACAGGTAGCCATTTTGTGGTAGAGAGATATTAAGATCCTAAACCATTAAAGGTTTGTAGGTTATGCTGGTGCATGTAATCAATATGGCATAGACATTTTGGACCTGCTGAAGTTCCTATACTGTCTTCAAGGGCAATCTTAACTAGAGACCGTTGCAGTAGACAATTTTATATATTAAAACACATGAATCACTGTTTTAAGGTATTTCTTACTCACATGGGGTGCAGCTGGGGAATTAGCCAAAATTGATAAAAGGGCATTCTTGGCCACAGCAGATATTTATGATTCCATTGAAAGTGTTTGGGCCAAGAGTACCCCCAAGCTTCAAACCCAGTTCTTTGAGGGAAATACATGAAATAAATAAATAAATAAATAAATGTGACCCCATTGAAGCCAGGTAAATATCCTGCAGTCTAACCAATCCAATGATCATCCCAACAGTAAGATATCTGTCTTATATGGATTCAGTTTCAGTTTATTGGCCCTCATTCAGTCCATTATTGATGCCAGACAGCACTCAAGGGCCTGCAGAGCATTACCAGCAGATGAAGGGAAGGCAAGAGATATAAATGACAACAAACTCCAGCTCTCCATATGACTTCACCCAGAGGCTTTATATAGATATTAAAATGCATTGAGGAAATGGCTGATCCCTATGGAACCACACAAAAGAGGTCTAAGGTGTTGGCGGTGTCTCCCTTTGCTATACCACCTGGGATCAACCCTCAAGAAAGGGTTACAAACTCTAAAAACTGAAACCCCCAAGTCCCAGACTCAATAGCCATCCCAGGATGCGGTGGTTAATAGTATCAGAGGCTCCAGAAAGATCCAGGACCCGCTTGGGTGACAGTTCCCCTATCTGCCTCACTCAGAATAATGTTTTGCAAGACAGCCAACGTCATTTCATTCACATAGTTCAGTCTGAATGCCAACTGAAATGAATCTAGGCTATATTTCCTATGAGAACCCCTGAAACTGTTCAGACACCACCTTCTGATTCAACTTGGCTATGAATGGAATGTTGGAAATTGGTCTATAGTTCTTAGGAACATCCACTGCTAAATTAGATTTCTTTGGAATGGACTTTATAATGGTCTCTTTTAACTGGGAAGGTAAATTCTCCTCCTATAGGACTCATTAAAGATGTGAATAGCCAATCCCGTGGTCATTTCCTTTCCTTGCCCACAATGGGCAAGAAATTAGAGAGGAGAAGGAGGTGGCTTTGAACCATGCAAGTCCATATCCTCTGGCTGTACTAGCTGGAACTGATTAAATTTAATAATCGGACTAGATGGTGCATTGGACATCTTTGTTAGATCTAAGGGTATCAACAAGGAGTTAAGGTTTATGAGAGATGCTTTCAACGTGATCTAAAGTAGGCTGCCAGTTGGTTGCTGTTCTCAACATTTGGATGAAAAAAAATAGTTTTTATCTGGAAGAAATGAGGTCACAAACTACACAGAAGAGCTCTACATGGTGGCTAGAAGCTGTCTCAGTTAGTTGGATTTTATGGCTTGTTTTGGTGGCCTTATGTTTATTATGATATCCTCTGAATTTATCTCTGCTACCAGGCTAAATTCCATATACATTTTTTCTTTAAACACAAATGTTGAACATGGGTGTTGACCATGGGTGTATATGTAAATGTGTATACATGGGAAATGGATGGCTATATGAACACATATACAGTGGTACTTCTTAAAACAAATTTTTAACAATTTATTTTATGAAAATTTTATCTTACAAAATGCAGTTTCCCATAGGAATGCAATGGAAATTGATTAATATATTCCGGAGGCTATGGGTCACTTCGTTTTACGAAAATTTTGTCTTACGAAATGTGGTGTCCCATAGGAATGCATTGGGAATGGATTAATGTGTTCCAGGGGCTAGAATAAAGACAAAAATAATCAGTTTTTTTTCCTTGGGTACATGTGGTACAGTTTTTTTTATCTTGCAAAGCATTCCATAGGGATTTTTTGTCATGCAAAGCATGCCTATTTCTGGATTTTTTTTTCTTCCTACAAGTTTTTTTTGTCTTAAGGGTACCGCTGTATAGTCAAGATCAGTAACACCACTTTAAAACAAAAAATGAAAACAGCCCTTCATAGCCTTGTACCTCTGCTATATTCTGCTGGCACAAAATCTTTCCAACAAGTTCTGTAATGTGAATAAAATATTGTAGGGTAATACCGAGGGGCAAATCATTAGAGGGTGATGTCCACTCTGCGTATTCTGATCTTGCTGCACATAGATAACAATCTTACTATTTACTATATGGTGTAAAGTATAAAACTGGAACTTCAGAAGGTAAATCCAGCTGCCGTTGTATCTGGTCTCGCTATACTGGGAACCTGAGAGATAAAGAGCTGGCCAAGGTTAGAGTTGCTCAAATAGTAAGTCTTGGAATATTTATCTCTTTTTTTTCCCTGGAGATATTTTCAGTCTCTGAGTTAAACACTACGTCATCCATTTCCTTATGTCTGCTTCAGAACGAGTTCCAATGATCCATACTGAGCTTCCTCCAAATATGTATGAGGTCACCTGTTCCTCTCAACCTCACCTCTTGCTCTCGCTTATATCAGTTTTGTAGCACATGGTTGCTCTGAGAATTGGCTATGCTAAGAGAAATATGATTTACTAATGCCAATGAGATGCAGCTTATGAGTGGCACATTCTTTGGTGATCAGGGAAGGGATGTAAGAGTGGGCAAAGGGAAATGAAACGTCCATCATAATGAAGAAGCAAATACCTGTGATCCTGATAATTGTCTGATTTCACAGAAGCCCAGTGCAGCCTACAGTTTTCTAGCCATAGCAGCTCTCTTCCTCCTCAGCACTGTACCCCTCCTTATTGGCAGGCAAGTGTGAACATTCTTCTAGTAATACCTAAGTGTGGTGTGGTGGCTAGAGTGATGGACTCGGACTCTGGAGAACACAGTTTGAATCCCTGCTTGGCCATAGAAACTCGTTGGGGCAGGGGAACTGGTAAAACTGTTCCTTAAATAGTTCGCTTGCCTTGGAAGCCCTACTAGGATTACTGTAAATTGTTTTCAACTTGATAGCACAGAACACACAGTAGCAGTATAAGTGTTGGTAGTTTACTACCAATAGAAACATCAAAATATCTAGGAGTTCAGAAACATGAATTAATATATACAGTAGGACCCCGGTATCCGCTGGGGATTGGTTCCAGGCCATCCCGGGAATAATGAAAACCGTGCATAAGAGAGAACGCCTGCCCACTCACCCCCAAACTGCTGTTTCCTTTATGACAGTAGTTTGCTTTATGATTGCTGTTTTGAGACAGTAGCTTGCTTTACAGATGCTATTTGTGACAATAGCTTGCTTTACAGCTTGCTTTGTGGCTGCTGAATTATTTATTTTTTCCTCTGTCAACCATGGATAACTGAATCAGTGGATAATGAATCAGTGGATACAGGAGTCCTACTCTAATAATACCTAGATATCAATTAATGTTCTTGAACTCCTAAACATTCTGTGTTCAGAATGCCCACAGTTTTCTTTGCCCAACTTTAAGTAGGTGGCTGCAGTTACTCATACCTGAACCAAGGGAGTCTAAAGTCTAATTACTGTGGTGTTTCATGGAAATGGAGGGGGGAGGCTTAAGAACATAAGAACATACAGTTGAGGATGGAAGGAGGGATTGGAGGGCTATCAATCCATTCATTTCCGTTAATCTGTTCTTCTCTGTGTTGGCATCCAAGCAAAATTCTAGCATTGCTGCTAGATTGCCTTGGATACAACTGCAATCACAATTGATTTAACTTAAAAGGGGTTATTGCAGTACCATGTCACCACTGATGAGCCAATGGTTAAAATTACCTAATTTAAAAGTGTATTAATTCCATACTCTTCCAAGAAGATTTAAAGAAATGTGTCCCCTTCTTGTATGCAATTAGAAACCAACACCATGTATTTTGGGCATCACTTGATAGCAGGTTGTAAGCTTATGGATAATAATTAGAGATAGCAATTGCTATAAATAAGCAAACATTTACTCAGCAAGACAAAACCAATTGTTGGTTTCCATAAAAAAGATATTTCATCACATGGTTATAGTGAAGTATTTAAGAAATAAGAGAAGATGAACCCCACAAATGAAATAAATATACAGTGTACCCTAGTATAACAAACGGTCATAAAATCTGTACAACATAAAAATTCGAGATAGGGCAAATTTGCTTAACAGAATTGCCTATGGGGTGAATCTGTACAACATAAAAATGGTCGCAATTAGGGATTACTCCATTTTCAATGCATTCCTATGGGAAATTTGTATAAAGGAGAATTTAATTTGGAATGAATTAATTCCTTTATACAAGGTACCACTGTATATGGAGCTGGGTGAACAAACCAATACTGTGAAATATGAGTAAAATTGAAATATTTTTCTTCAAATTATATTCCACAGATTGCATTGGTAGTATGAATGTTTGGCTTTTGTGTCAGATTTTAATATACTTTTCATGAAGTTCTTTCCATGGATTAATAAATTAATCTTCCTCAAATCCCTGTGAGGCAGGTAAGTAAACATTATTATCCTTATTTTACAGAAAGAATGACTTAAAGCCATTAAGTACTGAAATTCTGCTCCTTGTTAGCAGAGTGACTCTGTTTTCAGAAACCAGTTCTCATACTGATAGGAAGCTTATTTTAGCCATCTGTGACATGTAATACTGTCCAAGAGACCTGAATTTGCTGCTTGCTGGACACTTTTGCTCCCCCAAATATAAAGTCACATTTAAGGGAATATCAGCCCACTGCCACATGGCTGATAAGCAGCTCTTCCAAGACTTTCAAGCCATCTTTATAGTAAAAAAGAAGCCTGTTTTTATGACTCTTTGGACACTTGGTGGCCTGTTTGCAAGTGGAGACCTGTTTTTGGTGAGGAGGAAGTTAGAAGAGTTAGGTCCAGTTGCTGTTTTATATGTTATTAGGTTGGCAAGCTTATGCGGTAGTAAAACCCATCAGTAAATGTGTGGAGGATAAGGCTGTTCATCTTTTATCTTCGTTCTCTCCAAATCATGGCCTAGATCTCTTAAACAAGCTGAAGTTGACTTACCTCCTGCAGAATTTGTCAGGGAAGTATTAGAATATGCAGTACACAGAAATGTTTTCCTGCTATTCTCCCTTCTCGTGTCAGTCTTTTCTTTGTAGCATCTTGGGCTTTCTTACTTTCCTTGGGAAGAAGAAAGCAGCGAGCTTTCATCCGTTTTCAGTTCATGGCTTTTAATTAAAAATGAAAAGACGATGTTAGCTCCTCTCTTTCTGCCCCCCCCCTTTCTTCCCTGACCTGAAATTATAGCGCTGTGCTCGTAGTGAGGCTCAGTGTTTGAGATCAAAAGGAACTTGTGGAATAGTCTAATGTTGGCATAACAGAAATCTTTTTGCCGGTCTGTCTCCTGGATATCTATGCGGCAGAGCTTCTCATGGGGATGTGGGGGATGAAATGAAAAATCACTCGTAAACACAGGAGAGATAGAATCAGGAAGATGTTTCTGGTTAAGTTGTAAAACTGTCTGAACCTACTTTCTGTTTATCATTTTAATAACCCGGGTTTTAATAATGGCATTCATTTGCAAACTAGGAAGCTCCGAGGGGCTTATGTGGAGTTCTCAAAGTCTTCTTTGATGAGGCCGCCTGGGTTAACTTTAACAATGTAGCAGCATTTTGAGCTTGTACATCTTAGCTTAACCCATGACATCCTTATTTTTCTAATGCTGCAACAAAAGGAACAGCTGGCTGACGGTGAATGGGCCGCTCCTGTCAACAGCACATCCCCCTCGGTAGGGACGGGAGCAATTCACACAATCTGTTTTCCCGTCTATTATTCTCATGTTACTTACAAAGTTACCAATTCACGACAATTACCAAGTTGTATGAAAGCAGAGTTTTCCACCTTGTCTCCATCATTCCAAAGCATACAGAATGCAAATCCAGTCAAGGAAATCATATTAAGAATATGGAATAGGAAAATGATAAAAACAAGTGCATTGTTCTACCTAAACAGAAGAGAT
This sequence comes from Phrynocephalus guinanensis, assembly GCA_037367245.1. Lineage (NCBI taxonomy): Eukaryota > Metazoa > Chordata > Lepidosauria > Squamata > Agamidae > Phrynocephalus > Phrynocephalus guinanensis. The sequence goes on from CM074732.1 coordinate 95,658,537, forward strand.
TAGTGACAGGGCGTAGTTAGTTAGTGATGATTTCCCCCAAATGTGCAAGCACTTTTATTCTATGATTTGTGCAATTTGTATTCTTGATGTATGGGGTGGGTGGTGGCTTTGAGACAAAATGAAAGGTGTTTTATGAGAGAAAAATTGATCAAAGACATTGTACTCAGATCTTAATTTTCTGACAAAACACAAGCTTCCCATTCTTCATATTACGTCAGAGCAGTAGGAAATCCTGAATAGCTTTGTGAGAATCATAGAACTGAACCTGAGATTTAAATACTACGTATAGTGTAGTGCTCCATGTGGGACAAGTCTGTTAAACAAAGCTACAGTGTATTTTGCACAATGGCATGTTTTTTATCCATTCACACCACCAGACTGCTAGAAATGTATTGGTGTTGTACGGGAGTACTGAGTAATCAGTTGTCAAGTTTTCCCACTAACAGAGGAATCCTAACCGGTCAAAATCGCAAGAGACCATATGAGACAACTCCATGGAAGGAATAATCATCATGTGCCATCAGGTTAATTCTGAGTTATGGTGACCCTTTTGAGAGTTTTACAGATACTCAGAAGTGGCTTGTCATTTCCTTCTCCCAGGGGCATCCTAGGACATTGTAGCTTACACACAGGCTGGCTCTTCTCCCTGGAGGGACATTGGGGAATCAAACCTCCAACCTATGTCTCTGCAGCCAAATATGCAGATGAGCCCAAACTGAGGGTATATGATCAAATTTACTGGTCTCAGAAATAAGTCTGGCCACTACATGCTGGACCTGCTGGCGTTTCTGTACTGTTTTCAAGGGCAGTGCTGCTAAAAAAAAATGTGTTACATTAGGCTAATTTTCAGACTACCTGATGAAAAAAAGGAAGCATCTGGAGTTGTCCTCCCCTGCAGAGTGTCACTTTGCGAATTGTATTGGCAACAGGAGGTACTCCGTAGACCATATTGACTGCTGACACTGATGTTGCCAATATTCAAGCATCCCTTTGCTATGTAAAGCGTGGCATCCTTTTCCTGCTGGTAACACAGATACAGTATTGTGCAACATCATCAGGTCATTTCCTGATGTTTGAATTGTCAATACAGCAATATCTCATTTTCATAAATCATAGGGTAGGTTTTTTAATGAACCTAATTATGATCTACCACCACCACCCAGTAAGTGCAGCTATAGCTGCACACAATCACGTACACATAGTGTTATCTCCTGAGCCCAGTGTACTCTTCTCTGATTACCTTTGACACCTGCCTTTCCAAGATACCTTTTTCCTGATCCAAGGAGGGATATATCTTCAAGATACAGATTTCAGGAGACAGGAGGGGGTTCATTCTATGGATTTGAAAAAATTAAATAAATAAGGATAGTCTTCTTGGTTTTCAAGTAACCAAGTCTAACTTCTGATTCTTTAACTTAGGGGAACAGCAAACCTAGTGAATGCTTCAGAAAGAGAAATAAGTGGTGACATAATACCGCTTTGTAACCTTAAATGTCTTTCATCCTGGGCTCTGAAGCATGTTGTTGTCAATGTTGTTGTGCTCCAGAATTCTTTTGGAACCCTTTTCAAGATGTTTGAAAGTGGTAAATTTTAAATGTTAGAAGCAGAAGCAGCACTTTGCTTCATGAGTGATGGATGAGAGGAGGGAAAACCAGGTAGTTTTGCTGAACAAGGGGATCCATTCAAAAGTGAGACAAAGCAAAACATGGGTCTTTAAAAGTGACCTTATTTGTCAGGCAATAAATGCAGAGAAATATAGCCATTTTGAACCATGAAATGTAGTGCTTAGCAACACTGCCACTGGTGACACTCTGGCCTACCATCACAGTCCAGTATGTTCTGTGTTGCTATAGATCAAGTACATAAAACCTTTCCTGTTATTCTTACAAGAGCAACTGCAGTCCCCACCACCACCACCTTCATCCGGAAATGACAAAATATTTTCTGATGATATGTATTTGAAACATTTTGTGCAAAATACTTCTCTTGTATCACTTTCTTGAATTTCCACATGACTACCGTCATAGCTACCTTGCATAGATTTTGAAGACTGAAAGCACCTGATGAGTTACATGTTGGGGTGTGGGTGTGAATGGGGGGGTGCAAGTATTTCTGTGCCTGTTGTGCATCTCTCTCTCTCTCTCTCTCTCTCTCTCTCTCTCTCTCTCTCTCTCTCTCTCTCTCTCTCTCTCTCTCTCTCTCTCTCTCTCTCTGTGCGCGCACAAGTGTGAGAGCTCCACTTTGTAAAAGAATAGATGTAGGCCAACTGACATAAAGACATGGGGTGCACTCTGCAGAAATCTTGATAAAGAAAAGAAGTGAGGAATCTCTCAAGGCTTGGAAGTTTCTTGCCAAGGTATTCATAGTGTTGAAACAACCAAAATCAATGGGATCAAAAAATTTAGTAGTTATTATGTGCAGCTCTGATGCAGAGAGTGGAAGGACTCTTGTTTCATGCAATATCAGATAATAAATTTCTTTCCAAATGAAGATGCATAGGACCGACTATAAAAATACTGTAGGCTTTTAGTGTGATGCTTTAGCATGGTGACTTGCGGCAAGCTTTCAGGTTAGGTCAAGAAAACATACATAAAAATCTGATGATTTAAACAATTAAGTCTTCTACTTGATGGAGCTGGGACACAAGTAAGTGGAAAGCGATTAACCAAGTTTACCATACAGCTCTAAAAGTGTGAGAGATGCCAAGACATATACTTGGATATAGCTGCAGCCTCAGGACTTGCTTTAAATAACTCCATTATTCACTTCTGTGGAGACGAAGGTCCCACAGAAAGATACATATGTGTAAATATCCAGGGTGTCTGAATACGATGCCAGCAACAGGAAACATACTGTATATCTGAGTATGCTTGTAACGAACTCTCTCTTTCTCTATTTCTTCTGCAGGTCTTGTGAAGTTGGGGGTTCACTGTGTAACATGTCAAAAGGTTGCGATAAAAATTGTCAACAGAGAGAAGCTCAGTGAATCGGTGCTAATGAAGGTAATTTTCTAATGGAAGAGCTGCCAGATTGGGGGAGGGGAGAAAACGTCTTGGCTCAATATCTTATGTTCCATGCAAAATTAATACTTTTAATTATGTTTAACAAACATCCCTGTCAGTACTTGGTTGTGATTTGCATAATCATAATGATACTAATAATTCTGGACTGGAGTGTGGGGATGGGAAAACTGGAATTAAGGATGGGGCTGCGTGCATAGGCTTTAATTATGAACAAAAATTAACATCCATATGTAACAGCATAATGAAATGTGAAACAGTTAATGTCTAGGCTGGGCTGATGTAAGCTGTACTTTCACCAAAGGGTTGTTCTGGTTGCATTGTTCTGACAGATGTGAGCTTCTGGCTGTGGGTGGTCTGTGGTAATTGATGTAGATAATATCTGCATTTTGAACTTCCATTGTTATTGGAAAACATTGCTTGGTGTTCTTTACTGGAAGGATGCTCTAGAACTTTATTTCGGTTCTGTACAAAATTTTAATATTAAGCAGGACCTGGCTCAGGCTTGACAAATTGGAAGCATATTTCACTTTTTTCTGTTTTGAGCTCTACTGCTAATGTTTAGTGGAGATGGAAGGGGCAGCAATGTAACAAAATGAATGTTTGTGCCATGTTTTTGATGATGCCATTAGTTTGCCCCGTATTAGAGGCTGTTCTTCTGGTCTGTTTGTGCTTTAGGGGGTGAGGCTTGTCCCTCATACCTAGCAAGACTGTATGAGAGACAAGGTGGCCTATAAGGAACAATACATTTCCCACACTGCTTTACTGAATTAGTCCTTACATCACATTTTCCTCCACAGGCACTTTAGTTTCTTTAAGCTGCTAAAGTATACTCCAAACCAGCAGAACAAATGTGAGTTTCTTCAACTGCCTTGTAGCTAATGGAGGTGGCTGGATTATGGAGTCTGATTCAGATAGTTGGGATGAGGCCTAGGGGACATTTCCTTTTCACAAGAGGGAAAATCCTCCTGATGGAAAGCTGGCTAAATCCACAAATGGCAGACCTGGTAATCCCTCCAGTAAATTTCATTCACCTATTATTTACTATTTAGCTAAAGCCTCATTTACTTTTCATTTACTCAGCTTGTTTACTCACTCTGACTCTGCTCTGTTCATCTTTCATTTATTTACTCTTGGTTACTGGACTAATTCTGTTTGCTTTTCATTTCCCTTTACCTGTCTACTCCTCATCTATTCTTGTCTAGTTCTCATTAACTCACCTCCCATCTGTAAACAGCAAGGACATGTGTCATTATAATCAATAACTGTGCAAAGCATGCTCTGTTCACGAGGCGATTCCCTATAGATCATCCAACCAGCATATGCCACCTTTACTCTTGGAACCAATGACTGATGTTGTGCATATTCTGGGATGTAAACCATATGTAATAAAATGTACCAATGGCAAGGGGTGTGATCGCTCTGCTGGTCGGACTACCGGACTCGATTCTTTTTTCTTCAAGTTCCTCCCACAGCTGGACAATTTTTATTTTACTCCTTTACTCCAGTGCCAACTAACTGCTGTTCAAATGTGCTCCTTTCATTGGGACATTGGTGGAAATGCCACCAACTCATTTGTGTGTGAGATACTGATTGGGGCAAGACTGGAATTGTTGAAAATGGGAATCCCTTCATGAGCTGGGCTTTACTGAAAATGTTCTTAGCATGTTTTTCATTTTGAAGGGGGGAGAAGAAGAAATGCATTTATCTACTTTTCTCACAACTGTCTTCCGATAGTTCATTTCACAGATCCCTGTCAAAAGGTCTGAATGGGAACTGCATGTATTAAGAAGTCACTGATTTCATGCTGTGTTTATGTATTTTGTTTTAATTTTAAATGAAACCTGAAATACCGTGAAATCTTGTACCATCCAGAATAATCTCAAAACGTGAAAGTCACATTCTTAGTTTCAAGGTAAAAGGAATGCAAATTGAATGCATAACAGGTTAAAATTTGAAATAAAAGGGAGCTGTGTGATCAATACAAAATAAAATACAGACGCAAGAGTAGGAAATCTCTTTCTAGTCCACTAAACATTTTTATCATATAATGCATTAGCTTTTGTGGTGCAACTCAAGGCCACTTTGTCAGGCTTCTACCATTGTTGAGAATGTCAAGTCCAAGCATTAATGGCAAGATGGATTTTGCCAGGAACATTACTCTTAGATCTCAGGCCCAAAATTTTCTTGGCAAGATGGATTTCATCAGACACATCTTTCTTACATATCAGTCAAGAGGGATGCAGGCAGTATTTGAGTTGTACAATATTTTAAAAGTTACAGCTGTCTCCGCTGCCTGATTTACATCTAAGAAATACGTGCCTGGCAAAATCCATGTTGCTGTGAACTTTTGGACCTGAAGTTCTTCTCGCTGTTTCAAGCCTCACAAAGTGGCCACAATCCACAAAAGTTTGTGTACTGTATGATGATTTTTTTAGTGGTCTAGAAAGGTACTGCCTACTTGTGTATTTGTATTTTAGGGTTATTTATTTGAACATATCCAACCTAATGGCCAATATCCTATTACTTACGGGTTGTATACAACAGCAAAACATTTTGCTAATTTCTCAACTTGTGGCAATTCAACAGTGAGATCTACATCAACTGCATTAGGCTGGTGGATACAACTGCTAGGATATTAGCTGATGTCATTCCAAATGTAAGGCTTTGTCTCATTCATATATATATATATAGGAATGCATGTAAAATGTGTGAATTAGCCAATCATCTTGTATGTTAACTAGGGCCCTCAGGGACATTTTTCTGAAGTGCAAACATGCAGCTGGCTGGAAAGCCAATCTGTCTAGAAAGCATTTGAGGCAATCTAGAGACTGAGCTGTTTTCTAAGGCACTTGTTTGCCTTGGACAAGACCTACCCCCTTCTCCTTCCCACCCTAAACACTCCTTCTTCCTCTCACTAGGTCTTTTGTGCGTGTGCATGTGCCTGCATTCGTGTAGCTATTTTGTGCATTTGTGGAAAAGTGGCCTTTTATCTGCAGCTGCTCTTCATTTAAGCTACGTGGGATTGAGAGGCATTTGGTAAAGTGCTTTCTAATCATAACATAATACTATCAATATTTCTGGAGAGAATAATTCAGCATTGAAGCAGCTGGTCTCAATTAACAAAACTGCCGCTGTGGAGAGGATCCACGGAGAGGCGTGGCAGAGAGGGAAGCAGCAATAAACGTGCCATTTGTGTCTGCATGGCCCTGTCCAAGGCACTGGATCATGGCTGGGTTTTTAAGTGTAGGCATACGGCTTGTTCTCAAAGTGTCCATTTCAGCTTCGGAGGCTCATTTTACTGCACTGTTATTTCTGAAATCATTCTGAACAGAAGTTTTAAGAAGCCAGCAGTCTGTTAACAATATACAGATAAAATATGCTGCTTTTGTTACACACATGAAGGGCTTAACAGTTACTGTATAAGCGATAGGCTCCAAATGAAGGCATTTGCTTCATTTGGAATTCTCTCTCTGACACAGTTTTGTTTCATTTTGCTTTATTTATATACTACCTTTTTCCGCATAAGAAACTCAAGATAGCCTACGGTCAGATTAAAATAGAATACAGTAGCACAATATATAGCCCTAAAGCAATTAACCACATAGCAGTGTTTTAAAAACACAATTACAGACACTTTCAGAATTTTTTTTTGAATTTCCATATTCAAATTGTGAATGGCACTGTGGTTCTACTAGAACAGGCATGTCCAAACTTTGGCCCTCCAGATGTTTTGGACCACAACTCCCACAGTCCTTCACCATTGGAAATACAGGCTTGGCATTATGGGAGTTGTGGTCCAGAACATCAGGAGGGCTGAAGTTTGGACATGCCTGTACTATAGCTTTTTTCAAGCAGTGATGCAAAAGTAGGTGGGTGGGTGGGTGATAGGAGGTATACTAGCAGCGACCATGCCTGGTTTCAGTTCTCTGGAACCCATGGGAGTGATGTTGCTCACTTAAACATCCTTTCATTCTAAAAATAAGCATTCAAGGTTGGTCCAGAGTCTGCCTTCCATTGTGAGAAGAGGTCTGCGAATGCACAAGTTTCCAACTGGATGGCCAGGGACTTGATCACAGCTCAGTCCATATGGCAAGGTGCAGCCTTTTTATAGGGCTGTCCTGTGGAGAATTGAGAGTGGGAACATCCCTTTCCAGCAGCCCAGTTGCCTATCCCTAAATCTGGAGCCAACCTTCTTTATCAGAGAGGCGCAGATCAAAGCAAAGCAAAAAAACAAAGTGTTCTGCTTATATACCGCCCCATCCCACTTCAAGTAGTCTCTGGTGGTTTACAGTTTTAATCACAGTATGCAGGCTACACATTGCACCCCCCCCGCCAGCTGGGTACTGATTTTAGCGACCTCGGAAGGATGGAAGGCTGAGTCAACAATGAGCATGCTACCTGGGATTGAACCCCAGGTCGTGAGCACAGTTTTTACCTGCAGCACAGACTTTAACCACTGCACCATGAGGCTCGGTGCATATACTTACTTACCAGTCAGAAAGAAAAGGCTGATATTTTGGATTTTAATAGGTGAACTATGAATTTGATAAATGTGCTTGCCATTTGCTGCCTCAGTACCTTCTTCAACCAGTAATGTGTCCTCTGCCACTGCTGTTTGGGCAAAGTTCAAGGCAAAGGCCAGAGTGAAACGATATGGACTGCTTCATATCTCTCTTGAAATGCAGCAAGAGCTATTTAATGTATAAACTAATATGTTCAACCAGATCTAGCGAATAATTTCTCTTTTGTTTCCAAAGAAAGAATTTCTCAGCTTTTCGGAGGAAGAAATGGGAAGTATTACACTGCAGAAGTAAAGTGTATCATGTTTCAGTTTCTGTTGAATCATGCCAAAGCTGTAACTACCTAACCTTATTTCTGATCAAATGCACACATTCCACCAACTATCTGGAACATAGCTGTTGTGAGTTTTTTTCGGGCTGTTTGGCCATGTTTTGGAAACATGGCCAAACAGCCAAAAAAACCTCATAACAGCTATCAGATCCTTGCCGTGAAAGCTTTCGAGAATATATCTGGAACATCTTCATCTCTCCACGGGGTGATGACTAGGTTTCTGAATGAGATACTACTTTCTGGCAATGCCCTGCAAGGCTTATTTCATTAGTAAACAAGAAAAGCCTGGCTGGATCAAGCCAAAGGCACAAAATCTGTCAGTAGCAGTACCTTTCCAGATTCATTTGGAAAAGTAAGCTGGAGAGGATAAGGGCAATAGTTGTTCCATGGTATTTGTCCTTTGTCTGCTGCCTTGTATACTGCAGAGATTTCATTCCTTTATTATATCTAATTAAAGATGTAACAAATACTAAAAAAGGCTCTCTAATAAGTTATCAAAATTTTAAAAAATCAACAAATCCTGTTGGATTCTGCAAAAAAAAAATTCTTTGCATTGTATGAAATGCAAAAATGACCTGGGCTTTTATGAGAGCAACCTGAGCAATAAGCATTCCAGCCAATTTTTCATCTAAAGGGAGAAAACTCCTTTAAAAAGCAGCTCCTGTCTGCAAGAACATTGTGAAGATTTGTATCCGTATATGAACAATCCTGTTTGTTTTGTTTTGCTTTACAAAACAAAAATCCAGAAGTAGCTAATTGAAGCTAATGTACAAAGTGCTGTTTCTGTGTGTGGCCATGTGACCGGCACATGATCGGCGTCTGATCAGCCCCTTTGTAAGTAGTTTTTTTTAGCTGCCACATTTCGATAGCTTTTCACTTACATGCATGTTAAAAAGTAATAGAATACTAGGACCCCTATATCAGCAGGTCCATTGATACAAGGAAACCCTAAATACAGTGGTACCTCTGATAATGAATTTAATTTGTTGTCAGAGGCAATTTGTTATCTGAAAAATTTGTTATCTGAAATGTGGTTTCCCATTGAAATGAATGGGAAACTGATTAATCCATTCCAGAGGTCCGAAAAAAGGCAAAAAAGCTGGGGGAGTGTTTCCAAACCTCTTAATAAAATGCACTTTAAAGGCTTGCAGTGCTGGAACACACACCCCAAAACACCCCACTGCATTGCAATGCAAACATGGACAAGAGAAACCAGCAAGACTACTCCACCCAAAGTTCATTGGGGAAAAATGCAAACAAACAAACATAAGCAGGAAGAAAAATCCAGTCCATTTTTGCTCGCAGAGTAATGAAACAAGACTGCAAACATGGAGAAATGAAACCAGCAAGACTACCCCAGCCTCTTCCAGCCAAAAATGCAAAGAAAAACAGTGCAAAGATTAACAAAAGCTAGCTCCCTATCTTACTAAGTTTAAAAGGTCAAAATCCCTCAGCAAAACATGTCCAGAATGGCTCCAACACACCATTAAAAAAGCTCTAGCTCCTCCCACCCCTTCACAAACTATGCATCCTGCAATGCATGCAGGGGGTACACATTTTTTGCAAGGCATTATGAAATATTTGTTATCGGAGGCAGCCCATAGGGAACATTCGCTATCCGAGGCAGCCCTATACCTGGAAATTTCCATTTGTTATCCGAAAAATTTGTTATCCGAGGTATTATTGTACAACCTACAAGGGTGCAGGGGAGAGGCTGCAAGGGGTCACTCTATAGTTTTTGGATAGGGCTGTGGCAAACTCAAGTTAAGTGAAAACATATCAACCCCGCAGATACAAGAGACTGACTACATTCTGGCCAATTGCCAATAGGCATTAATTGGATTGTCACAATTTGTTTGTTAACTTTTTAAAATTATCTAAGATCATTCTAATCATCATCCTGTGGCAATTATAATGCCTACATTAACGTTAGAGCACCAGAATTTACACATGCAACTGGACTTAAAGCTGACATATCTCTCAAACTAGGATGAGAAATCAGCACCCTGGACAGTTTCTGTTGCAGACTGACTTTACTGAATCTCAGCAAAGCAGCAGTCATTTGCTACTTACCTGGGAAATGCAAATAAAATGGCAGGGTGGGGTGGGGCTTTCAGCAAACCATCAAACTATCAGAAATTTTCACTTTTTTCACATGCCATGGTTTCTGCATACTACCTGCGATTCAAACAGCCTCCAATATGAATAGAATCCGTTATCATGAAGGGCGTGTACATGACCAACAAGTGCATCAACCCTTTGAAGGTAGGTCCAGTTGCAAGATCATTTCTGCCCATTTTTCTCAGAGACAGCAGTGCTACCATTCACATCCTGAATCGTGATTATATCCTGGATATGTAGGAGTCCAGGCTGATCCTTTTGGAGGAGGCAAGACTCCTTTTTAGAGAGCTTCCTTTAAACTTCTTAGTAACCAGCTTAAAGTATTTCAGCTAAGCACTCCAGTGTGGGGGTGAATCCATTCTGAAATCAGGCAAGAAAATCACATCAACCCTGATTTCTAACTTATTATTCTAAGAAACAAGGAGAGGGAAGTTACAGCTGTTTTTGAAATAATGAATATAAACATGCACTCATTGAATTTACCAGGATCCTCGCAATAATTCACAAAATAACTTTTAAGTGGGTTGCAGGGTGGGATCATCATGCCTGAATTCCAAGGCCCACAAACTAGGAACAAAAGAAAATCCAAAAGCAAAATTATTTCTATGGGGGCTGGAAATTTTCTAGAAAGGTAGCACATATGCACTAAAAGGGTAGAGCATCTGTGTTTATGGGGAGGTATGCAAATTTAAGAAGTAAACAACCAAACAAATTCATACTGGTCCATAAATATACTTGGAGGATTTGGTCTTCAAATCCCCTCTACTGTAGATAAATCATGTGAGGAGGGGGGCAAAGAGGCTTGTGAGTCTTGAATGTGTATAGCCATAACTTTGGGAGACTTGAGTATTCAGTATGTCACATGGGGAGGGGGGTAATGCAAGGATGTTGAGAATAAAATAAATAAATAAATAAATAAATAAATAAAACAGGATGTGGTGATGGCATCTGGCCTGGATGGCTTCAAAAGGGGATTGGACAGATTCCTGGAGGAAACGTCCATCACAGGTTACAAACCATGAGGGAGATGTGTAATCTCCAGGCTTAAAACTGGGGTACTTCAAGGGCCAGATGCAGGGGAGTGGTATCAGGAGACAGATATCTAGTCTCATGCACTCCCAAACGCATCTGGTGGGGCCACTGTGAGATACAGGAAACTGGACTAGATGGGCCTTTGGCCTGATCCAGCATGGCTCTTCTTATGTTCTTATGTTCTTAACTAATAAACATATAGAATAATAAGTCACATATGCTTGCATCTCCTAAAATGCTGCTTTTGAGAGGTCATTGGTGGGTTTTTTGTCCATTTTTTTCAAGATTTTTTTTAAAGAAATTATCGTACATCAATAACACATCAGTAACATGTTAGTCTTCAAATAATTGGTAACATTACTTTTTCAAGATAATACAGTAAATGTTTTTTCTTTGTTCTGAGGCATTTCTCATAAAAGAAGGGGGCGAGTTGGGTTGGATTCATTGCAGTGTTTTAGTGCCAGCTATAAGCTTTACTTTGCTTTACTTTGGAGGGAAGCAGATGACAAGAGCATGGATATCTCTCTTTTGTTTCTGAGAGCACATTGTAGGAATGATTGGCGATCATCAAAGAAATTGAGTGCACAAAGAATGCAAGGGGTGGCATCTACTATCCTAATTGGTGTTCCAATAATAAACCATTTAGTTCAATGGAACTTCAGGGTTGAGGATCTTATCCTCCCAAGTTCAGAGAGAGAGAGAGAGAGAGAGAGAGAGAGAGAGAGAGAGAGAGAGAGAGAGAGAGAGATGTTTGTATGTGTGTGTATAGTCCTTCTATTTTTGGCTTTTCCTGATATACAAAGCATGGGGACAAAGGATCTATTATTAATTCTAAAAAAGAGAGTGTATTGTTTTAAACCACAGAAGCTTAATCATTTGTCATCTCTGTAAGCGTTTTAAAAAGTCACATAATTTTGTTTCCCTTCAGAGAAGACAGATTCTCTCCTTTTTCCAGCCTACTCATAACTTCTTGTACTTCAAATTATTTTTAAGATGGAAACTCAAACTAGAGTCATGAACACATGCTGTACCTGTTGAAAACACAAACCTGTCAACAAGACTGAGACATTGCACTTTAAATTTAACGTGCCCACACTTTGAATAAGCAAGCCAGAAGTTAGTGATCTGTTACCCATCAGATCTCTAATCAGTGGTTACAAACTCGCTGAGGAGAAACCTTAAGATCTTTGTGGCTTATAAAAAACTAATAATTTTTTTCTTTGCCTGATCTGTAAATCAGGTGTGAGCAATGTAAAAGCCTTTACAATTAAAATGGCACTAAAGCTGTGAAAGTAGTAAATGCCAGGTCTTGACTTGGACCCAGTGTCTGCTGCTTTGGGCATTTCCCATATTCATTCTGTAGTGCTCCAGCCACTCATCCACGTAGACCTCTAAGCCTGAACCCACACTAGGCAAGAAAAATGAATGGACCGATCATTTTTCTATGGTGCTTTGAAGTCCTAGGACTGTCTGGGTATCACCTGATGGAGCACAAGACACAAATAGACTCTTTAGGCTCACAGATCTTCCATGAAGGTCTCTCTATGGTATCTAAAGTTACCCCAAATCTATTACTGTCCAACATGTGGTATTGTGTAGACAGGCATTGTGTGGACTGAAGCAAATAAAAATGAGGAATCTGCAGTTCACGTCTAGCCATTCTTGAAATCTGTACAACTGACTGAGTTTATCTATCATGTTGTTTCACAGACTTAAGAAGCCTGCGTATATATTGTCATTTGGTTACAGAATTCCAAGATGATGGATACTTGGCGTGGATCTCATTGAAAGTCATGTGATGCCTGTTACAAACCACCCTTTTTAATCGCCTCCCAAATTTGGAAGTCCCTATATTTAGTCAACACCGCACCAGAAGGAACAGTCTAACCACTGTGTGTTCTATTCTAGCTCAGTTTAAACTGTCAAAATTATGAGTAGATGGCGGGACATAGCAGTGCCAGTATAAAAAAATAATTGTTTTCTGAAAAATGGATTTTTTTTGGGGGGGATGGATATTTTGTGGGGATGTAAGTGGAAATCAAGAAAAAACAAGAGAACATTTTCACAGTGCATAATGCTTCTTATCCATTTTTCTTGCACAGTATTCATCACATCCAGTTTCTGAGAAGGATGCACCTGGCCCTTTTTCCCCCTGCCAGCCTGTGCAGATGTTGGGATGCTGCATTCTGGGGAGAATCTGGCCTTCAGTGTTCATCTGGGAGGCTGGGATCCAAAACTGAAAGTGCATTTTGGGTTGGATTAGATTTGGTTATCAAAGGCAATACCGCTCTGCTTTCAAGTGACTGCCATGCCTGGAATCTGAATGGTGACATCTGTTGAGCGTTGACATCTATTCAGCACTGGAAGCATTTAAACAGATTAGGCAGAAACTGTTCTGGACTTATTTTCCCAATGCACAAACATTATCTGAAAGCTGATTTCAGTAGGAAGATAAGGGGGGGGGGCAGAAGCTAATTGAGAGATGGCTGACTCGATAGCTCACTGGTTTAGGTATCTGGGCTGCAGAGTTGGGAGTTTGCTGCCCCGCTGTGCTTCCTGCGATATGACCCAGCATGTATAGTCATTGGCAAGTGGCACAGACCCTGGGTGTCCCCCAAAGGAGGACATGTTAAACCACTTTTCTAACTTGAAAACCCCGAAAAGGCCATACACTGGAATAATACTGATGGCACAACAACACACACACACACAATAAAGAAATGTATGTACAGTGTATCTTTAGCCTCTCTCGTCTCTATATATCTTGCTGTTTTAAAATGAACTAAGCATTGCGGGCTTCATTTATGTTGTTGCTGTTGGACTTCAATTGTTCTAGACTCTGGAGGATCATCCATTAATAGTACAAATGTTCCTAGTTCAAGACAAACACAAAGAGTTTAATTGAAATGAAGTTTCTGTATTGCACGTGCAGCACACTGAAGTTGTTGCTGGCTTTATGGATTTCCATTTGTTCACTACAGCAGGAGTATTAAAACATAGGGAGCTTTCTTATTCTGAGGATATTGAGAGTCAATAGAAGGAGAAATCAATTAGTATTTCAGAAAAGCGCTTTCGACAATCTGAAAGCAATCAGATTTTCCTAACTCCAACAACAACAAAAAGGAAACACGTTAATTCACAAACTAAGGGAGGTGTGAAAAGGGGTTTCTTCTCTTTAGGAACTATCTTATTTAATGGCTGGTGACCTATAATGTATATCTTGTCCCTGGTTGGACTGTTGATCCATATGGCATTGATCCATATGCCATTGCAGAGTTTTGCCTGTACTGGTTGGCAACAGCTCACCCGGGTTCTAGACAAGGATCTACCAACCCTATCTGTCAGGATGTTCTGGATGTTCTGTCCCTAAGTTTCAGATTCTAAACAAGTTATCCATCACTGGTATACATCCCTTCCGTAGTTATTAACAGGACAGTCATCATTTTAAGGTCACCCCTGTGTGGTAGGGGTGCAAGCATGGGTTAGTGCTGTAACTCCTTCATTTAAAAAAAAAATCATGATGGAGCTGGATCAAGAGGAATTCTCCTCCATCCATTTTGCACATGCCATCTTGGCCATGGGAACACACTGGGGGTTGACAATGATGAGTCACTCACTTAGCACTTTGGATGCCTTGAAAACTCTCTTAGGGCTTTCATAATTTGAAAGCCACACAAGTGTGGGGGGGCAGTAACCATGTACAGTGATTGTGTAAAGGAATTAATTTGTTCCAAATGAAATTATGTTAAGCAAACTTTTTGTACAAATTTCCCATAGGAATGTATTGAAAACAGAGTAATCCTTAATCACGACTATTTTTATGTTGTACGGATTCGCCCCATAGATGATTCTGTTAAGCAAATTTCCCCTATCTCCGGAATTTTTTATGTTGTACAGATTTTATGTTATACAAACTGTTTGTTATACGAGGGTCCACTGTAATGGTATTGTCAAAGGAAGGATTTCAATGGAGAAGGACGGAAATCTTCCTGGATAGAGATGGGCACGACTTAGCGGTATTCCCGTTTCTGTTTCCGTTACTCGGTTCCGTTACTCTACGGAAATGGTAACGGGAATTACTCCGCCAGACTTTGAGCTCGAACCGATGAACGAACAATTTTGGTCTGATTTGTCGTGCTCGTTCCTTGCATCGCGCGATCGCGCAATGCCACGCGGCACAGAAAAAAAGTTTTTTAAAGTTAAAAAAACCTGGTTCCCGGCCGAAAAGCAGGCGGAAAAATGCCTGCTGTGCCTCAGGGCACCTACCAGAGGGGTTGTTTCTGGAGGTCCCCGGCCTCCCCCCCCCCCCGTCCCCCATCCTGGGCTGCTCTGGTGGGACTCAACGCAGGCTCGCAGCCACCAAAAAGCCCAGTCTCGCCGCCGGCCGCCGCAATTAAAGTGCAAGCAATCGGCACGGACGGCACAGGAAAAAACTTTTAAACTCTCCCCCCACCCATTCCCAGGCCAAAAAAGCAGGCGGAAAAATGCCTGCTTGACTAAGGGCGCAGGGCACCTACCGGAGGGGTGGTTTCTGGAGGGGGGGTCCCGCCTCCCCCCCCCCGTCCTGGGCAGCCGGACTCGCCATGCCATGCGGTGCGGGTGGGGGATCCAAAATGGGGCGGCGAACACAATATTGTTTTTGAAATCGTGGTCCAAAAACACACAAGCACAACAGAAACACACGAAAATTTATAAACTGCCAGATTTTTCACAGTAGCAGTGGGTTTTTTCTTGCAACAAAATGTCTCTCCTCTCCTCCTCTGTCCTCCATTTATTTTATTTTATTTTATTTACACCTGCGCAATGATGGGCTGGCCGAGTGGCCAGCCATGTGGGAGTGGACGACCATGCAAATTTTTGGAGCCATCCCACCAATCGCATGGCCACTTGGCCATGGAGACTTCTGGGATGTGCCAAAAAGCCCCCTAAAACCTGCCCTAGCCCCCTAACCCTAACCCTAATCCTTGACTCCAGTCCTTACCCATACGTCACAGACTGTCTTCTTAGTGGGTCAGAGAGGCACCCAGAGGTGCAACCCACTAGCCCACCGTAACCTTACCCGTCACTAGCCTAACCCTAGCCCTTGCACTAACCCACCTTAACCCTAAGCCAGATCTACTTGCATTGCACTACACGCAAGTACAATTCCCTTCTGTGTGAGACATGGTGGTGCGAGAGCCTTAGTTAGGCATCTCACTATGGCTCTGGGTTCAGTGCCATCACTAGTCTCACTGTCTGCAACTGGTATGCATATCCATATGGCTATTGCATACCATTTTGCAGCAGCAGCAGGTGAGGAGGGGAGACCCCCATGTTGAGGGGTCTCTTGGAGCCTGCTTCCCTTTCCTAGTGGGTGAGGATAGGAGGCACCCACGGGTGCCTCCAGGAGCCCACTTTCCCTTTATAGCGGGCCAGAGGAGGCACCCACCCCACAGAGGTGCCTCCAGGAGCCCGCTACCCCCCCAAAAAAACCCAGTACTAACAAAAATGAGAAAACGAAAAAACAAACCAACTAATTTTTGCGAATTTTTGCGAAAAACGGAAACAACCCGAAACGGAACCGGCCCGACTAACGACAACTCGAAAAAATTTTTTTTCAAGTCGTGCCCATCTCTATTCCTGGAATAATGCAGCACGGACCTTTCTTTTTCTTGATGGTGGTGGTGGACACATAGTACAGCATGTAGCTGTGTGTCGTTGCTACAGCATCTAAGGAGGATATTAGTAATTGCCACAAATCTGATACAACTGATGGAGCTAGTATTTTGATCACTCCTGAAAAATAAGACTTTCACATCACGTGTCAGTAGTACTGGGTGATAGTAGACAAACTGGTGCCAAGGGAGTTGGGACCAGTTCACCAACTCTGCAATATGGAGAGTAAAAGCTATATTTAAATGCCCTTTTTATTATCTCTGCATTTTCTTCCCAAAGACTCTGAACTAAATCCTCTTTTGTAATGTTCTTATCCTTTTTTTTCCTTTGATGAAATTTTCTCTCTGCCCTTCTACTCTCTCAGCTGTTCCTGAATTTTCTTCTCCTAAATCTCTTCTGTCCTTTCTTAACCTCCCAGTGTCCTTCACTGCCCAGCCATTATGGCACAGGACTGAAATAGCACAGTGGGGTGAAGTTAACTGCAAAGCAATGTGGCCCATTTATTTCTCTGTTAAATCAAAATCTTGATTTTTTTAAAGCCGGGGCCCAATAGCTCATACTATAATCTGTCCCTTTAAATGTGATCATTCTTGACAGTATATTTGGATTTCCACCTTTTGCACCAATAAAATGTACTATACTATAAAAGAGATTAATGACAGTCAGAAATCAACAAGTGAAGCCTTTTATGACATGGCAGTGAAGTGATGCAAAAGGGATACAATGCAGCTGTTACATGTAAACAGTATGCTTGCAAAAATCTGGTAAACAGAGTTGAAGAAAAAGTCTCAATTTCCTACAGAGCCTGAGAATAGCATTTGCTAGAGTTCACCACCGAGGTCTACTGTTTGCCTCAATTTGTGTGTTATGTACAGTAATCAAGGAGGACACAATATAGAGAAAAGGTTGGATCTGGAGCAATTTCCCTCAGCCCTGGTTCAATAGTTTACTTTACTGTAAATATATATCTCCAGTTTATCCTTGCATGTAATTTCTGGAGGCATCATCTGGGACCGCAGGAGCTGGAGAGTTTCAGAAATAGCTGTCCCAAAGAGTATAAGAAGCAAAGAGCAAAGGAAAGAAGGTCAAAAAGGCAAGCCTGCATGAACAGATGGTTTCAATTTCAGTTTTTAAATGGTAAAAAGACTTGGTTGGGGCAAAATGAGCTATAAGATTCTTGTTGAACGTTAAATAGTTGAGGCAATTTTATGCCCAATTGTCAGCACAACAGTAAGACTCCAGCCTTCTGGAATAGGAAGAGACACCTGCGGTCTGTGGATAGGTCACAAAACTCCCACATTTCTGAGGATGTCATTTACATGCCTGGTCCCAAGGAGCACTAAACCTGAGTCTTTCTAGGAAGTTGCTCTGGACTTTCATGCTCTAGTATTTCCATAGGAACAAGATGAAGATATACAACTTAAGGCTATTGAGACTGTTGTCTACCTAACGAGCCTATTCAGGCCACTGTTCATCGTATGAGCCTATTTCAGATCAGGGTGACAAGAGGTCAAAGTGAACTATAAAATGGAGTACTTGCAACTAGCTTTCTTCAGAGTGACGAAGCTGTTTGGATGAGCAGCGAACGTTTCAATCTCTGAAGAAAAATAAGTCCAGTTGCCATTACCCAACTTCCAGATAAAGAATGTACAGTACAGCAAATGTAAACATTTACAATCTCCAAATCTATTGTAGTCTAAATCTGTAACTAAACTGAATGAACTGATATCCTCTAGAGTATGCAGCATTCAGAATCTTAAATATATTCTAAAAGGAACCCATCACATTCTTCATTGGTTTTTGGCAGACAGGTGCCATAATTGTTATTATTGCTCCAAAAATCCAAATACAGTGGTATCTTGTATAAAGGACTTAATTCATTCCAAATGAAATTATGTTAAGCAAATTTCCCTTTATACAAATCTCCCATAGGAATACATTGAAAATGGAGTAATCCATTTTTATGTTGTATGGATTTGCCCCATTGGCGATTACGTTAAGCAAATTTCCCCTATCTCCAGAATGTTTTATGTTGTACAGATTTTATGTTATACAAAATGTTATACAAGGGTCCACTGTAATTCGTTATATTGTGTACCAAAAGAAATGTAAGGAGACACTCTCTGATAGGCAATTCTGAAATTATATTTTGGAAATATTTATGAAAAAGCAGAAGAGAAAACCAAAGAATACGTCTTTCACCATTTGGGATGGATCAGACAATGGCACAAAACTTGGAAAAATGCCTCTGAAAATGGGATGCAGAAGTACTTCTACCTTTGTGTTACTTGTTGCACTGAAGTAACTTAGATGTTACTCAATATACCTAAAAAGAAACTTTAAGACTACTAATTGTGAGCATCTTTTATTTGTTGGCAAATAACTGTTGTTTGCAACTACTTGCAAATATTGGTAATACCTGCTTGTTTACAAAACACTTTTAATATCAGATGTAAGTGACTACAAATGAAGCTAACCCTTTTCTTCCTGAGCAGTATAAATTAAATAATTATTAACCTTGTTCTGGGCAAGAGACTTGGAGGATAGAGCAATTCGTGCCAGGATGCAAAGCGAAAAGTACTGGTTCTGAACACTCAGCAGTCTAAGTAGATGGATTTGTCTTCAGTGAAGTGTGCATTAAAAGAATAGCTGAGCCCCACGTCTCCTCTTTGGGAGGTCCAAAGGAATCAAGAGATTCAGAGGGGGTTGTGTATGTAAAAAGAGTCCGATACAGATACTTGTGTGTTTGTTTGTGTGTGTGTGTGTGAACAAAAGCCATGAAGTGGAATCCAGAATACATCAGAACTCAACAAAAATGTCTTCAGAAATTCATGTGTTATACTACAGTATTTAAATTAAGTTAAAACAGGAGGCAGAAAATAATTTGCACTGGTGTTGACAGCATGTATCCTTAGACATCCTTATGCCCCTTTCCTTCCCTAGGAGTCTTAGATAAAGAGTCCTCAGAAAGACAAGGACAAAAGCTATAATGGAGTTCTTATTTACCAGCTAGTGGGTATGTTCCACCAGCAGTATGAATTTTCTAAAACATAATATCCCACTTCTAAAGCGGAGGATTTGATTGTGTGGTGTTTCTTGTTTGTTCCATTCATTTTAAGGCAAAATCTCCAGAGGGAATATCTGTGCATGTGGAGACTGTTAACCTTAGAAAATGAAACTTCATTACAGTAACATCAAGTGGCTGATTTCAACTGCTCAGAGACAGTATGATTCATTATGGTAAACATTACTTTGCTTCTGGGCACCTCCCTCTCAGGCCCCGCCACTGTGATGCGGGAAGAATACAGAGAGTTTTGTGGCTTCTTGACATATCAGCCAAAGCACTCTAGGATACCGACAGCAATAGGGAGCATCATTATTCTTACAATTTTCTTCTCGTTTCCCTATGACCATGCGGGTCTCTTTGAAATAAGTGGGTATGGAAAGCTTTGCAACCTCAAACATTCAGTGAACTGATAAACTGAGCTCTGAAAATTGCCTGATGTAAACCGCCCAGAGTTCTCGCTTGAGGACATTGGAGTGGTATACAAGGATATAGATAGATAGATAGATAGATAGATAGATAGATAGATAGATAGATAGATAGATAGATAGATAGATAGATAGATAGATAGATAGATAGATAGATAGAATTCTTGAGCTATAAATGCCTTTGGAGAAGGTCCATGGGAGCCCTTCATACTACCACGGCTGCTAAAAATTACACAACAGTGTAAAACATGACTAGCTCCCACTCTACAGGAGTGGGGTGCACTGAAGGCCTTCCGCCCTATGCTTACTTACCTGAAAATTAACACATTCTGCTTGAGCAGATGGAGGCTATCAATGTACTGAGACTACAATGTGGGAGTCTATACGCTCCAATAGGAAATGATTATTGTATCTCAGCTTACTGAGCCAGGAGTTCGGCAAGCCTTTTGCCTATATACAACACCTCTCCTTTTCCCTCCCCAGTATGAACAATCATAACTGGAAGCCTCCAATTCACTACAGCTTCCTCTTCTGAGTTCAGAGACATAGCACTCGGAAGGAGCCATAGTAAGCCACAGGCTTGTGCTTATTCTTCCCCTCCCTTCTTTGGTATGGCTGCTAAGAGAACATGAGAAATTTTTGTTTTAACTTTTTAAATGTAATTAATTTGAGCTTAGAGTTACCTCTGAAGCCTAAATGGTAGATCAGTCTTAGTTGTAGTTTGCTTTGAAACAAGCGAGCTTCATGATCTATGGAATAAAGTTGGTGAAATTAAGTTGAAATTAACCATGGTTTATTTGATTGGTTCAAGAGCAAGCTTCATTTAGTCCAAAATGGGAACCAAATGATTTTATCCCCTCCTCCGGGATTCCATCAGAGGAGGGGAGGGGAGGGGGGAGCATAAGCTTTTTTATTTTGGGCAGATATAGTGGATGCATAATATTGGATCCTCCTGGCCTTATTTTCCTAGTTGGTGTCACAATAAGCAGAGGTATTTTTTTTTAAAAATCCTGCTTTGATCGTTTGTGGCATAAAGAGTTTGAGTAGTGGAAGGCTTTGTTCATACAGTATTTTAACTTATGAAGCCAAAATATGGTTATCTCCCACAGGCCTTTATGCCCATTGCATGGTGTCTGGAAAAAGATTTCAAGACAAACCACTTGGTTGTCTTGCCTCAAAGTTCTTGTTGAACAGAGTTAGTTCAACAAGAACATTTTAAAATGTTCTGCCATCACTATGGAAGGGAATGGTTACCGGATGTTCATAGGAATATATTCATTTCTGTGCTGGTTTTCATTAGAGTTCTCTTGATGTAAAATTGAGGTGCTACAGGTAATGACTTCAGACATTTCCATCTCAAGAATCACCTTAAGCAAGGGCATTAATAGTAACACCAATCCACAGTGTTCATTCCAGCACATTCTGTATGAATAAGTATTCATTCTGTAATGAGAAATAGAGACCGAAGAAAAGGACAATTATTAGAAGCTGGTCTTCCTTCCTTCAAATACTGCATATTCTGAAGCTTGCCCTCTGTTTTCCCTTTCACCCCCAATTAACTAGATCTTGACATCTGCTTAGCTCAAACAACATATAATTACAGAAACGGGTACTGGTAATTCTTTAGAAAGCTATGGATTCTCTTTAAAATGTTGCCTAATCTATGCAGGTCACCCCACTCTGGTGCATCTCTACACTTCTGGCAACAGCTTCCCATACATTTTTCTTTTCCTGTATTCTGTTTTTGATCTATACCTTGGAACATTCTGAAATATTTCCCTGTTGTATTTTTATTTATTTAATCTTTTAAAAGTTCAATGTAAGGTGAAATAGAAATGGTGACTAGTCCTGAGGGTGGAGGGGATAATCATGGGTTTGTTTAATTTTTCGTTTAATTTTAGTTTAATTTGGTGTGTGTGTGTGTGTGTGTGTGTGTGTGTGTGTGTGTGTGTGTGTGTGTGTGTGTGTGTGTGTGTGTGTGTGTGTATTGTATCATTACAGTCGTGTCTGACTTTTCATGACCCCATGTCCATGGAGTTTTCTTGGCAGGAATACTGGACTGGTTTGCCAGTTCCTACTCCTACAGCACCTGGTGTATTTACTTTATTTGTTGTTGCATTGTTATTGTTTGTATATATATATATAATCATGCTTCTCATGATAAAAGAACCACAATGTATATTTATAGTGGCCACAATTACAATTACCACAGCTTCCCTTAGTCATATCTATAGAATGAGGAGGAGAAACAGTCTTGTTCATCAAAGTGAAAGAATTTTAGTTTGCTTTCTGATGTTCCTTGTGTCTTGCTTGCAGCAAATGAAGCGTAGATAAACTCTTGACTTCATAACTGGTACTTTCAGATTTCCTTATGTTATCAGAGTTAAATACAGCAGAGTTAAATACATGGGGTTGATTCCACAATCTGTCATGGATGCCTGAAACCCTTAATACAAGGGAACTACACTCTATATTGTCTACAACATACAAGAGAGTGGGGCAAAGGCCACTAGGGGCAAAGTCAAAGGATGATGCTCACTTGTGGCATATAGAGGGCTGTGGTAAACCACTGATAAGTCAAACTGTGGATTGTGATCCTGTGGATGTGGTGCTCCTACTGTATTAAGATATACTGTAATTATTTGAGGTGACACACAATTCCTGTTTGCAAAATGTTACCACTTACCACTAGGACCGCTGTGACATTCAGATTTGATTTGTATGCAAGGCCCCACTGTTAAACAATTGCACAGCACACTAAATGATCTGTATTTATCTGCTCAACCGACATATCTGAAGCATAACAGGCTGCGGTTGTCAATTAATATTGTGCTTTCTAGGCAGGCATCATTTTGCAACCTGAACGTGAGATGTGCACACAAGTGCTATGGTTTACTGAAGATTTCATAGGCTGGTGGCTCCCAAAAGTTTTTAACTCACAGCTCCCTCAACTTAATGACCGCTGGCCACTGTTCCTCTTTATAGCAGGACTTCCATAACTGCCAGATCAATATCTGCTGTTTTTTATCCACTGCCTGAAAAAAATAAAGAAATGTAACAAAACATATGAATATAACTACCCAAGGTGTATTACCAAGAATGGCCACTATATGAAACCATAGATGATTAACCCTACTTTCAGATGGCTTAATGGAATCACTTTCATGGCCTGAGTTCTCCAAGGAAAGCAGCATCTGGATAAATGTTGAAGCCAGGTGGTGGTGGTGGTGGTGGTAGCGAAGTCACCCTTGTGAACAGGAGGGCAAGACTGGGCCAAGGTTCCCTCTCTGTGCCATGCACAGACACCACAGAAACTGCAAGTAAATGAGGCAGGATCCTATGGGTGAAGGGTGTGTGAAGATGAAAGGATTCCGTGGAGCCCCTGGGCGAATTTCCTGGCACTCCGGTGTGCTGTGGCATTGTGTTTGGGAAACCCTGCCATAGCCAGTCTAGAGGAGTCAGTGTGCAATGGAAGCTGTGCCAGCACCCAAGTCAAGCAGTATTTTTCCCCCTGCTGAAAAGGCTGCTTAGCAATAGTGGTCTGGTGGGGATGCTAGTAATTTGATGTGTTGTCTAGATGCTGCAGGAGGATGCGACAGAGGGAGGTTGAATATGTGACCAAAAGAGCAGATTCCTTCTCTTATACTCACAGTGACTCTAGAGAAAGTCAGACTGGATAACCGCATAAGTTTTATATTGTTTTCAATGGCAGAATTCTCTGTCTTGTTATGATTTGCCTTACTTATTTCCTAAACACTACTCCCTTTTACACAGTCCTGTATACAGCTGGTATGTATGTAAACCCAAACAGCAAGAGCTGGAAGGGTCGTGGGAGTACTAGAGCCATTTTCATTTGGGTTTTAGGAGCCATATGAGAATGATACTGCATAATAATATGACATTACAATCCTGCAATGCAGCAAAATAGGAAGCAAGAGGGAGGGAAAACAGACAACACTTCTTCCTGCACCACTGCGAACTGTGTATTTGGGTCAGCCGAGTCCTAAAGCAGAATTTCTGTGCAGTCTCTTCAACCCACTTTCATATATTATTGAGAAAGACAGTGAGCCTTTAAGAAACCAGGGCAAGTATTAATAAGCAACATACTTTTAATGGGATAATGTGCCTGTGTACTATTTTCTGGCTACTGTTTCAAAAGGTACCCACTGTATGTAAAGTGTTTCTGTTGAGTTTATTGCAATCAAGAGAAGAGAATGCAAAGTGATTTCTTGTAATGTTGTCAATGAAATTCCAATTGTGTTGGCTTTGTAATTACAGTGGTACCTCTAATTACAAGCAGCTCTACTTATGAGCAATTCAATTTAAGAGTAGAAAACCACTGGCGTTTTAATTGCTGCTTTACAAATTTTAGATGCGGTCTGCCCTACTTACATTTTTTAAAAGACATCATATTTATTTATTTATTTATTTTGTTTTTTTTTGATACGGCTGCTCTACTTATGAGTTGTTTGACTTATGAGCATGCATTCAGAACAGATTAAACTTGTCAGTAGAGGTATCACTGTATTTGCGGCATTTGGAATGATGGGGAAGAAGGAAATAATCCCACAAGAGAGAGAGTCCCAAAAATATATATCACATTTTGCCTTGGCATGGTGCTTTTGAAAGTTGGATGTGGAAGAAAAATCACCTTCACAGGATATTTTCAGCTTTCAGTCTAAACAAGAAAAAAATGATTATGGAATTTTTTATTTTAAAATAATGAATAAAATATTTTAAGACAAAGTGTTCAAATATTCTCTAATTGCTTTCTTTAAAAATATAACTGAAACTTTGTCTCACTCCCTTCTATACATTTTGCCCCTATTCACTTCTTTTTATGAGAATGAGGTTTTTATTTTATTTTTATTTAATACTGTGGAGAGGAAATATGAATGATTGTTAATTCTGGATTTTTAAACATTGTTTTGTAGAGTGTTTTTTTGTTCCACATAAACTAGTAAACAGTTCAGGAGATTGTAACTCCATTTGTTACTTGCAATTACAAATAAATATTATTTTAAAAGTAAATTCTGTTTGGATACACTATATTTTAATATGCTAGTTGTGATAATTTTATGCCGAGTCAAATTGTCCATAGTCATATTTTAAGTTCCTAAAGTAACAGAATGACTTTCAGGCTGTAAAGGGTTGTGTGTGTCTGTGCTAATACAGCATTTTTTCAATTTTTTTTCAAAATTTCTGTTTTTTTCGGGGGGGGGGGGACAGGGGAGAGGGACAGGTTTTTTTTCCCCGAGCTTCAAAATTTCTGGAAATTTTGCATCTGTAGTCATGACTCAACTTCCAGATAATCTCACCTGGATGGCTGAGAATCTTCACAGACATAATCCTGGATGCTTGCATAAAGGTTTTCAATATCATATTCTTCAGCATACATTGTTGGAGGATAAACTTGAATGATGGTTATATTCATAGGTTCTCCACAGAGTTTTATTGATATTATTGGTCGGACCAATAACTGACTGTGTTACATCTTGCCTCAATATTAGAGTCACTCCTTTCTTCTGAGCTTGTCATTTCCAGAGAAAAACACTTGATAGTTGTCTGCCTGAAAATATCTTGTTTTAGTTCAATGAGCATCAAGCACTGCAATTTATTGCTTTACAGTTCCCAGTGTACCTTAATTCATATTTCTCACACTTCATGTTCCAATTGTATGTGTTTTGCAGTGCCAGACTTTCCTTTCATGTCTCTGCACATCAGCCACTAGACATTCTTTTGGCTTTCATCTAGTTGTGTCATTAGCAACAGAGCTATTTGTATTCCTTTATTCCCCCCCCAGTAGTTGATTGGGTGCTTTCAAATCTGGGAGTTGCATCTTCCCACACTATTTCTTGTTTCTTTTTGGATGGTCACTTCATAGGGTTTCCATGATAAGAAAAATTCAGCAGGGGTTTATTGTGACCACCTTCTAAGCAGTAACGAAAGTTGACTTGAGTATCACCCTCATTGAGTCCTCTGTCAATTTCATATTCAGCTACCACAGTTATCCAATAATTGCCTTGAAGAAGGTAGATATATCAATCTGTGCCAGGGTCCCTGCATCCTTGGTGGGGTCTCCTTCTATTTCTCCTCCTTTGGAACTGCCTATCTACTTTATAGGGCTTGGGTTGAGGTCTTGACTTAGCTTTACTGTCTATTCCTTGCCTCCTCCTCCTCCTCCTCCTCCTCCTCCTCCTCTCAGAAGAAGGCAGGCCAGAGGGGGACCTTTCTCACTTTCTCTCTCTCCTTATTCTTGACCTGCTCTTCAGGGTGATGGCTGTGGCTGATCTCTCCTCCTACAATAGATGCAGTGTTCCTTTTATTGATGCTGGACAGCGTGCTCAAGGGTGACAGTGTGCTCATCCAGGTGCTCTTCCCACTTACTTGGGACTAAAACTTCATGTAAAGCTCTAAGGCAGTCATCACGAGAACAAAGCTCCTGTCAGTGCTACTATTCCACCTTGAATTGCATTATTGTTAATGTTGCTTTACCATTGCACTCAGTTTGGCTGATTTATTTATTATTTATTTATTTTAGAATATTTTACCCCACCTTTCTCCTTGGAAAAAGAACCCAACGCAGCTTACAGTAATGGGGGATAATATATTGTCCAGTACAATTAAGATATGTTCAGGTATTAGGTAGTCCATCATTCAGGGGAAGCTTGCCTGAAGAGAAAGGTTTTTGCCTGTTTCCGGAAAGACATCAGAGATGGGCCAGTCCTGGCCTCTAGTGGGAGGGAGTTCCAGAGTCTGGGCGCAGCATCTGAGAAGGCCCTTTCAAGGGTTCCCACAAGATGTATCTCTGAGGGTGGAAGGATGAGAATAGCTACTCTGTTCTTGTTCTTGTTCTTGTTCTTCTTGTTCTTGTTGTTGTTGTTGTTGTTGTTGTTGTTGTTGTTGTTGTTGTTGTTGTTGTTGTTCTCCTTCTTCTTCTGCTGCTGCTGCTTCTGCTTCTTCTGCTTTTCCCCTTTTCCTGACCCAACCTGCAATAATTGAAAATCCATGATATGCAAATACTGTGTTGGGTCATGACCTGGGGGGGCACTCTTGGGTCTCCTACACTTACCTGAGGCCTGGCAGTGTCCCAAACAGGCCTATGACAGGCTTCCCATGTGTGTTGGAGGCCCTAGATTCGTTTCCAGTGATCCAGAAGTCACTTCTTGTTTTTTGGAAGTGACTTCTGGTTCACCAGAAACAACTTCTGGGGCATCTGACAGGCCCAGAAAGCCTGTCAGAGAGGCCTGTTTGGGGCAGTGCCAGGCCTGGGGTAAGTGCAGGAAGCCTTAAGCAGGCTCAAGCAGCTTACCCCAGGGGGCCTTGCTTTCATATACTGCAGTCCCATGATATACTGGGAGTGCATTATACGAACTGTGAAATGGCGAGGGACCACTCTATACATTCAGCCTGAAGGCACCAATGTGCAATAAAACATTTCAAAAAAGTAGTGTCTTCAATCTATAGGTCTTACGATAAAAAGAATTGGTCAGATTCTCATCCCTATATCGTAAACAAAGCCTTTAAGAGCATAAGAACATAAGAGCAGCCTTGCTGGAACAGGCCACAGCCCATCCAATCCAGTATTCTGTCTCACACAGTGGTTCACCATTTGCTTCAGGGTGAAATTGTTTCTCTCAATTTTCCCTTTCAACTTCTTTTTTACTAGTTTCCTCATCTTTGGGAAATTTCCTTTTTGAAAATTTAAGGTCTCTGTGTTAGATTGTATCATTGATTGGCAGTCTATTATTAAGTTAAAAGTAATTGTGTTGTGGTCACTGTTCCCTATTGGATCAGTCACATTAACATTTTGCACCAGATCCTGTATATTACTCAGGATCAGGTCAAGGATTGTTGTACCTGTAGTTGGGTCTTCAACCATCTGTTCCAGGGAACAATCATTTCTCATATCTAGGAATTTTATCTCTTTATCATGTGCTGAACAACAGTTCACCCAGTCTATCTGAGGGTAATTGAAGTCCCCCATTATAACCAGGCTGCCCTTCTTAGATGCCTCCTTTACTCTGGAGGGAGAGAGCCATGATTTTGAGTTCTGCTCCTGCCCCATCCCAGCCACTGCAGATATTTCTAGGGTTGTTTGCTCTGAGAGTAACAGCTCTAATCTAATAGACCAGACTCTTGGGGAAGAGATGAGGTAAGTTGGGGGCATGGCCCTAAGGGAAGGAAGGATATGAATGTGCTAGATTTGTTGCTCTGTCAGCACCTAGCCATGCCTGCAATATTGAGGTGAATTTACAGCATCTCCGAGAGCCTTTTCACACGACCCCTATGTTCCACTGGCCACTTAAATTCGGACCAGAGATCTTGGGGGTTTGTCACTGTTCCTGTGTTCCCACCCCCTCCGCACTCCTGGCTGCTGTCTGCATGAGGGGAGGGAGAAAAAAAGGAAGAAAAGAATGCCGGCTCACCTCCGTTCTGCCATCTCGCTCCCGGCAGCATTCCAGTCTCTTAGTATCTCTTAAAGGGGTGGGGGTCAAAACAGAAGCGAGGAGAGCCCGGCACTCACTACGTTACATCCGCATCAGGAATTTTTCACCCCCGGAGAGCAGGTACTTGAAAAGTGCACTGGGACGCGCTTAGGTGGGCGTGGTCGCACTTAATTTTTTGTAAACTCCAGAGCTGGTGGGGAAACAATTTTAAGCTCCGGATCTGGGAGCCATTTGCTGCGGATTTTAGGGGTCGTGTGAAAAGGATCAAAACAAATCTTGTTTTAAAGGTTTTTAAAGGACACATGGAGGTGTGAAAGAGGGACAGGACAAACATCACATTTTAAAAAAATATATCCTGTCTTATGGGGCTTTGGACAGATTAGTGTCTGCAGTCTGGAAGCACTCTTTCATTATAGTCCCTTCACTTTAGGACTGGACTGTAAAACCAACAAGAAAAATTGAGCAGTATAATTTTGTAATAGATTTGGAACCAAGCAGATCTCCCAAGCAAGGTTCTTCCAGATCGTGTCACCACCCAGCAATACCTGATCCAGATTCATCTTTTGCCTTTCACTGCAGCTTTAAAACCATTCAGAGGCTCAGGTGGAAGGAGGTATTCCCATGTTTACAGCATGCAGGAGCAGAAATGCCAGTGTGCTTGTTTTGGATTAGGGACTAGCTGCTCTGTTTCAGCGCTGCTGTGTCACAAACTATGCAAGGCGCTTTGTGGCAACCCAGGGGATTGTGTGTTAGAGTATCTTGGAGTGCTGCTGCTGTAGCAGAGACCATGGTGGCATCCCTTAAAGACGTTTCAAAGTGGAGAAATGGTTGGAGAGGAGGCTTGAGAAGGGTGGGACTGGGGCATGATGAAAGCCATTCACATATGCACTCTCTTTTCAGGGTTTCTTTTAGTGAGTCAGAAGCCAGCACCTGAAGAAACAAAATGACAAATAAGGTAGTATGTGAGTGGGGTTGTAGCAGCAGAACAGAATGGTTCCATTTTTACTTAATATTACTGGACAAAAAGCTCCCATCCCATCAAATAGATCAGTGGTGGCGAACCTTTTAGAAACCCAGTGCCCAAACTGTAATTCAAAACCCACTAATTATTCGCAAAGTGCTATTACAGCCATTTAACCTGAATACAGGTGGCTGTGAACAGGCGCTGTCAGGTGCCCACAGAAAGGGCTCCGAGTGCCACCTTTGGTATCCATGCCATAGGTTTGCCAACACTTGTGCCTTGTTGCTTTGAATTGAATCAGGATTCGGAAGCAAAGCTGCTAATCGCACACCTGTGGGGGAGGGGGCTATTGCAGCTTCCTGATTCAATTAGAAATATTTTTCTTAGGGGCACTCTCTTTGGAGCATAATAACTCAGCCCCCCCTGACCCCCAAATCTCTCCAAATTTCAGCAGCTTAGAGGGAATTGCTTGAGGAAGCGACCCTGCCATTTCTATGCCAAAACATGGCTGCAATCTGTATTTTCAAGTACATAATGTATTGTTATGCTTATGTACTCGAAAATACAGATCACATCCATGTATCGGCACCAAAACCGCTGGGTAGCTTCCTCAAGCTCTTCCCTGTAAGCCCCTCAAATTCAGAGAGGTTTGGGGGTCAGGGGGCCAAGTTATTATGCTCCAAAGGGGATCCTGGTAGTTAATTGAAAGAGTGTGTAGAGTGCGCACCATCAATTTAGGGGTTGATTTAACCAGCTTAACCTCTATTATTGGTGGCATGCACTCTACACACACTTTTAATTAACTCACTGGGACCCCCTTGGAGCTTAATAACTCAGCCCCCTGACCCTCCCCAAACTCTCCAGATTTCGGGGGCTTACAGGGAAGTCCAATGAAGCTACGTTTCATTTTTCATTTTGTGCCCATCGCTAGCAGCAACTGATAGCTGCCACTGAAAGGCAGCGCTAACTATCAGCCTGTTAGTCTTATCACAGTCAATATCCCCTCCTTTGTACCAGTCCTTCACGTCCCTCTTTTTTTGTTGGCCACTGGATCCTCACCTAAAGGGATTGAAATGCAACACTGATTGGAGCCTACAGGCAGTAACAGCAGGGCAAGAGCTAAGCACTTGTATGTGACCTACCCCTGATTTAGCATCAAGTGCAGGCTTTCATGAGAAAAGAGCCATCATTCTCCGAGCGCTCGCCTCCCTTATCCCTCTCATTAATTTTAATTTCCCCCTAGCTTTCTTATTGAAAATGAATTCTTAATTACTGCCGTTGCTGTGTTGAAATGTTTCGGATTCCTACGATAATGTTTCCTCCCAACAAAACTAGAAATAAATTCCTGACAAACAAAGGACTTTAAACCTAGGGGCTCCCAATTTACCATGCCGCTTCTCTGTTTCTGTTATCCATTTGTATGTGCCATTTGAAATGATTTCTTCTTCACCTGATACCTATTTAATCTCATTTTGTAGGACATGCAAAGTGTTGATAGATTAGCTATTGCATTTCATTTTTTTTAAAATCCAGGCTGTGTTGATGTTATATTGAATCTTTAAAAAGGTATGTATAACATGTTCCCTCCCTTCCCTGAGCAGGAGGAAGGCTGGAGGCAATTCTGGGTGGTTCAGTTTCCTTTTGAAGTTTCTTTCTCCCCCTCTCTTGTGATGTAATGTCTAGTCTTGTGCTTAAGAGGGCCGGGTTTTGGGTGAGGAGGAGGTGAGAGTCTCCATTCTGCTGCTCCACTCCTGACATTAATAAACTGGACATCCTAACCTACACTGTTTGTGCAGGAGGTTATTATGAGGACTGAATGGGATGGCTCACATCTCTAGATGATAAATGTAAAGTATAATTATGTCCAATTGCTTCCAGTTCTAGGCACTGGTGCATATCTCCGTTGCTAAGACAAAGAGCTGGCATTGGTCCACAGACATATTTCCATGGTCATGTGGCCAGCACGACTAAATGTGCAAGTGCACAGAACGCCATGATCTTCCCACCAAAGTGATACCTATTTATTCAAGATAGGCATTTCATTTCAGAATGGGGCTGGTTCTGAAATGAAACATGCCAGCTCAGCTGGCATTCGGAACCCTGTCCCACCCTCTGGAACAAAATCAACCACGGTCTTACCTTGCTGTAGTTTGCACTAGGCAAAATTCAAATTAGGAAGCAACCTCTGATGCATAGTCTTTCCCTCTCCCTGGCCCTGGCCAATCAGAAGCGGTGCAAGGACATGCATCATCCCGCCTCCCTGTCTGATTGGCCAGGGCCAGGGAGAGGGAAAGATGATGCATTGGAGGCTGCTTCCTGATTGGAAATTCACCCAACGTGAACTACAACAAGGTAAGTCAGTGGTTAATTGTTCCGGAAGATGAGCCTGGGTTCTGATCCCCAGCTGTGCTGGCATGTTTTGTTTTGGAACCAGTTCCCTTCCAAAATGAAACACCCTCTCTACTATTTATCTACTCACATTTTTATGTGCATTCAAAAAATTAGGTTGGCAGAAGCTGAGACAAACAATGGGGTCTCACCCCATTGTGCAGATTCAACCTGCTAAACTTTTTAGCTACTACCCTGAGCTTGATCAAGGAACACTAGATACAAATGCAAATAATAATATATAGTTCTTTTGCAATTGAGTTTTTCATAATTATTTCAAAATATTAAAGCAAAACATGTTAAAACTGGAGATGGGCACAAGTCAAACCAAATCACCTTTTTAAAAATTTATCCCCACTTCCAAGTGCCACCATTGCTCCTGCTAGTCACATTGGAAAAGTGGACCTTCTGTGGCCGGGAGAAGAGAGAGTGGAGACGAGGAGGACAGGGGCTGCGGGGGGGAAGAGAACAGGCCATGCTCAAGGCCATTTCAAACCAGGTAGATTCCTGATAGTACCATTGCTGCATATCTGCTTTTGTGACAGAATTGTGCCATAGAGTTTGTAAATGAATAATAAGGAAAATAGCACCACTTAGCATTTTGATAAGAGTTCTTCTTCACCCTGAGCACACATGATATTAGCAACCAGCTTTTCAAATTAGTAATGCTAGAGCAGGCCTCAGGCAGCCTTAAGTCTTGTAAACACTCTGCGAGGACCAATCTGGATAAGGCAGCTGCTTTGGAGGGTGATAAAATATTATCCAGCGAGCAATCACCACACAAAAGCAAGGCATTTGACAGCTTGAGCATCCCATTGAAGGATAATCAAATCTCCATTATTTCTCAAAGCAGTTCCTCTTCTAATTACAAAGCTGCAGGCTTTTCCAGTGTAGCCCTCAGACACTCCTCTAAGCCTTTCCCTTGGTTTTGGTTTTCCTCATTGTGCATTGCACACTAACTCACCATTGCTGGAAGGTGTTTTTGTAACCCTCTGCTCTTGCAGAGTCAGTGTTTCCATGAAGATTCCAGCTAGGGTACTAGATTTTGCAGTTCCTTTCTATTTAGTGTCGGTGTACAGAGAGCCAACCTAGCAGTTCTAAAGCATGTAAATGCAAGTAGATAAATAGGTACCACTGTAAAAAGCGGGAAGGTAAAACTGTGTGTCCGTGCAGTCATGCTGTCCACATGGCCATGGACTTGCACAACACTGGCTCTTCAGCTTAAATACGGAGATGAGCACCGCCCCTAAGTCGGACATGACTAGCACACATGTGCAGGGGGAACCTTTACCTTTTTACAGAGTGCCTGAAGGTGCCAATGTGCTGTCATAGCTGCAGACACAGGAAAAGAAAATATTTTTTGCATGTGGTTTGGAAGTCTTTCCTCAGGTGGCTATCATCCATGGTTCATAAAACTAGCAAAAGCAGCAGAGGCAAAACAATTTGAAATAAAAAATGCAATTAGATTGTTTACTTTGCTCCCTTGTCAGCTCAGTATGTTTTCTGAAGGAACCAGAGGATGAGAATAAAGGCCAGCATCATTGGGACACATACCTTAGTAGGCAGTGTTACTGCAGCCTGTGCCATCATAACAGTCCACTAGAAATTAAATTAAAATGACATAGTGAGAGTCCTTAACAGGTGTCAGCAAAGTTTGTTTCCTGCTGTCCTTTAGTGCAACCCCTCCAGCCAGAGGGAAATTAATGGGGCAGAATGGTGTAGTAAGCGCATGGTATTCCGCAACTCAGATTAAGGAAAGAGATATTCAGCCATGTGAATATCACAAGTATACAGACTGGTTGTGATGTTGGTGTGTTGACCTAAGGGCTGGCTGCATAAAACATACTCATGAATTGTGTACTAGAACATCCACATTTACCACCAGGCTTTCTTCTCTTCAGGGAAGAGCCTGTTTCAGACATGCACCCCTCCTACCTTCAGGCCTACTGAAGACTACCCCCCCAGCACCCACCCTGTTATTATCAGCCAGTGCTTTAAATTCAGTCAGAGATGCAAAAGTGCCCGCAGTTTTCTGGGAGTTGAGTCATGGCTACTGGACTTCTTTTTGAGAGATAGAAACGTTTCGCTGTTCATCCAAACATGTTTGGATGAACAGCGAAATGTCTATCTCTCAAAAAGAAGTCCAGTAGCCATGACTCAACTCCCAGATAAACACACCTGGATGACTGAGAATCTTCACAGACGTGCCCGCAGTTGGCACAGCCTCCAGAAGTGGGGGCTTGAGACAGAAGTTAAAGGCTAAAGGCTGATTTCCTTTTGGTGGTGGTGGTGGAGTCCTGGAAACAAGGGAAACTGAGGATGGGGAAAGCTCGCAATTTTTAAGAAACAAGAACCTTATTTCAAGTGAAGAAGGGCATGGATTTTTTAAAGAAAAGGTTCCGTCTTTCATTTGTTCTGCCAGGGACTTCTGGGGACTTAAAGCGTCTCCCATCTCCTGCTTCAGTTCTGCACTTTTGGGGTGGTATCGCAGGATAAATTCTTAGCACCACAGTGAGTGATTTTAATGCAGCATTGATAAAAGGGGGCAGTGTGCTCCTCCTGTCTCCTCGCTGACTGGATCAAAAGGGTCTGAATCTTAAAGCAGCCACACTGACTGTGTCTGTAATTGCGTCCTTCTCCCTCTTGACCTTGCGGCCTAAATGGTTCAGTTTTCTGACAGAGGAGAAGAGGTAAATTGCAACATTGCCTTTTTAAGTGATAATTTTTTTTGAAGGGGTAGAATGTTGATGATACAAGGCAGTTTGAATATCAAAGAAACAAAAGCAATTCCTAATGGGTCCCTGACAGCTGTTTATGTGGTGTTGATGGGTATAATACCCACTCGGAGATGCTGCAGGGGCCTTCCTTGGCTCTCTTTGATATGCTTTGGCTGGTATCTCATTGCCAGGATTTTATTATTTATTTATTACCCGTAATTTAAGGTTGTGCCTCTTCCAGCCCAGTTGTAATTTGCATCCACCTCTGTGCTAGGCCATAAATCACCGCAGATGGCTACCTGCTCTAACATATTGTGCAAATTCTGAATGCGCTACTGCAGGCTCTTTCCTGTCCTCACCCAGCTTGTCGTCATGTCGCATAATAAATGCACCCTCTTCTTTCCCCATCCAGAAGGCTTTTTCTGCTGATTTTCTTCCCCATTTCAGTGATTTACTAGCTGGCTTTAGAGCTCTCAGTGAAATAGCATCTTCTTCTGCCTTGATTGGCTGGTAATGATGTCATCTGCAATCCCCTAATATCATGTTTTTGCTATTAGAATAATTTGTCTTGTTGGATAATGATGTGACGAGGATTTAGTCTTGGGCTTTATGTCGCAGCCTAATATGCTCTATATCCACCGAAGCAGAAATGACAGCTGGACAGGGTCCTTCAGCTCATCCCTTCGGTTTCAGGGAGAATGTTTTGTGCCTCTAAACATGAAAATTGCCTTGCTGAAAAAGACAGGGGGTCCATGTAGACCAGCACTCAGCATTAGTCAGCCAGATGTTCCTCAGAAAATCACAACCAAGACATGAAGGAAAGAACCCCTCTCTGTTAGTTTTGTAGCATGTGGTACTCAGAAGGTAAACTGCTTCTGAACAAGGAGGTTTTAAAAAATGTTTTTGTTGTTCAGGCGCAAATTCACAGCAAAGGTATTAATTGAACTATTAATTTGTTCAAGAGCATGTCATCCGCATTAATTACATTATAATGTAAATACACTAAAAGGTTAGAGCAGTGTTGGTGAACCTATGACATGGGTGCCAAAGGTGGCACTCGGAGTCCTTTCTGTGGGCACCCAACATCGCCCCTTCACAGCCACCTGTATTCAGGTTAAATTGGGCCCTTTGCAGAAAATTAGTGGGTTCTGAATTGCAGTTCAGGCACTAGGTGTCTAAAAGGTTTGCCATCACTAGGCTAGAAGGAGAACATGGAGAGGAGGAAATTTACTGCCATAAGCTTAATGCTTTAATTCAGAACAAAGGCTGCTCGCCCTGTTCTTGCCTTTGATTGTGACTTTGGATCCCTCGCAGCTTTAGGAGCTTTTTGTTGTTGTTCCACATTGTATCTCGCTTGCCTCATTTTTCTTAAAATGCAACAGACCATTAAAAATAGTTATGAGTCAGCCATGGTACTGGAAGAATTGCCGCTGATGTTTGTTGTCATTTTAAAAGAATGCAGAGTGGGAGATAATGCAGAGGGTGACAGGAGGTAAATGTGCAGCAGATTGAAAGAAGGAAACTCAGAGAAAGGGGGCAAAAGAAGGATGGCAGAAAGGACTTGCAGTTACAAAGAAAGAGGTAAATGCTGGTCATAGGTTGTAACTTGAACGTGACCTTATTTGCAGGTATAAGCACTCCTGAATGAATGAATGCCTGAAAGAAAACATACCTATTTTATCCAAATAGCTGGTCTCACTGATGTTGGCTTCTTGAATGGTCAGCTCCAGAGTCTTCTGTGCTTTTGGGGAGATATCTGTACTGTACTGAATGGGGTCACCCTCCCATTGGGAAAAAAAAGAGGTGCACAGCTTGGGGGGCTCTCGGACTCATCCTTGAGTCTGGATGCCTAGGTCACAGCTGTGGCAAGGAGTACATTTGTACAATTATAAGGCTGGTACGCAAATTACACCCATTTCTTGAGAAACCAGCTCTGGCCACTGTGACACAAGCCCTAGTGACGTCCCGGCTAGACTACTGTAATATGCTGTATGTGGGACTACCGAAGTGTCAGGAAACTTCAATGGGTCCAAAATGCCACAGCCAGATTGCTGACTGGGGCGGGGTACAGTGATCACATTACACCCTATTAAAGCAGCTCCACTGGCTGCCAGTCAGCTATCGGGCACAATTCAAAGTACTGACCTTAACCTACAAAGCACTGTATGACCTGGGTACTAGGTCAAATCGAATATCTCAATATGAACAGGCTCGGGTGTTAAGGTCATCAAGAGAGGCCTTTCCATCCCGCCACCCTCACAGGTATGTCTCGTGGGAACACATGAAAGGGTCTTCTGGACTGCTGTACCCAGACTCTGGAACTCCCTCCAACTAGAGTCCAGGACTGCCCAAAAAGAGCATAGAAACATAAGAACAGCCTTGCTGGAACAGGCCACAGCCCATCCAGTCCAGTATTCTGTCTCACACAGTGACTCACCAGTTACTTCGAGGTATTCCCAAGCAGATGTGTTCACCTACTTATGATTCCCTGCAAATGGCATTGAGAGATATCTTGCCTATCTCTCCAACCCAGAGGTTGTCCTTAAGCTTCCATAATGATAAGCATTGATACCCTTGTTCTCCATGAACTTGTCCAATCCTTTCTTAAAGCTGTCAAGGCTGACAGCTGTCACCACTTCTTCTGGCAGGTTGATCCACAGACCAGTGATCCTCTGGGTGAAAAAAGTACTTTCTCTTATTGGTTTGAGATCTAGCACCCAAAAGTTTCATGGAGTGTCCCCTAGTTCTAGTGTTGTGCGATACCGAAAACAGTTTTTCCTTATCTGCTTTGTCCATACCATGTATGATATTTCTTTCCAGAAACAGACAAAGACCTTTCTCTTCAGCAAGCTTTCTCTGAATGATGGACTACCTATTGTGTATCTTTTATATGAATCTACCATACATGATCACATAGACTTTGTGTTTATAAACTTTGTGATTGCATTGACACTATGTTTTCAATTTTAGTTCCCCTCACTCATAACTTTTACATGGAATTTTTACTCTCACTTTAACTGCTTGGGTTCTCTTGTAGCTTTAAGTAATGTTGTCTTTCAATGCGGTAAGATGTCCCTGAATTCCCTGTTCTCAATACTTTAATATATCTTAATTGTACTGGACTGTATATTGTCCTTCATTACTGTAAGCTGCCTTGGGTCCTTTTCCAAGGAGAAAGGTGGGGTAAAAATACTCTAAAATAAATAAAATAAAATAAAATAAACCTGTTACAGCAAGAACAAGGAGTCTTTCGTCACCTCTAAGACCAGAAACCATAGAACTGTAGAGCTGGAAGAGACTTAATAATATTCATGTGCTGTCCGGTCAAATGTTACTTAAGGCAACCTTTTTTTAGGATTTTCCAGGCAGAGAATACTCAGAAGTGGTTTACCGTTCTCTTCATCTGGGGACAACCTGGTTGATGAATGTTCCATTTTCTGTGTAGCTGCATAACTGGATTTCAGTCAATGTGTTTAATATATGTTTAGAAGTGGTACTCATTCAGTAGAGCTTATTTGTCACTGCACATGCATTTCCTCACCTATTTACTTTGTATTCAGTATCCCTGGTTTGGTGCTTGGTCATTGGAAGGTAAACAGGAGGTTAATTTGCAAATGTGTTTGCTGAAGCAGGCTTCTCAAGTAAAAGAACAGTAAGTTAATTCTTGGGATTGCACATTTCCCCGAATGTTTAGTTTTTTTCCATTTTCTTCCATTCTACATTAGCTGTATGTGTCTTTTGGAATACATTCATATTCTTGCTATGGAAAAATTATAATTACCATGCAGATTCTTTGGGGAAAAGTAATGACAGATCTGTAATATTTTTGAGTTGAAGGTTTCAGGTGTCTTTCTCTCCTGGTAACATTTCAGTTGTTCACAACCAACACCCAAACTGCAAAGTCTGTGTTTGTCGGTTAACGTGAAGCTAGTTCATTTACTGCTAATGATATTCCAATGGGTAACATAATTGTATGGCTGTCATGGATACCTATTATATAGCATCTCTGATGGAACTGACAATAAAGAGATTGTATTAAGATCAGTGCAAGATCAGTGAATGGGAAATCAACAATCATCCGAGACTTGATCCTGGAAGAATGTGCTGATCTCACTTGCATCACAGAGACTTGGCTAGATGAGGCTGGGGGTGTCAATCTCCCTCAGCTCTGTCCTCTGGGATTTCTCTGTAGAGCAACAGGCAAGACCAGGAGGGCTGCGTGGTGGAGTGGCAATAGTCTATTGCAACTCCATCCTTTTTACTAGATGTCACATTCCCCAGTTCTCTGGATCTGAATGTATATTCTTAAAATTAGGAGCCAGGGACAAGACAGGCATTCTCTTGTTATACCGCCCTCCCCAAGGCACAACAACCTCTCTATCTCAGCTAACTGAACTTTTAACAGGGGTGGTATTGGAATCCCTCCGGCTCATCATGCCGGGGGACTTTAAAATCCATGCTGAGGCAGCTCTCTTGGGGGGTTCTGAGGATTTCATGACCTCCATGATAACTGTGGGTCTATCTCAAATCGTGTCTGCCCCTACTCATTCTACAGGCCACACCTTAGACCTGGTCTTCGGCCCTGGTATGGATATTGGGAACCTTGGGGCAAAGGAGCTTTCTGTGGTACCATTGTCTTGGACAGACCATTATCTGGTGTGCTTTAGGGTCACTGGAACTCAGAGCCTGGGCAGGGGGGGGGGGGGGAAGTCAGACAAAGGCAATTCGTCCAAGAAGGCTGATGGATCCAGATGGTTTCGTAGCTGCCCGAGGGGAGTTTCCCACCTTTGTGATGGATGAATCCATTGAATCCTTAGTTTATCTTTGGAAAGGGGAAATGAGCAAAGCCATTGACCTGATTGCCCCAGAAGGTCTCCTTCCTTGAAGTACAGCCAAACTAGCTGCCTGGTTTACTGGGGAACTGGCAAATATGAAAAGGGTAGTCTGTAGAGCTGAAAGGCATTAGTGGAAAACCCAGAATGAAACAGAAAAAGAAACTGTGAAAGGCCATTGGAAAGCTTATTCCAAGGCAATGGAAGCAACAAAGAAATCATTTTTCGCTGCCACCATTGCTAAGGCCCGGAATTGCCCGGCAGAGCTTTTCCGAATAGTCAAGAGTCTGCTACATACTGACTCATGGGTAGATAACACAGATCACTCTGTAACTTGCTGCAAAGAATTTGCCCAACACTTTGCCCAGCCAAAATTGTACAGATCCGGACTGACCTGGATGCTGCTATTGATCCAGAGCCTATAAATAAAACTGTCCCCATTGCCTGCCCTGTATTAATGGATGAGTTTCATGTGGTAAAGACCCTCGGAGAGATGAGGGCCACCACATGTCTGTTGGACCCTTGCCATCCTGGCTCATAAAAGCTTCCAAAGAGGGTCTGGCAGATTGGTTATGAAGAGTAATGAATGCCTCCTTGCAGCAGGGCAGGATTCCGGCATGCTTGAAGGAAGTGATAGTAAAACCACTGGTTAAAAAGCCCTCTTTAGATCCCAGGATACTGAACATCTACCGACCTGTATCTAACATCCCACTCTTGGTTAAAGTACTAGAGCAGGTAGTGGCCTCGCAGCTCCATAGGTTTTTGGATGAGATAAACTATCTGGATCCAGCTCACTCTGGCTTCAGGCTTGGTTATGGGACTGAGATGGCACTGGTTGCCTTGGTAGATGACCTACACAGGGAAATGGATAGGGGATCTGTGTCTCTTTTGGTTTTATGGGACCTTTCAGCTGCTTTTGACACTATCATCCACGGCATTCTCCTGAATTGTCTCTCTGAAAAGGGACTTGGTGGCGTTGTCTTACAGTGGCTTCAGTCCTTCCTACAGGAGAAAATGCAGAAAGTGGTGTTAGGGGACTCATGATCAACAGCACGGCCACTTACCTGTGGGGTACCTCAGGGCTCTGTTTTGTCTCCTATGTTATTTAACATTTATATGAAGCCACTGGGGGAAATTATTCAGAGTTGGGGGTTAAGTGTCACCAGTATGCCGATGACACTCAACTCTACATCTTGTCACCTCCGGATTCCAAGGAAGCTGTTTCGACTTTAGATCAGTGCTTAGCTTTGGTAATGAACTGGATGAAGAAGAACAAACTGAAACTAAACCCAGACAAGACAGAGATGCTTTTGGTTAGTCAAAAAAGGAGACCAAGTGATAGAGATGCAACCTGTCCTAGATAACATTAGCTGTCGGGAAGTAGGGATTGAAGTTAATGATTAAGAAAAAAAAAACTTGAACCTTAACAGAGTTTACAGTGAATGACCATCTCCCATAAGGAAAGACAAACAATGTAAAGAGAACTAAAATAATGAAATAACATAGACCCACTCAATTCTGTAGAAAAATAGAATATTTGTATTGTATATACATTAAACACAAAAATAACAATGCTTGATACTCAGCTCTATATAAACAACTTAAAACAGTTCTATACTTGCTTATACTCAGGAATCCCTTTCACAACACAATGAAAGAACCCAGAACTGTAACTTAAACTTTAAATGTATACTACTTGTAAATTATAACCCTCAACTTTAACAAATGAGTATATAGTATATACAGTAGGCAGAAAACAACACACAACAAGCAAATAGCTCAAACAGAGCCAGAAAGTTGGTGTGACTGAATCTAAACAGATTCAGCAAAGTGTAACACCAGAGCCTTTCCTTAAATACATTTCTGGCTGCTTGATTTCCTACACCTGCCCGATGCAGCACAAAACCTCAGTTTGATTGCTTCACCTGCATTGCCACACCCCAAACACTCCTATAGTGCCTTCTAGCAAAGAACAGGTAAGGCAACCATTCACAATATTTAATTTATATTTGTTTTAAATTTTATAAAAACCTCAACATTACCCCCCAAATGAAAAAGAGGTGCGTAGCTTGGGAGTGCTCCTGGACTCGTCCTTGAGCCTAGAGGCCCAGGTCACAGCTGTGGCCAGAAGTGCATTTGCAATATTAAAACTAGTATGGCAGTTATGCCTCTTTCTTGAGAAATTTCCTCTGGCCACTGTGACACATGCCCTAGTGACTTCCTGGCTGGAATACTGTAATGTGCTGTATGTG
This sequence comes from Phrynocephalus guinanensis, assembly GCA_037367245.1. Lineage (NCBI taxonomy): Eukaryota > Metazoa > Chordata > Lepidosauria > Squamata > Agamidae > Phrynocephalus > Phrynocephalus guinanensis. Next base: position 95,700,311 of record CM074732.1, read on the forward strand.
GGGCTACCAATGGAAAGTCTCAAGAAACTTCAATGAGTCCAGAACGCAGCAGTCATTGCTAACTGGTGTGGGTTGCAGAGATTACATTACACCCATGCTAAAGCAGCTCCACTGTCTTCTACCAGGCACAATTGAATATGTCTTGAACGTTTTGGGCTGTATATTGCCTCTCATTATTGTAAGCCACCTTGGGTCCTTTACCAAGGAGAAAGATGGAGTAAAAATATTCAAAGTAAATCAAATAATTGTGCTCTGGTAGCTCTTCTCTCTTTCTTTTAGAAGTAGGCAAGCATAAAGATACTAAGGGCGTTTATACACAACCCCTAAGCTGCGCTGCAAATGGCTCCCAGCTCCGGAGCTTAGAAATGTTTTCCCACCAGCTCCAGAGTTTGGAGACAATTAAGTGCAACCCCGCCCACTTTAGCGCGACCCAGCACACTTTTCTTGTACCTTCTCTTTGGAGGTGAAAAAAATTTGATGCGGATAAGAGTGCCGGGCTCTCCTGGCTTGTCTGTTGTTTTTTTGCCTCCTGCCCCTTTAAGAGCTCCTTGAGACGGAACCAAGAAGTAACGGGGGGCTCGTGGCAAGTTCAACAGGCACCAGCAGGTTAGTAAAGGCTTCTTTTGTCCTTTTTTCCCTCCCCCCTCACACCGACAGGAGCAGGAAGTGCTGAGGGGTGGGGACGCAGGAACAGAAACGAACCCCCAAGATCTCTGGTCCGAATTTAAGCAACCAGCGGATCTTAGGGGTCGTGTGAAAAGGCCCTAAGAATGCCAAAGAGTCCATTATTTTTAAAAAATGTATACGCTTAAGAATGGACAGAGAATTAAAAAGAATAACAATGATGTACTGAAAAGAATCCTTGACTTAAATAATCAGATCAGGGTGCAGCCCTGGGTCCCAAGAATGGCAACTGTATGTTTTAGATGCAATGTAAAGTGTTGATGCTTCTTGCAAACCACAGCCCACCAGTATCAAATAGTAAAAGAGGTATTTCCCTGCTTCTAGATCGTATGTCCGATCAGTGGAGTTGGAAGCAGTGGCATGGTAGTTATTCTCTGAACTCATTTACACAATCTCCCCTCCCGGCATTTGGTTTCAGCATAATATTCTCAAAACCTCTGCATCTCTCAGCTACTCTGTTTCACTGTAGGGCTCATAATCTTCTTAGCTGACTAGGATTTTTTTTTTTTATGGATAGAGTCCTCGAGGAAAAAGACAGTGAAGAGAGATAATTGGTTTCCCAGTTCTCCTCTCCTCAAAATGTGCAAAACTGCAGAGGGAACAGAGTTTCTTTTAGTCTTCTGCCCAAATAGATAAAAGTTTTGACATAAGGTCTTAAAATACAGCATTATAAAGAGCATAAAAACACTATTGCTTATTCTGAAAAACCTACTGAAACTTTGGATCCATAAATGAGTTATATCTTATAGATAAAGCAAACTGGAAACATGCCCCTGATTATCATCAGGAAGCATTTGCTTGCCTTTGATTGGATAATAGATTACCATCAGATGCTAGTGAAGTTTGGTTAGGAACTAACACTAAATAAAGGCTGAGGAAATTGAACAGGAAGTGTCAGGTGATCTTTTACCGATTCCTAGTACAGTAGGACCCCGGTATCCAGTGGGGATTGGTTCCAGGCCTGCCCGTGGAAAACAAAAACCGCAGAAAACAGAGAACACCAACCCCCTCCCCAACTGTTGTTCTGTGACAGTAGCTTGCTTTACAGGTGCTGTTTTGTGACAGTGTCTTGCTTTATGGCTGCTGTTATACGACAGTAACTTGCTTTGCAGCTGGTGTTTGTGACAGTAGCTTGCTTTGCGGCTGCTAGATTATTTATTTAATTTTTTCTCTGCCAACTGTGGATAACTGAATCAGTGGTTAATGAATCAGTGAATACGGGGGTCCTATTGTAGTTCTTGGCACATGGTTAGTGCAATTGCCATGTGAAAACACTAAGATCTGACACCATCATAGTAGTGGCAGTTTGGCTGTAATTGTATAGAAGAGGTTAGGAAAGACCAAATCATAGGGAACAGATTTGAAAAACTCATCCTGGGGTTTCATAAAATATTTGAAGAAAAGTCTAATAAATGAGTAAACAGAGAATACAGTACTTTCTCATTGCACCTTAAGTTTTATGCACTTTGAGCATGACCATACAAACTTATTTTTCAAATTTGATTTCATTGTTTTGATTGCATACTGGCCTTCATTTAATAACCAGGGATTGTGGTTTTTAGCTGTTATGTTAAAAGAAAAAGATGTATTGGGGTCACACCGAGAAATGGCAACTTCTGACTTGTGTGTTCTGACTAATCTGTGAGGATTCCTGAAGACATTTCTGCTAATTTTTGAATATTGATTTTGAGTATGTACTGTGAATTGTGATGCTTCCTTCACCCCTCTCATAGATCAAGTGCTTAGCTGTTCTCTGTACTACCATCTCCCTCCTTTGTGTTTGAGCTGAGGTCAGCTTGGCTTTATATCAGTATGACTTGTTTCTTTTGCTCACTTGCTTTATTTGGGGTGAGTAAAGCAATGGCAAGCAAGGTGTACAGTGCTGCCTGTTCAAGGCTTGGGTGTATACAGGGTGTATATATGCTCATTAAAATTACAGGTATTGTCCATCACTTAGCTCACCTCCTTGCCTCCTGTGTGTTAATTCCTGCACCATTTCAGCCTTCATTACGTCTGCCCCTTCTCACTTTGGCTCCTCTCCCCCACAGTCGTACTTAGTTTGATAAATGCCCTTGCTTTGGGTTGTGAAACTGAAAGGTCAAAGAAATAGCCTGTTCTGATCTGGAGGGCACTGTGTAGTAGGGAAGCTTGGATTAGAGAGCCCTTTGCAGAGTTCACAAGAGCAAAGCATTGAATGGCATGAAGTATCTGGGACCTCACTGTGTCTGAACTACTACTGCTTCGCTGTGTGCCTTGAGCAAGCCACTCGCTTGACCCCTATGCACCTTATTCAGCGAAGCTGAAAACTGGGGGGAAAGGCGGAAACCTGCTGAAAACTGATCCTATACGTCAGCTGAGCTCTCACTGGAATGTGACAAAGCACGGTGGATACTTAACAGTTTGGTTTTATATGTCAAGAGAGAGATTTAGATTGGGTCTCCCTTGGGCTCAGTGTCTAGGAACACTAAGGGCCTTTTTGACCCCTAAGATCCTGGTCCCTTAAATTCAGACCAGAGATCTTGAGGGTTTGTTGCTGTTCCTCCGTCCCCACCCGCTCCGACTTCTTTGTTCTGTCTGCGTGAGGGGAGGGAGGAAAAAAAGCCTTAGACAGAGACAAAAGAATGCATTCTTACCTTGCCGGTGGAGGTTTACCTCCGTTTACTTCCTGTCATGAGAGAGATTCAGATTGGGTCTCCCTTGGGCTCAGTGTCTAGGAACACTAAGATATTACTACCAATATTCTCATGAGTACTTGAGGATTTTTTTGTCATTCTAGGGAGACAAGGCTTCATTGGCTGGGGAATTCATGCATGTCACTTCAATGCTAAGTTTTGCTCTAGTTGTGTTCTTTAAGGTTGATGCAGAGATTCTGAGAATCGTGGTAAGATCTAATCAATCAGACTGTCTGCTAAATGCATGTGGAGAAATAAATCAAGAGCTCACCTGTCTAAAGAGAGTTGTTTGAGGTTGAGGGTGGAAGATACATGCCAGTAGGTGTGATCCTCACATTCAAACCACATACAGACTCCAAGCAACCCTATTAGTTCAATTCCTTCCACACTGGCAGTTTCAGCTGCAGGCGGTTTCACAATGTGCACTTCAGACATGGTGAAGAATTCTTATTTTTTTAAAAAAATATATAAGTGATGCAGTACATTAGTACATTAGGTCTAGCAGAGTAAAATAACAATAATTTCACTTCCTCTGTTCTTCTGCTGAGGACCAGGGGAGAAGAGTTCAATTTGGCAATATTATAAAGTAGTTCACTTGTTAAGCCACTTCTTGATGGAGTACTCCCCCGTTTATCGCAGGGGATACTTTTCCGTCCTGACCTGCAATAAAGGAAAATCCGTGTTATGTGGATGCCTTTATCTCCAGGTTGCATCGAGACCTGGGGGCCTGTTTGGGGCTTCCTGCATTTACCCAAGGCCTGGCACTGCTCTGAACAGGCCTCTGACAGGCTTTTGGGGCCTGTTACAGGTCCCAGAAGTAGCTTCCGGTAAACTGGAACTCACTTCTGGTTGCAACTTCTGGGGCCTGTAACAGGCCTGGGAAAACTATTCGAAGACCGTTTGGGGCAGCACCAGGCCTGGGGTAGTTATAGAAGGCCCTAAACAGGCCCACACAGCATGCCTCAGGCCAAGCACTACCCGCCCATGCCTTCATATACAGTAGGACCCTGGTATCCACGGAGATCGATTCCAGGCCTTCCCGTGGATAACAAAAATAATGGATAAGAGGGAATGCCAGCCCCCCCCCCAAAAAAACTGATGTTTTGTGACAGTAGCTTGCTTTGCAGGTGCTGTGTTGTGACAGCAGTTTGCTTTACGGCTGCTGTTTGTAACAGTAGCTTGCTTTATGGCTGCTGTTTTACAACAGTAGCTTGTTTTACAGCTGCTGTTTGTGACAGTAGCTTGCTTTGTGGCTGATGAATTATTTATTTAATTTTTTTCCTCTACCAGCCATGGATAACTGAATCAGTGGTTAATGAATTAGTGGATACAGGCGTCCTACTGTACTGCAGTCCCGTGATATACTGGGAGTGCAGTATATGAAATACAATATGGTGGAGAAGTACTGTACTGAAAATTGGTAGCAGAAGGAGCCTTAACAACTTAAGGCGCCATTCTAAATCCATTCCCATCGATGACACACACTGGAAACAGATCACATTCCAGCCAAACTGTTGTTGTTGTCACCATTATGTGCCATCAATTCATCTCCAACTTTTGCTGATTTATTTATTTATTTATTTATTTATTTATTTATTTATTTATTTATTTATTTTTACAACTTATATGCCGCCCACTACCCAAAGGTCTCTGGACGGCTTACAATCAAAGAATTAAAACAACTAAAACATCAACTATCCATAAATAATTAAAACAATAATAAAAACCTTACACTAAAATCATTACACTAAAATTGCCATCAGTGGACCCACAGTCTGTATTGTATCAATTAAAAAACTTAAACTTTATGTATGGATTGGATTGTTATACTGCCCATCTGGCAGTGATGCTACTCTGGGCAGTTCACAACAATTAGTGAGTACAATATGGTGCAAAATAAACACAAATAATTTGAATTTTAACTATAACCCTTTGAATGAGTTATCTCCAAAATATTCTGTCCTCAACAGCCCTTCTTAGCTTTTATAAACTCAAGCTTCTGGCTTCCTTTACGAGTCAATCCGTCTTGTATTTGGTCTTCCTCTTTTCCTATTGCCTACAACCTTTCCTAGGAGTCTTGTCTTTTCTAGAGAAGCCTATTGTTTTATGATGAACCTAAAGTAGGACAGACTCAGTTTCATAGTTTTTGCCTCCAGATATACTTCAGGCTTGGTTTGATCTAGGACTTACTTGTTCATTTTTCTGGCAGTACAGGTTGTTGGCAAAACTCCCTTCCGGCACTACACGTCAAATGAATCAACCCATGCCAAAAAAAGTTGAAGCCTCTGACAGGGACTCATAAAGGTAGAGGTGGATTGGTGTACTTTAGCTATATTGTCTGAAAACTGGAAAAAAAAAACAAAATAAAGTAACTAATCCTCAAAGCGCGCCAAACAGCAGTACAAACACCTGACTGATCGAGCCCCAAGAAGGAAAATAATATACAGGAAGCCAAACGTGTTTTTTTTTAAATTAATCATTCAATGAAATAGATTAGTCTCAAGATTCACACAAAACAGTCTCTACATAGATTCACCAGTGCTGTCCAAGCTGACATCTACCTTCCATCCAAGGGATCCTTCCCATATTAATTTACCAGAGGATCTCAGTTTTGACCTCAGTGATTCCTTATTAATTTGAATTAAGCCCTGTGGCGCAGTGGTTAAGTGCCTGTACTGCAGGTAAAACTGTGCTCACGACCTGGGGTTCAATCCCAGGTAGCAGGCTCATGGTTCACTCAGCCTTCCATCATTCCGAGGTCGGTAAAATGAGTATCCAGCTTGCTGGGGGGGGGGGCAATGTGTAGCCTGCATACTGCAATTAAACTGTAAACCGCCCAGAAACTACTTGAAGTGGTATGGGGAGGTATATAAGCAGAACACTTTGCTTTGCATGGTGGTGCAACAAGTGGATAAATAGGGCCACTGGATGCCTGTTGGGAATTGAGACTGGCACAGCAGTCCTGATAGCTTTGCTTGGGCTGCACTGTTAAGACCAATGACTTGCAGTTGTACAGTTTAAAGTTTGGCATTATGTTCTTAGTAAGCAGGATGGAAATGTTTATTTCAATGTACACTTGCACTGGCATTGGGATTATTAAATCAGAGAGCAAGGTGTCTATTGCAAATTAACCAAAGATGTTAGAAGTAACCTTGCCTGTTATGCTATAAAAAGGTCCAGAGGACTGCAGCAGATTGAGTTCTGCGGTCATTAGGAATTATTTGCCCTCTCCTGCTCTGCTAAAGTGACTTTTCCATTGCCTCTTAAGAACTGATGCATAAGAGGAAAGGAGAGCAAACGAGGTTACACAAGGTATTAATGGCAAACGTTTGTTTGTTGTTGTCATGTGCCATCAAGTAACTTCCAATGTATGGCAACCCCACTGAAGTTTTCAAGGTACAGTGGACCCTCGTATAACAAGCGGCTTGTTTAACAGAAAGTCCACTTAAAGGAAAAAAATTTCCAGATAAGGGGAAATCGCTTAACAGAATTGCCTATGGGGCGAATCCGAGCAACAGAAAAGCAGTTGCAATAAGGGTTAATCCATTTTCAATGCATTCCTATGAGAAATTTGTACAAAGGAAAATTTGCTTCACATAATTTCATTTGGAACGAATTAATTCCTTTATACAAGTTACCACTGTATCTGAAATGTTGAAGGAGATACAGTATTTACCATTGCTACCCTCCAGTGAGTTTCCGTGGCAAAATGGAGATTTGAACCCTGGTGTCTTGAATCTTAGACTGATCCTTACTCCACCACACATATCAGCTATTAATTTGAGAATCTGTTTGTATAATGTCCTTTTCCCCCTCCTGTTTCAGCAGCAGGAAAAGATTATCCTTCTCCTTCTCCATTATAGTATGTAGTGATATTTTGCAGTTAGTTTTTTTGGCAGTGGATTAATCTCCCGAATGCTAGCAGTCCTTTAATGGTTGTTGAGTTATGAAAACAAGCAAAAAATGCTGGTTGTCACCTTATTGTAACTATAGTAGGGTGTTCTCTACCTTCAGCAATGAGATAAGCCCATACATATATCATGGCCTATCCTGTGTCCTTGTGCTAAAATTAGGAATGACACTTTCCTTAACATAAATGATATATAGATTGTGAAGATGATTCATGACATTGAAAAATACAATAGAGGTAAGTAAGCTATCATTTGCAGCTAAAAATATTTGTGTGGTCTTATATAAAATAAAGATTCACAGAATGTCCTCTTTTCAGCAAAAATAAAGCAAAAATAAATACAGAATTTCAAATCAGATAGTCCTCATTTTCCTTGAAAAGAGTTGCAAATTGGAAATTAGCTAAAACATAGTTCAGAATAGGGAACTCAGGGAGTGGGAAGATCTATAGAAAGCAGAAATATTTCTGATTGATGACCAGAATTATTTCTGACGGTTAAGTAGAGGATATTTCTTCAACTGGATCTAGTTCATTCATTACTTTTGGGACATTGTAATTAGTATACGGGAAAATGGCTCTTCTACAAGTCGATATAACTGATGAAAAGTTTTAAAAGGTGCAATCCAGTTACATGCCCTGGTATTCAGGATATAAAAATATGAAAAACACAGAGTTATAGAACAGAAGTACAGAATTTGTGCCATCCTCCTCCAAATACTCCAGAGTCACACCAGAGGGTTTGTTTAAAGGATGGTCCTATGCACTCTACGTAAAGCCATTAATCATCAGTCAAGGTCAGCAAGACAGAAATGCTGACTAGGAACATGTGCACACCATGAACAAGTACTGTATCTGCCCTTTTGTTTTCTTTCTGGTCTGCTACTTTACATGTTTTTTTTTCCAGATTGCATCCATCTGCTCTCTTTCTTGGGATGTGCTGGTGTTTTATCTCCTTGGTTAATCTACTCAGTAGCATGGCAGAATTCCAGATTATCTAATTCTGCACCAATACCTGTGCTGTTACTGTTCGAGAACTGTTGCCAACTTTGTTTGGGTTGGGTTTTTTTTTTTTTGCCTGCCATTGGCCAATCTTGGTTGGCTCCTGGAGGAGGTCTAATATGGGAAAGTGTGTATAATGCTGATGAGGGTGGTTGCATGCAGTGAACTACAAGTTGGCATAGCCTGAAGCCAGCTGCTGAACCCCCACTCCCCAAAAGCACATGCTCTGCAAGTATTGTTTCTGAGTGCCCTTGTGACATTTCATGCTGAAGAAAAGCTTCTGAATATTGGGGACCCCAGAGATGTTACCCCTTGGGAAGCCAGGCAACACTGCAGCAGGCATCATTAATCCATTAAGGCAGCTGCTGCCAATTAGATGTAGGATGACTGTTCTTCTCAGGCTCATGATTACGGGAGCAAGGGGGCAGATAAGACGGCATTACTGTGGTTTCTTCCTATCTGTCTCCCAGTCCTCTCATTATGTTTGAAATTGAGAAATTATAGATTTTTTAATAGGGAAAGAGATCTTTGAAAATGTTTTGGTACTGCAGCAGGAACAAAATACAGCAGTTAAAAAAGCTTTGGCTTATTCATTTATCACTGCATATGATTGAAGTCTACTAAAAGTCAACTGGAATACAGTGGTCCCCCGCCCTTTTGCGGTTCATATACTGCGGTCCCACTATATCGCAGGACTGCAGTATATGAAAAAAGGCCCCCTAGGGTAAGGGGGGAAAGTCCTGTTTCAAGCCTCCCATACTTACCCCAGGACTGGAGCCGCCCCGAACAGGCCTGTGAGGGCTTTGCTGGGCCTTCTGGTGGCCCCCAAAGGGCCCCCCCTGCGAACCTGAAGTGACTTCTGGATCACTGAAAATCATTTCTAAGGCCTCCAAGAGCCTTTCTAGGCTTGGTAAGTACAAGAGCCCCCCAGCCCCCCCCCCCGGCCTGACTCGACCTGCATCCACATATTGCAGATTTTCAATTATCGCGGGTTGGGTCAGGTCCCTAACCCCCATGATAGGGGGAGATCACTGTAACTGCATTATAAGAGGCAATCCCATCTCTGTGCTGGAACAGGTCTATAGTTGTCCTAGTGCCGTGGTTCCCAACCTCATAATTGGGACCCCTTTGGGGGTCGAACGACCATTTCACAGGGGTCGCCATGAGCCAGTGAAGAAAAAGGCACAAACGGCTTGGGTCTGGAGGAGGAGGGGGAGGAAGGGGGGAAGAGAGAGTTACAGCTTGATAGGTTGGGGGGGATGTTAGTCAATGGCACCAGAGGCTGCGATTGGCTGAGAATGCCTGTAGAGGGAAGTTCTCTATGGCCCCTGTGGCAGGGCCTGTCAAAGGGGGCTTATGGCCTCTTCCAAGCAGGGCAAGGGGGTCAACACAACATGAGGAACTGTATTAAAGGGTTGCGGCATTAGTAAGTTTGGGAACTACTGTCCTAGTGTGTTTGTTGAAATGAGATGCATGTGCAGCTGTGGCATTTCTAGGGGAAAATCTTCAGGTAGGACACTTAACCACTTAACTGTTTGTAGCCCAGCCATGCCATCTGGAAATGCTTCACACATTTTTTCTCACAGTTGAGTATTTCATAGGGTGTTTATTTAAAATTACCTAGTAGGTCTTTGTACTGGAGAACTGGTGTATGTTGAAAATTTGAAGGCTTCCCAATTCACCCTTGCAGAGTCTCAAGTAGAGGTCCATTTTGTACTGCAGCTCATGCTGGCTAGAGACTTCAGAACATGTTTGCTATTTGTCCTAGAGCTCTACTGAATATGGAATGTTAGGTGGGAACATGAACTTGTTAGTATTAAACATTGGAAGAGGGAAAAAATCAGCAGTTGTTGCTAACATTAAAAATTATTCAGTCAATGAATTAGTGTATTAAATCATTAATACACTAAAACCCCGTTGCCTAGAGGAGTTTGCAACTAGAGTAGGCCCAGTTGAATCAAAGGAATACACAGAGCAGTTGACTCACCAAATTCCCAGTGGTTCTTGACTTGTAACTTGACTTGCTGTGGTAGGCAACAGGCTTTCAAGCCATAATAAAATGGTTTGTTCTAGGAAATTAAAAACTTGGGTTTTGCAGAGTTCCTTCACTATTGATCATTAAAAGCACATTTATTATTAGACATTTCAAAAATGGTCTCCATGTTTCTTTAAAATAGTCTTCCCTAGCCACTCTTTTTACCCATTTCAGCTGCACATATTTAGCACATTTACACTTTTATAAACTTTTTTTTAAAAATAATCCTTATAAGCACCAAAGAACTCTGTTCATACTGCAACAATGCTACGCAGGGATGTTTAGTGGAAGGATTGTGCCAATCATCCCAGCTTTGTGTTCCACAGGGACTGCTAGTTTTGATCCAAGTGCAGAATTGTAACAATGTTGCTCATTCCCTATCCGTGGCTTCTGGCCATTGTATTCCAAATACATCTATAGAGGCAAAGTTGGGACCAAATACAATAGCACTAGATCTGAAAGGGATGCATATATATTTTCCCCTTTAAGGAAAAGTAACTTGCATAGATATGTATCCCCTTCAAAGGATACATCATAACTTGTATCTTAATGAGAGGCCTTATAAATTTTATTTTTTAAATGGTAATTTTAAAAGTTTGGAATATAATTAAACCTAAGGGAGAATCCCACCCATCTGTTTTAAAAAACAACACATTTAACATGAACTCCTTAAACTTAATGTATTGTTTCCAAGCTCTGACCAGCTAATTCATTTAGATGTCTAGGCTCTTAACTCTCAGGCAAAACCCTGTTGACTTGCACATCAGACCATTGCATTTCTAAGCTTGCACAGGGAGGTATTTCTGAATACAGGATCCCTTCATGTGTATCTATGTTGTGAGGAAATGTGTGAGGTCTGTAAGTGCTGAGGTTCTAGAACAGTGGTTCCCAACCTTGCTTCCCCTGACATTATTTGACTACAACTCCCACAAATCATGGCCAGCACAGCTTGCGCTGAAGGCTTCAGACAGGTTTAGTTCAATAACACTTTGAGACCCAAGGATGGGAACCAATGTGCTAGAACATCACAGCCGGAGGCCGAGGTGTGATCGGCCTGCCATCACGGGAGGAGGGGGGAAGGAGGAGTCGAGAACCGTGCCTGGGACAATCACTTTTTTTTTTAAACTTCAAATCCCAGCATGTCTTCCGGACAGGCTGGCTGGGGGAGTTGTGCAAATCTCTCTCCCCTGTGGCAAACCGTTACTTGGGAGGGACTTGTCTTTCTGCTAGGCTGGTTGGGGGAGTTCAATTGAAGTATTGAATATGATTTTATAATGCACAGTGATTGGTGTTGTGTTTAGAGATGAGCATGAAATGATTTTTTTTCATTTTGTTATTCATTTCATTGCTAATGAAACGAAAAACGAAGTGCCCTTAAAAAAATGAAACAAAACGAAATGGAAGTTTTCATTTCATTACAGTTCATTTTTCATTTTTCATTATTTATTTTGGCAAGTGCCAATCTTGGCGATTGTCAAATTAAATAATAAAAATAAGTGCGGGGCTGCATGCCAGCTGGTTAGCAAGGAAAAAACTACTGTCTCCCCGCAGGCCAGTTGGAAGTTAAAAAAAACTGCCGACCAGCCAGCTGACCCCAACAGTATAAAAAAAGAAAAACAAAATAAAACAAAATATGAAATGAATATTTTTAAAAAATAATTCATTTCATAATAAACAAAATGAAACGGGAAAAGAAACAAAAAATGAAACAGGGGAAAAGGAACGAAAAATGAAACAAAATGCCATTTTGGCATTTTGTGTCCATCTCTAGTTGTGTTGTAATAGTGTAATTATTTGTTTGTTATTTGAGTTTACTATAGGTTTGCTCTGTTTGATATGTATTTTGTTTAGTACTGTTGTAAGCCGCCCAGAATGGCCAGATGGCCAGAAGGTGGGGTATAAGTTTAATAAATAAATAAATAAATAAACATCCAAGGGAAAGTCCAGTAACAAGTTCAGTCATAATAGGAGGCCACAGCTTAGGTATCTTCCTAGTCAATGTACAGAGGAAGTGCAAATACAAAGCACAGTCAGGACTTTTTAAAAGGCATTCCTGTGCTTAGCTCGGCTGTTGCTTCTCCCTCACACTTAGCCAGTAATTTAGGCTAGGGGTAACCTAGCTGTTTTTGTCCTCAGAAGACAGAACACTGTTCTTACTTTCCTGTCAATCTAAGAGAGTTCTAACGGAGATACTAGAGCCTAACAGCGCTTCCCCAGGCATTGACTGTAGCCTCTGAGCCACCGTCTCTTGTTTCAGAATTGGACCCAACTACCCCTAGCACAGGCAGGAAATCTTGAGCTGCTTTCTCTCTCCATATTCAAAAGAGGGATTATGAGAGGGTCCTTACAATCTATTAGCCTCTAAACTTTATCTCTTCCCGACTCTATCCACTGCTTGATTATCTCCATAATCTCCCACATGGTCTTTGGCTTGTGGTTTGAACCTGTTTGTCAGTTCTAAGAGCTTGTGCATTCTGTCTTGGGGGAAGTAAGCTTTTGTGCAGTCCATTTAGAACTCCTGAGTATTGAATGCTTTGATCTTGTGTCAAATAAGGCTTTTCTAAGTTGACCTGGAGGCCAAGATCTGACAAAAGACATAGGGTAAACCTTACATCTTTGTCTGCCTGTTCTTTCGGTTTGGTACCATCAGCCAGTCATCTATGTATGCAAATACAGCTAGGGTTCAGAGTCTGGGGTGTGCAGCAACAGCCACCATCCATTCATAAAGACACTGGTTGCTCTTGACAGATCAAAAAGGAATGCCTTGAATTTGTAAATAATGTCACCAACAGCAAAACACAAGAAACACTGGTGGTCCAAACAGATAGTAGTATGAAACTAGGCATCCTTTAGGTCTATTGCAGTGAACCAATCTCCCTGCATGAGAAGTTGTATAATCATCTCCAGTGTCACCTTCCTGAATCTCTTGGTGTCTTGGGAGTTCAGATCTCTCAAATGTAGTATAGGTCACAAATGCCCACTCATTTGTGGGACAGAAAAGTAACTGGCAGAACAACCATCATTCCAGTATTCTGTTGGGACCCCTTATATGGCAACCTTCTGGAGAAGCATTGCTATTTTCTCATGGAGAATCTGAGATGGTGATATAGTTTTATAGAGGGGAGGCATGTGAACTCTTTGTCATAGTCCTGGTGGACAATGGTTAGTACCCAGATGTTGGTGATGGTGTGCTAACTGTTGATGTATGGCACTAGATGAGTGATGTTAAAATGCTGAGGAATTGAGGGGTATTGGATCTTGTCCAGTGGAAAGCTAAAGCTGCTGCTTGGATTTTTGGCCATGTTTATAAATGTTGGCGGACCTGTATTTTGACTTTGGGACAGTTTGTCTGAAGTACTAAGTCCACCTAACGAGCCTATTCAGGCCATTGTTCACCTATGAGCCTATTCAGGCCCTTGTCCACCTAATGAACCTATTCAGGCCATTGTCCAACTTATAAGCCTATTCAGACCAGAGTGATGTGAAATCAAGGTGAACTGTAAATTAGGGGACTGGCCACTAACATTCCTCAGTTTGACGAAGCTGCTTGGTTGAGTAGCGAATCATGTTGATCTCTCCAGAAAAGAAGTCCAGTTGCCATGACCCAGAGAAGTCCGCTGAAATAGCCACCGAATGGAGGTCATCATGTTGAAATGCCACTGCTGCTACCATGTTCTTTGAGATGCCATTGGTGACATGACAAGCAGGATTTGTTTCCTGAGTCACCAGGGCCATGGCGTCCTGCTAGAAGTTGCATTTTGTCTCATAAAAATCTTTGATAGGTTCCCATTGGTACTTGCTAGTTGGTAGTTCAGATTTCTAGAGTGCCAGTGAAATTTGCTCAGTTCTATCTATTTTCCATCTCTCTCTGTTGTTGGGGACTATACTATGACCCATTCTGGGCCTTGTACTAGAAGCTTCAAAAATAGAGTAGAGCAGGAGGTGGTTAAATAGAATGTAGCTTCCCTATTATGAGTCATGTAAAGGATTTCTGCTTGCCTTAATTTTGGAGACATCGTAGAGGGCTTTTTCAATGAATGTAACAAGGTCCAGAAGAGAGAGGAGAATACAGATGTGACTGGATGCATACATAGTGTTCTTGTTGTTTTAGTTGTACACCAGATCTGAACAGGGGGTGGGAAGTTGCTTGAAAGCTTGTCGACAGCTTATAGGACAAGTAACTACCCTTGCAAGTGGTTGAAAACTGTTAAAAATGGGCAAGTGAAAACTGGTGGACTGGAAGTTTCAGCGGGAAGTTCAAAACTTCTGATCCACTGGGGACCCAAGTGGGAAGTTCAAAGGCTGGCTGGCCAGGCAGGTCCTCCACCCCTCCAAGAGTACCTGGCTGGCCCATGGTGGCAGTGAGGAAAAGGGCAGATGGTATCGGCAAAAGTAATTTTTATTTTGCTGCCCACTGCCCCCGCTGATCACCAACTGCGGATAATTGAATCTGCATTTAGTGCATCAGTGGATAAGGGAGTTGTACTGTACTGTACAAATGAGCTTGCAGGTTGCTGCGTTCCAGCAATCTCTAAACTGATGTCCCAAGCTTATTCATTCACTGCAAAGATCTTGATACTTGCAACTAGAGATGGGCACAAAACGACCAATTTTCCATTACCGTTATCCGTTATTCGTTCCGTTACATAACTGAAAGAATAACGACCCTAGGGGCAAATTTTACACGAACCGAACAGAACCGAGAAAATTGGGTTCGGTTGGGTTCGGTTTGGTAATGTGGGGGTCGGAGATGTCTCCCTACCTGGTGCTGGCCCAGAAGTCCTTCAGGGATGGCGGTGAGTCAACGACCAGGAAGAGGGGGGAAAGCCTACCGCTGCGCTACAGGTGTAGC
The DNA here is from genome assembly GCA_037367245.1 of Phrynocephalus guinanensis. NCBI lineage: Eukaryota > Metazoa > Chordata > Lepidosauria > Squamata > Agamidae > Phrynocephalus > Phrynocephalus guinanensis. Next base: position 95,715,463 of record CM074732.1, read on the forward strand.
GCGGCCATGTGGTCAGCAAGGCAGTGAAAAAACCCGGACGTTCGGGTTCACTTCCGGGACAACCCGGCTGTCATTGCCAGTGGGGAGGACTGTCAGAGAGAGCCCCGTTCTTGCCTCGCAAGCAGAGGCGGGACCAGAGCTCCCTCTCCAGCGATCTCCGCCGCGGGTGTAAGACAGCCAGCACAGCATCATCCCGAGCGGAGGAGATCGGCCTGAGGCTCGGTCGTGGTCTTTCCTCCAGCTGGGCAGAGGAGGATCTTCCCCACGTGGGGCATGACAGCACCCAGCGCTGTCATGACCCACGTGAGGAAGCTGAGACCCCCCCTTTGCCCCTCTGCACTCAGAGGGGCATAGGGGGTGTCAAAGAGATCTTCCCCGTGGGAGTCCTTTCCAGCGGTCTCCGCTCCATTGCTTGACAGCCCTTTCGGGCTGGCACGCACCGTGGTGGAGGGCGGGGAGAGGGGGCTGCGATCCTGGCTCCACACGTGGAGCCAGGATCGCAGCCCCCTTAAGAGCGAAATCCGCTGGTTGCTTGACAGCCCTGTCGGGCTGTCACGCACCAGGGCAGAGGGCGGGGAAATTTGCAGCAGTTGAACACTGTCCTCCCGACCCGTGTTCTGAGGGCTCCTGCTGAGCAGTCAGTCGCTGGACCCCTTTAAACCTGGCCCAGACAGTACCAGGGGATCCCCCTGGTACCGACTGAACTCCAGGGACTAACAGCCTGGCAGGAGTCCTGTGAAAATGCTAGGGAGGGCTCTGCAGGAGCTCCTGCATTGGTAACGGGGCCATTTTCAGAAAGGTCCTGCCACCCTGTAATGGGCTGGACCCCTTGTCAAATGGCCCGGTTGGCACTAGGGGGTCCCCCCAGTGTCAACCGGGCCATTTTTGAAGGGGTCCAGCAGATGACAGCTCAGCAGGATCCCACTGAAAATGGCCCCGTTGCCAGCTCGGAGCTCCTGCATTGGTAATGGGGCCATTTTCAGAAAGGTCCTGCCGCCCTGTCATGGGTTGGACCCCTTGTTAAATGGCCCGGTTGGCACCAGGGGGTCCCCCCAGTGCCAACCGGGTCATTTTTGAAGGGGTCCAGCTGATGACAGCTTGGCAGGATCCCACTGAAAATGGCCCCGTTTCCAACGCGGAGCTCCTGCATTGGCAACGGGGCCATTTTCAGAGAGGTCCTGCCGCCCTGTCATGGGCTGGACCCCTTTACAAATGGCCCGGTTGGCACTGGGGGGACCCCCCAGTGCCAACCGGGCCATTTTTAAAGGGGTCCAGCCCATGACTGGGTGGCAGCATTCGTCCCTTCAGAGGGGACCGCGGGCTCGGCTGTGCAAGCAGAGCAGAGCCTTCGGTCTCCTCTCAAGGGACGGTGGCGAGAGGGGGCTGGGATCCGGCTTCCGTGCGACTAGTCCGTATCCCAGCCCCCTGTCCAGCTATCTCTGATTGTGAATGACAGCCCGGCGGACTGTCGTTCACCAAGCAGAGGACAGCGAGAGGGGTCTGGGATCCAGCTTCCACATGCGGGGGCCGGAACGCAGCCCCGTCCGGACCGCCCTCCGCCTCCTCCCCCGCTGGATGACAGCTGGCATAATAAAGCACTGCATGGGCAGTTCCTTGAAAAAAATCAAAGGAAAAGTAGATGAGGAAAAGACTTGGTTATGGCTCACCAATGGAACACTGAAAAAAGAGACAGAAGCCCTGATTTTTGCAGCTCAAGAACAAGCTATTAGAACAAATGAAGTTAAGGCTAGAACAGGAAAATCAGCTGAGTCCCCCACATGTAGACTCTGTAAAGAGGCAGATGAAACTATCGACCATATATTGAGATGCTGCATGAAAATTGCTCAGACTGATTACAAACAGCATCATAATGTAGTAGCTCAAAAGATCTACTGCAATCTGTGTCACATTTATCATCTGCCGATAGCAAAGAACTGGTGGGATGTTTAGCCTGAAAAAGTGATTGAAAGTGAGCATGCAAAATTACTTTGGGACTTCCGAATACAGACAGGGTTTGGAGCATAATACCCCAGATATTATGATTGTGGGGAAGAAAAAAGTGTGGATCATTGATATTTCTATACCAGGTGATAGTAGAGCCACCGAGAAACAACTTGAAAATATTACCCGATATCAGGATCTGAAAATTGGACTTCAGAAACTCTGGCATAAATCGGCACGCTGGGTAAGCAAGTATTTAGAAGAAAATGGAGTTGACATAGTCAGCATCAGTCAGCTGCAGAAAGCCACCTTACTGTGATCTGCTCTCATAATTCGCCGATACATCACATAGTCCTAAACATTTGGGAAGCATTTGACTAGTAATTTGTAATACAAAATCCAGCGTAGTTATCTTGTTTGCTGTGTGAAAAATTGATGATGATGATGATGATGATGATGATGATGATGATGATGATGATGATGATGATGATGATGATGATGATGAATATTGAGGACTGGTCAGCATTTTTGTTATACTGGGATTCATGTAAACCATGGTGTTGTTTCTGCCTCCTTTAGGCATGCTGATCTTGGTATGAGGAGGATGCTTTTAAGAGCCAGGAAGAACAAGAGCCAAACAGGACCTGTCCTAAGTGGTGTCTGTCCGGCACAGGCTTTTCAGGATTAATGGTCTTCCACCACAGGAATCTGCTGGAATTCTTCCAGCCAAAAGATCCCTTAATGACTTTTCTCAGACATGATAAAAATAAAAGAATTGGCTAGGAGGAAGGGGTGAGGTCTATGGGAAATCCTAAGCACTATTTGTCTGGTAGTTTCCCTGCTCTTGACCTGGTTCTCTGTGTAGGGGAGGATAACTGTCACCTTACCTGAAAAAAGCCTCATTGATCAGGTAGAGCAGTGCATTTAGATCTGCACAGTAGCTTATGAGGAAAGGAGTTAATCAAGACAAAGATGCATTTATTCTTGTTTTATCATTTCTTTCTATATGAGACAAAGATAGAGATATCTCTTCTAACAATTGCACTTGTTACCCAGAACGTTTTGTGTATGTCTCCTTTCAAATGACAAAAATGAGCAGCTTATTGCTCATTTTTGCATCAGTTATTTACATAACTAAAAAGGACTGGAGTATCATGCCTTGTAGTGGATCGAGTGACAGGCCAGGACTCAAGAAGCGTGAGTTCGAATACCTGCTCAGCCATGGAAGCTCACTGTGGGTGTGGAAGAGGTAAAACCACTCCTTAAATACCTCACGTACCTTGAAAACCCTATTAGGGGCTCTATCCGTCAATTCCACCTTGGCATCACATAGCAAAACTCAAACGAGCCTGTTATGTTTCCTTGATTTTATTTTAAATCACGAATCTCAAACTGGTGAAATGCACATTTATTTGATTAGATTGAAGAATATGAACATAGCAATAAGCAATATGATAAGGACAGTGCAGGTTGCTTCTGTTCCAGTTCAGTTGCAGGCTAGCATGTTCATTCATGCATGGCAGTTCAGTTGCACGGGCATACCTCCCTGCACATATGCCTGAAGCCTGTGCTCCTTCTAGCGCCAAACAGGGTGGAAGGATCATGACATTTGTGCCATGGTGTGTGCATGACTTTGTGCACATATGCCTCATGTCACATAGAAGGCAATGGTGTGTGCCTTGTGTATGGGAGCAATGCTGGAGGGAGTCAGCCAGTCCATTTTTAAAAGCGGACCTGAATGACGTGTGCTTTGACAGATTAAAGTGCTTGTTACTGTTTCACTTTGTTTTGGGTTTCCCCCCCTTAGGGTTTTGGTATAGTGGTTTGTCTCTAAAAACATGTCATGTTGCATTGCCAGAATGGGTATTTTAGGATGCAATGTGTATGTGTGCATTTTACGAAAATGTCTTCAAAACACCCATGGGGTTTCACAAAAAAAGAGATTAATGCGAAATGAGATAGAAGGGATTTATGAATGCATGCATCCACAGTGGACAGGGCCTACCAACAGAGCACAAAATGCATAGCATGCAGGCTCCAACATATGTAACCAGGCCTTCTGGCACCTGAGCTTCAGCATGAAGACTCACTACATCCCACTACTTACGGATATAAATAAATGTTCACCTTTAGACATCTTGCCCTTGTTTTACAGTTCCTGCACTTTCCTTTGAGGCTGCTATGCCCACACCTTGATAAGAAGAAATTGGAAAAGCTAAAGGGTAAAAGCTGTGGGTTTTGCTTCCCCTATCTCATTCCCACACATTTCGCTTGGCCTTTTCAGCTGATCCTACCTGTGCAAAGCCTTTCAAGTTCCCCTTCAAGGGCTCGGATGTAGTCGACGTCAAGTGAGGAGAGTTTGGCATTGAGGAGACTAGCGGAAGAGCTGGAATTACTGTTTCGTTTGACCTTTGCTTTGCTTTTTCATCTCCTGACGGGGAAATAAGGAGCTGCGGAGCCATTCACTGTGCCACCATCCTCATGGACCACTTAGCAATAACATCCTCCCCCCCCCCCCTTTGTCCCCCTGTTTCAGTTCTGTGAGATTCAGAAAGCTTCTGTAGAGATACAATTATTTTGGGCAGTGTAGCAACAGGAAATATATAACAAGGGACACATTTTTATGGTGGAAAAGAGGACAAAGAAAATATATGTAAAAACATTTCTTTGGTGCATACACTGCCTAGATGCCCTAAGCACATCCGATATCGCCTGATTTCGGAAGCTAAGCAAGGTCGGCCCTGGCTAGTACTTGGATGGGAGACCACCAGGGAATACCAGGTGTTGTAGGCGCCTGGAGTAGGAACTGGCAAGCCACTCCAGTATTCCTGCCAAGAAAACTCCATGGACATGGGGTCATGAAGAGTCGGTCATGACTGTACAACAAAACAACACACTGTATACATAAACATAAAGTTCCAAGCATCCTTAGCTCCTGTAACTGTTCACCCTGGATACCAGCTTACCTGTGATGTATTACCACTTTATTTTATTCTGTTAAATATACTGAATTAATTCATGGTTTTGCATGCACACATACTGTATTTTCTTTTGCATGGAAAAACAGTGATCAGAGCTTGCGGGAGGGGGAGGATTTTGGACAATAACTCCCAGAGTCCCCTAGCTAATCTGGATGTCTGGGAATGCAGTCATAAAAACAACTTTTCCAAACTCAGTTTATAATGTGAACCTCAAGAATATGTTTAGATTGCCACTGTGAAAAACACTCTTTATTATAGTTAATTGGTTCTTTTCATGTTTTCTTTTTCCTTCTACAATTTCATTTCAGTAAATGTTGCATAATATGATTTTATTAACAACCTCTAGTTATATGGTAAACAATTTTGCTAGAACTAAACTAATAATCATATCTGGCAGTAATTAACAAGTCTGTGGAGTATTAGTAGGACACAGTTCTGCAGCATAGTAACATTTATACCTCTTTTACCTCTCTGTCTGACATCCTTCCTTGGGGTAAACCTGCTTCCCTTGATGGTGAATATTTTATGCAACACTGAGCATTTTCCAAACTGTACTGGCCTAGTTTTTCTCTCTTCAGCCCCACAGCAACATTTTACATTATGATGCTTTATTTGGGTTGAGGAGGAAGGACATGGGAGAAGAGGCGTCAGTTTTGCAAAACTGTAACAGACAAATGCACTCAGGCTGTCTTTGGTCGGAGAGGGTATCCTGTCCCTTTCCTCCTCCAACTTCCAGATATTATGCTGAGAATGAGGGACATAAAATGAACTTTGCAACTTATTGAACCAATTGTGCCTTTGTAAATACATTTTTTAAAAGTTGTCAATCCATTCTTAGTTATCTGAAAAAGTGCTCTCCTTCCTCTGCCTGAGGGAAAAAAAAAATCAATTAGTCTGTGTATTTATCTCAATATCTTCTATGTTCACTCTTCGAAAAAGAAAAACAAGAGGTGGAAAGACTTGTCTAGAAAAGCAAAAGTTCGAATGGCATGAATAAGGATCTTGATTTTCTTGTATCATTTATAACCTTGTCAGACCTCGTGAGTGGCTTTAGTAATCCATGCAGAAGAGTTTGACTTTAAACTGGCAAACTACGTGGGATCAATGACTGACACTTTAAATGCACACATGAGGACAACACATGTAGCATGGCTAGATTGACCTCACCAGCTCAGTGTCCTGATAAATTGAGAGCTTACAACTCTGTCGTTGTGATGTACAGTCTTCTGCCGCTGTACATCCAGATCATAGATTTAGGTCATGACATTAGCTCCAAGGTGTTGATCAGAATGCCTGTAAGACTGTGTGTAGATGTCATGCCCACATATGTCTATGTTCCACTTCCCCAGTTGCCTATCAATGTGTGATAGAACAGCAAAGGGGGGGGGGGAACTAACTTTCCATGAAATAATGATTGAGTCCAGCCTTTCTTTTGGAACAGCAGTGGGGCCTTCCTCAAGCATCTTCACCACCACCACCATCACCCCTTCTCCACTCCCTGTTTAGTAGCCTTGTTAAAATCTTGTGGGGTGTCCTTTTAGATAGCTTTTTGTCTCCGGCACCAAATGCAGCCGCAATTGCCTGTTTACACTTCTTGCTTTGTATACAAACACTAAACTTATCAGAGCCCAAGCGATGGAGTGGATGGTATTAAACTAGGACTCATGAGACTGGGCAGGACAGTATAGAGACCTATTGCTGAATATTTGCATTGGATATAACAATGTTATAACATATAACCACAATGTAATCTTGTGAGGGTATGCAACATTTGTTAGAATTATTATTGCATGTTTGTATCAATATTCAAAGCAACCATCAAGGGCACACCTTCTGCACATATTTTCTGCATCCTGTTTTCTTTCAATGATGATAGACTTCGCCATTTATTTAGGGAGGAAATACAAGATACAACTCATTTCAATCAATTAATCGATAAAAATATCTTATTTGCCATTAAAATGCCTTAATCAGGCTTTGTCTCAGAATTTCCTGAATTGCAAGGACCAATTTAATGGCATACATGCAGTATGTGTGAAGTTTAAAATTGAATATATTCCTCTTACTGTGATTGTGTTTTGGGAGGTGGCAATAGGCTGCATCCTGGCTTTGCCTATGAATAGCCAGTGAACTTTTTATCAAGAGTAGCATGGTTTTTTTCTGCAGTACATTTGTCTGTGTGAGATCAGCAAAATTAGGGCACTCTATATGTCTTTGGCAGGAGCAACCTGGCATAGTGCTTGCCCATGCCAATAATTTTTTTAATGAATTAAAGGGATTTTTCCTGTTATTTCTGTGTCACTCACTGTGACCAAGGTGGGCATCTTCAGCTAACACATATAGTTACCATAAATAAATAATAGTGTTCTTCTAGGAGCATTGTGTGCTTGTTCCCAGTGTTGTGGGGAATTGTGTCAAGAAATGAATTTACAAGCAAAGGAAAGTTTGACCATCACTCCCAGGCTGATGAAATTGCTCATTTGTTTGAGTTAATCTTGTGAGCTCACGCCCTTCATGACATGTTCATTTGGTGCAAATGAAATGTTTTATTTCATGTTGTGCTTGATTTGCAGTTTGCTTTGGCAAGGATGCTATTTGTTATGTACAATCAGGACTAACACTTACATTTCAGTCTATCTCTACCTAAGTATCTGCAATTCTTCAGCTTATGTTTACCAATAAATGGCAATGAGGTCAAATGGTCCCATCCAACTATTTTGTATAGATTGAGCCTCTTCCTGTTTTGAATGTTATGTTCTATCATTAACTCTGACATGTAATATTCCGATGTATTGTACTACTGGATTTTCACTACTGAACTGGTTACACAGTTTATTTAATATTATTTATTATTTTATTTACTGCACGTTTATACCGCCCATCTGGCAGCAAGGTCACTCTGGGTGGTTTAAAATAATATTAACAATAAACAAGAAGACAATTAAAATAAGCAAAACAAACAAATAGCAACAACATAACTACATTAAAATGCAAATTACAATTTCAAAACATTACAATAAAAAGCCATGTTGTGTGGAGAAGTAGGTCTGTCTAGGGATGCTGAGGTCACATAGGAAATGCCTGCCTAAATAGCCAGGTCTTTAAGGCTCATTTTAAAGGACTGGGGGAGGGGGCAGGCAGATGTCTGGTGGAAAGTTATTCCACATCTGTGGGGCAACCACAGAGAAGGCCATCACAGGTCATCCTTGAAATGAATACAGGCTTAGGAGGGTGTACAGGGGTACTGTGTCTTAGACTGTGTTTCTTCACTGTTCAAGAAATCATTGGATGGGTTTGTCATGTGTTGGCTATTTGTTCCCTTTATCTTTTGTAAGCCTTTCCTCCCACCCATCTGGACTTAAAGGCCACTCTGGGCGGCTTACAACAGTTCAAATATACAGCACAATAAAGCAAATATCAAAAATCAAATAATGAACAGCAGATTATATCAACAAGGAAAAAACAACAATAGACATACAACTGCCAAATGGTCCCCATAGGGGACCCAAGGCAGCTCACATCACAACAGGTAAAATAAGAAATTTCCAAACACGACATAAAGAATAAAATACAATTAAACATGCATTAAGACAAAAACAATCAAGTATAAAGACAATTAAGTGGCAAACCAGCAATCCTATGAAGGGGAAGGTTCTGCCTAATGACCAAAGGGAGGGAACGAATGTGTCTTCTTGGAGCCATGCATTCCAAAACCCTGGAGCAGCCACTGGAAAGGCTGCCTCACATGTCCCCCCAACAAGACAGCTTGGGATGGTGGTCTTAAACAGGTCTGGATTTTTCTTTGGGAAGTATCTGAAACAGTAGTTGCAGCTGCCATTTGTCCAGGCAGGAAGATCTGCTGAATACAACATGATGGATTTCTGAATAGGCCTGCATAGAGCTGACCTATTAATTTTTAAGAGTCATGTCCTGGTCTATTAGAGAACAACTTCACCATTTCCCAAAGCCAATAAAAACTATGCGAATGTGGTAATGGTGGAGCTATACCCTGATTTTTGAGAGATTAGAGTTCTTCCATTCCCCTTGACCCACTGTGCAGTATAATTTTTGACTTCGAGGTACAATTTTTAATAGCATTCATCTGGCCAACAATAACTCGCAAAAGTTTCCAGGTGAATGGACTTTAAAACAGGTTTGAAATTTGGCTTTTCTCCTTTGCAAAACCGAATACCACTTCCTCTGCTTTCACATGGTTACCAGAACAAAATATCCTATCCTCACTGTTCCTGTCAAAGCTTCCATGTGCTCATCTATATTGACTGTAGCAGCTATGGGAATAGATATCCATTCCCTTTATTTGTAAAATGGGCCTTTACGGTAACTGCAAAGGAGCAGAACAGAGTGTGAGGCTGTACTTGTACTTATTATGAATTATGAGCATAGCTCTAAACTCTCTGCAAGATGTACATTACTGCCCTTTTGGGAGGGGGAATGCAACATGAATGCACTGATCTGCAGTCAGGCACAGTAAAATGTTCACACAGCATAGATTGCAGCTCATGGTGTCTCTCTTCCAAAGGCCTGTTTTGAAGCAGGGGCAAGACAAGGAGGGTTGTAGAAAGCTGTTACCTGAATTCCTAAAAGTTTTGGTACATCATATTGAGTATTTCCTGAAATGAAGACCCTCCGAAAGGGAGAAGGTGCTGCAGTCCTGTAAGGAACACGTCCCACCTCCAGAATGTTATAAAACCGCAGTTCAATGGAGGACACAGGGGCACTTGAGGAAACTGCAGCAGAAACCTGGCAACCCATTCAATCTACTTAACAAGGTGCTTGGAATTCTCCACCAGAAGGAAAAAGGGGGACGTATTCAGCAAAACCAGTCCAGTTCCAAGTAGTGCCTTTTATGAATTAATGTAACTTCGTAACCCGTTGGTACAAACTTTTGACTTCATGTTTTAGTCTGAGTCTGTAATTCAGGGCACAGTTAGGCCACATACCCACCACTAAAATGAATGGTGTTTAAGCAGCTCTGGCTATAAATAGGATTTCAGCCTAAACCCTTGCATTCCTTTTATAGTTTTCCCTGCTGAGTAATGCTGGCTTAGAACATTGCGTAACTGGGAATCATGAAGTACCATCTATAGCTTGTGTGCAGCAAGACACGTTTGGGTAGAGCAGTTTCATCTGTGTGCATTAGAAGTGTGAAGACCGTTTGCTAAAATCTTTTGTTCTCGGCAATTTAGACTGCGTAAGAATGACAGGACGTTTCAACAAGGAATTTCCAAGCCATTGTGGGATTCTCTGCCTCCAGAGTAACAGTGACACAAAGAGGATTATTTTTGGCCCGTCTCTTTCTGTGATGTGCACAAATCTCTCAGCAGCAATCTGCACGTGTCCTTTCCATTTCACAACCATGTGAAAGCTCACAACACACACACACACACACACACACACACACACACACACACACACACACACACACACACACACACACACACACACACACACACACACACACACAGAGGGAGAAAGAGAGAGAGAGAAAAAAAATGCAAGGAATTGTAGAAGGATTGTCTTATTGTTTACAAAGACACAAACTATTCATGCTTCCAATTTTTCAAAGTCCACACAAGGTAACAACAATTGTTTGGCCCTTGTTTTAGGGAACTATAGATCTATAAAGATATATATATGGGATGAAGGCTCATTTAATTTAACCCTTGCCAAGAACTTTAATATCTGTATATCTCAGCATAAATGACCCCCTACCAGGAACTGGATTCATGGACTTTTCAATGAAAGACACAATTTGCCCTAGTTATTGAATCGGCACAAAAAGTCCTTGAGATGGCACCCAAGGAGCTACCCTTCCCTCTGGAGTGAGTCATACTGTATGAGAAACTTACTTTGTAAAAGCAACTTCCCAAAACCTGGTTTCTGTCTCTCATGGCTACTGGGATGCTAATCATTCCTCTTGACATTTAGCTGTCTATGCTTAATAGATGTAAGCTAATGTGCCTGACAAAGAATTTTTCAACCTTATTTCATTCCCTGCATCTTCATGGGGGCAACCTCCTTTTTGCAGCACTAGGCAAGTGAAAATTAAGATAAAGCTAAATTAGGTAACATGAAATGTTTGGCTGAACTAACAATAAGAAAGTGATGTCATTTTCTGTACTAACTGGTACCAAAGGAGTTATCAGCAGTAGCCAGTCTTTTTGCAATCCATGTGGAGCATAATGATTTGCCTCCAGTTTCAAACTATCCCTAGCATGACTTGATGATAAACCAGAGGTTGCCTTGTTGCAATGAATTGGGCTTTTGATAAGGTATAAATGAATCTCTCCCTTACACAAGATAGGAACTATTCAGCCACTTACACAATGAAATGTGGTAAAAGGAGAAGAAACAAACTGGGTGCTTCCCATAATGTCTGTCAGAATTTTAAAAAATATATGAATGCTAATAAAATCTATTATATTTATTTTTCCATCAGCAGTGGATTTAAAACTACAGTGGTACCTCTTAAAGCAAATTTAATTCATTCTATGGCAAATTTAATTCATTTGTTTTAAGAAAATTTTGTCTTACAAAACACAGTTTCCCATAGGAATGCATTGGGAATGGATTAATCCATTCCAGAGGTTTTCCCCCCTGAGTACATGTGGAACTTTTTTGGTCTTGCAGAGCATCCAATAGGAAATTTTTTGTCATGCAAAGCATGCCTATTTCTGGAATTTTTTTTCTTCCTATGAGTTTTTTGTCTTATGAGGCATTTGTCTTAAGAGGTACCACTGTATTGTATTGATTTTATGAGCAACAATTCAGAAAGCAAAAACCACTTTGGGTATTATTAAGATAACAATATATAAATGTTGACTTTGCTCCACAAAATTCTACAGATTTTTGTTTTCAAATGGCCCATATCATGTTTCTTCATACACTAGAGTAGGCCCATTGAATAAATCGGGAAGTTGTGAAATAATTCTTTACGTTCCATTGATTCAGCTAGGCATACTCTGTGATTCACTTGAGCATAAGATATCATTAGAGTAGCCTCATTTTAATCAATGGAACTTAAAGAGGAGTTGACTTACTCAAACTAATTGATTCAGTGTGCCTCCTCTAGTGTTATTTACAGTGTACTTTAATATGATTTGGGGTAGGGTGGGCCAGTTGGGCTTTGCCCCAGAGTGCTGCATTGACAGGGAAGAAGGACCCTGGTACCATGCGACAACTGATCAGTGGCCCATACAAAGCTGTCAGTGGACCAACGTGCCCATGTCTAGTCAGAAGTCAAAGAGTTACTCTGGGTGTTCCAGAGATCGTGTAGGCAGGGTCGGTGCTAGGGTTGTTGGTTTTTTTGCGCCCTAGGCAAGGGGCAGGGGCGGGGCGGGCGGCAGGCGGGCGGCGGGCAGGCGGGGCAGGGGGGGTGTCAGGTGGACGGGGGTGGTTAGTGTGGTGGCGGGCGGGTGGTGGGGTGGCAGGGTGGCAGCAGGGAGGGCGGGGTGGCGGATGGCGGGGGATGGCGACGGGCACGGGGGGGGCAGGCAGTGACGGGCAGCGATGGGTGAATGGCGACGGGCGGATGGTGGGCGGCGGGGGGATAGATGGCAGTGGCCAGCAGTGGGGGGGCAGTGGGGGGCAGCAGGCTGGCTAGCGCCCTCTCTCCATTTTAGCGCCCTAGGCAACTGCCTAGTTCACCTTAATGGAAGTGCCGGCCCTGCGTGTAGGTCTCCAATGGGATTGTTTTGTTCTTCTGCTGAGTGACAGGCCCCCTCCTTCCCGATACCATGTTGCAAACTGCTTTTAGAGCTCCCATGCTGTTCCAGAAGCATGTTTCCAAAGTCCTGCTGGGCTTGTGGAGCTAATCACCTCTGCAGACTCCACATGGTGGGACTATATAAACAGACTGAACAACTTCTAATTAAATGCGCAAATCTCTTTTGGTTGCTAGGCTATTAAAATTTTCTAGTATGCCTTTTTTTTTTGCATGTAGCTTTTGGCCCCAGGCTACAGATGTAGGTTATACCCAGATTAGATAATACCTATTTGAAAAGAAGTGCCCTTTACTCTCCTGTAGTTTCCATCACGATTTTACCTTCTAGGTTTCTCATTGTCACTTCTGGAATCAGTGGTAGAGGACAGTAGCTTGTACACTTTCAGCAGCCCTGTCCTTCACTTCTGAATGCAATCTATATTGATTTCTCAAGGTCCATATCTATTTCAGTTTCCTGCTTGGCTATGAACATTAGAATCAGTTTCCAGTTTTTACCGTTTCTTTACTGATGCCTTAAAATGTATGCCAGTAAATGTTGTTTGTGCATCGTCAGCTGGCTCTGTTTCAGTGCTGGGATATGTCCAGGTTTCTTTTTTCAAATGACTGTACAGAGAGGTGGGAGGGATTATCCTGTACACTGCCCAAAGTAGTATGTATTCATTAAATGGGCACTAACTAACTAACTAACGAATGAATGAACAAACAAATGAAATAATAAATAAATAAATAAATAAATAAATCTGCTCTCATATCCTCTAAGGCCAAAATTAATGGAACTGAACGCAATTCTTGGTTGCATCAACAGAAGCATCATGTCTAGATCAAAGGAAGTGATAGTATCACTCCATTCTGCTCTGGTCAGACCCCACCTGGAGTACTGTGCCCAGTTCTGTGCACCTCAATTTTAAAAGGATGTTGACAATTTTGAAAAGGTCCAGAGGAGGGCGACCAAGAAGATTGAGGGTCTGGAAGAAATGTCTTACGGGGAGCGGCTTAGGGAACTGGGAGTGTTTAGCCTTACAAAAAGAAGATTGAGAGGGGATATGATAGCTATGTTTAAATATTTGAAAGGGTGTCACATTGAAGAAGGGATTGGTTTATTTTCCATGGCTTCAGAGACTAGAAAGCAAGGCAATGGTCTCAAACTACAGCTAAAGAGATTCAATTTAAACATTACGAAGAATTTTATTACAGTTAGAGCTGTTTGACAATGGAATATGCTGCCATGGAGGGTGGTGGAGACTCCTTCTTTGGGAGTTCTGATTGGGGTTCTAGCATGGCAGGGGGTTGGACTAGATGGCCCTTGAGGTCTCTTCCAATTCTGATTCTATGGGTCTATGATAAACTAGAACATGGATTTAGAGTTCTGTTGGAAAGCTTAGAGCAGAAAGAGATACCAATATTGTGCTGAAAACACATTATTGCTGTTCTCTTCACTTTGTGTTGGAGAAAATGGATACCAAAGGAATTTTGATGTGGCGCAGTGGTTAAATGCCTGTACTGCAGCTAAAACTGTGCTCACAACCTGGGGTTCAGTCCCAGGTAGAAGGCTCATGGCTGACTCAGCCTTCCATCCTTCCGAGGTCGGTAAAATAAGTACCCAGCTTGATGGGGGGAGGCAATGTGTAGCCTCCATACTGTAATTAAACTGTAAACTGCCCAGCGACTACTTGAAGTGGTATGGGGCAGTATATAAGCTGAACACTTTGCTCTATGTCCTGCCCATCTAACCTAAAAGGCCTCTCTGGGCAGTTTAGAACAATTTAACTATACCATGCAATAAAACAAACATTAAAAACCTAATAAAACAGGAATTCCATGTTTAAATCCTGGAGGCCAGTTACAAAACAAGGTTGGCTGACTTGCAGACTCTGGGAGGCAAGGTAAGTTTCGTGCCACAACATTCACACAGACTGTAGTGAGCATGCTTGAGATTTATTCAAGATTTACTACTAATCAGAGGTTACCTGCATCATTTGTTCCTGGGGCACTTAGGCAGACAATCTTGCCTTGGTAGTTTCTCTAGTTTTTGTTGCCATACTTGATAGCACACCCTCAGAATACTTGAAGTTTTGAATTTGTTGGAATGAATTTAAAAGGCCCTTTCCAATTCCTGCACTTTCAATAATGTAGCATTCTGAGGGCTAGTTGTGGTGTGGCAGCAACTATGCAGGTAGTGAGAGGAAAAGATAAGTCATTGTGGTAGCAAATGTTTCCTTTCTGTTGTAATTTTTCATTGTGAACCAGGCTCTAAGGATAGAAATACGTATATACAAAGCATTTCCTGCTTGCCTAAAATGTCTGCCATGGAAGAAGAATCATTATTCAGTATTCAAGATCTAGCAGGTACTTAACAGGTACAGTGTCTGTTGCTTCCCTGGCTTTCTTCTGTGTTCCTGGTTAGTTAACATTGTGGTAGGAAGAAGCTACTTAGTCAAATGTCATTCCGGGTACAAACACGTCTTAGCCTGGCAAGGATGCTTTGTAATAATGTCACACCATTGCTCTCTAATGTAAGATCTCTTCGGAGTCCATTTACAGACTTCATTGTGGATTCTGGAATGATCATGTAAATGCTCTGAATTTTGGAGATATGATGTCCGAGTCATGGAAACTACACTAATAGTGGCTGTTATTCTCTCAAAAATAAGTCAGAGGTTGGGAAAGTTAATGAAAATGTGCCATTTGAATTTTTTTGACCCGATTGCCAGAATTTTGCATGAAAATTATCTAATGCCTGGATTTTAAATATCTGAGCACTTACATCTCAGAAGACCTCTCATGGTCTGCAAACACCAATATGGTTGTGAAGAAGGCACAGAAGAGGCTGTATTTCCTGAGAATGCTCAGAAAGGTGAATTTATCTCAGCATCTACTTCTGTCTTACTATCACAGCACCATTGAGAGTGTCCTAAATTATGGCATGCTATCATGGTATGGGAGCAGCTCTGTAGCGGACAAAAAAGCTCTACAGAGAATAATTAAAATTGCCCAGAATGTTACCGGGCTCCAGCTACCAACCCTGGATGACATCTTCACATATCGCTGTTTGAGGAAGTGACACAACATTCTGAGGGACTCTACTCATCCTGCTCACAATTTCTTTGAACTGTTGCCTTCTGGCAGAAGATACAGAACAATTAAAACTCGGACCACATGTCTTCTGAACAGTTTTTATCCCAGAGCTATAATTGCACTTAATAATGAACTCAAGAACCACCAGCAGTGAGCACTTGGACAGGATTACCTAGCCTGTTGTGTAGATGTTTTTTAGGGGTGGGGTGGGGGAGTGTTCGGGGATTTTTATGTGTGTGTGTTGAAGGTTTTTTTTTAATGTGTGTGAGAGTGTTTGGAGATTTGTGTGTGTGTGTGTGTGTTGAATCTGGTCTCTGGGTGTCTGAATTTCGTTGTATGTGTATATACACACAATGACAATAAATTATTATTATTATTAATGTTCTAAAAAAGAAGTTGCTTCTGTTATTCCTGGGAGTTGTAGTTCTTTGGGAGGCACCCTCAATAGTAGCTAAAGGGCAAAAGCAACAATCAGGAAGAAAAGTGTTCTGCTTATATACTGCCCCATACCACTTCCAAGTAGTCTCTGGGCAGTTTACAGTTTAATTACAGTATGCAGGCTACACATTTTGGATGCTCATTTTACCAACCTTAGAAGGATGGAAGTATCAATCAGCCATGAGCCTGCTACCTGGGATTGAACCCCAGGTCATGAGTACAGCTTTAGCTGCAGTACAGGCATTTAACCACTGTGCCACAAGGCTCATATCCACAACAGTTTCCTTTTTTTTTTTTTGGAATAGTAACAACAGGAAGTAGGCCCAAGACCAGACCATGCTGCCTCAGAGACAAGGCCCTGTTGTATTTGAGAAAATAAATGCACATTAGTTGATGCCTGTAGATGTAGATCTGTGGACTGGAGCTTCCAAATTTCTCCCTCAGGAATTTTTTGAGCATTACGGGAGTCAGACCTCAAAAAATCTGTCACATCCCTAAAAATTTGTTTATGTGATTGGTTAGAGTAAGAGCCATGCTGGTTGATGGATTCAGAGAACTGTAGTTGAAAACAAACCTAATTTATTATCAATAAACTGAAATCTAGAGTAACTTTGGGTGCAACTAGAGAGCTAAATTGGATTGGGTTGCCTGTGGCTAAACAGAGTAATTTAAGGTTGCATAGAAGTAGAATATGCCTTTTGCTGTGGTCCTTGCATCCCGGTCAGGGATCAGATGGTTTGAGGGCAGGAAACCACAGTGTACCTCAAATGACCCTATTTACTCTGTTCCTGTCTTTAAAATAAAAGAAAAAGAAGGGAAAATACCTAATTTTTCCCTCTTTGACTCCTGCTTTTGTAAGGAAGTGGGAAGAAACTAATTTTTTAAAAAAGTTTTTTCAACTGTCATAGCATGGAATTGGCTTGCTGTCCAATCACTTCAGTGCTGTATCACAAGAGCTTAAAAAAGAACAAGGAGAAAACCTTGTTTTTTTTCTATTTCCCCTCCTTGGGTAGTGGGAGGAAGCTTTCATTTTATTGATAAATGGTTTGTTATTGCATCAGGTTTGATTTCTGTGATCACACATGCTGGAACTGATCAAAGGCATTTGGGATCCTGCCCCCCAGACAAAACAAACAAACAAACAAACAAACAAAACAGCAACTCCCAGCAGGGACCAAAAAAAGGTGTGAGCAGACATGGATAAGGGAGAGCATCACAATTGCCAGTGTGTCCTGCAATCCCTGGGAAAAAAGAGCAAATCAGCCCATCCCCAAACTAGATCACGCAATGGGACAAAGCCCCAACTGATCACACCCTATTTCTCTGCTGGACTATAAAAATGTTTTGACCAACTGGAACCCTTTTATTGCAATATTATAATATGTGATTGTTGTCCAGCTGCTCATCTTTTAGATTTCTAAAGAGAGGCAGCTTTTCTTTTTTAATTAGATTACTGCTTATCCCTAATATCCATATCTTAGAGATTGGTCACCAAGCTTTCCCTCAATATTTCCATGCTAAAGGAAACCAATTGTAGATTCTCTCCCTCTCTCCTTTGCTCTGTGTATGTTTAATCTCAGAGTGCCTGGGACAGAGTGCTAGTTTCAAGGCATATTTCTCGTGGTTTTTAATGCTTGGGGATAGAAGCTCTCCCTACCTGTGGGACATGTTTTGGGTTATAACAGATCAAAATGAACTCTCCTTGGAAAAACAAAGAACACAGGTCACAGAGGTGTTCTAACAGGACCTTTGTGGCCCAGGAATCTAAAATAGAGTGTTGGAAAGCCAAGGACTTTAGGATCATTTCATCAACTGGCTGGTTTCCACAACATTGATTTTTCGGTGCCTCCATGGTTCTTTCCCCCTCAAAGCTCTAGTGCTCAACTAACTGACCTATCATGGGACCTTTTAAAAATGCTATCCCTGTGTTAGGGACTAAGCTAATACAAGGTGGCTTACAGGAGCTGTTTGGGAAGTGATCAAAAACAAGAAAAGCTCATTTAGAAGGTGGAAGGCTTGTCCAAATGAGGACAACAGGCAGAAACAAATTTTGGCAGAACAAATGCAAGGCAAAATCAGGAAAGCAAAGCAAGACTTGGAGGAGTGTATAGCTAAAAACACTCAAAGAAATAACAAGGAGTTCTTTAAGTACATTAGAAGTAAGAATCCAACTAGGAAAGCCATTGGACCATTAGATGATAATGGAAGGCAAGAGATTATTGAAGGGGAAATATAGGTTGATGAGAGACTCAAATGAATTCTTTGCTTCAGTATTCACTAAATAAGATAGAGACCACATGCCCCAAACATAGCCTATCTCCATAGGGAGGGAAACCAAAGAATTAAGCCAGATAGAAATAACCTGGGAGGAGGTCTTTGCATGCCTTGTGAAACTAAATGCTAACAAATTACCAGGACCAGATGGCATCCATCCACGGGTCCTCAAGGAACTTAAAGATGAAATTGCTGTGGTCCTAGCCAAAATATATAATTTTCCCCTCAAATCAGGTGTGCCTGGCAACTGGAAGGTAGCGAATGTAACACCAATCTTCACCCCCCCCCCAAAAAAAGATCCAGAGGCAATCCAGGAAATTACTGACCAGTCAGTTTGACGTGTCCCAGGTTAAGTGATGGAAACCATCCTAAAAGATAAAATTGATAGGCCCATAGAGGAGAAATCACTGCTGAAGGAGAGCCAACATGGCTTCTGCAAGGGCAAATCATGCCTCACTAATCTGTTGGAATTCTTTGAGAGTGTCAACAAGCAGGTGGATAAGGGAGATCCAGTTGACATTGTTTATCTAGACTTTCAAAAGGCTTTTGAGAAGGTCCCACACCAAAGGCTCTTGAATAAACTTGCCAGTCATGGAATCAAGGGACAGGCCTTGTCCTGGATCAGCAACTAGCTATGGGACAGGAATCAGAGGGTAGCACTAAATGGACACTTCTCCACGTGGCGGGAGGTAAAGAGTGGGATTCCCTCAAGGTTCAGTACTGGGACGCTGCTTTTCAACCTCTTCATAAATGATGTAGAATTCGTAATGATCTAGAAGTAGATGTCCATAAATGATCTTCATAAATGATCTAGGAGTAGGAGTAAATAGCAAGGTAGCCAAATTTGCCGACGACACTAAATTATATAGGGTAGTAAAAACTGAGAGAGAATGTGAGGAGCTCCAGAGGGATCTCTTGACACTGGGGGAGTGGGCAAACCACTGACAAATGAGCTTCAACATTAGCAAGTGCAGAGTTGCTAAGAACCCAATTACATTTATAAACTGATGGGGTCAGAACTCACTGCAACAAACCAGGAAAGGGACCTTGGTGGACAGCTCAATGAAAGTGTCAACCCAGTTTGCCGCAGCAGTGAAAAAAGCAAACTCAATGCTAGGGATCATTAGGAAGGGTATAGAAAATAAGGCAGGCATGTCCAAACTTCACCCCTCCAGATGTTTTGGACCACAACTCCCACAGTCCTTTGCCATTGGAAACACATGCTTGGAATTCTGGGAGTTGTGGTCCAAAACATCTGGAGGCCCGAAGTTTGGACATGCCTGAAATAAGGGCAACAACCAAGTTGGAGAGAGAGGCAGGATATCTCTCAATGCCATTTTCAGGGAATCATAAGCAGGTGAAGACATTTGTTTGGGAATACCCTGAGGCAAATGTTGAGCCACTCTGTGAGACAGAATGCTGGACTGGATGGACTGTGGCCTGTGCCAGCGAGGCTGTTTTTATGTTATGTTCTTAAGGCCTATGGAAACTCAGTGTATCATCTCTCTCACCCCCCTCCCCCCTTCTCAGTAATTACTCTCTTTTCTTCCCACCTCTCCGTGCAATGATATGATCAACTGAAGCCACTTTAAAAGGCTGTGCAAGGGAACCTGGAGAGGGATGGATCTTTCTTTGTACTGCTTCACCAAGATAATGCCCCTAGTTTCTAGGTTGTAAGAGCAGCAGTTGGATCCAAGATGATTAATGTACACATGCTCCGTGTGCAAGTGAAGATGTGTAACCACGATGCACAACTAACTCTAGGAAACCTTCTGGGGAGAGGTGGGCTGATCCGGTCTGTCTGGGGGTGGCTTAGAGAAAGATGACTGCAGAGAAGGTAGCTCTTAATGATGCTGACATCTTCATCCTCACAGCTGTAGTGATGACACAGCTGTAGTGATGACAGCTGTAGTGATGACTATCCTGTGCCCCCATATTGTTCTATAGCTGAATGGAGCCAAGGCGCTCAGCTTGATCCCATTGGACATGGAGCGTTTTGGAAATACACATGCACAGAAAGCCAGCTGTGTCACATGAAGGTGTGGGATGTCAAAACAAAGCACATGAAAATAGGAGAAATGCTTCAGCCTTGAGTACAAATACAGTAAAGCTTCCCGCTTACGTCATGACACCACCACCCCACGTGATCCCAGGGCTTCACTGTGGCAAAGCATATTATAATAGGAACCTGCATTCCATTTAAAATGAAGGCATTCATGATTTTGTGCAGCCGAAGAAACAAATTCTTGGTTTATCATATTCTTCACAGTAGGATTGCTTGGGAAATTGATTCCCCACCCTGTGAGAAACTGTAAAAATTTTGAGACCACCATTTATTTTCTTGTTAGAAACTAGAATGAAATACGGTGGCTTCAGGATCCCTAATTGAATCAGTGCATGCAGACTCGGGTTGCCAGCCCTTTGCCTGGCAGAGCCCCAGTGCTTTTAATAGCTACCTGGCAGGCAGCAATGTAGCAGATGACTTGCTTCCTATTACTTCATCTCCATGCTGAGAAAAGTCCATAAAAGCCACTACTGTTCTGTCTGCCATGTTCCTGTTACAGCACAGAACTCCCCCCCCAAAAAAAAAGAAACATTATTGACTTCAGATACATCAGTCCTTAAAATCGACCAGTCTTTTAATTATGATTAACTTTTTATTTAGAAACAGGAAGTGATTTGATTGCCTTGGTATATGACCTGTGCTGGAAACTGGATAGAGCAGATGTGACCATGTTGTTCCTGATGGGAGGTTTTGATACGATTGACCACAATACCCTACTAGACCCCCTTTCTGAGATGGGATTGGAGGCACTGTTGTGGGGTGCTTGCTGATGGGATAAGCACAGAGAGTGGTGCTAGGTCCCTCAGCATCCTGCCCTTTCTACCTGTTTTTTTAAAATGTAAAGTCCAGAAAGAATTGGACACTGACACAAGTTATTTTGGCTTTTCCCTAAAATATATTCAAGTTACAGTTAAATAATGCATATGGTCTTAAAGTGCAATCTCTTGGCTTTAATTTGAGGGCACATCCCACCTGGAGGAAGAATTTTGGAATTACAGCTTTTTAATGTGTCGCTGTCTCCCCCCCCCCCCCAAAGCATCAAAATTAATTGGACAATTGACTCAAAAGCTGTTCCATGGTCAGGTGTGAGCTGTTTGTTTCTTATTCCATCATCAATCAAGCAGGCAAAAGCTCTTGGTTCCAGTTCCAGTTTGCATTAGAGATGGGCACGACTTAGCGCTATTCCCGTTTCCGTTTCCGTTACTCGGTTCCGTTACTCTACGGAAACGGTAACGGGAATTACTCCCCCAGACTTCGAGCTCGAACCGACGAACGAACAATTTTGGTCTGATTTGTCGTGCTCGTTACTTGCATCGCGAGATCGCACGATGCCACACGCGGCACAGAAAAAAAGTTTTTAAAAGTTAAAAAAAAAAACCCGGTTCCCGGCCAAAAAGCAGGCGGGAAAATGCCTGCCGTGCCTCAGGGCACCTACCAGAGGGGTTGTTTCTGGAGGTCCCCGGCCTCCCCCCTCATCCCCCGTCCTGGGCTGCTCTGGTGGGACTCGCCGCAGGCTCGCAGCCAGCAAAAAGCCCAGTCTCGCCGCCGGCCGCCCGCAATTAAAGCGCAAGCAAGTGGCACGGACGGCACAGGAAAAAACTTTTAAACTCTCCCCCCACCCATTCCCGGGCCAAAAAAGCAGGCGGAAAAATGCCTGCTTGACTAAGGGCGCAGGGCACCTACCGGAGGGGTGGTTTCTGGAGGGGGGGTCCCGCCTCCCCCCCGTCCTGGGCAGCCGGACTCGCGAGTTGCCATTTCGCCATGCCATGCGGTGCGGGCGGGGGATCCAAAATGGGGCGGCGAACGCAATATTGTTTTTGAAATCGTGGTCCAAAGTGAGAGGGGCAGGGTCCTTTTTAATTGGCATTTACGCTTCCCTTCCAAGACACCGGGGGGGGGGGGGTGTTGGGGGTGGCGGCAACGGGCGGCTGCCTGGGACATCATGCTGGGGGATGGGTGTCCGGAGTGAGCAACCAGAGGAGGAGCGGGTTTGATCGAAAGCAGGAAGAGAGTAAGTCCGGTTGCAAGGCAATGGAGACTTGGGTGTGAGTGGGGGGCGGGGGGGGGAGAGAGAGACCCGCCAGCTCTTGCTTCTCTCCCCCCCCCCCCCCCGCCAGCCAACAGCTGTCAGGTTGCAAGGAGCTGGAAAAAAGGCGGGGGAGCGCGTGGTGCGTGTGTTTGTTTGGGCTGAGCATGTTATATTATGTGTTTAATATATTATTGTTAAAATTATATGCTTTTGTGTGAGTGTTTGTCTGTTTTGGCAGGTCACTGCGTGGTGTGGCTCTCTGACTCTCACAGTTTAAAATTTTGGCTCTTTTGGTCGAATGTGTTCGCCACCCCTGCCATAAAACAACAGCGAGGAGCAGATAGTGGCCACGGGGCCTTCCCCTTCACATTCCTCCAACACAATTCACAGCAATGTGGTGTATTGATTGTCTGGCAGAATGTCACCAGTGCTGCCACTAATGAGAGGGATATTACAGGGGAAGCAGGGAGTCTAAATAACCTGGAAACAAAACGACCCTTTCTGCCTGCTTTGATCACTCTGCAGCTTGCCAGGTAGGATCTAGCAAGAACACTGATGGGATGATTTGCTGCTGCCACCGCTGTTCCAGCGTCATCGGCAAGGCCAAGGAGAGCGGTGCATTCACTGAGGGGGGTCTGAGAAGTTTGTTGTTATCAGCTTTGTCACACAGTGAGCCTGAGGTGGTGCCAGGCTGAGCGAAGACAGTGTTTTCTGCTGTCAACACAGAGGTACATTTCATCATATCGTATTTTGCTTTGCTTTCTGCTTGTGTATGGAGGCTTGCTTTTCTTTGAGGAGCCTGAGTTGTGCACAGTATCAGCCAGTGAAAGGTTCAGGTTGCAATACAGGCATTCTCTTCCTTGCCTCTTCTGCTGAATGGAAAGCAAAAGCAAAGTGTTCTGCTTATATACTGCCCCACAGCAGTTCAAGCACTCTCTGGGTGGTTTACAATTGAATTATTCAGGCTACCCATTGCACCCTTGGGTACTCATTTAACCAACCTCAGAAGGATAGAAGGCTGAGCCGGCTACCTGGGATTGAACCCCAAGTCATGAGCACCGTTTTAGTTGCAGTACAGGCATTTAACCACTGTGCCACTATTTATAGTTCACTTTTTAAAAAATTTCAAGGATTATATAACTCTATACATAGAGTTGTATATAATCATACAAAGATCTCAGTGGGGTGGTGGTGGGGGGAGATAGCACTGGCTGACATCCTGTTGCTTTAATTAAAACTGTGGTTAGTACTTGGATGGGAGACCACCAGGGAATAGCAGGTGCTGTAGGTGCTTGGAGTAAGAACTGGCAAGCAAACTCCAGTATTCCTGCCAAGAAAACTCCATGGACGTGGGGTCACGAAGAGTCATCATGACTGTAATGACACAGCGTGCGTGCGTGCACGCACACGCACGCACGCACGCACACACGCACGCACACACACACACGTTTGTTGACATCAGCAGCAGCTGCAGTGAATTTTGGGAAATTAATATTTTCCAAATCCTCCTCCCTAGGGACAAGAAAACTCCATGGACATGGGGTCATGAAGAGTCCTCCTCCCTAGGGACAGGGGAAACATCAAGGCTCCCTGGGGATCTCTTGAAATGTGGAGAAGATTTTGGTGGCAGTGGGACATGTGTGTGCGTGTGTGGGGAGGTTTTACTTCCCAGAAATTGCTTCCAGCAAGAGGATTTTACTGCCTACTTCAGTTTTCAGAAATAAAATACACCCCCATTCCTGTGCCACCAAAATTTTCCCCATGACAAAAAGGACCAAAAGGATACCTCAGGTCCTTTGGGAGGGAGGAATCAGAGGTTTTTAATCACTGTCACTTATGCCTTACGTGGCATAAATCAAAGCTGCTAGGTTTTAGCCTTTATCTTATAAAGGTGTGTGTACGGATATGCACTCACATATGGGTGGGTGCTTGAGCATTTGTATGGCATGTTTCTGCATACAGATGCACACACATTATTCAAGTGTTGGCTCAGCAAGCTGGTGCAACGCTTTAAGTGTGCCTGGAACAAAAGCTGTGTGCTGATGAGAGGCAGTGTGTTTTATTACACTGACTTTCCCAGAGGGGTTGAAGCACTGCAGGCTTGAGATGCAACAGTGATAGGCAGTTGATAGACAGTAAAGAAGTGCAGCGATGATAGGCAGTTGATAGGCAGTAAATACCTCATTTTTAAAAATCCCTGCCTGTCAAAATTCACATGTGGCCTTCCCAGTTAATACTGTTGTTTATAATACTGTTGTTTATTTACATGCAAGTAGCTCCTTGTTCTGTGCCCAAGGTTATTACAAAGATACAGACAAATTGCAGTTCAGTATAAGGTGGTTTTGCCTTTAAACAGATGTGGGGGTGTAGCTACCCTGTTTCCCCGAAAATAAGACATCCCCGAAAATAAGACCTACTTACAGTTTTGCCTCTCGCTGAAAAATAAGGCATCCCCCCGAAAATAAGGCCTTCCCAATAATAAGATAACAATAAATGTGTACCGTGTTCTTCTTCATGGAAAAATAGGACATCTCCTGAAAATAAGACCTAGCGTGTATTTGGGAGCAAAAATTAATATAAGACACTATCTTATTTTTGGGGGAAACATGGTAGTACGTAGTGCAGTATGTAAAGCTTTCTTGTAGTAGTCCTCAGCCCAAACCTCTTTGCTTGATGATTATGGGCCTGGTGGGCAGTATGTCCAGAATCATGCTATACAATACAGTGGTACCTTGTGTAAAGGAATTAATTCGTTCCAAGTGAAATTCTGTTAAGCAAATTTTCCTTTATACAAATTTCCCATAGGAATGCATTGAAAATAGAGTAATCCATAATCACAACCATTTTTATGTTGTACTGATTCGCCCCATAGGCAATTCTGTTAAGCAAATTTACCCTGTCTCCGGAATTTTTTTATGTTGTGCAGATTTTATGTTATACAAACCGTATGTTATACAAGGGTCCACTGTACTTAGTTGTACATAATTTACTCTGTTGCCTTTTCTGTGCTTCTGTCCCATAACTGTGGGTTTCCCACCTTCCTTTATGCAACTGTTATACTAAATAATGTCGAGGAGCAATTGATACCTATTGTGGCGTAGTGAATGATGCAATGGGCTAGGATTCAGGCGGCCTGGATTTGAATCTCTGCTCAGCCACAGAAACTCACAGGGGGGATGGAACTGGTAAAAACACCCCTTAAATATCTCATTTACCTTGAAGGCCCTATTAGGCTCACCAGGAGTCGGTTCCAACTTGACGGCGCATAACAACACGGAGCTATTACCAGTTATCCCATGTGGATGAGGTCAATTGCTAGGTTCTTTTCCTCCCTAACTTCTATAGTCCGGCAGGGATTAAGCATATTTAAAGCAGAGAAAATGCAGAGGCAGATGTTTATAAAAACTTATAATGACTAGAAAAAAATGAATAATTAACGAGCACATGCACTGTTATTCCCTACTCAACTTAGCAGTCCTTTCAACTTTTCCCCACTCTCTCCTTCCACTGCCTGGCAATTCCGTATCCAGCTCCCTCTGATTCCTCACCATCTCCCTAGGGAAGGAGGGCTCTGGTGCTTTAGATTGCAGGCAGGCTCTTCCTTTGCAAGAGTTGCACTTAAATGATTCACTGCATCTTGTTTTAACCCCTTTGCAGGACCAAAAGAAACTTACAGGATTAACAAAAGTACATCCATTTAAAATTCACTGATACTAATTAAGAGCGAACACTTAAATTCAATTAATGATCCTGTAGAACAGGCATGTCCAAACTTCAGCCCTCCTGATGTTTTGAACCACAACTCCCAGAATTCTAAGCTTAGATTGGCAATGACAAAGGACTATGGGAGTTGTGGTCCAAAACATCTGGAGGACTGAAGTTTGGACACCCCTGCCGTAGAATACTTTATCCCACAAATGCTGTTGAAACAAGAAAACCTTCACCCTCTTAAATATTGGCGACTGCAGGTATAAGTGAGAGAGCCTGGGCACTTTTCACTTGTGTAGTGATTCCGTGGTGTTCATAAGCAACAAAAATGGGTTTTGGCTGCTCTACGCGCACACCAATTACAGTACTTTCCCTGGCTAGTAGGATTCAGCTTTCCATTCCAGTCCTTTATACCTGTTTATCAAGAGTGGTGCCAGGTGGTTCTGTACTGTTGGACCTGCCGAGATCTCCTCCGGATCCTCCTGAGTCCTGACCCTCCCACCCATATGCACCTTGAACATCTCAGTTCTTTTGCCAGCGTAGTCTCCTGCCTGGCTTATTTCTGGCCTCAGTTTAATGCTGGCACCGTGAGGGCATCATTCCATATATTATAGGTATACCCTTGGCCTCCCTCTGCAGTTGCCTGTCAAAATAAAGCTTCTGTCATGAACATATTTTCTTACTGTGACGCGTCAGTGAACTTGTTTCCAGTGAAGAAGATATTAGTAAGAACTGATGAGAAAGATTGATAGGGATTCTGCAGTGATATGTGTGTTCGTGCCCAATGTAGTCTTTATATATGTTTTATTTGAAAGGGCTGTCCCTCCACCTCTAGAATGCTTGCTGTATTGCTTTGCCAGCTAGTTGCTGCATCTCTAAGTAACTCACTCAGTTCCATCTTGATCACCACTGCTGCCGCTTTTGGTGGAGGCAAACAAAGAAATGGGCTAGATGCTGCAGATGGGAGCCTGGAATAGCCTAGTCTCTTGAAGCCCCATTGGGGAAGAGAGGTAAGCCTAGGTCAGCTTAGCTTCATCACTCACAGGAGTGCGCTTGGCACAACTTCAGCTGGGGTCTTATTTTTCTTTTCTCCTCTTTCCCAATATTCATAGCAGGAGGGAGGGAGAAAAGTGCAGACTTGACTTTTTGATTGTGAGCGTTCTCTCCTTTGGCATGTCTCAGAGGCCCCGGAGAATGGTTTGCCTTATGCAATGTCACCGATCCTCTTGAGTCCTTTAGCTGTGTTCCAACAAAATATACTTTTCAATTGAGGGAGAAGGTAGAAACAGCAACAACAAATGTGACAGTGAGTGGCTTCTGTTGTTCTCAGACCGAGGCATTTCATATGTTATAGCTTCCTAAAGAGCCCAAGTGTTGTGAACATGGTTTTCTCCCCTTTTGCCACAGACCTATCCCAGAATTATTGACCTTTTTGTAGTGAATCAGCTCACATAACATGGCCAAAATATGATAGTTTTCATTTGGAGATGTTGGCTTGTTGGTTGTCCTTGCTGTCCATGGGTTGGGTAGTAGTCATCTCCAGCACTACAATTCAAATGCCTCAATCTTTTTCCTGTCTGTCTTCCTCAAAGTCCAAGTTTCCCAACAACATGAAGCCATTGGAAATATGATCAAATTAAAATCCCATCGCATAATAAAACTGCATTAATAACAAAATAGGACAAGTCCTTTTCTCAGATGTGCAAGTTTATGTAACAAATGCTAAACAAATTATATTAAGCGTGGCATTTCTAAACTGGTATAAAGGACTGCCAGAAATGCTACTCAATACTGACATCATGTTTAACGGATTCCATTTTACCAGTCAGAGAACTTGTACAGCATCCATCTGCACTTTATGTCTTAAATACTGTCTTGGTTCCATGCAGGCAACAGTGATGAAAAAATATACATGTGGACAAATACATATACAGTACTTTGCCATGATACATGGTAAATCAGTCATCTGAAATACAGACCCCTGGCAGTACTCAACTGAAGTATCCCTCTGCAATGGGAAGCCAGATCTATCTCCAATATAACAGCTTCACCATCCATAAAGCCCAGAAATGTGTGTGCTATCCTATTTGGACCTACCCTTAGCTTCCCTTGCCAACCTTGGCCAGATTTCACCATAGAAAGCCACCAAAAACCACCTTACCAGAAGAACTACTAAGTATGAGAGCTGCCAGTAGTTTCCATTCCACCACAAACATTGAGCTACTTTTCCATGCAAAGGAACACCTTGCCTGTAATACTACTTTAAAATTGAATGTATACAACCAGGAGATAAGGATTTGCTGGCTTGACACCATCAGAACAGATACTGGAATGACTTTGGTGAAGCTAAAAGAAGCTGTAAGAGATAGAAAAGCATGGAGAGCATCGATCCACAAAGTGACCAAGAGTTGGACACCAACGGAATGGATAGGCAAGAAAGAATTTTCTTATTCTCACATATCATGGGTCTGCATTACAAATGCACAGAATTAATGGAGAACATGTTTTATTTCAGATCATCCTTTTTATAAACTTTCCAGTCGAGAAGAGCAGCATGGATCTATTCTGAGAGGTAGCCATGGTAGTCTGTCATAGCTTGTGTAACAAAAATAGAAACAGGGGAACTGTGGCAACTTAAAGACATGGTTGCATGCCTTTGATATGTCCTGCAAATTGTTCTGTGTGTCGGGCAATTAAGAAACGCTGTGCTTCTCACTGACATCCATTTGTGTGAAATGAGCTTAAGCCAAGGAAGCTGATTCTCTTGAATGGAAACAGATGAGTGTGAGTGTGTAAGTGATGGTATTGCAGAGCTCCTACAAGAGCAGTGTTACCCTCATGTTGGTCTTTGTCATTAACAGACTCAGTGAAGCATCCTACCAGCTAATCAGCTCCCTGCTTAGATCCTAAAACCTTTTAATTGGAACCTGCAAGGTCACAAACCAAGTGTTACATCTTTGTATCCTTGACAAAAAAGTCAGGGCCTCTCTTTCCAGCATAAATCCTTCTGACACTACCTGGACAAAAGCCTTTTGCAAGGAGAAAAGGGGGACTCATGATGAATCTGGGAGCCTCTTCTGAGGCCTGGGCTTTGTGTGGTCAAATGGATGTATCTTTTTAACATTATGCAAATGTCACTCCATGGTTCCTGTTCGCTGCAGGCTCCTGCAGCCTCTCTCCAGCCTCCCAGTTTGAAGCTTGACTTGCTGTCTCGTAATTTTACCTGCATCAAAGCAGTCGGCCCTGCAGGGCTCTTGTCCTTCCTGGCTTGGAGCCAGGCAGCAATATGTGGATTTCCCAGTGCAAAGAGGCATAAAAGTGACACCGAGTGCTGGCAAAGATTGGGAAAGAATGCCACATTTTAGCCTGTATTTAAGGTCTGTTTTATTTTATTTTGGAGACTTGGTGCCCATGGTTTGCTGATGATATGAATTGCCCCTGTGTTATCCTAACCCATCTACAGTATTGACTGCATTACTTTTCATTAATCGCTGCTGTTTCCCTGGAAATGTGAAATCATGTTTCTAGGCAAACGTTTGCAACTGCAGAGATAATGTAGGAATCGTGGCTGTATTTTAAGGTTTCGATGGCACTCCTCCTACCTTTATGTCTCTCTAACATTTAGTGATAGCGTGAGGAAATGGTTACAACAGCATCGTATCAATTTCCGCAGCAATCTGGATACAGATCTTGTCATTATCCCTGGCTTTCAGTGTTTAATTCAGTTACACTGGCTAGCAATAATAAATACAGACAGGCATTTCATTTGAGAGTAGCAGAGACAAAGGCAGGCGAAATTTATTATCCTCATGTAGTTCTTGCAATTTCAGCTGACTCTGATTTCCCTTGTTCCCAGGTAGTACAATCCAGAGTTAACTGTTACAATTTCTCCAAATGTCTAATGTTACTGATGGGGAATGTAAGTCATGGAGAAACCATCGACTTCTTGTAGGTCACACAGTCAACTCCAGAAAAAGACCAGTGATTCTAACTGTTCTGTTATAATCACTACATAAGAACATAAGAACATAAGAAGAGCCATGCTGGATCAGGCCAAAGGCCCATCTAGTCCAGCTTCCTGTATCTCACAGTGGCCCCACCAAATGCCTCTGGGAGCGCATGAGACTAGATATCTGTCTCCTGATACCACTCCCCTGCATCTGGCCCTTGAAGTACCCCGGTTTTAAGCCTGGAGATTAAACATATCCATCATGGTTTGTAACCTGTGATGGACTTTTCCTCCAGGAATCTGTCCAATCCCCTTTTGAAGGCATCCAAGCCAGATGCCATCACCACATCCTGTGGTAAGGAGTTCCACAGACTAACAACGCGCTGGGTGAAAAAATATTTTCTTTTGTCTGTTCTTACTCTCCCAGCCCTCAATTTTAGTATATGCCCCCTAGTTCTGGTATTTTGTGAGAGGGAGAAGAGCTTCCCTCTATCCACTTTACCCATGCCCTGCATTATTTTGTACGTCTCAATCATATCCCCCCCAGGCGCCTTTTTTCCAGACTAAAGAGCCCCAAATGTTTTAGCCTTTCCTCATAAGGGAGGTGCCCCAGCCCAGTAATCATTTTAGTCGCTCTCTTCTGCACCTTTTCCAGTTCCACTAGATGTGCTGGTTTGATTTTTTTTTAAAGATCTAGGTTATAACGCCTGTGCTGTGCAACGGCAGAGGATGCTTTCACACATTAAACTTTAACAAGCTTTTGCTAAAGTTGCATCCCTTAAAACGAGATGGGTGATCTCTCCCTTACCCCTCCATATGTTGCATCAAAGATGCAGGTTATTTATTCAGAAGCAACACTGTAAAAGTCAGTGTCAAGTGTAGAAGCCTTCACATTGTGCAGTCCACATTTTCTCAACCACATGAATATAAGTCTTGAGATAGTTCCAGCCGCTCTTTTTTGTGACCTGGTTTTGAATGAACTGCAGGTTTGGGCCAATTGTTGATGTCAACCCCATTCCCAATGCACTGCAGTGTTATGACAGCATTAAGAATTGTGGCCAAACTTTTGCCATCCAGTTCAGGTCACATCCGACATACCAGCTGGCATCTTATAGGGAAAAGCATTAAAAGTCAATTAACACTTCAATACTGCACTAATCAGCATCCCCAGATGATGAACTTGAACCTTTGGTGGAAGTGTAACCCCACTCACAAGACTACTCTCATGGATAACTAGCATATTATAAACAGAGATGCGCAAAAAGCTAATAAGGTCGTCAAAAAATCACTAGCTCATTGATTTGGGACATTTCAGGTTTGTCCAAACTGGAGAACCAGAACTTTCCCGAACCAACAAACCTTTCTCTGATGCAAAAAAAAAAAAACTTCCTGGTCCATTGCGCCCCCCCCCCTGCCTCCACAGCCTATCACCCCTCCCCTTTTGCACTGCCTATCCCTGACCTGGCTTACCTCCTGGCAGATAGCTCTACTGTCTCTGGGCACGCACCTACCTGCCTATCAACAGAGAGGCAGGTGCATGCACAAAGGGAATTGGTCAGTAGCTGACTGTCGGTCTCTTCAAAAAGAAATAGCATTCTCAGAAACTGTGGTTTATAGAAAGAGGAGCAGAACCAGGTTTCTCCAGAACAGGGCGCATCTCCTGTTCTGCCAGGCAAGGGTCTCAATAATAGATGGCAGAATTCAGAAGGACATTGTGGGAGCGGAACAAGTCCCCTGGTCTCCATCTGCCAAACCTTGCTTAGCTTCCCTGAATATAAAACTTCACCTGTGAGTAGAGGGTTAATTTTTCTTCTTCATTCTACCGCAAAGCAACAACAACATCGTTATGTGGCATGAAGCAGAAGAAAAGGTCAAAGGTGCAAGGGCTGGTTCATTAAATCCCTTCCCCATAAAGAATTAGCCCTATTCAGTTATTTAAAAATAAAGGGTTAATTTGAATGCATGAGCAGGCAGAGAGTCCTAGCCTCATCTCACTTACCTTTCCTGTTGGCTTAGCCTCATCTCACTTACCTTTCCTGTTGGCTATCTCCCCATGAAGGACAAGAGGAAGGCCTCTCCAATATGTGGAGTCTCATCATTCAACCAGGGCGGCTGGAAAGCCAGGGTTCCAGTTTGCATGAAGACGTTTCATGTGCCTGTTTCCTCTCCAGACTGTCCTGTTCATGCGAAGAAAATGACAAACTGGAGATGAGGCTCCAACTCTCACTCTACTTCCAATTAACATTTTATTTAATAAATAAATGCCTGATTGGGGCTACAGATTCAATGGGTGACTGTTGTACAGCATCCACGATAGTCTGCAAACTGCACCATGACCGAGTTCATGATCAAGGTGTGTGTGTGTGTGTGTGTGTGCGTGCGTGCGTGCGTGCACACGCATGGTGGGGGGAACACCTTCAGCAATCTAAGGGTGAGGTGCTTTCCTGCTACTTGGTCCATAACCCACCCATGCATTTCATTACATGTGATGATGATCCAGCGGTCTCTAGAAGGCACGTTGAACTCTCTTCTGTACAACACAGCCTCTTTGGCATGGATTTAGTGGTGAACACTTTCTTGCAGATTCGGTTCTGCTTACTCATTAACCCACTAGTTCTCAAACTTGAGTCCCCAGATGTTTTTGGACTGTAGCTCCCAGAAAAAGCCTGGCCAGGAAAAAAACTCTTGCTGAAGGCTTCTGGTAACCCAAGAACATCTGGGTTGGGAATCACTGCATTAACTGACCAGAGCTCATTCACCCCACCTGTGATTACATGGCTACTGAACAATTTTTAACAGCTCGCCTTGCAGGTGTTTTTTTTTTTCAATTGGATAGAACCTTATCACCTTTGACATGTATGAAAACATTGGGTGTGCCATCTGTTAGCTATGTATTTGTTATGGTTCATCCAACTGTACTCAACAAGTAGACTTTTTCAACAGACTGTGGATTAGAATCCAACCCGCCTGCCCTCAAAGAGTGAACATCAGTATGTTCTTAATTACTCCTCATAAAAAGATAAATGTTAATCAAATTCCCATTCATGGTTTTATAAAGTTATATGGGGGGGATCATACATTTTCCTGCAGATTAACATAAAGTTCCTTATAAGAATGGGCAGTTCTGACAATTGTGCTATGAATCTTGCATTATTTTGCATTAAATTCTCACAAGTAGAGATGGGCACAAATAAAAAAAATGGCATTTCGTTTGTTGTTTGGAGGGTCCGTTTCGGTTTGTTTCCGTTTTTCGCGATTTTTTGCAAAAAATTCATTTTTGTTTTCGTTCGTTTGTTACCATTTCGTTACCATTTATTTCAATTTTTGTGATTTTTTTTAGGATTTTGAGCAATTCACTCATATTGCAGTAACAGAAACGAAACGCACGACAAAATTTCCGGTGTTTCTGTTCGTTTCGTTTCATTTTAGAGACAAAATTCATTTGTCGTTTCGTTCCATAACAAAACAAAAAAACGAAAACGGAAATGAAAAATTGTTCGTTTCGTGCCCATCTCTACTCACAAGTATGGATTATAGACCTGGTTGTCCATAGATTTTAAGTGCAATAGCGATTGCTTTGTTTTTAATATGCATTTCTAACCTTTGGTGTGGAAAAGAGAATTGTGTAAAGAGAGTCATTTAATGTAAACTAGAAAACTCAGCGTTTAGCGTAACAGCATCATGTGAACAAACAGATTATCTCACGTTAAAGATGATGCACTGTCAATATCCAACAGGCTCCTGATATCTAAGTTATGAAATTAGAGATAAAAAAATAAAAGTGAATGAGGGAGAGGTGCTGATGATTAGTAAGTGGTGACTGAAAACTAAAAAAGTTAGTATATATTCTGTTAATTATAAATAGGTGGGTCTTCTCATGGTGCAGCAATGGAACATTTCCTTAGTTATTTATTTTTGTTGCTACAAGAAGTCAAGAAATAATGTAACTGCTGTCTGTGTTTGAGTAATGCAAGACATGAATCTCTGCTTTTGGCAGTCTATTCATCTTTGGGCATTTGGACAGTAACTAAGAAGAACCCTGAGAGAGTGCTAGCATCACACCATCCATTTAGGTTGGACATGCTGTCACAGCCGTCAGAAGTATTTTTTCCCCAAAAAGCGATGAATCTTCAGTACACGGATGTCCTTCTAGACAAAAAGAACGAAAGAAAGAAAATTCCTGTCCTGATTCTTAGTGTGAATGCAACTCCGCTCCATGTTTCCCACTACTGTATATCTGAGATGGAAATTAGTCTTGCTGCTGGAGAGATGGCCTGGTAGCTTTTTGAACATTTGAAAGTACGTGGGTCACTGTTCTTGTGTTGGAAAACATAAACGCAGAGCCCTCAAAGACCAACAGAAACGCACAGCTTAGTCATGCTTAACATTGTGTCAGATGTATGTACTATGTTCTTTGAGGAGAGAGTGAGATTTGTAGCCTGAAAAAAAGTATTTCCAAGCTCTGCTCCTCGAATTAGTGCTTTGACAGGAAAGTTCATATTGTCATTAGAGATTCTACTCACTGTATAGAATGACATGTAAACAGCTCTAATCCCCCTTTCCTTGTGTGTGTATAGTCTAGAAAACAGAACTGTGTGAAAATCAGCTCTCACATCTGGGGATCATCATGAATTGTGATCATCACAATTTCTTTCTCCTTCTCTGTTTGGCTCCCTCCATCCTTTCTATGTTGATCTTGCCTCAATGACTTTTCTGTTAAAACGAGCATGGGTTTGCATGTGCACCTGTGGGTATAGATCAGTAGGTTGGAGAGTGCCTGGTTGCAGAGTCAGGGGCCATGGGTTTGAATTCTCATTATGCTTTCCAGGAGAAGGGCCAGCTAAGATCACCTAAAGTATGCTGGTGGGGTTACGTGCACTGCCAGCTGTTAGTCCTTGGGCATGGTGCATAGTCCTAGAATGCCATCAGAAGGAGTGACTGGGAAAATACTTCTGAGTACTTAGAAGTGGAGGACTCGGGGAGAATTGCCATGAGTTTGAATCAACTTTATGGCACATAATTAATTATGTGAACCTTCATGGATGAAATGCAGGCTCATCTCTCCCGACACCGTGAAGTAGCCTTGGGCAAATCATTTCTTTTGGCTTAATTTCATTTAGAGAGTTGTTGTGAGGGTGAAATAACATGATCTCATGAATGTGTGCAACTAGGTCAAGTAAGCGTTCAGCTTGCAGTTCAACCTCAGCCCTTTTGGCCCATTTCGTCTGCTCAGATAATACTGGATTGCTCCTAGGAGCCTTCTGGCTGGACATGTATGAATCCGTTCAAGGGTAAAATAAGGGCCATGATATAGGGGAACAGCCCTCCCTTCCTGAAGTGATCCCGGAGTGGGGATAGAATGTATGTAAATAGGCTGAGATGCCACATGACATTAGAGAATTATAGTACTTTCAGCCGCAGATCACTCTTGTTATTTTAGCAAACTAAATTGTAATTGGGCAATGCCCCCCCTCGAGAAACTAGCTTAGACAAATAAGGGAACTGACTCCAGGAACATTATTCAGTTCAGGAGTCGCAGGGTATGGTTTTAAAAAGTCTCCTTAAAGCAAATCTAATATTGTAGTCAAATATTTGGTTAGAAGCTTATGGATATGAAAGCCAAGTGTTCTACTTATGTGTCAGCCCATACTACAGTATATAACTTAATATTACAGATTAAGTTTTTAAAAGGGTCTGTCTAAACTATTAAAACTGTGGCAGTAGGGAACTGTAAAACCTGCTTTCTTCAGGGAATACTGTCCCATTGTAACTTGAATACTGGCATCATGAGCATATGGATTGAGTAGTGGGGATGGATGGATATCCTTGAATTTCACCTTCATGAATTTATTGAGCAGGCTTGAGAAAGTTAATAACAGTGACTATTTTAGGAAAATTAAAGAAACCAATTTGACAGCACTGTGGTGTGAGAGAATGCAAAAAGGACATGTGGTTAATTTGCCATAGGATATAAGTAACATGGTAGACCTCTGTAGACAATATGGCTATATACAATATCTCTATAGACATTATGGCTTTCTAACCCAGTTTCAAAAATGCTATAGGATAATGCTATAGAACAATGCAGTATAATACCATGTAGCATTATAATACCATTAATGTTCCTAGTTTCAGCCATTAGTATAGTTCAGTGATGGTGAACCTTTTATAGACCGAGTGCCCAAACAGCAATTCAGAACACACTAATTTTCACAAAGTGCCAATACAGCAATTTAACCTGAATACAGGTGGCTGTGAAACAGTGATGTCGGGCGACCACAGAAAATGTTCCAAGTGCCACCTTTGGTATCCGTGCCAGAGGTTAGCCAACACTGGTATAGTTCATAATTCATGACTTACTCCAGTTCTGTGCTAAGACTTTCCAGTTCTATGCCACTTGCCCTTGGAAACTGATTTTGACAGAACATGCCAAGATATGGCAAGAGGGAGAACCATACCAGAAGTATAGGTTGCTGTCAAGAAGGTGGAAAATGGAGGGATGATGGTTTCATTTGCCCTTTGAAATACAGACCTTTTAACTTGTGCCTGGGATGAGCATGCCAAAGAGGAGAAATTGCCAATTAACTGGAAGCTTTTGCCATCTGTGCCTCATCTCAATAAGAAGGAATTTTCAAGGCAACAACTCTATCCTGGTAGGACCTAATTAACAAAACTAGTTTCAACTGAAGAGAAGAAGGAGAAAGAGTGATGTTTCATTTGTTTAATCTGTACAGTATACTGGCCCACTAGTGCAATGCACTATTCTCTCTCTCTCTCTCTCTCTCTCTCTCTCTCTCTCTCTCTCTCTCTCTCTGTGTGTGTGTGTGTGTGTGTGTGTGTGTGTGTGTGTGTGTGTGTGTGGTGTCATTACAGTTGTGACAAACTCTTTGTGACCCCATGTCCATGGAGTTTTCTTGGCAGGAATACTGGAGTGGTTTGCCAGTTCCTATTCCAGGCACCTACAGCACCTGGTATTCCCTGGTGGCCTCCCATCCAAGTACTAACCAGGGCCGACCCTGCTTAGCTTCTGAAACCAGCTGAGATGTGCTTATTCTGGGCAGTTTATAGGATGTTAAAAGAGACTGTCACAAGAACAATGAAATCATGTATAAAATAGTCAGAGAAATAAAATCAATAACAAGAGGCATGTTATATCAGTAACATGAGTCGTGGGACCATGCAGGGTCACGATGGAAGTTAATTTGGAGAAGTTACTATCTTCTTTGAGAACATTTGGGGCAATTTGAGGCCTGATCAGTGCATTCTCTTGACGGGTCTAGAAAATGAAATGATGAGTATAAACATGGAAAGAGAGTTTGCTTATTTATCATAGTCATATCAGGAGAATGCTATGCTCACGTCTGCTTTGTTACCTGCTTTGTCCTCTGCATATGCTCTGGAACCATGCCGAAATTCTGCTTGGGTATTTAAGTATTTGACTAGGCAAGCTAGCTTTCTTTTTTCTTTGTAGAAACTATTCTGGGATTGCCTTTGTGTTAAGTTCTTTTGGATGCCTGTTTGCTTCACAACCTTGAACTGCTTTTAGGATTTTTGAAACTATATTTTGTAACTGTTTGGAACTCTTCCTACCTGGCCATGTTGGTGAACAGGCTTAAATGTTTAACCTTGTTAATTTTTGGTAACTCCCTGCAGCACTGAGTAGTCAGAGTTACTGGAAGTGGTGGGAAGGTTACCAGGCAGGATGGTTTCTCCCAACCATCAGCACATCTGGCCCTCCTGGAATTCACACACACCAGGAAAGTCTGGGCAATGTCCTAATTGATTAGTGAGGGCCTCTCTGTTCCAGCCATATTTCTTCATTGTTGCTAAAATGGGTTCAAGACTGGTTGCCTTTGATGCTATATCCTTCCAAAGCCTTTATCTATACTGTATATCATTGGCATCCTTCAGTCTCGAAAGACTATGGTATCATGCCTGGAGTAGAGATCCTAAAAACAACACCTAGTGTGACTAAATAGACCAATTCGGGAATGGCAGTCTCTACCGCAGTGGGGACAGATGTATTCTGTTTCTTGCCCGGTCCTCGAGTTTCGTTCTTTCCATGCCTGCCTCTTTTCCTCTGCCTGTTGGACAAATGCCTCTTCAAATTTATGTAGACCATGCTGTATCTCTTGCCTCCAGACAGTGCGATCGGAGGTCAGGGTTTCCCAACTGTTGAGGTCCATTCCCAAGGCCTTCAGGTCCCTGTTACAGATATCCTTATACAGCAGCTGTGGTCTCCCTCTGGGGCACTTTCCCTGCACTAGTTCTCCATTTGGAAGATCTTTTGGGATCCGGCCGTCATCTATTCTCACAACGTGTCCAAGCCAGCGTAGGTGTCGCTGTTTCAATAAAGTGTACATGCTAGGGATTCCAGCTCGATTCAGGACTATGCTATTTGGAACTTTGTTGTGCCTAAGACAGTGCATATGGAAGGTATTAAGCTTTCTTTCCTGTCGGGCATGGATGGTCCAAGACTTGCTGAGTCGCTGTATACTGTATATAAATAAAAATTAAACTGTACGTTTGTTCAAAATCTTAAAACTCCAAAAGTCCTTTACCGATTGGTTTGAAATTTTGACACAACGTTGCATTCACATATGCATTTGTTTTATATATGTACTATTATATAGATATCACAGCAACGTGTGGCCAGGTGTAGCTAGTAGTAAATATTGTATTCTATCCTATGAATTTCTGTGTTTGTAGGGTAAAATGATAAGGTCATGAATAATTCATTGTTGTATAAGAGTATCTGCCCTTGTGTTTTTATTACCTGTGGATTCAGCCGTAGCTGCTCAATTTGTAAAACAGACTGAAAGAGGTACTTGCTGATTTCCCAAGCACAGAATTAATTTAAGCCCCTGATTCAACAGAGAAGAGCTTTTTTGCTAGAAATGCTTTATGCATGTTTACTCCTTGAATCTAAAATGTAACAAAATTGCCAGAAGAGTTCTAGTGTCATACTGTCGGGTTTTACTTAGAATTTGCATTTCACTTTTTTGTGCCATGGATGTGATATGAAGTAAACTCACTGAGATGAAGAGACTAGAGTCTGTAAGTGCACAAAAAGTAGGAGTAAAGGAAATATAGGAAATCATCCACTCAGGAATACAACTTGGCATAAAATACCGGGAACCTTGAAACAAATCTGTATATCACATAGTGTTTACAAGACGGCACAGTAGAGACCAGTATATGTTGGGGCATTCTCTATTTCTGAACAGTGTGTGATGTCTTAAGTGTGTGGCTGGAATGAACGGTGGATTGTTGTCATGTGCACAAGCTGGAGAGATCCCTCCCCCTTTATTTCTTTACATGAGAGAAAACAGAATATGTTTCTTCTGCAAATGATCTGTTGTTTTAGCTTCCTGTTTCATCTGACTTGCACAAAAAAGCTGACAAATCACAAGATCAAATCACGTTCAAATTAGACCTTTGAATATTCTTAGTCTTAATCAGCCCAGCTGATTGGCTGTTGATAGCTGCCGGCTGTACATCTAGACCAGGGGTCCTCAACCTAAGGCCCCGGGGCCGGATGCGGCCCCTCAAGGTCCTGAATCCGGCCCCCAGACCAATTGCAACCCCCCACCTACCCCCTGCTTTGTAAGCAAGCCAGCCTCCACAGCTGCTTCTATAGCTGAGGCAGTTCAAAGCAGTGGGCTATGTCGCTCCTCCCACTCCCCCTAACTACCGCCCAGATGATCAGCATGCTGGCTAGTGGGGCATTCAGAGTGGGAGGCCTTCGGCAAGGTCCCCCCCACGCCTCCCACCCACCACCCAGATGGTCAGGGCACCGGGTGCAGCCGAGTGGGGCAATTTAAAATAGGAAGGCTGTGGCAAGGTCTCCTACTCCTTCCATGGCCCTGAGGCCCCACCACTGCTCCTCCTCCACCCTGCCCACCTGCTTGTGGTCCGGCCCCCAGTGGTGTTTGGGGCGTGGTGGGCCGGCCCACTGTTCGAAAACTTTGAGGACCCCTGATCTAGACCATTATGGTAGTTGTGAATCAGCTGGTAGTAGCATAACTGGGAGACGGTTTGGGAGTGGTGAATCAGCTGGTAGTAGCATAACTGACCATAAACTCATGAAACATACTGCTGTTTGCTCCAGATGCACAAGATACTGTGGCCAAACTCGAATTGCAACTATCCACTATAGTAAATCCATTGTATCAGTTGCTGAGAGGTACAGCTAATACTTCTTTGCCTGCATCAATTTGCTGAGTCTATTTTAGTTCATACTAACAAACAGGTTTAGGCCTAGAAGTGCACTTCAAGCAGAGATCATAAGAAAATACTTAAAGAGAGATTCCAACAGCAACATGTGTGCCAGGCTTTGGAATTTCTGGACGTTGTTTTGAATGTTGAAAGAACTACTTATGTTAACAACCACATGTAACTGTCATTGTAAAAATACTAAACTTGTTCAGACTGGGTTTTAATATGGATGATGATTTCTTTTTTTATACTTGTCTACATGTCTATTGTCCAAATAAGGATAGCATTGTATTTAGTTTGGGACTACCTTTCTCCCTGCATGCATCTGATGATGAAATGGCTTGAGCGTATGAAAGTTGACTCATAAATCTGTTAATCTGTAAGATGCCATACAACTCTTTGTTGGTTGGGGTACAATATACCAGGGCTGTTCAACTGTGAACAGGCCAAGGTCTACTTTTTCTGGCCCAAGTGCCTGAGGGCTACTACACTAAAACCACTACTTATGAATTTTATCCGTTCCGAGTACAAAAATTTGTAAGTAGAGCAGTGGTTTCCCATAGGAATGCATTGAAAACCAA
Source organism: Phrynocephalus guinanensis (assembly GCA_037367245.1). Taxonomy (NCBI): domain Eukaryota; kingdom Metazoa; phylum Chordata; class Lepidosauria; order Squamata; family Agamidae; genus Phrynocephalus; species Phrynocephalus guinanensis. The sequence goes on from CM074732.1 coordinate 95,756,466, forward strand.
TTAATCTGTTCTGGAGGGAACAGATTTCAATGTGCCATGGCCCTTAACCTGCCCCGCTCGGCTGAGACAGTAGGCTGGCAGACCCAGAACTTTGCTGGGCAGTGGTGGTCATGGGATGGGGGAAGGAGGGGTGGAGAACTTATCCCCTCACTTTTTTTATAGATGACTGGCAGGCTACTTTTGAACCCTTCGCAGGCTACCAATAGCCCGCGAGCTACCTGGTGGGCAGGCCTGCAATATACAATATGACTTCCTAACTCTCGCCAAAGGTGTTGTTTTGTGTAAATCTGACTGGGAGTTAATTTATTTGTTAATAACAAATAGATGCACACCAGTAGCTTAGGGCTGAATAGGGGATCTACTTTGTTTTTTCATGATTCTTTATAGGGAGCTCAGTGGATAGGAGGTGAGGTGGGGAGGAATAGAAAAAGAAAAAGAACAAGGTACAGTACATCTTAGTGTGTTCTAAGACACAGATTCTCATAACTCCTTGTATTTTTCTTTTGTCTTCTTCCAGGTGGAGCGGGAAATAGCCATCCTGAAGTTGATAGAACACCCACATGTTTTAAAGCTGCATGATGTTTATGAAAATAAAAAATATTTGTAAGTATTGTATCAGCACTGAGTGAGGGGGAGGAAATGTTTTAGTTAAAATGTGTCAAGCATCTGTTCACATGAAGAGCAAGCAAACAAAAAGTTCAGTCTGCTAGGACTTCCTCACGGTTTCGTGGAGGGCTGCCTTGTGATTCGGAAGTTGGGTCACTGAAAGTCACGTCTTGCAGACTTTATGAATTGTTCATCAATACAAATCTGAAAATATTTAAGTCCTTCACAATTTGAGATATATGCTTGTTAAAATTATTTATAAGTCCCAAGTCATTGAAATATCCCAGGCTTATGTTCCCCTTCTCATGCAAATGTAGCATTGTTCTCTTGCCACATTCATAGGTCAAATTAAGAATACAATATAGCTCTGGAGTCTAAATTAGGGATGGGATATCTTTGGGCATATTAACAGGTAGCCCCAGAGAGGGAGGGAGGGAGGGAATGGGGAAAGAGAGGGGGAAGGGAGGGAGAGAGAGAGAGAGAGAGAGAGAGAGAGAGAGAGAGAGAGAGAGAGAGAGAGAGAGAGAGAGAGAGAGAGAGAGAGAGAGAGAGAGATTGAATTTGTTGTCAGGCAGATCACGCATTAATTTTGACACAATTGTGTTGAGGTATTTTAAAATGGAAAAGAACAAGCACCGAATGCAACTAAAGGTTATTTTAGTGTAGCAAATACTACTAAATACACTTGGGAAGACGATGTAAGACCTTAAGACCTAAAATATTGTTTGTCACATTTGTGTCTTGCCCTGCTTCTCAGAAGGTCAAAGTAGAGTTTTACAGCACAACTCTCTACAGGTCAAGTCAGAGGTAATTCCTCTTGAGTTTTTGGAGACTTAATCATAGATATCTGCATAGTGGATTGCATCCTTAGGGGGGCTTCCTAACTCCTAGCATATGTTAGGAAGCCCCCTAAACTATGCTGAATGGCAGTATATTTATTTATTTATGTATTTATTTATATGCCGCCCATGTTCTAACCAGAACACCGGGTGGTTTATAAATATATAAGCTAAGCAAAGACCGAAAACAGACTTTATTTTACAAAAGTTGATGAGCAATATACCGCTTGGCCAAAACCTGCTAGTTATACCCACAAGTGGCTCAACCTTTGGAGGCAAATCGGTATAAGTGAAGAAATTACCATGACTTTTATTTGTTATATAGTGAGTTGTGTGGGTAGGAATTCAACAAATAATTAATATGGTGCTTTCATAACAAGAAGCAATTTATCTCAAAATGTTAAACCCACTGCTTATTATGCGTTTTTCCTATTACAATAGGCATAATAGGCATTTTGGCTGGGCTTGGTTTTTTTATTATTATTAAGATGTACCAGGGCTATTTATTCTGAGGAAAAAAGTCAAAACCACCAAGGTAGTAAAACAAACCCTTCTATTGCCAAATTATTTTAAAAAGAGAGTTTTAGTCTATAAGCTTTTGAAAATATTAATGTGAATTCTGAATTTTAATCCTAGCAACACCATTTAATGACTGTGTGAATCAAAAGAGTACCTTTGTGATGCTCTAAAAGCTTCATCTGATCCAACTGCAAGGCAGGGCTAATTACGTTTTCTTAGTGTGGTACATTCTGGGTACATCCTAGGTTCCTCAGATGAAAGATAGTTGTTGTCAAAATGTAAAAAAGTTAGCTGTTGTGATTAATGATGATAATTTAAAGAAATTTATACAAGTTCTGTGCTAAATGTCATTGTTCATTATTAAAACATGCTGCTAAGATTGGCAATATAGAAAGCTAATCAATCAATATATGGGGTTTGGCTCATACGAAACAGTGGGGGGGAAATGCTTATAGAGGAATGAAGGGCTGGTGTAAGTAATATGATAGCATGTAAAGTTCAAGGATGAGAAAAGAAATTATGAGGTTTCCAGCAAATCTAATGCAGCACCAGCTTGCCTCCTAAGACTTACAAATTAATCTCAGCTTACTGCATCACTTTTCCATCAAACTTCATGTCTTGATAGTACTGGTGGTGGCATGCTTTCATAGACATGTTATGAATTATGGTTGATATTTCAGATGCCAGAGACTAATCGCAGTGCAGCATTGGGGAATATTTCCTCGATAAATGTTAATTTCACAAATCATGTTTGACTTTTGGTTTATTACTTAATTTGTGACAAGAGGCTTGGGTTGACTAGATTCCTAATGCAATCATGAATCAAATCCTTTTTCCACAGTTTATTTAAATCTCAAAATGTTTTTGGAGGGAGAAGAATTAAACATTTTGCAGCCTATCAGAGGTACAATCATTCTACTACAATTTTAGATTTCCTTCCTTCCTTCCTTCCTTCCTTCCTTCCTTCCTTCCAGAGCATCGTTCACTTCAGGTGATCTATACTTACAATAGATTTAGCCCTAGAATTTACTATAATGTCCTCCAGGTGTATGTATCTGGACTTAAATTCTTCCAAACCAAAAGAAATAATAAAGAAACAAATCCAAATTGGAAGCACTGTCCAGACATGGAAAAACAGAAGATCGGGAAGAAGGATCTTTTCTGTTTCCTTTGGTGAAATTCAGTATCAACTTATAACTAGAGCAGGCCCGTTGAAACTATTGAACCTATAGAAGAGTTGAGTCATAAAAATCTCATTGATTCAGTCAGCCAACTCTAGTTGCAAGTTATTACTGGATTGTAGCCTACAAGTAAGACAATTTTAGTGGAAAATTATGCAAACTGGAAATCTCCCACTTATAATTAGGTGGCATGGAAAAAGTTAAACCTTGTGATTCTGCATAATGCATCAATCAAGTCTGGGTCACATGGTGAGTAGTAGTTTTGCAGTATGTGTGGCGATTTACTTCGATTTCCTTTGCAAATCAACACCATAGTACCAGTTACTTTTTCTGGACTGCTACATAACAAAATGGAAACTAAAGCATCATTAATAAATATGCTATGGGAGTGTGATTTTTTATAATAAAGAACTGAAATACAGTGGCACCTCAACTTATGAATTTAATATGTTCCGAATGCATGCTCTTAAGTCGAACTACTCTTAAGTCGGGGTACCTATCTAAAAATGGAAAAAATAAGTTAAAAATAAAAAAATGAAAAAAAATGTAAGTCAAGCAGACCATATCTAAAATTTGTAAGGCGGCAGTTAAAATGCCAACAGTTTTCTTCTCTTAAGTCGAATTGCTCTTAAGTCGGGTACCACTGTTACATCCTTTCTAGTTTTGGAACAGATTCCTAAAGTACAAGAAAACAAATGTAACTCAGTTCTCACATTAGAATTGAATTAAAAAATAGTATTGCAGTGTCTACTGTTAAAAAATACAAAGAAACACAATGTAGTAGGTCAGTGCTCCCCAACCTTTTTATCACCGTGGACCGGTAAATGTTCGATAATTTTTCCCTGGCCCGCTTGTGGGGGGAGGGTCGCAGCAGCGGCGGCGGCGATGGCGGGGCGGCGGTGATGGCGGGGGTCGCGGCGATGGCGGGGCAGGGCGGGGCAGGCACGATTACGGGGGTCGCGGCGGCGGCGGCGGCGGCGGCGGGATTGCAGGGGGGGGGGTCGCGGCGGCGGCGGCGATGGCGGGGCGGGGGTTATATGGCGGGGGGGGGTCGCGCGGCGGCAATGGCGGGACAGGGGGGGCGCGATTGCGGGGGGTCGCCGCGGCGGCGCGATTGCGGGGGTGGTTACAGCGGTGGCGGCAGCGACGATGGCGGGGCGGGGGGACGCGATTGCGGGGGGTCGCGGCGGCGGCGATGGCGGAGCGGGGCGGTTGCGGGGGGGGTTGCGAGGCGGCGGCGGCGGCGAAAACACCCGGGCCGGCCTGCGCCACCGCCGCCCCCCGCCCACCTCAACACAGGCGCGGCGGCACCCGGGCCGGCCTGCGCCACCGCCCCCCCGCCCACCTCAACACAGGCGCGGCGGCACCCGGGCCGGCCTGCGCCGCCGCCCCCCCCCGCCCACCTCAACACAGGCGCGGCGGCGACGAAAACACCCGGGCCGACCTGCGCCGCTCACCTCAACACAGGCCGAGCTCGCGGGCGGCCGTTAATGCCTGTCCGGGAGCCGGGCCGCCGCCACAGGGAAATGATTTGAAGTTCCTTGGGCGGCGGCCCGGTGCGGATTGCTCCACGGCCCGGCACCGGTCCGCGGCCCGGGGGTTGAGGACCACTGTAGTAGGTGAGCCACAATGCAGCAGTGCTGCCCCATTTGGGAATGGCATCATTTGTAAGGATTGTGTGAAATGTCCCCATACCAGCACAATACAAGAGCATCTTTTGTAGTTCCCTGAAGTATGCAGCCTATACAGACCCCATCAGCATCATACACTTTTTGCAGGAGCAAACAAATAGCCTGCTCGTCCACCCATTGGCTTTCCCTGCTGTTTTCTGAACAAGTTCCCTGCGTATGGCAGTTTGGCTTATCTGACAGGCATATACTGCCATTTTGCATATTGTTGTTTCACTTATGGAGGAGGTTTACTAGAACATGTCGAACTGAAAGTTCTGCTATGGGTAAATCAAGTTGGGCAGACCATTCAGAGATTGATTAGCAAGCCATCATACTGGGGAAGACAGCTATGTTGCTTCCTGGAAAGCAAAAGGAAGACAAGTCCATGGTAAGGCAGGTTACAGATCAGACTGCCTACTCCGCTTCTACTAAACAAATAACAAATCTCACCAAGTCAACGTCAGAGGTGTTGTTTGGATTGCTGTAGATACCCAAATAATTGGCAGATGGAGAAAGGAAATATGCCCCTCTGGAAAGGTCAATGGTAGGGATTTTTGGAGCTTTCAGCTTGATGATCCTGCGTTAGATATCCCTCTGGTGCCTATTTGATTATTTGGTGGTGTTTAAGCATGCATGCTTACACACTACAAGTAACAGGCAAAGGAATATTTCAAAGGCTTATAGAAACCCCATGAATCCAAATGGTTCAGCAGCAGAGAAACACACCTCTTTAAGCTTTAAGCTAAAATATGCCAAGCAACTGTAGGTGGTTAAAAACAACTCGTTTTTATTTTTAATTTATATATGACAGGCACACATGTATTCATTTCCTGCTAGGAAAAGGCGGGGGGGACCAGACACACACACACACAAAGTTTAAATGAAGAGGTCTTGGCTGAGTTCCAAATTAGGGTTTAATAATTCATGCCTGCCATAAGAATTTATACAGCTCTTGAATAATTTATATGGTGCACCAATAACATGAAGCTTCATATCTAATACAGATTATTTTATCAATAAAAAATGGCACAGCCAAAAAAAAAGTAATCCAAGAGTTCTAACATGTCAGTCTGGGCTAGGCCACACAGGAACAGGCTGAGATTTTCTTTAGATGTAGAAAACCTTTTGTTTCTTCTTTTTGGTCTCTATGAATTCACACAGGTGAGATGATTCTTTTTGTGCCTATATGAAATGCCATTGGAACGTTCGAGAGCCTGGAAGTCCGTTAGATTGACTTCTTGCACTTCTCATGCTCCCCTACCCTGTGGTAAAGCATCAGTTCCCTTTCAGCAGCCACTGAGGAAACACCTATTGGAACATATTAGCATCTTAATGCAGAATAAATAAGTAAAGTTAAAAAAAATACAGATCCTTACTTCTTATCATCATCTGTCTTCTCCCTGACCTTCATTGTCCCATTTTTGAGAGGTTTGCCTTTTTAAAAAAAATGGTATTTGTCATTCTAAGGCCTTCCTGGATTTTATGATCCTAACGGGCCTGTTTGAAAAGTGTTCCACTTGTGCTAACAAGATCCTTCTCACAGATGGACACTCCAAAGTGCCTCTACCGTTTGAGTGATGAGCATGAAACACAAGACTGTCAGTTTTGTCACAATGTTTCTAAAACGGCCCTTGAAAACTGTCGAACCTGTGTTAAATTTTACTTGTAGGAAAAATCACTACAGGCTGTTCCCACAGTTTCCAAAGAAAGAACCACCTCGGTTTCTATCCTTGCCATCTGTAAAACTACAAAGGATACTGATGGAAGCAATCCTAATTGAGGCTTCTTCGCTCAGATCTCAGGATGATCCAGCATCATAAGAAATATAGTGTGCCTAGCCACGACCATCCCTCAGTATCAAGGATGGAGAGACAACCTCAAGATGCACATCAACACCAAAGCCACCATCTTCCTCCACAACAGGAAAAAGAAACCAGCCGATCCTAAAACCAGCAAAATGAAGGAGGTCAAATCAAAGCTGAAACTGAGAAGATGTAAAGATCCCAAGTTTTGCCTCCAATTCCACAACAAATCAAGAAGCGGATGGTCTGCCTGGGTTCTGCTTTGGAAAAAGACCTTGAGATCATGTATCTTTAATTTTCCTGACTTATATATTTTCAAGATTCACATCCCTCTGACTGCTCTTTATCACCGCAACATTTCACCTTTAGCACTACATTCCAAAACATAATGTGTTGTCATCAACGACAGTAGGGTCCTGACCATCATGGAACTATGTGGCTATGTAGTAGAGTTCACCTCCTTCCTCTCTACAGGGCTTTTCAGATCTACACCACCATCTCAAGTTCTAGAGCAGGGGTCCTCAACCTAAGGCCCCAGGGCTGGATGCGGCCCCCAAGGCCCTGAATCCGGCCCCCGTGACCAATTGCAACCTACCCACCTACCCCTGCTTTGCGAGCAAGCCAGTCTCCGCAGCTGCTACTATTGCCGAGGCAGTTCAAAGCAGTGGGCTATGTCGCTTCTCCCACTCCCCCCAACTACCGCCCAGCCCCAGATGATCAGCAGGATGGCTAGTGGGGCATTCAGAGTGAGAGGGCTACGTCAAGGTCCCCCGCTCCCCCCACCCACTGGGGTCCGGCCCCCAGTGGTGCCTGGGGTGTGGTGGACCGGCCCCCTGTTTGAAAACTTTGAGGACCCCTGTTCTAGAGGATAAAACAGCTATCTAAAGGATCTCAGACCATGTTCCTTCACAGTGCCCAAAAAGGTCTGAGACCTTGTGAGATGACAGAAGTGGGCTCGTCTGCGGAGTTACCAAGAATACAGAATGAGGAAGAGTCTATTATTCAAGAAAGTCAAGAGGAGGAGAAAGATGTCAAGAAGGTGGAAGATATAGAGATTAAAGGAGAAGAGAGTGAGAAAGGATCAAGATTTAGGTTTAAGCCTTCAAAGATTATAGAGGGATTCATGGCCATAGTGAGAAGCGAAGTAACATGGGAAAGGCTACAATAAGAGGTAGAGGAAATAAACATAGGAATAGAACAGAGAGAGACACAAACAGATGGGAGGGATGAAGAACATAAGATAGTAAGAGAAAGAGGGATACAGACGGATGATTGGAAGGTAGCGAAGAAAGATAAAATATTACAAGTAGGGGGAAGGTATGGAGACAGGTCAGTGGGAATGTATTGGCACGTAGGAGTGCAGGTAAATAGAGATATGGAGAAAGTAGTAAGGAGGGTGGGTACACAAACTGAGGATAGAGTCAGTCGAATTCTGTTTAGGGAGGCGCAGACACAGACAGAAGGTCTTGAGGCAGAAAGAGGAGGAGGAGTCGCGAGGGGAGGGAGGACGGTTAAGGACGTTAGGGAAGGGGTGCCGAGGAGAACGGATGTTTGGAGGAAGGTGGAAACAGGACTCCCCTTACCTACTCCAGAGGGACCTCCTAGATTCCCTACAGGGATATCCCTTCCTATAAATAAAGAAGGAAAGGGAAATAATCCTTCGGGTCCGGTAGGATGGATTCCCGGCTGGGGCTGGAGCCAGCCACAGAGCACTCAACACCCTTATTGTGGGGGCAATTACGGGAACCGGTCAACAACGTCGATGCAAACTCCACACAAGTAAATGATGGTGGTGGGAAAGAGAAAAATATTTTGTTGGAAAACTGTTATGATCCTAGTTTTGATCTCCCTGTTTTGACCCCTGTTAATAAAGAAGTGGTGATAAAAGAGAAACAAAGACCAAGAGACGAAGAGTTGAATAAAAATTTGTTTATTTTACAAGAATTACCACAGTCTCCTCATGATTCTTCCAAAAGATCAAAAGATTCCGAAAATGAACCCTCACAGACCTATCCTGGATCTGAGGGATTTAAACTCATACATAGATACACAGAGATTCAGAATGATGGTATTAGAAACAATATTACCACTTCTCAGAAAAAAACACTGGTTTGATAGATCTCAAAGATGCTTATTTCTGTGTCATCATCCATCCTGAACATTGCCATTTCTTATGAATTGCTCTAGACAACAGGATCTACTGCCTCCATCTAAACTGGCTGCATTGCCTTTATTGTGTTTTAGAGATGGGCACGAACATGAAGAAGGGTGATTTGTGATGATTTGTAGTTAGCCATGAAAAACCCACTACAAACTTACTGGAAAACAAACTGGTTCACTTCCCCCGTTGTTATATCGGAGTGGATATAAAATCCATGAACAGCACAATCCTGTTCAATTTACTCATTTAGTAACTAACTTTCGTTATTTAAATTCTGCCCAAATGTTATAATCTCTGGATGTTTTAGAATATCAATAAAATTCTAAAGTCAGTGTTACAATTTCATGCAGTTAAAGCAGAAGTCAATTAAAAATCCACAATGAACACCTCAATAGTGATCAGATTTAAAAAAACAAAACATTTAAAGGATTTTGAAGGTGTATTCAAATAGTCCAAAAGGACTTTAATGGGTTCTCAAGTATTATTTATTGATTTAAAATATTTTTCTCCTAAAAAGGAGCCAATAAAGTTAAAGTATTAAAAAAGTATAGTATAAAAGCTAAACATAATTTTCATTTTTCAATTCATTTTTAAAAGTAAGCAAATATAAAGTTCTCAGATAACAGCAATACCAAACACACATTTTAAAGCAACAAAAATGAAACAGTCATATTTTAAGGCCCGCCTCCCTTGACAGCCACTCATTAAAGAAAACCTACCTGAAGAGAAAGTTATTCACCTCCTTCTGGAAGAATCGCAAAGATGGGTTCAGTGGAGTCTCCCATGGGAGGGGGGTCCATAATCTGGGAGCAGTGACAGAGAAGGCCCTCTCCTGTGTCCCCACCAAACATACTTATCAGGGTGGTGGGACACAGAGAAAGTTCTCCCCCTAAAACCCGGGCAGCCTCATAAAGGTAAAAGCAGTCTTGGAGATAGCTTGGATTCAAACTGTTTTGGATTCTGTAAATCTAAATAAGAACTTTGAGTTGTGCCCAGAAATAAATTGCCACCCACCGGAGCTGCTTTAACAGGGGAGTTCTGAGTCCCTGAGTTCTGAGGGAATAGGTGCGGTATATAAATGTGAAAATAAATAAATAAATGAATAAATAAAGTTCTGGAGTCTCTCTAAGTCAGTGATGGCGAACCTTTTAGAGACCGAGTGCCCAAACTGTGATTCAAAACCCACTAATTATTTGCAAAGTGCTAATATAGTGCTAATTTAACCTGAATATAGGTGGCAATGAAGGTGGCCATGTCAGGTGCCCACAGAAAGGCCTCCAAGTGCCACCTTTGGCACCCAGAGGCGTAGACAAGATTTGGAGTGCCTGGGGACAAATTTCTTTTTTGCACCCTTCCTGTCACCCCCCCCCCCACACACACACACATCACACCCACCCAGCAATGGGAGGCCCGAACCCTGTGGGTGTGGGTGTGGGTGTGGGTGCATGCAGACGGGTGGACAGGTGGATGGGTGTATGTGTGCGTGTGTACACACACACCTCTCCCACCAAGGCGAGGAAAAGGAGCAGGAGGGTGCCGGCCACCGTGCTCCTGCCTGCCTGCCTGCTTCACCACTCACCTGGCGCACGGAGGTGGAGGCGGCAGAGGAGGACTGCTGGGTGGCAGGAGGGTGCATGGCTTCCTCCTCCTGTTCCCCCTCCAGGTGCCCTCAGATTGTTGTACCAGGGCAGATGTACCCTTCTGCCCCCCCCCCCCCGATACGCCCCTGTTGACACCCATACCATAGGTTCACCAACAGTGCTCTAAGTCAAAAGAGAGAACCTTGCAGAGCTGAGGTGCTGCAACCAAAAAATACCTGATCCTGATTGCTATCTGCTGCTATTCCCTGGGTGAACCACCCAGAGAAGTGCCTGTGACTGTGGTTCCCAATCTTGGGTCCCAGATGGTCTTGAAGGAAAACTCCAAGAAGCCTTCCCCACTAGCTGTGGTGACCAGGATTTCTGGAAGCTATAGTTCAAGAAATAACATCTTGGGACACATAGTTGGGAACTACGGTCATAGGCCCTTCACATGGCTGGAAACCACTGGACTATGCAAATGATTTCAAGAACTGGGTAGGTACATACGAGTGGAGGTGACCCATCGGGTAGCCTAGGAAAACTTGGAGTCCTTGTCAAACACATTTAAGGTGTGCCAAGTTGTGGAAAGTTGTGTTAAACCGTGTAAGGGTTCAATGTCACACTCTGGTTCAGTATTTGTTCTACAAAGCGCATAGCACATGGTTACATTACATTACCCTTTTGGGGTTTTCAGATTTTCATTATTCTCTTATAACCACTCAGATGAGGAAGATATTTTCCTCTACGAAACCAAGAAAGAAAGAGTTTTATTGTTTGCTCACTTCTGTGTGATTGTCTAAAAAAGACCACTGGGAGTTGTATAGAACTTGAGAAACATTATACCGGATTAAGGCTGTCTCTTCATTACAGAGTTCACCTGCTTCAGGTTGTCTCCAGAGATTTCTATATGGTACAAAATGTAATCATCCCTGTGCCTTTGTATTATTACCACTTTCTGTGTCTTTAAAACCAGCTGAGTAATCCAGAGGAGAAAGATTGTCCCACATTTGATAACAGGGTCAAACTAGACAATCTGCCTATCAAATGTTTAGAAACAGCGTTCCCTCACAATTTGACAGAAACATGTTCATCAGAGCATATTATTCCCCACCCCCTCAAATTAATGCCTTGCACTTGGGCATAGTTTTGTTCTTGAACAATTGAAAGCAGCACAAGTCTACTTGTGAGGCACATATATCTGAGGAAATCCCATCACTCAAGGGGAAAGCATGTTATTTGCCAGGAGTGGGTTTTTCCCTTAACCTTCAATTGAACACAGTTATGACTGACTGGCTCCGTCTTATACTGTGGTGGCATTAGTTTCAGCTCCAGCCATAGCCACTGATAATATGTGTTTTTTTACAACACTCATATCCCCCTGATGTAATCTACTCTCAAAGCTTTCGGTTCATTAATAGAGTAGTAGTGTAGTTTCTTCAAAGAGTCCAATAAAATTCTTGCTACCCACAATATATTGTCCCCCCATCTCTGGGGGGGGGGAGGCATTTTTAAAAAAATTGTTACTGTTACTCCAGTGATATGAAGCCATGTACTATATGTTCAATCATATCTTAATTAATTTTAGACATAGCCCCTCCACCTGTCATCATGCAACACAAGGATATCTGGGGTGTGATTTCTTTGAGAATAGGGTTTTCTGCATGTCGTCTCTCTGTGTTTCTCACATTATCATAAACCCTCAAGCTCATTAGTAATCTAACTACTGTGGATTTCAACTTCTTATTACGATGTCAAAGTTAGTTGTCAAAGTTGTCAAAGCTAGTTGTCAAAGTTAGGGATGTACATTTCCCTTTCTGTTTTACACCATGGATTGCTAATACAGATGATCATTTCCTAGGATTGCTGTGGAGAAGGAGAAAAAGATTTACCACAATTTCATCCATACAGACAACCAGGCAAATCTGTGGTGACTCAAACTGCTGCTCAGTGAACTGGTCTACTAAGGGCTTATAGATCTATTTGGTCATAAGTCGAGTGTGGTAACATATGTTGTAATGTGCAATAAATTGTGCATTGAGATCCTTAAAAATCATGTGATTCATAAGCCCTGCTCAATCATAGTACTCATTCTTTCAGTCGTGTGTGAGTGGGGATGTGCCAACTGATCCTGCTCTTTGGTAATTACTTAGACATAGTGAATTTGAGCAGAGAGTATCCCCTTGCAAGTACAACTGCAGCACAAAAGATGTTTCTCTGCAAGCATTGACACTGTTTGGATTGATGGCAAGGCCAGGCTCGTCACTGCATCCCTGGCTGTCACATCTCAGTACAGGATTTGAGTTGGTAGCATTGGTATCGGCAAAATACCAGCTTTGTGTGTCCTGCATTTTTAGTCAACATCCTTTGCTAATATAGGATGGCACAACTGTCTTACGCTGACCAAATGAACCCAGACTTTTTTCTAAATAAATATGCACAGGATTGTGTTGCTTATGTGTTTGTGTGCACACTTATTTTGAGGATGATCCTCCTGTCTAATCAAGTTATCTTTGTTAACTGCACAGGAGAACGTCCACCTTCTACGGCAACTATGACTTCCTAGGGTTCTCGGTGCGTACTTTTGATGGAGCCCCCCTCTCCTCCCATTTCCAATGCAGTATCTTCTGCATTGCAAAAGGAAATGACCCAGCAATGAAATATATAGGATGGGGGGATCTCTCCAGATGTTGTTGATCTGCAGCTCTCATCAGATATAGTTACGAGAGCCAGCTGAGAAGTATGATGGAGGTTGCAGTTCAGTACCATCATGGAGACTGCACGTTCCCTATCCTTGGTTTATGAGATTAGCAATAATGAATCATTGGGCGTTTATACACGACCCCTAAACTCCGGGGCAAATGGCTCCCAGCTCCGGAGCTTAAAAATGTTTCCCCACCAGCTCCGGAGTTTACAGGAAATTAAGTGCGGCCACGCCCACTTTAGCGCGTCCCAGCGCACCTTTCAAGTACCTGCTCTTCCACTGTGAAAATTGCTTGATGCGGTGTGAGGATAGTGAGTGCAGGGCTCTCCTCGCTTCTGTTTGTTGTTTTTTTGGCTCCCGCTCCTTTAAGAGCTACTTTACAGTAGCTCTTACCGAGACAGGAATGTTGCCGGCAAAAATGGAGGCAGAACGGAGGTGAGCCACAATGTTTTCTTCCTTTTTTTTCTCCCTCCCCTCACGCAGCAAGCAGCCAGGGTGGGGACACAGGAAGAGCGACAAGCCCCTAAGATCTCTGGTCCGAATTTAAGTGGCCAGCGGATCTTAGGGGTCATGTAAAAAGGCCCATTGTTAAAGCAGTTAGGAAATTAAACATAGAGTGGTGGCAATTGTTTCTGCCTTCTTGGAGAAACTCCCAGCACTGGGAGCTGATCAGTGACCTATGTAGTCAAAATTTGTGTTATGAATATAACCTTCTGGGTTCATAGCAATAAATGTGCAGTTAATCACTAGGAATATTTGGGTAGTATCTTATATTTCTATTCCAGAATTTGATTGCGGGTGATGCACGTGCTATTAGTACAAGAATATAGAGTACAGGTTGGGTTGTAGCAGGAGCTTGTTAAATCAAGGCCATCTGTTGGAGCTGTCTTAAAAGTAATTGATTGAACGAATGCAAAGGAAATACCTCTGTTTGTATCTCTGATGCATTAGTAATTTATGACCAGAGTATCTGGGATGTTGTATCATCCGGGTAGCCTCCTTTGTTTATCTACCCTCAGCATTTCTTAATAAGGAAGTGTGCTGCTCTCCTGATGTTAGCAGAGTGGTTAGCACAGAACACATTGTCTTGCTTTTCCCTTTACATCCCTTGATGAGGCACCAGTGCCAATCTTTTAAAAACATATCTCTCCATTTGTTTCTATCACTGTCTGAAATTTCTGAGCGGTAAACAAAAATAAATAACCTTGTGAATTATCTCTGTTCCTCAGTTTGTTTTATTTTTCACAGAAGATGTTGCTGATGCATGTGTTGAGACATTTTTAATAAGGGGGAGCTGATTTGAAAAGACCAATTTTCGGCAGTGCATGGCAAAAAAGCTGTGTTTGCAATTTTCCAAAAACGCATTTGAAATCTCTGTAAAGAAGGAAGGTGTCTGTATATATGCACAAATTTATAAAGTGAGTTGTAGTTTATCAAAATGTATTTTACATCTTAAAGTCATATAATTTTGTCCTGTGTCTTGATTCTTTCCAAAACAGTATTATCTTTCCACAGTTGAAAGAACAAGGTGTCTAAGTCCATAATTAGAAAGCTAATTTTGGACATACCATTAGATTTACCAGGTGTCATTAAACTCCACACTTGGCAACAGTTTCTTCTCTATAAACTTCAGTGGCAGGAGAAATAAGGAACCATACTAAGCCAAAGAAAGACATTTTCTGGTTCTTTTCATATTGCATTGATGTTATAAAGAATTACTGTACTAGAATTTACAACCTGCTGGTCATCTGGCTTGGTACCCTGCACAGGAATGGTGCAGGGGCATCTTGGAGCACCAGTCCTGTGATTAAGAAGAGAGAGGCAGCTCATTGGTCAGCATAGACACTGAGGACAAATAAAGAAATGTGTGTGCTGTTCAACCTGCTCACAAGGAGAGCGGAAAATGCTGCTGGTGTTTAGATAAAATTCATCTGTCACTCTGGTTGACTCATGTACAGACAATGGAAAAAGGGGCCCCTTTGTCCTTTACTTCAGGTTAACAAGTATCCCGACACAGTTCTGGGAACCTCAAAATGTTTGCCACAATCTTTAAAAGCAGTGCTAGTCAGTATGTATGAGCCTTGTGGCACAGTGGTTAAACTGCTGCACTGCAGCTATAACTGCCCATGACCTGGGGTTCAATTCCATGTAGCTGGCTCAAGGCTCACTCAGCCCTCCATCCTTCAATGAGTACCCAGATTACTGGGGAGGGGGCGATTGTAGCCTGCATAATTACTTGTAAACCTCCCAGAGAATGCTTTAAGCGCTATAGGGCAGTATATAAGCAGCACACTTTGCTTTACTTTCTATCCTATGTGACTTGATATAGCTTTTGGGTACTAAAACCTTCATCTTTTTTGGGGGGGGTTATAAAACCTTTATCTTTTCACTTTTGATTGCAAATGAAGAATTTTCATTACCATGGCCAAAATCCTGGTGCTTACTCTAGAAAATCGCAAGAGAGTAGGTTCTTTGAATCCATGGGGATTTATTGAGTCAACTTCTAGGCTCTAGCGATCCAGATGGGCCTACTCTAACTGTGGCTTACTTGCTAAAGTATGTTTCAGTTAGAGTGGGCCTATCTGAAACAGGAGAACATATGGAGGAGTTGTTTCAACCAATCCCCATTGATTCAGTGGGCCTACTTTCAGCAATAGCATTTTGGCCAATGTTTTGAAGCATGCAAATAAAGTAATATCTTAGTATATATCCTAGTAAATGGAGAGAGAAACCACAGGAGGGACCTCTCCCTCAACAGAGGTGGTGGCCTCAGGCATAGTCTATCTGCTACTTATCAGGCTGTGCTTTCCAAAGTACCCAGACAAATCAAAAAGCCTTCACCACCAAGGCCATAGCTAACAACCTATTCTTGACAGGTTTCAGCACCTTAGGCCATTGTTCACCTTAAGGCTATGGATACTATTGTCTCCCTAACAAGCCTATTCAGGCCATTGTTCATCTTATGAGCCTAATTCAGACCAGGGTGACAAGAGATCAAAGCTGACTATAATATGGAGGACTTGCACTAGCTGTATTCAGACCAATGAAGCTGTTTGGATGAACAGCGAAACATTTCTGTCTCTCAAAAAGAAGTCCAGTAGCCATGACTCAACTTCCACACAGGAGGGATGAGGTGTTGAGATTGTGTATGTGTATGTCTTCAAAAATAACAAATATTTGTTAGTAAGTTTGTGAAGAATGCTTACTCATAGTATTCCTCTTGTGATTTAAGCAGACAGAACCACACTCTTGAAATTTTTCCAGGTTAAATTTCTCCTGGTTCCAAAACTAAACTAATAATATAAAGGTGAGATAGCATTTCAAGTAGGAGGCCTTCATTCAGTAACAGAGCAAGCATTTAGCATTCATAAACTCTCAAATCCATTCCCTGGCATCCCCAGTCAAAAGCTAGTTGTCCTTGGGGAGCTGTTAGCAGTCACAGCAGAAAATACTACGCTAGGCAGACTAATAATTTAAAACACCTTAAACTAGTCTCAGTGCACATGGTTGTTTCCTTACTCATTATTGTTTTTCTTTCAAAAACTAATTTGTCATTACATACTCCTCAAACAGTGAAGATAAAAATGTATTTTTAAGTGACTTCTTAGCATAACAGTATTATGTATAATTATTTCAAAATATGTTTGACAGGATTTATCTTCATGTAAAAACACCAATTATCTTGATGATTTTTGGTTTTTACCTTTCTTAATTCCATATTTTATTATATTGATTTCCTGTCAATTTGGCTTCTAGAAAAACTATACATTCTACATTTACAAGTGATTTTCTAGCATCTGTTTGTCATAACTTTTGCAGAGAGTTTGGTTTTATATTCATTTTAATTGATATTTTTATTTTTCATTTTCCATCATTGTTTATGATAAAATCAGGGTGGCTTACAAATACAAATATAGCTCTTTAAAAATATGAAGAAAATTACCTGCATATATTGATAATTAATGATTATGCACTGTTAATTGATTCCAACACATGGTAACCCTCCCTAGTATTCTAGGTGTAAAGTACAAATCAGAGATTTACCAGTCCCTCCTTCTGATGTCTTATTGTAGAATATTGTGTACCATATTCATGCCACTTGTTATTTTAGAAGCTCTTATCTAGATTGATGGTCATTTAGGATGAATTTCTGGACAAGAATAGAAGGTCAGTCAATACATATATCATGAGCAGGGCCGGCGTTAGGTTTTTTTGCGCCCTAGGCGGGGGGTGGGGCAACGGGGTGGGTGGGTGGGTGGGTGGGGTGCAGGGGGGGGCAGCGGTGGGGGGCGCAGGGGCGGGCAGCACCCACTCTCCATTTTGGCACCCCCTCTCCATTTTGGTGTCCTAGGCAACTGCCTAGTTCGCCTTAATGGATGTGCCGGCCTTGATCATGAGAACTTCCCTTGCTAATACCAGCAGCATTTAAATGTCTCTCTTTGCAATGTCCGAGTAAAGCAATGTCTTAGTTATTATGCAGGAGTTTGTCAGCATGAGAATTAGTTTAGTGGGTAGACTGATAGACTAGGATTCAGAAAATATGGGTTTGAAACTCTTCTCAGTTATGGAAATTCCCTGTGGGTGACACTAGTAAAACTGTTTCTTAAGTGTCTCTCACACCTTGAAAAATGTAATAGGTTTGCTATGTCAGATGTGACTTGGCAGTCCGTAATGTAACTGACAGTATTTATTTGTACTTTCAAACCTGTGATGATAGTATGTAAATAAATACCTATTTCCTTCTTGCTTTAGATATTTGGTGCTAGAACATGTGTCTGGTGGAGAACTTTTTGACTATCTTGTAAAGAAAGGAAGATTAACGCCAAAAGAAGCCAGGAAGTTTTTCCGACAGATCATATCTGCTTTAGACTTCTGTCATAGTCATTCAATCTGGTAAGTCTAATATTTATGTCATACAATATATGCAAGTGACAATAAAATGTTATTATGTATCCTCTTTACCACTTAAAATGAGTGTTCCTGTTTTAGCAAAGGAGCTGGCTAGTCAGCCTTTTAAAAAAAAAGTTGATTCATTTATCGAATTAACTGCTTGCTTGCTCATTTTAGTTCTATCCCAGCTTTCTCCCACTGTATGGACTAAAGGCAGTATACAAAAGCTAAAATATACTTCTTTAAAATTACAATAAATTGGGCTGCTTATGTTAAAATTCCATTAAACATAAACAAAATGAAAGCATTATTAGTTAAAACAACTTAAAGCAAATGTTAAACACACAATAAAAATATACCCTGCTAAAAATCCCTGTCCTCAGAAGGCATTCACAGGTCAAAAGCCAATTTTTTAAAAAATAAAGTTTTCACCTGCTGGTGTAGGATTGTAAAGACTGGACCAACCTAGCCTCATATGGGAGGAAGTTTGAAAGACTGAGAGCATCCCTTTCTTGAGTCCTCCTCAAATGAGGAGTTAGGAACAAGAGAAGGCCCTCACCACACCCGAGAGATCTCAGAGGCCAGTGTGGACTATATGTGAGGACAGGTCCTTCAAAATGACACAGCCCAAGCCATATAGGGTTTACTTTGTCACAAGCAACCCTGAATTGGGCCTAAACGTGGATTGGTAGTCAGTGAAGTTAATGGAATTATATGATCCCTGTAACGGGCTCCAGCCACTGGTATGACTGCAATATTTTGAATTGGTCAAGGTTTTCAGACCATCTTCAAAGGCAGCCCCATGTAGAGCATGTTACCGTGATCCAAATATGATATATGGAAGGCATATGTCACTGTAGCCAAGTCAAAAATTTGCAGTAGGCAGAACTGGTGCATCAGCGTTAACTGTGCAAATGCATTTCTAGCCAAGGTACAAACCTCAGTTTTCAGGGATAATGCAAATTAGTCTAGCATGGGATCCATCCCTATTCTCTCATTTGCCTTTCATTTGGCCAGGAACACCTTTGTCTTGTCTGGATTAAGTTTCAGTTTGTTGCCCTCATCCAGCCCACTACTGATGCCAGGCACCAGTTTAGAACTGAGGTAGCTTCCTTGGATATAGATGGGGGGGGGAGATAGTGTTGCATGTCATCACCATTTTTTAAAATTTTCAGATTCCATTTGAACGTTAGGAAGAACTTCATGATGGTTAGAACTGTTCAGCAGTGGAATATGCTGCTACGGAGGGTGGTGGAGTCTCCTTCTTTGGAGGTTTTTAACAGAGGCTGGATGGCCACCTGTCGGAAATACTGTGATGGGGTCCCTGCATGGCAGGGGGTTGGACTGGATGGCCCTTGAGGTCTCTTCCAACTCTATGATTCTATGATTCTATACCAAATCCCAAAACTCGGAGCAACCTCTCCAAATAGATGTTAAATACCACAAGGAATAGGGCAGGACCCTTAGGAATGTCACAGTCCAGACACCAAGCTTCTGCTGCTTTTATCTCAAATCAGTGGTGGGAGATCACAGAATATTTAAAATTGGGAAACTGTTGTGTAGAATTTAGGTGTATTTTCCAGCTCTGGGACGTTTTTGCAATGCGGCTTACCTCCTAACCAAATGTGTATAGAACTGAGCTGCTTTTTGAATTTCTGAAACCTGGCACAGTGGAAGTTACCCCTGAGTAGGCGTGCAAGAAATGAGCAAATGAGCTGTTCATTGTGTGCTTGAGGATGAAATGGCCAAGAATGGTGGAGAGGCGGGGGGGGGGGGAATCTGACTCCATCCACTTCCTTTTGGACCACTCTTCTGAGCCTTGCCCACTGCTGAAAGTTGGTTTCTAAGACCTTTCTCAAATTGAAATTGTGCTTTTGAATTGATAACGTTCCCATCCCTACTGTTCAAAGCTTTATTCCTGAAAGGGTATTTTACAACTACTGTTTAGGAAATGGAAAGGGGCAGAAATGTATTGTGCTAGATGTATGCAGCTGCTGGGGCATGTTCCCACCTTGCTATTCTAATTACATGTAATATTTTTTTTATTTTTGCTGAATGCTGTCCATGGCCAATCTATAGCTGCATTCCATAATGTGCAGTGTATGCAGTGGCTCATATTTCATTATTGTTGTACATAAACCATCCCCCCCCATGATGAACTTGAACACCAGCTATCGTACTCATTTATATTGAACACATTAACCAGGAAAATTAAAGCCCAGTGGGACCAACAGCTTAATTTATAAGGGTCTTGGGGCACTTGCCAATAAGTAAGAATAATATGTCTCATCTTGAGCCTTCTCCCTGAAGAAACCTGGGACAATTACCAATTCAGCAAACTCATTTTGTGACATCCTTGAGTTATAAAAAATACCTTCTGGTGTTTGGCAGGCTTGCCTAGACCCCTTCTGGGCATCTAAATCACTGTTGCCTTTAATTTCCGGTGGGGAGTAATTTGCTTTATCAGTCTGTTATTGATACTCACTTGGATGATTTAACTGTTCAGTGCGGCTTAACCTGTAAGTTACAGACCATTTTTTAAAAATTAAACCAGTTTCCATTTACTTCTGAAACAAGTTTGAGTAATTTTTTAAATTATGCTGAAATTGAATTTTTGCCACCTATTGGAATGCAGGGTCTCTGTTCAGTTACTGACCTATAGCCACACACTTATTTCTCAGTAGTGCTGTTTCTTAAGCTTTGACTGTCAAAAAGTTGTGATTTACATAAAAGATGTAAGGATGTTCATCAATATACATGACAGTACGCTCCCTTCAGTGTGATAGGCTAAAGACTGCAGAGAGGTGAAAAGTGTGCACTGCATAACCGCCATATTGATTTCCTTTAATAAATGTGCAAAAATCATATCTTGTTATACTCAAAACAGGAGCCCTGTTATCTTATAGACAAACTCCTGTGTGGAAGGATTGCGTTCTTGGATAGGGAAGCAAAGAAAAATGTAGAATTGTCTCAGGATCAGTGCTGAATTGAACTTGATAAGCAGCACAAAACTATGTATATTCATTTGGAATGAATTCTTATTGTGGGGCTTCCTCCCAAGTATGGTGCATAGAACGGCAGCTTTAGATTGCAGTTGCACTGCGAAAAAAGAGATGGATGTAATAAGAATGGTTCTTTACATAATCTTTGGACATAGTGTTTGTACATTTATGTTTATGTAGAGGGGTGAAATATTTTTGCCCTAACATGTGTGTGTGTGTGTGTATGTGTGTGTTGTGTTGTGTTGTGTTGTGTTGTGTTGTGTTGTGTTGTTTGTTACAGTCGTGACTGATTCTTTGTGACCCCATGTTCATGGAGTTTTCTCAGCAGGAATACTGGAGTGGTTTGCCAGTTCCTACTCCAGGCGCCTACAGCACCTGGTGTATTTACTTTATATGTTTTTGTATTGTTATTGTTTGAAAATTTATACATATGTTACAAAGGTATTCCCATGTGTAGACATTACACAGTATTCCTTAAACTAACTTAAATGGATGCAAATAAGAAAAACTTAACCTCCCGCCTAGCTGATGCCTTCCCCTCTCTAGACTAAACCAAAACTATCCCTGCGACCATGGCTGATTTTGCTTGAGTTCCTTGGACTCCTCCATCTCCTAGGTGAAATTGCTTCCAACCAAGTTTGTTTCTTGTGCTGGACTGGTTGTTCCCTTTTGTTTGATTTCATAAAGCTTCACATTTTAGGAAAGAGTAACAAAGTTGAACTGGTATATTTCAGAAAGGCAAATTATGCGCAGAGAGAGGACGAGAAGGCAGATCTTTTCTAATTTTTGATATCTTGTTGATCTTTTAATATGGAATCAGTTTGTGTAATGTTCAAAAGAGTGGTAACTCATGCATGCCTTGTGAACCAACACAACACAGGTTTTGAGTGCTCTATGCTGCAAAGCTCACAGAAAAGCTCACAGGAGAATGTAGTGACAGGATATAGGGTATACTGAAAGCCAAGTCCACAGAAAATAGGCAAGTAACACAGATGGGTTTATAGCAGTCAACAGAGCACAAGGGAGAGCTGACAGAAATCAATAACAGCTTGAGGGTCCAATCTGAAACTCATTAATTTTAATGGAGAGAGTCCCACTTACTTTGTTTGTCACTGGATCAGGCCGAGAGATTTTTCCTTATCAACCCATATGGCCAAACTCATAAGTCCTTTATGCTGATGGTTCATCCGTCCAGCAGACACTTACAGTTTCAAAATTAACAAAATGCCTGTAGGTTATGCCTGTCTTGATCAAAAGTTCATTGTTTTAATAGGCTTTGAATTGGGTTATTTTTTTTTTGTTCATCTGTTCATGTTTTGTTTTGGTTTAGTAGACTGCATGAGATGATGTGACACTGGAGGATACTCACAGTATTTCTAATACAAAATAGTATGTTGCTGAGTGTGTGGGGGTATCTAACCTTGGAAATCTGACTCAAATCCTACAGTAGCTCATCTCTCACTTTTGGGCTTGGAGAATTTCCCCATCTTTTTAGTGCATGGTCCTCTTTTAATTTACCATTTGTAGACATGGCTGTTCCTATAGCACTCTTGATATGTGCTGAAATACATAGTTAAGTTGTTTGGACAGTTCTTGAGTAAGATGAGATGGCAAATTGAAGCAGGCAGATAGTAACTTGCAGAAAATACAAATGCAAGAGTAAGGTGATACCTTTATGGAACCACACACACACACACACACACACACACACACACACACACACACACACACACACACACACACACACACACACACACACACACACACACACACACCAAACAAATTGCAAACTTCCAGGGGTAAAACCACATTCCTTCAGGTTGGGCACCATCCTTTCATGGATAGTGCAGAAAATCACAGTCAAGAGTCCCAAAAAT
Source organism: Phrynocephalus guinanensis (assembly GCA_037367245.1). Lineage (NCBI taxonomy): Eukaryota > Metazoa > Chordata > Lepidosauria > Squamata > Agamidae > Phrynocephalus > Phrynocephalus guinanensis. Next base: position 95,779,294 of record CM074732.1, read on the forward strand.
TCATGCCCAATGTCTGTTTTTACTCGGCTTGAATGAGGTCAGTTGCAAGCATTTGGTTTCAAGCACCATCCCTTGCAGCATGGTTGGGATTTTCCATCCAAACAAAGGATTTGCTAATTACTTTGTGGTTGGCCCACCACCACCATCATATTCCTTGCTCCTGAAATATGAAGTTTCTTCTGGGCTGGAGGAAAACAATACAGATATATAGCAACATCCATTAGAAGGTTGGGGTTATATTGTAATAGATTCACCAGGAAGAAGCAGCCAATTATCATCAAATTAGTCAAATTAATAGTTTTACTTCATCAGTGCCTCTTCAGTTCGTTGTGAGCTCAAAGGTCTTATGGCTTGAAGTCAAGAGTATCCAAGGTAGTGCTGTGGGGCAGCCATTGATGGTATCTTATTGTATGTACAGTAACCCCCATCTATCGCAGGGGTTAGGGACCCGACCCGCAATAATTGAAAATCCATGCTATGCAGATGCAAGTGGGGTCGGGCCTGGGGGGTGACACGTTATGTTTAAAATGTCTTTACGCAACGGAGCCAAGTGTTTGGCTCCATTGCTTAAAGACTTTTTAAACATTGTGCACTGCTTCTCCCAACCCCCTGGGGTGCGGGAGTGCGTGGCACAATGCCTCCATGGAGGCAAGCCCTGGGCTGCAGCTGATTGGTGCTGGGGTAGAGGAGAAAAACCTTTGGTTTCCCCACCCCAGCGCCAATCAGCTGGAGCCCGTGACTTGGGGAAGGGGGGAAGGTTTAAAAGCCTGGGCTTTTAAAACCTTTTTTGCCCCCTCTCTCAAGCCCTTTTGGGGTACCACTGTATTGCGGTCCCACGATATAGCAGCACCACAGTATATGAACCACGAAAGGGCGGGGGACCACTGTAGTACAAAAAGAATTAGGAAAAGGCTTAGGATTGCAAGAAAATTATTTGCCTGATTTTTAGTGGTTCAATTAAAGTGATACCTAAAGGTTTCATGATCTTAAACTACACCGTCTTTGTGTTACTCTTACAGAAATTGGTACATAGCTGACTGTGATTTTGAATTAAGGATTCACACACCCACCTTGACCTCTCTGAAATAATTGCCACTAAGTCCTAGGACCTGCTGAGCTTTCTTACAAACTCGTAAAATATTTGAATGAAATGAAATGAATGCAGAAGGAAGTCTCTTCTATCTCATAATCACTGGGGTGGTGAAACCTAGTGCTATTTCTTAGTTATTATTCTGTCCTTTATAATAAGTGTGAAAGCCTTGCAATTCCCAACTTGATGGTACTTATAAGACTTTGTAGTTAAAAATTGGGGGCAGAGAGTGAAGCGAGGTTGCCAGAATTAGTTTCCTAGCAAAGAAAAATGTTAAAATGTGTAGTTTTTGTGTGTGATGAAATCTGGCCTTGCCCTGTCAGAGGGCAGCAGTTTGACAAATCATGTAATCAGCCAGGTTATCCAGTCATGACCATGCTGAAAATAAAAGCTTCTCCTTTGGCTAATGATGGAACATGGGTGCTTGTTACCCACAGATGGAACAGATTGATCCTCTTGTGACCATTCCACCTCATGCTAACTTCCTCTCCTCTCACTGCTTTGAATGAGTTGACATTCAGAGAGAAATCTGAGAAGTTCCCTCTAGGGCACGGCTATGTTGGCTTTCCATAGCTTTGTATTTCTCAATAGCACAGGATGAGATCCTGTCTGTTACAAGCACATAGCTTTTCCCTACAGAGTCTGTGGATCAAATATTTCTGATTTGAGTCTTCATCCAAAAATCATTTGTGTTTGCTGAAAGATTTGAAAGGAAACAGATCAGCCTGAGAGGATATTGGATTTTTAATTTCCTTCAAAGTCAAGTTAAATAAATCAGAGTTTATATGCTTCTTAGTGTAGGCATCAGCTCCACCAGCAACCAGATAAAGAGCTCCTAATGCTTAACTGGACAGACTATGTAAGATGGATCTGACATTCCTTATGAGATGTGAGAGGGAAGATGAGGATGGAAACCATTGCTTTTCTGCTGCATTTGTCTTTCTTACTATGTTTGTCTCATAGAAACTGTGTGTGTGTGTGTGTGTGTGTGTGTGTGTGTGTGTGTGTGTGTGTGTGTGTGAGAGAGAGAGAGAGAGAGAGAGAGAGAGAGAGAGAGAGAGAGAGAGAGAGAGAGAGAGAGAGAGAGAGAGAGAGAACTCCCAGTGGTGTTTTTTTTGTGTTTTTTGGACGCACCCTTTTGGCCAATGAAAAACTGACAGAGTTTCAGAATAAAAAAGGTTGTTTCTCCTGTAACAGTAGTTAAACTGCTGTACTGCAGCCCAAACTGTGCTCACAACGTGGGGTTCAATTCCAGGTAGGAGACTCAAGGTACATTCAGCATTCTGTCCTTCTGAGGTCAGTAAAATGAATACCCAGCTTACTTGAGGGAAGGGGGGAAGCAATGTGGAACCTGCATAATTACTTGCAAAATGGTCAGAGAGTGCTTTGCTTTGTCCATTCCTGCTGTAGGGCAAAGAAAGTTTTGGGTCTGTCAGTGTGTATGTGTGTCCATCTTGTTTTCCCCTCTCTCTGAAGAGGGATTATCAAAATCACCACATCAAAACCAACTCTCCATTGAAAACTAGTTAAAAGAAAAATGTGATAACCAGAAATAAACAGAACCATCAAAGAATAATAATATAAGTCAAGGGTATGTATTTTTAGCCCAGGGGCTCCATGTATAGTCAGATGCACATTCATATAATAATTTCATCATCAATCACCTCCATTACTTTGCTATATTTCTTATATTTTTATTTCCTTTATGTTTTCATGTATCTTATCTTCTTTGCCTCTGTTACTTTTTGTTTTCCATTAGTTTTTCTCTCCGCGCTGCCACATCCGCCAGCTCAGCAAGTGAATGTTTTACTTTAGCATTCAGTTTAAATGTTGAAAATGAGTCATGGAAGCCTTTGAGACAAATGCCAGATGTTTGCTAAAAGGTGCTCTTGCTTCTGCACTCTGATGGAATGCCCTCTAAGAGGGCTTCTAGGACTGCCACTAAGAGGCTGATAGTCCAACAAATGACTTAGAGTGGAGAGAGCAACCTGTGAATTTGATTTGTGTTTGTTTGGTGGGAGTAGCTAGCATGTGCTCAGTGACAAAGGAGGATGGAATTGGCAACAGAACCCTCTTCAGTGGTCAGATATGAAGTAGTACATTGGTGGTGATGGGTGGGAAGGAATGGTCTTGAAGGTCACAGAGAAGACCTTCTGGATGCATGCAATGCAACCCAGGGATTATACACTCCAGATTTTATCCAAACACTTATTGGATCAAGATGTTTGCTCTGCTGTTAAAAAGCTGAATTGAAGACATTGCTCATGCAACAGCAATTCTCATTTGAATGCCATCTTAGAGCTGAGTCTCAGTGCACCTTGAGTCTCTCCTTTAATCTGTTCCCATTTCATGTCCCTTCAGCTTGCCAGTAAATATTTCCTCCCGTACATGCTGCAAAGACACTCAACAGATTATTTGCAGTTTACCACACCCAGGTGCCTAATCTGCTGCTACACTGTACATCCAACTGCAGTTAACTGAAGATGGGATACTTTGGCGTTGACATCTTGACTAGGAAACCCGGGAGCCAAAACAGGGACTAGTACAAATTGATAGCTGTTGTGACTCTTTTGGGCTGTTTGGCTGTGTCCTGGAAGTTTTTCTTCCTGAAGTTTTGCCAGACTCTGTGGTCAGCGTCTTCAGAGGGCAAGGAGCTCAAGGAACTAAGAGTTCTCTCTGTGCTCTGGGGTATAGAGTGAGAGAGACTGTGTGGTTTTAAAGTTGTGGGAAAGAGGAATCTGGTCCTGCACAGAAGTATAGGTGTTAGCCCTTGTGTTGTGATGGAGGGATTAAGAAGTTTCACTGCATTCGGGGTGGCAGCAACCCTTCTCTGTAGTTGATGAGTGTTTTTAGCTGTTCTATTGTATGAGCTGATCACCGGTGCTTGCGGCTGGGTGGGAATAATTGAACTTTGATATTTTGCAGGCCGTAGTTTTCAATACTGGAAGCCAGACTTTGTTGATTTTTAGACTTTCTTCTTTTTTGTTGAAACTGGGCCTATATTTGTGGATTTCAATGGCTTCCCTGTGTAGTCTGACATAGTGATTGGTAGTGTTGTTCATTACCTCTGTATACTGGAAGAGGATTTCATGTCCAGTTAGTTTTAGGGTATGTTCAGGTACGGGTGATTTTTCTGGTTGTTTTAGTCTGCAGTGTCTTTCATGTTCTTTGATTCTGGTCTGGATGCTACACTTTGTGGTCCCAATATATACCTGGCTGCAACTACAAGGTATCCAGTATACTCCTGCAGTGGCAAGTGGGTTCTTTTTGTCCTTTGCTGACCGTAGCATGTGCTGTATATTTGTGGTGGGTCTAAATACTGTTTGTAGGTTGTGTGTTTTCAACACTTTGACCATGTGGTCCATGACTCCTTTTATGTATGGCAGAAGTACTTTGTTTTTTGGAGGCTGTTTTTCTTCTTCAGTTTGGTGTTGCTGTTGGGTTTTTTTAATGGCTCTTTTGATTTCATTCTTGGAATAGCCATTTGCCTGTAGGGCCCAATTCAGGTGGCTGAGTTCAATGTTGAGGAATTCAGCTTCACAGTTTGGTTTTCACAGTCTACTAATGTTTTTATTATGCCTCTTTTTTGTCTTGGGTGGTGGTTGGAATTTTCATGTAGGTACCAGTCTGTGTGGGTGGATTTTCTGTAAACCTTGTGTCCTAACTGGAGGTCCAGTTTGCGTATGACCATTACATCTACAAATGGCAGTTTCTCCTCTATTTTTTTCCATGGTGAATTGCGTATTTGGGTGAATATTGTTGAGGTAGTTTAGAAATTCTTCCAGTTCATCTTCACCATGGCTCCAAGTTATGAATGTGTCATCCATGGTTTGGAACCGGACTGTGGGTGCAAAGGGTCCAGAGCTTGTTTTTTGAAATGTTGCATGTAAAAGTTTCCTATTACTCAGCTGATGGGGCTCCCCATGGCAACTCCATCTGTCTGTTCATAGAAGTCATTCTCCCACTGGAAATCACTGGTCATTAGGCAATGGTGGTATAGGGCCTTCATGTCTTCTAGGATGATCTGTTGGATCAAGTTTCTTCTTTCCCACAACTTTAAAACCACACAGTATCACTCACTCTATACCCCAGAGCACAGAGAGAACTCCTAGTTTCCTGAGCTCCTTGCCCTCTGAAGATGCCAGACACAGAGTCTGGCTAAACGTCAGGAAGAAAAACTTCCAGAACACGGCCAAACAGCCCAAAAAACTCACAACAGCTATCAGATCCTGGCCGTGAAAGCCTTCAAGAATGCTAGTACAAATTGTCTGTATCTTTGTGCCATTATGTTTCAAGGTCACAAATAGAATTTCTAGATTAATTTGGTACAACGTCCTAATTTAGGCTTTGAAAAATATATTGTGAACAACAGACTACAAGTGTGACAGAATTCAGAAAGGAATCACTTCTGATTCCCCAACAAGGCCTCAATGGCTGCAAAACATAACTGAAAACTATAGTCATTTAAACTGTGGGGTTTTTCACATTTGTACAGGTTTCATCACCAAATGTTTGAAGCAATTAAGAGTGAACACAGTCAACCAATACAGAGCTGTTTTTGTATCATACAGGTTTGCAGTACCCATTACATCAGTAGCAGAAGAAACTCACGTTCCGGCACCAAGCATCAAGAAGGCCACAATCTATTGTTAGAAAAGTCTCTGTGTGAGAGCTCTCTCTCTCTCTCTCTCTCTCTCTCTCTCTCTCTCTCTCTCTCTCTCTCTCTCTCTCTCTCTCTGTGTGTGTGTGTGTGTGTGTGTGTGTGTGTGTGAGAGAGAGAGAGAGAGAGAGAGAGAGAGATTTTGGCTGTCCACTCCTTAGGAAATCATTTTCCTCACACAGCCCAGCCTCTCAGGAGCTGCTGGCCGTCTTTGGAGGTCAGTTCTCTGCTATCTGAGTCTGAGCTGCCACGTGAGAACCCTTGGCTGTAAAGAGCTGACAAAGCAGACAGTCTCCTTGGGCTGATAGTCAAGAGAGTTACTGGAGCTATTGGAGTTTCCTGTGGCTGTCATTTGGGAATGCTGCCGTGCCGCTAGTCGCTAGCTGTGAGACAGTAGTGTTAAAGCCTGAGAACAAGGAGAGGGAGATGAGCTGCAGTTTTACATTTACTCAGGAGGCATTCACTCCTCTGACAGAGGAAATGAAGACTCCACACACCCCATGCAGCATGAGGAAGAGCAGGGAGAACAGCTAACCGAGCCTCGATTGGCTATTTGTGACATCATCAAGCCACACTGTGATTGGTCTCCTTTCTTTTTGTGTGAGTGTGTTTGGTTGTGCTCTTTTGGTTTTGTAGAGCTGACAAATAAAAGTATGATTACAGGAAAGCCCCAATGGCAAGCCTGATTAGGTTTCAGTGGTAATAAATAATGCCAATTATTCCACAGGGGGGAGAGAACAGTGAGAGGAATTTCCCTCTCCTAATGAGCAGCAAGGTTCTCTTTTCATCTTATTTTTATTTGGGTTATGAAAGGTTATTAGGTGGTGAACTTGGAGAGGGTGATACCGGATTTGCATGAATATTGATAATTACTAGAGCACTCCCCATTCCTTTGCTGGAGGCTACGTCTGCTGGCTAGGCAGACATGGCTGATAGTAATCATTACGTATGTGCTTGTGTGGGGGCGAAAGAAAAAGAAAACGAGCATTGTTTGCACCCTTGCTAATTCTTAAATGGAGGAAATGATTTTAAAGGTGTTAGACAGGATACCATATTCAGTAGAGCAAAAAAGAGCTGTTCACAATTTTGGACGCCACACAATAAAAGATGCATGCATATATTTTTCATTATTCTTATTCTTATTCTTATTCTTATTCTTATTAATAATAATAATAATAATAATAATAATAATAATAATAATAATAATAATAATAATAATAATAATAATAATAATAATAATAATAATAATAATAAATTCAGACGAATGCCTAACTACAAGTGGAAGGTTGTTTTGCAGATGAACACTAGTCTCCATGGAATCCCAAGCACATGCCTTTTTCTTTTTCCTTCCTCCAAGCATTATGTTGCACTTGTATACATTTGTGTCCTCTTCTCGGGACCCCATTTTCAATTCTGAACGCAATATACCTATCAGGAGCAAAGGCCATCTTTAGTAGTGATGCATGTGTGACCAGCAAACTGTCCAGACACCACTTCCAAAAGCCGTGCCTGAAAGAGCAAGAAGGCAGATGCAGAATTTATTAGGATTGAAGAGGAGGTGATGCTCTATATAAGTGCCAGAATAGAAAAGAGTCATTTGGGCAAGAGACAGGATAGGATTCACTGGCAGGGCTGCATGTTCTATAGACAGTAGACAAGGGATGAAAGACATTAGACATTTCATTGGAGTTGATTAACCGTGAATTAGACAATAAGATAAAGGCACAGTACAGGTAGAGGAGATATCTCGTCCTTAAGACTTCAGTGTCACGTTTTAGGGAATTAATGAAAGTCGATGTGTCATTAAGGTCAACAGAACTCGATGGAACACTAGTCCCATTAAGATTTTGACAAAATCTTTATAACATGGACTGTACGCCTTGTCATCAGGGATTTGTCTTACTATTACATATTGATATACTCAAAGACAAGCGGGCTTTCACGTTTGCCTTCTTACAATTATTCTTTACAAGGTCTGTAAACTTGTGGTTCACTTTGCCATCTGCAGAAGGGTTGAGGACAGGACCAACCGTCATCCTAAACAGGACCAGAACAGGCTTTCTCGTGTGCTTTGTGCGACACTTCTTCCCCTTTCATCTCCTTCGTGCTTGGCACACGCAGCCTCTGTATGAAGCACTTTCCCCCGTTTGCTCACCAAAGCCACTGCTTTATTTAATCCTCCTTTCCAGCTGATGAGGAGGAAGCGCGTGGGACATTTCAGCCTCCAGAACAATGAAAGGGTGTCATGTCCTCTGCACACCTACAGAGGGGGGAGGTGACATGGATCATGTACGACAGGAAACCAGAGAGATCAGCTGGAAATGGACCAAATGAAGTTCATTTACCCTGCAATGTTCCATTAAATGCCGAGTAATTAGCACATGTGGGGTTTTGTTGTTGTTTTTCTTTCATTTTGCTACAAGGAGGTTCTTTTTGCATATAAATTAGAATTGTCCAGGGATTCCATCCTGTTGGACTCTTTAAGAAATTGCAGCTATTAACACTCACTGCTCCACACCTCCCTGTCATTCCCTCTCTGTGTGTTTCTCTTGCTTTCTTCTCCACCTTCCCTCCTTCTCTGGCTTCTGCTCAGGTTTTGAGCAAATGGGGGTTGAGCAATAGTGATAATTCTATATAGCTGTCCTGCAGTAAGCTGAATGTTTATGGAGGAGCATGTTCTCATTACATGTTTATTACAGACAGATGATGACCTCAGGCACTACTAATACATATCTGATCTGTGTTGTCTGCAATCATAAGGACTAGAAATCAGTGTGTTTGCAATGTTAACACGAGGAACGTCATTCTGTAGTTCTTTTCTAGAGTCTCCCATTACTACAAAATTTGTAGTGTAATGCCATAAATGTAATACCAAGACTGTTATAAACAACAGTATGCCGTGTTGCTTGCAATACTCAGTTATGCTCTTTTGACCTCCATTTTCTACGCCCCTAGTTCCAAAAGCAAGTTTTAAAGTTTATTTTTTCTTTGTATTTTTTTGTATATTTGCACAAATCCTTTTTCAAAATCCAAGTCTTCAAGAAGAAGGAGGACTGTTAATTTTGGCCCCCAGAGAGTGCATCAATCACAGCAAGATCTCATGGAAGTCCTTAAGTGATAGCTAATGAATTGTCATTAGAGATTGCTAATAAAGTGAGCTATGCTTTGGTGAAGTTCTACCTTCGTGTTGGTTTTATTAACCAGCTATGGGCTACCTCGGTTAGTGTACAGCTCCATATGGGCATTAAAAATAACTGGAATCTTTGTCTAACTGTTTTCAAAATGTCTAGGATTTGGGTGAAGGTTGGGGAAAAGTTTATTATTTTGAGAAACCAAGTTTTATTTAGAATTACCCATTAAAACATCAAGAGTAAATTATAACATCATTTCTCTTCTGGTCATTATCACAATCCTTTTCTTATTAGGAATGAGTGGGATCCATGGAGAGCTATTCCATGACAAACCAATGGATTCCATAACAAATTCATGCCTTTTGGTCAGGTACTTCAAGGTTGCTGAAGGATCTGCTACAATTAGTTGAACAAAATTCTGAATAGCTCTTTCACTTCCACACACTGTACTGAGAGCCAAACTAGCCAAGACTGTGCAAGTGATCCTCAATCTGCAAAGTGGCTAGATATTTAACAATCCTTTCCCCAGAAGGAAGGTTGGAACAGGAATGGTGGGTAGCCAGCATGTAGGTTGGTGGATTTTAAGGGTTAGAACCACTGCAGGTAGAGGCAGGAAGGAAAGGATTGCCAATAATTGCAACAATGTCCTCAGCTGGCTTTTGACTAAACAGAGCAGGAATAGATCTGATGCTCAGTACCTGGTGTTATCACGATTGTTTCCTCCAAGTATTTTTTAATTCCATGACAGTCGACGTTAGGAATTTGCATGCCTCCAGTTGACATTGGACTACAAATTCCACAGTGACTATTTTCCTTGTTAACTGAGGTGCTACGTGTTATGTTCTGACAATATATGGACATCCCTTTATATGCAAGAAACAAATTCCACACATGTATGTAAGAAACACAGCTTGGGGAATATAGTTTAGAAGTCAGTGTGGTTAGGGGGTTGTAGTTTGTCCCCAAAGAACTATTCTCCTCAGAATCAAACTATACGAGATGCCAGCTTGGCAGCTGTAAATGGAGGTTCCTTAAGAGTAAAAAGCTTCTAGTTATCCTATTACAAGATCTATACAGCTTCCAACATTGCTAAATACAGTAGACCCTTGTATAACAAACAGTTTGTATAACATAAAATCTGTACAACATAAAAAATTCTGGAGATAGGGGAAATTTGTTTAACAGAGTCGCCTATGGGGCGAATGCGTACAACATAAAAATGGTCGCGATTAGGGATTACTCTGTTTTCAATGCATTCCTATGGAAAAATTTTATAAAGGAAAATTTGCTTAACATAATTTCATTGGGAACAAATTAATTTCTTTATACAAGGTACCACTGTACTAGCTTACCTTTGTTGGGTGATTCAGTCACCAGGAAGAAAACAATAGGCTTCCTGTGCAAGTTGGTTGTGAAAACAGAGCAGCTTTGGAGGAATGTGTCTCTGATGTGACAACCTTTTATCACTTTCTAATTGTGAGGCGTCTTCAATAGTTTGGCCTTCAGATTTTCAAAGCAAAAGTGATTGACTCATAAGATATGTGTTTTCTCTTAGCAAAAGCATTTCAAAGGAAGTAGGACCCCAAGTTTGGGTTTGTAGTTGATATGAGAAGGAGTAAGTTCTTATTGTCTTAACCCTTGATCTGGTCTTGTCTTTACAGCCACAGGGATTTAAAACCAGAAAACCTACTGCTGGATGAAAAGAACAATATCCGAATAGCAGACTTTGGGATGGCATCACTGCAAGTTGGGGACAGTTTGCTTGAAACAAGCTGTGGGTAAGTAACAGGGACATGCTAAAACGATGATAGCGAGCCAACCAATAGGGATAGTAGCTATCTTGGTTACTCCAAGCTCATATCGGCAGTTTATGCCTCTTCAGCTATGTTCATCCCTTTCCTTATAAAAAGAATGATTATGCTCCTTCTTCTTCAGCTTCATGTTCTGGTGGTTTCTGGTTATTTTTGTGGAAGTGCATAAGGCAATGAGGATGTTTGTGAGCGGCCCCCTGCACCCTCTTCCGTGACAACACAACAAGTAGTTGATGGAACAGGCTCTTTCCTGGAGCAATGGAAGTATTAACGGGCCAACAGGACCAAGAACATGAAATTGAAAATCCAGGGTGCCAGGAAGTTACCACTCCCACAGTTTTTGAGGCAATGCTCCTAGAAAATGGTTTACTGGGGAGAGTGGAGCCCTGCCTCCTCAACCATTTCTAGGTCACTTTCCAAGTCACAAGAAGGGTGCTGGATGCATGTTGTTAGTCATCCCCAGAGGCAACTGGTGAAGGCTCCTCCCTTGCAGTGTTCCTCCTACAAGCTGTTTCCAGCTCCAAAGTGTGTATGCAAGCCCAACTTGTCCCGTGATTTTATTTATCCCTTATGTCTGCAATAAACAACTCGAGTCATTAACAACACTGGCATTCTGAAATGTTTCACCTTCCAGTTAACAAACACTTCACCCTCTCCCTTTTTTCAGTAAATACTTAAGCTTGAACGGCTGAATAATTCAGTAGTTTAGGTCTCTAGCTGTGAAGCCACAGGTTGGGAGTTCAATTCCCTGTTGTCTCCTTGACACGAAGATTCCTACAGTCCCTTCCAGCTCTGCAGTTCAAAGCTGGTTGTGGTGGTGGCTGGAACTACTACTACTGCTGCTGCTGCTGCTGCTGCTGCTGCTGCTGCTGCTGCTACTACTACTACTACTACTACTACTACTACTACTTTGTCACCCTTGTGCACTGGTGTTGTTTATAAAATGAAAACAGCCTGGGAAAGTTTTCATCAAAATTAGTTGTGGTTTGGTGAAATGTGTCTGCTTTGTAGAGTTCTATTCTCTATTGGAGAGAATGGTATGCAATAAATACATGAAACTGCAAACTTGCTGTCTAAATAAACGGAGCAAGCCAAATATTGTTTTCTGTATCATATTGTATATATACAAGGAATGAAAGTGAAATGTAACCTTTAAAACATCCATGGGTATCTAAATATCATCATTAGAAGCACCTAAAATAGAAAACAGAGCTATTAACATCTTGGTGGATTTTAACCATGAGATTTTCCCTTGTGTTGTACTGTGGGCAGATACAATTTCAGATTTCCCCAAGGAGTTTAGGCTTCCTAACTATGGGCACTCTTGTATGCTACCACCACCTACTGGTATCGAGAAGGAAATGCTGCCTGACAGTGTCCTTAAGCAGCATTTTCAAAGGAAAAGTTTCTTCATACACATTGAATTCTGGGAAGCAAGTCATTTAGTAGACATTAGTGATATATATCTATATACTCAAAAACTTGTGATTTGTATGATAGATATATAATAATAATAATAATAATAATAATAATAATAATAATAATAATAATAATAATAATAATAATAATAATAATAATAATAATAACTTTATTGTTATGCTGCCTTTCTCCCCAGAGGGATATATATGTTGCTTTTCACAACTGCAGACTAATAGGTATATAGAGGTATATAGCTTGTAAAATGGTAGAGGTCTTTAAATCCATATATCTGTTGAACCTTATTTTAATTGTAAATATATAGGACAGTGATGGCGAACCTTTGAGAGCCTGAGTGCCCAAACTGCGATTCAAAACTCGCTAATTTTTCGCAAAGTGCCAATACAGCCATTTAACCTGAATACAGGTGGCCATGAAGGGGCGATGTTGGGGGGCCACAGAAAGGGCTCCAAGTGCCACCTCAACGTTTAAACTAGTTTAAAACCATACTTGACAAAAGATGAAGCAATTCTTGAATGAGTTACTTGAAAGGGAAAAGATGGGGATGTAAATATATAGGACAGTGATGACGAACCTTTGAGAGACTGAGTGCCCAAACTGCGATTCAAAACTCGCTAATTTTTTGCAAAGTGCCATTACAGCAATTTAACCTGAATGCAGGTGGCTGTGAAGGGGCGATGTCGGGGGCCCACAGAAAGGGCTCCAAGGGAAATAGATGGGATGGGACAGGGGATGATCCCTGCTGTGGAATCATTCTGACGTGAATTATAGTGCGTTTAGCAAAACTGCTGCTCATACATTTGATGTTCTTTACTATTATACTGTTAAGTACCTTTCTATGTTATTTTTCTGTAGAAAGGATTTTTGGAAAATGTAGTAATTTGAAGCTTTCAATGAAAAAGCTGCTTCTCTGCACACCATTAAAGAATCAAGGGGTAAGATCAGAGAAAGAAAGAATTGGCAGAGGTTGGACCAGGGGAAGGAAGGGACAGAGAGAGAGCCTGTGGATTGGAATGTGACTCTTGTCGCAACCATTATGAACAATGAACTCCAGAATCAGTCTGCACCTCTTGTGATCACTGGCTACAATTTTAGACATAATACAAGCTGTGGATCATATCACAGTGAAGCCAAATATTTCTGATTCAGTTCTCCAATGTAGTCACACCCTTGTTTAAGAAACGTGTATTTCAGCTAGAAAGTAATGTATATTAATTCTAGTTGGGAAGATATGTGCCCCAGAATGTACATTGGAAATGAGCAAGAGCATGTCATAACCAGCAAAATTTCTCATTTGCAGAAAGAGTGTGTGTGTGATAAGCAGGCCTAGGAATATCAGTCTAACAATAGGAACAGAAAGAAATAGAGATCAGAGAGTTAAAAGGGACAGACAAGCCTCTCTGACCCCCTACTCCCAAATCATTTGAGCTGGATTGATGCTAAGAGTTGATGCTTGGTGGTTACCAGGACAATAGTTTTTATTCCTACTCACAGCCATCCACTTTCTTTTAAAAGCAATTTAAAAAGACCTCTGTGGTCCCTCAAAAACCTTATTTTCATTTTATTAAAAACTTTCCAATTTTAAATTTCCTTGAACAATCATTCATATTTCTAGAGAAGCACTCAGCAGGTAATGCACCAGATGGCAGTCAGCCTTGCCTCGAACGCTCAGTGGACAAACGGGCTGGTCTGTGGGCAGTGCTGGAATTCAGACATCGATGCCCGGAGCAGAACAAGCCTCCATGTTGCTGCCTTAAAATGCACTAATAAAGAAATCAATGGAACAGAAGAGGCGGGTGTGTAATAAACAGAACACAGCAACTCTGCAATCTCCTGCGTTGCAGATACATTATAAGCGCAATCACTAGGCTTCCATGTGAGCTATTATACCACTTCATTAATTCTCCTGGCATGTGGCCCAGCATGCCTGATGCTGGTTCCTTGCGAGATATCTGGTAAAGAGAAAGAAAGGAATAAACAATGTGCCATACAGTTGCAAAATGTGTGTGTGTGTGTGTGTGTGTGTGTGTGTGTGTGTGTGTGTGTGTGTGTGTGTGTGTGTGTGTGTGTATTGTGGGGTGGGGGATGCAAGGACAACTAACTGCAACATTTTTCTTGCTGATGAATACTGCAAGAGATTTCCTGGCACCGTCAACAAAAGTTCCTACTTGCAAAAAGGAAAAAGGTAACACTCTGTAAAACCACAATTATTGTTCCTTTGTTTCATGAACATCTCAGAATTAGAAGCTTTCAGTGGGTAGTTTCCTGCTTTGTGAAAAATCAGGCCATCACTTTTCAAACTGTTGTATATGTGTGTTTTGGAACGGTACGGAAAGGGCACTAGTGTTGCACAGATTGTCCAAATCGTAGACTTCAATGTGGGAGGGGGAGAAATGCTGTGTTTTGTTATTATGCTGGTTCTTGTGAACCTTGACAATTCTCCTTTTAGGTGTCTTACCATGTTGAGTTAATCCATATCAACTGGAGTGAGCCCTCTTCATATTCCTAGCACAAGGAAGGCCAAAGTCAGCCTCAGAATGTTGAGCCATCTTGTTTTGAAGCCCTTAGTCAACCAGCTTCAGAAGTCGTAAGAATAGCATTGGTGCTCTAGGCAGAGCCAGTGGTTTGAACAACTGTTTAAAAGAAGTAAATCTTGAAAGCCACGATTAATAATTTCATTCTCGTGCATGTTTAAAACGTTAATTTTTAATAGCCCATTAAGTATTAGTCTCAACCATACTGATATATTTGAAAGTTGATAGAACTTAGGTGAATAGATAAATACTATGATGGAAAAGAAGCATGTAAATGTGGAATATTCCAAGCACTTGGGCTGAAATATTGGGAAAATATTTGTATTTGAACTATGCAACATGACAACACACAAGCAATGTATTTGTTTTAACTTGTTATGTTTAGAAAATTCAATAAAATGTTTTTTAAAAGTTTTCAACATTAAAAAGAAACCCCTATGTTGAATAAGAATAAGACTTGTGTTACTGAGGGCCACAGAAAGAGTTTCTAGTTAACATTTTCTGCTGAACTGCAGGGATCAAATAGTGTTTGATGGTACATAAAGCAGACACTCTGTATTGGTCTGGCATACAAGTTCAAGTATTGTGTTAAATACTCCTCTGTACAGATAAAACTACTCATCACAAGTCCTCTTACGGAAGGATGCACGAGGTCACTCACTTCTGGTTGGCTTTATCTGGCCTTGAATATCACCTTTTTCTAGCTGCTTCTTTTTCATTTTTTTAAAAATCCATCTTTCAGTTTTAGGGCTTGCTGGGAATTACTTATTAGATTAGCAAGAGAGTGCTTGCTCTAGCAGTGATGGTTATGCGGTGGTGGTGGGGAATTATGGAGAAAATGATACAAAATCTTAATTGTTCTTATATGTTGTCAAAAACAAAGAGTAGGAAAAATTAGGAATGGAGGCAGAGTATTTTGTTGATGTGATTTTTCTTTGATTGACTGTAATCAAACCTTGATCGTAATTAATTTCCTTTTATGGAAAGCCCATATCTACATAAGAACATAAGAACAGCCTTGCTAGAACAGGCCACAGCCCATCCAGTCCAGCATTCTGTCTCACACAGCGGCTCACCATTTGCTTCAGGCTATTCCCAAGAAGATGTCTTCACCTGCTTATGATTCCCCTGCAAATGGCATTGAGAGATATCCTGCCTCTCTCTCCAACCTGGAGGTTGTCCTTAAGCTTCCATAATGATAGCCATTGATACCCTTGTTCTCTATGAACCTGTCCAATCCTTTCTTAAAGCTGGATTGGGATGTGAGACCATTTTAAACATGTGAATTGGCATACACGTGTATACAACAGACCCCTTGAGTGGAAGAATAATATGTTATATTTAAGCTTTCTGGGGGGCGGACGACAACCCCAGCCGCTCTGCTTACTGTAGAAACTGCACAGCCAAACAAGGCTTTCTTTCTTTCTTTCCGGGAAGCAGGTCTCCAAAGCGCAAGGGTAATTCGGCAAGTCTTTGCATTTCTCCAAGAGCCAAGGAGGCCCACGAGCAAACAGCAGAGAGAGAGGATGGAGCTGGGGAGTTGGCACGAGGCAGCTTTTATTAGTTCAGATTTCTTCATTCTCTCACTTGCTTTTACCTTCTGGGCAAAAGAAAATTTAAGGCAATTAAATGCTGAGAAGGCTCTCCCAGCTGTCCCAGAGCCACTTCTCTCCACTGCAGGATATTTTTATGAGATTGCAGGTTGTTAGTTATAGCCCCAAAATGCTTGGCTGTCAGCAGAGTGAAAGTCAAGATGGCATTGTTATCAAACTCGAGACTCAGGATTTTCCTTCTCCTGCGCGGAGTACATTTTGGGCTGAGATTAGCATCTGTTTTAATCATCCTCAACGTCCAGCCTCCGCCAGGGAGGCACAAGGGGAATTAAACTCCTGGCTGTACAGTCAGAGACCTAAACCACTGAGCGATTCGGGTGTTTCCTGAACACACAAACACACACAAAAATCTTGTATTCAGTTTGATTCGAACTTACCTAATTGGCACTCTCTGAACATCCCAAATGCAGTTGTGCTCCACAATGTATAGTTGGTTTAATAATGCATGCAAGTTAGTCAATTGGAAATGCATGACGAAGTGTGTCATTTAGGGCGAAAGGGTGCACATAGCATGTGTAATAAAGGGAAGGACACCCCAAACCATTGCTCCTGATGAGAAGATGCATGTTGTTGGAAAACTACATGGAAAAGTTTGTGTATTGATTTAAAATGGCTAATTTATTTATTTTATGTCTTTATTATATTTATGCCCCTAATCATGCAAAGTGAAACCTAATGTGGCTGTCATTTTGCAAATGTTTCCAATGTCTCCAGCAGAACTTTCCAGGAGATTATTATGTCCTTTGTTAATTGGTGGGAAATGTGCCATTTCCCTTTCATTCCCTAAAATTAGTTGGACTAGCCTTCATTAACTGTAAAGGAAATCTGTGTAGAGCTACTTGGTGAGGGTTTAACCTTGGGTTGTTTCCTCACTGGCAGTGTTATTCTTCTGAAAATTAACTCCCCCTCCTCTTTTTCATGTAATTTATTTTTTATTTTGCATGATTACAATTTGCTATTCCTGTGGCTTATAAAAACTGTATTGCATGTATGCACAAATGACCACAAGCCTGCAAACTACCTGAGAAACATGATGCCATACAAGGTGTCTGTGCTGTCTCCCTTAAAATATCCCAGCTCCAAGTGAGCAGTAATTATGGTGAAGTTGTTGTGACTCTGTGGTTTGCTTCCACCCACAGCCTAAATCCCTAAAGAGACATCCCGTATGAAAATGTACATAGTTGTTAAGAGGTCCTTATTTTCCCCCCTGTGCAGAATTCTTTGACGTCAGCACCTCTGTAGGGAATCCTTCCTCTGTTCCAGAAAACTGTGTATATGTGGGAGGCTTGGCAGTTTCCAAGTTTATTCTGACACATGCAGTGGTGGAGGTGGCAGTGGAGGTGGAGTAGAAAGAGGAGGATTTCAGCTGCAAAAGTCTGCCTCAACGAGACAGTCTTATAATATCTTATTATCTAATCGGGACTCTTCTTGTCCTTTCGTTTCAGGAAAGAATGTTCTTCATTAAACCCCAATAATGTTCCTCATGATGTTTGCCCCAGGGAGAATTGCCTTTTCTTCATGAATGAGCTAAAAATTTGGTGACCCTCACTGTTGTCCATATCTTGTAACTAACTGGGCATTCGACTGTAGAAGAAAGGATTGGATAAAGGGGCTAAGAAAGAAGTGTAGGTTGTGGTACTGCTGTGGGCCATTAGTGGCTGATGTCCTTTTTGATTAATGGGATACAATGTCCAACAGAAAATAAAGCCAAAGTCAGCAAATCACTGTGGTCCATACGGCTGTTCCTCCCTTTCAGTGACACTATATTACAGCTCTAGTCGACATTCAACATCTGTCAGTGCTCTGATGTGTCTCAGAGAGGCAGGAAGAGCACCAGCATTAGAGATGGACACAAATTGAAAAAATGACATTTTGTTTTGTTTCATTTTGTTGAGGGGCTTGGTTCAGTTTGTTTTCGTTTTTGTGAATTTTCACAAAAAATCGTTTTTACCCGCTTTGCACGATTTTTAAAGCATTTCCGCGCACGGGCATCCCCCAATGCCCCAGACCAGAGAGAAAACACTAAAAAATGATGCTGGCAGAGACACAGTATACACTAGGTACGCAGGGAGGCTGCAAGGCAGTGGCGGGCGTTGCCCAGGGCGCAAGGCAGCCGCAGAGTGACTGCGGGGCAGGGGAGGGTACTCACCGAGAGGTACACAGTATGCACACAGGGAGGCTGCAAGACTGAAGCTAGAGAGAAATCTCTTCTTTCTGTCCCCTAAGAGCCAGGCTGCAGCCAGCAGGAATACAGAGACACACGACTGCGTGGCTGGCCTAAAGTGAAAGTAACGAGTCGCAGAGACAGCAGTCCCACCCCAACCTAACTCCCACCGCAGACTGCAAGGAGGACGGGGGCTGCCAGAGCTTTTTATGCCCTCTGTGGCTGCCAGACCTGCCCAGTCTGCAACCTGGGCATGCTATTGTCCAAGTTGTCCAAGAATTTACATGATGCCATCACATGGCTTGCATCCATTTTGTGGCTGGCATCCATTTTGTGTCATCCTTAAAGGAAAAAGGAAAATACATTGCGATGGGAGAAAGACAAAAACAAACGTTTTAAGGACCCCAACCCCCTCGGTAGGTATTATCAGGCAGAATAAATAATTATCGCTGTGTTTTTACGGATGTCCAGGGCTTTTTAATACCCAAGAAATCAATATTAGGCATCTGGCAGCCATTTTGGGTCCATGTCCCCTAATTCCCCTTAAAGGAAAAAAATACAGCAATCTGAGAAAAGACATAAATGCACGTTTTAAGGACCCCAACTCCCCAGTAGGTATTATCAGGCAGAATAAATAATTATTGCTGGGTTTTTACGGATATTCAGGACGTTTTTAACATTTAAATCAGGTCTTTTCATCGCGCGTCGCCATTAACGAAAACAAAATGTAATGAACCTAATTTTCTTGTTTTGGTTCGGTTTGTTCTAGTTTCCCCACCAGGTTCGTTATTCGTTTTGATACGTAACGAAACAAATAACTAATAATGTGTACAGTATATCTGTGTGTACACACCGATGCATGGGCATGTGTCCCTCGCAACTCATAAACTACATCATTTATCAACATTAAGGTCTGAAATGTTGTGTATTCTTGGTACACATGGCTTCTCAATAAGAAAACCATGTTCTTCAAACGTTACTCATCTGTTTTTATTCTTCATCTGTATTTATCGTATATATCATGTCCTGTGATTTCATAGAGCAGGGATTCTGTTTTTTAGCGATTTCTTAGACCAGGGAATCTATCTTCTGGAGGAACATAGAAAGCAGTAGCCTAAAATGCACTGCAGTTCCATAGCATTTTAGAACAGTCACTGGAATGCAGAGATGGACAGAAGATTTGTGAAGATTCTGGTTTTGGTAAAAGAACGCATTTGACAATATGCAGTTTGATGCAATATGTAACACATGAGATGGAGGAAGGAAAAGTTGACTTATATGGGCTGAGGTGCTGAATTTGTGGACACAGGCCTTTAAGGTATGCAGTGGGAATATGAAATAATAATTAGCTGCTTTCATAAGATTCCCACATTTAATTTCTAAAACACTGGATACTGTCTGCAGACAAGATAAGATAAGGCATATAAGTTGTAAAAATAAATAAATAATAAATAAATAAGATAGGCCTAGGATGCAACTAGACAGAAATCTCATGGAAGTACGGTTTATTATCATTTTTTCTGGCTGGTCTAGAATCAGGCATGCTGATCCTTGCTTTAATAGCAACACTATCTAACCCCGCCCCCAGGTAATCATGGCATCTATATATAAACCACAGGTTGGGGGTTCAATTCCCCATTGTGCCTCCTTGTCAGGATCTATAGGGTCCCTTCCATTTTTGCAGTTCTAAGTGCTGATTCATAATGGGAGCTGTTGGGCTCCTTGCACTTTTGAGGTGACCATACAGGTGCACATAATAATCTATCTATCTATCTATCTATCTATCTATCTATCTATCTATCTATCTATCTATCTATCTATCTATCTATCTATCTATCTATCTATCTATATCTATCTATCTATCTATCTATCTATCTATCTATCTATCTATCTATCTATCTCAAGCTCATGTCTCTAATGCTTGGTGATTGCTCCTGCTTCTATGCAAATAAAGTCTAGGGGATCAGAAGGAGGACTTAATTTGCTGTGGAGAAGCTTTAAACAGCAGGCTGGTTCTTAATCTTTCTCCTCCTTGCCATCTATTTTATGTCCTATGCCTCTGAACCAACTTATTGCCAAACTGCTTTCCTCTCTGCACATCTGCCCTGAGAGTGACAGAACAAGACCATGCTGCCAAAGAATTGTGGTTCATGATCATATCAACCTCAAAGTAGCATTTCAGATTCCCAATGCTGTCTGCAGAGTTTGCAGCTCAAGGAGGGCAACTCCCCCTCTGCAACAAACATTCCTAATCCTCATGCCTCTTCCAGTGTCCCACAGCGCAAGCCTCGGGTGAAATCTGCTTCTCCATCTTCCTGAATGATATTGTTATCAAAGGCACTATGCAGATTGTAGCGTTTTTGCCTGGAGATGTCACAGAAAAGATGAGGGGAATGGCTTGAGGGAGGGAAAGAGACAGGGAGACAGTTGCTTAGACGCACACTCTCGCACTGAATAATTAGCAGCAAGAGCCCAAAGAAATATTCATGACTTTGTGGAAAGATAAATAGATTTTTGATTAAATTTGGATTTTTCTTCTGTAAGGCAGTCAAAGTTGTTTGGTGATTGGCAGTGTGGAAATGAGTTTCCCCTTGCATCCTGGCTGGCCTGAAGATCCTGTTTAGAGCTGTTAGCTAAGATAAAGCTGGATATGTACAATTGCTGTGAATTGGCAGGAAATTTAGAGTGGGTGTGCCAGGAGCTCATGCTGCTGTCACAGCAGTTAAGGTGCAGCTGTTGAGTGGTGGGGATAGTCTGCTTTATTTTCCCATTGCTCTCTGCCCCACCCATTTCATCTACATCCATCATGAGTTGCGGCACTTTCTGTATGTATACCTTGAGTCAATGGAGTGAAAATACAAAGTGCTTACTATTCTGAGCTTGATTTTTAGGACTTCTTAAGCACCAACAGAGAAGATCAAATAATTCACTTCACATCTCTAAATGCTAGTCGCAAAGTCCATCAGGGATAATTCCTTGTTGTGGAATATTGTTCACAGTAACCTTCCAGTTTGGTGGAGATGAGGCCAATCCTAAATGATTTTATGTTTCCTGCCAAAAGCAGGAAGCAAGCAGGAGAGAATGTGGGTACAAGAATGTCTCATTGCCACATTTACCTGAAGGTGAAAGGCGTAGTAGAAATGATGTGGAATATCCATTTGCAGGGTTTCCTGTGATTTAAATAAATATATCAAAGCATTGCTGAAAAGTATAGTAAGTTCACCCGGAGATACAGTATAGTGCTTCTGAAGACATTTAGAAACCATTTTCTTGATTCAACCTTTTATTTATGACCATAGGAGAAAAATATACAGGCACCCCATGCCCCTTCTCCAAGTGGTCCAATCCCAATCCAAATCACGTGTACATGCATGCATGCACACACACCATTGGAGCTTGGTTTCTCAAAAGCAGAAAATTCCTTTTTTAAGGTTTTCCCATGTCACTTCTGCTGACCTGAAGTCACACTGCCATTGGATAAATTACTGTTATGCAGCTTATGATAGACTACTTTTTGGCTTCATCTAACACTCAATAGTTGTTATCTTAGGCAAGCTTGGTCCACATTATTAAGCCATATTCCAGTCTTTGATCTACTCACAACTGTATAGCATTTATGCCTTTTCTATAAGATAATTGTTCCCATGTTTGCATTTATGCCATTAATTTAGCACGCAGGGAGTAAGAAAATTCAAGTAATGTGTGTTTGTGCCATTTGTAATGTTAAGAGATATGTAGTTACCAGCAATGTTCCAGGGAATTAATTCAAAGATGTGTCACAGAGCTACAGATGTCATGATATGACACTGCCCGTCTCCATTCTGTGATTGTTTTATCCCTTAAGAATATATCCACAATAAACCTTTTCTAGTAATCTACCATTTGGTAGACTAGAATGGTTTTTTTGTGTGAGCAGCATGCATTATAAGAACTGTTTGGGTCCCTCTTGCTTTGTCAGGCTGCTTCTAATGAAGGCTATAAAGCAAATGTCTGCTGCTGTATAATTTCTAGGATGCTGAATTATTACGTGGCAGGGTGGAACGAATAATTGATTTCGGAGAACTGTTCTCAATTAGTTGCTAGGCAGGGAGCACAGCAGCAGATAGTGGTCTGAGCACATGTTCAGTTGGTGGGGGTTGCTGCTGTTGTCCAATTTTTTTTCATCATTCCTTAATGGTCCATGTTTGGAACTCATGGACCAATAAGCTATTAAGTTCATTAAAGAAAAAAACAACCTGTGAAGCTGATGTGCTTAGGAATCAAATAAGAAGATGCCATTTGAAAGCAGGATGCCATTCAGGAGCACAACTTGGATTATTTAGAGCAAACATTTCCCACTTTTCCCCTTGATTAAGAAACATTTTGTTATCTTGGTGATAAAGGAAGTGACTATTATATACAGTACACTGAATCCCCTGAACTGAGAACATGATCAAGGAAGAAAAGCTATTCATACTTCTTTAGCTATGAGAATGAATGGAGGCTAAGAACTCATATAGTATGTAGGGAAACAAGGATATTTTGGTCACTAGATCAGAAGCGAAAAGTGCCGGTTGTTACTGCTGATCAATCAGGTAGGATAAATGGGAAAAGAAGTACAGTACAGGAAGGAGAACTTACTGACTAAAGAACCTTGGGGATTGGTTTGAATTTAATACATCATTGTTTAGAGCAGCCACACAAAAAGTCAAGATAATCATAAGGATGTCTGGTGTCTGGTCAGAGAGGGAAAAGAAAAAGAGAAAGTGACAAGGTTACTTCTGATGAAGTAGCATTGTCCACAAAAGCGCACATTAAAGAAAATATTGAATTTAATCTTTAAGGTGGCACCACATTTTTTGCCCTTTTTTACTTTGCTTTCACCCATAATGCTTGCACGGAGAAACTTGGCTGCCCATTCTACAAGGTTTCTTCTGTCTCTGTCCAGAGGAAAGGCAAATGTCTTGGGTGAACAATTGAGCTGGTAACAAGCAGAAAGGTAATATCAGGCAAACCTAAACCATTAATCTGCTGTCCTGCTCTGATGGAAGGCAGTGGCTTTGTTCTCTGATGTCACCTGAATTAGGGTGATTCTCGCCCAATGGAAACTGCATACAGTACTTCTCTTATTGTCAAGATGCCCTTGTGGAGGATAAAACTAGTATTTGATCTGCAGATTCTGAATTATGGTCCAGGCTGTGCAATGGCTTGTTAATATTGCATCTCAAGCCAAAATACTGTGATTTGAGGCACTTGATGGGTTTATTGAGGCTTGAGGGTTGATAGTATTTAGAGATATCAAGTCTGTTCTAAAATGAAAAAGAGTGAGCTTTAACAACTTATGGTTGGGTATTGCCCTTTTTTCAGCTGTACAGAAATGTTTGCCCATTTTATTGAATTGCATTCCAGTGCCACGACTGAAACACTATTCAAGCTGGTGTGATGTAGTAGTCTGCTAGTCCTTTTTGCCCACTTAGTCACCATAAGTTCATATCATGCCATGGTTGTGCAGCGGATTGCATGGTTGATAACTGTGTCGTTCTTGTTGGGACTGTTGTGTAACATGCCTATAGAAGTTCTGCCCCACCATGTTTTTCCCCCTAAAGCTTCCAAAGCCTCATACATATTTGTGCAACATGATTTCAGGCACTGTTAGCCATGTGTTTATTCAACTGCTCTTTCAGATTCCATGATGGAGTCATAAAGTGAAATCCAAGTGATTGATTACAAACCTGGTTTTATACTGTATCCGTTCCAGCTAGCTGGTGAAAATGTGTCTTTAGTCTCAACCTGTTTCTAAATTTTGGTTCCGAATCCTATGTTCCGTTGCAGGTTAGGCATCAGAGATAGGATGGGGCAGCCCTGCCATTTGCTGCCTCTTTTGCCACGGAAGCCCACAGTAGCCCCTTAAAAGTTACTTCTTTGGACTGCATCTCCCAGGCACACACACACCATTAGTATGATTGTCTATAGCCCAAAAAAGAACTTCTCCCAAGCTTTATGGGTCCTGAAATATTTTCAGCATTATTTCCTAAACCGTAGAACAGTTGCCCAAGCACTTCTTACATTTGCTGCTCTGGGTCACCAGGTCTTTGGATACTACAGATTTTTTTTCCTGCTTACCCATGTATCTTAGCAGTACTCTGCCCAGGTAGATGGATGAATTCTGAAAAATTCTCTGATAACAGCTTGGTTAATGGAACTGACTCTGAAAGTCTGTACATATATCAATTCAAGTAAGGAAGGACTCTGCACTTAACTAGATCATGTTTTGTTTTTCAGGTCACCGCATTATGCCTGCCCAGAAGTAATCCGGGTAAGTGAGCTTGAAATGTTTACATGCTTAGAAAAAGCCACTAACAAACATTTGCCCTATCTCATTGTCAAGGGACTCTAGATTCTCCTCAACTATGCTGTAGAAAACAGGCATTTCTACAGTGTCTGGTTGTCACCGTAATGGAAAGAATTTACATTCCTTAAAAATGAAAAAGGCTTTTGAAATAGTACCCTAAAGAACACTAAGTACCTAAGCAAACACAGCTGTCAGCTTTTGCTCTATTTATCTTTACTTTTAGATTAATCTATGTTGTTCCTCCCCCACACACACCCCTTCCTTCATAGCCTTCATCTAAGAAAGATGAAATATGATTAGTTCAACTGCTCGTGTGGTACAGGATACACCAATGCTACCATAAGAGGGGTGGTCTAGTTGAGGCAGGTGTGTGACGTCTTTGGCATATGGTTCTCAAAATCCCTTAGCTAGCATGGCTGGTCATAAAATCAGTACTAGGAATTAAAGGCTGATGCTACATTTGAACAAATATGATTATTTATAACAGGGCTGTTGAACTTTGAACAGGCCAAGGTCTACTTTTTTCTGGCCCAAAGTTCCTGAGGGCTACTACACCAAAACCTCTACTTATGAATTTTATCTGTTACATAGAGCAGCATTTTCCCACAGGAATGCATTGAAAACCAATTAATGTGTTCTGGAAGGAACAGACTTCAATGCGCCATGGCCCTTGAACTGCCCCACTCAGCTGAGACAGTGGGCTGGCAGACCCAGAACTTTGCTGGGGCAGTGGTGGTCCTTGGGATGGGGGAGGGAGGGGTGGAGATCTTATCCCCTTTCTTTTTTTATATATGGCCAGTGGGCTACTTTTGAACCCTTCATGGGCTATCAGTAGCCCGTGGTCTACCTGTTGGGCAGGCCTGATTTATAAGTTCCAGAAAGAGCCACCTAAGAAAGAAAACTGTTTTGTGGTATCTTCTGTAAGATTTCAGATTTACAGAAGCTCCTTCAGTCTTTTCATTAACGATCCCATCCCATATTGATCATTCTGCAGAGCCTGGGGTCCCCAGAGGTTCTTGACCTTCAACTGCCAGAAATGTGGTGAAGGCTTCTAGGAGTGCCCAAGAATGTCTAGGAACCCAAGGTTGGGATCCACTGACGTATACCAAGATCCTTTTGCTCAGCTGCTCTCGCATTATGCTCCATTATATGTATGGTAGAGCTCTGTCCCATTGACACCCATGAAGGCAACATCTGGCTTTCCTCCAGAAAGTCACAGGTCACAGAACAATAAAGATGGCTCAAAGGATTCTGGCCATGGAGTTATTCTCAATAAGAATTCCCCAGATTTTTTTTCCTCAAAGGAAAAAAAAAACAATAATACAAAAGCCACAAACCCAGCAACCAATATTGAAGTGAACATTCAGTTTTCTCTCTTGTGCACTTTTATTCTGAATTCTCTTTGTATTTGTTATTATATTATTATTATCAGTGCATGCTGAGTTATGTGATTTGTGCAAGAGATGATGTCTGTTTAGAATCTTTAACTTACAATGATTTGCATTCGTGCAACAGGAATTCAGCCATTGAATATGGGGAGGGAGATTTTTTTGCCTTTTCCTCCCATTGAATTCAAGAATTCAAGAATTTCTAACCCTTTCCTCCCTTTGAATTCAAGGACAGCTGACTGTATGATTTTCTCAAACAACTTTCAGTTAATCTCCTACTTCCTTATTACATAGGGAGAAAAGTACGATGGGAGAAAAGCAGATGTCTGGAGCTGTGGAGTCATTTTATTTGCATTGTTAGTGGTGAGTCATCCTCTATACGTTATTTTTAAAAATTCCGCTCTATTTATAAACTTGCGCTTTGACATCATCTGCATATTTGTTCCCTTTGTTCACTCTCATTTTCCCGATAGAACTCCCAAGTGCAACTTATTGGCATTATTCCTGTAATGCATGACAAATATTTTCCAACATCTGTGAAATGCTAATCCCGAAATGGTAAATTCTGATATAAAGGGAAGGACAGGATATATGGAAATGTGAGGTCTTTTTAAAATTCTGTTGTGATAGCTAAAGGGAGCTGTTTTTAAAGGAGTATGAGCGTGATTTTTTTTTTTTTTGGAGACAAATTGCTACTTATCGATTAAATTCCTTTGTTTTTCCTTTTTTGTCATCAGTTTTAACTATTATCTGTTTTTTTAAAAAGCTGTAATAGTTGAAGTGTATGTTAAATGCTTAATATTTCCAAAACACAACTGAGATTGTAAAAAAGAATCAAATGTGCAGTTTTGTGAGATTTTAAAATTGTGAGATCGCTAAAAACAGATTATTATTATTTTTAAAAGAATCATAAAATCTTAAACATTCCAGGCACTATCCCTTAAGATACAGCTCTGCATAGCAAACAAAACATACTCAGTACTTTGCCCTCTTAATTATCTACCTTTCTCTTTGTAACACGAAGCAATCTCATTAGTCATAAATTATTGATCATAGACATTCATCTATAGCATATACAAAGTGAGCAATGAGTTTTTTTTTTTAATACAATGAAAATTCAGGCTTTATTAACTTGTGTACCTCAACTGGATCATTACTTCAGTTGTGTTATATTTAAAAAAGGAGAGGAGGGCACCTACTCTGTCCAGGATCCCAGCACTTAAAGGCTCTCTAGAAGGTATTGTAGAGTTACTTACGTGATCATGTGAAAATTTCAATAGCAAGTTCCTGAAGAATTTGATGTCCACATTTGTGCTTTTATGTCATATATTGAAGAACAGCTGGTGTTCCAATCAAAGCAGGGAAACATATAATCCTAAACCAGTGATGGCGAACCTTTCAGAGACCGAGTGCCCAAACTGCGATTCAAAACCCACTTTATTTTTCGCAAAGTGCCCATAAAGCAATGTAACCTGACTATAGGTGACTGTAAAAGGGAGATGTTGGGTGCCTACAGAAAGGGATCCAAGTGCCACCTTTGGCACCCGTGCCATAGGTTTGCCAACTCTGTCCTAAACTTTCAGAGCAGGTTCTGCTTGCTAGAAGTTTGGGTTTCCTGCGTTTTTCCATGTCCTACCTATTCTTTTGCATTATATGCATGTTGATCTTTTAGGGCGGATGTATTAGTCATGTGTGTGTGTGTGTGTGTGTGTGTGTGTGTGTGTGTGTGTGTGTGTGTGTGTGTGTGTGTGTGTGTGTGTGTGTGTGTGTGTGTGTGTGTGTGTTGTGTCATTACAGTCGTGACTGACTCTTCATGACTCTATGTCAATGATGTCAATGGAGTTTTCTTGGCAGGAATACTGGAATGGCTTGCCAGTTCCTATTCCAGGTGCGTACAGCACCCGGTATTCTTTAATGGTCGCCCATCCAAGTACTAACCAGGGCTGACCCTGCTTAGCTTCCAAAATCAAGTGAGATTGGACGTGCTTAGGGCATCTAGGCAGCTATATTGCTCATATACAGTACTAAATTTCTTATTTCCTGACATTATTTTACATTCATGATTATTACTTTGCACATTGTTGATATACTGTTTAAAAATGGTGTCCACCTTCCCATTTTCAAAATAGAAGTACAAATAACAACACAGAGAGAGTAGTTTCTGTGTGGTAAATATTGGATAACATTGATAGCATTCCCCCTCCCCATAGGATATTGAAGAAAAGATTAAGAGAACATTTTTTTGAAACTTAAACATTTCTGAGAATATCATTACCTCATGTGGATTTTAATCTTCATTCTAAGCTAGCCAAGAAATTGCTATTCATTTTGGATTCACCTTAGCTTGAGGACTTTATCAGGCATGCAGCTGTTGGATATGACTCAGAAGCTACTGATAACCTTACTCTCTGAAAACTGAGTAAAGACATTAGATTGCTTTTGTCTTTTTACCATTAGGCATAAAATTTGGTCATATTTGGTCAGTTGGCTTTTGATATAGTATAAGGTGAAAAAGTCTGATGCTAAACTACAGCTGTTTGGTGTAAAGATGTCCAAAGGAGATTAGAACTCGGAGTAAGTTTGTCTTCTGCTAAGCAGTTGCCCAGGAGGACTTACCAGGGGATCAAAATCTTGTAGCTACACATACGGTAATATCTAATTTGAATTTAAGTGGCTCACTCCATCTGTAGATAATTTTCTTAAAGCCTGATTTTGCTGCTCTGTTCTTTATTGACCAGTTAAAATGTGAAATAATAAACTACACTGATTGAACTGGGTTTTTTTATGTTGAAGAATGTAAAGTTATATGGTGCTTCTGGAACATTTTTGGGAACTCCAGTGATCTTAGCATCTTCTATTTTTTCTCTATTTTGCTTTCACTGAATTTACTCACCATCCATTCCTCTCCTCTCCTCTTTTCTTTTTCTTTCTTTCTTTCTTTCTTTCTTTCTTTCTTTCTTTCTTTCTTTCTTTCTTTCTTTCTTTCTTTCTTTCTTTCTTTCTTTCTTTCTTTCTTTCTTCCTTCCTTCCTTCCTTCCTTCCTTCCTTCCTTCCTTCCCCATTCTGTCCTGTGACCTCTTGCTTTATCATTGCTGCTCCAGGGTGCTCTACCATTTGACGACGATAATCTGCGGCAGCTGTTAGAGAAGGTGAAGCGTGGTGTGTTCCATATGCCACATTTCATCCCACCAGATTGTCAGAATCTTTTACGGGGGATGATTGAAGTGGATGCCTCGAAACGGCTGACGGTAAGATGACATTCATTGCACTGGAACAAACTAGCTCGGCCAATGGTTGGGAATTGTGGGTACTGTAGGCCAAACTTCTGAAAGATCCAAGTTGCAAGGAGGGTGGTTTAAGCTGTATACGTCTAGTTACTGTCATTGGTCTGTAAAAACATAAATTCTTATTTTGGAGCAAAATTAAATGGACATTTAATATTACTAGTTAGAACTGCGGCAGAAATAGGGTTTGTATTTTGATTTTAGTTTATTACGTCAAAACAATGTGTGTTTCTTTCTAGCTATTATGTGATGATAAACATGGATCTCTTGGTGCACTACCATTTTACATGTAAAAAGCTAGTCAGAGTACAACTTCCGGTGTGCAGTTGAATGGTTTCTGCAAAAATCAGAACTATAATTTTATAAGGAACATTTGAGTCATTGTGGGTTGAATTTTGCAAGTTGTTGATTACTTGCAAATATCAAATAAAGTAATAGGTCATTAACATGAAATAAGTAGCTGATTTTTAAAAATGCTTTTATACTAACTGACACACAGACTGGCTAATCTGTGACAGCCACTGAAAAATTTAGCTGCAATAAAAATGAACATTATGGATTATTAAAAAGATGGGGAACCCAACATTTGCCTCATTTTGTTAAACTTTATGAAAGCAAAGATGATGCCTTTGGCACCAATTTGTTAATGTTTTGTGTGCTTCTTCCAAGTTCTAGTTTTTGGGGCATCTTTTTCTATTTCTTTTTCTGTTTTCTCAGTGTGGAGAAGGGATTTTTATTTTATTTTTGCTTGTATATTATTGTTTACCATAAAACACCATGAACCCTGCTTGTTATTTCAAAACCCTCTTTTTTCACATCTCTTTCAATAATCTGGCCCTAAAACTTGCATTTGCATTTATTCTCAGGACTTGTGCTGATAACCATTGCACGTGATGGATCTTTAATTAATTTTTAACAGATCTTATTTTACTTTAAATGCATTTTCCCATATTAAAAGAGGGGTTCTTCTAAGACAAATCTATAGTAACAGCCAGTTATGGTTATTAGGAATCGAAATCATGATTGAAGACAACATAACGCCTGGCCTGTTATCATTGATGTTTAATGTTCAGCACCACCTCCATTGGTACTCTCCCCTGTACGATTCTCCATATCTACCTTTATTATTTTAATTCTGTCTTTTATTTATTATATATTTACTGCAGTTTTGTTGAAGGTGGGGAGGTTCCTGCTCAAAACAATGTACAATAAAATGCATTTTTTAAAAAACCATTTTAAAAAATAAAAAAAAATTTCTAAACGGTAAAAAGTTTTATAATACAAAAACTATACAGAATAGTATAGCTTTGACTGTCAGTTTATTGCCAGTATACTAACACTGAGCTGGATTCCAAAGTTGCGGATTTGAGCTCAGTTTGTAACTGGGCACTAGGGGACATGAACATAATTCAGATGTATAAATCTTCCATTTCTGAACATTGACACCATCACTGTTTGAAACCAAACGTTGTACATTTCTCATTCAGTTAAGTTTGCTTTGTCTTGTACCTCCTTATAAAATGATCTTAGAGAGCATGGCTGAATAATAAATACTGTAGTCAGGTGCTGTCAAGTCAATTCTGGCATATATTAACCCTCTTCAAGGTTTTCTAAGCAGAGAGAATTCAGAAGTTTGTTTAGCATTCTCTTCTTGTGGGGAAATCCTGGGACTGTACAGCTTGCCCAAGGCCACAAAGGCTGGCTTTACTTGCAGGAGGGACATTGGCAAATTGGAATATCAACATCTGTCTCCAGTCAGATATGTAACCCACTGAGCTATCCAGCCGGATATAAGCCAGTGCTGAACTGTAACATATCACACTATTATGGTTTATGGAGTAGGCAGTGAAAACGACTGTGAAAAGCAGGACTTCTAAATTAGTTGATATATTTTAGCTGTTATGATTGTATTTGTTCTCAAAGTTTCCAGACAGTATCAATTGACTAAACTAGGAATTGGATAGCAATCATGTAAGCCTCTCTTAAACTCCAGCAATTTGCACAACTGGTCACAAAAACAGTGCAAGAATGTACGAGCAACAGGGAATTTCCTGGGCTGCACCTGGGAGGGACACTAATGTGACTCCCCTTCTGCTCTGCTCTGTTTAGGCTGTAGGATACAGATATCATTTTTGAGCTCACAAAATACTGATTGGGAGTATGCATGAAAAAAATGTAAACATAGAAATTCTCACAGATCTTTCTTCTGTTAAAATATTTATAAATCACAACTTAGATCAGTGTTCAGCTTCTCCCCAGAACAGAGTATGCTACTGAGTCATCATGCATAAAATGGAATGATTTGAGAATGTGAGGTCCTATCCACCCACCATATACCCCCAATGCTTGGTAATTGGTAATCTGTCAGTTCTACTCATTATTAGTGTAGGCCAGGCCTGCCCAACAGGTAGCCTGCGAAGAGTTCAAAAGTAGCCCACCAGCCATCAATAAAAAAGTGAGGGGATAAGTTCTCCATCCCTCCCTCCCCCATCCCAAGGACCACCACTGCCCAAGCAAAGTTCTGGGTCTGCCAGCCCACTGTCTCAGTCTAGTGGGGCAGTTCAAGGGCCATGGCGCATTGAAATCTGTTCCCTCCAGAACAGATTAATTGGTTTTCAATGCATTCCTATGGGAAACCACTGATCTACTTACAAAAGTTTTTACTTATGAGCATGTGCTCGGAACAGATAAAATTCATAAGTAGAGGTTTTAGTGTAGTAGCTTTCAGACACTTTGGGCTGGAAAAGTAGACTTTGGCCTATTCAAAGTTGAACAGCCCTGGTATAGGCTATATCCATCTTGGTGAGTAATATCTTAGATCCACCAGATGCTAGGAGTCACTGGGTTTCAATGTTGTTTTAATTTACTGTCCTCAGAATCCCAAGTACTATGGCTATGAAACTGTGTTTCAAATGTCACCCTATATCTTGATGGAGTTGCTCAAGTTCACATGAACTGCCATTCATTATCTTCCATTGTTATTATCATTGTGTGCCATCAAGTTGCTTCTGACTTATATCAGCCCTGTGAGTGAGCACTGTCCAAAATATGCTGTCCTCAACAGTTATACTCAGTTCTAAGTTCAAGCATGCATTGTCCTTTAGTGAGTCAGTTCATCTTCCAATAGCACCTTCATCACCTAAAGTATCCTCACCTGCTTGGGGGGGGGGTACTGCAACACTCACCCCCCTTAAGTAGAGGCAGTCTGCATAGTTGGAACTGTGGCTGATAACCTACTCCTTGTCATCAATGATAAGGGAGACTCAAAGAAAACTAGGTGTTTGCCTCTTGTAGCAACCTTTGGTGTGCAGCCACTGTAGCAACCTTTAGAACTGGTCCAAACCTTGATTGATGCCTATTTCCTACTCAGACCTAACTAAGATCTGGCTTGATCAAATATGGCATTCAGGTGATGCAGTCATGATAGCCTCTGTGCCAAGTGTACCTTATGTCATGTGAAAAGCAGAGGTCATAATGTGCATAGAGTTCTGCTTCCCTGGGCACACGTATTAACTATGCAAAACATAACGAACTCATCAATACTGGGCCATTTGTTGCTTGGTTGGGAGATCATCTATGTACATTGCCTTGACTCCATGGGTGATATTTAGGATATATATGCAAAATAATAGATGAGAAGACAGCTTTCATTCAGGCTCCCTGTACACAGAATAGGTGAGATGTTGGCCTTTCAAGTTAAGGGGAGTTGAAGCCCTTCTAGGACCTGCCATGAGATGGTATGAACTCTGCCATTTCCCAAGACTCTGTGTGTGAACTGTTTTTTACTTAATTGTTTGGTTAGATGAGAATCAGATGTTGGAAGAGAACAGGGCCCCTATATTTATGGATTGTGAACCAGCAAGGTGCATAACATTTAGTCATCCCTCATGTATAAACACCGAATGTAATCATCTCAAATCCAGAAAGGGGGAAAATAGGACTGAAACATTTGATGTCAACCACACACATCCTGTCATTCACAGCATGAGCTAAGGTGAATAAGGATATGCTTGCAAACTAGTTAGGTGCAGAAGCCCTAGTACTTTCCTTTACTTTGTAAAGGATGTTCTTATCCTTCCTTGCCCACGTTCAGTTCCTACCATTCAGAGTTCTATTTTATATAGCTTTGATTTAGGAGAATCCCTGTCACACAGAGCAAGTTGCCTCATTAAAAAAAACTCAGCTCAGAGCTTTCCAAAGTGATTGTTATATAATATACTGAAGCCTTTGATTCTCCTACTGTCTGTGTGAGCCTCCTCATCTCAGTCTCAAAGCAGTCTTCTGTCAGGATATTTGTGTGTGTCTCTGTGTGTGTGTGTTCTGTCACATATCCATGCACATGTTTGGCTCAGCAGTTCTCATTAGTCTGGAAATGAAGTTTTAAAAAGTAATGACAGCAAGTACTCTGGGTTTTCTGGTTTTCTGGCTCAGTGCTTCAGCTCATAGGACCTGTATCGTGTTCTAAGCATCTGCCTGCCTTTTAGGTCACACCTAGAACCAGCCTCTATACACAGGGCACATTTGGGCGCATACTGCCTTGCAGCTCAGCAGTTTGTTTTGAATCCCGTTCATCTGCATGCTGTATGTAGCAAACAGTTTGTTATGTATAGAGAGTTGTATATGACCTTTGTCCAGCCAGCCCGGAAATAAGATATGAGACAAAATTTATTTGTATTAATCCATGCTATGAGAATGTATTCCCCCAGCACAAGTGATAGAATGTAAATTATAGTGGTGATGGGAGAACCGTGGAGGGCAATGTGCAGTGGCAGAACAAAGGGCAGCTCAAGACAATGCCCGTATGTGGCCAAGATGGTTCCAAGCTGCGGAGATCCTGCCCTGAGAGCAGCCGGTGAATGGAGAGGCTGTTTCTTCACCAGCTGGACCTTAAAAGGGGGCCATGTGACCTCTGGTTATCCCAAGTCCTGGGCAGACTGGTTTGTGGGTGGTCATTCATGACCACCTGGTCCCTATCCAAACTGCCCCATCACAAGCGGGTGAACAAAGAAGCCCCTCCCGGCACAGGGCCTGGCAGCCGCAGTTGTGGAGAATAATCAAGGATGGTTATTTTTGACACCACAGGGTAACTCCTGGCACATGGCTTCTGCATCCACTGGTGGTGGTGCAATTCTGCATCCTATTTATAATTGTTTGTTTGATGTCGATGACATTACCTATTTCAGCTCTTTTGTGTATTTCATCTTAACTTCTATGTTCTTAGTCCAATTGGTAGTCCCAAACAGAGCAGGTCATTGTATCAGTCATAGATTTGTAAATCAACAGTCTTGTAAATCCCATTGATTCAGTGAGTTTGCTCTACTGTAACTGGGATCAGCCATTAGATTTAGACATTTTGATTGTAAGCCATGCCCTTCACTTCTCTAACCTTCAGAAGGAAGTAGAAAAACAAGGAGGAATAAACCATGATTCAGAGCCATGGCCAGAATGGATTAGCTTTTCCGTATCATGGAACTTTGAAACCAACTGGAGCTTCAGTGGGAAAAGACAGAAGGCAAACTCTTTGTCCATGTTGCCACTGTGTTATCCAGTGTGGTGTCTACAATTTAAGTAGTGATGGGGCTACTCATGTATAATTGCTTCCTGTCATTCATTTACCAAGGTGGGTTTACAGGGAAATCTTATGGTGTTCATGTTCTAGGTCTTCTTCATTTTTCTGTGTGCAACATGTGAGGAATTCTGGTGCCTGTTTGTCTTCTCCAGATACCTTGATCCAAAATTGGTTGGACTGTGGTAACTGGAATACTGAGAATGAGAGAAATAGCACAAGTATATTTAGGTTGGCCTGTATATTTAGGTTGGACTGGCATACAGAAGGGTAGCAGAAGAAATGATTAGTGTTGTTGCAGTTTACTGCTATATATATGAACCGAGACTGGAACTTTGGGGTTGATTTCCCCTTGTTCTTTTCCTTTTTGGTACAGTACCCTGACAGTGATCAAACTGCAAAATGCAATGCTCATCCAAGGGAGGGTTGGCTAAGTTGGTAAGGGTGGTGGTGAATGTCTCCCTGGCTCAAAGTGTACATGTAATTCTTTCCTAAAGAGGTCATTATAAGGCCCATTTTGGAAAAAAGAAAACATCTTCTCTGAACATATTGAACAGCTATCAGCTAGACTCAATGTTTCCATTTCGGAGCCCAGTTCTGGAGAGTGTGGTGGCCTCTCAGGAGTTTCTGGATGGAACAACTTCAGGCATGATTATGAGACTAAGGTGGCTTTGGCTGACTTGGATGAGCTATGCTGCAAATTGGGATGGAGGAGTTTGTCCCGGTTGGTTCTGCTGGATCTCTCAGTGGCTTTTATTACAATTAGCTGCCAAACTGATTCCAGGCCCAATTCAAGGTGCTATTTATGGCCTATAAAACCGCATAGAGCTTGGGTCATGACTAGAGATGGACATGAAGTACTAGTTCGGCAGGATTCGTTTCCTGGTTGAACAGCTGATCTGTGGTGCGGTATCCTGCCTGCTTCAGTAGATGCCCACTCAGTGACAGTGCCCCGCCCCACCTCCTCCAGGGGCTGCCTCTGAGTGGGTGACAGCTGTAGGGGGCAGGGTACGGAAACACAGATCAGCTCTTTGGCTGGGAAACAAACCGTTCTGATCTAGCACTTCATGCTGTTCTGTAGTCATAACAGTTTGAACAACCATATTTCACCATAGCATCCACCCTCACCAGGGAGGTTCATCTTTCTGTCCCACCACCATGTTTGGAGAAAACTCAAGTAAAGGCATTTTTGTGGCTCCTTTCCATTCTTATCAAATACCCTTCTATAATGTTCTGGGTTGGCCATTTCTTACTGTCCTTCTACCATCCTGCCTATTTTAATGCCTTTTGATTTGGGAATGCTCTAACAGGACTGAAGTTTTTTATTGTGGGATAGAGCATTCTTTATTTCTATTGTGTATTTTAATTTTGTTTAACTGGTGATGTTTTGGTATTCCTATACATTTAATCATTGTTAATATTAATATCCTAATTTGTTGTGTTTTTAAATAGATGTATACTTTTTAGCAGTTGTTTGCCCTCCTGAGTCTCTTCATTGGGAGAAAAGTGGGATATAAATAAACTAAATAAATAAATAGTATGGGCAATTACTATTTTGTATTGTACTCATTCCTTTTTCTCTCTTTCTCTTTCCTTGTAGCTAGAACACATTCAGAAGCACATATGGTATATGTAAGTAGACTTTGCTGCCATTTGGAAAACTGTATTCAAGCTGACCTATAAGGAAGCTGTAGAATTGTGAAAAATTTCACATCAACCCCCTCCCCCGATATAGGGAACCACCGAGCAGCTTTAGCTGAACCCCACTAGCTCCTGGTTATATCATTGCTGTCAGAATTTCTGTGCATACTGCCCTCCTCTGTTGGGTTTTAACTCAGTGCCATCACAGTATCTCTGTTTTAAAATGGTGCTCTAGAATCATCTAGGTGCATCATCATTATGATATCAGCATTTCCAAGAGTATAACTATGTGGGTCTGCTAAAAATAGTGGCATCATTTAGGAAATGAAAAATGCTTCCTCCCAATATTGCCCTGCAGATACCTTTGACTAAGTGCTAGCACTAATTACAAATGGAGTTTTCAATGTTTCACTAATTATGAGGGGTGTTTTTTTTAATTTACTTTATTTTTTTCCTACAGCCTCTAATTTACCACTTGTAGTATTTTCAATAAATAAATTCTACCCTGTTATAAAGATTTTTCTGCAAATAAGCTGGCTGTGTCCCTTTCTTGCTAAATTCAGATATTAGCAACCAAAGGTGGGCACAAACTGCTGGTTCACTGGTTAATGCCCATTTGTTTATTGGCCACATAGGTGCTCAACAAGTCAAAGCCCAGAGGGCATCCACAAGTCAAAGCCCATCAGGCATTCGCTCAGTGGCAGCGCCCAGAAGAGACAGGGTGGGGAAGCCAAGCAGCTCATGTCCGCCTCTTATTAGCAACCAATAGGAAAGCACTAAAATAAAGAAAGGATAGCTCAGTGGGTTAGGTCTCTGGCTGTTGAGTTAGAGGCTAGGGATTCTGTTTCCCCTGGCACCTTCTTGAAAGGGGCTAGACTCAATGATCCATGGGTTCCCTCCCAGCTCTGCAGTTCAAAGGTTGTTGTTGTTGTTGTTGTTAGCATTAGCACTGCCTTCTTGGAATGGCACTTTACTGAACAGGATGGAATATGTGATCCATTATTTATTTTGAATCACTATATTTGAAAATAAGATAATGTAGAGTACTTTTTAAAAATTGCTGTTCATTTGAGATATCTATACTGAAACACAAGTACATTGCTACCTCAACTTACGAATTTAATCAATTCCGAATGCATGCTCTTAAGTCAAACTACTTATAAGTCAGGGTACCTATCTAAAAAATAAGTTAAAAATGAAAAAAAAAGGGGGGGAGTAAGTCGAGCAGACCATATCTAAAATTTGTAAGGCAGCAGTTAAAACGCCAACAGTTTTCCACTCTTAACTCTCCAATCCCAGTCAGCTGCGGCCTCCTCCTAGTGATTTCACTAGTGAGCAATTTGCAGCCCATTTTAGATCAAAAATTGAGGCCATCCGTTCCGACTTGCCCCCCAGCTGCTCTAGTCCATCCTTTGGGTCTTCCAGTGCCTCACCCCTCCGTTCTCCCCTCCTGGACGAGTTCGGGCCGGTCTCTTCAGCGGAGGCCTCCAGAGCTATGGCTCGTTGCCGGCCAGCGGCCACTCCCTTTGACCCTTGCCCAGCTTGGATTATAAAATGAACATGCCAGAGTGGTTTTCTTCCATCGCCACGGCCTCCTTTCGGGAGGGTTGTTTCCCTTCCCGCCTGAAGGAGACCGTGGTAAAACCCATTCTTAAGAAACCTGGCTTGGCGACGGACAATCTTTCCAACTTCCGTCCGATTGCCATTGTTCCCTTCCTGGGCAAGGTTGTCGAGGGGGTGGCTGCTGTCCGGCTCCAGTCATACCTGGAGTTAAATCATATCCTGGACCCCTTCCAGTCTGGATTCAGGCCTCTTCGCGGAACCGAGACCGCCCTGGTCGCTCTGCAGGATGACCTCCTCAGGGAGGCCGACAGGGGGAGTTCCTCCCTGCTCGTCCTCCTTGATCTCTCAGCAGCCTTTGATACCGTCGACCACGGTAACCTTCTGGCCCGGCTCGCTGAGGCGGGAATTGGTGGTCAGGCCTTGGCCTGGCTCCGTTCCTTCCTTGGCGGCCGGACTCAGAGGGTACAGCTGGGGGATGTCTTGTCGGCTCCTTGGACTCTCCCTTGTGGGGTGCCCCAGGGGTCGGCAATCTCCCCCGTGCTGTTCAATGTTTACATGAGGCCACTGGGGGAGGTCATCAGGAGATATGGAGTTCGCTGTCATCAG
This sequence comes from Phrynocephalus guinanensis, assembly GCA_037367245.1. NCBI lineage: Eukaryota > Metazoa > Chordata > Lepidosauria > Squamata > Agamidae > Phrynocephalus > Phrynocephalus guinanensis. The sequence continues at coordinate 95,818,113 of CM074732.1, forward strand.
TACGCTGATGACACGCAGCTCTATATCTCCTTTTCTACGTCTGCAGAGGAGGCGGTTCGCTCCCTCGATCTGTGCCTGGAGGCCGAACTGGAATGGACCAGAGATAACCGGCTCAAGCTTAATCCGGAGAAGACGGAGGTTCTGTTCTTCGGGGCGCCTTCGTCTCGGTACAATGGCCCCCTCCCTAGTCTGGGGGGTACTTCCCTCCAGCCTACAGACAGGGCCAGGAATCTGGGCGTGGTCCTGGATTCGGGCCCTCTCCCTGGAAGCCCAGGTGATGGCCGTCTCCAGGGCCGCTTTTTTTCCATCTCCGCAGGATCGCCCAGATCCGTCAGTACCTTGACGAGTCCTCCCTGAGGACAGTTGTGCAGGCCCTGGTGATCTCGAGGATCGACTATTGCAATGCCCTCTACGTGGGGTTGCCCTTGACCCTGGTCCGGAGGTTACAGCGGGTGCAAAATGCGGCGGCCAGGCTGGTGGTGGGTGCTCGTAGATTCGAGCACATCACCCCAGTCCTGGTCCGCCTGCATTGGCTCCCCGTTGTCTTCCGGATCAGGTTCAAGGTTCTGGTCTTGGTTTTCAAGGCCCTCCACGGCTTGGGACCAGGATACCTGGCGGAGCGCATCTCCCTGAGGGCATCCGGATCCAGACCCACGAGATCGTCGCAGGCGCGCTCCTTGAGAGTGGCCACACCCAGAGAGGCGCGGAAAATGCGTACGCGGAACCGCGCCTTCTCTGTGGTGGGGCCCTCGCTCTGGAACCATCTCCCTCCTGAGCTGCGCCTGCTGGAGTCCCTGCCCGCCTTTAAGAGGGCTTTGAAGACCTTCCTCTTCAAAGAAGCATTTGGTGTCCTCATTAGTTAGTTTCTCTTTCTTTTCTTTGCTCTTACCGTCTGCCGCCATCTTGCCTTCCGCTGCCCTTGCTTGGTGGCCTTGTTATTTTTAACTTTTTAGCCTTTTTAGCTTTTTAGCTTCTTGCGCTGTTAGCCGCCCAGAGTTCCCGTTGGGAAGATGGAGCGGGATATAAGTATTTAAATAAATAAATAAATAAATAAATAAATTGAATTGCTCTTAAGTTGAGCTGCTCTTAAGTCAGGGTACCACTGTATATGAAATTAATAGCTTCTCTCAAATCAAAATTGAATATATAATACTGGAAGTAGATAACCTTTCTTGAATCTGCCAACTGGGACATGCCCTTTTTGAAGCCCACTTGTTTGAGTGGAGACTTTGGAGTTGTAGCTTTTCATAGCTCACAGATATCTGTGAAGGAAGCGAAACTATACCTCGTGTATATGCATCCCAATGTTTGTTTTGTCTGTGGGTCAGCACCTGTAGGTAGTTACTAAAGAGGCAGTTTGTCAAGAGATCCACAAACATTAATAAGGCAGGAAGATTACAGAGTACAAACCATGTCAAGAAGAACCCTTCAGTGCATAATTATAAGAGTTTTGTTGCCTTTCTGACATGGGATACATAGCCGTTACTCCTTAAAAGCTTGAATCTACAGCACAGGGCTGGTCGTAGCCTTTCCAGCTTCCACCTTTAGTAGTTGGCATAGCCTGTGGAAATGAATTAAGGAAGCTGCAGTCCGAAAACATATGCAGGACCATGATTTGCTACCCCAAACTACAGTGTAGTGAAGACCATCATGTCCTACTAAATTCTTGAAGTACAGTGGACCCTTGTATAACAAACAGCTTGTATAACATAGAATTTGTACAACATAAAAAATTCTGGATTATGCTTAACGTAATCGCCTATGGGGAGAATCCGTACAACATAAAAATGGGATCACTCTGTTTTCAATGCATTCCTATGGGAAATTTGTATAAAGGAAAATTTGCTTAACATAATTTCATTTGGAACGAATTAATTCCTTTATACAAGGTACTTTATACAGTCATGGCATTACTATGAATGCTGCCATGTTTCACTTGTTCTTTATCATCTTCTTTTGCAGAGGGGGTAAGAATGAGCCAGAACCAGAACAACCCATTCCTCGAAAAGTGCAGATTCGTTCACTCCCTTCCTTGGAAGACATTGATCCGGATGTTTTAGATAGCATGCACTCATTAGGTTGCTTCCGTGACAGAAATAAACTCTTACAAGATCTGCTATCAGAAGAGTAAGTTTTCATTCTTGATCCACTTGAGTATATGGGAAGACACACTCCAAAGAACAGAGAACAGAATATCTCTGACACGATGGTATTAGTATATTAGTGAGGGGTTTTTGACATGAAAAGGTGTGATTACACAAGGAAGCAGATTGCAATTTGGACCACTTGTGGAAGGGTCAGGTGCAATAGAAATGCATTAATAAATAAATAAAATAAATAAATCTATTTCCTGGTTATCACACAACATGTGGGAAAATGTGTTCCATCCTGACCCTGATCTATGCTCAATCTAGACTTTTTTTTTTGCCAGTTGTAGGGGTTCTACTCTTGGGGCTAGACTATAGTAATTCCCCAAGAGATGGAAGGGTTACTTTAAGGGAGATTGCCCGTGTAAAACAACCTTGTCATCTGTGATCAAGTGTGTGCCTTTCCAGTGGTCTGGTTGACCCAGAATTTCATATCCTTGCACTACAGAAGATTCTGTCTTCTGTGTAATTGTTAAAGGTGGAGGAACCTTATTAGGTGCTCTTTTATGCTACCCTCGTGCATAGATCAGAGCTTTATTTTTTGAGCCATGTATTGTGATATGTACCAATTCACGTCTCCATGTGATCGTATCATCAATCATTTATTTATTTGCATTAGCCATGGCCTTAGCAAAAAAAAAAGGGGGGATAACATTTACTAACGAGAACGGAGCACCCTCCTGCTGGAGACTGGGTGTTTTTGTGTGTCTGTCTCTATCTGCAGGCGCACACCCACCCACCCACGCTCGCTTATGCCAGCCAACCAGCCAGAGAGAAAGAGACAATTTCAGATGGGCTGTTTTTGCAAAAGCTTCTTAACTTTGCAAAAAAGAAGAAAAAAGGCAGCGAGGTGTCGAAGGGAGTGAGGGAAAGAAGGATGGTGGTGGTGCTGGTGGTGCCTTCCGAGCGCTTGAGAATGCTGAGCAAGCGAGGGAGTAAGAAAAGGGAATCCTTTGTTCGGTCATGTTTAAAATAAAAATAAAAATAAAAATAAAACTGTAACAACCAAAAGAAATGCAGATATCTGTCCCAATTTGATTCTCGTATTTAAGAGATCAGTGCTGGGATTAATTATTTGCAGAAAGCTGGAAGTCTTGACTAGATGATGATGATGATGATGATGATGATGATGATGATGATGATGATGATGATGATGATGATATAATGTTATTTTTCTAGAGATAACCAAGAGAAAATGATTTATTTTCTTCTCCTGGACCGGAAGGAGAGATATCCCAGTCATGAGGATGAAGACCTTCCTCCTAGAAATGAAATAGGTATATTCAGAAGGGGGGGGGGAAGGGGAACTAATTTCTTCTGTCTCTGTCTTTTTGTGATGCCCTCGAGACCTTTGGGTAGTCGGCATCATATAAATTGTATAAATAAATAAATAAATAAATAAATAAATATGGGCCAGAATCCAGTTGGTGGTTCTAAGTAGAATAGACTTGTGAAATAAGTGAGATTTATATACCGTATATACTTGAGTATAAGTCAACCCGAGTATAAGTCGAGGCCCCTGATTTAACCCCCCCCCCAAAAAAAAACACTGGGGAAATGTCTTGACTCGAGTATAAGTCTAGGGTGGGAAATGCAGCAGGGCCTGGCAGCTCCTCCTTTGTAAGCTGGGGGAACGGTGTGTGGTGTTTAAAATGACTTTTAGCCACTGACCCAAGCACTTGCCAGGCCCTGCCGCATTTCCCACCCTAGACTCCCCTGTGATGCAGAGGGAGGTCATGAGAAGTGGCACGCAATGTTTAAAATGACTTTTAGCCACCGACCCAAGCACTTGCCTCAGTGGCTAAAAGTATTGACCCGCATATAAGTTGAGGGCCCCTTTTTTCAGCCCAAAATTAGGGCTGAAAAACTAGGCTTATATTTGAGTATATACAGTATATATTGACTCACCATTTGGTAAGTAATTCATTGATTCTTCTCTAGTTGGGACTACCAGTAAGGTGCAGGGCATTAGCATCACTTGCTGTAGCCCCTGTTAAACCTAACTGAAATTTCCTCCCTCACCCACAGCCTGGTGTAACTTAGGAGAACTCCTGTGACTGGAAGGTTTTCCAAATTGACATTTCTGGAGAGCAGTCCATTTCTACCTATGCTGTACATTTTCATGCATTATAGAGAATATTTTAACAACCATTAAAAAGGTGGGAGGATCATTTTGTCCATCAGAAGGCACTGGGACTTTCGATTGGTTCCTTCCCTTGATCACTTCACATCTATCTTACTATGAACAGGCAAACTGAAGAAAGAAGGCATTTCTAGTGTTACTAATGAATTTAAACGAATTGTAAACTGTGTTTCCCACTTAAATCTCACTTAAAAGCTGATTGCAAGAGATTTTACAGGAGTGTCTTGTGGTGATCCTGACTTCTTTAAGTGAATTTTCTAGATGATGATACATTGGTTTAACTACCTGTTTAAAAATAAAGGGAGTAGAAGTTTTGTCTACTACTGAGAATTCAAGTGGCTGAATGTTCGCTTCCCATGCAAGGAAGAGCAAAGTTATGCCTCAGCTGTTTAAGGCAGCTTTTCCTCCCACTTCCTGAACCTTGAAACTGTATCATATAATTTATTAATGACACTCCTGAAGACTGTCTTGGCCACTTATTGAATGTTGGTTAAACTCCTCTAGCTGTGCAGCAGAAGGTCAGGGACTTGCAGAGCAGAATTAGCTTCAAGCCTCCCCAGAGTAGACCACCCCTATTTTTCCTCATCTGCTGATACTTACAGTCTCAATAACTCACTCCGAGAAATTGGTAAGAGATAGAATAAACATTTTTCATTTACTCACAGTTCTGAATAGATCAAAAACAGCATGCAGATTAAGATGACTGCTTTCTTGAAATTAGTCTCACAGCTTGTTTCCAGCAGATTCCTGCAGACTACATTCAAACTCCACCCTAACTTCATAACTCCCCACAGACAAAAACCAAGGGGAAAAGAGAGATTTAAGCTGAGAAATAAGGCACCCTTTGAAATCAGAGGCAGGGAAGGAACAGTTGGTTGCTGCCAGATTGATTGACAGTCACTTGAGCTCAGAAAAGTCCGTCCCAGCTAAACCAAACAAGGGGGCATATGAGGTTTAAAATTACTCCACTGCGTGGAAAACATCATATATTTGTTTTAGCTCTGAGACTGATGTCTGATGTCTCATTGTACTTTGGAATTCATATGCATTATTATTCAAGTGTTGGGTTTGTTTTCCCGAGGGAAGCAGAGCAAGGCGGTTTAGCTCTTCGCTTATAATAATGTCTCCGGGAATGTAGAACAAGGTTTATTGAGAACATTTATGCTTCTGATGAATGTTTCATCATTAGCCATTAACTGTGGCCTCAAATGCAGAGATGAGAGGAGAGGCTCAGGGAAAGTGAAGCCAGAATTCTGCATTGTATTATCTCTTTTGAAAACCTCTCTTTTAATTTCTGCATGCTTATGATTTCCTTTTCTCGGAATTTTTTTTCCTTTATTGAGACCAGTTTCATGGTTCAAATTTCCTTTGATGTAGTATAAAATCTGTCTATAACTCTTATGCCCCCAAAATGTAACTACAAAAAGCATGTGTGTGTGAACACACATGGGTGCGTGCACGCACAAACAAACAGAAAGAGAGAGAGAGAGAGAGAGAGAGAGAGAGAGAGAACTATTTTCTCTTCTGGGGTTCTCTTCCACAGCGTTGATTATCCTTTCCATACAGTACCATATGTAATGAGCCTTAAAAGTTCTTATAACCCCTTGAGCGAGACATTGAATTATAATGTGCTTAGAAACAATCCGGCCACTTTGACTCCTCAATGTTGAACTCATGAGGTTCTGGGTGGCCAGGGGCACAATCTCTCTCCCATTCTCTCTTTTTTTAATTTACTAGGTCGGGGGGATCTGGGTATTGCCTCACTGAGCAGTGGTTAAACTGCTGTACTGCAACCAAAACTGTGCTCATGACCTGGGGTTCAATTCCAGGTAGCAGGCTCAAGGTTCACTCAGCCTTCCATCCTTCTGAGGTCAGAAAATGAGTACCCAGTTCGCTGGGGGAGGGGGAGCAATATGTAGCCTGCATAACTAAATTGCAAACCACCCAGAAAGTGCTTTATGCACTGTGGGTCGGTATATAAACAGAATAGAGCTGTGCAATTCAAGTGACAAATGTAAAAGGAAAAAGTATTTTAAAATCGTTTTATCTAAAAATGGCCCTTTACTTTTTTGACTTTCTACCTTGCAGTTTGTCTGAAGCACTGTTAATGCTTCAAAAACTAAGATAAAACTTTGTAAAGAAAATACATATAACAAATATAAAGATATAACTTTAGAGAGGAAAAATTGGAAATTATAATTTGGGCATCAACTTTTTCTAAATTAAACATTAAAGGAAGCACTATTTTTATTTTCACTCCGCAGATAATATTTTTAAATTATGTCTGTTCTGTTGCAGACCACTTATGGTTTGGCATTCATAATGAGTCATTATGTATGGCATTTTGTAGTGGGGGAACTGTTAATGTTTCAGTTCTCCATTGTGGTTCGTTTTTCCCTGCAGTTTAGAAACTAAGGTAAGGGAGGGGTCCTAAGAATCAATGTTTTATCAGCCGAACGCATCTAGGGTGTAGAATGCCATATTAAGTTGACTATATTATCTTTACCTCAAGATCCTCCCAGAAAGCGTGTAGACTCCCCAATGCTGAACAGACATGGGAAGCGGAGGCCAGAGAGGAAGTCAATGGAGGTCCTGAGTGTGACAGATGGAGGATCCCCAGTTCCTGCTCGTAGGGCAATTGAAATGGCTCAGCATGGACAAAGGTAGGTGTTACATGCACTAAAAGGTAGGATGTTTGGGTCCTTTCCCTGGAATCTAGAAGATGCAAGGGCTGGGATGGTGGCCCATTCATTTTTACTTAGGTAAAACAGTTTAGGTGTTAAAGAGATTCGATTGCAGCGTTTGGAAGGACGAGAATCACAGGGAAGCTTCTCTATTTGCTACTTTTCTTCTTTTGCTTCTCATCCAACATTTCAAAGTAGTGCTGGGCATGAGGTGGGGTTGGGGATGAAATACCAGTAGAGATATATACAAGTTAAAAGCATGCAGTACTGTGGACAATTTGAGTATGTGTGTAAATCCCCTGGACGTGTCTTAGAATATGAACACATTTCTTACAAGAGGCAGAGATATGTTATTGTAAATCTCTTACGGATGGAGGAAACACGCATTTCATGGTGTGACAGCGTAGTAGGATGTTTTCAGAAGGAATAGTCTCAATACATTTTGTTGTGGTCTCCAGGTTGTGTTTTGAATGGGCATGAATATCTTAATACTGCAGAAACTAAGGGAAATTCTATGTGTTTTGTAAGATTCAGCAAGGCATTGAAAAATTGCCTGTGATTTTACATTTTTAAAATCTAAATCCATTTTTTTCTTTGCAAAATGGATACATGCTTTGGCCGCCTAGAATGGTAGTTGATGGCCAAATAGAAAACACGGGAGGCTCTTAGATGTGTCCGACATCTAGCATTAGTTAAATCTCTGGTGTGTGGAGAATCATTCCTTCCAAGATGCGCCACATTTGATTCTCTGGGTGTGTGGCTGACAATCATGTATTTTAGTTCTGAGAAATATATTGGCAGGATGTCTATGAGGTAGTGATTGACAAACAAATATATAAAGATGTGGGGGGGGGAATGTTTTTGACTCCTTATACCAACAGTTGTGAAGAGGCAAAGACGAGCAAGCCAGGGATGAATTGTTTCTGTGCTAAACTAGAACCAGCTAGGTGGTTGTTTTCTCTGTTTGAGGTCCGTCTTGCATTTTGAGCATTTTGCTTACCACTAAAACCATCCCGTGCTGAAATACAATATTTCAAAAACTCGTGTTGCTTTATCTAAGTTGTTGTGCTAAGTTACATTGTTTGCACCAGGTGTTTGCCCACACAAAATAAGGTTAACAATAACTAGACAAAAAGGAAAGCATGGATTTTGGAACATTCCATTTCTTGAGTCTAGGAAGAACCTCCTTTAAGGGACTGTGTGTCATTCCCGCCGCTTTGTACTTTGTACAGGTGGTTGGACAGTGCATTGCCAAGAAAGTGCCAATATTTCAAAAGCTGAATATTTCAGCTGCTTGAGGGTGCATAGTATGTTATTGCATACTTTTTAAGTGTTTTGTGTGAGGTGATAGAATGTTCAGAAGGCTTAAAAATATTTGTGACACAGTGCTGTCTTAGAAACGCCGTTCGGAAGAGCATACCATAGTTAAAGAGAAGCCAAGGTTGCAGGGTGTTGGAGTATACGCTGGCTAGAGATGGGCACGAAACGAAAAAAATTTGTTCCGTTATTTGTTATTTGTTATGTAACGAAACGAATAATGAAAATTGTGATGAAATTGGAATGAACCGAACAGAACCACGAAAATTAGGTTCGTTATGTTTCGGTTTCGTTAATGGTGACACAATGAAATGAGCTGTTTTTAAATGTTAAAAAACGTCCTGAATATCCGTAAAAACCCAGCAATAATTATTTATTCTGCCTGATAATACCTACCAGGGGGGTTGGGGTCCTTAAAACGTGCATTTATGTCTTTTCTCAGATCGCTGTATTTTTTTCCTTTAAGGGGAGTTAGGTCACATCGACCCAAAATGGCTCCTAGATGCCTAATATTGATTTCTTGGGTATTAAAACAGCCTGGACATCCGTAAAAACGGAGCGGTAATTATTTGAAATTATTACCTACCAGGGGGTTGGGGTCCTTAAAACGTTTGTTTTTGTCTTTCTCCCATCGCAATGTATTTTTTCTTTTCCCTTTAAGGATGACACAAAATGGATTCCAGCCACAAAATGGATGCAAGCCATGTGATGGGATCATGTAAATTCTTGGACAATTTCAACCAATAGCATGCCCAGGTTGCAGACTGGGTAGGTGTGGCAGCCACAGAGGGCATAAAAAGCTCTGGCAGCCCCTGTCCTCCTTGCAGTCTGCTGTGGGAATTAGGGTGGGATTGCTGTCTCTGTGACTCGTTACTTTAGGCCAGCCAGGCAGGTGTGTGTCTCTGTGTTCCTGCTGGCTGCAGCCTGGCTCTTAGGGGAGAGAAAGAAGAGATTTCTCTTGCAGCCTCCCTGTGTACCTCTCGGTGGGTATCCTCCCCTACCCCACAGTGCAGTAACTCTGCGGCTGCCTTATGCCCTGGGCAACGCCCGCCGCTGCCTTTGCAGCCTCCCTGCATACCTAGTCTATACTGTGTCTCCGCCAGCATCATTTTTTTAGTGCTTTCCCTCTGGTCTGTGGCGTTGGGAGACGCCCGCACACGGAAATGCTTTAAATCATGCAAAAAGCGGGTAAAAATGAAAAACAAAAAATGAAATGAAATTTTTTCAAAAAATTCTTGAAAAGTGGAAACGAACCGAAACGGGACCCACAACAAAAAACAAAAAACCGAAACATCATTTTTTCGATTCGTGCCCATCTCTAATGCTGGCTATAACATCTGGACTATTGCTATTTTAAGTCTGGACTAGAGAGCAGCTGCTACAACAGTGGTTCCAAACCTTTCTAATGCCGTGACCCTTTAATGCAGTTCCTCATGTTGTGGTGACTCCTTGCCCTGCTTGGAAGAGGCCACAAGCCCCCTTTGGCAGGCCACTGCCGCAGGGGCCATAGATAACTGCCCTCTACAGGCACTCTCAGCCAATCACAGACTCTGGTGCCATTGATTGACTTCCCTTCCAACCTGTCAAGCTGTAACTCACTCTTCCCCCCCCCCCCCCCCATCCTGACCCAAGCCATTTGTGCCTTTTTCTTCACTGGCTCACGGCAACTCCTGTGAAATGGTCGTTCAACCCCCAAAAGGGGTCCTGACCCCCAGGTTGGGAACCACTGTGCTACAACAAGGTGCAGATATGTGACTGTCAACTAGAAAGGGCATGAGAAACAATAGATGAGGTGCTTATAGTTTTATGGATGTCCAAGAGGAATGTTACATTGTAGTTGTAGGCATTTTAAAGTCAGTACACACCTCCTCACTGCATGATAAAGGCACATAGAAGAGACAGGTGGTTTCAGAACTTGAGCTATTGATTAACTCCAACAGGTGCCTGGAGGTGACATCTGATAGCGACCCTATCTGTCAGAATCTTCCATAAAGAAATACAAGTACTATACTTCCATCTGAAGGGCAAATTTTATAAGGTCTACAGGGTAGTATCTGGCAAAAAAATGATCCACATAAAATAATTTTTCTACGCCTCCATCATTCAGCAGTCTGCCTTTAAAAGATAATTTGGGGAGGGGGGTTATATTATGTGCATGAATGGTTTAACTGTAATACCATTTCCCCAGGGAGTTTGGCAGCTGTAGTTTTGTGATGAAGGTGTAAATGTCTACAGCACTAAATTATTAGGACTCATATAAACTAGGACCCTGACAAATTTCTAGGGTCTATCGGTAAAACTATGCCAGTTAAAACCAATGTAGTCTAGCACTATAGGCATAGGAATTAACCTCATATAGAGCATATTCTTTTCATAGTTTATCTTAGAAGGTTATTGAGGAAGAAGAGGTATTTGAGGAGAATAACCATCGGCAGAACCATAAGTACGGCAGGGCATGGTGAAGGTACTGGGGAGTATCAGGAAAATAAACAACAGTTCATTTCCCCCCCCTTTTTTTTTTCAAAAAGCACAGACTTTCTCGTTCTTTTTGGGAAGGGAATACTACATTCTCCTCCTCCTTTCTCCTTTCTCACTCCATCAGGAGAGCCATTTTTCTGCTTTTGCTCTATGTGTGGTTTTCTTGCTGCTCCTTTGTAGAGTGCATGCATTGAATGGACTCTCTCTTGCATGTGCCTAGCATTCTATACTCTTGCTGTATGCTTGAGGACAAGAGGATTCTATAAATCTGCCATTAACAATTTTACAATATATAGGAGTGAGCAACTAGAGTGTGGGGGGGAAAGTAGACTCAAACAGGATATTTGATTAATAGCTCTCCCCCCCACACACACACACAAAAAAAGAAATCTGGCCTTTCCTTAATATGGTTGTGAAATTGCTGCCTTTTGATTCGGAGAACTTGCAATACACACACACACACACACACACACACACACACACACACACACACACACACACACACACACACACACACACACACACAAACAATGCAATTGTTACCAACTGCTTTCTGTTTGTGCTAAAATGTTATACCAACATGCATTGTCTTCTTGGTTGTCAGAGTCACACTTAGTAGTGCACAGGTAACTGTTGTACTAGTCTATGGTAACTTGTGAAACAAATTGTACTGCAGAAGAAAGTTTTAGCTGGTTCCTTGTATTCTTAAGTATTGCTTGCTGTTACAATCCTCCTTCACTTCCTGTTCACAGCTACTAAAGGAATAAGTCTATGAGGGGGGTGAATGCAGTTAATATTTTAGCACCTATTGGTTTTCAGCATCCTTTACTGAAAATCTTGCTTCATTTGCTCTTTTGGTTTCTGAACTTCATTTCCTTTTATTCTCTCCGGGAAGAGAGGGATATTCAGTATATTCAGTTCTTGCTTATCACACATAAAGTCTGCTTTTCATGTCTCCCAAGATACATCAATGCCACAGCAGCTGCCATGTTCATGGTGCATTTTCCTGTAACAGACTCCCCTTCCCCAATAATGGGTGCTGTAAGCTCCACACTTTATAAAACAGATTGTTAAGATTATGTTAGAGAAGTATAATAGAGTACGAGTAGATTATGAAACAGAAGGGGGAAAGCTGGTTCTTCATCACGATCAACTGCTTTTTTGGGCTTTTGTTTGCAAATTATGTAAGGGGTGGGTAGTAGGCACCAGGTATACGCAGACTAGACCGTTCTCAATGGCTGAACCAAAAATTTGTTCATAGAGTGGGCTTAATATTGGTCGATTCATCAGAAGTCTTGACATGGCTCAACACACCTCTGTGACAAAGGCCAGTCTGTGTCAGCATGTCTTCATGAGGTAATTGATCTGTGGGAAGCCATGTTCCAGGTGCACTGTGGATACAACTAGTAGGAAGTGAATCTTCATCACCACTGATGTGGAGTTTGATCTTCCACCATCTCTATTATATCTCTCCCCACTGATCAGGTGGATGCAGAAAAGGGACAGAATAGGTTGAATTTGCCCACCAACCAATATATCAAGGCTTCTGGTTTGAGAACATTTCTTCAAAAGGAATGGAATAACTTTGGGTGTGGGGGGTCTCAGGGACTACATCAGATGAATCTCGTATGAATGTCCACATCAGTAACTCTGTTTTCTCACTTTGTTCCTGCCATAGTAAAACAATGTTCAGTAAAAGCCTGGATATCTGTGACGCCAATCCCAAATTCAACAAAGACGAAAGGTATAAAAAAATAACCCAACAATCTGTTCCTCTCCTTTACCTCACTGCTATTACTTAAAGATGCAGTACTTACCTTCTCCACCGGGGGGAAATTTGCTTGCACTGTTAAAAAAAGAAAGAAAGAAGGGCCCAACTGAGGATGACCAACAAGAACTGTTCTTTCACCGTTACTCTCTGTCCCTTTTGGCATTTCAGTTTTCACCTGGCTTATAGGAAATTTTTGTATGGGCTGCAGCAACGATATGCAGTGGAGGGCAGGCTTCTGTGTTTTTATAATTGCCTTGGTAGTGGCAGCTTTTTTCTCAATTCCTTGTAGGATGAAGCTGTCAGAATTTCTTTTGCGTCAGCTGTGAAAGATGTGGTGCCTCTATCTTCCCATGTGTCTTGTTGTACTAGTATGTGCTGTGACCGTGACCCAAGGCCATTGTTTAGCTAGCAGTTCACATGGAAGGGCTCCATGAGAAAGAATGGAAGGCTTCCTTCACTCTTCAAAGTCTCCATGATGCATCCGTCACTGCCTCCTCTTTGGTCCCTTGTGATAACTGAAGCCAGATGTAGGCTTAGCCAACTGTTTAAACAATGGCAAAGGTGCTCTGACCCTGATCTGTGCTACATACAAGATACTAGCTATACTCGCTAATCCCCTTGCTGATTAAACATTAGCCTTGAACTTCAGGGGTCAGACTACCTGTCAGCCAATAGTGGTTAACTGGTCCTTTTTAGCCATTCTGTAGGCAGGGATGAAATCATTAATTGGAATGCAGGTTTCATCACTGTGAAGCAGATGGAATTTCAGCAGGTGTATGCGAAGCTCCATCTGGCTACTCCCCCCACCCCCGCTATTAAAGGCACTATTGCTATTTTTGAGCTGTTTTAAAGCCTTCAGTGGTTTTTTTTTAATCCAACATAATATTAATTCTTAGAAGCACAACCCACAAATCTTCCTAGTTAAGAGGTGGGTTAGTTAGTTGCAAAATTAGTCACAGGTGGACTCTATGCTTCCCAAATATATTGAAAAATCCTCATAAGTGTGATATACACATGAATTACACTTTCAAATATTACAAACATTTTCTTTTTGAGCATAGGCAATTAATGTTATATGTGATATTAATAGCTGTGGGCTGCACCCTAATTTCTTACCTAGGAAACTTTTGCAACTAAACTGCTATAATCTGTAACTAGACATTTGTGTTGCAGTTTTGGAGTCTTGCTATATTTACATGGGAACAAGGGGAAGATACTTTTTAATATAGTCAATATCTTGTGATCTACTATCAACCTACAAACTGAAGGGTAGGTAGCCCCATCTACTGCATGGTTCATTTGACATAATTGACTGAAATTCTGTTATGCAGTTATACAATTGGCACTAATTTTTAACCTCAACTCAACACAAGTTAAGAAATCTTAACTTGGCCTGTTGCCCACAGAGTCATGCAACTTAATATACAAAAGACAATGCCTATAAATTTGTTAGCTTATGGCAATCTATGCCTAAAAGTTATGGTGTTTTGCATACAGCGGACCCTTGTATAACAAACGGTTTGTATAACATAAAATTTGTGCAACATAAAAAATTCCAGAGATAGGGGAAATTTGCTTAACATAATTGCCTATGGGGCGAATCTGTACAACATAAAAACTCAATGCATTCCTATGGAAAATTTGTATAAAGGAAAACTTGCTTAACATTTTATTTGGAACAAATTAATTCCTTTATACAAGGTACCACTGTAATTGCATAGCAACTCACTGTGCAACAGATAATGGTGACCGAGATGTCTTAACTTATCAAATCCAAGTCTAAAAGTTGTTCCATTTGTATAACTGTGCAGCAGGATTTCAGCCGTTGATTTTAGGATGTCCAAACTGCTTCACCTACATTGTCTTCTTGTGATCCTTTTAATAGCTGCATAACTTCCATCAATATTCTTATCTCCACGCTGCAAGTGAGAGATTGCAGATGGGGTGATATGCTCTTACTTTGTGAAGGAAGAATAGAGGCAGGACTGGAATGGGAAACATCCTGACTCCTATTTCCACCCCCTCTCTCTCTCTCTCTCTCTCTCTCACACACACACACACACACACACACTCTCTCTACACAGGAATTAATATAAATAGTGCTGATACAGGTCTCTGGTCAGAGCTTGTGTGAGCTAAATGTAAACTTTTGAACCTGCTTTTGGAAGTTGAGAAAATCCAGTAGCTAAAGCCTTTTAAAGGCTTACAGTTTTCCTAGGGCGTTTATACACGACCCCTAAGCTGCGCTGCAAATGGCTCCCAGCTCCGGAGCTTAGAAATGTTTCCCCACCAGCTCCGGAGTTTGCAGACAATTAAGTGCGACCACGCCCACTTTAGCGCGACCCAGCGCACTTTTCTTGTACCTTCTCTCTGGAGGTGAAAAATATTTGATGCGGATAAGAGTGCCGGACTCTCCTTGCTTGTCTGTTGTTTTTTTGCCTCCCGCCCCTTTAAGAGCCCCTTGAGAAGGACCCAGGAAGTAACGGGGCTCATGGCAACTTTGACCGGCACCGGCAGGTTAGTAAAGGCTTCTTTTGTCCTTTTTACCCTCCCTCCCCTCACGCCGACAGGAGCAGGAAGTGCTGAGGGGTGGGGACGCAGGAACAGAAACGAACCCCCAAGATCTCTGGTCCAAATTTAAGGGACCAGCGGATCTTAGGGGTCATGTGAAAAGGCCCCTACTTGAACGGAACAGATAAAGCGAACTTTGGCTGTCAGCAGATGGCTGGTCTGGTTCTGGCACTGCCTATTTGGGATTCAGTTTTACAAGGACCTACAGAAAAAAAAGCATTGCAGCAAAGTTGTCAGGAACACATTAAAGGTTCACAAGCTAAGGAGAAATGAAGAGCTACTGCCTTGTGCCCTTCCTTTCAGGGACTCCCCAAACATCACTGCACAGCCATAGGAGAATCAATGCAGATCTTAGCTGGAATGCCTGTATTGGGACAGAGACCTAAAAACCTAATCAGATTTTTTTGACTTATCCATTTTCTTACTAGACAGGTTAGGCCTGCCTTTAGCCATGCCTCATCTATAGAGGTTTTTGATACCTTCTCACTATACCTTTAATGTTTTCCCCTTAAATGGGTGCCCGAAAAGCTTTGGAAAAATACAGACAAGTCATGATCTTCCTGTATCAGCTCCTGCTACTTCTCCATTGGGTCTTAAATCAGGTTGTGGGGGATATAATGTTGGCCTTCTTAATCAAGATTGCTTGGAGAAAAAAAGTATGTAAACAAAGGAGTCAACAGCACACACACTAGCTCTGCCCTACAGTGGCAGTTTTGAGAACTACAAATAAATATAGAAAGCCAGAGAGAGAACAGAAGAGTAGGTGATTCCACAGTTCCTAAGGGAAGAGCATGAAGGAGGGGGGGTTTCCTAAATTTTATTTTTCTTTGTGTGTATTTGTACCCCAGTGATAGGGAAAAGGATAACGTATAGTTCAAGGAGGTGCAGGAGTGAGAAGGAAGTGCAACAAACCCCCACCAAAATATTCTCCCTCTGGGTTTGACAATTTATCCTTTTGAAATGGTGCATGGTCAATGTTTTGAAGTTTAAATTTTTCTTCACGCTAAGAGGAATACTGCATCTTTAAGGATCTTGCCCCTCTAGATGCACACAGTTGTTTTGGGAGCTGAGGTCACTGTTCCTTTCGTCTACCCCCCTTCCCCTCCCCTGCTAGCTTGCTCTCTCTTTCTCTGCTCTTATCCTAGCTTGCTTTCTTTCTTTCTTTCTTTCTTTCTTTCTTTCTAGCTTTCTTTCTTTCTTTCTTTCTTTCTTTCTTCACCTCTTGCCCTGTACCCTCAATGCTGCTTTTATATCTGGGTTGCAGCAGCTCAATAGCTCACATGCTTCAGGACTGTAAAAATGCACATGTTTGCGCTGCTGGGTTTATTGTGTTCTGGGATTACTGTATTTTTTTTAATTTAAAAAGAACTCATTTCCCTCATTTCTTTACCCATTGCCAATTTTATGTGCTTTCTCATTGTTAATATCCTCAGTACCTTTTCCTTTCTGGGACAGTGATTAAGAAATGCAACATGAATTATATTTATATGTCCACACTGCTCTATTTTCTTATATCTATATAGTTACATTTACATTCTCTGGTTTTTATGTATTGCAGTATGTAAAGACATTTACACATTGGTCTACTTGCACACCTAGGGAAGCAGATAATTTACTTACAAATGTTATATATAAATAATGTGTGCACTGCAATGTTAGAGAACAAAGTATCAGTGTTTATGAATTTACTACTTTTTATTCCAGAAAAAAAAAGAATAGATGAATATGGCCTCCTGCCATATCAATATACATCAGAATTTCAATATACATCAGAAAAGTAAAAAAAAAAGTTTAAAAAGGAAACCAATTTGTGTGATGGGAAAAGTATATGATACAATGTCGTTAGGAAATGTGTCTGTCTCTAGTAATGCCTCAAATCTCAGAGAATTTGCATGGAACTGGCAGTAACATCATTCATGGAAGGGAAGAGAACAGAGTAGATTCTGGTGTTGCAGAGTTGTCTAGATGAAGATCATGAACTTTGGGTTGGAAGTATGAAACCTGATGCATTTGTTCACTGACCTATATTTAATACGGACCCTAGCAAGCAAAGCAGGGGTCTTACAAATGTGCTACTCTTTTTGTACGTCAGATAAATACCATAGGAAATGAATATAACACCCAATATGATTTCTTGCAAGATCTAGACCTCAGGAGGCGGCAATGTGGTTGTAGATCTGCCTGGAGTGATAATGTTGTTTTGTGTACAGTGTCCCTGTATAGACAACTTACCTAGAGCCACCCTATGGTGTTACAGAGTTCAGCCCTTGCTTGAAGCAGGTCTTCAATGCTGGGAGTAGAGACTTTGAGCAATCACAGCCAGTTCCGGTAAAGTGTGGCATGGGAGTTAACGTGAAACTTCGTTGGATACAAGGGCACAACTGGGATATGATTGTTGTTCTTAGCAATGAGTTAGCTTCGGACACCGAAAAGGGGGGCAGTCCTTGGAGAATATTTCACTACTAACACAATTGGCTCTTAAATCACACACTATATGCACATTGCTCCCCCACTCCTGGAATAAAGACATGGGCACATGTGATGGGGTTAACTAGGGTCACACCTTATTAATTATTACTTTCATTGTGTGGGTGGGTGGATGTGAACATAGTGCAGATCCCTGGAGCAGGTACCAGAGGTATCTCTTACCCCTTCCCTGTCTCCAAATGGGCAACTCCCAAGCCCCTAGTCAGAGCTGTCCCCGGATGGCTCACGCCCAGCTGGCTAAACTGGGGAACCTTCCCCATCATCCCACTGTCCAATTCTCTTGAACTTAGGTGGACAGTGTCCAGGGCTGCCTCCCCCCCCCACACACACACACACACCACTCTCCCCAGCAAGCCAATATCAGTATTCTACTTATTTATTTTATTTTATTTTATTTTAGAGTATTTTTACCCTGCCTTTCTCCTTGGAAAAGGACCCAAGCTGGCTTACAGTAATGAGGGATAATATACAGTCCACTACAATTAATACATGTTCAAGTATTTGAGAACAAGGAATTAAAGCAACACGGTTACTTGCCATTATGCTGGGAGAAATAACACCTTTGTGCCTCTTGGGAACTCACTGATACTCACTTCGCATTCTGCACTACATGCCATGGCAAGGGCTACCAAATGTTAAGACCTCAGCTACCTAGCAGGCTGTTCCTTTCATTGTGCTTGATCCCTAAGCCTAGGTCACGGCCAGCTTCCAAACCCCCTTGGATTGAGGCCAGACCACCGATATAGACTTCCAGCTCCTTCCTGTAAGATCTGCAGATCTTGTTGATCAGCCATGTCACAGACCTAACCGGCCGTATTCCCTAGTCCCTTAAGCTCCCATGCACAAAATTGTCCAAGGGGTGTCTGCTCTGCTTCCCAAAACCAGCAGTAGCAGCCCTATCCAGAGCATTTGCTGCTTTCTCCAAGCACTGATGCATACTTCTGTAGACTGACTGATTCCCTAGGCAGAGTTGACTGCCTCACTGGAGATCCAATAAACAAGCAAACAAAAAAGGGCCCACAAGTGGGATCTGGAACCTTGACATCCCGAAGACTTGAACCTGCAAGAAACCAAAAGAAAGCAACTGCAAGATAGTATCCTTCACTGTAGAACATTTGCGTGTGCTTTGACTTCCAGAGTAGGGGTACATGTCCCATCATTGCCACTGTTGGACAAGTTCAGTTTGGGATGAATGGGATCTGAAGCAGCACTTGTAATGCCAGCCTGCAAAGACCTTAGATGCTACACTCCAACCTGGATCTGTAAGGCAACTTCTTTGTATCAAACATAAGGCCAGTAAACCCTGGGCAGAATGATCTTCATAATGCCCCGGAATAGAACGCCATCACTGACCCAACCAATCTGGTCAAATTGCCCCAAAATAGGGCAGCCTTACTATGATGTTGGTACCACATCAGCAAAAAAAGAGCCCCCACTTGACAGCGTTGTTTAGTAGGCAACCCACTAGCTTGCCCACAATGTGAGGCTTGATCCATACAGCCTGATATGAAGTAGGGGCATGGCCCCAATATGTAAGACACAAATGCAACAAATGGTCCACAAGTGGATACCTGACCTACTTAAAACTCTTGGGGTAATTATTCACTCTGGTATTAGTAGGGTATGTGTTGGAGCTCTTGACAAGCCATGCCCCTAAAGGCCATAATCCCTAAGCAAGACCAGCAGAGTACTGAAGGATGAAAGTCCCAACCCAGTGTTTTTTGGAGGTTTGATCACTGATTGCTGTTGTTCTTAGGAAAGAGAAAAGGGCGGTCCTTGCATTTTCACTAACACAAGTGGTTCTCAAACAACACTCTTATGTGCACATTCTGTCAAGGAGGGCATATAGGAGAAAGTGTTTTTTAAAATCTCCCAGGTTAATAACTCCATTGGGTTCCCAATGGATGTAGTGTTATTTTTTCCAAGACAGTATGTGCATTATTTAACATCATTTCTACTAAACCATTTTATACATCTGTTTCATATGACATGCTGCACATGTGCATTCCTTTTTGTTGCATGTCATGAACATTTAACTGAAACTGCACATCTTATTCTATTGAGACCTTATAATTCAGCACTGATGATTTTCCATCAATGTGGTGTAAAAATATAACTGGAATTAAAATGTATGTCAAACCCAGACTAGAACTCTGGTGGGCCAGAGAGAGGATATATGTCTTAGGAGATGTTTAGGCATTGTCACCACACCTCTCTGGAAGGTTTCATACTTTTAACCCAAAGTGCACCATTCAGTCAAACATCTTGGCTTATCCACTTTCCTGTTTAGAACACATAGCACATGGCAAAATAATTTAGTAAGCTTCCATCCCTGGCAGGAGATGAAAGGTGAGACTCCTAAAGCATGATAGGGGGAGGGGGAGCATGAAAAACCTACTATAATTAGCATTTTGATTAATACTGTTTGATTGTGTTTAAAGAACGTTGAGGACTTATTGGCAATATCGCACAGTGTTAGTGCTGATCAATCCTCCATTATGAGAATTGAAATATGTTTCAGTAATACAGTATTAAATTACACATTTTGTAGCTGCAAGGAAAGGGCAGTTCTTTCGTGACCCTGGCATCTTGACAGTTTCCTACAAAATGTTCAGTGAGAGGGTAGGTGGAGGACAGTGGTGTAGCTATGGGGGACAAGGGGGGGACACCTGTCCCCAGGTGCAGCATCTGGGTGCACCAAATTGTTTGCCAAGCAGCTCTCTGCCCAGGAGCCATGGGAAGACATGTAGTAGGTGATCTGCCAGAGCCAGATGGCTCCCCGGCCACTGATTTTGTCCCAAGGCACTGAAAACCCTAGCTATGCCTCTGGTGGAGGAGGGATAGGGTACACAAGAAACAAACAATCTGAGCTGATTGTTTGCAAGATAATATTTAAAGCCATTCCTTCAGAATTTGAGGGAAGAGGGGTGGAATGAGGACATGGGTAGAAAGGAATTTGTATATCCCTGCAAGTTGAATCCACAACACACCTGCAGGTTTTCTGCTTATCCAATGCTATTCTTTTTGGCTTGAGTAACAATAAAAACATTGGTGCAGATAAAATTTGTTTTTAGGACATAAAATCAGTTTGCGCCTCTTGACTACCTTTTGTTTCAGGCTTCATTTGTTTCCACTTACAGATTTTATATTTCCTGCATTCAAGCAAAAAGGTTTTCTCTATGGCTCTCAGTTTTTAATTTCATAAAATCTACTGTTATCTCATAATCAGTCAAAAGTTGAAGGTCTCTTAACCAGCAGAGTCCTTTAGATTAGTTTAAGGGAATGAGTGTAATATATCCATTTCTACAGAGCTTTCATAGGAAAAATGTCCAGTGAGCTGTTTTGGTTTGAATATTCTATGCCATTTAGCTGTACATATAAACTATAGAATGTTAAATGAGCAGAACAAGATAAATCCACTTGCATGTAGCTGTGTGTGCACAATTTGTGATTTGCCCCCCAAAAGCAATCAACCCAGTGTAGACCACCAGTTCCACAGGTTTGCGTAGTCAGGGTGGACAAGCTATTATTTTGTTCTTCTCTTTTACACCTCTGCTGGGTCTGTCCCCATATTCCAAGACACAAATCTCTTCTATCATTATTATTAATGCTACGGAAATGTTTATCTAGTAAATTAAATTATCCCTTCCCAAGAGGTGTTTTCCTCAGCAACAGATGCCTGCGGCAGTAATTATGACCACATACATCTCCAAACAGTATTTCATTCTGCTTTTCATACTCTTTTCTCCACCTGTTTCCATGCCCCTGTTTCTCTCTCTCTCTCTCTCCTTCCTTTCTTTTTTATTCCCTTCTGCCAAGGATGACGAGTGCTGACACATTGGGGTAAGCTCCAGTTTTGGATTATTCCTGTTTGTGGGACCTTTTATCTTTTTTTTTTTTTTTTGTGGGAGAGGATTTTATTTTAAGGACCACAGTTTAAATATTCTGTGTTGTGACATCAAAATTTGTTACAGAATAAAAGCATTCTAGGAAGGAACATTTAAATGCACTAGTTGTATGTGCATTTAAATGCATGTATCTGATGCCTGCACAGGCATATACATCTCTGTGCATTTGCTGTACCTTTGCTTTGCCTGTTTGGTAAAGGGTCATTTCAGAATAAGAACAAAACTAGATGACTTCTTGAGAACCTCTTGAGAGCTCTGGTCAGATCTGCTAGTAATCTAAGGGCGTTTATACACGACCCCTAAGCTCCGCTGCAAATGGCTGCAAGCTCCGGAGGTTAAAAATGTTTCCCCACCAGCTCCGGAGTTTGCAGACAATTAAGTGCGACCCCGCCCACTTTAGCGCGACCCAGTGCACTTTTCTTGTACCTTCTCTTTGGAGGTGAAAAATCTTTGATGCGGTGCAAGGATAGTGAGTGCGGGGCTCTCCTCGTTTCTGTTTGCTGCTTTTTGGCTCCCGCCCCTTTAAGAGCTACTTTTACAGAGACGAGGGGGTTAGACTTGATGGCCTTACAGAGACAAGAGGCAGAACGAGGTGAGAGGCATGCTTTTCTTTCTCTTTTTCTCCCTCCCTCACGCAGCCAGCAACCAGGAAGTGTGGAGGGGGGTGGGGACAGAGGAAGAGCGATGAACCCCTAAGATCTCTGGTCCGAATTTAAGTGGCCAGCGGATCTTAGGGGTCGTGTAAAAAGGCCCTAAAAGGCAACAAAGACAGGAGCATGTGAAATACTTCCCTTTCTCCACTGAGCAGGGGGGGTGTCTGTGATTACGTGGCGGTCTGCTTTTCCTCTGTCCCACTGCTCACTCCAGTACTGAACTTCCAAACCTGGAAGCCTGACTAAGAACCTCTACAGAGTGAAAAGTATCTCCTGTGCACCAGTACACATTTTCTTTCTGTGACAAAGGGCGTTTATACACGACCCCTAAGCTCCGGGGCAAATGGCTCCAAGCTCCGGAGCTTAAAAATGTTTCCCCACCAGCTCCGGAGTTAACAGGAAATTAAGTGCGACCACGCCCACTTTAGCGCATCCCAGTGCACCTTTCAAGTACCTGCTCTTTGGAGGTGAAAATTACTTGATCCGGTGTAACGATAGTGAGTGCGGGGCTCTCCTTGCTTCTGTTTGTTGTTTTTTGGCTCCCGCCCCTTTAAGAGCTACTTTTACAGAGACGAGAGGCAGAACGGAGGTGAGCGGCATGCTTTTCTTTCTCTTTTTCTCCCTCCCCTCACGCAGCCATCAGCCAGGAAGTGCGGAGGCGGTGGGAACGCAGGAAGAGCGACGAACCCCTAAGATCTCTGGTCCGAATTTAAGTGGCCAGCGGATCTTAGGGGTCGTGTAAAAAGGCCCATTTTTCATTTCAGAAAAAAAAACACCTATGAGAATGGCCCTTGTGTATTGCTTCAATGTTGCTGGGATATTAGCTCTATTCCATGTATATTCCAGTGCATACAAGAACCCACAGCACCGTGCCGTGTTAGCTTTAAGCCAGTATCCATCCAAGGTCAACCTGGTTGCAACTCATTTCTTCTGCTCCACCAGATATAAATGAATGTTCAGGGAGCACTAGCAGTATGAAGACTCAATTGCCTCATTTGTGGGTTCTCTGACTCAGCCTCAACAAGCAAGAGAGTGAAAAAAACACACCATCTAATCAACCTTCAGTGGAAAAAAAGAAGCAGACTCTTGCTTTATGGTTTATGTGAATTTGTCATTTGAATACAGTGGCCTGGGAGTTGACCCAGGGCATATACGGCTCTTTATCGTCTTGGTGGTCTGCATTACACCCAAAGAAGGGCCTTAACTCATGCAGTATGGGCCTCAAGGCTGAGAAAGAGCAGGTGTTCTATCAGCTCCAGCACTTTTGTTGTCAGTATGGCATGACATCAAAGAGATGAAGTGTTTGTTCCCTTATTTACTGCACAGTCCCAACGATAATGGAATAAATATATCTCTTGATGTCTCTGACTCTTCTTCATCGTGTCCTCCGTGAATCCACACCACAGGGTTCTCGGTCGCGACGCGAGCGATGGCACCGGAAGCACTTCTAAGCAAGGAAGCAGAATCATTAGTCTCCTCCCCTCACCCCATGCTCCCTTGCGCTCCCGCCTAAACGCCCCAGTTCCCTCTAACCGCCGCATTGGATGGTTCGGAAGCACGTTTCGCTACGGTACTCCTTTTATTTTTCGCCATCCCTGCCTTTTATGGCCCAGCGTTCCTTATTCAAGAACTGTGTCCGTTGTGGGGGGGAAATCCCCTTTTCCAACGGTCACTCCCGCTGCCTTTATTGCTTGGGGGAGGCCCACTCCCCGGGCTCTTGCCCCCATTGCAAGAGCCTTAGCTCGCAGGCCCTCAGAAACCGAAGGCATAGACTTAACACTTACCTTCTTGAGAAATCCCTGCGTCCATCGATGGATTCCGAATCCACTTCCCAGGCTCCGAAAGACCCTGTGGAAAAATCGGCCAAGAAATCAAAATCAAAAAAGGCCACTTCGGAGGCATCGGTACCGAGGAAATCCCGCCGAGATAAGTCTCCCTCCCGCAAGACGTCCCCATCCCTGTCCCCGAACCGAAGAAGTGAGTCGCCGGTATCGATAGATTCTTCTGACTCGGCATCTGTGGCTGCCTCGATACCGGAAAAACGGGATCATGGACCGGAGCTTGCGAGCCTCTTCGCCAATGCTCCCTTGCCTAGGGCACTGAGCCACTCATCTCTGGCCATGCCACCTCCGCCTCCACCATACCATGGCTATCCAGGACCGGTATGGCAGGGCACGGTACCGCCCTTGCCCCCGGTATCCGAAGCTGGTGCTCACCCGGAGTCTCCTCCCCGGAAGCACGCGTCTAAGCGGAAAGCCGGGACGATTTCCTCACCGGCCCCGAAGAAGACCTACCATGATACCGAGGCTGGGGCTCCGAATCCACCCAGATCCCGTCCCTCGGCTACAGTACCATCCCCACCTCAACCTTGGGGCGGGCCGCCAGGACCGTCGTCGTGGCCCTCGGTACCACCGATGCCAAGCATGTGGCCCTCTGGCCCTTCCTCTTCGGTACCGTACCCGTTCTCCGGCTACCCCATGTTCCCGGGCTTTCCACCAGTACCATACCAATCAGGACCCTTTTGGCATCCTCCCGGTCCTTGGTATCCGCCAGGTGGACCCTCGGAACCGAGTTCCATGGCTCTGGAGCCCGCGAGGTCTCGCCGGCACAAGCAATCTAGAAGGATGCCCTCTCGACATCAGCCTGGTACCAACCCTCTATCTCCATCGGACTCTGACTCCTCCTCTACCAGCCCTTCTGATTCGGACGAACCTGATGGCTCCGACCGTGAACGAGCTGCAACACCTGATTCTAATGTGGCAGATGAAAGTCCTCCATCCTCAGCCGACTCCATCGGCAACTACTCGGAGTTTATCTCTAAGATGGCTACGACCCTCAACATCCCGGTCCACCATCCTACTCCTCAGTACTCTGACCATGTTTTTGACCAAATCTCCTCGGACTCCACTTCTCCTGCCCATTTGGGTATCCTGCCCTCCATCCTTGATATGGCCAAGGACTCCTTCAAGAAAATCCCCTCTTCTTCCAAGTCTAGGAAATTAGAGGGCTTCTACAGAGTCTTCGACGAAGGAGCACCCTTCTTGATTAAACATCCGGCACCCAACTCCGTGGTTGTGTCCGCATCACAGCTCCAGTCAAAGTCATCTCAAGTTCCCATTCCCCCTACCAAGGAAGGGAGGAAGATTGATACTATGGCGCGACAACTCTACTCCACTGCGGCCTTGTCCTTCAAAATAGCCAATTACCAGTCGGTGATGGGAGCCTACCAACGAGCTCTCCTCAACCGTGCCAAAGCTGCCTTGGACTCCGCAGGTGACTCCGCCAAGAGTACCGCTATGCCAGCCCTTGATGAGGCCCTGTCCATCGCAGCTCAACAGATGAGATCAGGCCGGCACGCTTCTGACGCTGCGACTAAGGCCATGGGGTCCGCCATTGCTTTCCGCCGTCATGCCTGGCTGAGATCCACCGGCCTGTCCGAAGAGTCCAAAAACAAAATCTGTAGTTTACCCTTTGAGGGGGAAGGCCTCTTTCATGACAAGACAGACGAGATCATGAATGAACACCAAAAAAGCCAAACCACGGCAAAACGCCTCAATCTCGTGCCTCCCAAGCAAAATCGGCCCTTTCGTCCCTCTTGGAAGAGACCTTTCGCCCACTCCTTCAACAGACAGCAGCAGCGGGACCAGTCCTCCCTCCCCTCGTCTGCCACCTTCGCCGGAAAGGACAAGCAGCCAAAGTCCAAATTCCGAGCATCCTCTCGCCATCAGGATAGGCGAGGACACAAGGACTTCTGACTTTCCAAGACTACGACCCTTCCTTCCTGCATGGCGTTGTATCACCACCGACAGATGGGTGCTGTCCATCGTTGCTATAGGATACCAAATAGAATTTTCCTCCCCCCCCCCCCGGGCCGCATTGTCCCAACCTCTCCATCCCCAGTTCTTTGGGACGAAATTACCAACCTCCTGCAAAAAAACGCCATTCGACCTGTGCCGCCAGACGACATTCCTCTTGGCCACTATTCCCCCTACTTCACAGTTCCAAAAAAAGACGGCGGTCTCCGGCCCATCTTGGATCTCAGATCTGTAAATTGGTTCATCCCTCCAAAAAAATTCAAAATGGTTACCCTGGAAACTATCCTTCCTCTCTTACAACGAGACAGCTGGTTCACGGTGATCGACCTTCGAGACGCTTATTTTCATATTTCTATCCATCCTCGTCATCACAGATACCTGCGGTTCATGGTCGCGGGCCACGCCTTCGAGTTCCTGTCACTACCTTTTGGCCTCGCCACGGCTCCCAGGGTATTTACCAAATGTATGGCCCCAGTAGCCGCCTTTCTTCGCACGAGGGGAATTGTTATTTTCCCTTATATAGACGATTGGCTCTTGGTTTCCCCGACCCGCGCCCAGGCATCCCGCCATCTTCGTACTACTCTGACACTCCTCCGCCGTCTGGGTCTCAAGGTCAACCTCGACAAATCCAAACTCACCCCGACTCAAAGGATCGAGTATATTGGAGCCATCCTGGATTCCCGGCACCTGAAAGCCTTTCCTCCGCCCTCCAGGGTGGCAGACATTACCTCCTCCGTGCGCCTTTTATGCCCAGCAGCCTTCATTCCAGCTCTGTCACTCCAACGTCTTCTGGGGTTGATGGCCTCCACCACCTCGGTAGTGCCCTATGCTCACCTCCACATGAGACACCTTCAGCTCTGTCTTCACACTCAATTCGACCCGGAGACGGACTCTCAGTACAAGCCGATTCTTGTCTCCGAACAAGTGTGGTTGCGCACTCGGTGGTGGCTCAATCCTGCCAATCTCCTGGTGGGCCGCCGCTTCCAGGCCCCTTCGCCGACCGTCCAGATAACGTCGGATGCCAGCCTTTCAGGATGGGGCGCCTATTGCGGCAGCCATCAGATCCATGCCCTCTGGTCCCCTTCAGAAGCTACTCGGCATATCAACAAGCTGGAATTGCTGGCAATTTTCAGGGCCTTGAAGGAGTTCCTCCCCCTCATTCGAGACCAGGTTGTCCTAGTAGACACGGACAACACCACAGCCATGTATTACCTGAACAAACAGGGGTGTACTCATTCCCCTGCACTCCTACAACTCTCCATCGATCTCTGGGACTGGTGCATCTTCCACCATATCTTCCCAATGGCTATACATCTCTCGGGAGAGGACAACGATCTGGCAGACGACCTCAGTCGCAGGGGCTCGATATCCGACGAATGGGAACTTCACCACTCGGTCTTCCGGCTCCTGGTTCTGAGATGGGGCCGCCCCTCCATCGACCTTTTTGCCACGGAGTCCAACACGAAGTGCGACCGTTTTTGCTCCAGGGCAGGTGTCGGTGCCCACTCCCTGGGGGATGCCTTTATGTTCCGTTGGTCCAGGCACCTCCTTTATGCCTTCCCCCCAATCCCTCTCCTTCACAGGACTCTGGTGAAACTTCGCCTAGACGAGTCCAATGCCATCCTCATCACCCCCTGGTGGCCTCATCAGCCTTGGTTTGCCACTCTCCTTCGAATGGCTCAGGATCACTTCTCCCTACCCCTCTTCGCCTCGCTCCTGTCTCGGGACAACGGCCAGGTACTCCACCCGGATCCCCGCCATTTGAGGCTCACGGCATGGAGGATTCGGACCTAATCTCTAACATCTGCAAAGCAGCCAGGAAACCTTCTACCCGTAGAAACTACCGTTCTAAATGGAACCGTTTCCGGGCCTTTACAGCCCTTCACTCTTACCCTGACCTGAACCCCCCCCTTTTTGGTTGTGTTACGTTTCCTTCTGCACTTAAAGCAGTCTGGTCTGTCCATGGCCTCACTCCGAGTGTATCTCTCTGCCATTGTGGCCCATCAGCCACCCGAATCCCCAGCTGCTGCCTTTTTCAGACACCCGCGCCTGAAGCTTTTTATGAAGGGTCTTAAGAACACCTTCCCGGACAGGCGCCCTCTGACCCCTCAGTGGTCCCTTCGCCTAGTCCTACAGGCATTAACTAGGCCTCCGTTTGAACCATTGGCCACGGCGCCTTTGCGCCTCCTGACACTGAAGGTTGCCTTTTTGGTTGCTGTCACATCAGCCCGGAGAGCTAGCGAACTTTGCGCTCTCCGACATGACCAACCTTTTCTTCAGTTCTTCCCGGATAAGGTAGTTGCCTACCCAGATATTTCCTTCCTCCCCAAAGTGGTCTCACAGTTCCACCTATCTCAACCCCTAATTCTTCCGGTCTTTTTTCCCTCCCCGTCCTCCGCTATTGATTGGGACCTCCACTCTCTCGATGTTCGACGAGCTCTGGCCTTCTATGTTTCCAGGACTGCTTCTCTAAGAAGGACCCCTCGTCTGTTCATTGCTTATGACCCCAGGTTTAATGGGTCGCCTGTTTCCTCGCAACGTTTTTCTAAATGGATTGTTTCTACCATTAAACTTTGCTACCAGTTGTCTAATCGTCCTCTTCCTTCGGGAGTTTGAGCTCATTCCACTAGAGACGTTGCCTCGTCCACAGCCTTTCTCAGAGGCGTTCCGATCGAAGATATTTGTCGGGCTGCCACTTGGTCTCAGCCGTCTACATTTATCCGGCAGTACCGTTTGGACACCCGGGCTAAATCGGCTGCATCCTTTGGCAGGGCTGTACTTTCCACCGTTCTTCCATGACTCCCACCACTGTTCAGGTAGCTTGGTACTCAACCCTGTGGTGTGGATTCATGGAGGACACGATGAAGAAGAACCGGTTGCTTACCTGTAATGGTGGTTCTTCGAGTGTCCTCCGTTAATCCACACCAACCCGCCCGCCTCCCCTCGTGTCACGTCTGTCCTCTGGGGGCTTCCTCTGGGGGCTTCCTCACGACGGCGTGTAGAGGGAACTGGGGCGTTTAGGCGGGAGCGCAAGGGAGCATGGGGTGAGGGGAGGAGACTAATGATTCTGCTTCCTTGCTTAGAAGTGCTTCCGGTGCCATCGCTCGTGTCATGACTGAGAACCCTGTGGTGTGGATTAACGGAGGACACTCGAAGAACCACCATTACAGGTAAGCAACCGGTTCTTGTTTGCAGTGCCCAAGCAATCTCTGAAGGGCAAGAGAAATTTAGCACGCAACATAAGATGCCAACCAGTTTTGTGTGTGTGTCTGTGTGTCTGTGTGTCTGTGTGTACCCAAACACAGTATTTAAAAAAAACAGGGTTAAAAGGAACATATTTCTTCCTAAATGTTGCAATACAGGTCACTTCATCCCAAAGCGCTGGCTGTAAATTTAAAGCAGTTTTACATTTTGGCTGGTAGATTAAGAACTACACAGACACCAGTCCCTTCAAGAATTTCAAATAGCATTGTTAGGCATTGTTTTTGGTTTTTCTTTTGTCTTTGTAATGTGACGGGAATGATAGAAATAAAATTTGAAGGACATCTGGAACACCATTGGTTGGTTCTTCCACTCCAGCTCAAATTCTGAAGCATTGTGGTGGTGATGCAATGATGTGATAAAATGAGATGGAACTCCATTTTTTTCTCATTTACTGTATTTGAGACCTCTCCTGTTTGGCCTTGACATAAACAAATACAAGATGGCAATGGTGTTGACAGCTTTTGTGGTAAAAACATGCAAAAAAGCCAACCACCCTTCCCCCTCTCCCAACAGTTTATACTTTGTCATATTTGGGGTGGGGTGTGGGCGATGGACACTGATTTCCTATGAGGTCTCGAAATGAGAAGGCAAGAAACTGGTGCTGAGCCCAGAAGCACTGCTAAAAATGTTTGTATCAGAGATCCCAACTGCACTAAGTCCTTTTGGCTCTGGAGAATGTCCTTCATGTTCTCAGTACTGTTTTGTCATGTTATATAAACAAGAACAAATTACACTATTTTTCCGTGTATAAGACTATATTGTTGTCTAAAATTGTTAGAGTAAAAATTGAGGGTCATCTTATATAGGGAAGTAAGCCAAGGAGAGAACCACGTGGCTGAGAGACTAATTTTGGGTTGGAAATGTAGTCTTATACATGGGGTATCTTATAGATGGAAAAATACAGTGTAATAGATAGAGAGAGAGAGAAAGAGAGAGAGAGAGGATTTCAGAGTAGAATGTATATATTTCCTTTGAGAACTATACAGTACAACCTCATTAATTCAACTTTTTAATTATTATTTATTCCATGAAGATACTACATGTGTGCTATTCTTTTGCACTTGTCTTTTGTTTGTCTTAAGCTCTTTTTTTTCCCTTCTACCCCTTGGCGCCTCTTGCTGAGGGTTTTCCTTCTTTTCTTGTTTTGTACGGTTGGTTTTAACCTTGTTGTAAACCACCCAGAGTTCCTGCTGGAAGATGGGTGGTATAGAAATAAAACAAACAAATAAATAATAAATAATAAATAATAATTTAAGGCATAGGAGCCTTCACAGGAAAAAATGCAGCATATATGCAAAGTTATTTGTTATTTATGTTGTTTTTATTTGTTTTTGGCTGATTTTAAAGTGCCCAGAATAGCGTTTTTAGCCAACTATATACACCACTTTTCAACTGGTGCTTAATGAATACCTATGTTTCTGGTACATTTTATTGCTTTATTTTAAAATGATAGAGATAATGCCAATCATTTATTTTATTGGGCTAAAGATCATCTTGTTTTGATTTTTCAAGACTTACTTTATTTTGTTAAGACAGAAAGGGAATGTGCTAATCCTTTTTCAACTAAATCCAGTTGTTAGTTGCAACTACAGAGACCTATTGAATTAGTGGATGTTGCCTAAGTGTCAAATTAACACATCCAATTGATTAAATGGATCTGCTTTACTTCACACTAAATAAAATCTGGGCATCAGATTTTGTGGTCATCAGATTTTGCCAATTGTACATATCAGAACAGATTTCATTGCTTAATTAACAAAGCAAGCTGCCTGTAGTTTATTAAAACAAACATTATGAGACACAGGTGAAGCTCATGACTCAGCACAGAGTGCTAAGGCCTTTAACATTCAAGTTGGAAAGGCGTGAGAAAAGTGCTTCAGAAAGAATTTAAATTAATGTCGCAAAGTTGTGGTCTTGACAAAATGAACAAATAACAGGAAAATATCATTCAGACATATTGGTCTAATTTCTGACAACCACCTTATTGGAGTTGCATCAATTTTGTCATTTCTTAATAAGGTAGTAGTAGTAGTAGTAGTAGTAGTAGTAGTAGTAGTAGTAGTAGTAGTAGTAGTAGTAAAATGTTTACATCATGCTGTGCTGCCTAGCAGGCTACTTTAGGAGGAATGGGTTATGGGTATGCACCTCTAACCTGACAAGCAGTTTTGCTTGACTCTCAATGAAAAGCTGTGCAGAGATATGTAGTATGATTAATTGTAATAAATTTACATGACCTGACTCATTAGAGCAAAGCTAACCTCCTAATGATTCTAAATGACTCCAGAGATTCTGAAAAGCTGATATGCTATTTGCTATTCAATAATTGTGCTCATATCCTAGATAAAAGACCTATTTCCCTGTGTCAATTGCCAGAAGATTTTCACCTATTCAACCAGATGTTACTACTCAAGATCTGCATGCTGATACATTACTGCCTGTGGAGTTTCTCAGAGTAGCTCCATATCACTATCCAGTGCACAATTCCTTGCTTTCAGTGTGAATTCTCTGTGCTCTTTCATCTCAGCAGTGCTTTGAGCAAATTTGCAAGTAAAGGTTCTAACCTCGTCTGTATTTTATAATCTAGTCATATGTTGTAGCTAATGGATGAAAAACAGCACAGAAGAATGTTACCTCAGAAATATTAAATAACTTTGCAAGGCACAGGGCATTACCTCCCTCCATTAACTCCTAATTTTATTTCTTTAACCTGCAGAGACAGTACTATTAAGATTATAAGATCTGTTTTTCCCTCTTATTTTAATATATTTTAAAAAGCATTGAGCAATTCTCAATTCTTCATAAGCTGACATATAAAGCTGTGGTTGTAACTTTTTTTTTTAGCTACAAGCTCTAAAAGTAAGGTTTTGTTTATTCCTTAAGTCCCAATTTTGGGAGAATGTAAATACCAGCACAATATGGCTATTGCTATTGTAAACAGTCCAGAGTGGCCTGGCTGCCAGATGGGCAATCAAGAAGATAGATAGATAGATAGATAGATAGATAGATAGATAGATAGATAGATAGATAGATAGATAGATAGATAGATAGATAGATAGATAGAAACACATACATTTTCCCCAGCAGTTGAACTGAGTATAAGATAATTTATGTGCCTCTGTACCCCATACACTGCAGGATGTAGAATCTACTCCTTATTTCGTTCCCAGTCCTGCTTCTTTCTCTCATGCTATCATTTATCTTGCTAATGCCCACTAATGCCTAACTAATTCTTCTGCTGACCACATGCACACCGACACACATTACTGTATTACAGGCACATTAGTGGAGACTGATGTGGTATGTGATCCTCTCTAGTGTCCTGATAAATGATTGGCCTAAGTTGGAAGGAAGACCTTGTGTGGTTACACTGGTTATTCCTACTGTGCTTCCTGTGGAGCCATACTTGCCACATTATACAGATGCCGCCACTCTCACCTGTGATTCAGGCAGCTGTTCCAGATACCAGCTGTCCCCATCCTTTTGACAGGCCTACACAATCTTTGGCTGCTGGTTCTCCCTGACTCTGTAGCCCCCATTCCACGTTGACATAGGCCAGTGGTGGCAAACCTTCGGCACTCGAGATGTTTGGGACCACAACACCCACAGTCCTTTGTCATTGGCAATACAGGTTTGGAATCCTGGGAGTTGTGGTCCAAAACATCTGGAGTGCCAAAGGTTCGCCACCACTGACATAGGCTCTATATGGGGCAAGGTTTCATCATTATAGGCATAAACGTCAAGCTAGTTAAGTCACCACCTGACTGGATAGCTCAAGGAATTAGGTAGAAATTTGGAGAAGAACAAGGCTATGTAGCCTTGAGTAAGCAGCCCAGTTCCCAAGCAGGAACGGACTGGTAAACCACTTTTGAGCACTGTAGATCTAGAAAATTCAGAAAGGCATGCCATGTCAGAATTGACTTGATGGCACACAATTAAATCACCAAGGCCATTTTTAAACGTTTGTAGGCATTAGATGGTAGGGTATACATAGTTGTCAGCCAATGCTGATGTGATTGTATATGAGCAGTGAAGTCATTTAGCAACCTTAATAGGAGTTTCAAGGTGTATGAGATATTTAAGGGAAAGTTCTACCAATGCTACAACCAGGCAGAGATTAAAGCCCACTTTCTCTAAGTTCCAGTCTCTCTCTCTCACACACCTACACCACAAGGATTCTGTATCTGATTGTAAAACAACATGGAAATTGGGGAATGTACTCGCTTTAAATTCTTACCTTACACTTCCTCCAATATTATAGTAAATCTATTGCTCTGAAATTCATATTTGTTTCAGTGTTAACTTTGAAAGGCAGTGGCAACTTACATAAACAATACATAATGAGCAAATATATTTCCTTAAATGTGAAAGCTTTCCTATAACCATGGATTGTAAAATGGATGTGAAATCCAGGCACTGCAACTTTTCTAAGAAGCTTCACTAACTATATGGAATAGGAAGGAGATGACTTTAATGTGTGTGGTATTCCCTACTTTAAATATTTTGTTCCCTCTTCCGCAGAAGGTTACAGACACTGAATGTCTGTCAAACCTGTTTCCTTAAAGCAAGCTTGTCAGGCTTGGGTCCTGGCACAATGTTTCTTTCCTTTCCTCCACATGTCCCGGCCGTGTCTTAACAGATTAAACATCAGTATTGTTTTCTTTGTACTTCCCAAACCAGAATTTGAACATTATTTCCACAGGCATATGTGGAAGTCCAGTAGAATATTTGGTGAAGACATAATTTGTGGTGGAATTACTATCGGCTGGCAAATGTTGTGCTAGGAGACTAAGATTGTACTGTCATTTCTGCACATCTATTGCAACATGGAGACCTCGGACTAAAGAACAGATATTTGTATTATTTGGATTTGCCTCTATGTTTGTCTCTTTCTCTGATAGACAATGGCAATACAAACAGAGCCTTGGGGTCCTCTTCTGTACTTTCAGTGTGCCTTTGATTCTTTCTTACATGATTTGTTCTATGGATGTGTGATGCTGATATGGGTTTAAAAGGAGAGAAGAAAAAGAATGTACTTTATATATATCCAATGTCTGTTTCTCTTCTGCATTACAGATAAACCCTAACATTTGAAAGTACCTTTAATCATCATGTACCTCACATGGATTAGCTGCTCCTTATGCATTCAGCCACGTCACCTCCCTGTTATATCTGAGCCACTTTATTTTGGATAATGATTTCAATCAGTTATTATGATGAGGTGCTAGGTCTATGGTAGGACCCAAAAGCCCAGCACCTTGCTGTCACAGTTTGTCAGGATGGATGTAGCTATTTTGAACACTATATCTTGGCTTTAAACATGTGGATCAGAGCCTCACTACTAAATGTGCATGTGTTGGATCCTGTGTGCGTGCATGTGTGCAAGAGAAAATATATGTAAAGAAACAATGATATTCTCTACCAATGGGAGGACAGTGGTAGCTAATTGGTTTGCCACAGTGCAATCCATAAAAGTGTCATTTCTTGCAGAATAACCACCACCACCATCACCACGAAATACTTAGTACAGAGATCATATCTTTATGGTGAATTTATTGTGGAGCAGGAAAATCATATAAGGAAGACGAATCCGGGCATGCATAGAGAAACCAATGATCTCATAAAGAGAGAAAGAGAGATCTACAGCTAAACAAAAGGATGGTTTTCGTTATCACCACCTACATTTTGGATAACAGATATCAACACTTTAGGAAATTTCACTGTAGAAATATGAACAAGAACTTTATCAAAGGGTTAAATATTGTGTAAACTGGTACCGTGGAATGTGTTCTTGACAGGAGTTTCTTAGGATGTTGTCTTTCTGTTGTGTTCATCCAGGTCACGGTCAATCAGTGGAGCATCATCTGGTCTGTCCACCAGTCCCCTCAGCAGTCCAAGGGTAAGTAATATTGTCCGAGGGTAATAACAACACTCACAAGTGGACCAGGTTATGTCTAACATTTCTTTCCAAAGTTTGAGCGTCCCACTGGGCGATTGTATCTGTAAATCTAGCTTGTAGTTTATCACTGTCTTTGTAGCATCCCTCTTGCACCTATCTGGGCATCTGAATGAGTCATTCAGTTTTGATCCTACTGATTAGTACATTATTAAAAAAATGCATTGACCTTAGTTTATGTATCTGAGATCTAGCATTTGTAAAGAATTGCAGATCATGTCTAGATTTGCATCTTTCCGTTCTTTTCGGCTCCACATTAACAATGATTTAACATCATAATTTTGAAGCAATTAAGTGCAGTTGCTCCAAGGAAATTAATATAAACCAGAGACATTACAAAGCAGAATACCTATCAGTGGACCATAACTAAGACTGGGAAACATGTACTATAAAAAGAAAAATTGTGATATTTCAAAGAAAGGTAGATTATAGTTGTTGAAGATGAGAACACTAATTGATTTTAAAGGAATCAGGGTACATTCTATAAGTATTTAATTACATAAAAGTACAGACTAGCATTGAAATGTGGAGTATAACCTGTAGAAATAATCAAGTAACAGAAAATAATAAGGAATACACTAAGTCCATTCTACTTCTATTTATTCTCAGAAAAATTTGGGAATATTTTCATGAATCTTGCATTTAGCAAGTCAAAATGAACATAATGCTAAACACATTGCTTAGAAAAATTTTGGATTTTTAATTTTAAAAGTTGATACTCATTTAATTGCAGACAGACAGTATTATTATGTTTTTCTAATATGTGATGTTAAGTCTATTAAAGGAAGAACTTTCTCAGTTCGTTTTTAGTCATTCAACTGCCAGATGTCTTAAAATGTTCTTGTAACTAATACATGCTAGTTTCATTTGTTATTTTTAAGACATAATTCATAATTTCTTAGTTCATTTGTAGTTGATTATGAGTTCTGTTTTTTTTTAATGACAATTGTTTGTATTAATAGTCAGTCACAGAACAAGATCCCAAGTATTTTTGTTGTTCTAATGCTGAATAAAAACTTAAAGGTCTTGGGCGAATTTATGAAGCAAACTTGCCTAGTTGATGCTTGTTGGGGTTTCCCTTTAAAACTCATACTGGCCAGTGATCATGTGACCTCCTCAAATATCATATCTGCCAGGGAAAGCTGAAGTCTTCTAGATAGAGGATCAGGGGAGGAAGGGGGAATGAAATGATGTTACTGCCTGTCCTCTGTCTCTGCCATACACACGCCATGTGGCTGATACTGGTGGTGGCACCTTGACAGAGATCGGGTAGAGCTTTAGTATGTCGTAATGTGGGTAGCTTTTTCACCACCTGCTGCATTCATATTCTTTGGACCTGCGTTTCCCCTCTGTGTCTGGTTGTGGTAGACATTTTGAACTGGGAGAGGGCCAACTTGACCACGATGCTTTGCTGTCCATTTTCACTGTGGTTTGAGTGGTGCTTCCTTCCCCTTCCACACACCTCCCTTCAAGCTTTGTTCTTCTCTCTCTGCAAGATAGTCAGAACAGGTCAGGGGTGTGGTGTTTTCTCTCTCTCTCGCAGCTCTCCCTTCCTTGCCCACCCTGTTATTTTTATTTTGTTTTCCTTCATGTTACTTTTTTGCTGTGTGGTTTTTCTTTGCTGACACATGGTTTGTTAATACAATGAAGCTTGTTAGAAAACTGTTGTTTTCACTACCGCTGCCGCTGTTGTTAATTATGCTGTGTTCCCAGCTAACTGCATGTCTTTTTTGTTTTTGTTTGTGTTTGTGTTTTGTTTCTTTGCGACCCCCAACCCCACCTCCTTCACCCTCACCTCCATGACTCGTACCTCTTTGTAACGTGGCTCACAACTGCAACTCAAATGGGCTTTTTTCCCTCTATTCACCAACTTTGTGCGTATGTGTCTATGTTGCTTTTCTTGATGTGCATGGATACTCTCTCTGTCTGTATCTTGTAGCCTATCAGAAAATTTTTCATCCCCCCTCAGACTCCTGACCCCCCTTTCACCCCCCGCCCCCAAGTCTCCCTAGACTCCGATGCTTGTAGGAATGCTTCCAGGCCTGGACATGTTCTGCAACCAAAGCCAGCACTTCAACCCAATCCAAAGACGCAGACTTTACCGTCCAAGAGCAAATTGGCTGAGAAACCACTCCAGTCTACCAAATCAAACCCGCTGCCTTCGGGCAATGCGACTGCCCCTCCTCCTGCAAATGTCCCTGCACAAAACACGCAAAGCCGCCCACCTGTTCCTGGGTTTAGCCCGCAACTGGCTGTTCCTACTGTGCAAACCAACCCTATATCTCCTGTTAGATTGCTCCCTTCTAGTACTGACCCAAGCACCAAATCTATCCCCATCATACAGGTCACCCCTCACCCCTCTCCAAGGGGCAGTCCCCTCCCTACCCCCAAGGGGACACCTGTCCATACGCCAAAGGAGAGCCCAGCAGGCACACCCAACCCTACGCCACCCTCCAGCCCCAGCATTGGAGGAATGCCCTGGAGAACACGGCTCAACTCCATCAAGAATAGCTTCCTGGGATCTCCTCGCTTCCATCGCAGGAAATTGCAAGGTACGTCTGTTTTCTAAGCATGGCAGTTCAAGTTAGGCAATCATAATTATATATATATATAGATACAGAGAACAGCTGGTTAGTGGTGAGAACAAAATGTGAAAATGTCCATGCCACTGTTTGGTATTTTTGCTTTCCTAACTGTTATAATATTTTTCTTGTTTCCGAGATTGGAAAATCCTCCTTAAGTTTTTACAGAAGTAAAAATGTACAGTTCCATCTGTGTGTCTCAGTTTCCACATGTTCTCAATTTCTAAATCTGTATTTTCTGTCCCTGAGACTTGAATGTCAAACTTACTTTTGTGTAGAAGAGAAAAGGTGTTATATTTTTGCAAGCTGTTTTGGTACCATTGGTGGTTGGTTGAAAGGGGATCCTACAGAGAAGCTAGAAGTATCTATGAAGCAGAATGATATTAGAACTTATCTCCCATCATGTCTTCACTGGCTGTTTGATTTCCAAGGTGCATACAGTTGTTGTTCAAATGAAATGGAGCTACACAGTTACATTATATAAAAACTATACTTCAGAGTTTTTCCTCCCAAAGATCTTTACAAAACAAAAACAAAAAGAATGGCATACATCTTTTAAGCATCTGACAAATTAGAAGTGCATGTTTTATTTCAAGAGTACAAATACCTATATATAGATCAGAAATGCTGCTGCTTAACTCCCCCCCCCCACCCCAGTTCTGTAGTTTCCAGTCCTGGTCTTAAGTTCTTGCGCCTCAGTTCTAGACAGCATATTCATCTGCTGTTTTTGCTCAGAACTACCCATCGTGTTAATAATACTTCTAGAGTCCGTTCTCTCTCTCAGGAGCTGCACCCTGCACTTCAAAAGTAGGCAGCAGTGAGGATAAGAGGGTCTAATTCCATTTAATTTGTTTCGTTGTACTCCGAAATAATGTATACCTTCAGATTTATTTGAAATACAGTGTTCAGAAAACATGGGAAAAAGTTTTAGGCAAGATGAGCAGCATCTAGTTATTTTGTAACATGATTCCTCCTTGGGTTGTAAGCCCAGGGCTTCGTAGGTAACCAGAAAGAGATGACCTACAAAGCCCTGCTTATCAAGAGGATTCAGAAGTGCCATTAGTAGGGAATAGGAATGGGTACCATATGAAAAATGAAATGCTGATTCATTGTTTCATTAGCTAATGAAACGAAACACCATTTCCCCCTCTAGAATGAAACAATTCATTCTAGAGGAAATGGCAGGGGAGCTTCCGCAAGCTGTTCCCTGAAAGCCCCCGAAATTTGGAAAGATTTGGGGGTCAGGGAACGGAGTTATGAATCTCCAAAGTGGGTGTCCCTATAAAAAAAACCTTCTACAATAATCCCCCGCCTATCGTGGGGGTTAGGGACCCAACCCAACCCGTAATAATTGAAAATCTGCAATGTGCGGATGCTGTGTTGAGTTGGGACTGGGGCACCTCTCTGGGGCCTCCTACACTTACTTGAGGCCTGGCGTTGCCACAAGCGGGCCTCCGACAGGCTTCCCGGGCCTGTCGGTGGCCCCAGAAGTGGTTTCCGGTGATCCTGACGTTACTTTCAGTTCACCAGAAACCACTCCAGGGGCCACCGACAGGCCCGGGAAGCCTGTCGGAGGCCCGCTTGCGGCAATGCCAGGCCTCAAGTAAGTGTAGGAGGCCTCAAACAGGCCCATACAGCTTACCGGGGGGGGGCTTGCCTTTCATATATTGCGGTCCCGCAATATACCGGCACTGTAGTATATGAAATGACGGGGACCACTCTAATTGGAATCGGAAGCTGATCGGGCCAGCAATAGTGCTCCCACTGCTTCCCATATTATCCTAATTAGAAGGTTTTTTCCTAGGGGCACCCCCTTTGGAGCTTTGTAACTCAGCCCCCTTACTCCCAAAGTTTCCAAATTTCAGGGGCTCTCTAAAATCACTTTTTGAAGGTACCCCTGCCTCTTTGGTGCCCCAGAGTAAGTAATTTTTGAGTGCATTTTTTTTTTAAAAATGCACTCAAAATTATTTTTAAAAATATGCAATCAAAGTTTATTTACCTTGAGGCTCCAAAGTAGCTTGGGTACCTTCCTGAAGCGATTTTAGGGAACCCCTGAAATCAGGAAAGTTTTGGAGGTAAGGCGACTTAGTTATGGAGCTCTAAAGGGGCTGGGGTAGTTAATTGGCAAAGTGTGCTGGAAGCGTGGAAGCAATCAGGGAGTTTACTCTATGGTATTAACTTCCTAATTGCCTCC
Source organism: Phrynocephalus guinanensis (assembly GCA_037367245.1). Lineage (NCBI taxonomy): Eukaryota > Metazoa > Chordata > Lepidosauria > Squamata > Agamidae > Phrynocephalus > Phrynocephalus guinanensis. The sequence continues at coordinate 95,858,080 of CM074732.1, forward strand.
ATACTCCCAGCACAGAAGCAGCAAGGAAAAACACCCGCTCCTTTCTGCAATTCTCCCCTCCCACTGCCTCCCAGCTGGGGCTTTTTGACAGGACGGGGTTTGGAGAGAGGGGCACCCCTCCCCACACACATCCCAACTTGTCAAAAAGCCCCAGCTGGGAGGCGGGGAGGGGCAAAAGGTAGAAAGGAGGTTTTTTCTCTCACTGCTCCTTTCTGTGTTTTCCCCTCTCCCCACTTCCCAGGTGGGGCTTTTTGATAAGTTGGGGTGTGGGGGAGGGGTGCCCCCTCTCCAAACCCTGACCTCTCAAAAAGCCCCAGCTGTGAGGTGGGGGAAGGGGAGAAAGGGAGAATGGAGCATGGAGGAGAAAAAACCCTGCTCTGTTCAGCCTTTTGCTCCTCCCCCGCCTCCTAGCTGGGACTTTTTGGCAGGTAGGGTTGTGGGGGGGATGCCCCCCTCCAAAATGACCCACAATTATTCATTCACATGACCACTGTGTGACATTCTGATAGCACAAATTTCATTTCCCATTACAGCTCCACCCCACCCACCCCCACTTAAAAAATAATTATATGGAGACATTGATTTGCCAGTGATATGTTGATGATGTCCAAAGATGGATTTTCGGTGCTGGTGCCTTTTCTCCTGATAAATTGATGTCAATGGCAAGGAGCCAGGTGGCTACTGCATTGCCAATCACGATGAACAACCAGTGGGGCCAGGGGTCTGTGTGTTTCAAGTTGCACCATTCTCTTTTCTCTTCTGCCTTCTTTGATTTATCTGAAATAGTTGGTGGGCATCAATGGGGCCAATAATTTGTTTGTGATTTTGCAAGAATGCACCATAAAAATTCAAAGAAATCAAGAAGAACATTTTTACTTTCATAAATCCACCTTTTATTTTCTTCCTTTTCACACTGCTGAAGAGCCATGTGCCAAAGCCACCATGACGTCTGTAGTGTAGTTTGTGGACATGAATGGGATCAATAATTTGTTGGTGGTTTTGCAAAATTGCCCCATAAAAAATCCTATGATATCAGGAGGATCCTTTCTTGATATCATAGATCCATTTTTTACCTTCTTCCCACTCTTCCCATTACACTCTCACAGGAAAACCTAACACCAATTGTTCATTGGCATATGGAGGAATTGACACATCTTCTATTAGCATAAGGAGGAATCAACACACCACTCAGTAAATGCAACCCTTGACCGTTGCCTGGCTGCGGTTCTGGACTGGACCAGGACGCACGGACTCAAGCTCAACCCCGGCAAGACCGAGGTTATGTTCTTCGGGGGTACCTCGGAGGGGTATTGTGGCCCTCTTCCCAGTCTCGGGGCGGGTCCGCCCTCCAGCTGGCGCAAAGAGTGAGGCATCTGGGCGTCGTCCTGGACCCGGATCTGACCCTGGAATCTCAGGTGTCAGCCGTGGTCAGGTCGGCCTTCTACCACCTAAGGCTTATCGCCCAGATTCGCCCATACCTCGATGAGGGCTCCTTGAGGACTGTGGTACAGGCACTGGTCATGTTGAGGCTAGACTACTGCAACGCTCTTTACATGGGGCTCCCCTTGAACCTTGTCCGGCGATTGCAGCGGGTCCAGAATGCGGCGGCGAGGCTGGTGGTTGGCGCGCGCCGTTTTGTGTTTTCCCCACCCCCATCCTGGCTCGTTTGCACTGGCTACCCGTTGCCTCCCGGATAAGGTTCAAGGTGTTGGTTTTGGTTTAGAAAAAACCCTCCATGGCTTGGCCCCTGCCTATCTGGCGGAGCGTCTTTCCCGACAATCAGATCTAGCCCGACCCACCCGCTCATCGATGGCCCTTTCACTGAGGATTGTCGCCCCGAGGGAGGCCCGTAAAACAAGAACCCGAGGACGGGCCTTCTCGGTGGCTGCACCAACCATGTGGAATAAGCTGCATTCCCACGTGAATTACGGCTGGCTCCCTCGTTGGCATCATTTAGGAAAAACCTAAAGACCTATCTTTTCCGTGATGCCTTTGGAGATCTCTAAGGATCCATATATGCTTGTTTTTCTTTTTCTTTTTCCTTTTCTCTTTTCCCTTATTATTAAAGCCCCCGCCGTTTTATTTATTCTTGGAAACCATTGTTCTTAGCTATTGTATTGACTGTTGTTGTTTTATTATCAGGAGGATCCTTTCTTGATATCATATTGTTGTAAACCGCCCTGAGTCCTTTTATGGGAAATAGAGCGGTATATAAGTGTAAATAATAAATAAATAATAAATAAATAAAAAAAGAAGAAGAATGGGGTGAAAAATTTAGCAGAAGCCAAAGCCGTGTCTGTGTAATGACAACATACAAAGAAATATTCAAGGCTCATAAGTTCTCAGAGAACCCAAACCCAAAAGTTATGTGGGACAGAATGCAAAATTTAAAAAGTAGTATGTCCCCAGCTGGCAGGGTTTGCCGCAGATTCAGCATGCTTGGGAGGCGGGGAAGGGGAGGTAAAAGTATGTTAAAAATAAACTGAGATAAAAGGGACTCTCGAAAACCTTTTTGGCTGTGTGAACACACCCTAAGCTGCTTAAGATACGCAATTTGAAATAACAAACATAAGAGAAACAAACGGCCCACAAGAAGCACAGTTCTTTTAAAGAGCTGGTGTTGTCTGTGGAAGAACAAAAGGATACAGCCCGCAGTTAGTAAAATTTATATTCCATGTGCTTTTTTCGCACAGGTGGTGTTACAACTTAGAGTAAGGCAACATGTGCCTTGCAAATTCATTGTCAAAATACTTTGTCCATTGTTCAGGTTCCTATCAGATGAGAGCAAGGGATGAAATTCACTGGGCCGCAGGGAATGTATGCTCACACTTGGTTGATACACCACCAACATCCCTTTAAAAATAAAAACTGGAACATCTGCAGCAGGATTTTCCGGTTGCTTCCAAACCTTTAAAAATGGCAGGCTTCATGTTCACTATTGCAAAGAAGAGTTAGATTTCCAGATTTTCTAAGATTCAGGTTGATGCAAGGTAGATGTGCATGACTAAACTTAGTCAGATCTGTGCACAAAATCAGAATAGACTTAAAGGCCAGATCATGATTTGGAATTAAAATAATTATAATATGCCTGAGATATATGCATGATGAACTTTGATCCCTTGTTTCATTTTATTGACTAGAAAATGATTTAAAAGAAGCTTCATTTCTATTTCTCCTGTGTGTGTTCTCTCTCTCTCTCTCTCTCTCTCTCTCTCTCTCTCTTTCTGTTGCTCTGTGCCTGCTTTTCTAGTACCTACACCAGAAGAGATGTCCAATTTAACTCCAGAATCTTCCCCAGAGTAAGTAACTTACTGCATGCTGTAATATCAACAGTCTTTGAATTGCTCTAAGTTTGATTAATGGAATGGTGTGAGACAGGACACTTTATACCCAGCAATCTTCTGCCCATGAATTTTTTTTTGGGGGGGGATTCATTACATATCCCCAAGAAACAATGAGGGTCACTCATTTATCTGTGTAAGGCAAAAAATATATGTGTGACTCCTAATTAATATTTAAATTAGAAATTCATAGAAATATGTGTTATTCATTTCAGCAACCCAAAGTGCAACAATGCATTCCAGTGGATTACTCCCAGCTGTCACCTAACCATGGTCCTAATACTGTGTTAAAATAATCCATAGGACCCTAATTGAAAAGGTGATGCCACGTTTGACAATTTGCTTCATAGAAAAAGGCTTAAATTGGGAATCAGTGTCCAGTTTGTGCAACATTATCAGATTTTTGCTTCTCTGTAAAGTAATGTAAATCACTCTGTAAAACTATTTCAAGTAAACTTCTCTAATCACAACTGCTTGGACCTATTGCCTTTCTTCAGAATCAATGAGGCAATATGCTTTGAAAATGTAAGGCGAGAGCTTCATGTAACATATTGGTCCATGGCGTGGTCAACCACCGTTGCTTCCATTTCTCCTTTTCTTCGGATCCTTTGCCAGATTGCCTTATGGAATGGGACACTGTCAGCGTCCTTCTGTAATGTTGAAACAGAAACTGCAACTACAGTTCATGGGAGCTACCATTTGCTACAGCAAATGAAATGGCGTGAGCCATTTATTTAGGTTATCTTCCAAGCAAACAAATAAAACAAAACCTGACACCCAAAATAAATTTAATAAATATAACTGTTGTGAGTTTTTCAGGCTGTTTGGCCGTGTTCTGGAAGTTTTTCTTCCTGACATTTTGCCAGACTCTGTGGCTGGCATCTTCAGAGGGCAAGGAGCTCAGGGACGTAGGACAGTGATGGCAAACCTATGGCATGGGTGCCAAAGGTGGCACTCGGAGCTCTTTCTGTGGGCACCCAACATTGCCCCTTCACAGCCACCTGTATACAGGTTAAATTACTGTATTGGCACTTTGCAAAAAAATTAGTGGGTTTTGAATTGCAGTTTGGGCACTCCATCTCTAAAAGGTTCGCCATCACTGGACTACATCCTCTTTCAGTATTGCATTTTTGGTGCAATGCTTTGATAAGGATAGCAAGTTGCTATCGAAAGCTTAGTTTACATTTTTTTGTTTTAGTAGTGACCAATAAAGGTATCACCAACCTACTTTTGAACTTTTTTTTACCAAAACTCTGCAATGACGAACTACTAACAACGCATCCACATTTCAAGTTAGACTCCTTTGGTCCAAACATTTTAGTCAGAACTTTTTGTAGCTTAGGAAAATGCCAGATCATTCCAGTGGCCTGATTGACGGTAATCTATACACGCCCAAGGCACATCAGGTTTAGTAATACAGGATACAAGAGGATAATAGAAAGATTAGAATTGCAATTTGTTGTTTTGAAAAGGGCATGTTAGGTACCCAAGTCCACAGAATCTCTGGGGGAAATGATCTTAGTGAAATACATTTATTAAGATGCAATCCTATGTAACTTTTCCAGATGGATCTTTATTGTAGGACATAGGACATGTTTCCTCTTTCCCACAACTTTAAAAATCCCCACAGTCTCACTCACTCTATACTCCAGAGCATAGAGAGAACTCCTAGGTCAGTGATGGTGAACCTTTTAGAGACTGAGTGCCCAAACTGCAATTCAAAACCCACAATTTTTTTTTTTGCAAAGTGCCAATACAGTAATTTAACCTGTATACAGGTAGCTATGAAGGGCCGATGTCGAGTGCCCACAGAAAGGGCTCCGAGTGCCACCTTTGGCACCCATGCCATAGGTTCGCCATCACTGATGTAGTCTATCAAGCACTGAGAATCTTTTTGGTGAGATGGAATACACCAGATGATGGAATCAGGAGGCAGGGCTGGTGTTTAGACGGCTTCAAAGTCCTGGATACAGTTTAACACCCAGCATATCAAACAAAGCAGCATAATCTGGCACAGGGGGAGGGGCTGTGCTCAGGTGGACTATAAAAAATAATGGAGGTGCTAAAGAATGGACGTTAAGGAGACTCGGGGTCCATGCTAGATGATTTGTTTAGTATGCATTTAAATGTGCTGCTCTCTTAAATGGTGAAGGCATAATACTACAAGTATTTCCCCACTAACCTATTCTGTATTCATCATGCTTTATTGTTATAACTATTCACTAGAAAAATAAACACAGGCTTACTGGCTGTTGTATTAGTGATACTGCTAAAGCATGCGTGAAATCTGTTAGGACAAAGAAAAGCATGTTTATCACAGAGAAGATGCGTTTTCTTTAAAAATGTACATTGACCCTCAAAGAGCTTCTCAAGAGAGAAAGCCTAGATGTAATATAAACCTTCTCCTATTAGTCAAATATGAATTTCTTGAAAGCTGTTTAGAACTTAGTAGAAAACAAGCAGCATCTGCGTGTTTTGAAGCACAAGTGACAACTTGAAATCCTTTTTTTCTTTTCTTCACCAAGACCTTTCAGCCTCATGTGCTGTCTTGTTCTTTCTAATTTGTGCATTGAGATACATTGTGAATTTACGGCCTATTTGCCCCTCTCTCTCCCTTTAAGAATTGCTAGATAGAAGGAACACAGTCTTAGTAGGCAGTTTGCATGCAACTGAAAACCTAAGGCCTTTTCCCTTCTTCTAACACAACTGCGGAATTAATGAGTTCAATCATATGGCACCCTGTAGTAAACATAATAAAAGCTGTAAAAAATAATGAACTGCATTTTTATTTCAACCATCAAAGCCTTTATGCTCTGTGGCCACTTTAGAGTTTTCTTTTTTTATATACACATTTTTTATTTTAATTATTTTTGCTCTTATCACAAGATATCTTGATTGCTGGAGAACTGACCTCATCACTGAAATGTTACCTCAATGTATTTCTTTCCTCTCTTGCTGCATCTTTTAATGAATCTAATTCATCTAACAGTTCTGATGACTGGATGTTATATCTTGACATGTCTAGGTAATGTGTATCATTTTATTTTTGGAAAGCTTAGATAAATTAATAGAAACAAAATCCTATCCAATGTAAACCAGCATGCCTCCGTCTCCTTCTTCAAATTTTGCATATGTTTATAAAGATATTTATTTGTATGAACTACCATCATGGCATCTCCATCCTGAACACTGTTGATATTTTTTAGTCTACTTCCTGTAGTCCTGTTTTTTAGTTCCACCAAGGCAGTCATAATGAATACAATTAAAAAGGGAAAGGGAGCAGTTTGTTAGCCACCCAGAATAACCACCCTCACACTAGTAGGGTGGTATAAAATCTTACAAAATAAATAAATAAAACCGGCCTACTTGCCCTTTCCTACCATCCTGTGCTCACAAGTCATACACTCCACATGTGTCCATACATAGGAGTTTAATCTGCAGGAAGGAACCTCATCTCAAATGTGGACTCTCTTGGTAATTTAGAACCCAAATCACATGGGTTAATTACATAAATAGACAGTAGAAGCTCTCTTCTGAAAATGTTTGCTGCAACCAGTGCCTAAGGGTGTGGGGTAGACAGAAGGAAATGGTCCCAGCCAGCCAACATGTTCCCCTTCCTACTCCATGTGGTTGTAACCAGATGGATGTAATGGTCAAATAGAGTCAACATCCTTGGAACATCCCCTACCATATTTTCTTTACTTATTCTGAAATCACTACACTAGTTTCACTCCAAAGAACATCGTCTTCCAGTTAAACTGCTACACATGTTTCATTTGCTGCTTTAGGAATGGTTAGGGTAATAGACATGTATTGGAAATGCATAATGGATTGCAGACATTCAGATTTGTTTTCTCGTATGTGTAAGATATATGAGAAAAACGGAACTGAGAATCCTTATCTTGTTGCCTGTAATCTGCATTGTTTTGCTTTCATTGCTTTCAGTAAGATGTGCATTCAAATATGTGTCTCTATATACGCTGGGACAGTTAGTCATGTAAATGCACTTTAAATGACAACTAAAAGCAATATCATAAAATGGGTAGAGAACTAGGATTCAGGAGACCTACTCAACCATGGAAATTCCCACAGGGTAATGCCATTCCTTAAATATCATACTTACCTTGAGAATCCTAGTGGACCTGCCACAAGTCAAGTGCAACTCAATGGCACATGACTAAAGCATCATTATGAGATGTTAATGCAAACTATTTTTATTCCTAAATAACAATTGTTTCCAAAATGAAGAATTAGATCAAAAGTAGATATGTAGAAACAATATGTAACTATTAATCTTAAAAATGCATTGATCAACTCCATCATGTCTTAGGTGTATTATAGCTGTACAGTAATGCTGATTAAGGCTTTCTTCAGATTTCAAAATTGCAAACACCTGTTGTTGTTTAGTGTTCTTCAGGGTACCGAGGCTGATCTAGAGTACTGCAGACAAAACATACTGAAATGATTAGTTTTGAACTAGGGGGGTTCCTAACATTATCTCATATACGTTTGGTGGGGAGTTTTTGTCATCTCCCTCTCACAAGAAAAAGAAAAAGAAAAAATCCCACATTATTAAAAAAAAAAAAGCTGGATGGAGCTATGCTGATTTGCAGTTGGATTCCAATCCAGCAAGCCCTAAAATAGAATAATACATCATTGGGCTTGCTGAATTGGCCAGTATATATGTGTGTACAAGGGTCGTAATGTAGAATTGAGCCCATAGGGTCCTGTAGAAATCTTCCATTGTAGAAGCTAGAGTCTCAAATAGAAAGCAAGATTGTATAAGACCCTTCTCCCTCTTTTTGCAAGTATGTGTAATCAACAATCATCAAATAGACAGTTTTATCTAATTTTATTATTCCTAAAAGAAAAGCTGGCTATTATGCACATAGAATTTTGAATTCTGCCCAAGGATATCATGTTGTTTTCAGCTGATCTCTTAAAAAACATTTTATGGAGGTCAAGTGGGGTAGCTGCATCAATTGCTTTTGAAGTTCTGTTGCTTTTTTCTTATTCAACCTTTTTGGCAATATTTTTAGCTAGTTATTTAGTTGTTAAAATTGTTGTATTTCACCTTTGTCCTCAAGACGACCAAAAGCTAAAAATGATAAGTAATTACAGCATGAGCAATAATTAAAAAGTTATAATACTAAATCTAGTAGATAAAAATAGTTCTAAGAGAACACTTTATAGTTTATCAGTCTGGTCCAGTACTTTGGCTTGATTGATTGGCAGAATTTTAGAAGGAAAATTATGCACTATTTTATTGAAAGCATTTTTACTTGCCACGGAATTTTAGTCACCAGTATTCTGTCACCTAAACTTGGAGTAGAGGGGCAGTCATGTAAGGAACCCCAATCCCATTACTCCAGGAGGCTTTCTATTACATACCCAATACAAGAATATCCTGCAAGAGAGAGCATAACTGGCTTGGTTAGGGGCACTTAGGGCCTTTTCACACGACCCCTAAGATCCGCTAGCCACTTAAATTCGGACCAGAGATCTTAGGGGTTTGTCGCCATTCCTGCGTTCCCACCCCCTCCGCACTCCTGGCTGCTGGCTGCGTGAGGGGAGGGAGAAAAAAAGGAAGAAAAGAATGCTGCTCACCTCCGTTCTGCCATCTCGCTTTGCTCCCGGCACTGCATTCAGATCTCTTAAAGGGGTGGGGGGCAAAAAAAGAACAAACAGAAGCAAGGAGAGCCCGGCAGTCACTACTGTTATATCCGCATCAGGAATTTTCACCCTCTGAAAGCAGGTACATGAAAAGTGCGCTGGGACGTGCTTAGGTGGGCGTGGTCACACTTAATTATCTGTAAACTCCGGAGCTGGTAGGGAAATAATTTTAAGCTCCGGAGCTGGGAGCCATTTGCCGCGGAGTTTAGGGGTCGTGTGAAAAGGCCCTCAGATGAAAGTCCTTTTGCTCTGCATTTAGACAATAGTACAACTCAGTTAGTCCGCTTCAAAGTGGACATTGAATCATTGCAGTTCTATGCAGTTACTTTTGGGGGGGGCACTGTAGTGAATGTTTTTCTGATGGGAGGCAGAGGCAAAGCCACCTATGTGCTGAATGTCACAGCTCCCTCTTGGGCCAGATCAGCATGTCAGCACATTGATGAAGAGCACTACTCATAGAACAATGAGTTTATATAAGTTCAGGAGGCCAGATGAGGTTTCTTTCTATGCTTATGGTCCCCACTAAGCTGGTGGCATGAAATGAGATTCATGAAGTGATGTACAAATATATTTAAAGAGTAAAATTCCCATCCAATACAGATAGGAAATAACTTTCTCTCTTTCATAGAAACCATCCTTGGAGGAAAAAGCTATAGGGGAGGAAAAATATGTCCCTTTATTAAAGCATGTGCCTATTCTAACGTATGAACAGTGGCATGAATTTCTTATACCTTATAAGTACTGTATTAATAATAAGAATCAGATATTCAGTCCATGTTGTTGCAGTGGGGAAAGCACTTCATCCATTTTTATTGTAATTATTTGGAAAACATTATGTATGGAATAGCCCTGAGGTTAAGATAAACCGAAAGGAATTGAGTGGCTTAGATGAATAACTACCTCATCAGCGAAGGCTTTCTGTGTGCCGGCCAAGCTGGATGCCTAGATTTTTTCGAGGCCTACCAAGTCACTCTGGTAGGTTTGAGAATGTCACAAGCAAATCAGTACATAATGTTCCACTCATGCTCTATTCCAGGCTTCTTAGCAACACACTCAAATGAGCTTTTCTCTTTACTGTTCCCCATGCTAATCTTTGGTTTATGGGCAGTTGTCACTGCTTATGAATATTTTAGAGAGTTGTGCTCTGTCTCGGCCTAGTTCAGCAAAATTGCTGAAGAGCCGGTTCAGCAAAGGAGATTTACCAAATTGTGACCAGTTGTGTTTTGCTTTTCTAGTCAGGCTGGCTAGCAGAGGTAGGAGGTCTAATTTGTTTTTTAATGTCAACTTGCCATTAAAACAAATGAAACTCCTGGTTTATCCTCTATGAAATGAATTATATGAATGTCATCAGAATTACCTCAAGACTACATAGCTTTAAAGAACAGGCTGTGAGACCTTCTGTTGATGCTGTGCAAGTAGGAATTCTTGTGATACAGGAGAAGCAATTCTGCATCCGTGTGCCGAAGTCAAGCTAAATGTGCATAGATTGTATGTGTATGTGTATAAATCACTATTCCCCAGCATAGTATCCTCCAGGTGTGTTCAACTTACATCATTTGCAGACAGCATGGGCAATACTGAAACATCTGGCAGATACTGTACGAAGGCAAATTGGTGTAGCTGATATGATCAGAAAAAGCATTCATCTCCCGGCAAAAAACTTGCAATGCTGTTTCACAGCAGTATCTATTTACTGCCTTTACTCTTCCAGAGGGACACCTGCCTTATAGTTCTGTTTATAGTTGTAAAGCCAAATGCATCACTCTTGTGATTCCTATTTTGGAGTAGTTATGACTGTCTTGACTCAAAGAATTATAACACACAATGTAGCTAACTCCTGCTTAGCTGAGGATGATGTTTATCTGTTGGTTGCCTAAATAAATCTCTAACCCTTTTCTTTTCCTTTTATAACCCACCCCACCCTTTCTCTTTCTGGCTTCAACGTCTGACTGATCAGGCTTGCCAAAAAATCCTGGTTTGGTAATTTTATCAACCTAGAGAAAGAAGAACAGATCTTTGTGGTTATTAAGGACAAACCACTGAGTTCTATCAAGGCTGATATTGTTCATGCATTCCTCTCCGTAAGTATTTGTTTGTTTGTTTGTTTAAAATATATTTATCCTGCCTTTCTCTTAAAAAGGACCAAAGGTAGCTTACATTTTAAAAAGACAATATTTAAAAACTAAAAAGAGTAGGCACACAAAGAAATCCCAAGTAATGTCACTCTGAGAAATGGCAAACAAAACCAGCACCAAAAACTGATCCAAAGTATAAAGGCACAGCCTTCCATTTAAAAATACCTCCCAGACTTCCAGAATCACTAAAGGAAAGCTTGCTTGAAGAGAACGGTCTCCATCTGTTTGCAGAAGTGTGGGAGAGAATTACAGAAGCTGGGTGCAGTGCCAGAGAAAGACCCTCTCCCGTGTCCATACTAAACACACCGGTAAGGATGGTGGGACACAGAGAAAAGCCTCCCTTGAAGTACATAAAGTTAATACACAATACACAAACCACTTAATAGCCTTTCATCATTCGTCCTCAGTTTCCAAAAATAACTGGATTACTTGCACAGGAGTGCCCTTTAGCAAACGTGTTGTGTTGCCTATCTACAATCAGCTAAAAGTGCACTTGGCTCCATATGCCAATCAAGAAAATACACTATTCCCCTAACAAAAATCTGTTGATGCCCATTCCTAGTAGTCTCCAAAGTGCTGTATTTTACTTTAAAGTAAACCACTCTAAAATAAATCTGAAGTGAGTCCCATTCAGCAAGGGTTCTGTTTTAACTGGGAAATTGTGCTTTAATTTAATACTCCCTTCCTTGTCCTCCCCCTTTAAGGCAATTGTTGCATTTTAACTTCTGCTCTCATCATTTACGCCCTCCTCCCTTTCACATGAGTAGCCACAGACTGCTGCATGCCTTAGTTGTGCAATTCCTATTCCTGGTAAGAGGAGGATTAATTACTGGGTGCTTCTTTGTAGTCAAGAGCCATTGCTCATTACTGTTTTCTTCATTGTAACACTAATGATGAAGATAAAATTAATTATCATCTACCTGTACTGCAAAGAGGAAACCAGTCATTCTGTCCTGGTATGGAACAGGCCTAATTCAGAACTGATGCCGAAAAGCCATGTTTATACAAGTGGATAGAAACCGACTAATTAAACGGTCAGAAGCTGAGAAGTAAAAACCCTATGAGGCCCAGTAAATATCTCTTTGCATAATGTTAATTACAAAGTTGTTGTGTGTTTAAAATGAGGCAGGAGAACCATCTATGTTGCCATGAGCTCCTTTGGAGAAAAAGTGAAATATAATTGCAAAGGACAAAGCAAGCAGTTGGCAATTCTATCAGCTAAGTTCTTTGTAAAATATGAGAGGTCAGGTGATAGCTTGTATCCGTACATTCCTCCTGCTAACAGAGGCCGGTCTTGAGGGGAATTGCCATAGGCATCAGACTGGATCCTAAAGGAGGTCGTTGAAAACAGAAGAGCTCTTCCATTCCACATCAGACCTTTGATCTGGTAGAAGAGCACACAGGTGGACAGTGCTGAAGCCATGCTTGTATCACTTTCCCTCTGCCTATCCAGAAAGTATAACATCACGTGAAATACACCTTTAAAACAGATGTGCGTTTCGCATGTCTTTGTCCCAGTTTCCATGTAACTTAGGGCCTTTTTACACGACCCCTAAGATCCGCTGGCCACTTAAATTCAGACCAGAGATCTTAGGGGTTCCTCGCTCTTCCTTTGTCCCCACCCCCCTCCGCATTTCCTGGTTGCTGGCTGCGTGAGGGAGGGAGAAAAAAAGAAAGAAAAGAATGCCGGTTTACCTCCGTTTTGTTCCGGGCAGCATTCAGATCTCTTAAAGGGGCGGGGTGCAAAAAAAGAACAAACGGAAGCCAGGAGAGCCCCGCACTCACTATCCTTACACCGGATCAAATATTTGTCACCTCCAAAAAGCAGGTACAAGAAAACTCTTTTGGTCTTGCTAAAGTGGGCGGGGTCGCACTTAATTGTCTGCAAAGTCCAGAGCTAGTGGGTAAACATTTTTAAGGTCCGGACCTTGCAGCCATTTGCAGCGGAGCTTAGGGGTCGTGTATAAACGCCCTTATAGTAAAAAGCTCTCTGTGGGCTTATCTGCCAACATTTAGTTCCAGCCTAGATATTCTAATCATCATTTCAATTTATATACTGCCCATCTGACCTGTTGTGATATTCAGGGGAAGTGCCAGATTTGCCAAATTTCAGCATAAATCTCCTTCTCTTTTTTTGAACTTAAAAATTGGTCCCTCCGGCAAGGTATTTGCTTTTAAAGAGACATCCTGCCACTACCTTCAATATTTGTTTCTCTTTGTCTTCTTTTCTTTGATGTAGATTCCCAGTCTCAGTCATAGTGTCATCTCACAGACAAGCTTCCGTGCAGAGTACAAGTCTACAGGAGGCCCAGCTGTCTTTCAGAAGCCAGTGAAGTTCCAAGTGGACATCACATATACAGAAGGTGGGGAAGCACAGAAAGAAAACGGGATCTACTCAGTCACTTTCACACTTTTATCAGGTAACTACCACCAGCGGGAAGCATGGATGTTCTAGTCAGTAGATAGCAGGATGGGAAGCATGGATGTTCTAGTCAGTAGATAGCAGGACTGCCATGCTCAAAAAATTTCAAAATGCATATGCACTGTTTTGTGTACATAATGTCCATCATCCTTTTCTTTTGTGAACCCTACAGTACCCTACACAGTAGGGTACTGTACCCTACACAGGGAAAGTCCAGGATATTTTGCTGACAGCAAGGACCAGAAAGGTGTCCCCATATCCGCCCACTTATTCCTTCTTTCCCCTTTTTTACATGTTGGGCATTTTTTCGTACTGTGGTCTGGCCCCCAGCAGTGCCTGGGGGGCGGTGGACTGGCACTCTGTTTGAAAAGTTTGAGGACCCCTGCTTCATACTGGGTCCTTTTCCAAGGAGAAAGGCAGGGTTAAAAATGCTCATAAATAAAATTATCTTGTTTTAGTAATCATCATGGCAGTGTTAACCAAGGGCCTTTATACACGACCCCTAAGCTCTGCAGGAAATGGCTGCAAGGTCCGGACCTTACAAGTGTTTTCCCACCAGCTCCGGACTTTGCAGACAATTAAGTGCGACCCCGCCCACCTAATCGCGACCCAGCTGCACTTTCTTGTACCTGCTTGAGGTGGGTGAAAATCCCCAGGTCCGGATTTAATCTGGTCAGTGCAGGGCTCTCCTGGCTTCTGCTTGTGTTTTTTTTTTTTGCCTCCTGCCCCTTTAAGAGAAGAGGTGGGAGGGGAAAAAGCAAGCAGAAGAGAAACGGAAGAGAAACGGAGCTCCGGGAGGCTCCTCTAGGTGAGCTGCATTTTTCCCCTCTTTCTCTGGTGGGGAGGAAGGAAGGGCAACGAACCCCTAAGATCTTTGGTCCGAATTTAAGGGACCAGCGGATCTTAGGGGTCGTGTGAAAAGGCCCCAAGTACAGCTAATAAACTGAATGTCATAGAAAGCATTAAGTCTTAAAGCAGTTAAATCTCTAGTTGACCACCAAGCTTTAAATCAACAGTCCATCAACCTAGGTGTTAAGCAATCATTGGTTCTGTAACAACTCTGTCAGGAATGCAACTTCTCCAAAACTCTAGCTTGTTGTTTTCTCATGCCAAGCCTGAGATAATTAGTGATGGAATTTTATTTTGTCTTCTTGTGGTCTTGCTAGAAGCTGGGAAATGAAAGTTATTCTATTTCTCTTGCTGACTGGTAAGGCGCCTGGGAATTGCTCCTAAACATCATGAGGCTGGACAATTAGTGGAATAAGGCTAGGTTACAAGGCTAAGCTTGACACCCTCCATTTCCTCACACAAACCTTGATCTCCTCACAAACAGTATTAAAAACATTGATTCATATGTAAACTAGTTATGGGAATAATGGGACCAAATGAAATATGAGACAGAAGATACCTTAATTAACACCAATGATAACTTTTAAGGCTGTGCACAGCAAACTTTTCATATTTCATTTCATTTCAGGGTCTTTTGGAAAGTGATTCTTTCATATTTTTATTTTTATTTTCCATTTGGGAGAGTTTAGCTATGTAAGCTGTAATGTTCATCATGTTGGATAGTTTTGGGAAACGTCTTGACTTCCAAATGTTGGATTACAACTCTTGTCAGCTCTAGCTAGCATGGCCAATGGTGAGAAATGGTGGGAGTTACAGTTTGAGAACATCTGTAGAGCTACAAATAGTTCATAGCTTATCTAGTGCTGCTGTAATTATCTTTATCACATCAACATGATCTTAGAATCTAGGATACAAAAGATCTCTCTTTAGAAAATCTCACCATTTTGAGCCAAGTTGATAAGATGTTATTGAGATGAACGAAACGGACCGCAGTAATGGAGGAACAGGTCAGGGGAAATTGCCAGAAGCTTATTTTGCAAGTTCAGTTACATATGTGGGTTTTGAGAAAATGGTTTGGAAAGAGAAAAAGTTCAATCTTCTGAACAGAGAGGAAGATGCTGTTCCAAGCGTAGTTTGTTCCAAGCAAGCAGTATGTGCGGAAGACCAGAAATAGGAGAAAGAGAAGGAGATGAAATGAAATGACAGTGCAGTAAGTAGGCTTGTGTAGCATCATAATGAGAACAAAATATGGATGTGAGATGGAGGCTACAAACAGAAGATATGAGCAACTGCAGTGAAGGTTTTTGAATCAAGGGCTAGAAATTGGAAGGTGACCCAATGATGAGTGGGAAAACTGGAGAAATGTTTAGTTTCCTTGCTTCCTTCCTGCACGCAACGCATGCAGCAGCCTTTGGTCCTCCTTCATCTCACAGTCTGATGCGTCTTTTCACAGGTCCAAGCCGTCGCTTTAAGAGGGTGGTAGAAACCATTCAGACACAATTGTTAAGCACACATGACCAGCCTTCGGTGCAGCAGTTATCAGGTAAGTAGCTTCCACAGCTCAGCGCTTTGCTTCAGGCAAGGACGTGGATTGGAAGCAACTCTCAACATAGCCCCTCACATCCTTCCTAAGAACTGGTTTCATTCGGATTAAGCAGAGAGCATCCTCTGCACTTCCCTTCCCCTCCCACCATTTGTTACACTCCCACTTGCTTTTCACCAGTTCTCATTCCCCAGATGCATCTTTTCAGCACCATACCTGGCCCGCCCACCCTGCCCTTGCCCTTGCCCTTGCCCTTGCCCTTGCCCTGCCCAGATCTGCCCTGCCCCAAGAGCCACCTGTCCCCTTTTTCACAGGAAGTGTCATCAGTAGATTTCTGTCATGCCAAAAAACCTTCCCACCCCATCAAGGTTGCTTAAAACAGACATATCGAATGAGCTCTCAACACATTTTAATTGACCGAACTTAGCTCCGGATTGTTGGAAGTTTAAACTAAGAGGGATTTTGGAAGGTGGAGCGTTCTCAAGACACCATGAGCCATTTAAATTACTTTTTGTGGTGAGATTAGTGTGACTGAGCACTGACTGAAACAGCTTCTTAGTTTCACCATTTATATCTCACCCACGATGAAAAGAGTTTCATCCAGTGGGATGAAAATTTACCTTGATTTTTTTAAAGCTGGCGTCATGGGATCTTTTAATAGGAGTTGCCACGGAGCCTCTCTAAACTTCCACAAGCCTTCAGCTTCAGTGAAGATCACTAGGAAAAAAGTAGATATTGCCTCATTCAAGGAAACAAAAACAAAAACTACCAGTGGCAATTATCAATGAGAAAGAAAACAAAACATTGTATAGATAGAGCCAAAGTTTTTTTAATTGACCAAAATCCTGTTGCATAGTGTCATGAGCACAGCAGGAATGATGTCATAGGCAGCAACAGCAAATTGCCACTAATTAACTGGCCCATGCTTTGATTTCAGGTTGCCCATAATTGTGCATGAGCCACACACAACCCAAAATCAAAGCAGGGATACTTCAGTTAGCACCCGTCTGCTGATGGTGGTGACATCATTTTTCTTCCTTAACCCAGAATGAAGAGGTCTTATTCAAGAGCGTTTGAGTTTCTCTTGGGAATTTATTTCTAGGGTAGTTAGAATTCACCCTGTCCCTTAAACCTATCCTTATGATGACAGGCATGTGAGAAAATGTGAAATATAAATGAGGAAGAAAGAGCAGCCTTCCAAAGCTGAAGCCTCAGAAAAGACTTGCCATATGTTAGAGACCAGATGGACTTGGGCCTGGTTTTCTGACCTTTATCTCTGGCCAGCCAGAATCCTGTCACAGCTTCTTCAGCCAGTGTCTACTTAGGAAGGAAGGAAAGAAGTATGATGAATGAGGTGAGAGAGAATCAGGGTGCAGGAGCCAAAGAATCAACACTGCAGGGTACCAGCTTTCAAAATGCCTGCTTGTGGATTCACTGTGAAGTAGCTCCAGCCACCTGTTTTGATAGTGAACACAGAGATGTTGACCTAACGAAGACCTTTCTAGCTGGCTCTACTGTCATACTATTGCAAGAGCAGTAATGTTATCATAAATTTGTAGCTACTTGTGATGAAGAGCAAGTTTCTAGTGTATATATTACACACTGGAAGATAATAAAATAGCCACAATTGGTATGATTTCAAGCTAAAAACACACACACACACACACACAAACTGTCTTAGTGGAATCTTTGATAAGCAAGATTTATGTTTATGTGGCTGTGATTTAAACATAATATCAAAGTCTAGGCTATGGCTGAGGAGAAAACATAGAAGCAAATATAATATCAAAGAAAGGTAATTGCAAGGAGGTCATATGCCACCCATTTTGAAATATGACAGGAGTTAATGGAGAACTAATAGCAGGATCAATGTCAAGTGAGGTTTAACTGTGGATGGGGAGGAATGATACAGGAATTCTGACACAAAAGCCACCGTCTTTTTCCTTGGTGTTCAGGACGTAAGGATGCATTCAGCTCCGCATAATGTCTTTTCGGCCTGGATAGCTCAGAATCAAGTTATATTCTAGGAGGAGCAGAAGCAATCTGAATTGCAATCAATGTTCATTTAATCTCTAACTCGCAGACTAAAATGCCAAGTGTCTGTATTGATTCTGGCTTCAGGAGGGGTTCAGATAGTTGACCTGCTCACAAAGTAATGCCCCCTCACCTTTCAAGTCAGGTACCATTGCAGGTGAGTGACTGGAGCCTTCTGTGTTAACAAGTGTTGTGTACTGTGAGCAAGAAAAGCTGATGCAGTCCTGCAGCAGATCTGCTCTAGATCACCAGCTGTGAATGTGACTCCAGTGAGTCACTGCCAGACCTTGTGGAGGTTATGCTTGCTTACATCTCCTGAGCCTGCTTGGTCTGCTGAGCTATAGGCTTGCCCATTTAATGGCTTGCCTGGGTTTCAGAACAGGACTGTTTTCTGTTGTCTCTCATTCTTTGCAAGCCCATACTGATATCATCAACAGACATTTAGTTGTTTGTGTTTGTGTGTGTGTGTGCATGTGTATGTGTGTATGTGTGTGTGTGTGTGTGTGTGTGCACGTGCACACATACACCTCATTTCAGTGGTGTGTTCCTCTGTCACACCAGCATATCCCAATTAATACCTTCCATCCACACCCTCATTTCTGCTTCTTGGGAATCATTCTGCTTACTACTTTTCAATTGTTTTAGATCTAAAGTAAAGCTAGAATAAACTGAAAAGCACAAGAAAGTGAAGTACTAGAAGTTAAATCCGTTACTCAAATGTCAATCGGTATCAAGGTACATCCACACTATTCCCCTGTCTGACACAAGGGCGTTATGTCTCAAACAGCTCATAATCTCTGGAACGAAATAGTGATGACATATTTTGGAATACAGTAGAGTACTCTATTTGCTTTGCCTAGAAACACCCACAGATCTTGGGACGAAAGGGAGATCCCGTCTGAAAGAATCTTTGCCAGTTAGGGAAAAGTGATGTTTGCAACGATGGATTATGTTCTCCCTCACCTCCCCATTTAGGTCAAGTCTGCTATTACAACCGGATCGCTTCTAATAATAGTTTCCCCCATTAGGGAGGGAACTAGCTTTCAGTGCATCCCTTTGAGTAACTGGCAGTATTTAGTAATCAGTCTTTCCATCATAGCAATGAACGTCCTTCTTCTCAAGACAGTTGCATGTCTGTTCTAAAATTGTCAGCCATGGTTTCAAGTTCCAACACCCAACAATGTAATTGTCAGGCTGCAACCTGGAAATGAATTTTACTTCTCACTTCCAGTACCAATGCAGCAGGAGGTTGCATAGCTGCCAGTATTTGCTGCCTGTTCCCTGTTTGGTTTTTCAAGTCACACTTCTGTTTCCACTAGTTGTGAGAGTATATGAATACTCCACTTATTACAGTGGTATGAGTGAGGGGAAAGCAAAATCATTGGGACACAAACCTAGCAGCTAAACAACCCCTTTATTTATTTCTTGAGAGATTGAAACTTTTCACTGCTCATCCAAACAGCTTTGTCAGTCTGAGGAAAGCTACTTGCGAGACCACCATTTTATAGCTCACTTTGACCTCTTGTCACCCTGGTCTGAAATAGGCTCATAAGGTGAACAATGACCTGAATACAAGAGGACTTGCAGCTAGCTTTACTCAGTCTGATGAAGCTGTTTGGATGAGCAGCAAAACATTTCATTCTCTCAAGAAAAAGAAGTCCAGTTGCCATGACTCAACTTCCAGAAAAAGCACTCCTACAGTTGGCTCTGCAGCTGAACACCATCTGGAGGGATGCTTTGAACCGATCCTTGGAGGAAAACTGGGACTTCAGGTTGCTATCTCCAAACTTTTTTTTTATGATTACTTCGTAAGTTGAACACTAGAATAATTAAAACAAGCCATATGGTCTCTGTTTATGCAAACTTAAATGATGAGGTGTTTTAATAAACATTTTTTTAAATGTTCAATGGGGTGATAATGAAGTCGGTTGAACTGGTGATGTTTTCCTCCTATGTAGGCCTTCACCCCTTGCTAGCATAATGATTTCTTTGTAGAACACAGCTTCCTAGCATGCTGAAGTAGGGCCAGACTTTTGGAGTGTTATGTGATCTGCTTAGAATCACATATTTTTCCGAGCTAAGGAAATAGGATCTGTCCTTTGTTCTGATTTGTGGTGCTATCATCAATGATGATATCAATGAATCACATAGAAATTGTACCAGTCTTCCTGAAGGTAATTGCTGCAAAATCAGCTTAGTGTGCCAAGACTCAGAAGAAACATGGTAGGCAAAATATAAAATGAATGACTGGATTATATCTCAACACACAAAGATACATACGGAGAACACATTTCAAAAGTATTTCTCATTTTACTTTATTTTCATTTGTTCACACCATAGGAAGCTTAGCAATGTTTCATGGCAAGGCAGATGTCCTGCATTCCAGGACTGCCGAATACATATACATGAAACAGGGCTATTTCCCTCTTTGGTGCTGTTCCTGAAATGTGTACATAAGCTTCAATAGAGGGGAACCGCATTGAACTTCACTATTAACACAGAACAATTAAATTAAAGCATTTGTGCCTGTGGCAGTATGGTGGTAGAAGAAGCACAAAGCAAGCATTAGTAATGACAGTATTTTACAGGCCTTGGGATGTCTCTTAAACTCCCTGGGATAACTATATACAGATGTGAGAATGTCTCTTCAGCACAACCTGCTCATGAATGATTCTATACATGTATGTATTCTGTACAAATTGCTATACACATATGGCAGGATGAAATGACAATGGTTCTGAAGTAGTAAAACAGGCTGGATCACTTCAGGCCACATAATTTTTTTTTTATTTCTCTACATTAAAAGAGAATTATCTATAAGTTGAAGACCTCCATGGAAAGAACTGGACTTGAACCTTCATCATTTCAGTTTTTTACTTGCAGGAAATTCTCATATGGGGAAGGACTGAAAAATGGTACTCAGACCTACAGTCTGAATTGTCCAGTATATCCTTTCGTTTTATTCTGCTGCATGTATAAAACCAGTCCTGGCCTTAGTACAGATTACCAGTTCACAGAAATACCCATCCACAGTCATGCAGATACCCAAATATCCAGGACTAGGAATTATTTCAAAGACAGTATAAGAAGAGCTGTACTAGATTAGGTCAAAGGCCCAATTAGATCAGCATTTTGTTTGCCACAATGCTCCATGGGAAATCTACAATTAAAACCTGGACACGGCCATCTCTCGCAGGATGAGATTCAGGACATATCACTGCTGCACATAGAACCATAATGACTGGTAGTCATTAATAGCCTTATTTTCTATATGTACAGTATATCTGTGTTCCACAGATTCTAAATAATGCATTAACTTTCTTTGCAGATTCTGATTTGACATATGAAATGACTAGATTTTTTTCTATTAAGTTACAGATGTGTTTCTTTGTTTGAGAGAGAGAGAGATACTTGCCGTTTTTTAGTCAAATTCTTAACGCCTTACTGGGCTGTCCTTCAGATTAGATTATCTCTGTTTCTGCTCCCTATTCTGCAGTTGCTCCAGTCCTCTCTCTCTTTTTAAAGATTCCTTTCCCTGAGATTGTTTTATATATACCTTTACTTTTGCTTTGTTCCTATTCTCTAACATTTAAACAAGCTAGTCCTTTTCTGACAGCATCTGTATACAACCATCTCTGCCAGTGTGCATCTAAGTCGCAATTTGGTAGGTGGCAGGATGTGGCCAGTGCTTAATTAAGTTGCAAGCCCATAAACTATAGAGCTCAATACTTTTGAGGGATGGAAGCAAAGCACTTGGTTGCTATGTGCCATCAAGTCACTGAATGAGAAACATCCCCCCCCAAAAATTTTTTTTGCTGTCTTCAAAAGCACAGCTCAGCTCCTGCAGACTCAAAACTGTGTCTTCCTTTAGGGCAGGCCTGCACAAGATGTCACCTGCGGTGCCTTCAGGGGTCGCCTGCCAGGTCCCTGTGTTAGGGGAAAATTCCCCCCACACTCATTCGCCTTCTCTAGTAGCAGCAGCAGCTTCAGTGGTGGCGGCAGGCCCAGGCCGCCCTGTTTTCCAGCAGTGCGCGCGGTGTCCACAGAGGTGGGCCCAGGCCGGCTTGCTGGGCCCAGTTGCTAGAGACACTGAACAGGCCCAGCAAGCCGGCCTGGGGCTGTCTCTGTGGCTGCCGCCCCCTGCAGGAGACGCCACCACTGGAGCCGCCACAGCTGCAATCCCACCCCCACCGCTGCCACCATTGCTGCTGCCGCCACCCCCACCACAACTGCCACCCCTGCTGCCCCCGCCACCGCTGCTGTTGCCTCACAGTCCCCGCCGCCATTGACCCATTCCCCACTGCTGCCTCTGACGATGCCACCGTCTCATGATGTGCCCAAAGTAGGACAGCCTCACTTTCAACATATTTTGCCTCCAGAGATAGCTCAGGCTTGTTTTGATCTAGGATGCACTTGTTTGGCCTTCTGGCAGTCCAGGGTCTCTGAAAAGCTCTCCTCCAGCACCACATTTCCAGCAAATTAAGTTTTTGTCCCTTAGAATCATAGAATCATAGAATCATAGAATCACAGAGTTGGAAGAGACCTCAAGGGCCATCCAGTCCAACCCCCTGCCATGCAGGAACCCCTTCACAATATTTCCAACAGATGGCCATCCAGCCTCTGCTTAAAAACCTCCAAAGAAGGAGACACCATCACCCTCCGTGGCAGCATATTCCACTGCCGAACAGCTATAACTGTCATGAAATTCTTCCTAATGTTCAAATGGAATCTCTTTTCCTGTAGTTTGAAACCATTGCCCTGAGTACTAGTCTATGAAGCCATGGAAGACAAACCTGTTCCCTCTTCAATATGACATCCTTTCAAATATTTAAACATAGCTATCATATCCCCCCTCATCCTTATTTTTGAAAGGCTAAACATTCCCAGCTTCCTAAGACGTTCCTCATAAGACATTTCCAGACCTTCCACCATCCTGGTCGCCCTCCTCTACCTGCTCAGGGTTGTCAACATCCTTTTTAAATTGAGGCACACAGAACTGGACACAGTACTCCAGGTGAGGTCTGACCAAAGCAGAATAGAGTGGTACTATTTCTTCCCTTGATCTAGACACTATGGTTCTATTGATGCAACCAAGAATCACATTGGCTTTCCTGGCTGCCGCATCACACTACTGACTCATGTTCAATCTGTGGTCCACCAATACTCCCAGATCCCTTTTACAGGTACTATTTTCCAGCCAGGTATCTCCCATCCTATATCTGTGCAATTCATTCTTTTTAACTAGATGCAGCACCCTACGTTTCCCTCTGTTGAAACCCATTCCATTAGCTTTGGCCCTTGATGCTTTCTTAATTGTCCAGCTTTCACAATTTCACACAGAAAGGCACTTTATCAATTAAAGTATTTGTATGCTGCTTCTCATATTGAAGAAAAAAATTTTATGGTTATAATTTGGACTATTAGACCAACCTGAATTCTAAGGAGGGCGGACAATACAAACTGAATGAACAACAATAAACAATAATAATATAGGAATTTCCATTGTCTGTCCTGAACTATTTTTATGGCTATCCTTTCGAGATGTATTGTCTAGAATCCAAACATTTATATCATTTTGATGTAGATCCTGGATGTCTTCTGAAAGTGATTGGTAGCCATTGACACCTGCAGAATTGTATTGGCTTCAATATGGAAAGAGTGCTTGTTCCTCTAACACTGTGCTAACCAAAAAGGGGGCAAATGGAGTGGCAGAAAATCTCAAATAAATAGAAGGGGAAATTGTGGTTCTGTAGGTGGTGTTGGGTTGTCATTCCACCAGCCTTAGTTAGCATAGTCAATATAGAAAGGCACAGAAGTAGCATAACATCACCTGGAGGACTGCACCTTCCCCATCCCTGTTTTTAATTTTCCAGCCACCACAATTGGGTCACACAATACTAGAGCAACACTGTTTTCACTAATGCAACCACACTAACTTAAAATATCTAGAAGTTAAATAACAACTTTAGGAATAATTTATGCCAGGAATGGCCTTTGGGGATTTTATTGGATTGGATTCCTGCAACACCCACAATATAGGTTGCAAATTAATAATGAAGTCACCTATCTGAGCTTCATCTTTCAGAGCATTGATGAAAAAAATATGCTTTTGTCCAAGACGTTTCCAAATATGCTTTTAAAAGATGCCGTTCATGCTAAATAGAGATACGATGAATCCTTTCTAATATTTCCTTTTATGTTTGCAATCGTATTTATTACCACACTGAATTGAAGGTTTACTAGTGAGAGAGAATTGTGATAAATGGAGCTAGAATTAAACATTTCACACACGGACCTATTTTTTTTTTCATATGTGAGCAAATGAAATGGAATTTCGTTCGTTGATGTTATGTTTGGATGACAACCAGGATTAAGCTCTCGAAGAATGGCTATGTTAATCTGTTGTAGCAAGGCTCAAACGTGTGCTAATTGGAGAATTAACTGTAACTGAAGCAGAACCTTTGCTGAATGTTTATTTCTAAGTAAAAATGTTTTAGGATGTTCCCTGTGGCAATGGACATTGTCAGAGTTGTTATGGATAATATAGCATGTTATTAAGTGGACCCGTAGGTTTAATTTCCTTCAGGCTCATCAGAGAAATACAGTCCTTCCAGGCCTAAAGGTCCCTACTGGAGAACCACTTTAATTGACTTGGGGTGGGGGAATTAGTGTGTCCCTAGCCTTACCTAGGAGGGATTTCTTTGTGAGCCAGATAGTTGTTCAGAAGTCCTGGACTGCAAACTTGGTGTCAAAATGTGTTTTTGTACCAGCAAGTTTACCCGTCAGAGCCATTTGCTTTGGTGGTGCTAGTTTCAAGGAACCTATTGAATGGTGTCCCGGTGTGCTTCATTCTGAATATCCCCAGTTTCCATTTCGGTTTCTTTCAGAGACCACAGCTACAACAGGAATGGGGCAAGAAAATCTCCCCTGCTTTGAACCGGGACCATGTTACACAGTAGTAATGAAGGTTGTGAATGGGTGACGGGATTTAGTCCTAGCTTCTGGACACCTAGGCCTGACCAGCAGTTTTAAAATTCTAGCAGCAATTTCTTTGTGAAGAAAGTATTTTAAACTATTGAGTCTAGTGTTGCATGAGAGGGCCTCTGCTGCACAGTGAAACTTGCCCACACCGCAACCTTTGCTTTTTTTCCACCGGGCCCAGAACTTGGGTCTGTGTCACTCAGGGAAAACATGAATTCTGTGCCCCAGGGGTTGGGGGGTAGGGGGGCAGCACGGAATAGTACAAAGTACAAATATTATTTTGTCATTTTAGCACACACATCCAGCACGGCACCCGGGACACATTTCCTGCCTCCCCTGCCTATTGTGCCTCTGTGTTCCAGAGAGTCCCCCAATCTGTCATAACAGATTTCAAGAGCATAGGTGAAAGGGGTAATTGCCCACCTCAGGGATTTGCTTATGGAAGCAGTTGCCTCAGAAGGAGCATTGATAGAATTCTTTTGTATATGCCTCCTCTCCTCATGCTAGTCTCCTTGAATGTTTAGGAAAGGTGGAAGTTTCCTGTCAATAAAAAATAATAATGAAATAAGTATGCTGTCTGGAAAGGCTTTAGATAGGATTTACAATCCCAGAATGATAAATGCTTGGAAAAGATAATGGGGAGCTTGAATGCTCATAGGATAATACCTTGTTCACATTTTAGTGGTATGATGCTGAGATCATCATACTGGACTTGTGCATATGAACTAGCTAAATAGTCTTTTTCAAGGATACTGTGTTTTAGTAGAATTGCAGATATTTTATGTATCTGTGGTCTATGGCGAATTCAGTTGTACCTGGTAAATATCTGAAAACATGTGTAATCCCTCAGCTTTCAGATATACCCCACAGAATTCTGACAATCACATCTTAATGAATGTTATGATTCTTTGGTCCTCCTTTGAATTGTCTATACAGTATAACAAAAATAAAACAGGAACAACCAAAATATTATGGCACCTTTAAGAAAATTCAAACAGATGGAACATTTGTTCTCCATTGCATTGCCAGGTTTACACGAGTTCTTACTGGGATTTCTGTCCACTCAACTCCATTTCTCTCTTAAAATACCAGTGTCCCTTTAAGAAATAGATCAAAACTAAACATGGGCATGAAATGATTTTAATTTGTTTTGTTATTCATTTCGTTAGCTAACAAAACGAATAACGTACCAACCCATCAAAGAAAATGAAACGAAATGGAAATTTCCATTTTGCTCGCTTCATTTTTTGTTTGGGGACATGTGATTTACCTTCCTGCTGCATCGGTCCCTTCTCTTTGGTGGTGCTGGAAATTTTTTAAAAAATGGTGCTGCACCAGCCTCGCAGGGAAGCAAGTGCCTCAGCTGTGAAGGGGGGGGGGGAAAACAAGCCCAGCATCAGGGCTATGAAACAAAAAGTGCTGGCCCGGCTGGGGAGCCACATGGTTG
Organism: Phrynocephalus guinanensis; assembly: GCA_037367245.1. Taxonomy (NCBI): domain Eukaryota; kingdom Metazoa; phylum Chordata; class Lepidosauria; order Squamata; family Agamidae; genus Phrynocephalus; species Phrynocephalus guinanensis. Next base: position 95,884,505 of record CM074732.1, read on the forward strand.
GCACTGTAAAATGTTATAAATAAATAAATAAATAAATAAATAAGTGCCGACCAACCCCAGGGGCTGCGTGGTCGGTGCTGTAAATTTTAAAAAATAATAAGAATTTTTTAAAAATAATAATTGCGGGGAAGCAAGCTTGAGAGGTGCTGGCACCAAGCCAGCACCTCTCAGCTGTGAAGGGGAGGGAGCCCTGGCATCAGGGACTTAAAATAAATATTTTTAAAAGCGCTGACCCAGCCTGGGAGCCACATGGTCGGCATCAGAAATTAAATAAAAATATATATAATTAAAAACAGTGCCAACCCAGCCCCGGGGGCCACATGGTTGGCACTAGAAAATTAAAAAAATTAAAAAATGGCACCCACCAGCTGGCTCTGACAAAAAAATAAAGAAAAATAAAGAAAAAAATACCTAGATCTGGCCCATGGGCCAGCCAGTCCCAGGCCAATCAGAAGTAAACAAACAAACAAAAAATATTTTTAAAGTGGGGCACACGGGAAAGCAAGTGCCTCTAAAAATGGTGCACCCTGGCTGCGGGGACACACGCTTGAGAGGCACTGGTACCAAGCCAGCGCCTCTCAGCTGTGGAGGAAAAAGTGCCCAGAAAAATAAAATTTAATTTAAAAAAAAAAAAAATTAAAAGCGCCAACCCAGCCTAGGAGCGGCACAGAAATAAAAATTTAAAAACGTTTTTAAAAAACCAAAATGAAATGAAATGAAATATGAAATGATTTTTTTAAAAAATATTTATATCATATTAACAAAACGAAATAGGGGGAGTAAAAGAATAATGAAATGAAACACCATGTTAAAATTTTGGGCCCATTTCCAATCAAAACTATTGCAGAAAAATTACAAAGAACCCCTTGTTTTATTTTTATTTATTTGGTATCAAAAGAAAGAACAAGAAGATGTACAAAATAAAATAAAGAAACTCTTTATAACCCTCTGAAAACCTTTACAGTGATTTCATACATGAGCTCTTTTTTCCCTTTGCTTACAAAATTAGTGCTAAACCGAAATGCTCTAATGATGGTAGATATCCACTGTTAGTCAGTCTCAGAAATCATCTCCCTTTAAAAATATTTGTAAAAATGAGAAGAAACTGTTCTGCTGGATTTTGTTCTCCATTTTTGTTTATTGGTTTTTAAACTGGAATAGTGCTAAACTGAAAATTCCCACATAACAGATATCCTTTGCTTATCCACTTTGTGAATGTGCTGTTTCTGAAAAAATATACTGTTCCCAAAATCTGGAGAAAATCATCTACATGAGTTTCTGTTCGATTTTTATGGCTGTTTTCTTTGTGTAAGAGTGATAATGCTAGATTTTATGCTTCTGAACAGAGGTGTCTTGTTACCCAAAGCCCTCCATGAGTAAAAAAATGAAGTGAAAAAGACCCACATCCTGGAGGTGATTTTAGAAAGCATTAAGAACTTTGAAAGACAATCAGTACCAATTTAGGTCTGCTATCATGTGGGTAGTATGGAAAATACCATTTTCATCACTGCACAAAAAGTACAACAAATGCTCTGTCTGAATTAGCCCAGGTTTCAGAGTGATATTTCACAGAAAAATCTTTACTCCCTCAGATATTTCTTTGTGTCTGAGGAAGTGGGACGTGATCCATAAAAGGCTCCACTGAGATAAATTTGTTGATAAGGGGGTCACAATATTTCAGTTTAGGTTTTGGTATGTTTCTGCTGAAACAGACTAACAAAGACGGTTACTTCACGTCCATTCTCGTCCCGGGAGGAAGTTCGTTGCATGTTGATTTCGGTTGCGGTCACGTGGTCTTCTTCCGGTTCTATCCCTGTTCCCGTATACGCACAGGCGTGATTGATGATACCGGCATGACTGTTAACGCACGTCCTCGTTCCGTGATGAGATGCGAAATTTCATGCCTTTGTTCTCTGGGGGTTTTTCCAGCCTGACCTTCCGTTTTTTCGATGTTTCAGTTCTCCGAAGCCTTGCCTTCAATGCATTACGAACCAAACTTCAATGCATTTGTCTTTTAAAAGCTATTTACTGGCAAATGTCACTTTGCGCTCCTGCCACTAGATGGGTTCTGCTCCTATCGTCACTCGTTCCGTGATGACCGTGACTTCACGGGCTCTCATCTCAGAATGAGAAGAGTGACAAGCAGATTCCCGAGGCCAGAGAGGGGAATCTCTCATCCCACTTAAATCGCAGTTCAGGGTGTGTGGATGGGACGAACTTCCCTCATCCCGCAATGGATGTCGGGTAAGATTACTTCATACTTACTGCATGTCCATTGCGGTACCGCGAACAGCAATGAGATGGACATGAAGTATCAGCCAAAGCTACCTATTTAAGGCTGTGAAGATTCTCAGTCATCCAGTTGAGTTTATCTGGAAGTTGAGTCATGGCAACTGGACTTCTTTTCTTGAGATATTGAAATGTTTCACTGCTTGTGCAAACAGCTTCATCAGTTTGGATGAGCAGCTAAACGTTTCAGTCTCTCAAGAAATGAAGTCCAGCTGCCATGACTCAACAACTTCTAGGTACCTATTTAAGGGTTTGTTTTTTGTAGCATTTGCAAAATTTATCTGAGAGAACATTCACGCTAACATGTGGATGTTACCAGCGACCAGATATGAGGCCCTTATTGTAACATAGATATTGTATAGATATTGTATAGACATACAACAAGTATGAGGATGTGCAATGTGGAGGAAATGTTTGCTTTACACTATCCAACTGCTGCAAAAAGATTTCTGTTGCACAGATTGAGGAACAAAGGCCAGAAATGTTACGTGGAAATGCTAAACCCACCTATGCATTCTGCTGCAGGAGATGATTTTGCTGCCTTACTGCCTTTTGACACAGAGTTTTGGAAACCACTTTCTTTTATATTTTCCCCTCCCTCCTCTTTCCATTCTTATGCTTTAGACACCACTAACTGTATGGAGTTGATGACTGGGAGACTTTCCAAATGTGGTAAGAACGGCCCTTCCGCCTCCTCTTCTTCCCAGCCCTCACTGAACAACATGATCAGCCACGTACCCTCTGCTTGTCTCTTGAAGGCACCCACCCTCCTGCCCACTTTTTCCTCCACCATACACAAGTGCACAAACCTGCCATGTCTCACGCACGTGTGTATGTGCTTCCCTAGTCTCGTAAGCTCCTCTTCTCACACGAAACCCTCCCCCTTCCCTAATGTCTGGTGATGTATATATGCTTTTAAGGCTTTACTCTGACTTCACCTTCAAATTACCCTTTTTCCGCTCTGCAGACCCATACCACTCCCCTGGCTGCTGTGCTACTGCTTGGCTCCCCACACCGCATACCAAAAAGAGGACAGTAAGATTCTGCCTTCATTTTCCCTGACGCTCACTCTAGGGAGATCCTTCTTTTGCTATCACTGCCAAGAAAATATCTTATACAAGCACTGCAAACTGAACTGCTGTAAAATCTAAGCCCAACGCATTGGCCTGCTTTTTGATGGAAGTAGCCCTACAGATAACATTGAGCAAGCAAGTTTCTGCTGGAAAACTCGTCCTGTTTGATTTGAGATTACATAGCTAACGCCTATCTCCCTCTACTTCTCAGTCATCCAAAAATTCTGTGCCTTGTTTTCCCCAAAAACAAAATATGACATTTGGAAGCAAGACTTAATTAATATCTTGGCTTAGAGCAGAATTAGTCATTGTGCCATCTTGGGACCATGTGAGGCATTTCAAGGCTGTTTTTTCTTTGGCGGGGGGGCTGTTCTTCTCCAGCCCCTCTTTTTTCAGGAGCAGCTGTTTGCCTCCTGCACTGTTTCAAACCCAAAATACATTTTTTTTAAAAAAAATACAAGACTTCTATCCAATTTCAGTTCTAGAATTGGCATCCACTATTTTGCTTGATCTGTGCCATCCAGCCCTGCTAAAGTTGCCAATCCCTGTTTTAAGGTAAGATGGTCCTTGCAGCAGTGCTTCTTTAGTGGCTGAGAATTTTGCCCCTCTGCAGCATCAGAGCAAACAAGTAGCTGTTTTATGAATTCTCTGAAGGTGCTTTGGAATGAACCAAGTATTTCCACCAGTGTAAGAAAGAGTACGATTTGACACATGAGATGGCTCCTTGTCGTTAAAGTCACATCTCTCAGTAAGAGGGGAGGTCTTTCTGTTCACTTCTTTAAGGGATATTTCTTTGATTTATTATCTCTGCTAGCAGAATATATTGCCCCCTGTCTCCTTTTAGAGAGCCATCTGAATCCTAGACAGATCTTTCATACCTTCATAAAAACATTATAGACCGAATCTCCCCTCCATTTAAACCCTAGCAATTAGAAGCAACATGTGCTGAAAATTCTAAAATATGCTATATAAACTCAGGAATTATGTCCAGAGAATGGAAGAATTTTTAAAAGAGAGAAGAGAGAATCAATAACATTCCAGAGTGGCCTTTGTTGCCAGATGGTGTGGTATACATACATACATACATACATACATACATACATACATACATACATACATACATACATACATACATACATACATACATACATACATACATACATACATACATGTGCACCATAGCCAAAACTTAAGGACCTTGCACATATCATAGAAGCAGCTAAGCATCGCCACAGGAATGCCGCAAATTGCTTTTGAAAGTATTTAACCCCTTGATCAGTGTAGAAATGCCTCTCACTCTGCTCTCACATCTCGTCATGCAAAAACGTCCTTGATCCAGGTTGAATTGGACAACTGGTCTTTGTTCAGAAGTCATAGAATTGGGATCTTAAAAAGCTGTCTTATACTATGTTAGAACTTTGATCCATCCAGCCCAGCATTACCATCTCTGGCAGACCAGGGTTTCAGAGTCTTTCTAGGCACTACTTAGAGATTTCTACTGTTTCCTGATGGTTTTCTATCCATGTATTGAATAGTACAGACCTTGCTTAGCCTGTGAAATCAAGTACAAGGTTTTTTTTCTTATATGAAAAAAAAACTATTGGTAATATTAGTATGTACCATTGCCTTATATCATTTAGGCAAACTATGTAAAACTTATCTGACAAAATTCCTTCTTCCTTCCAAATAACCCGTTAAAGTACAGGATCCTCAGGGGGTTTGTTTGTTTGTTTGTTTTTGTTGTTATTTTTCATGTGATAAATTTGGAGTCTACTGAGATTTTCCCTTCCCATCTCAGCTACTGTGTATTTTGTTCCAAGATAGCTTTCTTGGAATTCTCTCCCTTGTTGAACAGAATTGTGAGACAACGTATGGTATTTATAGAATAAACAATAGACAGAATTATAAATTTAGAGATTTTTGTGACTTGTAATTTACTAACATCACAAAGGACCTTAAAAACAAAATGCATGGGAACCAAGGGGGTCTGGCAATATCTAAGCTGATACGACTCTAGGACCTTTAGAAGTTAAAAAACACAAGGCTCCTCTTTATTGATCAGAACCACCTAATCCAGTGTGCTTTCTCCAAGAGGAGGCCACATGGTAGCTCTAAAATGCTACAAGCAGGAAAAGAAATTGAAACCATTCCCCTGCTGTTTAATGCCAGCATTTAGTGGTATGGTGGCATGAGGAACAAAAAGAAAGATACTGGGTTGCCATACTCTTATAAGTAAGCCATTTAAGATGGTGACTAAGCCTCATATTCTGGGAGAAAATCCCTAAACTTAATTATGCATCTTACCTTTGTTAGTCAGGCATCTCCTTAGTCGTCACTGTTAGTGGTTCTGCCTACACTTTTATGTATCTTTTCCAGCAGTGTTCCGCCGTTTTTAAAAAATCATTTGGAGCAATCAAAAATGGAACGAATTTCTACTGAATAAAGAAGGCCATGCTGCTAGTCAAGAGTTCTGTTCCTCAAATATGTATGCAAATCGTTTTCTGATACTCACAGAGATTCATAAATAAATGCTGATGAAGAGACAAGAAGGCTTTAGAAAATAATGGGATACAGGTAGAAATCAGAGGCTCATAGAAAATAGGGAAGTGTAATACCAAAATAGGATGAAAAATAAATTTAGGAAGGAAGGCTATAGATTTAAACATAAGACTTCAAAGCTGACCCATATTCTTCTGCCAAATCTGTCAGTAGCAGGCTTCTCCAAAGACCTAAACTCAAGGTAGTTTTTCCAGAAAATAAATCTGCTGGTGGGCTATTTGCTTTATTTTATTTTATTTTATTTTTTATTCAAATACTTCTGGGTTGGGTGCATTAAAAATACTCTGATCTGTGAGATGGAAGAAACAGTGGGCATGAAAGAAAAAGAACGATTTTAGGTTTTAGCTGAGTCAGTGGTAGTTTTTGCCCATTGCTTTTGGGAGGAAAGAGTTCTCATTTTGCCAGCTTCCAAACATAACTTCTATGACTTCTTTGTCTTTTCTCCTTCTGATAATTCCTTTTATCCTGTATTGAAAGAAGAAGTGCATGATTTCTCTGTCATGATGAGGGCAACAGTGTCTTTTTCATCAAGTAGCTTGCAACGCTGATGATGTGTTGCAGTAGTTCCCTCACAATGATAACACTATCAAAGCCTGGAGTTGCCTATCCTGCTTTCCTTTAGTGCTGTGGGATTTCTCTTTGGTCCACACTGAGCTGTAGAATTTTCTTTTTTGTTCTCAGCAGTGTGTCTGCCACCTTCATGAACTGACACTTACAAATCCATTTTCCTTGGCTACTTCCTTGGCACCTTCTGTAATCTCCCCTTCTATATCCAAGGATTTTCTGCTTCACCTAATAACTCGCACTACATTCATCGCTTATGTTTTATATTTTAAAAAAAAGTAACTCTTCCAGCTCCAACTACTGTGGTCATCATTCCTCCCTAGCTGTGCCATCTTGTGTATTTTTGTTCTGGTGAGGAAATACACAGTATCGGTTGCTCTATATAAACCTTTCAAACATGCTGTAGTGTTTCGCTTACTTTTTCTCATGACTGAAGTTACGTGAGGGATTTTCCCCACTCTACTCTACAAAACCTAGTGAATGTCAGCAGAACCTGTTGCTGAGACAATTTCACAGCACTTTACACACAAGTTATCTTTTTGCACAGAATTTTAGGAAAGTGTGTGTTAAACGTGTACAGTCTTCCATTCCCACCAACTGTTCCAACGGACATCAAGAATCATAGACTTAGGGTTTCCCAAAATTGACCTTGGGCAATTTGGCCTTTTTGATTTGTTTTGAATGAGACATTCCACCCCAAATCAAATTCTATTGAAGATACGTGAAAGAGCTGCATGTATTATATACCAGCTTTGCCTCCCCAACCTTCCTGTTCCCTTGAAATCACTTTCCCAGTGATTTCCTAAACCCCAACAGTGTAGATACAGGACAGGGGTGATAAAAAGGCATTCCAGATGATTGACAGCGTTTAAACATTGGGGGAGGGGGTGTACCTTTTACATTGTTGCTGAAACATGTACTATGGGAGCCTCGTGGCGCAGTGGTTAAATGCCTGTACTGCAGGTAAAACTGTGCTCACGACCTGGGTTCAATCCCTGGTAGCAGGCTCAAGGTTCACTCAGCCTTCCATCCTTCTGAGGTCGGTAAAATGAGTACCCAGCTTGATGGGGGGGGGCAATGTGTAGCCTGCACACTGTAATTAAAATTGTAAACCGCCCAGAGACTACTTGTAGTGGTATGGGGCGGTATATAAGCAGAACACTTTGCTTTTTGCTTTGCTTTATTACATGTAAAAATGTTTCTCAGAACTTGCCAAACGCAGTGCATTTGTTATGAATAAGACTAACTTTTTTCTTCTTCATGCTTGTCCTCCACATTTTGCTGTGAAAAGCACTCAGTGCACATGCTTTTCCTGTTTTCCCTTTGCTGCTTATTCTGCAGTCCCTTTCTGAACCGAACTCGCTGAATAAATAGCTTAGTCACATAATTTGGAAAGAAATGCAAATGTTTTTGCCCTTCCCAGCAGCACCCGTAGCTTTTTAGCGCTTTATTTCATACTTCTTGTTTTCCAGTCCCATTCAGCATATGAAGACATGGGGTCCAAAGCCACATGGGAACCCAAATTCACCACAGCAGGACATTTCGGAGTGTCCTTGCGTTACTCTTGGCTTTCATTTATCAACGCTAAAGTTCTCTCACACTGTTTCATAAGATACCTCTACGATTCTCTCTGATACCATTTGTTTCTGCCTGCCTGGCTGCTGTCAAGGCAGAAGAGAATGTGGACAAGGAGAAACAGCTATCATGTGAATTAACATTTTGGGCAGTTTGGGTTTTGTTCTATGCTCACACAGCAAATGTAACAAAAAGACAGTTTTGCTGATGGAAACATTGTGTTCAGCAAATTGTGGGCCCATGGTGAAGAAACAATGTCAAGTCAATTGAATTCTGGGAACAGGAATACTCAAAACATCTGCATTTTCATACTTTTTAAATCTTCTCTTGAACCAGTGAATCAAAGGCCCAGTGCAGAGATTGACAGAGCTTGGGGATGTTATTTGAAGAGGAAACACAGCTGTCATAAAATCCCCCAGTTAGTCATACTGGCTGAGGTATTCTGGTCATTACCATCCAGAAAATAACTTCTAAAAGTCCTGGGGGTTTCATTTCCCTTTTATCTCCAGTACCATGAAGATACAGCCAAGATATATAATGCTTCTGCTTTCTTAGAGTTCAGAAATCGAGGTAATATCTGAGTCTCACTCATAGAATAAGATGGTAATCCTTGTGGTGGATGGATGCCTATTTGGCAATGGAACTGACATCACTGAAATGCCAATGAGGCCACCTCAGTCCATGTTTCCAAAAGAGGGGTACAAACCAGAAGCACAAAGAAACATTTAGCATACTGTGCTCTTTAGGCAAGTTTGTGTACAGCTAGTCTAATTAAAAAGTAGAAATATAGTCAAATTTAGGGTAGACAGTGAGTTAACATGGGCCGTTATGCTTTCCACTGGTGCATACTGTTGCCAGAGTAATGTAGACTAATCAAAATTTAATAAAGAACATACTGGTCCCTGGAGCATAGCTTCAGCCTTTCAGTACTTTTTGCCCTCAGCCCCAGCTAACCTATGCCACCTTCAAAACAATTTGATGTGCCCGTGGACTGCTAGAGTTTGCTCATCTCTACCATAGACCAAACTAGACTTCATTGCATATATGCGGACAGGGCAAAGAGGCAACTGTTAGCTGATAGTAAAATGGAATATACTCCTGTGGCAAAGGAATCCCAATAATAATTAGAATTTGGGGGATTGTCTCAAAGCCAGGTGTAAAGCCCAAAAAAGCAACTTGAGAGATGGTTCTGCAACACTGTAGTCGTAAAATGGCTGAGTCCTACAGCTTCAATGGCTGGTCTTTAAATAGCCTTTTTCATCTCCTGAAGAGAGCCATGATTTTTCAAAGAAAGAAAGAAAGAAAGAAAGAAAGAAAGAAAGAAAGAAAGAAAGAAAGAAAGAAAGAAAGAAAGAAAGAAAGAAAAACCCAAAGGACGCTCTGTGGTCATTACACAAGACAAATATAGAAGAATGTGACACTAAAAAGTCAAACATTTAATGCAAGGTTTCATAGATTAAAATTGTTTTTTAAGGCATGCACCAATAACTTGTGCACTGTGCAGGAAGATTATAAAGGTGTTGCATTATTGTAATAAGCGGTTTAAGCTGATTAAATCAAAAGATAGAGCACAACTGCCACATGTAACATTTTCTTGCATTCAATGAGATTCCAAAGGCAATAGTAACAATGTTCTAGATACCTCTTTAAGTAATTGGGTGGTAAACATTCTAGATAATAATAAAAAAGGAAAAGAAAAAAAGACAAAACCTAGTGTCACTTTAAAGAGTAATAGCTATATTTTAATGTGAGTCTTTGTGGAGAAATCCTCTTCTTCATACATGAGAGTGAGAGTGTCTGAGGAAGTAGAATTGTACACAAAAGCTCATCAAATTATAGAAGTTAGTCTTTAATGTGCCACAACATTTTGTCCACATTCTTTTATTTTTGTTTTGCTTTTATCTGCCATGGTGCCACAAACTAACTGGGCTACCTCTTCTAAAATACCAGATTTTGTGATTTAAATATAACCATTGTACAATACCTCCACTGCAGTACATTACTCGTTGCACCTATTTTAGACAGAAAGTTTCAAGGACTGTACATTTCCTGTCTAACAAACTCCACTGCAGTACATTACTCGTTGCACCTATTTTAGACAGAAAGTTTCAAGGACTGTACATTTCCTGTCTAACAAACTACAGTACTCCGAAATTATTACTTCACTTGTAATAGAAATGCAGCCACCATACTGTCACTGTTCCAGTTTCCATTTCTATTTCCATGGATAAGGCTATCCCTAGCTGGTGCATCAAGGAAGGATATGCTGTTAGGTGTCAGCACCATTGAGTAGAGCCCTCTTACGGCAGAAAACAGAATGTTTTCTAAACAGCCCTGAGTAAAGATTGTGTATTAACATATCATGGGCGAGCCTCAAAGCATCTCCTTTTCTTGTTTGTTGTAAAACAGGATATACCATATTTTTATTTTCAAATAAATTCCATACAAGCAATACAATCTTGTTGACTTGTTCCCAAAGTAAATTAGCAGTGAACATACACATACACATACCCTGTAGATGTTAATAGAGATGGGCACGAAATGAAAAAAAAATATTCGTTATTCATTTCGTTACGTAACAAAACGAATAACAAAAATTGTGATGGAATTGGAATGAACCGAACAAAACCACAAAAATTAGGTTCGTTACATTTCGTTTTCATTAATGGCGACGCGCAATGAAATGAGCTGTTTTTAAATGTTAAAAAACGTCCTGAATATTTGTAAAAACCCAGCGATAATTATTTATTCTGCCTGATAATACCTACCGGGGGGGTTGGGGTCCTTAAAACGTGCATTTATGTCTTTTCTCAGATCGCTGTATTTTTTTTCCTTTAAGGGGAGTTAGTGCTTAGGGGACGTCGACCCAAAATGGCTCCCAGATGCCTAATATTGATTTCTTGGGTATTTTCTTGGGTATTAAAATGCCCTGGACATCCGTAAAAACACAGCAATAATTATTTGAAATTATTACCTACCAGGGGGTTGGGGTCCTTAAAATGTTTGTTGTTGTCTTTCTCCCATCGCGATGTATTTTTTTCTTTTCCCTTTAAGGATGACACAAAATGGATTCCAGTCACAAGATGGATGCAGGCCATGTGATGGGATCATGTAAATTCTTGGACAATTTCAACCAATAGCATGCCCAGGTTGCAGACTGGGTAGGTGTGACAGCCACAGAAGGCATAAAAAGCTTTGGCAGCCCCCGTCCTCCTTGCAGTCTGTGGTGGGAGTTAGGGTGGGATTGCTGACTCGTTACTTTAGGCCAGCCAGGCAGGTGTGTGTCTCTGTGTTCCTGCTGGCTGCAGCCTGGCTCTTAGGGGAGAGAAAGAAGAGATTTCTCTTGCAGCCTCCCTGTGTGCATGCATACCTCTCGGTGAGTACCCTCCCCTGCCCCACAATGCAGTCACTCTGCGGCTGCTTTACACCCTGGGCAACGCCCGCCGCTGCCTTTGCAGCCTCCCTGCATACCTAGTCTATACTGTGTCTCTGCCAGCATCATTTTTTTCATGTTTTCCCTCTGGCCTGGGGCGTTGGGGGCCGCCCGCATGCAGAAATGCTTTAAATCGCGCAAAAAGCGGGAAAAATATGAAAAAACAAAACGAATTTTTTTCAAAAAAAATTGCAAAAAACAAAAACGAACCGAAATGGGACCCACAATGAAAAATGAAAAAACGAAATGTCATTTTTTTCGATTAATGCCCATCTCTAGATGTTAATATGAAGAAGAAGAAAGTCATGTTAGCTGCAACATTTTAAGGGAGTGTACAAAAGAAACTGCTGCATGAAATGCAACATTAAACTTGCTAGATTTTTTTATTGAAAATCTTAGTTTTGTATATTTCAGAAACAACTAGTTTTTAAGGTACCACAGGATTTTTGTAGCTTTTGCAGCCTTTTCATATTTCATGAAATATGTTGTTTTGCAATGAGGATCTAGCCATATTCCCAACAGGTTCTCTGCAAACAGTTGATTTTAAAGGTGTGCTAGGAAGACTGCTTTGTCTCCCCTGTTATATCTAACCAAACATCTACTAGAGCAGTGTTGCCGAACCTATGACACAGGTGCCAAAGGTGGCACTCGGAGCCCTTTCTGTGGGCACCCAACATCGCCCCTTCACAGCCACCTATATTTTGGTTAAATTGCTGTATTGGCACTTTGCGAAAAAAGTGGGTTTTGAATCACATTTTGTGCACTCGGCCTCTAAAAAGTTCACCATCACTGTTCTAGAGTTTCCTTCCCCTTCCCCTACCCCCCCCCCCATTTGCCTCCTTTCGTAGCGGCAGCATGGTTGTGCGAAGGGGAGGCCTGGTTGGTTTGAAGAAGGAAGGAAAAAGGGGACTGAAAAACCCCAACAGTTTTTGGAAATGTACATTTCCTTTCTTATGTATTTCCCCTAAGTAGCAAGGATGAAGGTGTGAGGAGATTGTGTCTTACTTACAGAACTTTTTCATTGCAGTCCTATCCTTGGCAATCACAAACTAGGTCTTAGTTCTAGAAAGAGTATTCATTTAAGACCACAGCAATCAGGAATCTCGGAAGCTCTTAACTTTTTGCTGAATTACCAGCAGTGTTTTCATCATTGCAGTAAAAATTTTTTAATCAAAATGTTGGATAAATGTGTATATTTATTTATTTAAAATATTTCTATCGCACATTTCTCCCTGAAAGGACCCTAAGTGGACATACTCGTTCATTTTTCATAAGCCAAAAAAAAAAAGCCCTCCATGACTTAAAGAGTCAACCATGGGCCTTTTTACACGACCCCTAAGATCCGCTGGCCACTTAAATTCGGACCAGAGATCTTAGGGGTTCCTGCTCTTCCTCTGTCCCCACCCCCCTCCGCACTTCCTGGTTGCTGGCTACGTAAGGGACGGAGAAAAAAGAAAGAAAAGAATGCCTTCTTACCTCCGTTTTGTTCTGGGCAGCATTCAGATCTCTTAAAGGGGCGGGGCGCAAAAAAAGAACAAACGGAAGCCAAGAGAGCCCCGCACTCACTATCCTTACACCGGATCAAATATTTGTCACCTCCAAAAATCAGGTACAAGAAAACTGCTGTTTGGTCTTGCTAAAGTGGGCGGGGTCGCACTTAATTGTCTGCAAAGTCCGGAGCTGGTGGGTAAACATTTTTAAGATCCGGACCTTGCAGCCATTTGTGGCGGAGCTTAGGGGTCGTGTATAAACGCCCCATGATAATGGTCCAATCTGTGTGGTTAGAGGTGAGACGTGATGTTTTTGATGCAGATCACCGTAAGCAAAGGGACTTCTATGAAAAGGATAAGAAAAATCTTCTTTTATGGGATGTGAATACTGTCTAAGTTCTAACAATGACTGTGTGCTGTCAAGTCGTTTCTGACCTATGGCAACCCTTTCTATGGTTTTCTAAGCAGAGAAGACATGAAAGCAATTTACAGCGAAACTAGGTACTAATGACAATTTTCTCATGTTGCCACCTGGTGGAGGGAGATAGGAAACAGTTGCTTTCCAGCCGAATTTCTCAATCAATGCAGACCTCACTGCTATTCAGACACAAATTTTAAATTTGCTCCTTTTAAAAAGTGAATGATTATATGTACATTGTACCAGGGTTGAATTACTTCATTGAAGAAAGATGTTCCTAATTTCTATTGCGGCTAAAGGGGCTTTTTCTAGTGTAGTGGCAGACCCTATAGAGCAGGTTTGTAGATCTAACTCATGTGTATATTTTCTGTCATGCCAGCTTGGGTTGGTTACTCATGAATAGGAGCCACACTGTGGTGGATAGGTGAAGTCATGTGGAAAGCGGTGGGAAGCATGGGTTGGTCTTGCAGTCAAGCAAAGATAATTTTGCTGAGGATGTGTCTAAACCACATGGAACATGTGAGGAGAAGAAAGGAGCAGTCTTGACTGCTATGATCAAGTAGTGCGTCCTTCAGATCAGTTCAGTGAAGCACTTCCAAGTCGCTGTTTTCTGCAGGGTTTCAGGAAAAAATCCCCTTCCTCCCAGAGAACCTGCCTAGCAGCATCTAGGTTTCTCCTAATGAAAACTGATCCCTTCAGTTTTCCTATAGCGAAACTCTAGTCTAAAGCGGAGGTATAGAGCAATGGCAGTCAACTGACTGAAAAAGATTTACCTTCCAATTAAAAAAACATTTTTTAAAAAAACCTTTAATATTTATTTATTTATTTATTTATTTATTTATTTATTTATTTATTTAACTTATATGCCGCCCACTACCCAAAGGTCTCTGGGCGGCTTACAATCCAAGGAATAAAACAATTTAGAATAGTTAAGAGTAAAATATCACTAAATCATCAATAAAAACCTTACACTAAAATCATTATTCTAAAATTGTCATCAGCGGACCCACAATCTATATTATATCAATTAAAAACCTTCTGGAACAGGATACACTTTAAAAGATCATGCTTTTGGCATATATACCTGTCATGCCATCTTCAGGATTACAGAAATGGCAAACACTGACTAACATTGCATGCCACATACAGGAGAACAGTCTGGTGAACCAGTTTGTTCAATCACCATACTGCTGACCTCATGAGATTAATTATGGGCAGGCACCAGTCACTAGCATTTTGCACATCCTCCTGTTTCAGCACATCCTCCTTCAAACGTATCCTTAAAGACTCCCTTATTAGCCTTAAATTCCAAGACTGAGACTGCAACAGCTTCTTTGTTTCATTAAAGCATGTACTATGCCTGGTTTCCCAGCCATGTTTAGCTAATGCCGGCCTTTCTTCTTGGCCCAATCTAAAGTAGCTTGTTCCTTGCATCAAATCTCAAGGGTTCTTCCCTTCTGTCCAATATAACCTAAACTGCAGGAACATGGGATCTCACAAATAACTGGTACTTTTAATTCCAAACAATCATTCACAGGCTGCATACACTGATAAATCTTTTTAAAGGGTTTGAAAACAGTTTTAATTCCTATGCTCCTTAACAGTCCTCCAAGATGTTTAGCTAGTAGCTACCATGCTGCACTAAGGCAAAATTGCAATACCTCTTATCAAATCTTCCTCCTTCTCTTCCAGTTTCTCCCTCCCCTCGTCTTCCAGCACTTTGAACAACTCTTTGTGATTATACCCATTCACCTGAAATGTTTTCCTCAAGAAACCCTGTTCTTTTGCTATATGTTCTTGATCTGCTATGGTTCCTGCTCTATATGTTACCGTGTTGGTCACTGAACATTGGGTAATGATTAGAGATGGGCACTTGAAAAAAAAAAATTTCGAGTTGTCGTTAGTCGGGCCGGTTCCGTTTCGGGTCGTCTCCGTTTTTCTCGAAAATTCGCAAAAATAAGTTGGTTCTTTTTTTTTTCCGTTAGTACTGGTTTTGGGGGGGAGCGGGCTCCTGGAGGCACCTCTGTGGGGTGGGTGCCTCCTCTGGCCTGCTATAAGGGAAAGTGGGCTCCTGGAGGCACCCATGGGTGCCTCCTATCCTCACCCACTAGGAAAGGGGAAGCAGGCTCCAAGAGACCCCTCAACATGGGGGTCTCCCCTCCTCACCTGCTGCTGCTGCAAAATGCTATGCAATAGCCATATGGATATTGCATAACAGAATGTGCAGACAGTGACTGTGAAGACTAGTGGATGGCACTGAACCCAGAGCCATAGTGAGATGCCTAACTAAGGCTCTCGCACGACCATGTCTCACACAGAAGGGAATTGTACTTGCGTGTAGTGCAATGCAAGTACATCTGGCTTAGGGTTAAGGTGGGTTAGGGTTAGGGCTAGGGTTAGGCTAGTGACGGGTAAGGTTACGGTGGGCTAGTGGGTTGCACCTCTGGGTGCCTCTCTGACCCACTAAGAAGACAGTCTGTGACATATGGGTACGGAGTCAAGGGTTAGGGTTAGGGTTAGGGGGCTAGGGCAGGTTTTAGGGGGCTTTTTGGCACATCCCAGAAGTCTCCATGGCCAAGTGGCCATGCGATTGGTGGGATGGCTCCAAAAATTTGCATGGTCGTCCACTCCCACATGGCTGGCCACTCGGCCAGCCCATCATTGCGCAGGTGTAAATAAAATAAAATAAAATAAAATCAATGGAGGACAGAGGAGGAGAGGAGAGACATTTTGTTGCAAGAAAAAACCCACTGCTACTGTGAAAAATCTGGCAGTTTATAAATGTTCGCGTGTTTCTGTTGTGCTTGTGTGTTTTTGGACCACGATTTCAAAAACAATATTGCGTTCGCCGCCCCATTTTGGATCCCCCGCACCGCATGGCATGGCGACTCGAGTCCGGCTGCCCAGGACGGGGGAGGCGGGACCCCCCCTCCAGAAACCACCCCTCCGGTAGGTGCCCTGCGCTCTTAGTCAAGCAGGCATTTTTCCGCCTGCTTTTTTGGCCCAGGAATGGGTGGGGGGAGAGTTTAAAAGTTTTTTCCTGTGCCGTCCGTGCCGCTTGCTTGCGCTTTAATTGCGGCGGCCGGCGGCCGGCAAGACTGGGCTTTTTGCTGGCTGGCTGCGAGCCTGCGGCGAGTGGCGCAAGTCCCACCAGAGCACCCAGGAGGGGGATGGGGGGGGAGGCCGGGGACCTCCAGAAACAACCCCTCTGGTAGGTGCCCTGAGGCACAGCAGGCATTTTTCCGCCTGCTTTTCGGCCGGGAACCGGGTTTTTTTAACTTTAAAAAACTTGTTTTCTGTGCCGCGTGGCATCGCGCGATCGCGCAATGCAAGGAACGAGCACGACAAATCAGACCAAAATTGTTCGTTCGTTGGTTCGAGCTCGAAGTCTGGCGGAGTAATTCCCGTTACCGTTTCCGTAGAGTAACGGAAACGAGTAATGGAAACGGAAACGGGAATACCGCTAAGTCGTGCCCATCTCTAGTAATGATGACTAACTCTGTTCAAATAGAGGTTGAGTGAGTTGGTTCCCTACATATACTCAATCAGCCATCTTTATTCCTGCATACCAGCACATCCAGAAAGTGAATGCAAGGGTAGTCAGCATTTGCCATTTCTGTAATCCTGAACATAGCATGATGGATATACATGCCCAAAACCTAATATTTTCAAGGATATTAAATGCTTTTTTAAAAATAAAATTACTTGGAAACTAAACTGATGAATTTTGTAGGTCTTTTCTAACTGTTGTTGGCATTGGCCTACCTATGCTTTAGCATGCTGCAAGCATGTAGGAAAGTTTTTTTTATCTTCAACTATAGTTTCTTGATATGTCAGGCTTCCAGCTTCTACATTCTTTGTGAACTCATTGATGAATACAGTGTGTTCACAGTCCAGTGTGGAAAGAAGCACCCTAAATCCATTTACATCAGTTGGTTTAACTCTGACAGATTGTGGCCTTATGTCCTATGGTTCCCAGTAAATTGGGAGCAAGGTTTAAAATCCTGTTTTCAGAAAAAGGTAGTAACTCTCTTTTATATGCTTGTTATTAATGGCCACGTTATAGTGTAGTCATGTCACAAGGTACATAATCTCTTTAGTTAGATCATATGCCATAACAATATCATATAATTCCAATTATATTATGGGATAAGTCTCTAAGGTAAACCTTAACCATATATAAACTGAAATCCCATGGTAAGTCACAGCTAGAGTAAGCCAATGGAAGCAGTTGGAATTTGATTATCCTTTCTTAGATTCCTTTGGTTCAAAAGGGTCGTCTCTAGTTGTGACGTACTACTAGATTTCAGTCATAGCAACTTAAGATGTCTGTTTCTTATTAGACTCTGCCTGTCCCACAGGGAGGCAACCCTTAGCTTCTATCACTCCAGCATGGGATCCTATCACAAGACAGTAGGAGACGTAGCATGAATGGATGCAAACTATGGATGAGGAGTTTAGAAGCAGTTGTGTGTATTTCACAGGAGGTGATAAATCTTTGGTTTTCTGGTACCTCTTTCCCCCCGCTGCTGCCTGAGTCTAACTGCTGTTTGTGTTGAGTAACATAACAGGCTTTATAGTGGGTGTCACTCTGACAGAAACAATTCAGTAGTAATTGCTCAAGTATGGAATAAAGTACTACGCAGAAAAGTTTTCCCGTTCACTTAAATGAAGAATCACATTAGCAAATGTATTCCTTTATGAACTCAGATCCTCTTTTTTTCTTTGAAGTAAGGGGCCAGTAAGTATACACAAATGCTGTGTGTGTACATCAAGTACATGCGTAGCTGCGTGTCAGACAAAATTCCTTTATCTCAGAAGATTGTGTGCTCAAGCATATATGCTAAGAAGGGTGATGCACTATAGAATCCAGTTTGCTTGTATGATAATGTAAGAATAATAATGTAGGCATTTCCCTCTGGTAGACTCTCCTTCATGCTTCTGGGCATGCACTGGTTATTAAATTGGGCATGGATGACTGATGGTGTAAAGGATAAGCTGCTAGGGCAGGAAAATTGCTGTCTAGTTACTCTTGCATGCATGGCTTTTCTCAGTTGGATTGTGACCACTGAAAGTAATAGAGACTGCTTAATAAGTATGCTTAGGCTCAGTATGCCCCTTACTACACTAGTCTTGATTTTATTCATTCGGGGAGATTTCTGAGGAACATCCTGTAGGCTTAGGGTCCACATGTAAATGCTCTCTGGCATTCTTACTCATGGCAAGCTGTCTAAATGCACCCAGTTCCCCTCCAGGGAACAGCTGTGTTCTAGTTGTTGCACTGCAAGATTCCTACCATCAAATGTGGCTTTCTTGGCCCCAAGCTTTTCATATGCATAGGCAGTGCAGTGCTCCTGTCCTGATGCTCTTCCTCTTCTACTCATCATCTTCATCCTCCACACACACCCATGCACGTGGCTCTGGACCGATCATCATGTTCTTCTGGTTTAAAACCCCATTGTTCATTTGTTTGTTGTTCTCTTTCTCTCTCTTTTCTCTCTCTCTCTCTCTCTCTCTCTCTCTCTCTCTCTCTCTCTCTCTTTCTCTCTCCTGCTTTCTTTGTTTTCCTTTTCTTTTTGTCTCCTCTGTTCTGTATACCCAGGCAGCCCATTGAGTAACTTCTTTGACGTAATTAAACAACTTTTTTCAGACGAGAAGAACGGGCAGGTGAGCCATCCCCCCGGCACGCCAACCAAGCATAGTGCAAACAGCAAGCGCAGCGATTCCGATGCTAATGACTATGGGTCTAGAGGAGACACTAAGTACCCCGCTGGCAAAGAGAAGGCAAAGATGGCCTCATCCCTCGGCCTACAAGACCAACCCTAAATAAACGAATTTCTTTAAAAAGGAAAAAAAAGTGGAGAAAAAAAGAACAAATTAAATAACTAAACAGAAAAAGTCCTAAAAGCCAAACGAAGGCGTATTCTTTAGCGAGCTAACCTCTAAAATAGACAGATGTATATACATTGCTACAACAAGACAAAACTGTCTATAGACAACTTTTGTATGAAGGAATGACTGTACATATATACATATATATATAGGTATAGATATAGATAAAACACACACATACACATATATATTTATATGATATAATATTTATCTCTGAAACAAAACACAAAAGCAACGAGAAAAGGGGGGAAAGGTAGCACAGATGACAAACCCCATTTGTCAAGTCTTGGGTCCCTTTTTTTTTCTTCTCCTCCTCCCGGTTTGTTTCTTTTACCTTCCTCTCACTTTTGACCTGCCCCCTCCTCCCATCACAGTTTTGTTCTTGTTCTGTTTCTGACCACCGCCGCTTGTTTCCACTCTGCTACCAGGAATTATCCCGAAAAGTTAACATGCCAACCCAACAGCTTCACCTTCTGTGCTCTGCGAACACTTGTTCACGGAAGGCTGCTGATGTAAGACTCTCCACGGACTGGTTCTGTTTGGGGACACCCAGCCTCCCCCTCTCTCATTGCAGGAATTGGGTCTCCTCCTGTCCACTGGCCCTCAGCTCACACTTTTCTTTTGGTGCTCTGCGCTGAAGAACTGCTCAGATACAACCTTTCCGAGTTGGAAAAATACCGAAGAGGCATCCTTGCTCTTCCCCATGGGCAAACCCAGACAACAATGGCCGGGAGTGGGGGGTGGGAGGGGGCAGAAATGGGATATCTTGGCATATTCAGGCAGTTCTCTCAATCCAAATTGGGATGTTTTACAGGAGGAAATTTGTCCTCCAGGTTCTTTCTTTTTCTTCCCCGATCCCATTTTTTCCTCTTTGCCCTGCCACCCTTTTTCAAATTGTGTTTGTGTGTTTTTATTATCTCTATTCCCCCCCTCCCCATACACACACATACACACCCACACACCAGTTGTTTTCTTTAACCTGCTGGAGGGGCAGGACATAAAGTTAGGGGAAACCACAAGATGGAAGTCAGACAAACATGAACATTGAAACTTAGGGAAAAGGCAGCTTTTGGCACTGAGACGGAGAGAGGAGGATCCACCTGTAATGAGAACAATCTTCTGCCAAGTGCTGTTGCCATTATCACCGACATGGCTGCCACTGCTGCCGCCGTCGCCGCCACCGCTCCGTCTCTCCCTCCGTTCCTTCCTTCCATCCTGGGAGTTCCTTCGGTCAGCCGAAATCTCTGCTGCATTGTGCATTTGGATGCAACTATTGTGTCGTCAGTGCTGCATCGATATATCAGTATTATTTATTTGCTGCATTTATTTATTTATTTATTTATTTATTTATCTATTTATTTATTTATTTACTTGTCTGAGGTGTGTGCGTGTGTATTTTACTGCAAAAGAAGACCATGAAGCAAGAGTAAATTTCCCCCTCCTGTGTTTGTGTGTGTGTGTGTGTGTGTGTGTGTGTGTGTGTGTGTGTGTGTGTGCGCGCGCGCGCACGCGCATGTACAGCCACTGATACTTGATTCATCCGAGCAAGTTTTGGAGGAGATAGCACTATGGGAAAATTGAACACAAAGCTACTGTAAACTTTTAAAAGTATTGCAAGATATTTTTATAAACTTTTTTTCCAAAAAAGGGTAGGTGGGTGGAATTTTCTCGTGTGTGTTTAAGTTATGATTAGGTCTTGGTTATTCTTTATAATGCCTATATATAAATATATATATTTAAAAATTTAAGCTGTTAGATATATCTTCTGCTTTCATTACTGTGTAGAGGTAACACTGATTCTTATTTATTTTTGGGGAGGGGGGAAAGGATGATGACAAGACCACTTAACATTCCTCTCAACTACATTTCAAGTTTTTCCATGTATGTCTCTTGTTTTCGTTTCTCGCTTTCTCTCCAAGTGTATCCGAATCTGGCCCACATTCAAAAAAATTAAACCATAATCATATGTGTCAAAGACAAAAAAAACAGCAGGAGAAATTCTCCTTTACCAATATGTTTTAAAATGTAGATTTAGTATAAGTGTTAAATTATCTTATTACCTTCAATTGCTGTTTGTTGGGTTCCTATGAGTGTATGTTATACTGCAAGGTTTTTAATTGTAATATTAGATTTCTCCCCCACTCTTATTTTCTTTTCTATTGTTTTATTTGTTTGGTTGGTTGGTTGGTTCTTTTTTGTCTATGTTCTTTATGTATTTCTGTATTTGTTTATTTATTTCACCCTTGCACCTGTTTTTCTTGTACATAGGTTTTGAAAAAAATTTTGAACAGACACAAAAGTGGGAGGGTGTATCCTTTGTTTGTTTGTTTTCCTAATCAGAAGCTTTTCTCTTGTATTGCTGTGTGCATGTCAGACACTGAGAGGCTGATGGCTGGGAAAGAAGGGAGGAGGAAGAGAGCAGAGGTTTGGGGGGCAGTTTTAATTGCATGATATTGCTGTAAATTAGTCTCTTTTGCTTTGGTTGTCTTTTTCTGCCTCCGGCTTCTCCTTCCTTATCCCCCAAGGCTCCCTTCCACCACCCCTCAGCCTTTTCCCCTCTTTTCTCTTCCCTTGTGTATAGATTTTGATGCTTCTGTTACATTGTACCTCTACAAAAGGCTGGGATTTCAATACAGAATAATACTAATAATACTAAGACTAACAATAATAATAATACAGCAAAAACCCATGTGGTACATGCAGGAAGGGAATTACTTCTACAAGACATAAGAATAAATGAAAGCAATACCTCTTGTTAGCCTTCCTATTTTGTACTTTGAAGACACAAATACACACGCACACACTCACACATGCAGACACAAACTGACATTATTTAACAGTTCAAATGGACAAAGAAGAACCTTCTGATGTATCCCTTGTTAAATAACTGTGAGCAACTTTAGTTCAAAAACAATAAATTCATTCAAAAATGTACTGGACTGTCCTTGTCTTTTGTTTATGTCTGAGACTGGCCTGGCAGCATCTCCTTCATCAAAAAAAAAGAGAGAGAGAGAGAGAGAGAGAGAGAGAAGAAAGAACGAAAGAAAGAAAGATCAAACAAACTTAGGTGAGTACTGTTTCAAAACTTGGGTAAGCTCAAGCATTGCATTAGAATAGGCAGCTCCTAGCCAAGTCCTGAACCAGTGATGTGCAAGTGTTGTTGTGGATGTATCTCGGTAGCATGAGAGGAATTGCTTACTCGCTGTACTGTATTTACTACTGAAGAGTTTGAGATTTCTACAGTAGTTTGGAAGTGGCCATTAATCCAGATGTAGTATTTTGACTCCTGCATATTTGAATTGGGAATCCAGTTGTAGAATTTGCTGCAGAAAAAACTATCCCAAATCTATCATCTCATGAATTTTCCCCATTCCATCGCACAAGAAGTCTTTCAGTGTGTCAAGAAATGTTTCCTTGAGAGAAAAATAAGCAGGTGAAAGACAGGCATCGAAGGAAAAATTCATTGATGTTTTTACCTTTTTCTTTTAAAGCTACCTTCTAGAGTGGTAGTTCCCAACATGGGGTACACATATCGAAGCAGGACATTTAGGGGCACATGTGGGAAAACACTGGATAATGGTGTAGAAAGGCATATATGTCAATATGCTTCTATCAGCTTGCGCACAAAAGAAGGTGAACACATTGGTTGTTGAGCAGGACAAATTAAATCACGGGCAACTCTATTAGTGTGTCTTTCACTGGTGCCCCTAGGCCAGGTGAGAGTGGAAGGGCCAAGCTCAGCACTAACATAGGGAAAGGAGTGCTTCTCACTGAGTGCTGTGGGCTTGGTTCTGACCCTTCCTGAATTTGTAAGGGGACAGCTGGAAAGGTGAAGCTGATAGAGGGTGGAATAAGAGGCCTTCGGGGGGGCCTGGCAGAGGAAGATCTGGAAGCCAATCCCTGTCCTTCCTTCCACTGGTTTCAGGCATCCTGCAAGTTGGGAGAGAAGACATAAGAACATAAGAAGAGCCATGCTGGATCAGGCCAAAGGCCCATCTAGTCCAGCTTCCTGTATCTCACAGTGGCCCCACCAGATGCGTCTAGGAGTGCACGAGACTAAATATCTGTCTCCTGATACCACTCCCCTGCATCTGGTCCTTGAAGTACCCCGGTTTTAAGCTTGGAGATTACACATCTCCATCATGGTTTTTAACCTGTGATGGATTTTTTCCTCCAGGAATCTGTCCAATCCCCTTTTGAAGGCAATCAGGTCAGATGCCATCACCACATCCTGTGGCAGGGAGTTCCACAGACTAACAACACACTGGCTGAAAAAATATTTTCTTTTGTCTGTTCTGACTCACCCAGTCCTCAATTTGAGTGTATGTCCCCTATTTATGGCATTTTGTGAGAGGGAGAAGAGCGTCCCTCTATCCACTTTACTCATGCCCTGCATTATTTTGTATATCTCAATCATATCCCCCCCCTCTGGTGCCTTTTTTCCAGACTAAAGAGCTCCAAATGTTTTAGCCTTTCCTCATAAGGGAGGTGTCCCAGCCCAGTAATCATTTTAGTTGCTCTCTTCTGCACCTTTTCCAGTTCCACTATGTCTTTTTGAGATGCGGTGACCAGAATTGTACGCAATACTCCAGGTCTGGCCTTATTATCATTTTGTCCAATGGCATTGTAATGTTGGCTGTTTTATTTTCAATCCCCTTTCTGATAATCCCTAGCATGGAATTGGCCTTTTCACCACTGCCACACACTGGGTAGACACCTACATTGAGCTGTCCACCAGCACACCAAGATCTCTTTCCTGATCCGTCATGGATAGCTCAGAGCTCATGAGTTGATAGATAAAGTTTTGAATTTTTGCCCTAAGATGCATTACTTTACATTTGCCTACATTGAAACACATTTACCATTTCACAGCCCATTCCTCCCAGTTTGGAGAGATCCTCCTGGAGCTCTTCATGATCTCTGGTTTTTACCACACAGAAAAGTTTTGTGTCATCCGCAAACTTAGCTAAATCACTGTTATCACTGTCTCCAGGTCATTTATGAACAGATTGAAAAGCACTGGACCAAGGACAGATCCCTGGGGCACACCACTTTTCACCTCTCTCCATTGTGAAAATTTCACATTGACACCTACTCTTTGTTTCCTGGATCTCACCCAGTTCTCAATTCATAAGAGGACCTGCCCTCTTATGTCCTGACTGTGCAATTTTCTCAGCAGCCTTTGGTGAGGGACTGTGTCAAAAGCCTTCTGAAAATCCAGATAGACAATATCCATCAGTCCACCCAAATCCACATCCCTGTTGACCTTTTCAAAGGTTTGTCAGGCAAGACTTACCCTTACAGAAGCCATGCTCATTTCCCCTCAGCAAGGTTTGTTCTTCTATGTGTTTTAAGATTTGCTCTTAGATGAGGCTTCCCCCCATTTTCCCTGGGACAGATATAAGGCTAACCGGCCTGTAGTTACCCGGGTCCCCCCTCCTTCCTTTTTTAAAAATTGGTGTGACATCTGCTATCCTCCAGTCCTCTGGCACTGTGGACATTTTAAGAGACAAGTTGCATATTACCATTAAGAGATCCACAATTTTATTTCTCAGTTCCCTGATAACCCTTGGGTGGATGCCACCTGGGCCCGGTGACTTGTTGATCTTCAATTTATCAATTAGTACTAGAACATCCTATCTTTTAATCTGTACTTGATTGAATTCTTTAGTCAAGAGGGGCCATTCGGGCAGTGGAATCTGCCCACGGTCTTCTGTCGTGAAGACAGATGCAAAGAACTCATTTAATTTCTCTGCAATTTCCAAGTCCTCCTTTACCTCCCCTTTTCCTCCCATACCATACAGAGGGCCAACTGGTTCTCTGGTAGGTTTTCTACTTCCAACATATTTAAAGAAGCTTTATTATTTCCCGTTATATTGCTAGCCATATGTTCCTCAAAGTCTTTCTTTGCCTCT
This sequence comes from Phrynocephalus guinanensis, assembly GCA_037367245.1. Classification (NCBI taxonomy): domain Eukaryota; kingdom Metazoa; phylum Chordata; class Lepidosauria; order Squamata; family Agamidae; genus Phrynocephalus; species Phrynocephalus guinanensis. The sequence continues at coordinate 95,909,713 of CM074732.1, forward strand.
CTTATCATCTTCTTATATTTATTTTGCAAGAGTTTGTGTTCCTTTTTATTTTCCTCATTTGGGTAGGATTTCCATTTACAGAAAGACCTCTCCTTGTGCTTTAGAGCCTCTCTAACTCCACCCGTTAACCATGCCGGTGACCTCTTGGACTTAGATGATCTCTTCTTTCTTTGTGGTATGCACTTGCGCTGGGCCTCTATTACCATTGTTTTAAACAGGCTCCATGCACTCTGGAGAGATTGGATTCTTTTTACCTTTCCTTTCAATTTCTTTCTAACTAGTTTCCTCATCTGAGGTAAGTTTGCCCTTCGGAAATCAAGGGTTTTTGTGTCTGATTTGCTTGACACTCTTTCCCTGACATGCATGGCAAAGGAGATTGCAGCATGGTCACTGTTCCCCAGAGGCTCAGTGACATTCACATCCCTGACCAGGTCCTGAGTATCACACAGTATTAGATCCAGAGTTGCCTGTTCTTGGGTGGGCTCCATGACAAGTTGCTCTAAGGCACAGTCATTCAGCAAGTCGAGAAACCCAGTTTATCTTTCTTGCCCTGAGCTTGCATTGGCCCAGTCAATGTGGGGATAATTGAAGTCCCCCATGATTACTGTCCTATCCCTTTTAGACAACTCCATGATTTGTCTCCTCATTTCAAGGCCCCCCTCAAGTTTTGATCTGGTGGACGATAGCATACCCTAACTATCACTTCACTCCTTGGACCTGGTAGTTTAACCAACAGTGATTCTATGGTGGAGTCAGACCTACCAACAATCTCCATTTTGCTGGATTTTACCCCTTCTTTGACTTAGATGGCCACTCCCCCTCCAACCCGTCCCTCTCTATCCCTTCTATATAGTTTATAGCCTGGAATTGCTGTATCCCACTGGTTCTCCGCATTCCACCAGGTTTCTGTCATGGGTAGTATATCAATGTTATCCCTAGCTGCCAAATGTTCAAGTTCTCCCCTCTTTGCTCAGAGGCTTCGAGCATTTGCATAGAAGCACCTGTACAGTGGGTCGCCCAAGAATGGCTGCTTCTTTTTTCTCTCCCCCCCCCCAGCTTTTAATTCCAGTAGACAAACTACCACATCCCATTATTCTCCCAGTGCTAATACCTGCTATATCATCACTTGGTGGTTCTCTACCCTCTCCAACCTAGTTCCACAGTGATGAAGTGTTCCGAACCGGATTTCACTGAGCTCCTGTCGCCTTTCCCCCAGTTATCATTTTAAAAGCTACTCTGATTGAGTGCCAGCAGGTTCAAGTGCAACCCGTCCCTCCTGAATAGATTTGGCTTGTCCCAAAATGTTCTCCAGTTCCTGACAAATCTGAAGCCCTCCTCTCAACACCATCGCCTCATCCATGCATTGTGGTTTCTGAACTCTGACTGCCTGGCAGGTCCTGCACGAGGAACAGGCAGCACTTCTGAAAATGCTACCTTGGAAGTACGGGACTTCAATCTTCTTCCTAACAACCTGAATTTGGCTTCCAAGACTGACCGCTTGGCCTTCCTGACATCATTGGTACCAACGTGTACCATGACCACTGGCTCCTTCCCATTTCTCTCTAACAAGCTATCTAGATTTCTTGTGATGTCTGCAACCTTTGCACCTGGCAGGCAAGTTATCATGCACATCACCTGTATTTCTAATAATTGAATCCCCTAGTTCAAGGAGCCTCTCTCCTGCAGCCTGTTCATCTACATGTACCTGATCCTGTATCTCATCAATAGTGATGAGGGAGAGATCCTCAGGTGGAACCAGTTGTTCCTCTGTGCATTCGTCCTGAGGTGTGATGAGGGAAAAGAGCCTCAAATTCATTGTGTAATTTGAGACTCTCTGAGCGATCCCTTGGCCTTCTACTTCTTTGAGTCACATTCCTCCACGCATCTACCTCCTGAGTTAATGAAGTAACTTCTCCTTCAAAAGTGTGTCCTGTGTTTTCTTTGTCCAGGATAGTCTGTTCCACTCTGTCCAATAAGAGCTCAAGCTCCTTGATTTGTTGCTGGTTCGATATGCGGGCCTCTAGCTGCTGGACCTTCTCTTCTAGTAGTGCAACCAGATTGCACTTGCTGCAAGTATAGTTCTGCAGATGCTTTGTCAAGATGACAAACGTGGCACAAGTGCTGCAGGTAACTACAGCTGCTCCCTCTAACTCCATTTTAGCGAGTGCAAAATTCTGGATCTCAAAAATATACACTTATACTATCTGTCTATCTAGTAATACTATTTTCTTCCTTTGTTGTTTATTCAAAACCTAACGGTGTGTGGGCCTCTAAAGCAGTGGTTCCCAACCTTGGGTCCCAGATGTCCTTGGACTACAACTCCCAATAACCCTGGCCAGCATGGCTAGTGGTGACAATATCTGGGAGTTTTAGTCTTGGATCCTCTAGGAACCCAAAGTTGGGAACCACTGCCCTAGGATGAAACCTGATGCTCTTTGGATGTTGTTTGACTACAACTCCCATAAGCCCAATTAGTATGACCCATGGTCAGGGATTGTGGGAATTACCTTTCTAAACACTGAAGGAGCACCAGCCTGCTTTGGCAAAGTATTTTTCAATCACCTTTTCAGGCTTATGATCCCACCAGTTCTTTGCTACAGGCAGATTATAGTTGTGTGGCACAAATTGGTGGGTCCAAGAAGATCTGAGGACCCACCATTGTTCTATGCAGATAGGCTGCACATTGTGTCCTGTCCCAATGCATACTGCAATGGAAAAAGTGCTTTGAGCCAGTGTGATAATAAGAACACGCTTTGCCACTAAATTCCACATCTGTTTTTCATACGTGAGCCTCTCTCCTCAACTAAAGGTATTGCTTCATAGTTCTGGAGTCCTCGTTTATAATCTGTGAGGCGACAAGCGGATGGTGTCTCCTAGGTGCACCAAAGGTCCTGCTAAGGTTACTTGGGCTTTGCATTTGAGAATGTTACTTCAAAGCATGGGTGCAGTGGCTGAATGGAGGCCTCAGAGCCTTGGATAGCTGATGCAAGCAGGAATAAATTATGTGACCTAGAGCAAATAGACGGAAATTCACTTATTTGAATAGTCAGTTGGGCTCCAGCTTTTCGCCAGGTTTCAAGAAGTGCCAAGTACTGACCTTGCAGTTTTCAAGGGATTCATGTCGATGGGCAATTGGGGGGGGGGCACTGAAGTCCAGAGACAAAGAGAAAGACTAGGTGGGGAAGGGAGATGAGTGAGTAGCAAGGAGAACAGTATGTCTCAGGCACAAACACAGACACCGGAACAGAAGATGAGTTCATTTACTGTTGCTAAAAGAACCTTAGTCTCCTAGCCTTTCTATCAAAGGATCTATGTGCAGTAGGCTTACTGGGCAGGAGAGGCCTTGCCTAAGAGATCCTTTTGCTAGGCTTGCAGCTTGTGGTTCTGTATCTGTTTCCTCCAAAACAGCATGTTCGGCACTCCCGTCCTGCAAGAAGTGAGAGGTGAGCAACCTGGAGGCGATGATTTTGCAAACAGTCTGTGGGGATTGATTCAGGATTTGTTTTCCCCCTTTGGACGTACCTCAAAGGAGCTGTTGAAGGCAAAGCATCTGCACCCCAGTATCAGCTTTGCAGTTGGCACTGGACAACCTCATTTTGTGCTTCCAGCACAAACTCAGATGTGGAATGCTGTGTGATAATTTTGATGTGTATAGATGGTCTGAAACATAAGGAGGGGGAAATAGAGAGAGGGGGGGAGAGAGATATACTGTTTCTCTTCCTCTCCCAATGTCATGCCTTCAATTCTTTTGAAGGAAGCAAAGTTGAAAGGAAATGGAAAAATGTGGAGCATCCCAACATCTGTTCAAGAATCTGCATTCTAGCAGGGTAGAGTTGTTTGAGTTGTTTCCAACAGGAGGCAAATTTGTTTGCTGAAGGTAATGCTCTTTGTTGCCCCTTTTTAAAAGGGGAGCTTTGTTTGTTAGAGAGAGAAAGGGGTCCTGATTTGGAAGGGGTCAGCGAGACATTTGTATTCACTTGTACAAATTGCAACAACAGGCTACATCCTTCATCCTTTTACGGCTGTGTGATACTAAGTTACGAAACACCTCCCTTCCCACTGGTTGGTCCTGCCATCAATTGAACCCTGTAACTTTATCTTTCGAGTCTTTTCAGGGACAACTGCTTGCAGCTGACCATTAAGTTCCACTTTGTGGAAAGTTTCATCTGCAGCTTTCTGTATATCAAACTTCTTTTGAAGCTTCTCTCTGACCCACATGTTGTGCTCTTTCTCTTCTACTTCCAATGTCCAATCTTCTCGTGAGCTAATTTTGGGGGGGCAATTGAAAGAAAATAGAAAAATGGGAAATGTTTCAGATTCCCCCACCCCCTGCAAAGCAGTAGTTGTCTCCATGTGCACATTTATCTGTATGTAAAAGTTATAGGTTGGCTTCATTACTAAGGATTGGGGTGGAATAAATGGGATAAAATGATACAAAAGCCAAGCAGCCTCCGTTAGCATAGTTATTGCTCCTGGCTGTGTACGCAGTTGCATATTATGACCACCAGAGGTCACTGTAGCATTTAACAAGGGCCCTGCCTTACTGCTGCTCTGGAGATGCTGTACATCCATAGCCAAGACAGAGTGCTGTGCGTACTACTACTGTATGAAAATCAATACAAACATCTGCCGTAGCCAGACCAAGACTAACAATGCTTTGTGTAGAGTATAGGAAGGGCAGTTGCTTAATAAATCTGCTCCTATTGGCAGCCTGCTGTTATACAGTACTGTATATGACTTCCTAATGAGACGAGCACTTTTCAGCTTGTAGAACTCCCAGATGGGGAAAATTGCCTGCTTTAAAACTAAAACAAACAAATAAACAAAAAACTGGCTATATTTGTTGATTGGCTCTGAGTTGTTGTCCAAAATGATACATTTTCACATCCCTGAAGTCCACGCTAGGTCTGTAGTGACTGGAAGAGAGTCAGAGGAGGTAGAGGTCCTTATTGCTGTGTAACCGATGTTGAGCAAAGCGTATTCCTGAAGGATCTACACCTGGCTTATAGTATTCCTTGTTATCCCAATGACCTGGAAATGAGCCATTAATTATCTTTGCCCATAGAAGCCGCTTGTCAAAGTCAGCAACTCTTTAGGGCTCCTGCTGTGTAAACACCAAATTCTGCCACTCCATGTAAAGAGCTCTCAGGACCAGGCATATTGGCAAGTCTGTAGGGATTTCTGCACTTGGGATATCTTAGAGATGACTGATTAGTGCAGAAATGATGAGATCTCTTACACACACTGTGATCTTTAGGTGCTTGTTTATTTCAGCAGTCTGAATCAAAGCAAGCAGGCAGGACAGATAACAGGCAGCTTGTTGATGGAAACAGCTTGATGGTGAAAAGCTTCTCCCCCCCTCCTCAGCTAGACACTTTTATTCCTCCTCCCAGATTCCATTCCACGTCATCCGAGACCACCCAAGTTCTGAGTCAGAGTCTTGGGTATCAAGTCCTGAAGCCCAAGCCCCAAATCCGAGTCCTTATTCAAAGCAAGCTCCCCCACCCCATCCCAAGAAAAAAAAAAGGGAAGAGTTGTTGGTTTCCAAGTTGCAAGTCAAGTCCAAGTCATTGAAAAGCAACAACAGCAGCCCTGGATTTAACCCAAGTTGAATCACCAGTGAGACTTACTGTAAGTCTGACTTGAAAGCGGGTCCCACTATACTATCATTTTTGCTAAATGATACTATATTCTTAGAAGGAAACATGAGTTAAGATGTACAGAAGCTACTGAGGCAAGTGTAGAGGACAAGGCATCCGCAGTGTCCAGTGTGGATTGGAAGCTCATTTGGTAACATGTGTTACGTGTAATTAGAGATGGGCACGAAACGCTAAAATGGCGTTTCATTTTGTTTTTCGTTTCATTTTTTATTTTTGTTTCATCTGAAACAATTTTTTTAAAAAAATTGTTTCTTTTTTGCTTCGTTTCATTTTTCATTTTTATGTGTTTTTATGTGCTACTTTTATCTGTTTATTTAACTGTTTATGTGTTTTATGTTTTACTTTTAACTTGTGTTTTTGGGCGCATGGGGGCGCATGGGGGGACTTTTTTTTTGCTACCAAAGCAAGCACCGATCAGCTGGTGCATGGGGCTTCAGTGGTGAAAAAAGTTTTAAAAGCGCGTGCTTTCCCCCACCCAGCCAGGTGCATTAGGGGGAATGGCGTGGGCTTTTAAAACTTTTTATTATTTTTATTTTTTATTTTTTGCTGCCAAAGCAAGCACTGATCAGCTGGCACGCAGGGCTTCAGTGGCAAAAAAAAGTTTAAAAACACTGCTCTTCCCCCCAACTATCACTGTACTCACCTACCCAATTAAATCAAAAACCCCGCAGTTCCCCCCAACACACCCAATGGGAGGGGGAGTGCGGGCTTTTAAAACTTTTTTTAATGCCAGCATTGTGGATGTTGTACTGGCACAACAGGCTTCTATATACTCTACACCCATTCCAGCTGCTGTATATGTGAGTTTGACTTACAAGACATGTTGTATTGGCTGATTTTGCATTTGCTTCTGCTTGTACCCTGTAAGCTCTAGTCACACAGATGGCATTGGCACTGTGTCAATGATAGTTACCTTTGCGAGTTATAGTTAAAGTAAATGAATCCTTAACAACTTAACTCGAGCCCAGGTGGTCTCACTGGAATGTAAACGAATGTAAACAGGCCCCAGGCCATACTCTGCAAGTCCAGGAAGTGGCAACTTTGCAAAAGCTAAGCAGGTTTGGGCAAAGTTCAGAAAAGTTAAAAATTGTTTAGGTTGCAGAACTCTGGGGAATGCAATCCAGAAAAAGTTATTTATTCATGCTTGAAGAAAGTGAAAAAGGAGTTTCTCCTCAAGTTCTTTATTCTAGAGTGAAAGGCTATTAGTATGAATGGCTATTAGGTGAAACAATGACTGTAGGTTTCCTGGCGGCATCTGGCTTGTCAGATGGAGCGTTAAGTCAGCTCTGATGCGATTAAACTGGAAACCCTGTACATGCCATCTCTAATTCCACCATGAATGGAATTCAAGGTCTCAGGGCAATGAGATGTGTCTAACTGGAGATGCTGGGAACCGGGGCTCGTTCCCTCTGCATGAAAGGCACATGGCCTGCCATTGGGCTACAGCCCCTCCTGTAAAATCCTCCCTTTCTCATTTAGTACATGGCTTACCGTGGGAGTTATTTTTAGTGCCAGAATCTCAGTCAGCTTCTACCATGCAGGTTGCGGCCAGTGAAGGCTGGCAGGCTAGCAGGAACTTGAGATGTGGGATTTCCTGTTTCAGCAGCAGCTCTGGGGCAACTTAGGCCATAGGAACTATCACTGTACTCACCTAGCCAATGCAAGTAAGGGCGCTTTTACACGACCCCTAAGATTTGCTGGCAACTTAAATTCAGACCAGAGATCTTGGGGGTTTGTTGCTCTTCCTGTGTTCCCACCCCTCTGCACTCCCTTGCTATTGTCTGCGTGAGGGGAGGGAGAAAAAAAGGGAGAAAAGAATGCAGGCTCACCTCTGCTCTGCGTCGGGAGCTGCCCCGGGAAGCATTCCAGTTTCTTCCAGTCTCTTAAAGGGGTGGGGGGCAAAAAACAAACAAACACAAGACGAGGAGAGCCCAGCACTCACTGCTTTACATCCGCATCAGAAATGTTTCACCTTCAGAGACCAGGTACTTGGGAAAAGTTGGGATGCACTTAGGTGGGTGTGGTCGTACTTAATTTTTTTAAAATCCGGAGCTGGTGGGAAAACAATGTTAAGCTCCGGATCTGGGAGCCCTTTGCCTCGGATTTTAGGGGTCGTGTAAAAGCGCCCTAAGTGTTCCAAGGGCAGAGCAGGCATAAGGTGTGCTCCTTATGCCTAAAATAAAAGAGAAGACTGGGTCGAAGCAGACTTTAACACATGCTTTACCTGTGGAAAAAGGTACAGGCCAAGGAGCTGTGAGCGCTAGCTAGAAACATTGCTGGACAATGTGATACCCTCCGGATGCCAGACAGTTGATTCAGCACGAAGCACAATGAAGTACCTTGTGCCTATCTCTAGTCTGAACTTCTTGTGTTATAGCTTGATGGCTACAGCTTATTCGTAAGGTGCATTTTGTTGTTTTTCTGCAATGATAAGTCTGTACTATCCAGAAAATTCTGTCTTAGAGTGATCATCCCTGGGTTTTCTAGGTTTAAAGAAATCATGAGTGGTTTACCAGTTCCTCTTTCTAGCAGCACACTTAGGATCGTGTAACGTTTCCCAGGTTGATCGACCCCACAAGCTGGGGACACTTTTGCAAGCCCCTCTCCTTAGAAGGCGTAGTGCAGAATTTAAATCCAGACGTCTGACTGGCAGCCAGGCACTCCAAGCCCTAGATTTCTGCTACAGAACTGTGTACTTTGCTTTGTGAGCTCACTGTGCCACTTTGAAAGGAGGTTCAGAAGGCTTTTAATGGTGTGATACACTCTTACCACTGATAGAAGCTTTGGCATAAGAGGAGCAGTGAGAGAGGGTGTTCACTGGGATTGGTTGGGCAGGGTGGCCAAGGAAAATGGCAAAGAAAGGCAACATTAGATGAAGTCAATTAATTCGTTTGCCCCTTTCCTCCCCCTCTGCAGTGCTGGTGCAGTGCAATTCTACAATGTTTACCATCCAAGTACAGTTGAACCTTGACTTACATGCTGCTTGACTTGCATCATATTTGACTTGCATCAAGAAGGGGCCTATTTGACTTGAGTCGCAGGCTTTGACTTACATCTCGGAGCCCCAGCGCAAGGCACCGGAATTGGGCGGCAGCCACGACCCAGGATCGCGGCTGCTGTCTCCAAACTGCTCCTGCCTTCTTCCTCTCCTCCGGCAGCAGCAGCGGCGGCTTCGGCGAGGCCAGCTCCGAGCACCTGGAGCTGGTCCTCGGCCTCGCTGAAGCAGCCATTGCCACCAGAGGAGAAGAAGGGCCAGGAGCTCGGGGCTGACCTCGCTGGTTAGACAGTCGGCTCAGTTTTGTAAAAAATCTGGCTGCAGAAGTCTGGTCCACAATGGAAGCATTTTAGTTGGGGAGCTGTACAGTTGTGGGACTTTAATGGTAAGCATAGGGTTGTTCAGAACTTGGAATGTCAGGTTTAAAATCAGTAAAACTTAAATGTTAGACATTGTTGCTATGACCATTAAAAAGTGGAGGCGTATAACTTGTGGACTATAATTCCACTGCCTCCTCCTCTCTTTGAAGAGATATTTCATTTACATCCCTGGAAGGAATCTCCTATCCCAGTCAAATTTGTGTTAAATTGCTGTTTTCGGGGGTCTTTTTCATCATCTGGAACGGATTAATCCACTTTCCCATTACTTTCTATGGGAAAAGTTCGTTTGACTTAAGTCAAGTTTGACTTAAGTCTAGACCTCTGGAACGGATTAATGACGTAAGTCATGGTTCCACTGTAATTGCTGGATAGGTGATCTCTAACATTCTTCAAAACAGAGCAGGCAGATTTCTTGGCATGGCAGCTGGATTTTTGGTCATCCACTATCATCTTTCCCAAGCATCAGTTAGAACTTTATGGTTCCCCTGCTGACTAATTTCTCCTGTGCACGAGTAACCTTGCTCCCACCCTACCCTTGCTCTCATGCATGGAGCGCTGAAAAGCTACTTTTCAGAGTGCAACTGATGGGAATCTCAAGCCATTGTGACCAGTGTCTAGGCTGGTTTGGGGATTCTGGGAACTGTAGTCAAAACAATAATGTTCCCAAGGTGTATATGCACACCCTTACAACCTCAACATAGAAGTAACTAACGCTGGGCTCTAGTTTCCACATGTACAGTAAATAAACAGTTTTGTAAGTGGTTACACTTCAGTCCATCTTTCATCCTCTTTGCATAAGCAGGTATTCACTGCTCACTTGCAGATGCCGAAATCCCTATTGCTTTGAATGGGAGAGATTTCTGGCTTGTGCCACTCAAGTCAGAAATTGCACAACCGTAGAGATAATATGCTGTGCAAATGGCAATGGGATTCTGGCCAAGCAGCTGTTCCTCAAGGCAATTGGCCTAAAGCAGAGTGCTGTCTGTTTCCCTGATGGGGCCATTTTCCATAGGAGTCAATGAACTGAGCTTGCTGATCTTTCCTTACTATCCTGGCTCCTTTCCCCATTGCTTCTGGGGAAACTTCAGCTGATGAAGTTTAGGAGGAAGGAAATTCCAAGTTCCTGCAAGGCCTTCATATAGGCTTGGAGGCATTGTGCTCTCCATTTACGTCTCCATGTAGACACCTATACAGAAAGGGAACAGATTGATTTAAAAGTTACAACTAGCTTCCAATCAATAGCAGCACAAGACTGAATAGTTGAAAACAAGACAGAAATCAACAGCAAGAGAAGTCAAGGCAGGCTCAGGCTTTGTCATCATACCCTTTGTATAATTGGCCTTACCTTCCTTTGTCCTGTAGCCTGGCCAGGGAGAGAAATATCATGAAGATAAATGGCAAAGATGGTGCTTCCCCACACCTGAACACCACTGACACAGTTGAGTTCCCACAAACAATTGGAGTATACAAAGCACAGAGCACTGGTTAAAGTGCTGTGACAGGAGCAACCCGTAGATTGTCACAGCTATGAATCCCAGTAGAGGACCTTGAGACTCTCACTCTTTGCTCTTTCTCCTGTGTATAAGACAATAATAATAATAATAATAATAATAATAATAATAATAATAATAATAATAATAATAATAATAATAATAATAATAATAATAATAATAATAATAATGAAAAACTAACAAATGAAAAAACAAGGAAACAAAAAATGCACCAAACAAACAAAACTTCATGACACCCTATGATATTTTAACATGAGCTTTTTGGAGATCAAGTCCACTCCCTGAGACATTTTATCTCCCATGGTTAATGTGAGGATAAAATAGAGAGAGAGAGAGAGAGAGAGAGAGAGAGAGAGAGAGAGAGAGAGAGAGAGAGAGAGAGAGAGAGAGAGAGAGAGAGAGAGAGAGAGAGAGAGAGAGAGAGAGTAAAAATAGATATAAATGTAATAAGTAAATACAGTAAAGTACAGACTTGTCAACAGAGAGGGAGGGGAGGGACAACTGTCTGGTGAGGTGCTTCTCTGAGACTACCACAATGGAGATGTGTAATCTCCAGGCTTAAAACCGAGGTACTTCAAGGGCCAGATGCAGGGGAGTGGTATCAGGAGACAGATACCTAGTCTCATGCGCTTCCAAAAGCATCTGGTGGGGCCACTGTGAGATATAGGAAGCTGGACTAGATGGGCCTTTGGCCTGATCCAGCATGGCTCTTCTTATGTTCTTATGTTCTTATGTGTGTCGCTAACAGTAACCCTAGACTTCCCAGCCCAAAGTAAAGCCTTTTGTTTGCACTGCAGTGGAACGCTGGACTCAGCGGGTTTCCATTGTGTGGAAAGTAACAAAAACGGCTACCTAATTTGTAGCAGCTCCTGCTTTTTCCATAGGAAGAGATCCTTCAGCCTGAAGAAACGGCCTGGTTTGTTTGTTTAAAATGGCTTTCCTTTTCTCACAGTCTTAAATGCTTATGAGAGATGTTTTAGAATATTTATATTGTTCCAATGTTTAATAATACAGACTTTAACAGATAATCCTGTGAAAAATGATTTTTTCCTATAGCTTGTCAACTCCCGTGTGCAGGAAACAAAGTCTGTGTGGTGGCACTAAGGAGCTACTTTTGATATCTCCCCACCCCAATCCAGTAGAGAGGGAAGCTCAGCCACCCACGGATTTTACCCCAAATGGTGCATATTATATACTGTGGTTAGTATGTAAACACACACACGTTAAAGCTAATTTAGATGTTTTGGGGGCAGGGCACACTTTAATACTGTGGAAGAGGCTCCTCACTTCAACTTGTTTATGCAAATTCCTTTGGTATAAATTCATCTATGCAAATTCATTAGGTATAGAATGCATTCATCCTCACCATTCCTTGGAGACGGAGATTGGGTTGCTGTGTTCACATTGTTGCATGAGGACTCCTGGCTATATTGAACTCTCAAAATAATGGATCAATGTTGTTCTTAAGAAGAGTTGGCTGGAGAGCTGAATGGTTAGGGTTATACTTGGACACTGAGACCCTTAAAACACTGACCTAAGCCTGGTAATCTCCTGACTGGACTACTGCAGCTCTCTCTACATGGGGCTGCCCCTGCCCCAGATACTTCAGGGAGTTCAAAAGACAGCTGCTAGGCTGGTGACAAATGTTCATAAATGTCAACGTCTTATACCAGTCCTGGCACTTCTGCATTGGCTCCCAGTGATACACCACATCAGGTTCCGGGTGTGTTAGTACTGACATATAAGGCACTATACAGCTTGGGACCTTAGTACTTGGGGGAAACGTATTCTCGAACACATCTCATGCTGGACCATGAGAGCATCTTCATTGTTTCAGCCACCCCAAGAGAAGCTAAGAAAAGATCTACCCCTAAGCAGGAATTCTCAGTAGTGGCCCAATCAGCTACTCTCGTTGGGTTTTGGAAGGCCTTGAAAACTCATTTATTTCATCAGGCCTTCCTGCCCTAGCGAGAGGGGTTCCGCATTATGCCGATGATTTCTAGTGGGGACAGCCTGTGCAGTCATGAACAAGCTGCACAGTCGTAGGGTGCCCCAGAATAAAATGTTCTGCTTATATGCTGCCCCATACCACTTCAAGTAGTCTCTGGGTGGTTTACAGTTTAGTTATGCAGGCTACACATTGCCCCCCTCCCCACCCCAGCAAGCTGGGTACTCAATTAACTGACCTTGGAAGGATGGAAGGCTGAGTCAACAATGAGCCAGGTTCCGGGGATTGAACCCCAGGTCGTGAGCACAGTTTTAGCTGCAGTACAGCCATTTAACCACTGCGCCACGAGGTACAAAATACTTCTGAGTATTCTGTACCTAGAAAGGCCTGGAAAGGGTCTCCAATAGTTGGATAAACTTGTTGAGAGCATGGAATTATCACTGTTGTGGCTGTCTGTTTTAGAGCTGGACTCTCAAGTCTTTGGTTCATCCAGTGTTTTAGATTTCAGCTCTTGGATTTGGGACACTGCCATCCCAAACACCTGGGAGGCAAAAAGATTTAGGAACATGACTTTAGAGATTGTTGGCTAAAACCTGGAGGCTCTGTGTATTAAACATTTTGCCAGAGTCCAACCTGCAGAATTGTTGTTTTAGAACAGAACAGTGGGCAGCTTCTTGTCTTGTGCCTCCAGTCATCTGGCAAAGTGATGGCTAGAGCCGATGGGAGTTGTGCTCCAATACCACCTGGAGAGCCACTGTGTCGCTCTTCCCCTTTCTCAAAGGGGATGTAGAAGAAATTTCCCATCCAAAGTTGGGTGCTTTGGCCACTAGGTAGCACTAGAATTCCATGTGAGCAATGTAGAATAAAGGGAACTGTTACTGAGACAGGTTACCTGCTTTTCAGATATAGGTTCAACAAAACTTCTATAATAATAATAATAATAATAATAATAATAATAATAATAATAATAATAATAATAATAATAATAATAACAACAACAACAACAACAACAACAACAACAACAACAACAACAACAACAACAACAACAACACCTTTGGGTAGTGGGTGGCATATGACCTCAGATACAGAATAGTGATCAGGAAACGGAAAAAACCCTAACTGTATGCAAGACTCTCCTCTTTCTACTGTCCTCACAACCTTGTGATGTAGGTCAGGCTGCATGATGACCTCTTGCTCTAGCTCTTGCAATAAGGATCACAACTGAGTAGGTATCAAAAACCAAATGACCCAACCTAGCCAGTATACCGCCTAAGCAATATATACAGTACCACACTTGTCTGGGGGTTTGTCTCCTTTTATAATGATGTTGAGCCCTTTTCAACAATAAATAAGATGCTTCTAGCTCTTAAACTCATGGAGCAGCGGCTAAATGCCTGTAGTCACTGCCTGCCTAGCTGCCAACACTGCAGCGAAAACTGCTCACGACCTGGGGTTCAATCCCAGGTAGCCGGCTCATGGTTGACTCAGCCTTCCATCCTTTCAAGGTCAGTAAAATGAGTACCCAGCTTGCTGGGGGGGGTGTCAATGTGTAGCCTGCATACTGTAATTAAAAACTGTAAACCGCCTAGAGACCACTTGAAGTGGCATGGGGCAGTATATAAGCAGAAAACGTTGCTTTTTGTTTTTAAACTGATTTACAGAAGCCTATCCCACCTATTTCCAGTTCTTCTGCAAGGTACTAGGCTAGCCACTTCCAAATCATAGCTACATATCCCACATTGAGAAAAGTATTTATAAATACAATGTATTCTGGGTTTTTAAAAAAGAGTTCTAATTAACACTGTGTTGATTGACACTCGAGTGCTCCCTAAAATGGATTTCTTTTACTCTGAACATCTTTTATTACTGCCTGGTGTGAGACAGTGGTAACTTGCTTAAGTTGGTTATAGAGGATAACGCTTTTTTGGATGGGTTTCTGTGCTGCTCATGTGGTGTCACATTATTATTTGCCCTTGTTTGACAATTCTGCAACAGGTTGAAAACAACCACTAGATTAGTTTGGAAAATCTAAAAGACAGTTGTCTGATTTGATTTGATTTGCCCTGAAATGGTGTGGCATAGCCAAAAAGGGCTCCTGTAATTTATTTTGACAAAACAACTCATTTAAAAGCCGCCCAATTAATATGTGATAAGAAGAGTCCACAGGAACAAGACCAGGCCCTAATGAAATACAGAACTGGAAGGAGATACTCCACCCAGCTTGAACTAGAAGATGGTGTAGCTTCTTCTGTGTTTTTGTCATCTTATTGCTCCCTACACTGATCATGCAAGTAAGGCTAATTTTAAAAAAAATTGGGACACTTGGTAGCTCTTCACATTTAAAAGAAACGAACAATTCCCTTGACTTGGGTTGAGTCTTGGTTTGGTTCTCTGCTCAGCACAGCTGCTGAAAATACCTTCCCTGCGTGTCTATAAACTCGAGATTAGGCAGGGCACTAGACTGTTCTTGTGCCTATTTCCCTGTTGACCTCTATTCACCCAAGCCATTAATTTCTTGGCAGGCTCGCTGGCCTGTGTTGGAGCTCATAAAAATCCCAATACATAAATAAAACAGAGAACACCTTTTATCTACTAGGACAAGGAATGAATTGCTGGGCCACAGCCTTTTTCTTGGTTAAATGGTTTTTAAAAAGAAATTTCTAGTCAAACTAACAAATCCCTAATAAATCAGACGGCTGTTAAGTTTTTATTAGCAATAATGCAGGTACTAATATACAACATCGAAAGTGGAATGCTTTTGCTCATTGCTCTGTTTTTCACACATAAACACAGAGGAAGAATGCCTCTCTTGGGAGTGTCTGCTATGACATGCGTTTAGTACCTTAAAACCAAAAAGGCGTTCTTACTTTCTCCAAAATGATTGCTTTTATCTATATGTGAATATGTACTTTAATCAGGCAGGCAGCCCTAGGGAATTCAGTTACAGCAGTTCTCTTTTCAAAGGAGAAATTGTACTCCAGCCCCTCAAAACTAATTTTTCAAAGTTTATGGTACAGCCAAGGCCAATGTTCTAGAGCTGTGCCCTTCCCAAGGATCATAAGACAGGGTTGGGCTTCAACTCTAGCTCTGAGTACGTAATAAAAAGCCCTTTAATATAAATCACACAAACACATCCCAGTAAGACTCTATTAACGTCTAAGACAGTGGTGGCGAAACTTCGGCACTCCAAATGTTTTGGACCACAACTCCCGCAGTCCTTTGTCACTGGCAATACAGGCTTGGAATTCTGGGAGTTGTGGTCCAAAACATCTAGAGTGCCAAAGGTTCGCCACCACTGGTCTAAGAAATATGTATACAATATGGAAAATTGCAATGTACATGCTGGGGAGAGGGGGCAAAGACAACGTAAGTCTATCAGTTATGTTTGTGGCTGAGAAAAATTGAGATCTTAAATGTTAACAGAAAAAGGGAGAACGCTGTGGCATGAAGAGAGAAACTGTCCTGACTCCCTCTCAAATCTTCCTACTCAGTGTTTCACCGCAAAACAGAAAAGGGCTCTCTCTTTCCGCTCTGCCTTCTCCTACATACAATACTGCTACAAAATGTTCATGGCTAGGGCTGGCATGCCTTACGGTGTATCAGGAGAAATTCTGTAAAATTCTATAATATATACTTTCTGTAGTCTTATTCATTGCTTATGTTTTGGAGACTAGTCCTCGTCGATGAGGGCAGAATCTGTTAGTTCCTTGAGTCACATTTCTGTGCAGAATCCAGACAGAAGTAACCCTTCAATACTGCTGTTCTGTAGCAATGTGGGTGAGGCATCTGGCTGCAGAGCCAGAAAGTGGTGCCTCCTGGGCAAAGAGCCAGCCTGGACAAGCTGCACTAATTACTGTGCCATGTAAGAAACTCAGCGGGAATGTCATTATCTCTCCACCTCCCTCCAGCAGGGAGCAGCATGAAAGAATGTTATTAGGACAAACTACTTCTGCATATAGCACCTGCTCAGATGCCCTAAGCACATCCAATCTCACTTGATTTCGGAAGCTAAGCAGGGTCGGCCCTGGTTAGTACTTGGATGGGTAACCACCAGAGAATACCGGGTGCTGTAGACGCCTGGAGTAGGAACTGGCAAACCACTCCAGTATTCCTGCCAAGAAAACTCCATGAACATGAGGTCACGAAGAGTCGGTCACGACTGTAATGACACAACACACACACACTTCTGCATATCCTCTACCTCCTAGAAAACCCTGGGGAGGGTTGCCACGTGTCAGGATTGACTACACATTGCAATGAGCTGAATACATTTTTAAAAAACTCCTGGCAGATAATGATTTAAAGCATACAGTGGATCCTCGTATAACAAGTGGTTGGTTTAACAGAAAATCCACTTAAAGGAAAAAATTTCCGGAGATAGGGGGAAGTCGCGTAACAGAATCGGCTATGGGGTGAATCCGTACAACAGAAAAATGGTCGCAATTAGGGAGTAATCCGTTTTCAATGCATTCCTATGGGAAATTTGTACAAAAGGAAAATTTGCTTAACAGAATTTCATTTGGAGCAAATTAATTCCTTTATACGAGGTACTTCAAATGGCAGATATCCACAGGTTCTGCTGGCCTTCATGTATATATCTTGCCAAAATGCAGCCTTGAGAGGAGAGGACTGGGAGGTAGATATGAAAAGCAGCAACATGGGGAATGGAGCCAACTTGTTTTCTATGGCTCTGGACGGTAGGACTCAAACGAATGAAATCAGATTACAAGAAAGGAGATTTCAACAATCACTAGGCTGAACTACTGGAGAGCAAGAGCTGTTGGAGAATGGACTATCCTCTCTTGGGAGATAGTGGATTTTTCTCCACTAGAAGTTTTTAAACAAGGTTTGGACAGCCAACTGTTGGAAAGGCTTTAGATTATTTTTTTCCCGAGTTTAGAAAGAGGTGAGGTTTATGACCCTTAGCTTCGAAATTTGCATAAAATGATATACAATGATAACAGACCAGCATTTCTCAAATGGATGACTTCCAGCTGTGCAGAATTATGCTAGGCAACATCACCAAATGGCCATACTAGGTAGTGACAGTGTGGAATTGTAGGGCACTAGGTGGCAGAATATTGGCTTAGCAGGTTTCCATTTTTAATTCATTTTTTGAATAAAACAATATGAAATTCATTGTTTGGGATGGTATTCCAGCTGAATAAACTTAATGAGAGAAACCGCACCTTACAGTTGTCTCCTTGGTTACATTTCTTTGCTAAAAAAACAATTCAAACATTCACTTGCTTGAACTGGTGTCTGGGACAAGCTATATTTGTAGGACTGCTGTGTACACAGATATGTTCTGTGCAATGTGTATCAATGTAGTAATGGTAAGAGAGCAGAGGAGACGCTAGAATAGTGCCAAGAAAAAGATAACTATATTTACACCTTGAGATAAAAAAAACTACTTTTAAAAAGCTGTAACTAAGCTTCTCTCGTTCATTAAGAAACTTTACAGTTCCCATCCTAAAATATATTTATGGATTTTGCACATGAGCTGTTACGACTCTGGACACTGTAAATAAAAATAACCA
Source organism: Phrynocephalus guinanensis (assembly GCA_037367245.1). Taxonomy (NCBI): domain Eukaryota; kingdom Metazoa; phylum Chordata; class Lepidosauria; order Squamata; family Agamidae; genus Phrynocephalus; species Phrynocephalus guinanensis. The sequence goes on from CM074732.1 coordinate 95,927,747, forward strand.
CCGTAAAACTGGTTTTCTGCCTCAGTACTGTGTCCATAGAAGCTGAAGTTCAGCTGTAAGCTGATGGAGTAGATACTATGACATAAGATTATACATAATCAAGTACATTTTATATTACGTACAGAAACATTGAACTATGCTGTAGCACCAAGTATGAGGGATGAAATGGTGGACATCTGTTCTTATGACATATTTTCAGAAGCCAGTACATTCACTTAGGTTCCTATCAAGAAGCTTTCTCGTACTCTTCCTCCTGAGCATAGTTCTTCAGAAGGTTCCCATTATAGAGTCTAATAATGGGTACCATGACTACAATTCCCAGCATCCTCAATGTCCCAAAGAGCCTACCCCTTTGGGGCATTGAGATGTTGGTGAGGGTGGCTGGCTGATCATAGAGGTGACATTCTGGTAGCACTGCAGCAACTTTATTTTTGAAAGAAGAAACAAGCAAGGCTGCAGTGCTACCAGGACAGCGGAATGTCTGTGAAGATTCTCAGTCATCCAAGTGAGTTTTTCTGGAAGTTGAGTCATGGCTACTGGACTTCTTTTTTGAGAGATAGAAACGTTTCACTGTTCATCCAAACAGCTTCATCAGTCTGAATACAGCTAGTGGCAGCTGCCTTATTTTTTCTGTACTCTCTTGTTCAAAATGACATACATGAAGAACTACTGAGGGTACTGAGATGAAAAACGAGCAGGGTACTGAGATGAAAACAAGAATGCAAAAGTTCAGGAGGAAGAGAACGAGAAAGTAGCTGGTCTGTACTTTTGCATTTCCAGGCTGCACTCGCCAGAATTCAGCCTGGGGGATTCTTGGGAGTGCAGTTCAAAAATGGGAAAGACCAAGCTTCTAGTGATTTCTTACTGGACAAGAACTCTGCAAACACTTGTGCCTTGCCTACATACTGTCACCCTAGAAGGCCTGCAAAATTATGAAGTTTAGGTTTAAGTTTCTTGAAAAATAAACAGCTTTTAGTTAGAAATGAACAAATATATGGAAATCATTAACCATTTAAGCTGCTTAGGTCTAGGACCATTATCCCATTACGCTTCACTGAATGTTCTCAGGCTTTGTTACTTTCTTCCCAAGGATGATCATGGACCTCTGTAAGATGGTTGCCACTTTTCGGTTTATAAGAGTTCCACGGTTTAGTGTTCCGAAACAAAACCATGTTTATGATTGCAAGATGTCTTGCTGTTTCTATTACTCTCCTGGAACTCTTCTTCTTCTTCTTCTTCTTCTTCTTCTTCTTCTTTCTCGTCCTCTTCTTCCTCCTCTTCTTCTAATTTTGGGGTGTGTGTTTTTTAAAAAAAAAACTTCTCATTACTGGCTTTGTGCTGGCTTTTAAATGAAAATATGAGATGGAGTGGTGTTCAATAAATATGCAGATTATACAGACCTGTTGACTATGAAATATGAAAAATATAGCTACATCTCCTACTTGTCAAGAAATTGGGTGCCACAAGAAATGAAACAGAATCCTGTGCTTGTCTTTCCTTTCAACACTCACAATTTCCAGAAGCTATTGCAGTTGGAATACTGTCCTCTTGCCCATGCTATGTTTATTTCAGCAGAAGGTGTGACATATGCTGTACAATGAACAAAATGTGTAGATAGCTACGGATTTCAGAGTAATCTTACCGTAACACTGAACCGTCCATCTTGTCTCTTCCTTCAAACTTGTGAGTAGTCTGTGTAATCCAATAATGTAGAGTTATGCCACAGAACCTGGTGGTGTCATCAGCTACAACTGCATTTTCATAATAAAGTGTCCATGAGGACTTAAATGTCTGAAAATTGTCACCACCATGCTCAGCAGAGAAGATTTTTTTAGACATTTAAGACTCTCCCAGTTCCCCAAAACTTCCCCAGAACCGAAGGGAACCTTAGGAATCAGGGTTAGAGCGATAAGAAACATTTCATTAACAAAATACAGCAGTGGCTGATAACATCATAAGGCTTATGTGGTATAACTGTACGTTACTGGATTTCAGACAAAGTATGATCACATGCAAAATACTTCTTGAATTTAAGTCACTGTGTGCTATCCTTTGGATTCTCATACTAAATGGCTACTGTAACAAGGGACATGACATCCCTAACAATGGCATCTGATTATCACAGGAAACTTCTCACATGATTTCATTGGCAGTCCTGAGTTTGTGTTCCTTTAAAATTCTGAAAGAGGTGGAACACTGTAGTGTGGTAAAAACTGCAGTAGACCTGAAAGATACCATATAGTTGAGCTTTTGGCAGACTGCTAAGTAGAGATGGGCTCGACTCAAAAAAATGGTGTTTCGTTTGTCGTTTAGGGGGTCCGTTTCGGTTCGTTTTCGTTTTTCGTGAATTTTTTTGTAAAAAAAATTTGTTTTTGTTTCATTACGTAATGAAATGAAAAAACGAAAATGAAAACGAAAAAACTGCTGTTTCGTTAGCATTCATTACAGTTCAATGTATTTGCCGCAACGAAAACGAAACGCACGACAAAATTTCTGTTGTTTCGTTTCGTTTCATTGTGGAGACAAAATTCATTTTTCGTTTCGTTACATAACGAAACGAAAAACGAAAATGAAAAATTGCTCATTTCGTGCCCATCTCTACTGCTAAGTATTATGTATCTAGTTACAACACATAGCACGGCAACAACTTCCCATAGTAAAAATCAGCTTTCCCCAAACGCGTTGATCTTCAGCTGCCTGGAGAGTAGAGTCCGACAAATCTGGTATGAGAAGAAGACTATAAACTACAGTTATATCTAGCCTTTGCACAGAAAAAGTTAACGGTGGTTAAGATTGCAAACAGAAAAACACAGCTTCTGCCTGATAGATTTTTTATTATTATTTTTGGACAGATGAACTAAAATAAGCCAACAATAAAATTATATGCCAATAGCCATCTCTCTAGCACTGGCGGCGACAGACTGAGCATGCCCCTTTCCGACCTGGCTCTGCCCCCTCCCACACAAGGCAACATACACGGTCATGGCTTTTATCACCACATTTGGATTCTCATCTCCTCAGCTTTTAAAATCCTGATATATTAGTGGCTGGGAAAGGAGGAGCCAAGGTTTGGGCAGAGAAACTAGGAGCAATAAGCAGAAAACGCCGGTGGATGCTCTTTCAAGATTCACACGGGGAGGCTAGGTAGTCTGGAGAGCCACATCCAGTAAGTGTGCTGGAAGCCTGATCACTACTCTAGTTGAGCCAAAACTCTTCTTTCCATTACAAGCCAGCAAAGGGCTAGATGCAAAAGGTCTGAGGGAAGAAGGGAAAGTGTCAATTTAAGTAAAAACAAAAGGGATCTCAACAACAACAACACCCCTCCCAAAACAACAAAACATCTGCATCTTAAGCCACTTCACAAGTCACTTCTTTTTATCTTATTTTTTTTTTAATGGCAGTGCCACCATCCTAGAGAGACAAGGACAGGCAGGAAGGAAGGGGCTTGCGTTCCAGGACTCCCCCAACAGGGAGTTAGGTAGGGCAAGGGGGAGGGAGGGAGGAACACCTTCAAAAGCAGTATCCCAATTCAAAACAAAACAAAACAAAATCGTGGTTCTTCTCTAAAAACAGCACTCATCATCCGTCTGATAGGGGGGAGGGTTAAAAAAAAAGGAAGGGGAGAATAAAATAAAACAGGTGCAACTTCTCACCAAGGATGATGCATTTAACAAAGCTCCGTACAGTCCCATACGTTCTACATGTCCTGGGGTGGCAGCATAATTGTTTAAACAGTCATGGCTGTGTATGTCTGTATATATATACATATGCACATATACATACACATACACACAGAATATAGAGTATTTTTTTTAAAGTGTTAGCATTCGTTTTGCTCTTCTTGGGAAGACTCATCTCTCCTTCACGTGGTTCTGTGCGCCTGTGTTACTGCCGCCGCCGCCGCCACTCCCATTACTGCTGCTGCTGCTGGTGCTACTGCTGGTGCTGCTGCTGCTACAGAGGATTTCTGTGAGGTCGTCCATGATGGTGGTTTCTTTAGGGTCCACCAGATTGAACTCCCTGATGAATAGGATGAAGTGTACGTAGAGCGTGTTCAAATGTCCATGCAGTTCCAGTGCCAACGTTTCCTTGAAGTGTGAGGAATAGATGTGGGCTAGCACGTGGAACAGATACTTGCAAATCTTCTTCACTAGGGACTCAAAGGAGTTGGGGAATTCCTTGCCTGCCACAAGAAAAAAAGAAGAGGAGGGAAAAGCCGTCTTACTTGGTTGAATTCCTGAAACACTTCAGTCATAGTAACCTCTCTTCTGGCCAGACCTTTAACTATCCTGCTCACTTCATGTGGTGCCTCCCAGGTTGGTGAGCTTGTAGCAGTCTTCCTTGTGCTTAAATGATGACTAACTAAATCCAGTGTTTCACTTTCAAACCCCAAACTGTGTTATGTCCCCACCTTACATTCCTGTCTGGCTTTTCACTGTACAACAGCAAGCCACTGCCAGAGCAGAAACAACAGTGTACACAGAGGGAATACCAGAGGTACAGATACATTTACATGTTTCTTTCATTTGCTCCAGATCACATACTATTGAACCAGCAATGTTTAATAAAACTTTTATTCCCTGGTTTGTCACTTGTACTCATTAGATTAATTTACACTTAAAATGCTTTTATGTCAAAGCCACACACACACAAATAAAACCTCTTCGGTTGAAACACACGGTAGATAGCATACCATATTTTGTAGGGAAGACATCCTCATCTGTCACTAGCTTCTGCACCGAACTCATGACAAAATCAACATACTGAGGAGCAGTGCACTTAATCTTCTTTCCCCGCTCATCATACCAGTAGTATTGCCTGTGGAGAGAATTGTCATCAGGGTAACCTCTGTCCTGGATATTTAATTCCATCTAGTCCAAAGACAAAGCAGCTAAAGGTTCCAAGTTTTTTTTTTTTTTAAAAAAAACTCTGCCCATTTGCCCCAGTGCAGAACGCGGCTGTAGCCATGGTGTGGTAAGCTATTACTCAAACCAAAGGCTAATCTTTTGGTGGTGCAATTGTCATCTGTTGTTTCACTGCAGCAGTCACTATTTTGAAAGTTTACTGTTGGAGTAAACAGATAATATGTAATGGTAGTAATAAACTGAATGAAATCCACAGAAGTTTTTCTGCAGATAGGGCCAGCTTCTTCTCTTGTAAGTGGGGGGGGGGGGAGAAGCACGGTTCCCCTTCCCCACTGCAGAACCCCCCCCCCGCAAGCCTAACCACTAGCTGAATACAGAATGTTAAGCTCTTCCTTCTACTTGCAACAAAATACAGTAGTAGCTAAGAGGATGCCCAAATCACATACTGCATGGTTGTAATATCGACTGTCAGGAGGTGGCGCCATAGCAAAGTTTTACCACTCAAGAACAGACTCCCACAACTGATGCAGGGCCTTCAACAAGCTAGACATGATGAGACCTATTTGTAAAATGCCTTTGCACTGGATATGCACAATTTTGAACTGGAGCTGGCCGATAGAGGATATTTAATCGGGAGAAATTCCTTTCCAAGGCAAAAAGTATTAAATGACATCCTCCTCTGCCTCAATATAAATATTGAAAGACTCTTTAAACTCCACGTTTAGCTTGGCACTCAAACAGTAGTAGTAGCTTTGGAAAATGGTTGTCAGAGGCAATCATAACTACCGTGCGTGCTGCGTAACACAGTATGTTGCATTGTTGGGAGCCAGGAAATACTCTACGCATATCATTGTACCTATTGCAACTGTTTATGTGAGTAACCAAGTGCCACGGTATCTGACTATAAATCAGAAAAATGTGACCCTTTCTAGACTGCCTAGAATTAGGTGTAGAAGTAAGTATTCAGCCAAACCACCTTGAATAAGCTACAAATGTCCACCACTTACAGACTTTTGTTTGAAGAGTATGTTCATGTTTCTGATTCAAAAAATGGATGTTTATAATGCCCTTCAGTTTCAAGGAGGAGGGTTCACAGGCAGTAAAATTTCATTTGTAGCAATGAAATTTTTACCATGAGTAACTGTAGTTAACAAAGGCTCTAAGAGTTCCAAGTGACAATTATTGCCTGAACAATTCTTACAATATGAATAAGAGAGCCAGATGCTAACAGTATATCCTAATATTTCTAATATCTAGCATGGTATCTGCTACATTTTCTAAAATCTAGATACTGCTATACTAAAGGAGCATAATCACTAACCTACAATTCCTATTCTTCTTGATGTGCTGTAAAAATGGCAAGTGTCTCTGTTCCAAAGGACTACTTCCTACTTAAAAAGGCAATCCTTACAGGCAACACACTGAAATATAGACTATGGCTCTCTGGAAAGTATTAAGAGCAATATCAATCCAAACGAAGAGTGAGGAATATTTCTAAATTCACTCTGCTAAGAAGGCAAGAACTGCCAGCACCAGTCAGTCACTGAGGGAGCCATAAAATCAGTTCAGGCTATGCGTTCCAAAAGGGCAAGGTTTCCTTCCTAACTTCAAGAAAGGACTAAAGATAATTATTCCAAGAGACATGTCCTATCTTTGACCTGACTGCAAAGCTTATGTTTTTAATAATCCCAGACAGAGCGAGCATAAATGAAGAGCCTAACATGACCCCAACCTATCATCTATGAGTCAATTAAACAACCTCAACCCGCCAGGAGTACTGAAGTACCGAAACGGAAGAGGGTCAGTGTCATGCCATTCACAGGTCAGCATCATCAGTGCGGGAATTCCTGAAGTTGCTTCAGAATCGAAAGATTGAACAACAGCAAGAGCATTTTGAGAGCTCATGCTTTGAGACCTCACGAATCCAGCATGTACTGTGTAGCAACCATGTTAAAGGTAAAAGAGTGCTTATTAGTTTCAAAGATCAGTAGACGAATGTGTGTTCCATTCAACTCCAACAGCTGAGGCATTATGGGGTACTAGGAGCTCCGCGGATAGCAACCATGTTAAAGGTAAAAGAGTGCTTATTAGTTTCAAAGATCAGTAGACGAATGTGTGTTCCATTCAACTCCAACAGCTGAGGCATTATGGGGTACTAGGAGCTCCGCGGATTCAAAGCTGGGTGTGCTGTAGCAGCTGCATTTCAGAAACAGATCCTGTAAAGACAGGACCACTAGGATCACAATCTTTATCTAATGGCCTTGCAAACTCTTCACTACAGTAGATGGTATGTTCTGATCCTCACTGAACTCTCCTTAGTCATTGCTAAGGAGTTAGCAAGAGAAAGGAGGAAAGAGAGACACAATATAATTTGTATTGTCTATGGATTGTTTTAAATTGTATTGTATTTTTTAGTTTTAATAATTATGCTGTTTTATAGTTTTAATGCATGGTTGTATGCCACCCAGAGACCACTTGTTAGTGGGGCAGCTAATTTTTTTTTTGCAAATAAATACATAAATAAAATAAATATTGCAGCCCTTTTATGACGACCAATTTTATTTCATTTTGAACTCATCCAGAATTTGATCCAGGAACGAGCATACTGAAATAAAATTGCTAGACTTTATAGTGCTAGAATAGTGCGGCTGACACCTTTTTTCATTAGTTCACAACCTCTCCCTGCAAAACAATTGTCAGGGCTGTTTTTCAGCACATAATAGCAAGTGAGCGCAAGGAACACCATCTTGGATGGTGCCATCAGTGTTGTCAACATTCAAGCTGCCCTTTTGCTATGCATGGTTCAGCATTGTATTTCCTGCTGGCAATGCAGGCACGAATTTGTGCAGCAATATTGTGCCATTTCCTGGCATTGTGAATTGTGGATACAGAACCACAATCTCCCACATTCATAAACCGGAGGGTGTTTTTTTTTTGTTTTTTTGAAGAACTGAACTTCCTGTTTTTAAAAAAAATAAAAGTTAAAGGATACATACACTTAAACGTTTAATTGTAATCTTATATACAATTCCAACAGAAACTTCCCTCTTTACCCTATGCTTGAGAATCTCAGAAGCTGAACAGATGATTTGTACTATGGCTGCTGGAGGACAGAAGCAAGACCAGTTTAGATGTGGATGTAGTACCTCAATGGACTTAACAAAATGGGGATGCAAAAGTATGAATAGGTACAACACATACAATGGAAAGGCACACACTTCCTTAACTCTCAGGTAAACTAATGCTGCCATGCCCACCCAGCAGAATGCAGACTAGAAAGCTAGTTTCCAAACCCTGTCCTTGGAGTAGGCAAACTAAGGAACAAAAGCTATATTGGAACAAAAACTCAAGAGTTGTTTTCCAAAAGATGTTTTTGAAATTTAAAAAGGGAGGGCTTGGGGTTAGCAAAGATGATCACTGGAAGCCAAGGCCAAAATCATCATCATAAGTGAACTGTGGCACTGTTGTTTACAGCCATCAGTCTGCCCTTCACTGTTGGTGCATGAAAATGGAGGCACAACGAAAGGCAGGCAATGGCACAAAGGCAAAATAGAAGCACAACTAGTGCTACAACAGCTGCAATAATTCATTGTCAAATAATGTACAAGTCGTTGTGAAAGATGCTCTTAATGAAGAGAAAGCAAAGTGCATGCGGGAAACGTGCCCAGCTAAAGCAAGAGATATACTGAAGTAAACCAATAAAAACATGTCCTCCAGGTCTTATGTATTTTGCTTATGATTCCTCAGAAGCACTCAGCTAGCAGGCAAGCACTTCCTTGTCCCAAAATGGAAGAAGACAAAGGTATCACTCAAGAGAAAGTATCAAGTAGTAAAAGCAATGCTCTGTTTTGCCAGCATGATTGTGCATCTACTCAAGGGCACAAGAGAAACACCATTTTGATTTCATCTTATCCTGACAGCATGGCACCCAGATGTTATTTCCTCTTCCCCAGATTCAAGTTCATTTCCCCACAGAACTGAAATAATGAAACGGATATACTCAATTCCACTGATGAAGTGTCCTTAATTAATACATTTTAACTGGTGGCATTAAAATTGTCCTAATAATCTCCTGTCTAGGATCTTCCAACATATTCTCAATGTTCTAACCTATTACTAATACAGTGGTACCTCGGATCATAAATTTAATTCATTCTCTGAGGTTATTCGTTATCTGAAACAATTCGTTATCCGAAACGCAGTTTCCCATTGAAATGAATGGGAAACCATTATAATCCATTGCGGGGGTCTGGAAAAAAGGCCAAAAAAAGCCTTTTTGAGACCTCTTTACAAAGTGCACTTTGAAAGTGCATTCTTCCCCCACCCCTGCCAAGGCCGGCCCTTCCCCTGGCCCCACATCTCCTGCTTCGCCGCTACCATTGACGCTGGACACCCGGGTGGCGGGCGAAGCCAAAAGCCAAGTGGCACCAGTGCCGCCTCTCTCCCCTCCCTCCCAGCCCCCTCTCCTCGCTCGCTCTCGCTGCTGCCGCCGCCGCTGCCACCGCCACACACCCGGACAGCAGGAAGCCGAAAGCCAGGCGCACCTTTGCCGCTGCCTCCCCCATCTCCCCCCTGGCCCCAACCTGCCTGCCTTGCCGCCGCTTGCCACCCAGCCGCGCACGGCTTCCCGTTTCCTCCCTCCATTCCCCTGCCTAGGCTGTGGGGGGGGGGAGGCCTGGAAATGTCCATTCGTTATCCGAAAAATTCGTTATCCGGGGCATTTGTTATCCAAGGTATTACTGTATTTAAATCACACAATTCTCTTTGTTGCTGTTTTAATTACACGTATTTCAAGTACACTCAAATTTTAGTCACAATCTAATCCTCATTCTTCCATCGCAGTATTAAGATTAACTTTCCAGCAAGGTTCTATCTAGCAACAATCTGTCTGCTGTCTACTCAGATGTCCAATATTAAAGCTTCTCCAGATATACTCCACTTCAGGGTAAGAGGTTCTCTGGAGCTCCAAATGAGCCAATGTAGTTTAGCAAGTAAGCCCCTGGCCGTGTACCAGGGAAAACTCTGCAACAAAGCAGACTGACTGGCTGACAAACTACCCTCTCTCTACATAATCCTGCCCCTTCTTGTCTTAGAAGATAAAACAGGATTATCTTCATCTATACTACACTGAGACCCTGAAAGAACAGTGTGACATAAATAATAACGACAGACTGCATACTTTTAGAGTTTGCTAGATGTACCCTGATATATATTTAATTAATCTGATGCAAGCACATAGAATACTAACTGTGGTTTTGGTCAATATTTTTTTACACTCGAGTGCAATATGACACTGGGAATGTCTGTATTGGCCTTCAGAAAGTTTTTCAACACCAAGCCCCTCCTGTATAAGTTTCCATGTATTTTTCTTTAAGCTTGTGAACAACAAAATGGGTCTCTGAATGCATAATGACACCCCCACCCCCACCCCCCGTTACAGTCACAGATAAAGTCTATTTTTCTGGCCAACCACACACCTAAAGGTGAAGAAAGCCAAGAGACAGAATGGAACAATGAAAGTGGGAGATGGGTGGTAGGGGAACTTGCCAGGACTCTTACTGCTTTTATCCTGCTGCATTTCTCAGTTGCAATCTGCACTGGCCATGTGTACAAGGCACTACTCAAAAGCATTCTGGATGACTTCAACTTTGACTTATTTAGGAGCTTTATAATGCAAAGTAACTTTCTTTTATTCCGGCAAATTCTTCTGTGTGCTTTTCTGAAGTTCTCCTTCCTTAAAGTTGTGTATTGCAACAGCTAGGTCCATGTAAATAGTGATTCAATGGAAAGCCTATATCACTTTGGTCTGCAAGTGAGCAGGCACATGATCAAAGCGCTTTTGTTTTGGAAACAAAAAGTCATGGGAACAAACAATCAGGCTGTACAGAAAGACCACTAGGCTAAAATGTCTTCCAAACATTATTACTGTGATTAGAAAAACAGAAAAGAAAATTGTGTGGTTCAAGTGCAAATTGCAGAAACGGGCGAGTGACAGCTGTAGTGAACCACTAAAATATTATTTTAAAAGTAAGCTCTCAAGTCCCACAAGATCTCAATGAGACTCTTTGGGATGTTCTTCCAAAGAGTTTCATCTCAGGGCTGTAACATGAGGTCGTGTATTTTAGAGTGGTTTATGGACTTTCTATTTCTCCCTGCCAACAACTTCCACAAGCCCTGTGGGACATGAAATTTTACCTTTTTATATTTTAGTGGTTCAATAAAGATATTACCCAACTCTATTATTGTATTTGGAAACATTCAGCCATGAATACCTCAATGCTGGGTCAACAGTGGTGCAGTCTCAATTAGAGTTGTGAACGCCTGGGGGGGGGGGCGGAAAAAATGGGGGGGGGTGTTCGTTGTTTTTTTCCTGTTGCCTTTTTGGGTTTTTTCCGAAAAAAATGAAAAAAATGAAAAAAGAAAAAGAAAAAATCATTATTGAATGTTTTGTTTTAACATGATGAATAAAATATTTTAAGACAGCGTGTACAAATATTTCCGAATCATTTCTAAAAATATGCATAGTATCAGATTATTCTAGTTTCTGTGCACTGAAGACAAGCAAGACCTAGTTTACAAACTGAACTCTCCAATGCAAGAACAAGATGCATTCTACACTTAATCTTAGCCAAAAGGCCGAGAAGCATTCTTTTCTTTAGGAGGTGCTGCTATGGTCACAAGAAAAAGAAAAAGGTTTCACTTTTGTTTTTGCATGTGGGTGGGTATGCTTAGTTCTGTTCTGTCCTCTTCACTAGGCCTCAAAGCACTGGAAGAAAATACAGAGCAACAAAAATGATTCTGTTTAAATTTCACGCCCATTCATTGAAATTTAGTCCCACTCCTTTCTATACATTTCCCCCCTCTTCATTGCTTTTTATGAAAATGAGGTTTTTTAATTACTTACAATTACAAATATATATTACCGTATTTAAAAAGTAACATCTGTAAGAACTGTTTGGATACACTGTATTTTAATATGCTAGTTGTGATAATTTTATGCCAAGTCAAATTATCCATAGTCATATTTTAAATGACTTTCAAGCTGTAAAAGGAGGAAGAGTGCTAATGTGGCATTTATTTCAAATTTTCTGAAAATTTCCACCACCCCCCAAAAATGGAAAATAATGGGGTTTTTCCAAGCTTCAAAATTCCCAGAAATTTTACATCTCTAGTCTCAATACAGAGAATATTCTTTTTGTGAAAAATAGAACTGACCAGTACTGAGTGGAACAAAATCTAGAATGGACATTCAATAACATATTCCATATTCTCAGGACAGACACACAACCCATTTTAAAATACTGCTGAAAGAGATAGGAAATATATGACATTAAACTGAGATACTACAATGGAATAACACAGGAATGTTTATGGCAGCAATTCCCCCACATACTATCAAAGCAGGGATGGGTAGGTTTCAAAATATATTGGAATGCAGTATGCACCGTGGAAATATTCTGTATTTCATGTCCAAACAAAACTGTTTTCAAGGGTTCAAGGAGCAGGCAAACACCTACACTTGGCCAGTTCCAACATGCTATAGATATATTCTTAAAGGAAGAGTATGTGCCTATGAGTTCCCATAGGTCAGCAATGAGGTAGCTGTAGTATTCCCAATGTGGGTGGCCTATTGGTCCTAGCCAGTCTAGCCAGGGATGATAGACGTTGCTGCCCAGGATTGTCTGAAGACCACAGATTCCCTACTGCTGCACAGGAACTATGAGGCTATCATACCTAAGGTTTCAAGCAAAAGATGTGTTTCAAAGAGAAGGGATTGGAAAGGCAGTGGTGTGGAGAGCTACTTGCTCAGGGTCCAAACCAGCCAGCCAGCCAGCCAGCCGAACTTTCTTCCTTGCAAAGTCATTCTCGCTCCTCGTTGCCACCTTTTCTCGCCTTCAATAGTTAACCAGCAATTCTGTGGCCACTAAGCATGCTTACTAAGCTGTTTTGAGGACTTCTTCCTGCTTAAGCATGTCCCCCCTAAATACCTGCTGCACTTCTGCAGTCATTGGGGTTTCTCCGGTCTTTCTGGAGTGCATGGTGCTACACCAGGAGGGACCAGCTGGATAGTGAAGAGGGCACAATGCCACTTGAAGGATTTGAGGAAAGTAGTCATATTACAAGCAAACTGACAAAGGAGGTTTTAGTAGCAGACTGATGGACAGATACATGAGGGGACCAAGGTGAGCCAAGAGTATCTGGATGTTTTGGATTTTACTACTGAAGAAGGCAACAAAGTCTTGGCGGTGATCAAGCAAGGGGTAGGCGGCATGACAGGCCTTTGCAGGGCCATCAGAAGTCAGGCATCAAGTGGTGTTGATCAGTAGTGTTGCTGCTGGTGGATGAGCCTTATGGATGAATAAGGACAACCTTATTTTGCGTGAGTCAAGCAACTCTTTTCATCCTCCCCAGAAGCATTCAGCTGTATGAAAACACGAACTAAGGTATGAAAAGGAAGCCATGGAACAGAGAGGACTGGGGATGGGAAGAGCGAAGGAAATGTTGGGAGAAGAGGACAAAGATGTCAGGAACTACTGAAAGAGAGGAACTCGAGTTGGTATCTGCAGAGCCCACATAACCACTGGAAGCAGATGAGGGGGTAACAACATGTTTAAGAGGATCCCTAGCTCGGCAGGTTTGAGTCACAGGTGCAACATGGGTGGGTGGGGACTCTTTATGACACAGCAATCAAGTGTGTTGATCAGACAGAGGGAATTCCATAATGTGACGGGAACTGTGGGAGAAAGAGGCAATTCCAGAGAAAGCAGCAACAATGGCTATGGTAGAGAGCCAATGGCAATTTTCAGTGATGGCAAAGAGAAAGAATCATCCTGAGAGGAAAGAATTATGCCGGCTGATTTACATATTCTCACACTCCTGTGCCCTGGCCCTTCAATGATGAAGCATATACAAGGCATTCCTCAAATGGTATTTTAAAATACTGAATTCAAATGAAACATAGCAAAAGGAACAGGGGAACATACACAGCTCAGAGGATTAAATCACTCTTAATGTTATATCATGTAAAATTATGGGGGAGAAGTGTGGTAGCTATTCCCCTAATAATAACAGTTGTCATGTGTTGTCAAGTCAACTGACTTAAAGGGACAGTAATAGGATTTTCAAGATAAGTGAGGTATTTAAGGAATGGTTTTACCAGTGCAAGCTGCCCCTACCCCCATGGCTGAGCTAGAGAATCAAACCCAGATCTACTGAATCCTATTCCATTCTTCTATTCACTACAACACATTTGATGATGATGATGATGATGATGATGATGATGATGATGATGATGATGATAATAATAATAATAATAATAATAATAATAATAATAATAATAATAATAATAATAATAATAATAATAATAATAATAATAAATCATCTTGTGGTTGCCTTGAGGGAGTCAATCCATCTCATACTTTGGTCCTCATTTTGTTTTCCTGCTGTCTTCGGCTTTTCCAAGCATTAACAATAACCACGTGCTATCAGATCAATTCCAACTTATAGCCACCTCTCCCTGGGGTTTAACGCAATGAACCACTATTCAGCCAACAGCTATTCCCCAGCTCATCCCTACGGATCTCCTTTCTATCTACAGACTAGAAATAGGGCTGCAAGTTGTGCATAGCCCTGTTTCTGAAGTTCAGGGCCACAGGAAATTATTTGCATTGCATTTTCCTTGTGGGTGCTGTGCTAACAGTGTTTCATTCTTAGACAGTTAATTATTTTTTTAAGATCTGATCAACCTCTACAGAGTGAAAAGTCTAGAAACAAGTTGTTTGTTTTACTTCCTGGAAAAAACGCCAACTCACGCTCACAGTGCTCGAGTTCTGACAGCTAGATTAATTGGAAGTTGCCTAAAGAATGGCCTGCTGCCCAATCGTCATCTTTGAGGTTAAAAAGGCACCTCTGTGTTATGCTTCAAAACGTGCTTTCTCTTCTCTCATGCTGTTGTTCCTTGTGCTATTTCAATAATGTTCTCATGATGCACACCTCTGCTCTGGAATGCTAGAACAGAAGGTCTGGGAGAAAACAATATGGGTTTCTTTCAGATCAAGAGGGACACTCACATTTCTAAATAATCTGATTGTATTACTAGGGCTTAGATTTATTTATTATTGATTGCATTGCATTGCATTTATATACTGCCCATTTGACAGCAAGGCCACTCTGGGAGGTTCAAAATATACAGTATATTAACAACAAACATAAATCGATCAAACCAATCAATAATATAAACAACTATATTAAAATGCAATTTTGAACATACACATTATAATAAATTATAATAAAATACCAATTTATGTGGGGAGAGTAGAGTTAACATGGTTAACAGTAAAATCATATGCTGGTCTGAGGGAATGCTTGCCTATACATTCAGGTTTTCAACGCTGGTTTGAAGGAGCCAGGCAGATGTCAGGGGGAAGATTATTCCACAGGTGCGGGGCAATCACAGAGAAAGCCCAATTTAGTGTCTTTTCCTTACAGGTGTCCCTCAGCATTACAGCCCTCAAGTGCCTGGCCCAGGAAGACCAGGTATTGCAGGCATTTTGCATTGGGAGGACGCATTCCATCAAGCAGGGAGGTCCCAAATCATTTAGGGCTTTGTATGTCATGGTTAACACCTTGAAGTCGATGCGGAATTGAAATGGTAACCAGTGCAGGGAGGCCAGTATTGGGGGAAAATGTGCTGGTCCCTGTCAAAAATCTGTCTGTCATGTTCTGGACCAGTTGGAATCTCTGCATCAGCCCCAAGGGCAGCCCCATGTAGAGAGCATTACAGTAGTCAAGCTTGGAGATTGCTGATGCATGAACCAAAGTGGTAAGGGCTCTGGTGTCCAGATAGGAACACAGCTGGGTGATGTGCCATAGGTGTAATGGGCGGAGGGGACTACCGATACCATGGGGGATTCCACATATAGTATTGAGTCCAAGAGAGCACCCAAGCTACGAAGAAGGTGGAAAGGAGAGATAGAGCTGCCTGTCATCTGCATAGTGCATACTAATGACACGAGGTTCCAAAACTCCAGATGACCTCTCCCAATGGCCTCATATAGATGTTAATTAACGTCAGTAAGATGATCAACCCCTGTAGAACCCCACACTTAAGGGTCCAAGGAGTGGATTGCATCTCACCAACCTAACCCTCTAGGGATAGATCTCCAAGAAGGAATGGAACCATGCCAAAGCAAGGTCACCAATTCCCTGCTCAGAGAGCTTCCCCAGGAATGTTGCTGGCAGTATCAAAGGCTGCTGAGAGATCAAGGAGGACCAATAAGGAGATTTTGCCCCCACCAGCCTACTTCAGAAGGGCATCTTGCATGCCACAGCCTGACTCTCAAATGGAAAGGATCAAGTGTGTCAGTTTCGTCCAGGAGAGCCTGAAACTGGTCAGCCACCACGGACTGACTCCAAGACCTTACTCATAAATGGAACTTTAGTGACCCATCTATAACCGTTAAGATCATCTGCTCCCAAGTTCATTTTCTTGCAGATGGGCCTAATGAGTGTCTCCTTAAGTGCTGGGGGAACCCGGCCCTCACAGAGAGACCATTAACTTTTGTCGTGTCCTACTCCGTAGTCACCAGTCTGGCTGCTTTCATAAGCCAAGCCAGGCAAGGGTTAAGGGATACATTTGAACCGTAATTAATGAGACTGGATAAAATTTATTCTTATTTTCATGGATTTAGAGGATAAAGTACAGGATATGCTCATGACATTGCTTCTTTAAAAGTGTTGGTGAGGGAACTCCATTATTCAATTCAATCATTTTGTTGATCAACTTTTAATAATTTTAGGAGCATTTTCACTGCTGTATTTGCAGCCTAATTTTCTAGCAAGTTGAATAATTGTATTTTCAACACAAATGTATTTCCTTTCCTATCAGATCTTGAAGCCTTGTTTTTAAACCCTTATTCTGAAACAATAGGCCCTCTCAGGTCATCACACTACTACAAACAAAGCTGTCACTTACGTATTGCACACTGCCATGGTCTGACACGACTCTCCCGTGCAAAATTCAGAGATTGTACTATATTGTAAATTGATATGATGGAAAAAAGTTGTTGCTGAAAGAGAAAAAAAAAGAACACATACACCAATATGTTTCCAATACATTTCACTGTAGAAGATGCTGTTTGGAAGTTGCAGAATTATATATTATCTTAAATTACACACTATTTGAGTTGTTTCACTCAACATTTTCACAATGAAACCAGCTACAATATTTTTTGGTCACAACATTTTTTTGTTCTTCTGGTGAAGAATGACTTGCACACATGATGTTTATTAGACATATTTCTATGATATAATTTATCAACTCACCACTGACAGGCACTAATAAGAGTGAGTTTAGGAATTCTGTCATCTAAGTATTTTTAGTATGGCTGCTTAATTCTTAAAATTTTGATAATGCATGAAGATGGCCAGCAAATGGCATAATACACAAGCCTTTCTAAATCAGGCATAAGGCTAAGAACCATCAGTGAAATTATACAGTGTTCCCCCGCCCTTTTGCAGTTCATATACTGCGGTCTCACTATATCGCGGGACCGCAGTATATGAAAAAGGCCCCCTGGGTTAAGTGGGGACAGGCCTGTTTCAGGCCTCCCGTATTTACCCCAGGACTGGTGCTGCCCCGAACGGGCATGCGAGGGCCTTCCTGGGCCTTCTGGAGGCTCCAAAAGGTCCTCCCTGCGAACCAAAAGTGACTTCTGGTAATTTCTGGATCACCGAAAATCATTTCTGAGGCCTCCAACAGACCTAGAAAGGCCCTCGGAGGCTTCAGAAATAATTTTTGGCGATCCGGTTTATTGGAAGTCACTTCTGGTTCACATGGAGGCCCTTTTGGGGCCTCCAGAAGGCCCAGGAAGGCCCTCGCAGGCCCGTTCGGGGCAGTGCCAGGCTGGGGGTAAGTACAAGAGAGCCCAGCTAGGCCCTGCAGGCCCAACCCGAAATGCATCCGCATATCGCGGATTTTCAATTATCACGGGTTGGGTCGGGTCCCTCACCCGTGCGATAGGTGGGGGGGGGTCACTGTAAACTGGGACAGCACATTAGGATTATATCCTGGCAGAGTGCTTCACTAAATGTTTCATTTCAATGTCAATGGGTTCTTCCATAGGTGGGTAGTGCAAGGGGGCATTTTTACCATGGTACCCAGACTGTATAATATCCACCCCAGACCTTGTTGACTAGCACTTTCTATGTTAACCCTTAAATGTCAGGGGAAGACCTTTTTTCTTCTTCTGATGGTTGATTTTATGTGAACTCTGTGTTTTATCATTTATTTGTAATATTTATATCCTGCCTTTAATTAGCTTAAGGCACCAATTATGGCTCTCATCCTTTTCACTTCCATCTTCATGACACCCTGTGAAGTAAGTGAGACAGAGAATGGCTCATGGTTGTTTTATGGGCTATGTGGCTGAATGGGGTTTTGAACCCCAATCTCACAAATCCTAGCCCAAATCTGCAACCACAATACCACACTGCATGATTTAGCACTTTTTGCAATGCAAATTTAAACTACCCTGCAATATTTTAAATAAATACATAAATAAATACATAAAATGATAATAAAAAGAATTAGGAACACTGACAAGCCAGTCCACTGTCGTGCTTGCTAAATCAGGAGATTGACCAGATTTTAGTCATGAAGCTGAACTGATGAGCTTCAGAC
This sequence comes from Phrynocephalus guinanensis, assembly GCA_037367245.1. Classification (NCBI taxonomy): domain Eukaryota; kingdom Metazoa; phylum Chordata; class Lepidosauria; order Squamata; family Agamidae; genus Phrynocephalus; species Phrynocephalus guinanensis. The sequence continues at coordinate 95,946,293 of CM074732.1, forward strand.
ATTCACAGACTCCTCAACTATCCTAACTCTCAGGGTCATTATGAGAGTAAAACAGGAAAGAGAGAATCTTGATCTCTTTGGAAATCTGAATAAATAAAATAAACATGAATGTACAACCCATACTGAAACATTTATTTCCAAGGTCTCTTTCTGGTGATTTCTGCACACACATTTCACAAAGTTAATAATAAATGACTTCTAAAACACTTAAGATACATTGTAAAAGTCAAAATTTTTAAACTTCTATCTTGCTAAACAATCCTGTCCCTATCAACTCTTTTTAATTGAAAAAAATATGCCTCCACCATGACACATTAGCAAACTAACTTTGATTCTTATAAGTATCACATTACTTACTGTTGCTAGCTAGCCACTCATTAAGGTCGATTTCTCGTGGTAACATGACTAACTCTTTGAATTCAAAGTCAGTAATCCTGGACTTTGTATATTCTGGCTCTAGATAGAGTTTCTTTTCTTCTGGTGCAGGCTTTTTACCATTTGGTTTTCCCTTCGATTTCCTGAAAAAGAAATAGTGTTGGGAAACATCAGTGATGTGCAATTACCTATATTGACTCTGCATAAATGTTAGCTTTAGCTATTTAATCCAACTTTTTTTTCTTCTTCAAAGATAACCGGCTGTCAGGATATGCCTTATAGGCAGGATTTCTAACAGCAACTTCTCCAGTGAGTTGCACAATGGCCTGCATATGCTTTTACATCCTTGTTCTTCCCTGGCAACAAATTATGGACACTGGAAACATGGCAAGTTGGTTCATTTAACTTTCCTTCTACTACAATGCTGATTAATGCTGTTAACGCAGGCATCCGTTTAAAGAGGACTACAGTTTAAAATAGTTGAACACAAATTCATTGAATCACAAAGGATGCACAATCTGGACTGTTATAGGAAAGGTAAAGCTTGAAATCCGTAGGGCGCTTTGGTACTTTCATAATATAAACAAAATTACAGCAAATTCAGGATGAGCTTTCAAGTCCTACTGAACATCAGAAAAAGCCATAGTAACACAATCAGTAAGGCCAACATGAGGAAAGAGGGCAATGAGATTAATTTAACATTTTATACCTGCTCTTAAACCATTGCATGTTTTCCCACTAATTAGTATTAGTACTATCTTCCTTTCAGTACCTCACCTTTTCCCAAAGTGAGCCCAAGGCAATATATAAAGGATTCCTAGGCCATTTCCCATCCAGGCACTGGCTTACAGGCAATGCTAGGGATGCCTCTGTTTGGTTCTCATTCAAGTTGAGTCTTGATTCAATTATCACATATTGCTCAACAGGAAGGGATATTACAAGTTATCTACTCATGCGGAACACAGTTTAAATATTTGTTTCTCAAAGCTGCCCAACTGCGACACTATGAAGCCACTTGCTCGACATCTTCCTCCTCTAGGAATGTTGAGTTCCAATCGTGGAACCAGTTTATTCTAGCAGTGAACAGCACAATCCAGTTAATCCATGCAATTTGCCTCAAGCAAGTCCACGCTATCCTGCTTTTGCCTCATTCCAAAGAGAAGCCTGTAAAAGTCAGCACTTTGATACTATAAAGTATATTCTATATAGAGTACCTATAATTCTTCATTCAACAAAGTTTTGTGTATAAAAATAGGCAAATAGACTTAAAACACACAATACTTAGGACGGACCAGAACTGAAACATGAACAGAATTTAGGATGAACCAATCCTTGAAAGAAAGAAAGAAAGAAAGAAAGAAAGAAAGAAAGAAAGAAAGAAAGAAAATAAATAAATAAATAAATAAATAAATAAATAAATAAATAAATAAATAAATAAATAAATAAAAACGATGCCCCAACTTGAAATTACAGTGGTACCTTGGGTTATGATGTTGATCCATTCCCCACGATGCTTTGTAACTGGAAATTACATAAACCAGATCCAAATGGGGTGCAATGCATCCTAGGAAATGAAGTCCTTCAGGAAAATGCGTAAACCGCTTTTTGCATAAAACTGCGTAAACTGTTTTTTTTTAAATGTACAAATGTGTAAACAGATGCATTGTTTCTGAAGGACTTCATTACATAACCTGGGTCGTTTGTAACCCGGGGTGCCACTGTACTTGAAAAACAGAACAGTGAGAAGCATGGCATCAGAATATTTCAAGGAGAAGGCAACAGTGTAGTAGGAGAGGAGTTGCATTAACAACAGGATGGTCATATCTTTCAATTCTGTTACTCCTTTCATGCTATTGCCCTCAAGCAGAAGACAAAGCATCTTGTTTCTCAGTGCTCTGTTTTGCTTTGGTGTTTTTTTTTAATTGTCTCCTCTCTTCCCCATAGATTTGGGCTTTTTGTTTTGCTTTATAGATTTCTTTGGTGTGAGCCAAACTCATAATAAGCTTTCTTGGATAGCTTGAGGCAAAATGCAAAGTTTCAAATGGATTTGCTCCATTTACCTATAAGATAAGCTGTTTCCATGATTGGGTCTCAACATTTTGGGGGAGAAAAAGTTTAAGCTCATTATTGCACCATTCTGGAAAAAGGTAACATGAGATATCACTAAAATAGTACCAGTTGTTTCTCACTGAACAATACCAGAAATAAGATCAATGTTAATGCTTGTTTGCATCAACTAGAAAAGTTGTTGCCACTTCAAAGAGGAGATGAAGACACTTTATTGTGCAAACAAGAGCAGCCATCCATGAAAATGAGAAGAGGGTCAAAGGGTCAAAGATAGCCTACCAGGGGGCCAAAAAGACTTCATGATATAAGCAGCCAAAACCACAACCAGGCATATATGCAAGGAAGCGAGGACAGGCTATAAATAGACGTAAATACAAACTAGCTGCTCTTGTGCATCAAACCCTGGGTTTTCTGGATTTAGTTTATTTCCATTGAGCTATCAGTCTGCTGGCATTCTCTCGCTCTCTCTGATAAAGTGCAGCTGTGCACAAACAGTATCTTCCATGCTTTGATATCACATGATCAGCCTGGAAGCAAATGCAAAATGTGACCATTCTAACCGCCTTTGGAAGCCCATCTCAAGTTTTCCAACCTTTGCATTAAATGCTTCCTAAAAAGTAGAAACTGAGCTTTTACGGAGCAGCACAGTGATTGCGTTTTCTAATCAACCAATATTTTGAAAGCAGTGGGTGAACCACAGGTAATTTTCCAATTCTCGTGGTGCAGTGGTTAAATGCCTGTACTGCAGGTAAAACTGTGCTCAGGACCTGGGTTCAATCCCTGGTAGCAGGCTCAAGGTTCACTCAGCCTTCCATCCATCCTTCCGAGGTTGGTAAAATGAATACCCAGCTTGCTGGGGGGGGGGCAATGTGTAGCCTGCACACTGTAATTAAAATTGTAAACCGCCCAGAGACTACTTGTGGTGGTATGGGGCGGTATATAAGCAGAACACTTTGCTTTGCTTTGCTTTCTGGTGGATTTAAGTATCACAGGGAACTTTGATTCCACCAAGGAATGCCTGCTGGCTGCAGAGGAACAATGTATCCACAGCCAGATCACTCATAAATTATTCTATAGCACCATCAACTATACATTGATATACTTCTTGTATATCATCAACAACTATCCTTGTTCATATACAAGTAGTATATAAACTTCTGCATCACAAAATATTAAATATTCTTTCAACCAGGATTTAACCAGTCAGAACTGCCTGAAGTCCCCAGACTTTTGCATTGAAGCAAAAAACAGCACATGAAAAGCCTGCTTCATGATGCTTGAATGTCAATCCAGTTTGAAGAATGCAAACTTTGTACCACATCTCCTGGCAGTGTCCAAGGCAAGAGAGCAACTATGTTTACCAGTGAAAACATGGCTGCAAACTTATTCTTCCGGCAGCTCTTTAAGCAAAGGTTGCTTGAAGAACTTAAAGCACTGTTGATGTAAATGTCAGACGCACAAATCACCCGACAGTAGGGAAAAGACCAGCAGGGAAAAATACCAGGAGACGGAATAATGCCAACACATTGTGAAACAACACTTGCTAGGAGCTTGCTGCTTCTGATTGGTTAGCCGTACACACCATTTATATTCAGCTAACAATGTTACAATTGTCAAGAATCTCCCTTTGTAGCACAAGTGGTATAAAGTGCAATTAATATACCAAACGCCTTCTATCTGCCTCACTGACAATATTTCTGTTCCTATCAGTGCACAATATGCTATTGTGCTAAAAGCTAAATACCATGCTCTGAGTTTGGCTAGTGATTTGCCTGGACTGACCGGTTATTTGCCCCAGGCTGCCTGAAATTTACCAGATAAATTAAATTTCCCTACTCTTTTTCCATTGCTGGGAAACAGAGAACAGTAATTTTCCAAGTTATCTCCAAGGAGTCTCAGCTCTAACCAAGGATGGGTAATTACTGGTAAGTATCATTTCAGCCCTGTGCCTCTTGAGCTTTGCAGGCCTTTCTATCTTGTTTTCTCATTCATTTGTGAACTATGTCAGGACATATTGGAAAATGGGCAAGCCAATCAATAGCTACATTCACCATGACTGTGAGGGTTCAGTCTTTGCCCAGGCTTCCCACCCTTCCAATTTCAAAGAAAGCATGTCTTGAAACGAATAAACATAACTTTTTATTGGTTCTTCAACTACAAATGAGGTTCTTTTCCTTGCAACAGTTTCAACATCCTTAACTTCTGTAACAAATGGATTATTCTTTCCTTCATAATTGGGAGTCCTTAAAGAGAAATCAAATTCCCCACCTCCACCTGGGGACAGCTTATCTTCTCCTCTCTCTCGAAGAGCCGTGGCTCCCCTACTTGTATTCCAACCTCCTTCCCGGAGAGACGGGGTTTTCCCGTTTGCACCCCAACCTCCGAAGTTGAACTGTGTCCAGGGCGACTCGGCTGGCGGGGTCGTAATGGGTATTCGTCCCTCTGGGTCAAATCCATCTGGGTGTTCAGCTTCCTGGCTTTGGCCTCCTCCCGCACCTTGGCCAGCCATTGTTCCAGTTCCAAAGTCTTTCTTATCTCCTTCCTCTTGCGGTTGTATTTCCGGGGCATAAAAAGCCCACTATAACCCTAGCCCTAACCCTAACCCTAACCCTAACCCATACACCAGTACACTGTCCTTCTTAGTGGGTCAGAAGCACCCAGAGGTGCAGCCCACTAACTCACCCTAACCTTACCTGTAATAACCCTAAGCCTAGCCCTTGCCCTAACCCCAACCCTAAGCCAGATCTGTACTCGCATTGCACTACACGCAAGTACACTGTCCTTCTTAGTGAGTCAGAGGGCACCCAGCAGAGGCATTCTTCTCTCACCTCGCTCACAGTCCAAAGTTCCAAAAAACTCTGTACGCCAGTATGCTGTCCTTCTTAGTGAGCTAGAGGCAACCAAAAGAGAGGTGCCTCTGCCAGTGCCACTTGGTACGCAATGGCTACACGGTCATGTACCCTTCCTTTTCCCTTTGTAGCGGGCCAGAGGAGGCATCCACCCCAGAGAGGTGCCTCCAGGAGCCCGCTACCCTACCCCCCCAACCAGTACTAACGACAGACGACAAACGAAACGACAGATTTTTCAAAAATTTCACGACAAACGGAAACGGGCCAGCTCCGACACACGACAACTCGAAACGTCATTTTTCCTGGTCGTGCCCATCTCTAAAGGATATCATTATCTAAGTCTATCATAAAAACAGACTTCACAAGAACAAATACGGAGGATTCACCACAGGGCAGAAATCATTCATAAGCTTCAAGAATAGAAAGGCCAGATTAGACTTGCAATGAATGAATGAACAAATGAATGGATGGATGCTGCAACAGCAGTCTTTGGACAGATGAAAGTAAGATCAACCTGTACCAGAATATGGGGGGGGGGGAAAAGTATGGAGCAGGCTTGGAGTGGTTCATGATCTGAAGCCATCAGTTGTATAACACATGGGCATGCATGGCTTCCAGTGGCACTGGGTCACTAGTATCTATTGATGATGTGACAGAAGCAGTCTGATGAATAGTGTATAGAGATATGGATTGAGAACTGGTTGAGATCCAGGAAACAAAGAGTAGGTGTCAACGAGAAATTTTCACAACGGAGAGAAGTGAAAAGCGGTGTGCCCCAGGGATCTGTCCTTGGACCGGTGCTTTTCAATCTGTTCATAAATGACCTGGAGACAGGGATAAACAGTGAGGTGGCAAAGTTTGCGGATGACACAAAACTTTTCCGTGTGGTAAAAACCAGAGAAGATTGTGAAGAACTCCACAAGGATCTCTCCAAACTGGGGAAATGGGCTGCAAAATGGCAAATGTGATTTAATGTAGCCAAATGTAAAGTAATGCATATTGGGGCAAAAAATCAAAACTTTATCTATCAACTCATGGGCTCTGAGTTATCCGTGATGGATTAGAAAAGAGATCTTGGTGTGTTGGTGGACAGCTCCATGAAGGTGTCTACCCAATGTATGGCAGCGGTGAAGAAGGCCAATTCCATGCTAGGGATTATCAAAAAGGGGATTGAAAATAAAACAGCCAACATTATAATGCCATTATACAAAACAATAGTAAGGCTGCACCTGGAGTATTGTGTACAATTCTGGTCACCGCATCTAAAGAAAGACATAGTGGAACTGGAAAAGGTGAAGAAGAGAGCGACTAAAATGATTACTGGGCTGGGGCACCTCCCTTATGAGGAAAGGCTAAAACGTTTGGGCCTCTTTAGTCTGGAAAAAAGGCACCTGAGGGGGGATATGATTGAGACGTACAAAATTATGCAGGGCATGAGTAAAGTGGATAGAGGGAAGCTCTTCTCCCTCTCACAAAATACCAGAACTAGGGGACATACACTCAAATTGAGGGCTGGGAGAGTAAGAACAGACAAAAGAAAATATTTTTTCACCCAGCGCGTTGTTAGTCTGTAGAACTCCCTGCCACAGGATGTGGTGATGGCATCTGGTCTGGATGCCTTCAAAAGGGAATTGGACAGATTCCTGGAGGAAAAGTCCATCACAGGTTACAAACCCTGATGGAGATGTGTAATCTCCAGGTTTAAAACTGGGGTACTTCAAGGGCCAGATGCAGGGGAGTGGTATCAGGAGACAGATATCTAGTCTCGTGCGCTCCCAGACGCATCTGGTGGGGCCACTGTGAGATACAGGAAGCTGGACTAGATGGGCTGTTGGCCTGATCCAGCATGACTCTTCTTATGTTCTTATGTTCTTACGTTGGCTGCTCAGATCCAGCCAAATTCACCAAAGTTGATTGGACAACACTTGACTTTATAGATGACCCAAAAACATACAGTACTGCAAAAGCAACTAAAGAGTTTTTCAGGCGAAGAAGTGCAATGTTCTTCAATGGCTGAGATAATCACCTGATCTCAATTCAATTGAGCATGCCAAGACAAAACTTAAGGCAGAAAAAAACCCACAAACAAACAAAGCAAAGTGTTCTGCTTATATACCTCCCCATACCACTTCAAGTTGTCTGTAGGCCAGTAATGGCGAACCTTTTAGAGACCGAGTGCCCAAACTGCAATTCAAAATTTTTTGCAAAGTGCCAATACAGTAATTTAAGCTGTATACAGATGGCTATGAAGGGCCGATGTCGGGTGCCCACAGAAAGGGCTCTGAGTGCCGCCTTTGGCACCCATGCCATAGGTCCGCCATCATTGCTCTAGGTGGTTTACAGTTTTTAATTATAGTATGCAGGCTACACCTGGCCCCCAGCAGGCTGGGTACTCATTTTACCGACCTCAGAAGGATGGAAAGCTGAGTGAACCTTGAGCCGGCTACCTGGGATTGAACCCCAGGTCGTGAGCACAGTTTTACCTGCAGAACAGACATTTAGCCACTGCGCCACGAGGCTCAACAACGAAGCTGCTGTAAAGACCTGACAAAGTGTCACACAGGAGGAAACCCAGTGTTTGTTTGGTGATGTCCACGCTTTCACAACTTCAAGCAGTCATTGCCTGCAAAGAATTCTTGACAAAATATTTAAAATCAACATTTTATTTATGATTGTATTAATTTGTCCAATTACATTTCAGCCCCTAAAATAAGGGGATTGAGGTTGCAATTCCTAAACTTTTCATATGATATTTTTGTTCAACCCCTTGAATTGTTTCACTGCCTTTTAGAGATGATCACAAATTCTTATCATACATTAAACATTAAATTAGATGCCAAGTATTTTGAGAGGAAAGGGGGGACGACCCAATATTAACAAAAGTAAATCTTTATTTTATTAGAACTACTACTAATTTGATTAGTGCTTCTCTACTTAAAAACCACTTCTCAAAACAAGTAGTATTGCAATCTTTTTTTTAAACCTGGCATAGAAGAACGTGCTGAACCAGGACATGGAGCAAGGCAAATGTCTGAAAATTTATTCCCAAGTACTACAAGTCAGTCTGGTTTCGTTTCTTTCTGTTTTTACAAAAAAGATTGGTAACTAATGCTTTTGGCATAGCATTTGAGAAGTAGACCACCCTTGCCAAGCTCCCTGACCTCAGAACCTCATTTTCCAGCTTATCTTTTCAGTCATGAGCTACTTACTGGCATAGATGAACTGTAAATCAAAAGGAAGCAGCACAAAAATGTAAGGGAAAAAAGCGGCAGCAAACAAACAAGAAAAAAACCTGGCTGCAATGTCTATTCCCCACCCCCCCACCCCTCGTCACATTTTTGTTATGTTTTTAAAAAGATTGCTATAGTTTATTTAGGAAGAGAAGGAAGGAAGTTCATTGCATGCCCGAGAAAAGTTTTTATTTCATATTCTCACAGTAGTTCTTTGCCTTAAAAGGCAAAGTTCAGATGCTGCGGGGCTGAAAGCAGCTGGTGCCCGAGGATGGCAAGCACTTCAAGGACAAGTACGCCAGCTTTCGTTCTGAGGCTGCCCCATTCCTCTGAGCCTTATCCCTGTGAAGGAGGGTTCTTAACCACCAAGAAGAAAGACAAAATTGAGCCTGTTAGAAGTTCAGTCTTCATGCCATATCCATTCCCAGGGCTAAATGTGCCAGATAAGGGATCTTCTTAATTTTCAGATAAAGGTGTGTGACCGTTGAGTCCCAAAACAAAAATGTCAAGATGTTTTAAAGCCCAATTCCAATAAAGAGAGGAGATTAGGAGTAAATGCTTGCAAGCATGCATAGAAGACAGTATTATTCTGAAACAGAAGAGAAAGTGCAGTGCAGAAAAAGAAGGTGCAGCTGCTTTAAACAGGTCAGACAAAGTTATTTTTTCAGAATGTAGAGATAAAATGCAATGTGTTTTTTAAAAAAATATATATTAATGTATGGTCTTTCTGAGAGCAAAATGAGATGGTAAATGGACTGTATCACCTCAGGTTACAAGTAGGAGACATCACTTTAGAATGCATTAAAAACTTCAAGTAGAAATGTAGTGTATCAGATACTGTTTGTCAGACAAAGTTTTCTAGTTCTAATATCTCTCTGTGTTGTGTGTGCGCGCATGTGTGTGTGTGTGTGTGTGTGTGTGTGTGTGTGTGTGTGTGTGTGTGTGTGTGTGAGAGAGAGAGAGAGAGAGTGTGTGTGTGTGTGTGTGTGAGAGAGAGAGAGAGAGAGAGAGAGAGAGAGAGAGAGAGAATCTGTATCATGATGGAAGGATTTCAAAATAAATCTCCCACCACCATCTTTGGTATCATCTTGAATACAGTATATTATTCAATATGATACAGATATACCATGTCTTGAATATATTATCGTGCAGCACTAATGAGGAAGTCTAGAGTGACAATGGCAAAAAACACAGAGCAAATTTGCCCAAACATGATCTAGAACTCATATAAAGAAATGCACCATGCAGTGGTTGCAGCAATGAAATTATCCTTCTCGCATCAACACTGCATCTGTACAGAGCCACCCAGCAGAGCTGTTTCAAGGGGTCAAGGGCCTATCCCATGTTCAACATTTCTACATTGTCAGAAATACTGAAAAGCAGACAAACACAAAAATAGAGGTGAATTTGACGGAAGAATCCTAAACTGTTGAATGCTGGCTGAGATCCAGGAAAACAATCTTAGGAATGCACATGGCTTACATGTAAACCATGCCGCCCTTTCCTTTACAGAAAGGGAGGCTCATTTAAGCATAAGCTTCAGACAAGCAAAGAAACAGACCAACAGGGACACACAAACTCACCAGGGGCCACAGTGGCTTTTAGGAGGGCTTTCATTTGTAACCATTTGTAATCAAATTATAATTAGATTCTACAAACTGGAAATGAGGCGAGGCAAAGCAAACATGGAAAGGCAGATGAAATGGTGATTATTAGCATGTTGAATTTTATGAGAGTCCTGAAAATGTCATTGAGGCTTGGCATTTAACATCTTGAAACAAAATACCATTTAAAGTTAATGGGATCATACATAAACTGTATTTAGCTACCTCGCTGTAAACAACAATGACAATGACAACAACGACAACAATGACAACAACGACAACGACAACGACGACAACGATGACGACAACGACAATAATAATATAAATAATAATAATAATAATAATAACAATAATAAAAATAATAATAATAATAATAATAATAATAAAAGGGGGATTATATGTTCTGCTTACATACCGCCCCATACCAGTTTTTAATTACAGTAATGCAGGCTACACATTGCCCCCCCCCCAGCAAGTTGGGTACTCATTTTACCGACCTCGGAAGGATGGAAGGCTGAGTCAACCATGAGACGGCTACCTGGGATTGAACCCCATGTCGTGAGCACAGTTTTAATGCTGAACTAATTTATTTATGAGTATATTCTTAGTGATGGGAAAAAACAAGCAAAAATATAGGCAAGGCCTATTGACTGTGCTACTTCCAGAGCCATCCCAAAACATTTTGCTCTTTGAGGTAAAGCAGTGAATGGTGTCCTGGTGTTGAATCCTCAAAGCCTGCCAGGTGATTTTGCCACATAAGACCAAAATTCCACAATCCCTCTACCCCCTCTGATAATAAAAACAGACTAATAGAAATAAATTTAAAACAATTTGCTATCTTTTCCTAATACTAAAAAAAGGCCTTGGGAAAGCTGCTAACTCTACATAATGGATGGGCAGCCCCTGATTATCGCAAACTATGGATAAATAGAAGTCACAAGCAGTGCAGGATTTTATTTATTTATTTTCATTCTGAAGTTTTTTTTTAAGTATTTTTCATTTTAAAAAAAAGTAATTATGAACCATTGGCTTAATGTATATCCTCACAATTTTACTGACACAAACTTTTTTATGTTACCGTCTCTTACCAACCACATAATCCAAATGCTGGTTGCCAGGTAATAATTTATGCTGATACAGGATTGTGCAAGGTATTGTGATAGGAAGCATCCAGTCATAAAATGTCCCAGTTATACAGTATATGATTAAAAGTTTCCACATTTGTAGATGCAGTAAAATATATTGCCATGTTGATTTTGTGTCCCTTATTCACTGGTGCCAATAATATGATAACTCATTGAGAGAATCAAGTTACCCTTTAGTAACTGCCAATGTCTAATAAGAATATGACTGGATAAATTTTGATTACTTTTCACTGAAACACAATACTAAAAGAATAAATTTTTGCTCCTGTAGGTCACTTATGCAGAGGTGTGTATTACCTGCAGTATCCTGGAGGAAAAGTCCATCACAGGTTACAAACCATGATGGAGATGTGTAACCTCCAGGGTTTAAACCAGGGTACTTCAAGGGCCAGATGCAGGAGAGTGGTATCAGGAGACAGATATCTAGTTCATGCACTCCCAAACACATCTTGGTGGGGCCGCTGTGAGATACAGGAAGCTGGACTAGATGGGCCTTTGGCCTGATCCAGCATGGCTCTTCTTATGTTCTTATGTTCTTATGTTCTTATGTAATATTTATATCCCACTTTCCCCCAAGGAACTTAAAGTACGATAAAACTCTCCTCTCTTTTGTACATCATCTACTACACTACAATGTTTTTTAGTCAAACAAATGTTTAAGTGAACATGCCATATAAGAATCTACAAGACAGAAAAAGCAAAGATGATTTTTATGTTACAAATTACTAATCAGACCACATACCTTGTCAGTAACATGCTTCCAATAAGCCACAAACAGGGTATGATTATGCTTCCCTGTGATTTTATCCAGCTGGAAAATAGAGGCAAATCCTCACTGAACATGGGAAGCTCCAGTTAGAGCCTTTTTACACAACCCCTAAGATCCGCTGGCCACTTAAATTCGGACCAGAGATCTTAGGGGTTCCTCGCTCTTCCTCTGTCCCCACCCCCCTCGGCACTTCCTGGTTGCTGGCTGCCTGAGGGAGGGAGAAAAAAGAAAGAAAAGAATGCCTTCTTACCTCCGTTTTGTTCCGGGCAGCATTCAGATCTCTTAAAGGGGCGGGGTGCAAAAAAAGAACAAACGGAAGCCAGGAGAGCCCCGCACTCACTATCCTTACACCGGATCAAATATTTGTCACCTCCAAAAAGCAGGTACAAGAAAACTGCTGTTTGGTCTTGCTAAAGTGGGCGGGGTCGCACTTAATTGTCTGCAAAGTCCAGAGCTGGTGGGTAAACATTTTTAAGGTCCGGACCTTGCAGCCATTTGCGGCGGAGCTTAGGGGTTGTGTATAAACGCCCTTAGCTGTCATTTCTAATAATAGGTTTATCAACAACTATTTTACATAATACATTTAATAGCAGCTTAAAAAATTATTCATTCTGTAGAGATATCTCCTCTATTAATTTGCCTAAACTCCTTTCAATGATTTAAGCCAGTGAACCTGACCACCTCTACAAAACTGTACATCAAATGTTTATGCTTTCAATTACCATTCATCCATCCTGATAATATAACTTCCATATTTGAACTCTTTTCTCCTACTCACCAACTACCTCCTAATCTCCCCATTAGCCCTCAAGTTATTCTGTTGTTACTTCTACTGGACCAAGCCCAGAGTTACTTGAAAAGATGCAGATGTTGGTTCAGGTGCAGATCTCTCTCCGACATTTCTCCTTGATTTCTTTATAATATCTTTCCATTTCACTAAACTTTCTGCATCAATCATTTGGTTCTACTGCAGTCCAGGAGAGCCAATCTTTTTTCTACACAAGCTCAGCTTGTTCAAAAACATTGCTTCTACTCTCTACAACATCATCATCTCCAACAGGGACATGGAGCATGCAGTGATTCTGAATGTATACCTCAGGTTCAGGAATTTAACTGAGAACCTGAATTTGGTTTGCATAATCTTGCAACTATATTGCCCAAAGTCACTGGAGGTAGCACAGATTACAATTACTATGCTCTCTCCTCTCCTATACATTCAGCCTAACTACACAACAAAAAAGCCACATCAGGCAGGCAAGGCACCACCCAGGCACCACCCTTGATAAAACCAATCATCTAGGTTTCCAATTACTGAATCTCTCACTCAAAGAGGCACAGGGTGGATCTGGTTTAAATCCAATTGATTTACTGTAAATCACAATTTTAAAATCAGTTTTTAATGACTTAAAGAAAGAACTGATTTTGTTTATTTAAATCATGACTTAAATCAATTTGATTTTTAAAAAGCCATGGATTTTTATTCACCCTGCAGAGCGATATTATCAGAAGAATTCAGTTAATCACTCAAGAAATGAATGACTTCTCAAGTAAAAGTAATGCCCTTCTTTCTTCATGCTGCTCATGCATGGATAAAAATGGAGATAAGCCAGCTTACACAGTAGCTGACATACAGCATCAGCAATCCATATAAAGTATGAAATCAGTCCAAGTTGGAGGGAAGTAATGTTTATGGCATTCCTACTACAACAAGCCATCTCTACATATTCTGTAAATTTCCAGGGACTTCCTCAAGCTACAAACATCTGGTCATTCATGTACACAATCCTGTATGTATGTATGTATGTATGTATGTATGTATGTATGTATGTATGTATGTATGTATGTATGTATGTATGTATGTATGTATGTATGTATGTATGTATGTATGTATGTATGTATGTACCACTCTTCCAACACAAAGCTTAATTTAGAAGCTCACAGAACAGTAAGTTAAAAGTACAGTGGTGCCTCCTAAGACGAATTTAATTGGTTCCAGGGGTCTATTCGTTTTATGAAACATTTGTCTTAAGAGGCACTGTTTCCCATAGTAATGCACTGAAAACCAATTAATCCATTCACGGAGGCAGGTGAAAGGAAGGCAGCACCTTGCAAGCACACAAAGTGCTGCCTCCGCTTCGCCTTGGGCTCTGTGCATGGTGCCCTTTAAATGGGGGTAGGGAGTGGCGGTGGCTTCAACCCTGCTTTCCTGTCTGTGTAGCACCCAACGGATCAGGCACTACACAGTCTGGAAAGCCAGGATGGAAGACCAGGTTTTTGAATTTCATGGGCCCATAACCCCCTCGGGCTGTGGGCACATGAAATTCAATCGCCTGCCCCATAAGATGGATTTTTCGCAAGACATCTGGTAGGCAAACCGTCCTCTTTCGAAAAATGCCTATACCCAGAAATTTCATTCGTCTTACGAAGAATTCATCTTACGGGGCATTCGTCTTGGGAGATACCACTGTATTTAAAATGAAAGATTGATTGACTGACTGACTAACGAATCTACTCACATCTACTAACAGAGCATTACTTTTGGCAGAGTACTATTCAAATAAACTTGATCAGCTTATGAAACACTTCAAGTAATCATAACAGTATGCATGCCCACACACATGCAAATCAGTATGAAACATTTGGCTCTGGTGTCACATTCCTTGGTTACACCCTGCTTGGATACTTCCTTTTTAATCTTATCTTTGAAGATAGTTCTGAAACTTTACTTGGTTCAAGATGGTTTGCCCATGGTGCTTACCACAGATTCCCACTGCAACAACTCCACTGCCTGCCGATCTATTTCCAGGCCTAACTCAAAGAGATAGTTATGACCTATAAGGTCCTATACAGCTTGGGCCGAGGCTATCTCAAAGAGACACTATGCTTTCAAATTAGCCTTCTCAACTCCTAAGGTCTTCAGGGAAGATCCTTCTCTGAATCTTGCTGCCTAACAGGGAGGTCTAGCAGGAACGAAAGGGAGGGGCTTCTTTGTGGCGCCGTTCAGGTTGTGGAATGCCCTCCCTCGGGAGGTTGGGCTCCTCCTTCTCTTCCTTCCATCTACGAATGACGACCATTTTTAAGATGGGCCTTTAACAACTAAGATAGACCTAGATATAGATTTTTATTGCCTATCACTCAGATGTTCCCTAATTGCCCCCACAAAGAAATAGTACTAAGGTTGCTCATTGACAACCAACCAGCCATTCATTACTTATATTATAGCACTTTTTGCATTGGCAGCTAAGAAGTTGAGGTATGGCTTTCTCAAGGACTTAAATGCCATCCAACATAAAAGAACTTAGTTCAGTGGGAGCTGCTGCTAAGACTTGTGCATTCAAACAGTGATGTTTTTAAATGTTGAAATCTCTTTTGCACTATGCACTGTGTATCTGTAAAGGCCTATGGTCATAAACAATAAAGTTTTGACTGACTGACTGACTGGACTAAGATAGGCAATGAATTATTTGAGTTTGGATGCTGCAGATTATTATTTTATGTGTTTTGGTGTGCCTTAAGGTGTTTTAAACTACTTTATTTGTTTTAATACTGTTACATGTTTAATTTCTATACAATAATTACCTGGATGGTAGTTGGGTTTAGATCTAAAAAATAATAATTTGGGGGGCCAAATTATGCAGACAAGTGGGCAAGCAAGCAAACAAAGTGTTAATTCATACCAGCAATTTTCTACCAGTTCCTAATTAATTAAAGCTGTGTTTCAGAAATCAGTTTCATTGCACAGACAGGTCCAAGACCATTATTACACATAGACTAATTGTGTATTATATGAAATTAGTCAACAGAGAATCAGCTACAATGTGGACTATCCAAAAGTAAACAGGCCGACTTTGTTATACCAAATGATATATGCCAGTTCACAAAACAGCTACATTTCTAAGTTTGAAGCCCAATTGTTGAGCTGTTTGCCAGGAAACCAGATTCAGCAACTAGGAAGCCAACTTTTGTCCTGAGTCAGAATTTCAAATCTTTTAAAACCCTCACAATATCCTGGGCACGTATGACTCTCTAGGACAATGTTGGTGAACCTATGGCACAGGTGCCAAAGGTGGCATTCGGGGCCCTTTCTGTGGGCACCTGACATTGCCCCTTCACAGCCACCTGTAGTCAGGTTAAATGGTTGTATTAGCACGTTGCAAAAAATAGGTGGGTTCTGAATCGCAGTTTGGGCACTCGGGTCTCCAAAAGGTTCGCCATCACTGCTCTAGGGAATTATATTTTTGTATACTTTACTGTTAAGCTTCTTTGCCAAGGAATTTAGTGAATTTTCTACTTTTCTATTTTTAAGTGAAGGGCAAGAGCTGTGCTGCTGGAGGAGACTCCTGAGAGTCCCTTGGACTGCAAGAAGATCAAACGCATCTATCCTGGAAGAAATCAACCCTGAATGTTCACTTGAAGGACAGATTTTGAAGCTGAAGCTCCAATACTTTGGCCACCTCATCAGGAGAGAGGAGTCCTTGGAAAAGTCCCCGATGTTGGGAAAGAGTGAAGGCAAAAGAAGAAGGGGGCGACAGAAGATGAGATGGTTGGATGGTGTCATTGATGCGACTAACATGAACATGACCAGTCTCAGGGAGACAGTGGAAGACAGGGGGGCCTGGCGTGATCTGATCCATGGAGTCAGGAAGAGTCAGACACAACTTGATGACTGAATAACAACAACAAAAAACCACTGGCATTGTGGAAATCTTCCCCAAGACTGCATTGTAAAGACCACACACACACACACACACACACACACACACACACACACACACACACACACACACACACGGGGGGGGGAGTATAAAAGGACGTATAAGAGCTCCATTTACATTCATAGTTTGGGCACAAAGGCTGAAACTACTTTGCTACAATTTGGGCCAGGTATAGGCTGATGACATCAGCAGCAGCACCAATTTGGGGGAAATAAAACATTTATGACTTCTTTCCAGAAGGTCCAGGGGCGCCATACGATCCCTTTTATCATTAGGAAGACATGGAGAATGTTAGACAAGAGGAGGAATTTTAATTACTGTACTGAAAATTGCTCTGCAGTTAAGCCATTGCAACAGCAGACATTTTTTTAGTAATTGAAATGTCTTCACCTCCCATCCCACAGCACCCATGGCTTTCCAACCATGAAAGGGATTACATGGGATCCCCAAGACCTTCAGAAGAGAAGTTGGAAATGCTTAATATATGAAATATCATGGGTGCTGATGTCACCATTCTAACATGGGATAGGTTACAATAACAGGACTTCAGCCACTTGTACATATTGTAAATCCAGATAACTAATTCCACAAGGATGACCATTAGAAAAGAAGGATGTGTAGAAGAGAGAGGAAGACCACATTCACCTATTATGGGCCATGGTTTTGAGTTCATGGTAGAGTCATGGAATAATCATCCCAAGGAGCTAGACTCTTTTCTGAAGGATAAATATTTTTCAACACAACACAACATGTCAGCTGAGATCAATCAGTCTTTTTATTTCTGTTTTAGTTTCCCTGGAGGGGAGAAACAGTAACAGAGCTGTCTCATTCAAACTTGCCTAGTCCTGCCAGGAAAGCCATACCGGCACGGAAAGTGCTCAGAGCAGAAGAGATCTGGTTTCTGTTTTGTGGGAGTGGAGGGGAAACAAGAAGTTTTCCACATCTAGTCATGGCATCCCATCATGCTCAACCCATGCCTACTCACTGAAGATAGGCATGGGGTGAGCAAGAAGACATAGGTGACCTCTTTGTAAGCTGTCGGAACTGGAATGCACATAAATTAAGTCACAAAACCTTTTTGTAATAAGGGATGGCTGTATAATGTTCTTCTGCTAATGAAGCACTGAAAGTTATTCCACTATGGCTAAGACCAACAATCTATTTTCCCCCCAACACACACACTTGAATCTGAGCATCAGTTTGGTGGTTGCAGCATTTTCGAAATCAGTTATCTTGTTTAGTTCGTAATTTTGGCTACAAAGCTGAGTGGCAGACAGTTTTGTTCGATAGCCATAAGTACTTGTATGCACACAAGGAAAAATGAAAATTCAGAACCACTTCTCCCAAACTATTTTCATAAATAACATAAATAATAACTCTATAACAAGAGTTATGATTATTCACTTTCCATCTTCCTCCAGCATGTTCTAATGCAGTTTAGCAATTCAGCTTTCAACATTTACTTTCCAGTTGATTCAACAGTAAATAGCAAGCATTTCTGTATGAAAGAAAGAAAGAAAGAAAGAAAGAAAGAAAGAAAGAAAGAAAGAAAGAAAGAAAGAAAGAAAGAAAGAAAGAAAGAAAGAAAGAAAGAAAGAAAGAAAGAAAGAATGAAAGAATTGCCGTTTCTCGAAGAAGCCAAGCAGTAGCAATTCAATTTAGGACAATGTGGGAAACAATTTTTACAGAATCAAAAGCAACCAAAACCAATCTCATATATTTTAGGAGTAATTCTACTCCCGGCTATCTATAAGATTGCACCCTTAATGTTGCCTGCTAAATCTAGGAAGGATTCCATAAAACCTAGTACAGTATTACTCAGTGGGAAAGAAGCACTGCCAGCTGAAGTTTTGACAAAATTGTTTTCTTTTGCATGGATACATTTTATTGTATACATGTTATTATGACAACAGGTAGGCTATCTTATAACAAAACTAACATGAAACTATTCAAAAAATCAATTTCATATAATTCCTAGTTAAGGGTGTGCACGTCCTGTGATTCTACGCTTACATTGCTTAAGAACATAAAATTGAACTCAGTGTCCAACACCTCATGTATCTTTATTTTTAAGTATGCATTTCTTGCTCTCAAGAGGTGTGCAGATGAGTTTAGCAATACGTCAGCAATGTAACCTTCAGACAAGCTGTCCTGTTTTCAGAGACTGATACTCCAGTGTTAGGACACACTTTCACACCATGAACAGCAGCAGGATCCACCACGGAAAATATACAGTGGTACCCCAGGTTATGAATGCTTGGGGTTATGTAGATTTTGGGTAATGAAAAGAAATCCAATGAAGATAATGCATCCATTTATGATCCCCCCCCCCAGAAAAGATCGGAAAACCCCAGTTTATGATTATTTCCAAAGGACTTCATTTCCCAGGATGCATTGCGCCCCCGTGCGGTTGTGGTTTATGAAATTACGAAGCATCCCGGGGAATAGATATACTTCATGAACTGGGGTACCACTGTATATAATTCTAAACAGCAACTCTAAAACTAAGCTTCCCTTGGCACAAATTGACTTTGGACCAGAAAGTGCACGTGCCTTTTATCATGTACTGCTTGAAGGACTCTATAAATGTTGCTTAAAAATTTGTGCCAGACAGGATTCAGTAAATGTTGCCTTCCTGCCAACCTTTTTGCCAAGACCTAATGAGGCAAGTACTTCTTAATATATTTCTAATTAGAGGCAATCAGGCTTCAGTTTGGAGAGATTAAAAAACACTGGACTCCAGCTGCAGACAATAATTTGTTCTACATCAAACATTTCCCCTGCTCAACTATTTTAGTCCAATGGAAAGTTGGAGAAAAGAACAGAACAAGACAAAAATAGTGTAGACAGCCCCCATACGGCCTTTTACCCACTCGTCTCTAGGCCATTTTAAAACAACATTTAAACAAAGCTCTAGATTATCTAATTTTTAACAATGTTTATGGTAGAGGGGAAATGATTCTTAAGGAACGTTCTTGTATAGGCATACAAAAATCTCAACAAAGTGCATTAGAAATAACATCTGTTCCAATCCTTAAGAAAACCTTCTTGTCATTCAGTTTTAAGATGCATATACAGTATAGTGAAGATGTTGCCCTGTGGTGCTGGAGCAACTGGCTGCTGAGCCATGGTCTTGGAGATCAATACCCTTCTGTGTCCCCTGGAAAGCGAACAGTCAAGATCACCTGGAGGAGCACTGTGTGTGGCTAATGGAGTTAAATGACATGTCACTTGTGCAGCCAGGGGCAAGCTAGCCAACTCCAGAGCACCAGCAGAACATGGGAATGATAAATCGCTTCTCCATACTGCCAAAATCCTAAAATGGTTGTCATAAATTGAAACTGAGAGATAACTG
Source organism: Phrynocephalus guinanensis (assembly GCA_037367245.1). Classification (NCBI taxonomy): domain Eukaryota; kingdom Metazoa; phylum Chordata; class Lepidosauria; order Squamata; family Agamidae; genus Phrynocephalus; species Phrynocephalus guinanensis. Next base: position 95,966,402 of record CM074732.1, read on the forward strand.
GATAACTGACTTTATATAAAGTAGTATTTTTAAAAAAAAAATTAAATGTTCTTACAGAACCTGATGCAATTACTTGTATTAGATTACTATTCTGACTAATACCAAAGTCAACCAATAGGATTGCCAATTGGTTATATTCCTCCTTAGAAACCATTGTAATTGGAGGCAATTTAAGAAAATAGAAACTGTTCTTAAAATGTTATTTCTCATGTTTATATAAAAATATTTTAAAAGTTTATATTTCTCATGGTGGTGCAAATATATCCCTCAGCTCAGATGTCTGAGTACATTTATTTATTTATTTATTTATTTATTTATTTATTTATTTATTTATTTATTTATCTATTATTTAACTTTTTTATCTGCCCCATTAGCAAGCAGTCTCTGGGTGGCATACAACAATTAATTAAAACAGTAAAACAACATGTTAAAACCATCAAAGTAACAAACAGTTAAAAACAATGAATATACAAATAATAAAATCCTGCTACACATGTGCCCAGCTAAAAGAACATTACCGTAACTAATTAAAAAACTGGCTGAACAGGAAGGTCTTTGCCTGGTGCTGAAAGGCCGAAAGTGTTGGCACGAGGTGGATCTCTGTTGGTAGGGCATTCCAAAGTTTGGGGGGGGGTTAATGGCCAAGAAGACCTTGTTTTGACATGCCACCCCCCTCACTTCTTTAAGGGATGGTTCCTTCAGCTGGGCCTCCTGGCCTGATCTTAGTGTATGGGCAGGCTCGTATGGCAGAAAGTGATCCTTTAGACAAACAGGTTCTTAACCGTATAGGGCTTTATATGTAAGCATAAGCACGTTTAATTGGGCCCGGGCAGCAACTGGCAGCCAGTGCAAATGTTTCAGATCCAGTGTAATATGAGTCCGTGCAGTGGCACCACTCACCAGCTGCGTGGCCCGGTTCTGTACCAGTTGCAATCGCCGGACCATCTTCAAAGACAGCCCCATGTAAAGCGCATTACAATAGTCCAATCTGGTTGTTACCTGTGCATGTGTGACTGTTCCCAGGCTCTGCTCATCCAGGTAAGGGCTAAGTTGATATAATCTCCGCAGCTGTAAAAAGGCACCCCTGGCCGCCGAGTCCACCTGAGCTTCCAGGGTAAGACCCAGGTCCCAAGATAACCCCAAGCTGCGGACCCTGTCCCTTAGGGGGAGTGCAACCCCATCCAAGGCAGGGAATTGCCCTCTAACCTATCAGGTAGAACACCCACCACCAAGACTTCCAACTTGTCTGGACTGAGCTTCAGTTTATTGACCCTCATCCAGTCCATTATCGAGTCCAGGCATGAGTTCAGAACAGAGGCCTTATAGGTACAAGTCGGATTTTGAGGCTATAAATATTTTCTGATTCTTCTTCTATAACTACTAGTCTCATAGAACCCATTCATAATTTACATGGATGCTTAATAAAATCTAATTACAAAACAGAAGTAGATACATAAATACAATAATATGGTATGTTGGATGGCTCCTTCATCTGTCCAAGGTTTGTCCTCCACATTTTGAAGCATAAGACATTGAAGGAGATACATGAGAAAAATAATAATGTTCCCTCATGTTCTAAGGCAGGGGTTCTCAACCTAAGGCCCGGGGGCCGGATGTGGCCCCCCTGGGTCCTGAATCTGGCCCCTGGACCAATTGCAGACCCCCCCTACCCCCTACTTCACAAGCAAGCAAGCCTCTGCAGCTGCTTCTAAGGCAGATCAAAGCAGTGGGCTATGTCACTTCCCCCACTCCGTCCACCCACCGCCCAGATGATCGGCATGCTAGCTAGTGGGACAGTTCAAAGTGGGAGGGCCACGGCAAGGTCTCCCGCTCCCCCACACACACCTGCCGCCCAGATGGTCAAGGCACCGGCTGCAGCTAAGTGGGGCAATTTAAAATGTCGACTTTTTTTTTTTTGGACTGTGGACCGGCCCTCAGTGGTGTCTGGGGGGTAGTGGACCAGCCCGCTATTTGAAAACTTGAGGACCCCTGTTCTAAGGCAATTTGTAGTCAGTAAAATACTACCATTATGACATTATGACCCTATAAATGTGGTGAAGCAAGGGTAAAGAGAAAAACAATTCAGTGGCAGATACATTGAACAGATGTTACAAAGACCATAGGTACTAGATGTATAAAAATGAAGTTTACTTATGCTTCCTCAAAATGTGAAGGCATTCTATCAGAAAAATATATGCTCATGCCTATTACCTAATTCTCCTAGAAAACTGCAGCAAGAGCATATCATATAAGTTATGAATGGCTACTATTTTGTCAATGTTAGGCTCTATAGCAGTGACGGTGAGCCTTTTAGAGACCGAATGCCCAAACTATGATTCAAAACCCACTAATTTTTCGCAAAGTGCCAATCCATCAATTTAACCTGAATACAGGTGGCTGTGAAGGGGTGATGTCAGGTGCCCACAGAAAGGGCTCCAAGTGCCACCTTTGGCACCCATGCCACAGGTTCGCCCACACTGCTCTATAGTTTTCAGAGCTGGCCAGCTGCTTTCTTAATGTTATAATCTTGCGCTGTCAATTCCAACTTGTGGTGTCCCTTTTCAGGGTTTTCCAGGTAGAGAACATAAGAACATAAGAACATAAGAACATAAGAAGAGCCATGCTGGATCAGGCCAAAGGCCCATCTAGTCCAGCTTCCTGTATCTCACAGTGGCCCCACCAGATGCTTTTGGAAGCGCATGAGACTAGATATCTGTCTCCTGATACCACTCCCCTGCATCTGGCCCTTGAAGTACCCTGGTTTTAAGCCTGGAGATTACACATCTCCATCATGGTTTGTAACCTGTGATGGACTTTTCCTCCAGGAATCTGTCCAATCCCCTTTTGAAGGCATCCAAGCCAGATGCCATCACCACATCCTGTGGCAGGGAGTTCCATAGACTAACAATGCGCTGGGTGAAAAAATATTTTCTTTTGTCTGTTCTTACTCTCCCAGCCCTCAATTTGAGTGCATGTCCCCTAGTTCTGGTATTTTGTGAGAGGGAAGAGCTTCCCTCTATCCACTTTACTCATGCCCTGCATTATTTTGTACGTCTCAATCATATCCCTCCTCAGGTGCCTTTTTTCCAGACTAAAGAGCCCCAAATGTTTTAGCCTTTCCTCATAAGGGAGGTGCCCCAGCCCAGTAATCATTTTGGTTGCTCTCTTCTGCACCTTTTCCAGTTCCACTATGTCTTTCTTGAGATGCGGTGACCAGAATTGTACACAATACTCCAGATGCGGCCTTACTATTGTTTTGTATAATGGCATTATAATGTTGGCTGTTTTATTTTCAATCCCCTTTTTGATAATCCCTAGCATGGAATTGGCCTTCTTCACCGCTGCCACACATTGGGTAGACACCTTCATGGAGCTGTCCACCAACACACCAAGATCTCTTTCCTAATCCGTCACAGATAACTCAGAGCCCATGAGTTGATAGATAAAGTTTTGATTTTTCGCCCCAATATGCATTACTTTACATTTGGCTACATTAAAATGCATTTGCCATTTCATAGCCCATTCCCCCAGTTTGGAGAGATCCTTCTGGAGCTCTTCACAATCTTCTCTGGTTTTTACCACACGGAAAAGTTTTGTGTCATCTGCAAACTTGGCCACCTCACTGCTTATCCCTGTCTCCAGGTCATTTATGAACAGATTGAAAAGCACCGGTCCCAGGACAGAGCCCTGGGGCACACCGCTTTTCACCTCTCTCCATTGTGAAAATTTGCCATTGACACCTACTCTTTGTTTCCTGGATCTCAACGAGTTCTCAGTCCATAAGAGGACCTGCCCTCTTATCCCCTGACTGTGCAATTTTCTCAGCAGCCTCTGGTGAGGGACTGTGTCAAAGGCCTTTTGAAAATCCAGATAGACTATATCCACCGGTTCACCCAAATCTACATGCCTGCTGACCTTTTCAAAAAATTCTACAAGATTTGTCAGACAAGACTTACCCTTGCAGAAGCCATGCTGATTTTCTCTCAGCAAAGTTTGTTCTTCTATGTGTTTTAAGATTTTCTCTTGGATGAGGCTTTCCACCATCTTCCCTGGGACAGATGTAAGGCTAACTGGCCTGTAGTTTCCCGGGTCCCCCCTCCTTCCTTTTTTAAAAATTGGTGTGACATCTGCTATCCTCCAGTCCCCCGGCACTGTGGCCGTTTTAAGAGACAAGTTGCATATTACCGTTAAGAGATCTGCAATTTCATTTCTCAGTTCCGTAATAACCCTTGGGTGGATGCCAGAGGTGGTGAATTCCCAAACTCTGGCTCCACAACCCAGTACCTAACTCACTGAGCTATCCAGGCTGCTAACTGTTTTCTTGGAAACAGGAAAACTGAAATGAAATACTGTGCTATCAATCAGATACTTAGAAATTATACTTAAATCAGACTATTTTTTTCCAAAGGTAATTGAATAGCTGTCAGTTTTCAGCAAAATGTATACATACAATGCCATCTAATCTACCTAAATCATATACTGTAAAGTGGTACCTCTATGTACAAGCAGCTCTACTTAAGAGCAATTGAACTTAAGAGTTGAAAACTGTTGGCATTTTAACTGCTGCCTTACAAATTTTAGATGCAGTCTGCTCTGCTTACAATTTTTTAATTTTTTTCCATTTCTTTTTCAATTTTTTAGATACGGCTGCTCCATTTACGAGTTGTTCGCCTTATGAGCATGCATTCGGAACTGATTAGAGTCGTAAGTAAAGGTACAAATGTATGTATTATTCCTGAGCAGCCTAGCCCACCTGTTCTCATTTCTATCCATCCTTTTCAGTTAAAGCCTACTTACTGTAAAAGAGGTATTAAGCAGTTGTACCCTAAATTCTGTTGACTGAGAATAATTACATGCAGAAGAACAGCCTACTGCAAACAGATGTGGAAAGATTTAATTCGACATTTCCGTTCTTGTTGGCACCTTAGTTAAATACCTTAATAGATAAAAACTACCTACTGTGAATTTTTAATTAGATTCAAGACTTTTTTCAAAAGACAAAAGAAATTCAAAAATTTCCCTCAACACCTCTATGGCTGCTTCATACCTCTTGACCAGGACTGGGGGGAGGGGGGACACAACAGAAAAATTCTGCCTCCAAACTCTGTGGTGAAGACAGAATACCTGTATGACTTTTACAAAGTATACCAAGCAAGCATGTTTACAACAGCTCTTTTACACACAAGGAGAGCAAAGAAGGCACCAACATTATGGAATACTGCCAATCAAACTCTCTTAGACTTCTGATATTTCATTAGGTATCACTTGTGTGTTCACATATAGCTCCCCCAATGGAGTACCAGCTGGACTTCTTTGTGTCACACTTTTGGTGGCATGCAGCGCCGAGGTACACCCCTTCCCAAATCTAACATACTGTTTACTTACTGGGTGATTTAATGTGGATCCTCCTTTTTAACCTTTGACATGTTCAAAGTGTTTTATACAACTCAGAGTGCTGACTGCCACAAGTGTGTCCGATTTTTGAATTTTCACTGAAAGGAGTGGAGGACTCAACATGTCCTCATTCTATAACATGCAGACAGAGACTTGCCCCAAGTCATATAAGTGAGCCTGTAGCACAGATGCACAATTTTTAAAAAGGGCAGTCAAGCAAGATAAAATAACTCCATGATGATGTCATTTTCCTGTTCTTTGTTAATCAAAGTTTGATTCAGTAAAAGATGGCAGCCCACGTTGTCAGGCAAGCCACAACTCCACCCCATAATGCAGTCATTATAGTTAACTCTCAGTGAGATGATCATACACAAACATACCATATCATTAGTGTTTTACTCACAAACCTATAATGTTGCCATTGCTAATCACCTACATTTTCTCCATCAGTCAAGTCACAGGAACATTATATCATCAAGCTGGGTCACTTTCATATTGAAAGTACTATAAAAATTAAAGTGGAACAGGGACAAAAAAAATTTAAAAAGAGATAGAAAAGCAAAGGATAAGATGTTGTGGTATCTTAACTACTAACAGATTGATTTCTGTGGCTGAAATCCAGTAGTTCCTTACCATTAGAGTAAGCGAATGGAATGTACAGAGAAGTTGGCTAACACATGTACACAATTCAACTAGCCTGCTCTAGTTGTCACACTCTTGAATATCAGCTAGTGTGTGATTTCAGAGACCAAAACTCACTTCCTCAGACAAAAGTGTTTTAATACACCACAGTCTTTTGTCTTTTGCTCCCTGCTTTTCTCCAACCCCTGTCCCAATTTTGTCAACAGGATGAGACAAACTAACTTGGCTACCTCCTTGGCTCTTCTACAGACATTACTTCATGGATGGAGGGCAGAAAAAGAAAAGTGAAAAATAAAAACATCTATGAAAACTCAATAATTATCTAATTCTGCTATACTGCAGGGAAGCGTACACACTCAACTTTGTAAGCTACAAAACCTGACCCATCTTTATTACAAGTTATCTAAAGAATTTTTAACACACGATAAAAGCTGATACTATCATGTTCTCTATAGGTCATAAAGCCCGACTCTTGACATTTTTAAACAAAGGCTAAGTTGAGCAGGAGAAATGACATGGACTAGTAGCACTGTACTTGACAGTGAATTAAATCAACTGCAGTTAGAAAGGACCTGGTAGCTATAACCTCATTTATTCACACCACTTCTGAAACTAATAAGAGAAAACTATGGTGACACCTAGGCTTTCCCATTCCTCAATTATGATCATTCACAAAATCCAAACCTTCATAGCACAGACTGATAGCTAAGTATTAGAGATGGGCACGACTTAGCGGTATTCCCGTTTCCGTTTCCGTTACTCGGTTCCGTTACTCTACGGAAACAGTAACGGGAATTACTCCGCCAGACTTCGAGCTCGAACCGACGAACGAACAATTTTGGTCTGATTTGTCGTGCTCGTTCCTTGCATCGCGCAATCGCGCGATGCCACGCGGCACAGAAAAAAAGTTTTTAAACGTTAAAAAAAACCCGGTTCCCGGCCAAAAAACCAGGCGGAAAAATGCCTGCCGTGCCTCAGGGCACCTACCAGAGGGGTTGTTTCTGGAGGTCCCTGGCCTCCCCCCCCATCCCCCGTCCTAGTGGGCTGCTCTGTGGGACTCGCCGCAGGCTCGCAGTCAGCCAGCAAAAAGCCCAGTCTCGCCGGCCGCCGGCCGCCGCAATTAAAGCGCAAGCAAGCGGCACGGACGGCACAGGAAAAAACTTTTAAACTCTCCCCCCACCCATTCCCGGGCCAAAAAAGGAGGCGGAAAAATGCCTGCTTGACTAAGGCCGCAGGGCACCTACCGGAGGGGTGGTTTCTGGAGGGGGGGTCCCGCCTCCCCCCCGTCCTGGGCAGCCGGACTCGAGTCGCCATGCCATGCGAGACTTCTGGGATGTGCCAAAAAGCCCCCTAAAACCTGCCCTAGCCCCCTAACCCTAACCCTAATCCTTGACTCCTTACCCATACGTCACAGACTGTCTTCTTAGTGGGTCAGAGAGGCACCCAGAGGTGCAACCCACTAGCCAACCGTAACCTTACCCGTCACTAGACTAACCCTAGCCCTAACCCTAACCCACCTTAACCCTAAGCCAGATGTACTTGCATTGCACTACACGCAAGTACAATTCCCTTCTGTGTGAGACATGGTGGTGCGAGAGCCCTAGTTAGGCATCTCACTATGGCTCTGGGTTCAGTGCCATCCACTAGTCTTCACAGTCACTGTCTGCACATTCTGTTATGCAATATCCATATGGCTATTGCATAGCATTTTGCAGCAGCAGCAGGTGAGGAGGGGAGACCCCCATGTTGAGGGGTCTCTTGGAGCCTGCTTCCACTTCCTAGTGGGTGAGGATAGGAAGCACCCACGGGTGCCTCCAGGAGCCCGCTTTCCCTTTATAGCGGGCCAGAGGAGGCACCCACCCCAGAGAGGTGCCTCCAGGAGCCCGCTCCCCCCCCCCAAAAAACCAGTACTAACGAAAACGAAAAAACGAAAAAACGAACTGACTAATTTTTGCGAATTTTTGCGAAAAACGGAAACGACCCGAAACGGAACCGGCCCGACTAACGACAACTCGAAAAAAATTTTTTTTCAAGTCGTGCCCATCTCTACTAAGTATGTACAAGAAAACAAGGGTGTAAAAAGGAAATTGCCAAACTGGTTTTAACAATACAATGTAAAAGAAACAGCACCTCAATATTTTGCCCCAAACAAATACTGCTAGAATATGTTCCTCAATTGCATACTGATTGTTAACAATTTTCTTTAACAATTCATTCACACTGAAATAAGTATAAGTATTCATTGTTCAATTCAGGCAAGAACAGCAAGTGCAGAAAGGTAATTTTCCATTTTATGCTTGTGGAAAAATTATCCTAAAGGTACAAGGACATTTCTAGGCAGAAAGTTGACCCTGTTTCACATCTCTTATAGAATACTGCTTTGGTGTTTTGAATATGCTTTCTGATCTTCAACCATCTTGGCTGATCAAAATTCACCTATGCACAAACTCTGAACCAACAGTCTAATTAAATTCTGTGGCCGATGAACAAAAATAATCAAATAAGGTATCTGTGAGACAGACCAAACAAGCTGTAGCTGAGTTCTGTGTGTTTTCACTCAGATACAGGACATATACTACTGTGTTCAGTATGACTTGCTCCAAAGCATTCCTAGGATGGCAGCCTCAGTTAAGTACATTACAAAAAACCAGAACTGCAATATGTAATCGTGCCATTTATTCAAGAGCAGCAAGATTTGGAACAAAGATATTCAAGCTCAAGCATGAACAAAGGAGAATTTAGGGAAAACTGCATACATACCACATTATTTAAAAAAATACTTTGGATTTTAAAAAATGAACAGAAATGCCAGAGAAAAACGCCACTAAAATTACTATCAGTTTACTGAAACTCAAGTTAAATGTAACAACAGGCTAATCTTGAAGATACCACAGTACTTCACTTGATATTTTGAAGAGCAAAACATGTATCTTGTACACCCATTTACTCAAGAACCGAAGGCTGAGCTCCTGCCCTCTCTAAAGTCAGTGATAGTTTTGCCATTTACCTCTATGAGGATCAGAGAGCAGTGCAGAAGATTTAATACCCAAACATGTTTCTGAACGAGAATGTGACCTATACGCTTTCTCTCTACTCCCTCACATCAAGACGGTATGTTTTTTTTTTTTAAGAAGTTGTTACCTTAACACTTTGCCCACTGCCTGGAGAACCATTTTGCAGCTTAATCCAGTTTTGGGAGTTTGAGAAAGTACAGGTCTTTCGCCGCTGAGGTTACAATGATCCCCAACCATGTTAGAAAGAGAGAGAGAAAGATATTAAAAAGTAAGGAAAAGGGGGGGGGAATAGACTGAAAACTGCCAGTACAGACTTGAGTCGCTTCACCAGATCTCTCTCCTCCTTCCCTCCTCAAAAGAAAAAAACTAGTTCCACCACATTCACGAGTTTACACAGCTTACTTCACTCCAGTCCTCCCTGCCTCCTTTCCCCAGCCAATGACAGGGCAGCAAGGGAAACAGGAAAGGGGGGGAGAGAAAAAACTTCAGCTGGAAAAGACAAACAGCTGCTCCCTTTTACAAACCCTATAAGCACAAGCCAAGCCTGAGGAGCCAATGCCAATAAGGAAGCATTTGAATTGGCCTTTTCAGACTGGCGCCGGCTGTGCAACAGGACAAGAGAAGTAGTGTGAGAGGAAGAAGCAAGCTTCTTTCAAACACCCTGTTGGCCGTCTTAGTACCAGAGATACTGTATTGCCTCGACGTAGCAAAGGAGGGAACACTTTTACACTTCAACTCCTATGATTTGTGGAGTTTAGTTTGTTTGGTTTTTACATAGCAGAATCCATGTCCCATGTATCTTCATTTGTTGTATTATATATGCATGCCACTAAACCAAACATTAACTCAATGAAGAATGAAACGTCACATATTTATACCTAGCATGTCAAATACCACAGGGGATAACAAACTGAAAGGTTTATATCAGTAGTTCTCAACCTGTGGGTCCCCAGATGTTCCTGTACTGCTACTCCCAGAAACCCCTTCCGGCACAGCAAGTGGTAGAGGCTTATCAGAGTTGCAGTCCAGGAACATCTGGGGACCCACAGGTTGAGAACCACTGGTTTATGTCATTTCAATCCCGTTTCCATGCTGCTTTTCTCCAGAAGGCTGCTATGGCAGCTCATAAGTGATTCAAGGGTACCAAAGCAGAAAAGAATTTTATCGTAGGGTTCACAATAAGTACTATGCCAAGTACCCAGTGTGGTGTAATGGATAGAGTGATACACTAGGACTCAAGACACCTGGGTTAGAATGCCTGTTCAGTGTCAAAAAGTCATCAGTAGTAGTGGCAATGGTGAAACTACTTATATCTCACTTAACCTGAAAGCCCTATTAGAGTCGCTGTAATTAAGTTCCAAGTTGATGACACATCACACACGCTCTGATACCGTAAGCATCAAATATTCACTTTCTGATGGTGCATAATATATTAATCATCCAGATGTGCCTTCAAGATTCAGAACTATTCAGAACTCACCTAATAATGCCATATACAGATAGTTCTGGATATATCTGAATCCAAATTTGATATCTATAATAATAATTCCTGTTATTTGCAGTTCTATTTACTCCAGTAGATTAGAAAGCAAAATCCTAGAGTTTTGCTTGTTACATGAACAAGAAGTGAAAGTAAAACCTATTTTTCAGGCATCCTGGAGTGACTTCTGGAAAAATGAAAGTTGAACACACTCTGCCACAAGGATAATGCGAGCAGAGAACTCAGTCTCTCCTGACTGGTGTTTCCAAGAGTTTCCCAAGGGGGGGGGGGAAGCAAACCCTATAAACGACTGTCTGAACCAATGAAATCTAAAAGTAGGCACATGCAGTAGAAGGAGTCCCCCCCCCAGACATTGTTTCTTTCCAATTGAGAGGTAGGCCCACCTGCTTATAAAACCCCTGAGCATTTACTGTTAATATATGCTCTGGTGCAAGTCTACACAGCAGCAGTTTTCTGTGTGTCCTTTCCTGAACCCTCAACTTACATTTACATTTCCTATATCTCACTGTATATTGCTGACAATATAATTGGGAAGAACACTTAGGTTTAGTAGATACATTAAATTAATACATTATAAATCAACAGGGAGATTCTATTAGTTTAGACCCCTTTGGGGCCCACCAGGCAGTGGAATAAAATCCTGCTATATACAGACATATATGTGAATAGATGCTTGTGTCTGTGCATGTGTGGTTTTCATTGAAGGGATGTGTGTACCACTTTAGTAGATTAAGATAATGTTCTTTTTTGGTCAAGTCTGCAAGCTGTTTGAATATGTGGGTGTGGTAGAAGAAGTAGGCATGGGGGAGCCTTGAAGGAATGTTGCCTTCACCCACTGCAACAGCATCGACTGAGAGGAGTGGAAAAGAAAAAAAGACAGCCTTACAATTGTTATTTTGGGACTCTTAGACATAATCCTCTTCAGCACTGACACAGTGAGGGAGCCACAGGCAGCAGTACAGAGTGTGTCTCTCTACCCAGGAGGTGGCAGAGAAGCCTCTGATTTAAGGTGGAACAGATATGAGTTAACCTCATACATGTTCCATTGACGTCTTTGTGCTATCCAGCCAGCGCAGCCAGGGCAAGGGGCCAAAAAAAGATAGCGAAGGCATTTTTCTCCCAAAGAGCTGATGGTTGGGGAAGAGATTTAAGAAAAGCACCAACACTGGCTTAAATATCCATACCATAGAGCTCCATTATATTCTAGGCAGGGTTTATTTACAGCCCCATTCCCAACCAATCTCTCCTGTGCAAAGCAGCATTGGGGGTTGGTTTCAACTCCTATTCAAGTACATATAAGCCACTGGGTCAAGGTGAGACATGGGGGGTGGGGGAGAAACGGGACAGATGACTCTGAGGAGCGCTATTTCAGAAGCATGTGATATTGAAATCACTCTTGCCCCTCCAGCTGCACTTTCCCCGCCAGTTGCTGGAACCAATAGTAACAAGTTAGCAATCCCTGTTAGGAATATGCAGTCAAAAACCATACTTCCTTATAAGTCTATAATCTGGAAGCATTTTAAACAGTGTGAAATAGATGCTTGCATGGCTGAGTGCATGCAGTGCAAGAAGGTGTTCAATCGTGGGCAATGTTTGGACCACCTTCCCAATTACAGCATCCTCAGTCACCTGAAGACGTAGCACGGGGCATCACTGCTCGCAAATCAAGTGCGTATTGTGGGTCAAGCAGCTTCCTTATTGTGAAGCATAAGAGTCATCAGAGGGTAGAGGGTGAGCCACTAAGGCAGTGATGGCGAACCTTTTAGAGACCGAATCGCCCAACCTGCGATTCAAAACCCACTTTTTTCCTCTCAATTGAACCTGAATAGAGGTGGCTGTGAAGGGGTGATGTTGGGTGCCCACAGAAAGGGCTCCGAGTGCCACCTTTATAGGTTCGCCAACACTGCACTGAAGGGTCCCACAGAGCAGGAACAAATGAGCAATGTTCATAGCACCTCAAACACTAGTACCGGCACTTGTTCTAGAGTCCAATCCCTCACCCCTACAATAGGACAAGCTTTCTGGGACACTCTTCTGACAGCTGTTCTGTATCCCATGCTGTTGGCACACCCACCGCAGGCTCTCTGCTGTTCTAGTCTGCCTGCTAGTGCTGCTCGCAGTATTTGCCCACTCCCCACTCCCCAGTACAACCTGTCCTCTGCTTCCCCAAAGTTGCTGGCATTTCCTGCTAGCATTCTCTTTGTTCAGGGTTCACTCAGTATGTTCACTGAAGACACTTTCTAGCACTTACGCACTGCTGTCTGTTGGTGCACCTTGCTTTTGTTTGGCAATGGCACAATCACTGGAGGTATCAAAGGACAATGGAAAATAACTTTCAAAGTGTTCTGCCTGTTTATGTTTTTTAAAGGGAAAAACAAGAGAGTCTAGGTCAATGATGGCGAACCTTTTAGAGACCGAGTGCCCAAACTGCAATTCAAAACCCACTAATTGTTTTTGCAAAGTGCCAATACAGTAATTTAACCTGTATACAGGTGGCTATGAAGGGGCAATGTTGGGTGCCCACAGAAAGGGCTCCGAGTGCCACTTTTGGCACCCGTGCCATAGGTTCGCCATCACTGGTCTAGACAAACCAGTCCAGAATCTGTGTAACACCTGGCTCATGTAGACCAAAAACCAATGTTAAAGATTCTTAAGATTCTGAATTCTAAAACTGAAGGGATTCCAAATCCAAATTTTGGTGCTCATGCATGGCTGTAATTCAGGTGAGATGCAAATAAACTTATAACCAGAGAATTTTCACAACTCTGCTGCTTTGCCTCCACATACCCACACCCTGACTGGAACAGTCCTTCCTGACTGAAAATCCAAATCAACACTGAAGTTAATAACTAGGTTGAAATGAATCCAGTTTATCTTGGAAACTATTTCACCTTTTTAGAAGCATGTCCTACTCACACATAGAAGACATTCATCTAGGAGTTAAAATGTTATCTTAGGCACCACATTCGGCTGTATCACAAGGCTTCTATTAAGGACTCACCTGGATGTACAGTGGACCATCGTATAACAAATTGTTTATATAACATAAAATCTGTACCAACATAAAAAAATTCTGGAGATAGGGGAAATTTGCTTAACAGAATCATCTATGGGGTGAATCCATGCAACATAAAAATGGTTGCAATTAGGGATTACTCTGTTTTCAATGCATTCCTATGGGAAATGTGTATAAAGGAAAATTTGCTTAACATAATTTCATTTGTAACGAATTAATTCCTTTATACAAAGTACCACTGTATGTTCAAATAGACTCTTCCTCAAGCATCTTAAAATGCCAGTCAACATGGATACCATATTAAAACGTGATTTACATAATAAGGGTATATATGGGGGGGCATGACAATTTGTATGTATCAACACAAACCAGACAGCACATGCCCTCCTGAAATACAAAGGTTACATTTGTCCTAGAGCTGAACAATTAGCCTACTGTATGACCTAATACTGGAAGTGTGCTTCTACACTAGGCTTTATATAATACCATGAAGAGTATCAGGTTAAGGGAGAATTTAATTACTATTAGATCTCCCAGTTGCAAGCATACTAAGAACTGAGCACTGGAGAACAGCTGTGGATAGCACCAAAGCTGGAGGTCCTGTGCTTTTCCCGCTCAACCAGAAGTTACTAAGCAGAGTAATATTTCCAAAAGAAACATCTTCCATAGTTGTATTAACAGCAACAAAGCTTTGGATAGACACCTTTTCTTTTCTTCTTAATTATAATAAAAGAAAACAAGAGTAGGAACATTTGTTGGGATTATAAATCTTAGCCTACCAAAGTATTCCATGGTGAAGTAAGCATGGGAATCTAGCAAAGATTTTATAAGAGAGCAACCAAAATCCAATTTCCCCTCAGGAAATTTTCCCTGACCCTTAAAATGACAACCAATCAAAATCAAAATCAAAAGTATTGTGGTGCCTTTCTCATTTCAGGATAAACTTTTGTTGATTACTACAACCTATTTCTTCAGTGTGTATAATATCAAGGCCGCAGGTTTATATACAGAGTACTGGGAGAGATGTGAGGATGTAATCTGAACAAGGGATGAGGTGGAATATCAATTGCATAATAACATTTGTCAATGAACTTCCAAGATGACTTCACAATAGTAACACAAGTAGTGAGCATTCCAAGTCTTCGTTACATTAACATGTTGACAATCTTTGAATTATAACCATGATTGCATGTCATCAAATGAAGTCTGACTTAAAACTACACTTTTCCCAGGTTTTCTAGGTACAGATTTCTATTCCTTTTTTATGGGGCTGTTCGGGAACTGTATCGCTTGCACACAAAGTGGGCCTTCAACTAACAAGGCATAGGGAAGAACAGAGCGCCTGACTCAGATGTTTCACCTCACTAAGCTATCCAGCCAGCAATGATGACAACACGTTGAAGCATATAACATATGTTTCCAGGATGAATAAAGGGAAATAGCAAACATAATTTCCAAGGAGCTAAGGGTGAAAAATTCAGCATTGTATAGGTGATTTGCTGAGCAGATTATGGTACAGGATTATGCAACACTCACTCTAAAAAGAAAAAACCACCACAATAAATTACTAAACCATCTAATTTGCATTACATACTGCACAAGAGAAAAAGAAAAAGAAAGAAAAAGTACAGAGCCAACACTTTACACCAGAAAAAGGTGCCTACCAACAAGAAACATCATCTATGATACACAATTTGCGTCTTTAAAGAGAAAAACACACACAAAGTATCTCACCTACTACAAGCTTTCATGGCCCAAGCCTTCTATTGTGTAGTTAAGATACATATTGGTCTCCTTCAAGCATTAAGCTCTCCAGTTCTTGATGCTGTATCCCTTTTGAGAGACTGGTACAGTACTTTCAAGCACAGGGACTTCTGCCTAAACATTAATATCTATGAGATGGCTATTGACAGTTGCTACTGTCTTGTGAACACACTCAAGAGAAAGCAGCATTACATGATGACAGACTAACTAAACATGGGATCTGTCACTTGGCTTCATTAGCACGAATGCTACTAAAAGCAAAAAGCAAAGTGTTCTGCTTATATACCACTCCATACCACTTCAAGTAGTCTCTGGGTGGTTTACAGTTTAATTATGCAGGCTACACATTGCCCCCCCCCCCCAGCAAGATGGGTACTCATGTTACCGACCTCGGAAGGATGGAAGGCTGAGTCAACCATGAGCCGGCTACCGGGGACTGAAGCCCAGGTCGTGAGCACAGTTTTACCTGCAGTACAGGCATTCAACCACTGCGCCACAATGCTACCAAATAAAACTTCACATATGCTACAGTAGTAATTCCTCTTCCCTATCTTTATGTTATGCACAGAAATCTTCCCATGTACATATGATATATTTCCATGCAAATCAGAGGCACTGCTACAAGACAAAGTGGGAGCTTTATTTAAATTCCTTCCCATCATTAATAATCATCCATTCACAATCAACAATTCATTTAGAAATATTAAACAGAAGTAACAATTTACAAAACCACTTTACTACTAACTGCTTCTCAATTAGTAATTTATTTGCCTCTTTCTATGGTCATAAAAATGAAGTATTAATTAAGTACCACACAGAACATTGATACTATGAGGCTTGGGACGAGGAATTTTGCTTGTTTCTTTTTAATAAGAAATACCACCTTACCTCAAGAATTAAAAGCAATGTTCATTTTTCTCTGTTGGTTTAAAAAGGCAGAGCTATATTTAGAAAACAAACAAATGCTTGTTGAGTTTTACAACACAACCCATTTAATTTAAATTGCAGTGTATTCATAGTATATCTCAAGTTGACAAACAAATGCACCAATACTGTTAATTGCTATTTCTGTTTTACTTGTGCTTAGGCTATTGTCCAAACAAATATGCTAAATATTTTAGAATAACAGAATAATGAAGTTGGAAGGGACCTATAAGGCCACTGAGTCTATCAATTTGCTCATTGCATTATATGAAATGTTTTGAACATGCTGGCAAAACAATAACAACATCACCACATTTCATTTAACTTCTAATAGGGGTTTTTCCACTGAAAAGAAAAATAGCTGTAGCGACTGACGAAGCTGTTTGGATGAGCAGCGAAACGTTTCAATCTCTCAAGAAAAGAAGTCCAGTTGCCATGAGTCAACTTCCAGATAAACTCACCTGGGTGACTGTCATTGCAGTAGTACAGGCCCTCGCTTCCCATGGTATCACGTTTCAGAACCATCTTGCACCCAACATTAAGAAGGCCCTTAGACTCTTATCTTAGGGAAGCTGAGGCAGAGAGACTGATCTGGAGTTAACAGAATCAACTAGCCTTGAAAGTGAGGTGTTGTTTTTTCCCCCAAAACTCATCCCCCTTCAATAAACTCATCCCCCTATTCAATAAACCCTGTTATAAACCGTGGTGCAAACTCAATGGATGTGGTAATGAAAGAAGGACCACCTCTGAACCTGGGAGGGTCAGTAAGGCTCCTTCCTAATCAGCAAGATTTCATCATGTATATTTCTAGGGATGTCTTTTATAAGGTCTTACCATTCCTTTTGGTATCTGACAGTTGCATATGTAGTTAGAAGCTGGTAAAATTTAAGAGCTGGACAATTGTCTCTTGGCTTCCTGAGTGCCAATTCAGTTTGTCCATGAGAACAACAGCTCTGTCTGTATCTCTCTTTTTGATAATGGTAATATAGCTTTTCCTACTTGCAGAATAACCTATGGAGAAAGAAAAATCATCCATGGAAGATCTTAATTTCTGCACTGAAATCCACCCATCCCCATAAAAATCCTTGTAATATGGGTTCCCTTCTGTGAGCAAGAAATTATTATGACAGCACTCAAGTTGAAGAAGGGACAATGGGTGCTCAAAGTCTCTGTGTTAGGAATAGCTGCCAAAGGAGGAAGATGACGTTGACAGTTGTATGGATGAAATATTTTACAAGACTGGCCAGGATTTAGAATGAAATTAAAACAGAAATTTGTGCAAGCAAAAAGGGGAGACTTATATCCAACATTGGATGACATGAGCTAATAAAGAAGAATGTGACAATGATAAATAAATCATCACTTCTCATTAGACAGACGCAATCACAAAAACGAATGAGCTGCAGCAGTGGCACACTGTATTTTTAAATGAACATCTCAAAATCAGACATTTGTTGAGAAGAGCAGACAAGTTAATCTAGTTATATTAGTATAAAAAGCACCTCTTACAATCAAAGTGCAGGTCTTGGAAAGGAGTGCAGACAGGAGCATTTGGGTGGGTTGTTATTCCCATGCAGACTTCTTTTCATGGTTTGCCCAGTCAAGACACAATTTCCCCATTTGTCTCTCCAGAGTTGGGGGAAGGGATTAATTATTTCAATATTTTACTTTGCCACCTATAATATTTAGCATATTATTATCGGTTTAATTTTGATTTCCAAATGATCTTTTGGAACATTTTGCTAGCGTACCTTGAAAGATGAAAGTGCTTTAAAGAACAATGTAACCAGTCTAATATCTGAAATACCTTTTCTCTTCCCTCAACCCTGACTGCATACAGTCTCCAAGTTTCATATAAAATGCATCAAGTGTTGAAAATGTTGGCTAAGAGTATTCTCCAGGGTTCAATTAATACAGTGTCAGCTACTCATTTCACATAGTATAACCCTTTCACTTCACTTTTTACAACACTACTGTTTTCACATTCATATTTTAGTATTAAACATAATCTTAAAACACAAATAGACTGAAGGTCAGGCACTTAACGTGCACCAAGGGGAAAGATTTGTAATATATTTTCTACTTGACATAGCTACATTGTTCTACTCTCTAACAGGTTGACAATCAATGTCTGAAGTTGTACTATTGCAGTAAACTTGCAGACAGTAGATTTCGTCACCTGATAGTTCCCCTCAGATGCACAGGGTGTGTAAACATATTTGCAAAGGTGTCCTTTTAAAGATATGAACAGAATGTGTTCTGCTCTTTCTTGGAAAGTATACTAATGGAAAGACAGAAACAGGTAAAAAAAAAGTTAAAGACGCTGAAAGATTTATTTGGATCCCCATTTCTAAGTGAACTAATATATCGGTAATCTTGGATCAGAACATGGTTACTCTTTGGGTTGCATACTCTTCTGACTTTTAAAACTTATTTTGCTGCAATGAATTGAAATAGATATGTATTCAAGAAGTACAGAAGTATCAGGAAATAGATCTTGGTGTGCTGGTGGACAGCTCAATGAAGGTGTCTACCCAGTGTGTGGCAGTGGTGAAGAAGGCGAATTCCATGCTAGGGATTATCAAAAAGGGGACTGAAAATAAAGCAGCCAACATTATAATGGCATTATACAAAACGACAGAAAGGCCGCACCTGGAGTATTGTGTACAATTCTGGTCACCGCATCTCAAGAAAGACATAGTGGAACTGGAAAAGGTGCAGAAGAGAGCGACTAAAATGATTACTGGGCAGAGGGACCTCCCTTATGAGGAAAGGATAAAACATTTGGGGCTCTTTAGTCTGGAAAAAAGGCGCCTGAGGGGGAATATGATTGAGGCGTACAAAATAATGCAGGGCATGAGTAAAGTGAAGAGGGAAGCTCTTCTCCCTCTCACAAAATACCAGAACTAGGGGACATCCACTCAAACTGAGGGTTGGGAGAGTGAGAACAGACAAAATAGTTTTTTTACCCAATGTGTTGTTAGTCTGTGGAACTCCCTGCCACAGGGTGTGGTGATGTCATCTGGCCTGGATGCCTTCAAAAGGGGATTGGACAGATTCCTGGAGGAAAAGTCCATCACAGGTTATAAACCATGATGGAGATGTGTAATCTCCAGGCTTAAAACCAGTATACTTGAAGGCCAGATGCAGGGGAGTGGTATCAGAAGACAGATATCTAGTCTCGTGCGCTCCCAGAGGCATTTGGTGGGGACACTGTGAGATACAAGAAGCTGGACTAGATGGGCTTTTGGCCTGATCCAGCATGGCTGTTCTTATGTTAAATATAGTGATAATTCTTATACAGCGGCTAACTTTATATAGTATATACAAATAAACTAAGTGAACTTTCAAAAGCGCAGAGAAAACTGATAACATACATCAGATTAATATCTCTGAGAGAAAGATCTTTATCTTCAAACAAAACTAAAAGAACAAAGCTTAATAAAGTTTTTTTTCCAGTAGTTTTACACTAGACCTTCTATTTAAGACTGCTTTGTCCTAGCAGGCTAGATGAAACTTTTACTGGTTTCTGAATGTTGCAATTTTAAATGTCAGGTTTGTATCCACTGATAATTGTCTGTGGGAAACTGCCCATCTTCCTTGTTTAAAAGACTGAAGGGCAGCCCTGGCAGATGAGGAGGTGAACTAATTACTGATGTGCCTTATATTAGCTAATCCTATTGACAATATTGCCTAAGTAGACAGACAACTGTTGGCATCTGGGTGTTTTGCAGAGTTATGTTTGTCTGTTATCAGGCTGATAAGTAGATGTTTCAGGTTAGGCTGCTCTCTTCCAAGCCAGAATAGCCTGTTTCTGAAGGCTAGTGAGAAGGAAGGACTACTGCCCAGGATAAGTTGCTAATTCCTGATACACTGGAATGGTTTTCTTTTCTGTAAACTACAATTGAGTAAAAGTGTTCGGTCACATTCTTTTTGTCTCAGTCTGCTGACTAAATTTGATGATCTGGCTTGATGATCTCCCTTTCTACTTCTTAGGGTAGGTACTGCAAATGAACAGTGAGCAAAATTAATTACGGTAGGTTCTTTTTCCATGGGTCAGACTAGATCCACACTGTACCACTGTACCACACTGTATGATAGATGGTAGTAAACCTGAGAGAAAGGGGTAGATTACAAATCTGGAATTTATTTATTTGTTTATTTATTTGTTTATTTTATTATTATTATTATTATTATTATTATTATTATTATTATTATTATTATTATTATTATTAATAATAATAATAATAATAATAATAATAATAATAATAATAATAATAATAATAATAATAATAATAATAATAATAATCTTAACCTTATGGTGACCCCTTACAGACCTTTCTAGATGTATAGTACTCAGAGGCAGTTTACATACCCTTCCTTCTGGGACTCTCTGAAACAATGAACCTTGCTGAAGGCTACATAGGCTGGCTCTTGTCCTACCATGCACAGTGGGGAATCTCTGGCTCCTTATCTAGATGCTCCAGACCACTGAATTATCCATCACGCTATAGTGTTTAACAGGTTTCCAATAAAGGGATATCTTATGTCCATTAGATAACTGCACAGTAATGTCCAAAAACACTTGAGTGGATTCACTCAATAACAAAGTAAACGTTCCTGAAATCCTGGTGGAACTGCTTACGTTCCTTTTGTCTGTCAGTTCAGAACAAAGTGCAATTATTACTACTCTTCAGAAACAGTGCACAGTACATGTTTCCTGCATCTATGAGATTAAAAGAGCCATGTGAAATTTTCCTGTTTCCCCCACTGCCTATAAAGGCAGGAAACGATAGCTTCATAACTGCAAGCTAAAACCTGTTTGGACGGTCTTCCTGTGCTGGCATGTTTGCAAGCCAAGCAGAAAGGTTTAGAAAAGGCTTAAGAATCTCATGCAATGACCTAGTTATCACTAATACATGTCAGAAAGGTTAGTTATATGGAACAGTCAACTTGGAGGTGCTCAAGCTTGAAATTCCTGGGCTCAAAACTTGATGTACAATTTAATCTTTCAGGCTCCTCTAGCACCTCAGGGAGCTTTAAGGAAGGAGAAGAGAACTCAGTTTATTCATTTAAAATTAAGTTTTCTGAATGTTTGCCCTACACAGAAAGTCTTACTACTTCTTTATTAAAAGGAGATCAGTACTGTTCTTTAAAGCAGATGAACTAATACACACATGCACATCTTGACACTCAGATAAATCTCCTGAGGTACGTTTATTCACAAAATTTATATGGATCGTGTTCAGTTAATATCACCTTAACTATTACAGAAAAGAATAAGCACTTGGTCAAATAAATAGTATTTAACATACATTAAACAGTTTTCCC
Source organism: Phrynocephalus guinanensis (assembly GCA_037367245.1). NCBI lineage: Eukaryota > Metazoa > Chordata > Lepidosauria > Squamata > Agamidae > Phrynocephalus > Phrynocephalus guinanensis. The sequence goes on from CM074732.1 coordinate 95,987,988, forward strand.
TCTGCAACCTCAGTTAGTCAAGACTACAAGATTTACTATCTCCACAATGCTATTTTCAACTGGTTGATTAACAAAGCAAAATCAAGAAAGCCAGAGAAACTATACTATAACTATAACTTCAGTATAATCCATGGAATGTCTTCTGGATGAATCAATGGTAGAATACTTAAAAACTAAATTGTATCTATAACCATATTACCATTATGAGGTTATGTACCTCGATGGGTTCTCTGTGAGGACAGTTGTGCAGGCTTTTGTGATCTCGAGGATCGATTACTGCAACGCACTTTACATGGGGTTGCCCTTGACCCTTGTCCGGAGACTCCAAGGGGTGCAGAATGCGGTGGCCAGACTGGTGGTGGGTGCTCGTAGATACGATCACATCATCCCATTTCTGGCTCGCTTGCATTGGCTGCCCGTGGCTCTCCGGATAAGGTTCAAAGTCCTGGTTTTGGTTTTCAAAACCCTCCCTGGCTTGGGTCCTGAATAGCTGTCGGAGCATATCTCCCAGAGGTCAACTGAGGCTAGGCCCACTCGAATGCCGCAGGCGCGCTCACTCAGGGTGGCCACTCCCAGGGAGGCACGGAGGTCGGTTACACGCAACCGCGCCTTCTCTGTGGTGGGCCCCTCATTGTGGAACCATCTTCCGAGTGAGGTGCACCTTGCACAGTCCCTGCCCGCCTTCAAAAAGGCTTTGAAAACCTTGCTTTTTAGGGAGGCATATGGTGACCTTAATTTAGTTTAATTTAATCCTTTTTTTTCTTCCACCCCTTGATGCTTCTTGCTGAGGGTTTCCCCCCTCTTTTTTGTTTGTTTGTTTATATTGTTGTTTTTAACTGTTGTAAACCACCCAGAGTTCCTGCTGGAAGATGGGCGGTATAGAAATATAAATAAATAAATAAATAAATAAATAAATAAATAAATAAATAAATAAATAAATAAATATGTTAAGGGTTCAGATGAGGTTACAGGACATTCTTCTTTTGATATATTAAAATGTAATCATATTTTTAGAATCTAACAAAAGTTGTCCAAATATGTCCTAATGAACTTCAAAACAAAACATGGGAGCTGTATCTGCAGTCCAGATGATGGGTAAGCCAGTACAATGTTTACCCCCACCCCTGGGAAGCTAAGGTCCTATTTATATATTTTTCTAGAGGAGAGATCTGGGAAAAGGGGTGTAACCATTACAAAAATGTACAGTTGGTGCACCAGATTCCTGCAAGTAACCTGTGCACAGCTAAAAGCATTTGTGTGATACAATTTTAAAACCTAAGAGCACAATTTAACAAGTATAAAAACAAAGACCAGTGCTTGTCACTGTCAGCATTAGATATGGGCACAAATAAAAAAAAATGGTGTTTTGTTTGTCGTTCAGGGGGTCCGTTTTGGTTCGTTTCCGTTTTTTGCAAATTTTTGCAAAAAAAAATCGTTTTCATTTTCGTTTGTTTCGTTACCGTTTTGTTACCATTTATTTCAATTTTTGTGATTTTTTTTTAGCATTTAAAGCAGTTCAATGTATTGCCATAACGAAAATGAAACAGACGACAAAATTTCTGGTGTTTCTGTTCGTTTCGTTTCATTTTAGAGACAAAATTCGTTTGTCGTTTCGTTGCATAACAAAACGAAAAAACGAAAACAAAAATGAAAAATTGTTCGTTTCGTGCCCATCTCTAGTCAGCATCATGCAGGACACTCACCCCCTTTGGCCCAGAATAGGCAATCACATATGGATGAAAATGAAGTAAAGCAATATGGGTGGAACTGCCTCAAAATAGTAGTAACCTGTATCAGTTGATTAAAATATATTCAATCTCCACGGAAAAGCTACCATGGGTCTGTCATATATGTGCTTCATGAAGACAATAAGCAACGTATTAGCTTAAGAAGCTGCCTCCTTTTGCTTGTATGCTGCAGATGAAAAGTCCTTGTGTTTGCTAAACTGCACAATCCAAACTTTTTATGCAATAAAACTGCAGGAGATTAATATCAAACTATAAAACAGAAGACCTATTTTAGATACATGATGAGGGACATTAAAACAGTTTTCTAGTTCAGATCCAATGGCAATAGGAAAGGAAGCAAAGGTGAGTAGATCAAGTGAGCATTCATGTTGTTATTCATCTACTGAAGTTTGATTATCAAACTACTCTATAAAACAATCATGTCACAATGATATTTCTTAGAACAAAAAAATAAAAAAAATAAGTCTTTGGGCACAAGTCTAGATAGCAGCTTCAGACATACATTTTGTTTTTCAGATGGAGATTTTGTTTTCTGGGCACTGCTCAGCTTCCTGCTGTCATCAGAGCTAAAAATTGAGTCCAGATTATAGTTTGAAAACCACAAAACTGCTTTTGGCTACACTTTCACCTTCTTCCCCATTTCCTGCCTCAAAGCAACTAACTCAAAAATGTGGCTTGGGGGGGGGGATACTGCTAACGTGTTTTATAGAAAACTGAACGTGATTGTATTACAGTGCAGTTATCTAAAGGGGACAAAGTTGTGTTACAGAATTCTTGCTTACAAATTTTAGGTTGTTGCATTTCTAGGAGGTTGTTTCAGTCCATTTCTAAGACAATCAAGGAGAACATTTTTTTAAAACTGGGAACTGGTTTGTACTTATTCAGCTCTAACCAATGTAGATTACCTTGAAGGGAGCCTGTGCTACCAGCTAACTATTGAATTTGCACTAAATGGTGTTACAGATCTTCTGGAGAAATATGGCATGTAAACACTCAGAACAGTCAACTTGCCCTCCCTCCCTCCAACTCTACTCAAAACCACACTTTGTCCTGATACAATATATTTTTAAAAAAATGAAGTTTAAGAACAATGAATTCCATTTGAAAGGTAGAGGAGGAAGTTCAGAGGCAGATGGTAACTCATATACATTATAACAGTCATTCATTCACATAGGAAAAAATATAGCTTCTGTGAACACACACAGTATGGGGTGAGAGAAAGGTCCTTCTGCAGACATCAAGAGCCACGTGATGAGAAGCCTGTTTACAAATGAAATAAACTGATACTACTGTACTGTTGTTGTTGTTGTTCAGTCGTACAGTCATGTCCAACTCTTCGTGACCCCATGGACCAGAGCTCGCCAGGCCTTCCTGTCTTCCACTGCCCGGAGTTTGGTTAAACCCATATTGGTTGCATCGATGATACCGTCCAACCATCTCATTCTCTGCCGTCCTCTTTTCCTTTTGCCTTCAATCTTTCCCAACATCAGGGACTTTTCCAAGGAGTCCTCTCTCCTCATGAGGTGGCGGAAATATTGGAGCTTCAGCTTCAAAATCTGTCCTTCTAGTGAACATTCGGGGTTGATTTCTTTCAGGATGGATAGGTTTGATCTCCTTGCAGTCCAGGGGACTCTCAAGACTCTCCTCCAGCACCACAGCTCAAAAGCATCAATTCTGCACTACCTTCAATGTGTATGCTATCTTCTCCATTAATGTGATAGACCTCCTAATGGTCTTCTAGCATTCTGCAACACTCTTCCATTTTTCCTAATACACAGTTCCCTTATGACAATGAGATTTGTTTGGTCACTGAGAATTCTCATTGAGTTGTTCCGGGGATCCATTCCATGACGGTTTTGTTCCCAACATCCTTTTTATATTTTTGGTTCCCCACATTTTCAGTTGTTTTAATCATTACTCAGAATTAAAAGCTCTGCAACTATTTTTTTAATTGACACAGGATCCATCAATTAGTCCTCTGTGAATGTAACATATGCATCTTTTGCTATGAATATCAGCCTCAGTTATGCAAGTAACTGAACACATCATCTCATTGTAAAACATGGCAGACCACCACCCTGGCTCTGCCCAAAGATATGCCTTGGATTCCCCCCCTCAATGAAATTACTGAAAAAAGCCTCAGTAAGAGTTAGTGCATTCACATGTACCCCAAAGAATTACAGTGGAGGTGTGTGCCCTTATTTACCTGTGAGGAACATTTCAAAACCTACAACTTTGCCTTTGTTACACAACAGGATTTCAGCCAACAGTATATATCATGGAATATTGCTGTGGTACTCCCATGAATTGGGAGGTCTGTTTATTGTTTCCACCAATAAAAACCATGGCACACAAATATGTATGTGTATATGTATATACGTTTGCAGCTCAGCTGATGTGTTAACTTGGGTTTCCCTGTCCCTGATCCAACATACTGTCTCTCTCAGATTAGTGGTTACTGTATAAATGACACCAAAGGTGAAACATATTGGTAGAAAACAGGGTGGATTTGTTTTGAATCATGATTTAAATCACAAGTCAGTAAAGCTTTATTTAACGTAAGCCAGGCCTGCCCAAAGTCCGGCCCGCGGGCCAAATCCGGCCCGCGGGACCATTTTGATTGGCCCGTGATTGGCTGGCCCACCCCCCTCTCCCCCTCCCTCCCCCTCCCTATGCTTAAATATACGCAGTGAGCTGCAAACCGCAGTGCTACCTCTGGAGAGGCTGCAGAAAAGGTAGGATTTCGCTTCGGGTGTGGGTGGGGTTAATTTGTTTTATTTTCGGGGCCTCAGGCGGTCCGGAATGGCAGCACGGGCACCTGGGCCTTGATGGGGGGTCACTTCCTTTTTTTTACAACAGCCCTGTGAGGCAGGCTCAGTCCTAGAGGCAGCGACCAGCCATGGGTCGTACCGTGGGGAGCTTCGTGGGCGCGGGCATCTGAAACACCCCCACCCCACCCCATAAAAGGGCTCCGGTGCAGCGGCAGTTGCGACGCCACCCACGGCCAGACCTGCAGAGGATTTAGATAGGAGTAATCCATGCGCAAGAGGCGACGGGGGGGGGGGAGAGAAACACTGCTCTTGCTCGCTTCCTCCTGCCTTGCAAAAGGCTCTGGTGAAGCACGTGGAGGAGGAGGAGGAGGAGGAGGCTGGCGGTGAGTCCCTCCTCCCCAAGCTACACCAACCGCCATCGGGGGAGCACCAGCGGAGCGGAAAAGAATAAAAGCCCCCCCCATGGGCTTTCTTCCCCGAAGGGGAACGCAGCAACCCAAGGCGGGCGGGCGGGCTCTGTGTGTGTGTGTGTGTGTGTGTGTGTGTGTGTGTGTGTGTGTGTGTGTGTGTGTGTGAGAGAGAGAGAGAGAGAGAGAGAGAGAGAGAGAAAGTGGTGAATGGTGTGTGTGCGTCAAGGAGACAGCGCTGTTTACAGCTACGGCGTCGCCCTTCTCCTTGGCTTACCCGCCCCCTTCATTCCCCACCACCCCATAACCATTCAGAAGTCCCATCTTGTTCCAGCCAGGCGGGGGGTAAAAAAATCATGCCTGTGCGCTGGAAGGTGAGACGCCGCTTCCTCTGCCTGGGCCTCCGCTCGAGGGTCCCTTGGCTTCTCCTCCTCTTCCTCCTCCTCTCTATGAGAGGCACCTTCAGATTGGAACGAGCCTCCCCTTGCTGCTCCCGCTCCCCCCCCCCGCTTTGTGGAGCATTTGGTACTGCCTGCGATGCGCCCCCCCCCCCCAGCAGGGGCGAAGGCAGCGCCTGTGGCTGCTCCCTCCGGGTCCCACCCATTCCATCCTGGATAGCCGGTGGAGAGGTGCTGGGGGTGCCCGTGTATGGGGATGTGGGTAAAAAACATTTGGGATAAGCGGGCACAGGAACATAGGAAAGCAGATGAGTGTCAGGGCTGTCATTTCCCACCCACCCTCCAAGGCTGAATTGCCTGTGATACAGCTGCGTGCCAGACAGAAATACAACAGGCAGTATCCTGCCTGGAATGGATGGGTAATAATGACTTCCCCTGTTCAATTGATGTATTTTGAAACCTCCCAGGAAAACAATGGTGCTGTTTTGTGGTTCTGTGCCCTCTATTCTCTCCTGAGTGAGGGTGACCCTCTGTTGCTGCATTGTCCTATCATTTAACAGCCTTGCTTCTGTCATGCACAGCCAAGGCTGTGGGTTCCCTTATTGAGTCAAACTATCTCATGTTTAGTCTTCCTCTTTTCCTAATGCCTTCTACTTGTTCTAGTCTAATTTTCTATCCCCATGACAAAGGGTCAGTGGGCGGGGCTTGCAAGGGTCAGTGGGTGGGCTTGCAAGGGGTCGGTGGGCGGGACTTGCAGTGGGGGGCAGCCAGCCCCCCCCCACACATTCTCAGCCACCAAATCTGGCCCCCCTTACAAAAAGTTTGGACACCTCTGACCTAAGTCAATAGTGAATGACTAGGAATTTGAATTCAGTTTATTAAGTCCTATGCGCAGCTCCTTAGATGATGCATTGTATCATTTCACTCTCGTTCATTTGTATAGTTAGTTTTAAAATAATTTAGTGAGCATGTACACATATTTTCCTGCCACAGATCTGCCTTTGTCCCAAAGATAACTGTAGTAAAGGGGTTGGAGGAAATTATGGTCAATACTTTGCACTCAATGAGCAGCAGAATGCAGTCCTTACTATAATAAAACAAAATAAATAATACAATTCTCAGCCTATCAACTATTGAGAATTGACAAAATTAATTCGGCTTTCTCCACCATATACATTTACCACACAGTTATACAATTTGTCAGAGCAATTTTATGTGTCCCAGAGATGATACTACAGTGGTACATCAACTAAGTGTTTCAACAACTGAATTATTTGACTTACGAGCGCTGCTCTCCACTGGGCACGACAGCTGACTTTGACAGGTTGAGCCTGTCAGCAGTCATGCGGAGTTAAGAGCAGTGTTCGCTGCCCATTGTGCCTCCCTTCCAAACCACCCGGGGTGCCCGAAGTTGCATTATCTCCCCCCCCCGCACCTTGCAAGGGAAGCACTACCAGGCGGCAAAGAACAACAAATATAAATAAACTAGGTACATTAATTACAAACAATATAATCAAAAACAGTAGTGCAAAAACTATTGATAAGAGGCAGAGGCGGTATAAATACTGCCAGTAGGAACAGGCCAGCCACTCCAGTATTCCTGCCAAGGAAACCCCAAGGACATAGGGTCACGAAGAGTTGGTCACGACTGTAGCGATACAACAACAACCTGTTGTACACTGATCAGAGTAGCCTTGTAACTAGATGGGAGGTATTTAAATCAATTAACTAACGAACTAACTAACTAGCTAGCTAGCTAGCTAGCTAGCGAAAAGAGGCAGTACATATTGCAAATATAGGTTGGCTACTGGAGTGTACCAAAGAATTTCAGAAGAAAATATTTGCAGTGCTTCTGGAGACCATGATCATCCATATTATGGTATTCCCAATTTCTGCATACAAGTTTTAAATCTGAATAGTGATAAAGCTAACAGAAAAAAATAATGACTGCGTAGTTATCCAGGTGAAGTTATTTGGAAGCTGAGTCATAACAACTGGATGGGACTTTCACGAACCCCATTGTCCACCTAATGAGCCTACTCAGGCCACTGTACAACCAATGAGCCTATTCAAGCCAGTGTTCAGCCAACAAGCCTATTCAGGCTATTGTCCAATTTATAAGCCTATTCAGACCAGGGTGATGTGAAATCAAGGTGAACTAAAAATTGGAGGGCTCACCACTAACTTTCCTTGGATGAGCAGTGAAACATTTTGATCTCTCAAGAAAAGAGGTCCAGTCGCCATGACTCAACTTCCAAAGAAAAGAATAAGGAATCACTGGAAATGGGCCATTCAAATAGAGCCTGATGGGTACCAATGACCTGTCAGAAAGTCAAGGGATTCTAAATCAAATCAGGTCTGACTGTCTAGAAATGAAAACCACTAAAGCGAGGATATTGCATGTTGGGTATATCACGAGAAGACAACATTCTCCTTGTTGAAAAGACTATAATGGTAGGAAAAGTTGAATACAACAAGAAAACAGTGAGGCTGAACATGAGATAAACTAATTCAATAAAAGGGTATGAGTAAAGTGGATAGAGGGAAGCTCTTCTCCCTCTCTCAAAATACCAGAACTAGGGGACATACACTCAAATTGAGTGCTGGGAGAGTAAGAACTGACAAAAGAAAATATTTTTTCACCCAGCGTGTTGTAAGTCTATGGAACTCCCTGCCACAGGATGTGGTGATGGCATCTGGCCTGGATGCCTTCAAAAGGGGATTGGACAGATTCCTAGAGGAAAAGTCCATCACGGGTTACAAACCATGATGGAGATGTGTAATCTCTAGGCTTTAAACCAGGGTACTTCAAGGGCCAGATGCAGGGGAGTGGTATCAGGAGACAGATATCTAGTCTCATGCGCTCCCAAATGCATCTGGTGGGGCCGCTGTGAGATACAGGAAGCTGGACTAGATGGGCCTTTGGCCTGATCCAGCATGGCTCTTCTTATGTTCTTATGTTCTTATGTTAATACTTGATCACATCTGTTTTAATAATAGGTCCTTTTGTCATGCATTCACATGAAGTCACCATAAATCAGAAACAAAGGAGTTAATTATACATAACATCTTGGCTATTATTTGTCATGTGCTGTCAGAATCGAGTTTATGTAACTTTAAAACTATTAAAACTATATCTCTATTTCTGGAAACTTTGAGGGAAAAGAACTGCTCCACCTCCAATTTTCCTGTTTATCCCAATTTTTTTCCTCCATGGCTTCAAAATTTCTGGAAATTTTATGTTTTCCATTATCCCTTTTCCTACTTTAATCCTTCATGTCACTTAGAATGCTGTCATCAGGCCAAATGCAATGAGTTCATTTCTCACAATAGCACAAGCCTATCCAGAGAGGTCTTCAAAATACTTATGGAAATAGCCAATAAACCACACACAGAGAGAGAGAGAGAAAGGGGGAGGGGGGGGAGGAAGGGAGGGAGGGAGGGAGGGAGACAGACAGACAGACAGACAGACAGAGACAGAGACAGAGAGAGAGAGACAGAGAGAGAGGTTGTGAGGTGATTTATATGGTGCAAGAAATTAGCATTGGAGGTAAAATACGATTATGAATCCAGTGAATATAGTACAGGACAATTAATATCAACACAACTGTTGGCAGGCCAATACTCCACTGAAGTTCTTTGCAGCAGGTACTTTTTTAACACATGCAAATACCAGGAGCCCTGACATCAAGTATATGTGGTAGAAAAGTCTATTTCCATAAGAAAGATAAGAAAATCGACTTCCTGGGGTAGTATTATTTCCAGCTGAAAACAGTTCAGAAATGAGCACAAAAGACTACTCATTAATAGTGGGCAAGCTAGCCATCAGCATGTGCCTTCACATGCTGAGGTGATATCCACTACATTGCTTGGGCCAAGCTGCCATTATAAATAGGCAATCCATGTAATGTTAAATAAACTCACTGTTATGGATTTCAGGTTTGGTATATTTGTTTCCTACAAGTTTAAATTAATGTTTAAAAAAGCAGGTTTTGCTAGTTTTAAATCAGAGGAGTACCATAAACAGACTGCCTTCTAAATTGAAATTACTGGAGTCATGTTGAAACAACAGAAAATAACACCATTCACTCTTTTAGCCTTCTTCCACATTTTAAAGGGCAATAAAAGCTTTTAAATGCATATATCTTGTAAATAGGAAAGGACAACCAAGAATGTGACTGTTTTCAAGAAAATATAGATTATTTTGAAGATTGCACCAGCCTATTAGAAAGAACACTGGATCTAAAATTTATAGTATTAGTAATCATATATATAATTTACATTTTTTCAATTCAGTTTCCATTTTGCTAGCTTTCATTTTGAGGAAAGGCTTGTGGAGTAAGAGTAAAATGTATTTACAGCCCATGGCTGTAAATACCAGATTGTCATTTGGTGTATCAAAGTAAGGTGAAGTAAGGTGAATAGGTTGGCTAATGAAAATTAAAAGGCAAAATGACCCTGTTTATACCTAGTCGCAGATAAAAAGTTTCCACAATGAAAATAAACAAATTCTTAACCATTTCCCAATTTGTTTTACAACTTCTTAATACAATATTGTACACTTTGTGTCTATCTGGATTTGTTACTCTTTCAGTGCACTTATATAGACTGTCACAGCAACATTACTTGTAGTTGTTCATTGTCAACTATGTTGGGTGAAAAAGAGGTTAAAAATTTAAACAAATTACAAATTAAAGTGAAGAGTTCAGTAAAAACAGAAAAAATGTTCCTAATTAAAGTGGCCCAAGATTTCTATTAATCAGCAAGCATCAGAGAGAGACCTAAACACATATTTTGTAGCATTGACTATGTGTCATGACATCATCTATAGGCTAAGCCAGGGGTGCCCAAACTTTTTGTAAGGAGGGCCAGATTTGGTGGCTGAGAATGTGTCAGGGGCCGGTTGCTCCCCAACCCTGCCACCCCACTGCAAGCCCCACCCACTTTCTTTAAAAAAACATGGGGTGAAGGAGAGGGGGGCAGGCCAGCCAGCCACTGGCCACTCAGAATGGCCTGACGGGCCAGATCCCCCCCCCGGCCGGACTTTGGGCAGGCCTGCGCTAAGCTTATCAGGTGACTACAAACAAGGAAATGCCACATGCCGGTTTATGTTAATTACCCTCCCCCCCCATATTGCACAATTGCTCATATATTCTGTAACGTCATGAGCTTTTAAAAATTGGATGATGTTTTGAACACCCATCCCTTGTTTTAACTTGAAAAGTCTTAAGACGCAGAGGTAAAAAATACTATGAACTATTCTAAGGCAAAAATCAGGACAAGTATTCAAATATCTCTGTCGGAAGGTAAACTGGCTAGTACGATTAGGAATACAAAAATGTTTTGGTTCCATTGCATTTCTCAAAATCCCACTTGCATTTGTATCTCACCCAAGTTCTATACTGGGTGGGCTGAATAAGTCTTCTTGAGTAAAAAGTGATGTGAATTTTATTACATGTTTTTCCTAAAGTACCATATTGGTGCACATTGTTAGGAGACCAAAGCATGTTTGTGCGTGTTCTTTCAACTCTGCAAGTTTCAGCCACATGCATTTACCTATCACTTGGGGTGGGGACAGTAGCAAAAGGGATCTGATGTTTGAGTTTCTTTCTAATTACAGGAGGTTTTCCCATAAAGAAATGGGGAAAACTGGTGCACCAAAATGTCTATTCCATTCCTAGATGGGTCTAATTCAACATTCTAATAAACAGAATCAAATACAGTACCATATGAAAATGGTACATATGAAAATGGAACTGCAAACAGTAAGGGAATAGAGTGATTGATTTAGTGGCTTGTACTAGCAAAAAGTAACTGCATAGCTTTCCTCTGCATTCTCCAATGCCATTCTTGGAGAGAAATGGAATGGGAGCAGTGAGACAGTCTTCCAGGTGAAAGACACAGAATTCATAAAGTTATAGAATACTACAGCTGCCTGCATAGCACCGTGGTTTCAGTACCCTGCTGTGGAAGATTCTCTACTCTGCCTTCCTGTGAGTAGAGACAGCCTGTGTGGCCTTGGGCAAACTGCATAGTTCTAGGGTGCCCTCAGAAGCAGGGAATGATAAACCGCTACTGAGTACGTATTCGCTACCTGAAAAAACCTGAACAAGGTCATCATAAATCAGAACTGATGTGATAGCACATTTTATGATTATGAGTAGTAGTAGTAGTAGTAGTAGTAGTAGTAGTAGTAGTAGTAGTAGTAGTAGTAGTAGTAGTAGTAGTAGTAGTAGTAGTAGTCCTCCAGCTTGTGTTATCTTCTTCCTTCTCTCAGCTTTCCCACCATCTATCAAGCTGTTCTGGATAAGACCCCTCCCTACACCCTGCAACTCCTTGCAGCCAGTTACTAACATGGAATATTAGAGGACAACGTTTGGAAGAACAAACTATCTTTCTGCTGACAAGTTAAATGCTTTAACCAAACAAGAACAGATATTTTCTTTGGCATTGTTTCCATTACATAATGATTTGAGGCCACCTGTGAAGAGACAAACATAAGCTAGTGTTTATTAAATACATAAACTGCTTAACTTAGAAACAAGGTATCTTTATTAACACGAGAACCATGCTCCTACATGGTACGAAGGGCTGGCCAGTGCACACGTGTGCACAGTAGTGTGAGGTGCCTGCCAGTGGCTGCCGTGGCACGAGATCCCTGGCGGCATACGGGGCTTGCTGGCATGTGTGCACAGCAAGCGGTGTGAGGTCCCTGCTGACAGCCACATCAGTGCAAGAACTCTGCCAGGAGCCAGGCTGTGCGAAGGACTTGCCAGTGGCCACGTAGTCCAAAGGGCTGTGCCACCACTCCCCCCCCGACACAGAGGCTGGGCACGGGCCCACCCTGAAGGCCCAAGGCATAGCAAGGCCAGCCCCTCGTGCCGCTACAGTTGGCCCACCTGGGAAAGGGCTGCAGGGCAGACAGGTGGAGCAGCTGGGCCACCTCCTCTCCTCACCAACTGCTTGGTGCATCCAGTGAGGCCAGTCGGGCAGAGGAGGAGGAGGAGGAGGAAGAGGCCCCGAGGAGCTTCCAAACCAGCCAGCCAGATTGCCCCACCTGCTGAGCTCCCTTGCCTGTTTGCCTGCTTGTTTGGCTGGCTCTCTGGCTGGCTGGCAACAGTTGCACTCTGCTGGCGCTAGAGCCTGCTTCAGGGCACAAGCAGAGCTGTGGCTCTTCAGGTGTGTGGGGGGGAGAGGGGAGGAAGGAGGGGCAAGTTGTAGTGGTGGCTCCTTGGGAGAACTACATCTCCTGGTGTCCTCAGCTCCCAATGCTACCCTCCCCTCTTCCTCCTCCTCCTCCTCCTCATCCCCTCCCCTAATCCGCACACACCCGAAGAGCCACTCAGGCTCTGAAGCTGCTTTCAGCACCAGTGGAGCCCTGTCACTGGCCAACCAAGCAAGTGAACAGGCAAGGAAGTGCGGCGGGCAGGGCAATTGGTCTGCCTGGCTTGGAGGTGTCCCGGGGCTGAGTTGCCCTTCCTCCTCTTCCTCCTCCTCCTCCTTTGCCTGGCTGGCCAAGCTGGATACACAAAGCAACTAGTGAGGAGAGGTGGCCCGGCTCTTCCACCTGCCCGCCCTGCAGCTCTTCCCAGGTGGGACGGCCTGAAGCCATGTGTCGCGATCACTTTTGCCCACCCCACCCACGATCACTGTTGCCACCGCCCCCTCACCATCGCCATCACCCTTGAATAAGAGTGTTCAGTCTTATCTGTGAATTTTGTTATCCACAGGGCGGGCCAGAACCATTCCCCCACAGATACGGGGGTCCTACTGTAAACTCAGAATTAATCTAAATGCTTTGGAGTAAGAAAAATAAGTTAAAACAAAAGATATATCCTATGTAAATTTTCTTTATATCCACTTTTCAATAATGTTAATAGGAAATGACAAAAGTTCCCTTGGTGATAGGGTCAAGATATTGGCTTTTTTAAAAAGATCAGAATTCAAAACATTTTGACCAGACATTCCTGAATTTGACACGGAGCAAACAAAGACTTTCTGCTATGTATGTGCCAAATTCAATACTGATTTGAGGTTCCATTTCATAGCTATATAGTATATACATTTTTGTTGCCTTCCCCCACCTTTCATATTTTACTGATAAAACATGGTTTAGTCTGTCTGTGCAAAATATATGAGACCATTCAAATGGTTGCATAACAAAGATTCTTTACTAAAGGAAGAGTATAGATATGACACTAGATTATTAATCAAGACTAAAAATATTTTTAAATCATTTAAAAATATCTAAATTTCATAAACAGACCATCCCCTAGACCTCCACTTACTTCTTAAAAATTCTCATGATTTAAAGTTGCAGTCCTTGAAATTAGGGGATTGTGAGCATAAAGTTATGATGAAATACAGTCTTACACTTCAAGCAACTGTGATTCTATATGCTTCAGCTTTTATTAGTTGGAGCAATACAAAATATATTTATACTGAGTATAGCATAGGTATATCATAAAATTAAGCAATTATTATTTTTATGTCAGATCCAGTTGTATACAAAGCACTCTGCTGAAATTCAAAGTCTCAAGCACTTTACATCCTATTACTTTTCTGGGACTTATAGATAAAGTTAACCAATTGCATGCATACAGAATTGATAGCCAAGTCTAAACTGTTTGACTAAAACAGCAGCTTTTCAGTCTTCTTAAACTCCTTTCAATCACCATGACACCTTGCCACACACATAACACACCAATGTGAAAGAACCAAATGTGGCCCAGCCTGCCCTGAACTCACTGTGTAAGCCTGGACAAACCTTCTCTTGCCCCTGGTATTCTACAATAAGTCATGAATAAGATAACAGGTCATTGTGAAGGGACACAAAAATTGTAAAGTCCTTTGCAAAGTGAAGAAAACTCCAACAACATACTTTAAGCATACTTGGGTTTTAATTCAAAAACAGAATAAGCACATAGTAAGTAACCAGACTGCCAAAGCGGAAACAGCACTAAGTTCAGGAACACATTTTTTGTTTTAATTTAGAGCACCAGGCTATTTTTAAATATTTTTAGTGATAGCTGGAGCAGGGAGTAATGCAGGAGATATTTATCTTTCCTTACCTGTTCAGTGTGTAAGATCCATTCTTCTTCAATTTCATGTTAGCAGAAAAGAAACTTTTAGGAAAAAGTCCACAACAAAATGAGCCTGACCTACTCTAATGAGAACAGAAGCACCTGTTTTGTCAGAAAGGCAGTTCTCAATTAGGGAACCTCTTTCCTGTTTCAAAAAGTCAATTCAGAGGAAGGAAATCACCACAGGCAAAACAACAACCCGAGGATATAAAATACTCCACCTCTTTATGAACAAAACCATTAAACCTTTTCTAGAAAGGAACATAACTTGGCAGCCAAAGCAAAGGACAAGGAAGAGATGAAAAAAAGTTACATCCTCTCAAAAGTTTCAAAGGATAACTTTGTAGAAAAATCAAGTTTGATGTGTTCTGTTTTCCCCTTCTAATAACCCTGCAAGCTGCTTCAAATATTCCTGCTCCTCTCTAGCCTGATTGGCTATCATTCAAGATTTCATGAATGCCTTTAGAAAACAAGGCAAATGAGACAAAAGGCAGGATAACTTGCATCTCTGTTCTTTAAAGTCAAAAAGAGATAAAACTGAAGACAATAAAAAAGGTGAGTAGGTTGGATAAAATAATTAAACAAAATGTCAGCAAGGATTCAGTGTGTAACTAAGCTATGGTTAACATAAAACCCAGAAATCCACAAGGACTGCTCTTACAGTGGTGGAAGAAGAAGGAATGCTATTTGCATGCTAGCACTGGACAACCTTGCACAAATCACACTTGTCTCTGATGAACTCACTTAGATTCTCTTGTTATATAGGTCCTTTCCCCCCCCCCAACGACTGAACATTATGTTGCTGATTCATGCAGTACCTAACATAGTATTCGTGAACAGATCAAGGCAGTTACAACAACTGAAATGGAATCAGAGTATAAGGGTTGTTTCACGCTACAAAGACACTTTGTACAGAAGGCTAAACCAAATATGTATGCAGATAACATGATACAGTATACAGTAACCCCCCCCGTCTATCGCGGGGGTTAGGGACCGACCCAATCCGCAATCATTGAAAATCTGTCATATGCGGATGCAGGGCGGGTCGGTTTAAAATGCTTTCAGCAACAAAGGCAAGTGCTTGCCTCCCTTGCTGAAGGCATTTTAAACCTCTTGCGCCACTTCCCACCCCCACCCCCCCGGGAGTGCGGGTGACCTCCGTTGCTGAAAGCATTTTAAACCTCACACGCCGCTTCCCAGCACCCCCCGGGGGTGGTGGAAAGCGGCCCGTGAGGTTTAAAACCTCCACCCCAAAGCCCTTTGGGGTACTGCGGTCCACGATATAGCGGAACCACAGTATATGAACTGCAAAAGGGCGGGGGAATGCTGTATTAGAGAAAATGGGAAGTGGACAATAAACATATCTAAGATGTGGCATATGTGGATATATGATGGTCTATCTACGGAATTTTATTACAATAGTTGTGAGTTTTTTGGGCTGTTTGGCCATGTTCTGGAACATGGCCAAACAGCCCGAAAAACTCACAATAGCTATCAGATCCCAGCCATGAAAGCTTTCGAGAATACATTGTACTACAATCCTTACAGCCAAATACTGTACCTTCTGCATAGGGATTCAGTATCATCTGTTTTATGCTGAATTTTTTGTAAACCGCCCAGTGTGGCATTGGTGCCAGATGGTGTGGTATATAAATCAAATAAATAAATAAATAAATAATGATATGAACCTTCAGGAGAATCTGTTTTTGGAACTGAGGGAAATGTTCAAACTTCATCTTTTACAAAGTTCAAGAGGGTGAAAATAAAAATCAGAAGTGGAAATTTTTTTGCATGCACGGATCTTTAAGCGACACAGATGATGCAGATGCCAGGTCATTAACAACCTTGCAAGTGTATCATATTTGTTTATCATTTACTGTATTTACCATTTTCTGGGAAATGTTCAAGAGAGGAGGTGTGAGAATGACATCCCCATATCCCATACATAATTACTCAGGAACAAGTCCCAACATGCTTTAAGAAAAAGAACAATAAGCCCCCCTCCAAAAAAAAGATACAGGTTGGTAGGGATGAGGGACAGATAGGGTAACATAAGGAGTCTGAATTATTGGAGAACATTGTGTAAAGTTAGGCTTCCCTTTGAAGAAGGTAAAAAAAAGGAAAAGGAAGTAGGTAGCAGATCTTTTTTATTTTTGTAACATAAGAAATCCACATTCAGAAAGGATCCTTTCTTACCTGACACTTTCCCTCTAATTTATGTGGTGGAAATGTCATGTGTGAACAAAATGTGTGAACAGCCCAAAGATGATATATGTGAACAGGCCAGACAGTTGGCAGAGGGATGCAATATTTTTCAACCATAAATGACAGTCAGTTGCTCAAGTTGTTCCGAATGTTACACTCATATTTATTTATTTAAGAATTTATCATTACTTACCATTATATACAGAACAAATATTCCCAAGCTACCTGACAAAGCTACAGAGCAATATACAGTAAGCTGGTTCCAAAGGAAAATATGCAGAAGGAGCAGGGAAAGCATGGTTCGGGGTGGGGTGGGAAGGTTAGCAGGGATCACAGCTTTGGCCAGCCACATTCCACATCCCTTATTGGATCCAATGTCAAATGTGTGCAGAAATGAACAAAATAAAAAGAACAACTAATCACACATATCTAAGATCAACTAATCACACATATCTCCCCCTCTCTTTCGAAAGAAAGAAAGAAAGAAAGAAAGAAAGAAAGAAGGAGGAGGAAGAAAGCCAAAGAAAGAAAGAAAGAAAAGGCGGCGGCGGCGGAACTCCTCCAGCCTTCCTCCTCCAAGAAAGAAAGAGGGCGGGCGGAAGAAAGAAAGAAAGACCGGCACCGGTCCGCGGAAGAAAGAAAGAAAGAAAGAAAGAAAGAAAGAACAGAAAAGATAAAATTCATTTTAATAAAATTGATGAGAAGTGATTGCATGGTAACCCACCCTTCTTTCATACGCATCACCCATCGTATTGCCATATACTCCACAAGCACAATATTATTGGATTAAGACAAATAAGACTAGAAACAATGTATCTGTAAAAAGTCCAGGATAGTATGTTGTGCAAGGTGAAAGACAGGATGCATCACACTTCACCCCACCTCTCCATACAAGCCAGAAACCTGTTATCCATGCCCAGTGACTCAGCATGTGACAGCAAATGCTTACAATGGATTTCTTCAACTTTCTATAATTAACTGATGAAATTTACACCAATCTAGGTAAACCAGGATAAATATATTAATAGAGTTCTGGCCTGTAAAGACTACTCGAAGTACTATTGCAGTACTTTACTCAACACACCGTCTAATTTTTGTCCCAACTGCATGGGGCTCTTTTCCATGCGCAGGAAACTCAACTCGCACCTCCCGACGGGTTCTGTTATGATCATAACAAAAACAGTTGTGATGGGTGTACAAAAGCCCTACGTGGGATGTTGAGTCACGTGCACACACCTTAGAGAGGTAACACTGAAATGTACTGCACCTCAGAGAAGCAATTAATTTAAGGGACACAAGGCAGGTCTTATGGTATACCATTTGTCCTTCAACACTCTGCTACCACTTACACACTGCTTTCTGCTGACAGAAGCACACACAGTTTTGCAACAGCACCAAGTTTTATGTTTCAGAAATACATTTTTTCTATAGTACTTCTATAGAGCAATCCTGCACAAGCCTCTTCAGTGGCATCCACTCTGTAAAAGTCAACTGTCTACAACTGCCAGCCTTAGCATAGAAAACAAAAATCTTCACTTTTGAAGCATTGTCTCTGAGCTCTTGAACCATTGCACACTGAAGAGAAATAACACAAATTACACAAATGAAAAGGAACACTAGAATTTGAGTCAGTTTCACTCTTTTTATTTCTTTTTTATGTAATGAAATAGTAACATGATAGTTTAAGAACTATTACATGAAGCCAAAATCAAACAACTCGGGGAAAACAAACGTTTTCTCCTTTGCAATATTTAGCAGATGAGTGGGCAACTTTGGCAGGGTTAGGGATCAATTTTCTGCTGTGAAGATCCTCTGGGGATTGCAGATTCTGCCAAAAATGCATGGAAACCAAAATAACACCAGAAGTGGCCAGAAGTCTACTTCTAGATTTGCAGAATGTTGCTTTTGGGTGTCAAGCCTATTTTGGAGGATTCAGAAAGCTCTAAAACCTAATTAAATAGACAGCTGTCAGGGGAACAACACCATAGGACCTGAGTAGTGAGGCCTGGCAGGGTTGAAAATAAGAAGAGATTCCAAAACCCTTTCAACAAAACCAGAGATGAAGGGTTTGTAGAATAAGACTGGGAGTTAGGGCCTCATACAGTTCCTAAAAAACTTTGACTAGTCTTACCATCGTGAGGAACAAGTCATAACTGACTTGCGAAATCATGCACCTCTTGATCTAATCCTAGGAAACAGTTGGGGGGCTTGGTGTGAATTGCTGATGAAAGTGAAACGACTGACTTCCCATGAATGAAATGAGATGTTTTTCTATTTAAGTATTAAGAACCAGTAGCTTGAAAAAGACAAATATCCAGAAAATGCATAAGGTAGAAGTGGCATGTATTTAAAAACAAAATCAAAAATTTCAAACTCATCTATGTCAATTTCCCCCCTCGAGGTTCAAATTCACAGCACCCTATTCTCAATAGGCAATTTGGTTTAATAACACTTTTAAAAAGTTGGACATTCTGGGCAAACTTATATGTTTAATGCAGGTGATGTTAAAACTACCTGAAAACTGAAATTAAAGGTATATAAAGGAACTAAAAATATAATATTAACACAGCAAGTCCAAAAGGAGTTGAGTTTTTTTTTTTGAAGTGCGATATTACTACAAAATTACTTCGAATTAGAAATATTACAGTCTTCCATTTAAGAGCTCAAATTACACCCACCAATTAAAGTCAAACTTGGAGTACAGACCGACGTGCTTAACTGCATACTGGGCTGTGAGAAACATTCTTAAATATACCAGGATGTTAAACTACTATTCCTGAAAGAGCCAAATTCATAAAGTTTCATAAACTTGGTAAAGAGGAGGAGGAGGGAGGTCAGCTTACAATCTATTGGAGGATTTTTCACCTCCTACCAGGGAAAAGTAACAATCAGGTAATTATGCGCAGGCACCGCATTTGCCGAGATACAGGAAGCTGTGTAGCTTGCCAACTGGCTCCACCCAAGTCCACCCAGCCGGTATAAAAGGCTCTGCTGCAAAATATAGCCAGTGACACAATCTAGAAGGAGGAATGTTTGAATGTTCAGTACTGTGGAAAGACAGCACACAAAAAAAACCCTGGCTCAGGGAGGGAGAACAACTGTTGCCTGATTCCCTTTAGCTTACATTTGAGCTGAGAGCCTTTCAGAAAAAAAAATCATGATGGAATCTTGCCCTGCTTGAGTTGAAGAAACCTTATCAGAGGTAAAAGGCAGAACAATTAAAATGACGACTAAACTTCTTGTTTGCTTTAGCTTGTCAGTTCTACAGTTTGAAATCGGGACTGTGAAACAGGTTTATGCCTCAATACAGGAGGAGCAATAGACACTCCAACATACCACTCTTACACAGCTTAATACCGTATTCTCCAATTGTGTCAGATTATAATACATAACATCTGAAAGGTGCTAGGCTGCATAGGACTCCAGTAATGTATCCTCTCTAGCAATTCTGTAAAAAAAAAAATAGCCTGAGACTATCATTCACCACATGATTCCTTCTCCTTATACAGAAAAGTATATGCAAGATATCATTTAGAATTTTTAAAATCTTTTTATCAGCATTTGAAAGTTGCAGAGGTTCTCCACTTCTATTTGATTTATGGCAAAAGAGCTATGTGCCATCCTGTTTAACAAACACACATCTATGTGTGTCCCACCGCCACCACCCCGCCGGGGGGGGGGTTAATCAAATTCCATAGGAGAAAATGCAAATAAAAGTTTTATTTCGAGGGGAAAATAATCTCCTCACCAATGCTTCACTTAATTCTATAGCTGTGAGTAAAAGTTAAATGTAGCAGCATGTGTGTAATTACCCTTAAATGCAATCAAGAAACTGCAACTGTACTAGAACACAACTATGATTATAGGAACTCACAATTCTGGCTGTTCCATGAATTTTCTATCATATGCATTAGTGAAGAGTTTGCTTGTAAGTTTTCACTGAAGAAGATGAATGTTATCTGGAAGTTGAGTCATGGCAACTGGACTTCTTTTGCTTGAGAAATTGAAATGTTTCACTGCTCATCCAATTTTTTCTTATACAATGTATGAAACCTATTGCCAAGTTACACAAATAGCATGACTTTTAGAAGTGAATGGCCATAAGAACGGGTTACCTACCTGTAATGGTAGTTCTTTGAGTTACGCCTCTGATGGGTTTCCCTGCGCGCCTGCGCAGCTCCCGGACCTTCTAGAGTCTTCTCTCAGCTCCTAGGGACCTCCTCCTGCCCCCACTGGGCATGCTCAGGAACTCCCGCGCTGAAGCCTCCAGTTCCTCACATGTCCCCCGCTGCAACGAGAAAGCAGAGAGAGACGTGACGGACAGAGGGGAGGACAAGCGGGAAGTGGGAATTCACAGAGGCGTAACTCGAAGAACTACCATTACAGGTAGGTAACCCGTTCTTCTTCTTCGTAGCTTCTATGAAATCCCACTGATGGGAGATTAACAAGCTAACTTACTAGCGGTGGGCCATCACGGCAAAGAGTAGGAGAGGACGGCTCTGCCAAAGGCTGCCTCTGACCTGGCCTGAACATCCAGCTTGTAATGCTGAGCAAAGGTGGAAGGATTGGACCAGGTCGCTGCTCTGCATCCATCTTGCAGTGGAACTCCTTTGAGGAATGTAGAAGACGCAGAGATGGCTCTCGCTGAATGACCTCTTGGGGTAGCTGGTAGAGGAGTATTGGAGAGATCATAGGCAAGACGGATAGTCTCTACAATCCATCTGGAGAGAGTTTGGAACGTCACTGGGAGGCCCTTAGACTGCCCAGAGATGTGGAGGAAGAGTCGAGAGGAAGCACAGAAGGACTGAGTCCTGGAAGTGTAAAATAGGAGGGCCCGGTGCACGTCTAGAGTGTGCAGCGCCCTCTCCAAGTCATTCCCTGGCGAGGAGGAAAAGGTTGGTAGTATCAACGGTTGGCTAAGGTGGAAGTGAGAGACTACTTTAGGGAGGAAAGAAACATAGGGATACAGGGTCACCTTGTCCTGGAAGAACTGCAGGAATGGTGGATCTGCTCTTAAAGCTGCCAGTTCGAACGCTCTCCTAGCGGATGTGATGGCCAGGAGGAATGCCACCTTCATGGACAGGATGTATAATGGAACCGTGGCTAGTGGTTCAAACGGGGGCTTCGTGAGCTGCTTGAGGACGAGGGTCAGGGACCACTGAGGAGGCACAGGGGACCTGTGAGGGCGAAGGTTCGCCATTCCTTTAAGGAATTTCTTTACCAAGGGGTGCCTAAACAAAAGGGCCGATGGTGAGTCAATCGGCTGGTGGGCGATCACGGCTGCAAGGTATACCTTTAGAGTGGAGTGAGCCAGGCCTCTATTTTAAAAAGTAGGAGGAACTCAATCAACGTATCGACGGTAGCCGGGCATGGGTCAAGTTGGTGCTCCCTCATGAAGGTCAAGAAGGATTTCCACTTGCCTTTGTACAGGGCCATGGTGGACGGCTTTCTTGCATGGGCCAGGACCTCTGTTATAGAGAATGGACCAGCCAAGCTGTGAGGTGGAGAGACTGTAGGTTGGGATGGAGGAGTCGACCGTTCTCCTGGGAGAGGAGGTTGGGGAGGCGCGGAAGGCGACGTATTGGCGGGACATCTGTTTTAGAGTTAGAAACCAATGCTGCCTCCGCCACCAAGGGGCTATGAGGATCGTCCATGTCTTTTCTTGTCGAAGCCTGATAACTGTCCTGTGGAGCAGCGGAAGAGGGGGAAAGGCATAAGCAGACATCCCCTCCCATGCCGTCGACAGAGCGTCTCCGAGGGAATCCTCTCCCCCGGCCTGCTCTGGAACAATACATTGCGCACATGGAATTCCCTGGGGAGGCAAAAAGATTGATTTGTGGCTGTCCCCATTGACTGCAGAGCCAGTCGAAGATCAGTTGAGACAGGGCCCATTCGTGGTCGTTGTAGGGTCGGTGACTGAGGGTGTCCGCTATCATGTTGTTGTGCGAGGTGATGTGTACTGCCATCACCATGGTATGTCTGCGGTAACACCATGTCCAAATGTCCATTGTCAGATGCAGTAGGGTGTGCGAGCACATGCCCCCTTGCTTGTTTATGTAGTGCTGTGTGGTGGTGTTGTCCGTGACGATCAAGACGGACTGGCCCTTGACCAGTGGCGCAAAGGCCTTGAGCGCATTGAATATTGCCATTAACTCCAGGTAATTGATGTGGCGGCTCTTGAGGGTGGCCGGCCAGGTTCCATGAGTCTGCATTAGGCCACAATGGGCTCCCCAACCCGTGGTGCTTGCATCGGTAGTGATTTGTACAGTCGGTCGATGCTGTCGGAACGGTCGGCCGACTTGCAGATGCCGCTGAACCGCCCACCACTGGAGGGCTAGGTGCAGAGAGGGGGTGACCCGGAGTCTCTTGGAGGGACTGTCTCTGAGAGGGTGGAACCCCGATAACAGCCATGCTTGCAAAGGCCTGAGCTTGAGGTGGGCATACTGCAGCACAAAGGTGGTTAAAGACATCAGTCCGAGTAAATGTTGGGCCGTAAGGGCTGTGACGTGTCGGCGGGGTTTGAACCTTTGTATAGCCTGGCTGATTTTGCACCTCCTGTCTGGAGGAAGAAATGCCACGCCCCGCTTGGAATCCAGGATCGCCCTGATGTACTGGACCGACTGTGTGGGTCGGAGGGTGGACTTTCGCATGTTGATGGTTAGACCGAGAGAGGTCAGGAAACGCATCGTGAACTGAACTTGTTGCTCTGCCTTGTGTTTCGTAGGCGAGACGATTAGCCAATCGTCAAGATATGGGAATATGTTGACGCCCTTCAGCCGAAGGAACGCGATTACCGGAGCCAGGCACTTTGTAAATACCCTGGGAGCGGTGGAGAGGCCGAATGGGAGTGTCTTGAACTGGTAAGTGTCCACACCTATCATGAAACGGAGGTACTTCCTGTGAGAGGGTCTGATTGTCACATGAAAGTATGTGTCTTGAAGATCTAAGACTGTGAACCAATCTCCCTTTTGGAGTACTGGGATGATAGACTCCAGTGTAGTCATCCTGAAATTCCTTGGTTTGATGAACAGGTTGAGTGCCCTGAGGTCCAGGATGGGACAAAGTGTGTCGTCTTTCCTTGGGATGGTAAAGTACCGTGAGTAGAATCCGTATGTATCGTCTCGCTGCACAATTTCGATGGCATCTTTTGTGAGCAGCGTCTGCCACCTCTTCGTTGAGGGCAGGTGATGGTAGTGTGGCAATTACTCATCCGAGCGGTGGCCAGCGGTCGAATTCTATGGTGTAACCCTCGCAGATAATAGTGAGGACCCACGCGTCTGATATTATTGCAGTCCATTGAGGGAGAAAGGGACACAGTCGGACGTCTACTAGTGGTATTGTTGGAGGGGAAGCAAGGTCAGGAGGCATGCTTCGGCTTCCTGTCATATCGACGTGCAGATTGTGGTTGTCGAGATCGCTGCTGTTGATTTGATCGATAGTATGACGGAGTATGGTATTGTTGCCTGTTCCGCTGATTGTTGCGCTGAGCTGGGGACCGATAGGGACGATGCCACTGGAACACTGTTGGACGGGACAGATCCCTGGATTGCGTAGGGCCTGGCCGTCTTATGCATTTTTAGAATATTGTCTAGGGACTCGTCCGTGGTTGCTGCAAAGAGGCCCTCGCCATCAAACGGGGCGCCTTCAATCCTATTGCGCGCGTCGTCTGTGATGGTAACTGTATGGAGCCAGGCATGACGGCATAGGAAGACAGCATTGGCCAGCTGTCTTGCAGAGGCGTCTGCTATGTGGCATGATGCAATGGTTTGGTAGTCAAGTAAGGTTAGAAGTTCCGCATGGTATGCACTCAGCTTAGCCTTGGCATCATCTGGGAGTTGCTCAAATACCGGTAACATCTCAAGGAGGAGATGTCTGGAATAGGCCTCCATAGCGCAGAGATGGTTAGTGGTACGAAGGGAGAAGGAAGCCAAAGAATATTGTTTCTTCCCCATGAGGTCCAGCTTTCTACCCTCCTTGTTACTCGGGGTAGAAGTAGAAGTATTCTTTGCTCTATTCTGGGTGGCATTCACAATTAGCGAATTTGGCAAAGGGTGCCTTGCGAGGAATTCTACTTCATCACCTTGTGTACGATACAGATTGCCGGTACGCCTGGGCATGAGCGACATAGAGGCTGGTTTTGTGAGGGAAGGCTTGGCTGACTGAAGGAGAGAAGGGATAAGGCCTTAGGTGGAACGGAGGGTTTCTATGTTTTCGGAGGTGTCCGAAGAATTTACAAGAGCCCTTAGGATCAGGCAGTTCAACCTGGAGCTCCATCACTTGCGCTACCTTGTTGATGATCTTAGAATAGGTTGAGAAATCTTCCTCCAGCGAAGCAACCAGGGTATCGCCCACTTCCAACTCCTGTGTGTGACGTTGCTCGTGGGTTGTGTGAGAAGAATGGACCGAGTGATCGTCATCATCAAATTGAGACAGCAAGGATCTGTCCATAGAGGCTGGCAACAAAGATCGCTGACGACGGGAGGGACTAGCCACAGGATGCTCCCGAAAACGTGGGTCAGCGGACAGTTGTGTGGACGATAGCAAGCGTCTGAGAGCGTCTCCTGGTATCGCTGCCTGTGATACGTCAGTGGTGCGTGTACGATCCCCCTCTGAGATTGGAGTGCGTCTCTTCTGCGATCGATGGCGTTCGCGAGTGCCTCTTCAGTGACGTTTGGGAGTTGGCGATCGCAAAGCAGATGAAGTGGGGCTTCACCGTCGTTCATCAGTCTCCGATGCTGAGTCGGAAGAGGAGGCGGAGCGGCGGTGGTGTCGCTTTCCGCCCCTCGATGGGGAGCCGTGCCACTTTCGGCGTCCCTGATCGCGGTGTTTGGACTTTCGTGAGCGGCGGGAGGTCGTAGCTAGCCTGTCATCTGTACTCGTTCGGCTAGATGACGTAGAGATCAGGTCAGAGGAGGAGTAGCATCTTGCGCGGTGGCGGCACTTATGGGGCAAGCTTTCCCGTGCCGCTATCGTGCGGAACACAGTTTCTACCCGGAGTGGGGGTGGTCGCGCACAGTGATCGGAAGCCAACTCTTGCGAGGCCCGTTCCCTGGTGATATCATGGGCTTCTCGCGCATTGCCCGAACGTGTTGGAGTACGCTGGCAAGCCTCAATCATGGTGTCCCTCGAAGGGGACGTTGTTGCCCAGCTCCCCGACCTGGATGACACAGGGGAGGTAGATCGCCGGTGCACTGCCTGGAGATCTGTGATGTTATCATGGCACGTCTTGGCAGCATGGGCGGAGGCCTGCGCGACCAAGTCTTGCGCCGATGTATGGGCGGTTCCTGAGGGGGAAGTTGGCCTCTTTTGTTGTGCAGAAGGCGCAGACTTTTTCTTGCTCTTTTTTCCAGGCTGGGTCACCCTGGGAGCGGGTCTGGATGCCTGGGAGGATTTGGAGGCCAGCGAAGTGGGAGGGGAGGGCTCCATGTGGGCTTGCTGGGTCTCCATGGACTTCAGAGACTGTTCCCAAAGATATACGCACAGTCTCCCTTGCCGCTGCTTGAGTGCCGGTTTAGAGAGTTTTTGGCACTACACAGGTAGCTGATTGGTGGGCCTCTCCCAAACAATACAAACAAGTTGAGTGCCCGTCCGAAACGGATATCTTGTTAGGGCACTTTAAACAACGCTTAAATAGCGCTCCAGGGGCCATAAACGGCCTGGGGGGGGAGGTCGGGATAGGAATCTCTAATAATTAACTAACAACTAGCAACTAGCAACTAAACTAACTATATATAAGCTATGTAAAAATAAGTACTTTACCAAGTAGAAGAAAACAGTAGAGATCTAACAATTAAATTCACTCTCTAGGAGCTGAGGAAAACGTGACCCTTGCTGGCGGCAGCAAAAAAGGAACTGGAGGCTGCAGCGTGGGAGTTCCTGAGCATGCCCAGTGGGGGCAGGAGGAGGTCCCTAGGAGCTGAGAGAAGACTCTAGAAGGTCCGGGAGCTGCAGGGAAACCCATGAGTGGGATTTCACAGAGGCTACGAAGGAGAAGTTAACAAATCTCTGTGTACCCTACTTGTTGCATATTGAGTTGTATGACTTAATATGTAAAAGTTACCTACTGAGGTTCATTTCCTTCATTTCCCTCTTTGTTTCTTTTGTTTTTTGCTTCCAAGGGTTACACTATTTGAGTAACTGCAATAGTATTTCCGCCACTATTTTAGCATAGAAAACAGGCTATAACAAGAATGCACTGAAGTTTGAGGAGACGATAAGATATATTAGTAATATTAAGGGGAATTTATTTTTGTATATTCCACAAGCAATCCATTCATCTCCAATCCATATGGCCAACTTTACTGAAGGAAGATAAAACTTCCAATAGTGTTTCCCTGGATTTAATTTTTCCTGCATACAACATGGACAAGGAAAGACCAAACACTAAAAGACCAAATAAAAATAAAAATGAATAAAATGCTTCTGCACGGGTCAAGTATGTTCCTTATTTCTCTAGATTTCATCCTTTTGGCTCCTTAATCCAACATTTTTGATTGCTTTGTTTTTTACACACCAATTTATGTTTTTGGAAACATGAAAGCAAGAAATATATAGCAATAATCTAGCCTGCTCATTTATTTAGCAT
Source organism: Phrynocephalus guinanensis (assembly GCA_037367245.1). NCBI lineage: Eukaryota > Metazoa > Chordata > Lepidosauria > Squamata > Agamidae > Phrynocephalus > Phrynocephalus guinanensis. Next base: position 96,015,185 of record CM074732.1, read on the forward strand.
AGTATATCAAATTCTCATACTACACAGAAAATGTTCAATTCACACCGAGGATTCTTGACATTTTAGTTACTTTGGATACTTATTCACAACAAAGTAAAAAAGTCAAGACTGGATAAACCACAGGTACATTCCAATATATTGTGCCTACATTATACAATCATTAAGTTTCATACATTTTAATGAGCCATTTCAAAGTAAATTTAATGATCACACAACTACTGTATGCAAGTCACAAAGGACAAGACTTCATAGCACTGCTGACTCTTGCATTTTTATACATGTACCAAAAACAGGAATCTCTTGTGTTCAGTGACCTGTAGAAGGATGGAAGAATAATTACATTTCACATAATTCCACTAAAGCATTATCTGTCTAAGCAGCAAGATGTTGTATATACTTACCTCATGCCTTTCCTATTCTTCCTTCATCAATTAACAATTTTCACTACAATTAAAACTAGTACAGTGGTACCTTGAGTTAAAATTCCCCAAGTTACAAAAAAGGCAAGTTACGAATAGAAATCCATGGGTACAGGAAATTTTCAAGTTACGAAAAAAGCCTGCTTTTTTCAAGTTATGAAAGGAAAAGGAAAGGAAACATTCCTTTTCAAAATGGCTCCTGCTTGTTTGCAATAGCAATAGTGCCATCTTGTGGCCATCCGACTACAGTGCTGCAATTGGGAAGAAGGAGTTTTGAAAAGTGAAGCTGAGAACTTCTTTTTTAATTACCTGCGCAAAGTGCCTGTTTTGGAATTATTTGGCACCATTCTAGGGACTTTTGGAGGACCTTTGGTGGACTTCTCAAATGGTTACAAGGTAGGTTGCTCATCTTTTGTTGATTGCTTGCCTGTTAATTGTGCTTTTTGCTTTCTGTGAGGAGGTGTGTGTGTGATTTCCCAGTTGTGATGAATTAATCCATTTCCAATGCATTCCTATGGGAAGCCCTGTTTTGAGTTATGAAAATTTCAAGTTAAGAAAATTCATTTGGAACGGATTAATTTCATAATCAGAGGTACTACTGTACACGTTTTTTTTTTAAAAAAAATCTGCCAACGAAGAGTTTCCAGGGTAAATAACTTTTAACTAGCTCTATCATATCAGTCTCCATTAGCAAAAACATGTCAGGTCTTTCCTAATAGTGTTCAAAAGTAGCAAGCAAGGAGGAAAGAGCATCCAGCAACATGAAAAGCAGGTTACTCAGGTGGCAAAACCAGTTTGAAGGCAGATAAACAGTTAATTCATGAAACAAAAGATGGATGCCTTAGATTTAACAATGGCCGTGGGTGGTCATGAATTTATGCTCAAGGCAGTAAGGAATATGACAAGCTCTTGATCTTTTGAAACTAGTGTGGCATTATTTTCTTAATTTTTTTTCTTACTTTGCAACCAGTTTTTGATCAGGTAACCAACCTCCTTGACAGACAGAAGGAATCCCATAGGCACTGTATATCTTGACTTCAGCAAAGCATTTGATGAAGTGCTCCATGGTTTTCTGATTGACAAGCTAACTGGGTGGATAGAACAACTGTCAGGTGGATACAGAGTTGGCTACGGAATCGTACTCAGAGAGTAATGATTAATGGCCCCTTCTTAAAGTGGAAGGAGGTAACAAGTGGGTACCCAGGGATCAGTTCTTGGACCAATGCTTTTCAACATTTTTATTAAATGACCTGGATCAGGGGATGCAGGGAATGCTAATCAGATCTGAGGATGACACAGAATTGGGTGGGATACCTTATATCCTGAAAGACAGAAGCAAAATTTAAAAGACCTAGATAGGCTTGAGCACTGGGCTGAAAAGAACAGAATGAAATTCAAAAGAGATAAATGCAAAGTACTGCATCTAGAAAAAAGAAACCAAAATACACAGGTACAATATGGGGAATACCTGGCTTAATAATGCGATGAGTGAGAAGGATCTTGAAACATTCATAGATCACAAGCTGAATATGAGCAACAATGTGATCTAATCACAAAAAAGACAAACACTATTTTAGGCTGCATTAACAGAAGAATATTCTTCCAGTCCCGTGAAGTACTAGTTTCCTCTACTGTAATTGCACTGGTTAGGCTGAGTCTTGAGTACTGTGTCCAGTTCTGAAAACCACATTTCAAGAAGGGTAATGACAAATTTTAACAAGGGGGGGGGCAAAAAGTATAATTAGGGCAGGCATGTCCAAACTTTGGCCCTCCAGATGTTTTGGAACGCAACTCCCACGGTCCTTTGCCATGGGAAACAGGCTTGGAATTCTGGGAGTTGTGGTCCGAAACATCAGGACGGCCGAAGATTGGACATGCCTGAATTAGGGGAAACCAAGTCCTATGAAAAAATACTGAAAAAGCTGGGCATGTTTCACCTTGAGAAAAAAAGACTGAGGGGGAGAAGTGATAGCACTTTTCAAAAACAAAACAAAGATTGTCATAATGAGAAGGAGCAGGATGTGTTCTCTATCATTTCAGAGTGCAGGACACAAGCTCATGTTAAAGGAAGCCAGATTTCACTTGCAGAGCAGAATTTTTTCCTGTTAGAGTAGTATGGCAATGGAACCACCTGGCAGATATCCAACTACAGTGGACCCTTGTATAACAAACGGTTTGTATAACATAAAATCTGTACAACATAAAAATTTGCTTAACAGACTTGTCTATGGGGCGAATCCATACAACGTAAAAATATTTGTGATTAGGGATTACTCTGTTTTCAATGCATTCCTATGGGAAATTTGTATAAAGGAAAATTTGCTTAACATAATTTCATATGGAACAAATTAATTACTTTATACAAGGTACCACTGTATTTGTATTCCAGCATTGAGGAAGGAATTGGATTTGATGGCCTTGTAGGACCCCCCATCCAACTTCATGATTCTATGATTCTACAATGATCTGTTCAAAACCTCCTCTCAGACAGACTGTCACCAAGGAAAAGCCTGCCTGAAGCATCCCCAAAGTAAACAAAGTCACATTTAAGCAGAAACATTCCCACTTTTAAAAGGGCAGGGTGAAGTAAGCCCCTTAGGCTCAGCAGAATTACAGCAGTGTGTAAATGGGAACGCTGGCTCTTTGCCTGGGCTAGTGATAGGGATCATCCAAGAGAAGACATCTCTGTTCAATAGTTTCAATGCATTGTTATTTGGAGTGGTTGTTATTGGATAGCAGCACATACAGGTACCGACCGCGTGTAAGTCCCACACAAGTCTATAAAAGGCAGAATTTACTGAACAGCATTCCAGTGATATATTTCTGCTGGATCTGAATGCTTCTAGCAACTTCCCTTTCTTCTGCATCTCTCCCATGCACCCCAATCCTTGTTCTGAGAGATTTTCTAAAGCAAGCTGTTTAACACAACAGAGAGTTGAGCCAGGGGAAGGGAGATGAATGCCCCAATTTCAATGGCACTGAGAAACAAAGTACACTTGCCATTTCTTTAGCAACTGACTTGAGTTACTAATAAATCATGATTCCTTGGACTTGAATGAAATTTTAAAATATCGGATGCAGAATAAGAGTCTTTTCATTGTGTAATGTAAAGAGTTTGAATTCACTGGCATAATGTCATATCAGCCACTACTTTGCTTTAAATGACACATGAAACAGGAATCAGCAAAACTGAACTGAATTCTGGCTACACGGGAGGAGTACTGTATATACTCGAATATAAGCCTAGTTTTTCAGCCCTAATTTTGGGCTGAAAAAAGGGGTCCTCGGCTTATATTCGGGTCAATACTTTTAGCCACTGAGGCAAGTGCTTGGGTCGGTGGCTAAAAGTCATTTTAAACACTGTGCGCCACTTCTCCTGACGCCCCCCCCATGTTGCAGGGGAGTGGCCTACAATGTTTAAAATAACTTTTAGCCACCAACCCAAGCACTTGCCTCGGTGGCTAAAAGTCATTTTAAACATCACACACCACTCCCCAGCTCACAAAGGAGGAATTGCCAGGCGCTGCTGCATTTCCCACCGTAGAATTATACTTGAGTCAATAAATTTTCACAGTTTTGGAGGGTTAAATTAGGGGCCCCGACTTATACTTGGGTTGACTTATACTCGAGTATATATGGTATGTGGATCTGAGGACATACTTCTCATACACAGGCTCCCTTCCAATCATGTGTAACTTGCTAAGGCGTATTTAAAAATTGTATGTCACTACTACCAATATATTGGGTGGGTGGTGGAATGAGCTCAGTAAAGCATACCATGTTGAAAATTCTGCCAGTTCTTTATGTCTGCACAAGAGGAACTGAAGAAGGTGCCAGGCATGCAACCAGTATCTACTCATCCACAGTAACATACACCACTCCTCTTGTATGCATGTAAATACCTAACAGAAAATGGGTCCATACTAACGTAATAGCCAAACACAAGCAAAGCTATAGCTGGAACAACCTAAGTTTGTCGCATACAAGAACTAAGCTTGCATTCATTCTTTCTTCCAGAATTGTTGTCATAGTGTAAAATTAAATAACACGCATTTCTCTACCTACAGAGTTGAAAACAGCAGAAGGGCCTGAAATGTTTACATACTATTTTAGCACACGCAGAGTACTACACAATTCTATTAATACCTTTGCTTCTTATGAATCGTTACCTAAGAATTTCAATTTCAAAGTGTCTACTGTATTTGCATTCTGTTACTAATACTATGAAGCTATGCGTTATTATAATTGGGAAGTTTTATAAGGACAGTTAGAAAATTGTGCAGAGGGTCTATCAGGAAATGAGACGTCAAGATAAAAAACAGCAGCAGGAGTGAGTAACTCCTCCCATCGTCCTCTACTGAAGGTTGTGAAATGTCATACATCGCCTTACCACCATTGGTGGATTTACAGATTTAAAATGAGAAAGTTGGGATGACAGGAGAAGAAGGAAAGAGTGGGAAAGAAAAGGCAGGAGGAGATCATCTAATAGCAGAGGGTGTCCTGATAACAGAGGAGCCAAAGGATTGCAGAGAGAAGTGAAAAAAGCAGGAATATGAGATGAAACAGACAGAGAGGGGAGAACTACCACCTGGAAGTGTGCTGCTCTCAAGAAGTCTTTGGTTCTCATCCAAGGGCATGGTCACAGTATTTTCTCCTTTTAGTGAGTTTGGGATGTTATTAATATGTGTTATTTTACCATTTACAGTAGTGCCTCGCCACATTGTGGTTCATATATGACGGTTCCGGTATCTTGCATATTTTTTCTTGAGAGAAGCACACTTCCAAAGAATGGCTTTTAATCCTCTCCTGGCACCTCAGCAAACAGACCTTGGGCTGCTCATGCCGGCATGCAATTCCAAATAGAGGCTTTTAACCCCCTCCTGACACCTCAGCAAACGGACCTTGGGCTGCTGCTACTGGCATGTGTTGCAAGGAGCAGCCCAAGGTCAGTTTGCTGAGGTGTCAGGGGGGGTTAAAAACCACTCTTTGGAAGTGCAGGCTGCAAGGAGGAGCCCATTATCTGTTTGATGAGGTGTCAGGAGGGGGTTATAAGCCTCTGCTGGCAGGAGCAGCCTATTCAATGTTGTGTTTGCCATTGTTGATGACTTCTGCAGGAAAAGACGTTTAGAAGAACAGAGAAGAGACTAAAGGTCTTATACTGTTCTTGAAATAAAATCCCTTCTCATATGGGCTGTAGTTAAAAACTTACCCCAGAAAGACAAACATCTTCTATTGCAAGGTTGCTATTTTACATTTTTCAGACCAAAGTATTTCGAAATAAAACAACCAGGAAAATGTAGTCCCTCCCAGACAACTGTGATATTTAACTATCAGAACTGCCCTCTATCATTTAGACTGCCTTTACATTCCTGTTTTATCTGTCAGACAATGACTTATAGGTCTGTCGAACATACTGTAACTAGCAGAGCTTCCTACAAGTGTATCCAAATATGCATCCCACCCAGTGCCTCCCTTTACCAATCAACTTCCATCATAATAAGTGAAACTATTCTGCATATTTGATCTAAAGTGGGGGTCACACCAAAATAGCTGCACTTAGGAATTTTCTGTTAAAAAATAAAAAGAATGATAGCCAGGATTTAACAAATAAATCTCCTGATGGAATTGCCTCTGTCAGTGGAATTAATAGAGAACAATCTCACCCTTCCACACTGCAAGCTCCTACACACCCAACATTTGCTGTGAAGCATTGAGCATCCTTCTAGAGCTGAGGGCTGGGTGGCACAGAAGGCTTCAGGGGCAAGGACAGAAGAAAGTTCTTTTGCAACAGAGTTAAGGCATCGATGTGGCACTAGTTGTAGGCAATATGAACAAGCTATGGAAGTTTTTTAAAAAGCTTGTAGCAGACAAATAGCTTAAGGTGACGCAAGGAGACTCATACTTTTATTTATGTGAAGACAACTGCATTGCCGAAAAGGATTTAATGTATTCATAAACCAGTCTGTCTTATGCGCCATCAAGCCACTTCTGACTAAAGGCAACAGTAGTACAGTTCTTGAGGTATATGAGATATTAAAGGAGTTGCTTGCTATTTCCAACACCCATTCAGTTTCCATAGATGATCAGGGATTTGAATTCAGGAGACCTGGGGTCTGTTTGCTTATGCTGCTGTAGCTATTATTCTCTTTGAATCAAGAGGCAGGCGGTATGCTATGTCCCATTCCCTAGACCTAGTAGCATTCTTTTCCCCCTAAAGCTCTCCTGAATGCTTAAGTTGACAGGGAAAGTTCATGTTTAAATAATCATCTCAACTATACCTCCTTTGGTTTTTCATGCTCATTAAAATTCTTATATAAGGCTAAAAACTCGTGGGTGTAACTGTACCACACAAATGGTGATGATGTTATTACCTAGTGACAGTATTGCTTTAATTTAACTCAAAGCTTCCTAGTCCCCCTTGAGAATCCAAGACTCCCAAGTCTGTGCAACACATGTGCACAGATACATGTGCAGACTCCCAGTAAAGTTGTTGTGAGTTTATGGGAACTGTAGTACAACACATCCGGTAGGCATCCGATTGAGGAAAGCTGCTTTAAAGTGACTGCCCTACATCAGGAATGCTTAAGTCAAACATTTTGTCTTAAAACTGCTCTACTGCCTACATTTTGCTTAGACTTTTTTCAAAAGGAAATTCCCAAGAATTCATTTCAGGCTGTTTTAAACAAAGAATTACATAATCATATTTCAGAACAGAGGATGTGCCCCCATCTTGTGGGAAATACAAGCAATTTCAGGCGGGGGGAAACTCAGCTATATACTGTATTACCATTTGTAAAGTAAGAAATATAAACTCTACCGAACATCTTATGCTGAATACTATCATTATTGTGTCCAGCATTCACAGCCTTCAAAAGTAATTTGGGATCAAGATGGTTGAGAAATGTACGGAGACTGTCCTGATGAAACAGATTAACTCATTTGCCATTATTCAACTACATTTATTTTTCTGAATATGTGGACATCACCAATTCTGATTTTATCTAGTTTTGTTGCTCTTACATTTATCTAGATTTGTTCCTCTTACACCTTTTTAGTGACACTAGGTACAAAAGTTGTATGCTTAATCCTAAAAAATAAAGACTCATACAACAAAATATGACAGAACTTGCTAGGAAGAAAAGACTGGGTATGCATTTTAAACTTTGTGCACATGGTATCACAGAGTTTTCAATTTAAAATAAAATGGTAACTTCTGTAGTTTTTAATAAAATGCTTACAATTAGTTTTTCAGGGCACTCTGATAAAACACATTTGTACTATTTAGTCCCCAGCTTTAAAACTCAAAGGGTTTCCTGATGCCCTCTAGTGCCCAAAAGACTATCAAGCAAGATACTTCAGTGTGGATTTCCTCATGTGAAATATACGTTGTTCATTTTGCCATACACATACTATATAGCAAACACGTCATTGTTTTGGAGTTCTGAAAGAAACCCATGTACAAAATTGCATCCATATAGGTACTAAGTTTTTTGGAATCTGATTGTTGTAGTAATATCTGGATACTCAAGTATCTGTGCAAATGCTCTATTACAACTGGATGAGTCTACCAGATGTTGATCTCCACCACCAACAAATGTATAAGCTATACCAAAGAGCATATATAGAGCAAATAAATTATCATATTCAATAGGATAACAGTGTTCATTGTGAGAAAGTACCATTAGCTAAACTGTATAATAGTACTCAAGTGTTAGACCAGCAACAGCAATATAAGCCAAGTATCTTATATAAGTCCTAGCTTCTACATAATGAGCTATGTACTGATGAACACTATTCCCCTCCCCCAAAAAACATAAATACACTAAGCCGGGGGTGTCCAAACTATGGCCCTCCAGATGTGTTGGACTACAAATCCCAGAATTCCAAGCCTGTATTGCCTATGACAAAGGATTGTGGGAATTGTGGCCCCAAACCTCTAGAGGGCCGAAGTTTGGACACCACTGCACTAAACCCTTGATTCATTCTCTAGTTTGTTGGGAAAGGAATAACTGCTGGTTAGAGAAGGGACCTTCAGGTTTTTTGGATTCCAGTTTCCAGAATTCACCTGGAATTTCCTGGCAGAAGTCTAGACCAGCGTTTTTCAACCACTGTTCCGCGGCACACTAGTGTGCTGCGAGATGTTGCCTGGTGTGCTGTGGGAAAAATTGAAAAATTCTAAAGAAATTCAACCCAGGGCCGGCGGGCGGCCCACAGCTGGGAGGCGCTATAAATAGCATCCAAGGGCCAGCTTGGCTCCTCCCCCCTGAGGCCCGCGGCGCTGGCGTCACTTCCTCTCCGGCCGGACCTGGCCCCGCTCATTCTCTTAGTGTTTGCCCTGTGCCTGCCGCCGCCGCCGTGACTCGCTCGCTTCCCTCTCCCCCCCTCCTTTTTTTACCCTGGACCACCACCACCCCTTTCCTGGGAGCTACCAATGGACTGAGCCGCCCGACAGCCCGTCCGCCAACACGAGCTGGCCCGGGAGCCCCAGCCCAGAACAAACCACCAGGTGAGGGGAAGGGGAGGAGGGGCGCCCGGCTGCCCCACAAGCACCGCGGCAGGGCTGCGAGGAGGAGGGGATGGAGGAGGCCTCCGCCGGGCCTGGGCTGAGGAGGCGGGCGGGCGGGGGAGGCTACTGGCACGGCTGGACGGCTGGACGGCTGGCCTTTAGGGTCTGGGAGGGGAAGAGCCGTCTCTGAGGGGCCCCGCGATGGGTTCCTTGAAGTCTTGCCCCTTTCTTTCCGTCTTGGGTCACCCTCTTCTCTCTCTCTGTCTTTTCTTTCTTTCCCCCCCCCACCTCTCTCTTTCCATCATAGAAACGTGCTCATTTCTAGCCTGCATATGTGTATGTCTAGCAGCCTGCCTACTGTAATTAAAACTGTAAACCGCCCAGAGACTCCTTGAAGTGGTATGGGGCGGTATACAAGCAGAACACTTTCTGCCTTCTTTCCTTCCTGCCTTCCTTCATCCTCCTCCCCTCCTGTCGCTGGACTTGCTGAAGGCATCTGCCTTGGCCACAGTGTGGAGAGCAAGATGGGCTTTTGGGTCTTATTTGTGTTCCTGTAGAGTCAGTGCCCCTTCTCAGGTCTCCACTGGACACAGAAGTCCATGCAGGGCAAAATGTCTTTAAAAAAACAACACAGGTAAGTGGGAACTGGGTGCTAGAGAGCGGGCTGCCTCAATCTGTGGCCCCTCTGTCCTGCTTCTCCCTACACCAGCAATGGCGAACCTTTTAGAGACTGATATAGGCACAGAGTTAAATTTTTTAACATTTTCTAATGGTGTGGTGTGCCTCGTGATTTTTTTCATGAAACAAGTGTGCCTTTGCCCAAAAAAGGTTGAAAAACACTGGTCTAGACATCACAGCTCAGAAACAGAAGTCTATAGGCCAGCTTTCCTTACTTCCTTCGGGGCTTGTTTGCTTTACTTCTACTTTCAAAAACGAGGACACTTGCTTGCTTCCTGGCAAGTGCAAGTCTATCTGGTTCATGTAGTTTTATGAGATGCTCTTTCTATAGTGCATAATGGGCAGCAAAACTATTCCACACAGAAAGATCGATGCCTTCCAGAGTTAACTGGAAACATACTAAGCCCTTCTCTGTTTCTAGATACAAACTGAAAAGAGCTACTGACTTGCCGACCATTTCTAAATGTAGCCGAGCTACTTCTGAAAAATATGATTTAGGGTTCTAGGCACAAATGCCAAAAAAGGAATTTGCTAGTTTGGAGCAGTAAACTCTTCTTATTCTGCCACTTCACAGATATCCATTGGATTCCACATGTCGACTATAATCATTTCAATAGATGCAAATTGAAAAAGAGATATTTTCAAGCTTAAATAAGTAGGTGACAGCTGCAAAACAGTTCACATCTGGACTTCCATGAAAAGGAACTGAATCCCATTAAGAACTTCCCAACTGGAAGTTGTGAGCAAACCAAACATTCAAGGATCAAGGCCAAAGTTAAAAATGCTATTTGTGACTACTATTCCCACCCTTCCTTGCATTATGTAGGCATTTTTGTTCAATGTCTAACAAAGGGCATTCTTCTTATTTGCACATTCCCAATATATCCGCACACAGCAACCAAGGATTTGTGGAGAACAGTTGGTACAGAGTTGCAAAAATATATACTGTAATGTCCTTGCTGTTTCATTTTCTGCTTTCAATGAAAAATGATATAATACATAATTATGATTTAGAAACAAAATATCTAAACCAAGAAAATGCTGAAGGGCAACTTCAGAACATTAAGAGTTTTAATGTATTAATAATAAACCCTTCTAAAGCTCCTGAATATATCTCTTTAGTAGTGTTACAGAAATAGAGTGGTCCCCCACCCTTTCGCGGTTCATATACTTCGATCCTGCTATATCGCGGGACCACAGTACATGAAAAAAGGCCCCCTGGATTAAGGGGGGAAAGGCCTGTTGCAGGCCTCCCATACTTACCCCCAACCTGGCGCTGTCCCGAATGGGCCTGCGAGAGCCTTCCCAGGCCTTCTGGAGGCCCCAAAAGGTCCTCCCTGCAAACCAGAAGTGACTTCTGGTAAACCAGAAGTGACTTCTGGTAAACCAGAAGTGACTTCCAGATCGCTGAAAATCATTTCTGAGGCCTCCGATCAGTACAAGAGCCCCCAGCTAGGCACCCCAGGGCCGACCTGAGCTGCCTCCGCATATTGCGGATTTTCAATTATGTGGGTCGGGTCGGGTACCTAACCCCCGCAATAGGCAGGGGGTCGCTGTATATAAAATCGGTGTGCAAGTAGATCAAACTAGCTAGTAACTGAAGAAAAGACCTGGATGTTTTCCCTTAAAACCATTAATGATTAACAGATATGAATGACCTAGTAAAAATTACTAGCAATTTATGAGCTTACAATACAAAATTGGAGTGCTCGGTGATGTTACTCAATAGAGGATGATGACTGGATCCAAACTCAAATCTTTCATCATTATGATTGCACTACATAAAACTACCAAATACAGATGAATATGCTTCCTCTGGAGGTATGGATTCTATTTTCCTCAAGTTTAGCAACATGAATTTTACCCCTGAGCTCAAAATCCCTTAATGAAAAGCATTCAGTGGCCTCATCTTCATTATATTAGAGATGTAAAATTTCTGGAAATTTTGAAACCAAGGAGGGGGGAGAAACATTTTTTTCCTGGAAAAATGTACCACAAGATTAATCATTTTGTTTATCCCAGAAAACTTGTGGTCTATAAAGTCTGTAAATTAGTTGGCAAACATTAATATAGATTGACCTCCAATAAACAAAAAACATTTAGCACTTTGCTGAAGGAAGGATTAGATACATACAATTTTAACAGACAAAATCCCTGAATATTTTTTATTCTCTAAATACAATCTGCAGTTAGTGTGCCTTTGTTTCTACCCGCATTTCATAAGAAAATTATGTGATAACCCTTCCTGTTATAACATTAAATATTTTCATCTCTTAAAAGCAGCTATCAGAACAGGAAAAGAAATTTAATGGCATTGTTAAATGTGGCATATTTTTTTACTACAAGCAAGACTAAGCTTGTAGTTAGCAGAGAGCATTGGTCTAATTCGTTGACTGATCAAATGACAATGAAGACATCAGTTATAGGAGTGTTATTTATGTATCTACAAACTCTACAGTTTGTGTGTGTAGATCAAAATAATTGTTATACATGATTCTTGAGTCAATTTGTTTCCTTTCTAGGTTTTAACAGGGGACTTGATCATACCATGTTATATATCCAAGAACCTGAACTGCATCCAGTACAAGAGTTGTATATCAAAAACTACTATGCATCAACCTAAAACCTGTCCATCTACTTGTTTTAGACAGAGTGCAACTCCTTCCAGAAGAGAACATATTCTATTCTCTGAGCCAGACTCTTTACTGATTAGGAGCACCTCTATCTTCTCTGGGCTTAAATTCAGCATGCTCACTCTGACCCAGCCCATTATTAAACCCAGGCAACATTTAATAGTGCTATTTACATGAACAACAACATGATAATGGTGGCCTGAAGGGAGCTCTGACCAGGCTTCTCCTGGGAGGGGCTTCGTTGTCACCTGCCCGACAGAGACACGCTGGCCAGCTGCCAGGCTGGCCAATCGGACATTGCCAGCACAGCTGGCGAGATTGGCCAGAGGCTGACCACTGGTCAGCTGACAAACCCAGGCAACATTTAATAGTGCCAAGTGCTATTTACATGAACAGCAACATGATAATGGTGGCCTGAAAGAGGAGTAGCTAGCTAAGAAGCCTTTCACCTCTGTTGTTAAAATGTCACACATCGCTAGCAATAAAGCTAACTGAAAATAACAAGTGGATTTCATAGATAATCCCGTTGTGTATGCCATCTAATTGTTATAAGCATTTGAGCTATTAACCTGTGCCCTTTTTCCCTTCAAGGAGAAAAAAAATGCATTCAACAACTGGTAGATTGAGAAAAACCTCAGATGAAAATTAAGCAGAAATTAAAGCTGCTGGGTAATGCTGAAGTTCAAATGGAAAGCAAAAGTTGGAGATTTAATGAGATATACAGTACCATAAGACATTCTAGCATCAATGGTAATACAAGCACACCTAAGTGATAGCAAACTGCTAAGTAATTATAGCAGGCAGGAAATGAAGACGTGAATATTGATGTGAAGGACTTCAAAAGAATAAGCAGACCTAACTAATAACCTTTCCAGTTTTTATATTGTTTATTTTGATATTGTAAGCTGCCCTGAGTTCTCTTGTGAAAAAAGGCAAGGTACGACTATTTTTAATAAAAGAAATAAAATTAAGAACTTGAAGCTCTTCCTTTTGTTATTCTGTCTCCATTTTGCCTATAGCAATTGCTGCAGAGAAGAAAAATGAAACCTGATAGCTGAAATGCAACCTATGTGGTGCATTAGTGCTCATCTATCAAAAAAAAATACGAAATTAAAAATAAGATATTAATATCTCCCTGTTTGCTTTCACCTCAGTTTCCGTTATTGATTTGTTGTGTTTCCAAAGTGATGTGTCATCTCTTCCAAACAATTTTTATTGGCCTTTCACAATGAAACCGCATTTTAAATAAAATGGTAAATCTCAGCCAGTTTTATTCAATAAAATAAAGGAAGAAAAGGGTGTTTAAAAAAATCTAAAGCACTTAGCATCAGAATATCTCAAAAGGGAAAGGGGAGAGAGTGTATCCAGCTGAGTCACTATACAGAGTATCTTATTTATAGAGTGGGTGAGAGACACGAACATGCACCAAACACTCTGTTTTCCCTGAGGAATGAGAGAAGCAGCACAGCTTGGCGTGCTGCCTATGCACCAGCTCCTGTATCCCCAGCTGAGTCCACCTCCTCTCTCCCTTCCTGCTACCATCAGGCTATTCAAGAAGCATCTTGACCTGAGCAAAGGATCTCTTGATTTCAAAAGGGGGGGAAAGGGAGGGAGTCCTTTCAGAACCTTATTTTTACATCTTATTGTATTTTCATGTATGGTTACAGTCTTAATATTTGTGAGTTAAAGGTAGGTAAAGGTTCCCCCACACTTGCATACTAGTTGTGTCCGGCTCTAGGGGCAGTCCTCGTCTCCATTTCCAAGCCAAAGAGCCAGATTTGTTTAAGTCTGTGGCCATGTGGTGAACGCATTTCTGCACACGGAACACTGCTTACCTTCCCACTTTTTAAATGGCAGTACCTATTTATGTACTTGCATTTACATGCTTTTGAACGGCTACGTTGGCAGGAGCTGGGGTTAAGAGCAGGAGCTCACTCCACTGCGTGGCACCCGGGGTCCAACCACCGAGCCGCTGACATTGCAGCCGACAGTTTCAGTACTCTAGCCTGCTGAGCCGCCCGAGCAAATGGGACATTGTTACTGTGTGTCAACGTCTCACTTTCAACCTGCAGCGAGCCTAAAAGACTTTATCCTGGGATGTGGGATGGTCAAAGGCCATTTCACCACTGGCAACCGTACTTGAGCTTCCAAAGCGGATGGGTAGGGATTTGAACCCATGTCTCCTGAGTGAGGCATGGTGGCTCAGCAGGTTAGAGAGCTGAAACTGTTGGCTGCAAAGTCTGCAGCTCGGTGGTCCAAACCCCGGGTACCACACAGTGGAGTGAGCTCCTGTTGTTAACCCCAGCTCCTGCCAACCTAGCAACTGGAAAGTATGTAAATGCAAGTAGATAAATAGGTAACACGATAAAAAGTAGGAAGGTAAACAGTGTTCCATGCGCAGAAATGCATTCAGCCATGCCGGCCACATGGCCACGGACTTGCACAACACTGGCTCTTTAGGAATGGAGATGAACGCCACCCCTAGACTCAGACACGACTAGCACATAAGTGTGCGTGGGGGGGATCTTTACCTTTTACCTTCCGGATTCCAGTTCCCCATTTGCTACAATAAACCATCTCTCAGAAAAGATCCATATAAATAGCTAGGGGGAAAATACCTAAAATGCTTCTTTGCAAATGCTGCCATCAGGTAAAGAGCCCGGTACGGACCCTGTGAGATTAGGAAAGAATGCACATGACAAGGTTCAGAATTCCACTTATTGTCTCTGGGCAAAGGGTCTAAAAGCCACTTAAGAGATGATACTGGACAACATGAGTATGAAATGCAGCAGCCATTGGGGTTTGCTCCTGTTAATTAGTAAATTTACTTTAAAGCATTTGATTAGGAAACTGTTCTAGTAGTCTAGTTTTGCGGCACCTGAAAGACTAAAACATTTATTACGATGAAAATTTCTGAGGATACCGCCAACTCCCTCGACACTGCAGAAAAGTTACATGGAAATGTGAATCTGAGGGGGTGGCTTTTCCAAATTAATCTGTAACTGCAAAAACAAAAGTTCTGCATTAAGAAGAAATTATATTTCTCAAAATGCTCAGTTTTATATGGCAAAGTAAACCCACATGCCATCATTTGGCAGTCATGCCCTACTGCATAAGCCAGTCCTTCCAAAAATAATAATTAGATAGAACAAATGAATTAAAAATAGCACCTGGAAATAGAGTAATCTCAACTGGATTTCATTTATTGAGAGATCAAAACATTTCACTACTCATCCAAGCAGCTTTGTCAGTGACAAAGCTGCTTGGATGAGTAGCGAAATGTTTTGATCTCTCAAGAAAAGAAGTCCATTTGCCATGACCCAACTTCCAGATAACCTCACCTGGATGACTGAGAATCTTCACAGACATATTAAAAAGAGCAGTACTACAAAACCAGTGTATTAACTCTTCAGTTCTCAAGAACATTCTTTCTAACTTCATGGTAGCAACCCTAGAACAAAAGACTCTCCAAGGCAGAGTCCAATAAAAAAGCAGCTGAACAAGAATTTACCCAGAAGTCTGTAAACAGAGATTGTGTGGATATGTTAAAGATGCTTTGCTTGTGGGTTACCTGCATCTACAAGGCGTAGACTAGGTGATCCTTTGAATTCCTTCTAATTCTATACTCCTTTGGGTGTGTGAATCTGTGTTGTTCTACAAGAAAATTGAATATATTCGTGGAGGTTAGGGCCACAAGTGGCTATTAGTCAGAAATGGCTCTACAGTGCATCTCTTTTATCACCAGGTGCTGGAAAATGTGAAAGAGAAGGTGCTGTCCCACTTGTGTCCTGCTGGTACTCCCCATGAGAATCTGATTGATCACTGTGTGAACAGAATATTGGATGAAACTGTCCAAAGACAATTTCTTAAATGGTTCTTAAAATGCAACCAAAACAAGACCAACAAGAATCCACAAATGATGAAAAACCCTTTATATCCACCTCCTGTGAGCATGAGAGTGCAAAAATGTATCTTGGAGATCTATGTTGTACGTATCTACAGTATAAACAGATGTTTCCATTCTCTTGTTTTTCACACATACACATTTCACACAACATAACTGCTAGCATTTTGAGTGAATAAATCCTCAAGTTGAGAGCAAACGGGCTCCAGGTAATGTTTATAGATGGGAAACTGCAAATGCTAAGTTAATTTTTAAAAAATTGAAGTGCAATTTCCAAATGTGGCAGTCCTAGCAATACTGAGGATGCTAATAGTGGTAATAAGAAAAAAAAAGATAAGAGAGAGACTAAAATGATTACTGGGCTGGGGCACCTCCCTTATGAGGAAAGGCTAAAACATTTGGGGCTCTTTAGTCTGGAAAAAAGGTGCCTGAGGGGGATTTGATTGAGACGTACAAAATAATGCAGGGCATGAGTAAAGTGGATAGAGGGAAGCTCTTCTCCCTCTCACAAAATATCAGAACTAGGGGACATACACTCAAATTGAGGGCTGGGATAGTAAGAACAGACAAAAGAAAATATTTTTTTCACCCAGTGCATTGTTAGTCTGTGGAACTCCCTGCCACAGGATGTGGTGATGGCATCTGGCCTGGATGCCTTCAAAAGGGGATTGGACAGATTCCTGAAGGAAAAGTCCATCACAGGTTACAAACCATGAGGACGATGTGTTATCTCCAGGCTTAAAACCGTGGTACTTCAAGGGCCAGATGCAGAGTAGTAGTAGGAAGTGACAGATATCTAGTCTCATGTGCTCCCAGACACATCTGGTGGGGCCACTGTGAGATACAGGAAGCTGGACTAGATGCGCCTTTGGCCTGATCCAGCATGGCTCTTCTTATGTTCAAAGCTGATCTCTTCTGTTGCTTCCTTTATTGTAACTTCAGTATATCAACAGTAACCTTAATACTACCTTCAAAGTGGGGGAGGGTGAAAGGAATCCCACTCAGTACTTTCTTACAGCTAGCTACATATCCTATATCTTCTCATTTCTATACCCAAGCAACTGTAGCTGCTCTGAATCTGGCATACTGCAAACTCTACAGTAACATGTTTTGAATATAAATGAGGAGCATGTGTCTCTAGTTACAAATTCAAGGATGTATAGTTCCTGAACAGCTGAGCTGCAAGGAGATCTGCAGCCTGGAACTGGAGTTGGCCTATGTCAAAACAAAGTCAAGGTCATCTACTATTTCTTCAGAGGAAAAAGGAATTTGTGCGCTTGTCATCCAGAAAACAACTGTGAAATCTTTCTAACAGTTTATTTGTTTTATTTTGCACCTCTGAAGAGTCCTGTTTTATACTCAATATTAATCTACTATTTGAAAAGAGAAAGGCCAAGTTCATTTTTTAAAAAAAATCTTCTTTCAAAGGAGGTAAAATAAGTACCGTGCTTAAACCTACAAGACTCATGTCACAATCAGAATAAGGCAAATGGGGTTATAATAAAGCATCCTAAAATCGCTGGGTTTTTAGAAAAAGAGGAAGGGCCATCAAAAATGCCTAAGAGAGCAACAACTACAAAGAACAAAGTTCTTTTACTACAGATGATATTACTTACACATGTTATTACATGCTATCAAGCTTTGGCAATCCTATGGATAAACAACATCCATTAGTAAAGATGCCAAATGTGGGCAACAGATGAAAAGGGTTGAGGCCAGCAGAAGTACCATGTGAACAGAAGGGTTCTTTTCATCAGCAGTGGCAGGGAATCTTCACTAATCTGTCCCCCACACTCCCCATGTCCCATGAAAATATGCTCTGAAAGGCTGATACTTCACGTCCCTCTCGCTGCAGTTCCCGGCCCCGCTGGAGACCGGTTCGAAGGAATGTAACCTCACGTCCTTGTGGGGTCAATCCGAGTTCGAAGGAATGGAACCTCACGTCCTTGTGGGGTCAATCCGAGTTCACCCCGACTACCGCCCCTGAACTGCACTCCAAGTGGGGTGAGAGATTCCCGTCCTGGAGCTCGGGAGTCTTTTCAATCCACTTCTCGATACGTGTTGAAAACCGATTTCAACACAGAGGCAAGTTCACTTCGGCTCGAGGAAGGATGTGAAGTAACCACCAAAGACTAGACGGGGGACCACTGGAACAAGAAGGTGTTACTGGGGATAATGATATAGCTTCTTAAGCTACATTTTTCCCAATGAAAGGAGGACATATACTAAAATAAGTACTTCCAATAACTTCCACCTATTTGTTGATTGTGCTACTATGTAACTCTAGTTTTTCATAGGTCACTGTTTCCTCCAAACAAAGCACTCTCTTTTCATTTAGCACTTCATTTTCAGTTACTCATATCAAATTAAACGGCATTAATGAAGGAGCAAATTTGCGAGATTATCTCTGAAATCATGGCAACTTCAGTTAATATCTTATTTTCCCAATGTCTGAAATAGTAAAACCTCGCACAATTAAATCGACCTACTCATAAGGAGGTTAATTTATTTTCAAGTAAAAATCAAAAGAAACAAAAAAGTGAAGATGACAATGTTTTACAATAGTGGGAAGGCAACCCACATTTATTTCTCAGGGTCAAGAATCCTACTGGGGATTTATGCCAATGTAAATATAACTGCAAATCGCGGCAGAAAATAGCCACTAATACTGTATCTGAATGTGGCCTGTCCCGTGTGAAAGTCGTAAGCAGCAACTTGTAAATTGCAGCTAGCACTAATTTATCACATCACAAGTATATGTAGTGCATGAACAAAAGAGACTTGGATAGCTCAGACCCTACACAGATCACTGAGACTCAGCAAGATCAGTAACATTAAAATCACAGAATCGTAGAACTGTAGAATAGTAGAGCTGGAAGGGACCCAAACGTTTGTCTGCTAGTCCACCCCAACAGATGTAGATTATCCACAGCTAAAGTGCCCCTAAATATACCCATTCAATCTCTGTTCAAAAACTTCTGAAGGAACCTATGCTCCACCAAAAGGCAAAACCCCTTCTTTACAAGCAGGTTTTTGTATTTTAAAACATCTGCCAAGGAAGGGGTTTTAAAGGAAAGTTTCATAGGAAGTCGTTCAACAGACCAATGCCCTCAGCTGTACAAGAGATTGTCTGGCCCTTCCCCCCCCCCCC
Source organism: Phrynocephalus guinanensis (assembly GCA_037367245.1). Lineage (NCBI taxonomy): Eukaryota > Metazoa > Chordata > Lepidosauria > Squamata > Agamidae > Phrynocephalus > Phrynocephalus guinanensis. The sequence goes on from CM074732.1 coordinate 96,034,476, forward strand.
CCGCCCTTGCACATACACTTCTTTACACAGATTCTTACCCCTTGTGTTAAATGGGAGAAAGTGCTCCCCTACTTGTTATCTTTGTTGAAGGAACACAGGAAGATTGGGACTTCTGGAGTAAGCTTCTCCCCCACCCTTTCCTTCCTCCTGTTTTTATAATACCATGCAAATTATGATTTGGAGCAATCTTAGCCTTTCCCAAAATCACAGAACTTTTCACTGGACATGTTGCTTTCACTTTTGACCAACATAAAAACCTGAAATTAGCTGCAGGGGGGGTGATGACAATAAGCACCTTTCCTCTGAAATATTATTCTAATCTTTTTGCCAAAATGCTAGCTATAATGAAACAACTTGAAAGTAACAGCAGCTTATCATTAACTAAAATTAAGAAGTAGAGCAGAGCATCAGTGGAATAGGGCAGGCACACCTGGACATGAACTCATAGTTATGTGTGCCTTAATTAAGGTATATTTATATTATCATATTTGATCATACAATTTCCTCTCCAGTGTCTAGCAAAATGTAAATATTGAAATCAGGGAGGGGGGAGAGATGTATCCCTATATATGTGCTGATTGGTAAAGAAAGAAGCAGCTACTGCAGATTCCAGGTGATTACTTCTAACATCAGAACCAGGTAATATCCATATTCCCTATTCAATTTATTTTTTTCTTCTTGAGAGTAAAATGTATACTGTACTTTCAAAGTACAATATTATATAGTGACTGTCAAACTGCCCAGCAAATTAGAATTATTTTAAGCAGTTGTCTAATAGTAATTTCACTTTTTTAAATTCTCTGCGTTTAAAACAGAATTTGGGGGATTTGCTGTAAGGTTGGCTGAAACAAAAACAGTAGTGATTAGTGTTCCCATGATTGCGCATTACAGATATTTTCTTTCAACAGGTCTCCCATTACTAGTATGAATCTCAACTAGCTCCTAAACTGGATGTATACAAACCTCCAAAGGGAACCCCAGAACTATATGGCCACCATACCGCAACATGAAAGTCAAATTGCCATTTATTGTGGATACCGAAATCTGTGGATAAGAGTAAATGTTCTTATCCGAGAGGTGACGGAGGCGACAGGGGTGCTGGAGGAGAAAGCTTTACCCCAATATGCCCCAAATACTGGGCAACGCAAAGGCTGCCCCCGGCATTAACCCATTCCCGCTGGGCAGGTCGGCGAACTAGGTGGCTGGAGAGAGAGCAGCAGCGTGGCAGACGGGGTGTCGCAAAGTTACCCTATTAGCTTAGTTAATTGGTGATTCAAACCTGGGTCCCCCTAATCCTATCCCAGAGCTCAATAAAAACTGCTCTAAACTGTATCTCATCTGTGGATCTCAGTTTTGCTACCAAGTGGGTAAGAAGTCAATGTCTTCAAATAATGATGAAAACTGAGTGATACCAACTGAGCTAATTGTTCTAAATTATCAGGTTTGCTCTTCTGTATCTTTAGTTCTAATCTCCTAGAGTTTACCAAGGCCAGAAATGAGTCTAAAACAATCCAATGATTTTCCACAATTGTATCTATGACCTGAACCTCTATTTACAGAAGCATCCCTAGAATATTTTCAGGTAGACTCCTTGTCATGACAATATATTGTTAATGAAAAATCCACACCAACATTCTTGAAACAGATGAAAATTAGGAGCACAGTCTTTCCCTGTTTAATCCCAAACAACAGGCTGGCCGGTGGGTGACACTCCCGTCTTGCTTAATGTGGACTGATTCCAGGCCATCTGCATGAAACGATGGGCAGGACATTCTATCCTTCTTGCACCATGGGCAGAGTGGTGCCAGCCACCTCACTGTAAAGGGTGGGGAGGGGAGGGAGGGAGACAATGTTGTTTTCCTTATTTGTGTGTTTCACTCTGGCAGCAAGCAGAGGCCATGTGCTTGCCAAGTTCATTACTTATTGTAAAATATTCCAGTTATGACAGGATAGACTATGGGCTTGCTGGGGCCGGGGTGGAGCAGGGCATGGAAAAATGCCAATTTTCCAAATGACACTGCAGAGAGTAGCCTCACTCTAAGGCAACATGAGACAGCAATCTGACTATGTTCTGGAGGAAGAACACACCAACCCACCTTCCAACAGCTGATCCTTGCTCATTCAAATATATCTTTAAAAAAAACTGAAAGGCAGAACACCCTACAGTTCTTCTAGGTATTTCTCCAAATGCGTCAGCTACAAAAACAAACTACTGAGGATGCCAATATCGTCACTTCAGTTCTGAAGCCATCAGCACAGTATCAAATGTAATAAACACCATTATGGTCAGACTGAACATTTAATAAATGGTTTCCTAATTTATATAATCTAGCTTCTCCTTCACTTCTAATATGAGGAAAAAAACATATCCTCCTACAGGAAGACCTAATCCTGGACCTAGAACAGTGTAATATATACAGTATTTGTTGTATCCTAAGGAAGTCACAGAAACCAAACTAATTTAATTTGACAGTGACATTTTCTAAACTCCTTTCAGTATCAGTGGAATGTCAAGAGTCAACTTTGGCCATTCATTCTCCTAAGCGAGAAAAAACAGTCAGAGGTAAATTCTAGAAACAGTTCTACAGTTAGGTATTCAGGCTGAGAGTTTTGCTTTCCAACAGCTGTGTCTGAAGGAACCTGATGCGGAGTCATACTAAAGCTAAGGAGATAAAGATTTAGTCACTACTTCAGTAAGAGATGATTTGGTTTATTTGCATCATCTTGTACTCTACTGAAATATATCAGTATACCGTATGTTTTTCCGTGTGTACAACCCTATATTTTTCTAAAATCGTGACGCTAAAAATTAAGGGGCATTGTATACATGGAAGCAAGCCTTTCCCAAGGGGTAGGTATGGGGTGGAGGAGAACGCAAACTGACCTTGCGGTTTCCCTCCTCTGTGGTTTTGTTTTTGCAGGATCAGCTCCATCTTTTCAGCAGGGAAAGCCTCAGGATTGAGCAGCCCATTAAGAAATGCCTTAAGCAGAAAGGAGAGCAATCACACTTTTTTTCCAGTGTGAAAAGGTATTTATTAATAAGCTGCTCAAACCACAGAGGAGGGAAACAGCAAAGTCAGTTTGGGTTCTCCTCCAACCCACCAAAGCGAAGAGGAGTGTTCAGAATGAAAGGAAACAGCAGGCTGCTGGTGGTGGAGGATGAGGACTCAAGGATTTATTAATTTTATTATTTTGGGGTCTTAAATCTGGGGGTGTCTAATAAATGGCAGCATCTTATAAGTGGAAAATACAGTACATAAGTATAAAGCACACAATTTCACTAGAATATCAACATAGTAATAAATATGCCTACGAGAGATAATGTCAAGTTCATTCTTCATATTAGATTAGTCTGTGGAAAATACAGTGGTACCCCAACTTACAATACGTCCAAGCTTACAAAAATTCCAATTTACGAGTGGAAATCCATTCTTTTTTTAAACTGCTGCCTTATGAATTATTTGACTTACAATTGATTTTTATACAGTAAGAGGTGAGGTTTATATGGGTTGGATGGGGAGGGGAGGGCAGGGGAAGGAGGAACAAGAGCAGGAGGACCAATTTTGCCTCTCCCCAATTTCCTACCTCTCTAGGAATCTTGCCGAGCTCAGCTGCTTTTAACCCTATCCATGCATACTCACATGGCTCTAGTGAGAGTCGAGCCGTGCATGCATGCACCTGTCTCAGGGATCCGTGCATGCACGCGCGGCACAAGCAAGTTAATAGGAAGGTGCACCTCTCTTCCAACCCACCTGAACTGTGCGAACATGCACACGTCCCAGAAGATCCATGGGGCAGATGCATGTTCGTGCATTCCGGGAGGATTGAAAGAGAAGCACACCTCTCTTCCAACCTGCCCGAGCTACACAAACATGCACATGTCCCAGGGATCTTCTGGGACATGTGCATGTCCGCTCGTGTCAGGCGGGCTGGAAGAGAAGCAGCGGCGGTGCATCGCAACCACTGCTTCCCTTCCCACCCTCCAGGGCTGCACGAAGATCAATGGGTCACCAAATTGGTGGGCGGAGCACAGACCCATTGATCTTCAGGCAGCCCAGACGACTTCCTTTGCAAGGAACCCGGGCCGCCCGAAAGATCTCCCTCAATCAAAGGCAGGGAGGAGGCTGCTCTCTGCACACACACCCTCCAGCCGATTTTGTCAGCCAGATGTATGGCGGGACTGGGGAAAGCAGCCTTCAGCCTCCCTTCGCATAGGAATGCATTGAAATCTGTTCCCTCCAGAATGGATTAATTGATTTTCAATGCATTCCTATGTTTGACTTATGAGTAGTTCGACTTCCGAGGATACCCTCAGAATAAATTAATCACGTAAATCGTGGTACCACTGTAAATGTCTGAAATAATCTCTTTGTTAGCGAAGGACCTGCGCATGTATGATGTCAAACCATTTCATTCTTCCCTTCACAAATTCTTTAGAAATGATTAAGTTTGCTTTCCAATACTATGCTAATCAGGAACATGACATCTTCAATCATGGTTTAATATCCTTGACATCAGCCTACAACAATGCATTCTGTACATGGATTGCTCTTCAAACTAGTGCTCATGCTGAATATGGCTGCCTGTCAGGAACACATTACATTAGCATTTTGTTCTATGCACCAGGTTCATATAAGTTTCTAAACAAAATTTAAATGTTGGCTTTGAACTGCAAAGCAAAGATATTCTTCAGGTATGGAAATCATTCACCAAAGGAATATATGTCACAGAATGTACAAATATGTTTGAATGCTTGGATTTGTATCAAAGCTGACAAGCGACAAACTGGCTAACAGTGAATTATGAAACAAATAATTCAGAATAAATCAATGTGGGTGTATTCATTTATATTCTGACTACAGATCATTTTACATTAAAATGTATTTAACAGAGCGAGTAGAACAGAGTCATTGGGATAATGAATCAAGAATTGGAAATCCCGAGTTCAAAGCTCTTAAAAGATCTCTCGCTCGCTCGCTCGCTCGCTCTTGCTCCCTCTCTCTCTCTCTCTCTCTCTCTCTCTCTCTCTCTCTCTCTCTCACACACACACACACACACACACACACACACACACACACACACACACACACACACACACACACATGGATTATACTGGCACAATCTTCCAATATACCTAGTATTTCCAAAATAAATTGATGCTCATGATTTTAAGTCACACAGTAAATCATTGTTTAATCTGTTTTAAAAGCTGCCATACAGCCATCTACAGAACAGAAACAGCTGCTCCTAATAAACCTATGCTGCTGCCTTTTACACTACACTGGAGGGCTGTGAAACTGTCACAGTACAGTTAAGAACTGTAACAAGTGTATTGATACACTGCCTGTCAGCCTGGGGGACACAGTAGCATTTAGATGTTCAGATGTGGCAAGGGAGACTAAAATGCTCCAAGTGGCAGCCAGAACAAATTCAATTTGAACGAACCAAAATATTCACCCGAACAGCGTCTGTGTGTGCTAAATAGATATGTTCTGCAACCCATACTTTTCAATTCCTAGAAAAAGATATACAAGAGCTGGGCTTTTTACTGAGAATTTAAAAGAAAAAAATATACAAGGCCTACAGGTATTAAACTTCGCGATAGCCTTTGATGTTCTGGAAGTTGAGTCATAGCAAATAGGCTTTTTTGGGGGGGGGGAGAAAGAGAGAGAGAGATTGAAATGTTTCGCTGCTCATCCAAACAGCTTCGTCAGTCTGAGGAAAGTTAGTTGCGAGTCCTCCACTTTATAGTTCACACTGACCTCATGTCACCGTGGTCTGAAATAGACTCATAAGATGAACAATGGCCTGAATAGGCTCGTTAGGTGGACAACAGGCTCATTAGGTGGACAATGGCCTAAGGCAGGGCTGTTCAACTTTGAACAGGCAGAGGTCTACTTTTTCCGCCCCAAAGTGCCTGAGGGCTACTACACTAAAATCTCTACTTACGAATTTTATCCTTTCTGAACACATACTCATAAGTAAAAACTTTTGTAAGTAGAGCAGTGGTTTCCCACAGGAATACATTGAAAACCAATTAATCTGTTCTGGAGGGAACAGATTTCAATGTGCCATGGCCCTTGAACTGCCCCGCTCGGCTGAGACAATGGGCTGGCTGACCCAAAACTTTGCTGGGACAGTGGTGGTCCTTGGGATGGGTGAGGAGGGGTGGAGAACTTATCCCCTCACTTTTTTATTGATGGCCGGCAGGCTACTTTTGAACCCTTCGCGGGCTACTGGTAGCCTGCAGTCTACCTGTTGGGCAGGCCTGGCCTAAGGCAGGCCTGCCCAAAGTCCGGCCCAGAGGCCAAATCCGGCCCGTCAGGCCATTCTGAGTGGCCCGCAGCTGGCTGGCCCGCCCCTCCCTCCCCCTCCTTTGCCCCATGTATTTTTAAAAATAAAATCTTCCGCCAACACTGACACCCCCGGGAAGCTTGAGGGGCTGGGCGGGGCCGGCCGGCCGGTGAGTAGAAGCTTGTGGGGCTGGGTGGGCAGGCCACCACCACCAGGAAGCTTGTGGGGCTGGGTGGGCCAGCCAGCCAGCCATAACACAGGCTGCTGCCACCGGCACCGCCGGCAACCATGTGAGGTTGGGTGCACGAAGTGGGTGGCACATGGGCGGGCCACCGTCATCGGCATCACCAGGAACCTTGTGAAGCTAGGCGCACATGCAGAGTGGCACGCGGGCGGGCTGCCACTACCGGCACCGCTAGGAACCTTGTGAAGCTCGGCGGGTGGGCCGCCGCCACCAGCACAGCTGGGAACATTGTAAGGTTGGGCGCACGCACAGGGCAGTGATCGGGCGGGCCACACCACCTGCACCGCTGGGAAGCTTGTGGGGGGGGTGGGCAGGCCAGTGGGCCTCTGCCACCGCCAAGGAGCTTCGGGGTGGGCTGGCAGGCAAGCCGTCGCCACCGCTGGGGAGCTTGGGGGGGTGCAAGGTCGTACAGATCACCTATTCTAAGGGGCGACCTGTGGCCACGGCTCCCTGTGCTTCCTTTGGTCCCCACCTTCATTCTTTCCTCCCTCCCTTGGTCCTCACCTCCCTCCCTCCCTTCCTTGTTCCCCAGCTTCCTTCCTTCCTCTCTTGGTTTCCACCTCCCTCCCTCCCTCCCTTGGTCCCTGCCTTCCTTCCTGCAGGTGGGGTTGCAAGGGGTCAGTGGGTGGGGCTTGCAGTGGGGGTGGCATTATCAGCCACCAAATCTGGCCCTCCTTACAAAAATTTTGGGCACCCCTGGCCTAAGGTGCATGAAAGTCCCACCTTTAGCCTTCCCAACACTGACCAAGTATGCGTCATTAGCTAGTTCACACCTCCAATGACTGAGAATCTTCACAGCCTTTGATGTTGTTAAAAAGAGCAGTATACAACTGAAAAAAATCTATTGGTATCTCAGGATTATTTCCTACTACATCATATTCCCCCTTAAGAGTTATGGGGCAATGGCAGTGTAAGGTACAAATACCAAGTTAGGGAAAGAAAGTTGAGCATGTATCCACCCTTGGTAGCCCAAATAATAGTGCTGATTCCCCTTCAACCAGTTTCATTTTCAAGGTTCCAACAGTGAATGCCCGCCTGGTCAATAATCTACCTTAAAGAAGAATTGATTGAATTGGCGTTGTATAATTAAGACCCATGGGTAAAGGAATGAAATGTAAATATCTTCCAGGTGTGTTCCACCAGTGTATCATGTGAAGTATCAAGCACATTCTGACTCGCATAAGTATGAAATCTCATTATCTGTAAACAATTCTACTTCACAGGTCAGGTAACCTATTTAGCAATTAACTAATGTGGAGCATCATATATACCTGGCACTCGGAACCTAAGACAAGATTGGAATTTCACTAGTGTAGCATCTACCTTGGTCTAAGTCTCTGTCCCCACAATCAATGTTCCCTCTAGTTTTCAGTGCTATTAAGCAGGGTCAGGCCTGGTTAGTACTTGGATGGGTTACCAACAGGGAATACCAGGTGCTGTAGGTGCGTGGAGTAGGAACTGGCAAACCACTCCAGTATTCCTGCCAAGAAAACTCCATGGACATGGAATCACAAAGAGCTGGTCACGAATGTAATGAAACACACACACACACAACACAATGCACTCAAAGCTTACACCATGTGCATGCACGGGTAGGGGGCTCTAGCCAAAACTATAACTAAACTTGACAGAGTTCGGAAAACACAGAGAGGGTACAATGAAAGAAAGAAACCTCAGAGACAGTCTGGAAGGCGCCAAGGATTTTGATCGTGGAGACTTCAAAATACAGTGGTACCTTGTAAGACAAAAAACTTGTAAAACAAACAAAAAAAGATTCTGGGACTGAAGGCTCTTCATGGCAGCCCGACACCCAGCTGATTTTGACAGCTAGGGGCTGTCAGGAGGAGCGTTCTAGGAAGAGGGTGAGGCAACGGAGTCAGAGATCGATGAGATCTCCATCTCTTCCCCTCCTCTTTCTCCTTCTGGCTGCTTGGGTGTCTTCATGATGCCCGGCAGCTGCCAGGGAAAAGTTCCAAGGAGCCATGAGGAGAAGGAGGAGGATGGGGGCAAGGTGACGGGGCAGCCACTCCTGCTTTGCCTGGGTCTCCACACCAAGCCGTTTCGGCGCAAAGACCGTGGTGAAGGGGGGGAGTGGTTTGTCTGATCTTTCATAGGCAGTGTTTATACTCAAGTCATTGGCTATGAACAAGCAAAAAAACTGTTGGCCTCCCTTTGCCTGTGTCTCTTCTAGACATGTGAAGGCCCAGTAAAAAACTGGAAAAAATCAGAAAAAAACATTTTCCTGTTTTTTTCTGAAGCCTCTTGGGTTCCCCCCCCCCCAAAAAAAATCGGAAAAGCTGAAAAATTGAAAAAAACGATTATGGAATGTTTTGTTTTATCATGATGAATAAAATACTTTAAGACAAGGTGTTCAAATATTTTCCAATCATTTGTAAAAAATATGCATAGTATCAGATTATTCTAATTTCTGTGCACTGAGGACAAGCAACTCCTAGGTTACAAAATGAACTCTCCAATGCAAGAACAAGATGCATTTCTTCCTTTAGGAGGTGCTGCTAGTGTCAGAAGACAAACAAAAAGGTTTCACTTTTGGTTTTGCATGTGGGTGGGTGTGTTTGGTTCTCCTCTGTTCACTAGACCTCAGAGCACTAGAAGAAAATATAGATAAACAAATACAGTTACAAATAAATATCATTTAAAAAGTTAATTGTTTATAATAATCGGATACACTATATTTTGGTCTGTCGGGCTGCTGGTTGATTGAGGGGGTTTTTGATAGCCTTCCCATGGGAATGCATTGAAAACCAATGTAATCCATTCCGTTTTTGACTTCTAACCTGCAGAATGGATTAATTGGTTTTCAATGCATTCCTATGAGAAACCGTGTTTTGCAAGATGGTTTTTTTGTAAAACGAAAGGATCCCTGCAATGGATTAATTTCATCTTACAAGGTACCACTTGGTACCATGATGGGTCAGGCATTCAAGACCTCCATGGCTACTGTTGGCCTATCCTCCAGTACTTAACTCAACAAAAGTAATAGGTCATTTCTGGTCTTCTGGACCAGAATGGAGATAAATGATCTGGGGGCTGTGGAAACAAAGGATTGAGAACTTCTGCCAGGGTCTATTAGATCTTGATATGTCATCAAAAGATAGTGTGTGTTTGAGATAGACAGTGTTCAGAAACACCAAGGCAACTTTTTTCTCCTTGGATCACGTATTTTTAAAAAGTATCATAACAGAACCTGGGAATCACATACTATACTCACTTTGTAAAAATAGAATTGTTTATTTTTATCCCTGGAGATATTAGAATGGCATGCAACTGTTCTGCTTCTACCCAAAATGCTGATCATCCTGGTGAGCTAAATAAAGACTCCCTTCCATAAGCACTGTACAGCTATAGTTCCAAGGCTTGAAAAGTATATCAGACTATCATAGTTATAACTCTAGGCACCATACAATGTGGTTTCATGGGAAGCATAATTTATCTCCAACACAAGTTACTTTTTCACTTGATGTCAAGCCTTACCATGCAGGTTCAGAGTTGAGAGGATCTTCAGATATAATATTTATTATAATGCTATCTAACTATTCATCTTTTATGCGCTGTCTCAACGTTATTAGAGGCTCTAAGAGGGCTGTCAATATAAGTGAGATATGGATGGATTAGTTTGACCAACTTCATGCCACTCACCCCTCAGTGAGTTTCCATGACCAAGCAGAGATACAAATCCAGGTCTCCTTACTTCCAGTTATCACACTCTACCCACTACTCCAAACTGGATATCCACTGCCTAACTTACTATTACAGTAACCCCTGCCTATCGCGGGAATTAGGGACCCAACCCGATCCATGATAATTGAAAATGCACAATATGCAGATGCAGGTCGGGTCGGGCCTGGGGCACCTCGCTGGGGGCTCTTGTCCTTACCCCCAGCCTGATGCTGCCTCGAACGGGCCTGCAGGGGCCTTCCTGAGGCTTCTGGAGGCCCCAAAAGGGCCTTCCTGAGAACTGTAAGTGATTTCCAGTAAACCCGAAGTCACTTCCGGGCCGCCGAAAATCACTTCTGAGGCCTCCGACAGGCCTAGAAAGGACCTCGGAGGCCTCAGAAATGATTTTCAGCAAACCGGAAGTCACTTCTGGTTCACGGGGAGGCCCTTTTGGGGCCTCCAGAAGGCTCGGGAAGGCCCCTGCAGGCCCATTTGGGGCAGCAACAGTCCTGGAGTAAGTAAGGGAGGCCAGAAACAGGCCTTTCCCCCCTTGACCAAGGGGGGCCTTTTTTCATATACTGCGGTCCTGCAATATAGTGGGACCACAGTATATGATGGGCAGGGGACCACTGCAGATATTTGTTAGAAGAAAACCAAAAACATGTATTTTGTGACATAAAAAGGAATGCTGTGCCTATTGTCAAGACTGATAAAGCTGCAGGAAAAACTAACTTGGACACAGGCTACTGATGTTTCCTCAAAATACAAAATTGGGAGGTCTGCTTGATCACATGAATGCCCTGTAGTGATAATGTCTTCCCTCCTTTCCCTTTTATTTTTGCATCATTAGCCCAAAACCTGTTGCTTAGCACAGTAGAGTGGGTCCACTTGAATCAATGGAGCTTAAAGGACTTGACTCATCAAATTTCCCAATTTTCCAGTCCCCCCCCCACACACACACACACAATGGCTTCAAACTTTCTGGAAATTTTACATCTCTGATTGGAATTAAGCAAAGTTTGATATATATGCTATACATAAAAATAACCGTAGGGACTCACTTCATAGCGCTTCCCCACCCCCACTTCACCAAATCCTCAACTCATTTTTCAAACTGAGGTTTATAAAAACATCACTAGCTTGGCTGCCTATATTAATAAACATAATTTGCTGGAAAAGGAGCTTTTGAAATGATGACAACTAAAATTTTCCCCTTGATCTAAACTGTTAGTAGGCCCAGATGATTCATACATATACCTATGAAAATTTAGTGATAGTTTGAAAGTTTGAGGTTGGAATCACCAGCAGAGAAATTCATTTAACAGCTGAAATCCCATTGTCTAGATGCTCAACTATATTGACATCATCATTATTGTCAAATTCATTGTTGATTAAAGAGTGATTTTTGCTTATTTCAGGATACAAAGGTCACCTGTACCCTGACATTGCCTTTCATCAGCAGCCATATCCCTGGTAATGCAATCTGCATTGAGCAACATTCCCTCTTATTTCCCTGTCAGCTGTGCTGGAGTCTCAACATGGCTGTGGGGCGTGGGGGGGGGGATCCAAAACCCAGAAATAAACAAGCATTGACTCAAGATGTTCCTGCATGGCACCAACGGAGCTCTGCGTACTCTCTCTCAAACAAACTTTAGAATAAATGTTAGTATTGAGGTCATGGAACTGCACAACAGAATTTCAGCCAATATGCATTCCTGATACGTCCACACACACAAAAGAACTAGTCAAATTTTCCAAACTTGCCTATCCATTAGCCATTTTCTAATATGTCAGCAAACAATGTTTTTCATTGTTCAGCCACCATAGTTCTTCTAGGTGACAAATCCTGCCTGACGGCTGATTTTTATAAACATATGCATTAAAATCACAATGGCTCACCAAAGTGTGCACAGAACTATGAAGTGTGTGTCAGACATGTGTCAATGCAGAAGTGACTTGTAGCCCCATTTACCTTCTCTGGCAGCCTCCAACTGCAGTGTGGCTTCCTTTTCATCTAAGATGACCAACACTGGTATTTATCAACTACAAAGGTGGCACCGAAAATAAAAGATGAGCTTTTTAAAAAGCAAGCTGTAACACTCTCAAGTGCACTGCTCTATGGGGAAGCTATTTCTTCTTGCTGCCTAGCTCTCTCTACAAATTCAGTTTTCTACCTTTGCGCTATTATTTCAGATAGCTATTTAAACAGAGAGGCCCAGAAATACTTTCACATACGAAGTTAGGAACACAAGGCAAAATAGTCTTTCTTCCTATTTGCTCAAGCAGTTGTCTACTATGTGAGAGACTAGGCCTCTTTGAAGCTTGTACCCATAGTGCAAATGGACGCCCCACTGCTTTTAAATGGAGGGATACATTGCTGGTGCTACACCAGCTCCACAGGTGCATCAATATTCTCTAGGAAAAGACTCCCAGGAGGATACTAGTCACAGTGTTTTATTTTACTGTAACAAAACTGAAGTACAGTGGACCCTCGTATCACAAATGGTTTGTATAACATAAAATCTGTATGGCATAAAAATTCTGGAGATGGGGGAACGTTGCTTAAAATAATTGTCTATGGGGCAAATCCGTACAACATAAAAATGGTTGCGATTAGGGATTACTCTGTTTTCAATGCATTCCTATGGGAAATTTGTATAAAGGAAAATTTGCTTAACATAATTTCATTTGGAACGAATTTCCTTAAGCAAAGCAAAGTGTTCTGCTTATTCATTTGGAACTGGGAATTACAATTTTTTTTTTATTACAGAGTGCAGGCTACACACTGTACCTAGCATCAATAATCAATTTTAATTTTGGGTGATTGGCAGTCTGGAATTCTGGTAGCACTGTCATTCCTAACACTGTGATTAGCTTTCCCATCAAAACCAATACTTTATACAGTGGACCCTTGTATAACAAACAGTTTGTATAACATAAAATCTGTACAACATAAAAAATTCTGGAGATAGGGGAATTTGCTTAACATAATTGCCTATGGGGAATATCCGTACAACATAAAAATGGGATTACTCCATTTTCAATGCATTCCTATTGGAATCTGTATAAAGGAAAATTTGCTTAACATAATTTCATTTGGAACGGATTAATTCCTTTATACAAGGTACCACTGTACTAAACTTTAAGCCTTCAAAACCTAGTACAGTGGAACCTTGACTTACATCATTAATCCGTTCCAGAAGTCTAGACATAAGTCAAACATGCCTTAAGTCAAACGAAGTTTTCCCATAGAAAGTAATGGGAAAGTGGATTAATCCGTTCCAGATGATGAAAAAGACCCCCAAAAACAGCAATTTAACACAAATTTGACTGGGATAGGAGATTCCTTCTGGGGATGTAAATGAAATGTCTCTTCAAAGAGAGGAGGAGGCAGTGGAATTATAGTCCACAAGTTATACGCCTTCACTTTTTAATATTCATAGCAAAAATGTCTAACATTTCAGTTTTACTGATTTTTAACCTGACATTCCAAGTTCTGAACAACTCTATGCTTACCATTAGAGTCCCACAACTTTACAGCTCCCCAACTAAAATGCTTCCATTGTGGACCAGACTTCTGCAGCCAGATTTTTTACAAGACTGAGCCGTCTAACCAGCGAGGCCAGCCCCGAGCTCCCGGCCCGTCTTCTCCTCCGGCAGCAGCGGTAGCTTCGGTGACGCCGAGGACCAGCTCCAGGTGCTCGGAGCTGGCCTCACCGAAGAAGGCAGGAGCAGTTTGGAGGCGGCAGCCGCAATGCTGGGTTGTGGCTGCCGCCTGATTCCAGTGCCTTGCGCTGGGGCTCCGAGCTGTAAGTCAAAGCCTGCAACTCAAGTCAAACAGGCCCCTTCTTGCTGCAAGTCAAATATGCTGCAAGTCAAGCAGCATGTAAGTCAAGGTCCCACTGTACCTCCTTATTTTTGAATTTTGGTTTGAATTGCACTAAAGAATTCCCTAAGCACATCTGATCTCGCCTGATTTCAGAAGCTAAGCAGGGTCAGCCCTGGTTAGTACTTGGATGGGAGACCACCAGGGAATACCAAGTGCAGTAGGCACCTGGAGTAGGAACTGGCAAACCACTCCAGTATTCCTGCCAAGAAAACTCCATGGATATGGGGTCACGAAGAGTCAGGGCCTTTTTACACGACCCCTAAGATCCGCTGGCCACTTAAATTCGGACCAGAGATCTTAGGGGTTCCTCGCTCTTCCTCTGTCCCCACCCCCCTCGGCACTTCCTGGTTGCTGGCTGCCTGAGGGAGGGAGAAAAAAGAAAGAAAAGAATGCCTTCTTACCTCCGTTTTGTTCCCGGCAGCATTCAGATCTCTTAAAGGGGCGGGGCGCAAAAAAAGAACAAACGGAAGCCAGGAGAGCCCTGCACTCACTATCCTTACACCGGATCAAATATTTGTCACCTCCAAAAAGCAGGTACAAGAAAACTGCTGTTTGGTCTTGCTAAAGTGGGCGGGGTCGCTCTTAATTGTCTGCAAAGTCCGGAGCTGGTGGGTAAACATTTTTAAGGTCCGGACCTTGCAGCCATTTGCGGCGGAGCTTAGGGGTCGTGTATAAATGCCCTAAGTCACGACTGTAACGATGCAACACACAAAGAATTTAAGCAACTTCTAATTTAATTTTGGAGGGTAACACACACTAAATAAAAGCAATAAAGAAGTTAGTTTTAGGAACATTCAGACCCATGTTAATAAACCGTGTGTGTGTGTGTGTGTGTGTGTGTGTGTGTGTGTGTGTGTGTGTGTGTGTGTGTGTGTGTGTGTTGCACCGCTACAGTTGTGACTGACTCTTCGTGAACCCATGTCCATGGAATTTTCTTGGCAGGAATACTGGAGTGGCTTGCCAGTTCCTATATGACTGTATACAGATTTTGCAGCAGAATCAAATAATGTTCACATTTATTTCTGTGTAATAAACCATACACAGAAATAAATGTGAACATTAGTTGATACTGCTGCAAAATCTGTATTCAGACATATCTCTTAAAACAAAAGCCCCAAAAGATGAAAAATTCATAAGACGAAAAAATTTCCGGGAATAGGGTTCACTTCACATAACTATAATTCCCTATGGGATGCCTCGCAAGATGGAAAACTGTTAGGAAATTTTAAAAAAAGTTTTTTAAAAATCTCCCAGGTTGCATTGGGACCCAGTGTCTTGCAGGTTGCACGAGGCATCAAGTGTGGAGGTGCTGAAAGAGTTGGCAGTGATTTTTCCAGCAATTCCTCTTTAAAATGTTTTTTTTATTTGTTTGTAAAAGTTTGGAAATGTTATGTTCTGTACTGTTTAAAAACGTTCATGTTCTGTACTGTACTGTAGAAATGTAGAACAGTAAAAATTTGCCATGTTTTAAAAGTTGCTGTGTTATGTTCTAAAGCTTGAAGTTATATGCTTGAAATGTCACTGGCGCGTAGCATGTTTGAAAAATCAATGTGTGATGTTTGGAATGCTTATTCTTGATTAATAATGTTCTTGAACACAGTATTCATAACTTTAAAGTGCACTTTATAAAGAGTTTCTGTCTTTTTCTAGGCTTCAGAACAAATAAATCGGTTTCCCAGTCATTCCTATGGGAAACTGCATTTTGCAAGATGAATTTTTCATAAAAGGAAATGACTCATAGAACAAATTAAATTAGTCTTAAGAGGTATTCATGCAAAATTTATAAATACAGTACATATTTCAAAAGAGCACACTTTGTTCAAGTTGCTACAATTATTTCAAGTTTTTGGGTTCAGAGGTTTCTTTACAAATGCACTTTGAAAATATCTGAAAGCAGGCAGTTGGACAATGAGTGGAATTTTTCTCTATAGCTCCCACACACACCTCCCACACATACCTCCTAACAACAGAATAGTGAGTTAACCAAGCAGTAAGCTCTGTCTGCATTCAAGCAGAAAACTGATTCCTTTTGGCTTGCAATGGTGACCAATTCCAGTATATTTCTTTTAAATGTGAGATCCTTTCCACAAGGTGGCATCAAGAGGCAGTAACCCAGAAATGTTTAAATTTTGTTTACTGTGCCCACAAATAAAATCATGCTCCTGGTTTTTAGTGTTATAGGTCTGTACTTCAGATGAAAAGACAGAACTCAACACAGAAATTAGCTTAGTTTCCTATATAATACAACATCCTTCACTGTGTAGCTCAGCATATTTATATATGACTGAACTGTTCCATCAAGAGTGTCTTTATACTACTGTACTATTAAGCAGTTTAAGAGCAAAAAGTACAGAGCAGGGCATTTCAGCAACACAGTTAGATAAAGCAAGTAGCATTTTACAAACAAGTTTTATTCCACTTGCTATTCAGTGCCAGAGGAGGACTTATTTAGTCTCCTTCTTTAAGCACTATACTGTATACCCCTCCAAGGCACATTCTATTTAGAAAAATCTGGGAACTGTGGTGTCTGAGAACAGAATGTGAACAGGAGGTACACTGCACAGACATGTCTTCCCTGCAAAAAAAATACAGAAGCTGGAATAGAACGGAAATAGCAGTATCATGCCTATCTATGAGTTATAAAATAGGCAGATATTAAAGAAACACAAGATCAGCTACTGCCTACACAAAGGTAATATAGAACAAACAGAAAGAAGACAGAAATCATACTGATCCAATTGATGCAAAATGTTCTGTATATATCATATCAAAATTTCAAACTACAGGTGGTGGAAATCTCTAGCCCTAGCTACATATTGACAACCTGAAACCAAGATAATACCCTCTTATATCAATGCCATTAAGAAGAACTATGCTAGATCAGACCAAATGCCTACGTACTCCAGTATTCTGTTCACAGAGTCGCCAACCAGATGGTTATGGGAAGCAAGAACACTTTTCACTTCTGCATTCTTGGTAAGCAACACCAAAAAATACTTCCTCTGGTACTAGAAATGACCATTTCTACATGATATTGGCCCAAGTCAGATGTAAAGACAAGTCACTGACACAATTTAGCATCTGAACTGGTCCTATTCAGATGTAATGACATCTGTGGAAATGAGGAGTATCTATTTTTAAAATCAAATACTGTGGCTGAACTGCAGCAAGCTATAATGAGCCTTAGGTTCTGCCTCTATCCTGTTCCCCTTCCTTGAAACATGAGATCAAAACAGACTTCATATGCTGTTCAACAGCAGATCCAGATTTATGCTGGGTTGCATTCACAAAGAATAGGAATCGTTTTATGTAAGGCCTACAAAATAATTCCTCTAGACACATGGAAAAGCACGGATTTTTCAACAAAACTTCTGCCTAGAAAACATAAGGGATACCAATTTGAACCTGATGGTATTAAAAGTGCAGATAAACTTGTGACAAATGCACAAAAGATAAATTAACAGCTTTAGATCAAATGACAAGCATATACAGCAGAGCTAAAGGTCAGAAACCAAACTCATTATCATGAAAAAGTGCTTTGAAATAATAATAAATAATTCAAAGAGAGAGAAAAGCAGAGCACCAGTAAGAGCTCTGAAAGATTGTCGCAAAATGACTGAGTACAATGTATGGATTGGTAGAAGCCAACATCTAATTAACAGAAATTTCTGAACTACTGTATTATTTTACAGGCTGAAATCACATTCCTATTTTATTTTATTTTGTTTTATTTTATTTTATTTTATTTTATTTTATTTTATTTTATTTTATTTTATTTATTTATTTATTTATTTATTTATTTATTTATTATACCACCCATCTGGCAACGAGGGATCCAGCATGGGCTCTTACATTTCTATATTCCTATGCTGTCACTTAGGAACTTGACTGACAAAAACAGTGGGGCTAACTATCAACTTAAAGAGACTCTTATATTTACAAGAGGAAAGTGAAAGGCCTTTAGAAGACCAACCTGAGACTACTGGAGATTGATCCATGAACCGATTCCTAAGTGAAAACATGAACTAACTGACAGTAATCTCTACTTCAAATCTGGGTAAGAGGTAAGGCATAAAAGCAATTCTGAACTAACAGGAAAAGACTGGCATCCAGGAAGAAGAGACAATTTCTTCACTGACAAAATATAATCAGTGCCAGAAAAAGTGGATCAACAAGTCCATGTACCATTTAATCAAGCAAAGAATCACAATGTATAAGAGAAAAGCCTAGACTTTCAGTTGTCCTTTGGGTAGAGGCATGCTGGTCACATTCACCAGAGACCATGAAACACTAAACATTATAGCAAATATATCTCACTGTGACAAAAATAATTTTTTACCATTACTAGCACCTGAATACACTTCAGCACTCAGAAGCTGCACAAAAATCCTTAAAATAGAACAAAACAAAACACTTATTCACTTATTTTCTTTGTTCAGTTTATAGTCCAACTGGTCTGAAATCTTCCTGGACAGCATCCAAACCTAAAGCAGTGGCCTCCCATGAACCCTACTTAATAGTTTGGGGGGGGAGGGGAGTGCAACTTCTTGAACATACAGTAGGACCCCGGTATCCGCTGGGGATTGGTTCCAGGTCTTCCCGTGGATAATGAAAAATGTGGATAAGAGAGGACGCCTGCCCACCCACACCCAAACTGCTGACAGGCTTGCTTTAGGACTGCTGTTTTGAGACAGTAGCTTGCTTTATGGCCACTGTTTGTGACAGTAGCTTGCTCTACATATGCAATTTGACAGAATAGTTTGCTTTACAGCTGCTGTTTGTGACAGCAGCTTGCTTTACAGCTTGCTTTGTGGCTGCTGAATTATTTAATTTTCTCCTCTGCCAACCGTGGATAACTGAATCAGTGGATAATGAATCCGTGGATACAGGGGTCCTACTGTACTCTTTTTATACTAAGGAAATCCTACACACATTAAACAATTACTTCAACAGCCCTGCTAGTTTTCTTCATTATTTATGGGGAAATCCCCACTAGGGTGCCCTAGAGATGTAAAATTTCCAGAAATTTTGAAGCTAAAAAAAAAAAACACCCTGGGTTTTTTTCATTTTTTCCAGGGAAAAAAAAGAAATTTTCAAAAATAAAATATTTCCATATCTATTAATGCTTGGGAGGATGGATTCACTCATTTCTATAGTTAGTCTGAGAATACCTTAGCCTTTCATTTAGCATTACGTTTGTTATCATTTATATCAACCTTTATCCGGATCAACAGCTCAGTGAGGTAGGCATCTGGCTGCAGACTGAGAGATTGGGAGTTTGATTCCCCATGTGTCTTCAAGGTTAAGAGTTCATTTGTGTAGTCTTGGGCGAACTGTACAGTCCCAAAGCATCACAAATTGGTGATTGTGAGGTTGTTAAACCCCTGAATACTTTATCCCGAGAAAAACCTGGAAAGGATAATCATAAATTGGAATTAACTTCACAGCATCTTATTTTTGTTAGTCTCTAAATGGTACATTACGCTTAAACTTTCAATGTTATGCTAATAAACAGTACAGAAAAAAAACATTCCAATAGCCGGAAATCATGCACTCTTCTTCTTGTGCCACTAGCCAAAAAAGTGTCGTCACAAATTTGGAACTATGATCTGACAATGCCCATTCAGAATCAAATAAGGATATGAAGGCCCAGCTGAAAAATAAAAATTAATTTCCTCCTTCCCCTGGACAAATTTCCAGTGGAAAAATGGAACCTTTGGGGAAGACATTAAAAAATAAAATATATTCCAATGAGGTACTTTCTCTTGGGGAATGAATAAAATGCTTACTCACTCCTATCAAAAGTTTGCATGCAAGTCCAGCTGCAGAGTTAAAGAACAACTCCTGAGCATACAGTAAACAAATAGAACCCTCAGATACATTTCTACATCTAGGTGCTATTATTTCAATGTGAGAAGCACACACATGGACTGTTACTTCTTGTGGCCTGCAGCCTGCCTTCTGCTGGAGAAAATAAAAATTGTGTTACACAGTTTATTCTGCTTCTTCTAACAATGGCTTCTGTTTTCATTCCCTCGCCTCATTTTTCTCAGATGATAGTACTAAGATCCAAGTACACATACAGAAGAGAGTCAACAGTCTACTGGTCTATCATGATAAAGGATATATTCACAAGTTTACTTGTAAAATTTATTTGTACTAAATTTCATAAATATGCCAGCTGTATTCGTTTATCATCAAACTAGACCATAGAAGAATCATTTTCTTTCTTTTTTTCATGCAAAGAAATAAAACAAGTTTTGGATCAATCTGAAAGTAAATAATGCTTGAATTTTCCAACCAAAATTTCAGCGGTGTGGGGGGGAGATACATCAAAAAATTATTCCTCATATGGCTTCCAAATTTTCAGGAAGGTGTATGTATGTCTCCATGGCCAAATTTAGAAAAAAGGATTTGACATGTTTAAAATGTAGCCCCTGTTCCTCAAAATCACCTGAACAGTATCTGGAAGTTGAGTCATGGCAACTGGACTTCCTTTTTCTTGAGAGACTGAAACGTTTCGCTGCTCATCCAAACAGGTTCGTCATGACTCAACTTCCACATAAACTCACACCTCAGCAATCCTCCGTTAAAGAATCTATATGGGGGGTGGGGGGTGGGGGGAGACTGGACTGTCTTTCCATAGACCCAAATCTTATAGGGATCAGCAAAGAAAAAGAATTGCTGGCAGATCATCCAAGAAAACTTTTTAAAATGTACAAATAATGTTAAGGTATCATAAAATTAGGGATAGGGAGAGAAGTAATGATACACAACATGATTATTATTCTAAAGTTTGATTGCCATACGTACTTCTAAGTTTTATTTCAAGCAAAACAAAATACTTTTAAACTTCATAACACTGTCTAAAACATACCCACATGATGGGCTCAAAGTCACACAAGGAACAGCAGCCATATGCAAGCCTTGGCTATCTCTAACCTGATATAAAGGTTAATATATTTCCTAGTAGGTAATAGCATTGACAGAAAAAGTATTGCTATAGGATATTAATATAAATCATGTAGCTTTCTGCTAGCCTAGAACTAGAAATGGGCATTTTGTTTCAGAACCAATCGGAGGATGCGAGCGCAGGTGGTTCTTGGAACCGCCTGATACACACGGAGCCAATTGCTTTACCTCTCTCTCTGCCAGCAGGGAGCTGAGCTGCAATGAGGAAACACTCTGCAAAGTCATCTTTCCTCCTCCGTGATGCTGGCTAATCAGGAGCTGTGCAGGGACAGGCATCATCCTGCCTCCCTGTCTTAATGACCAGCATCCGGAGGAAATGTGGTATCACAGCATGCTTCTTCATTGCAGTTTAATCCTGTGCAAGCCCAGAGAAAGGTAAAACAATTGGCTCTACATTTATTAGATGGTTCCGAGAACCACCTGCGCTTGCGTGGTTCGTTTTGTAACCTACTGGTTCTGAAACAAAATGCCCATCCCTACCTAGAACCATAAAAGATATATATTTCTTATGTGCTTTTAAAAAAAGATGTTTGGGGAGCATTCCAATTTATCAAAACCACACTCCTAGGAGGAAGCCCCGCAACAGGGTAGCAGAATATATGTAGTTATGGGACAACCACATGAGAAGAAGCACACACAGTCATCAACTCTCTCTGACAGCCAGTCCCTATGAAACAAGCATGAAACTCTGTAACGCTTTACCCATAATGCAATGGAGACAAGGATGGGCAAAGCTGCAAAAATAAATGTGAATATCTGCATACAAAGGATAGGGTAAGGAGTTCTATACTCTTATCCAACCAAGAGCTAGAGAAGAAACAGGATATGGAGGGCACTTGTTCTTTGGATGAGGTCAAATGCAAGCCAAGGATGACACTATTTCCATTTCTTTCAGAAGAAAACTTCTTGAAATTCTGACTAGAAGACCAACAAGGACTTTGCCATTTAACTGTCAGAGACCAACAAGGACTATACAATTTATCTAATATGTCTTAGGCAAGAGTGAAAAATATGTTTATTAAATCTCAAGAAAGTATACTTCAGGTTTTGCAAGTCTCTTGGTGCAGTGGTTTAACAGTTGTACTGTAGCCTAAAATGTTGTCACAACCTGGAGTTCAATTCCGGGTAGCAGACTCAAGGTTCACTCAGCCGTCCACCCTTCAAAGATGGATACAATGAGAAGCCAACATGCTGGAGGTGCAAGATGAGAAGCAACAAATAATTACAAAAATAACTGTAAGGTGTAGATAGAGCTAGTTAACATCTCCGATTCTCTGCAAGATAGCTGTCCACCACTATTTCCTGTCTCAGGATGCATATCCTGACAAATGTGCAGAAACAATACTGTCTGCAGTTAAGAACAGCAGAAAAAAAATTGTAACCCTGAGAGTCCATTCTCACACCTATCTTATGACAGTACAAACTACTCATTGTGTTTAGCAGCAAGGTCAGAAGTTATATTCACATACAGTATTCCAATATGTGATTAAGAAGTGCAAAAGAGGGAACCAAATAGTGCCTAAATGTAGTACTGGTATCCAAATGAGATGTCAAACCAGTTTTCTGCATTTTAAGAATTATCACAGAAATCACCACTATTACACATTAGAAGAGTCTTCCTGTCTTTGCAACATACTTTTGGTAATGGAAACCATCAGGTATACTGTACTGTGTATTTGAGATCAGAAGTGCATCTGAGGACACATAATCTAAGGCTCTCCTCCAAGTGCTGTCACCAGCTTAATTATGGCGAACAGAAAACAGGCAGAGGACATGCACAGTGAATCCACCCTGTTTGTGGAATACATTGACTAGTAAGGCTCACCAGGTGTTCACACTATGGGTTGGGTTTTTTTTTTGAACCAGAGGAAAAACCTCCATGATTCAAATCTTAACTTCTTGTGGTGGCCAGTATGCATATGAAACAGTCCCCACATTTCTGCAATGCAGTAGACCAAAAGAAACTTGACATTTTCAATATTTGCTACAAACAAAGGAATAACAGGTTTCCAGAGGTCAAAACTCATCCTTAACTTTGCAAGACTACAGACATTTATTCAAAAATTCAGTAAGGTCAATAGGGCTTACTTCTTTATAAATGGAGATCAAGTCTGCAGCTTATACATAACAACTGAAACTAAACAGAAATATATACTGATATTTACTAAATACCAACTCTATCTGAAGAGAAAACAGATTTTTTAAAAATATAGATTGACTGTTAAAACTTGAACCTCTAGATAGAGCTGAGTCAGGACACAAGGTCCTTCCCCCAAATCCATGTGAATGCCA
This sequence comes from Phrynocephalus guinanensis, assembly GCA_037367245.1. Taxonomy (NCBI): domain Eukaryota; kingdom Metazoa; phylum Chordata; class Lepidosauria; order Squamata; family Agamidae; genus Phrynocephalus; species Phrynocephalus guinanensis. Next base: position 96,057,845 of record CM074732.1, read on the forward strand.
AGACGAGGTAGTCAGCTGCAGAGAATCATCTTTAGGAGAATGTGCTTTTTCTGGACTAGAGGTTCTTCCTGTGTTCCTAATTACTGTATTTTCCCATGTATAAGACTATTTCCCCCCTAAAATTGTTAAAACTAAAAAATGAGGGTTGTCTTATACATGGAAGTAAGCTGCCGAGAGACCTGTGCAGTTACAAAACTAATTTTGGGTTTGAATAGTTAGGGGTCATCTTATACATGGGGAAGTCTTATAGACAGAAAAATACGGTACTATGTTATGAGTGTGAAAGCTGGACAGTATAGAAAGCTGACAGGGAAAAATGATTCATTTTAAACATGCTGCTAGTGAAGTTTTGCAGATACCATGGACTGCCAGAAAGATCAAGTGGGTCCAAATCCTAATCCAAAATTATCTCTGGAGGCAAAAATGATGCAACAGAGGGCACATTATTAAAAGGCAATGTTTTGTGGGAAAGTCAATAATGGTGAGAAGATAGAAGGCAGAAGGCAAGGGGAAAATGGAGTGACTCCCTAAAGCAGGCATGTCCAGACTTCAGCCCTCCAGATGTTTTGGACCACAACTCCCACAGCCCTTTGCCATTGACAATCTAAGCTTAGAATTCTGGGAGTTGTGGTCCAAAACATCAGGAGGGGTGAAGTTTGGACATGCCCGCCGTAAAGGAAACCAGAGGCATAATTTTACAAGAGCTGAGCGGGACAGTTAAGGACAGGGCATTTGGGGATTACTCATTCATCCTGTCTCCATGAGTCAGAGGCACCTTGACAGCACACAACTACAACTATTGATCGTTTGACTTTTGTACCACCCAACTTAGTGGTAGCATGATTTGACTGTTTTAGACCCTGGCTTCAGAGCACCTGCTCCTGGTTTATCTTACACTCAAGTAAGCTTCTGCTGACCCCAAGAATAATCCCACCATGGAAACACAACACAAAATCATGACCAGATTTACAACAAATGTGCTGCAGAATTTGACAGTAAAGTTCCTGAAGACTAGTCCTCAAACTTAAAAAAAAACCAAAGGCAGAACAAATCACATACAGTACTTACAACTGGCCTTTCAAGATAAAATATGGAAAAGAACAGAACCTTACATTGCTGATGGTCAATATTTTGAACACTAGGAAACCTCATTCATTCAAGGAAACATAATTCCATGGTTAACTATGGAGACTAAATCATAACAAATTTACTGGTTTTCCATATTAGCAACTTTCATCATCCCACCTCACAGCCCCCAGTGCCCCTTTACCATCATCAGGAATTCCCATATCAGGAGAAGGACAGCACACAAGGGAGACTGACTAACTGACTAAATAAATAAATAACATCATCCACCCTTTCTCCAACCTTTTGGTCATCTCCGATCTCCTCTCCCAGCTTATCCATATTTTATTAAGCACGCTGGACAGACTTCTATCACTTTTGTATTATTTTGGCACTAAACAAAAGTGTTTTGTGCCCAATGGTGCTTCAAGCATTCTCTGGGCAGTTTACAAATAAATTACACATTGCCACTCTCCTCTCCCTGCATGAGCTTGGACTGGACTCAGACTGAGAAAGGTAGAGAATGGAAGACTGAGAAAGGTAGAAGGTTAAGTCAACCTTGAGCCGGCTACCTGAGTCCAGAAAGAACTCAGGTTGTGAACTGAGTATGCAAATACCGAACAGCAGTTGTGACAAAAATGTGCTTAATAAAAACAAGTTACTCCTCTGTGTGTGTGCATGAGGGGAAAATAACTGGTAGGCAAACTGTTTGATGCAACCACTTATGAATTCAAATACAAAGATCAAATAGGGATATAAGCAAAGATTTAAGGTTAAGCACTGCAGTCTACTACAAATAATCAGCAAAGTTGATTACATACACCTATATTGTATTAAACATTAATGGCAAATGATAGTCAACACATTTTCATTAATTAATTTTTCCAGTAATGAAATGTACTGAGGAGACATCCAAAACAGTGGTAGATAAATACCCTTGACCACAACATGAAGTTGTCCTGGGTTCACCCGGACCTAGCCCATGGCCGCATAATGTGGAAGGCCGAAACAAGAATAGTGGACCCCACCACCAAGTGGGACAAATGCTAAGAAAAAGAAGAACTAATGAAATATTTAGATCTTTAGGTGTTCAACTTGTACCCCAGCTGATCTGGTTGGGTGGTTGGAGCTCCTGTCGAAGTCCTAGTTGACGGCTGGTATTTTGCCACCAGCAGAGTAGGGGACACAATCGCACCAAATGCCCCTTCCACGACACAGCCCGGGCAGCCATATGGTATGATCACCATCTGCGGGCAATGAAGAAGGATCGTAGGAGGCTAGAAACCATTTGGAGCTGGATCCCAATGGAAGACAGTTTAAAAGCTGTGAAGGGTTTCTCTAACCTATCTTTCTAAGGCAGGGGTCCTCAAAGTTTTCAAACAGCGGGCCGGTCCACCACGCCCCAGACACCACTGGGGGCCGGACCACAGTTAAAAAAAAAAGGCCAACATGGAAAAAAGGGGGAGGGAGTGGGGGACCTTGCCGTAGCCCTCCCACTTTGAATGCCCCACTAGCCAGTATGCTAAATCAGCATTCTGATCATCTGGGCGGTAGTTGGGGGTGGGTGGGAGAAGCGACATAGCCCATTGCTTTGAACTGCCTCAGCAATAGAAGCAGCTGCAGAGGCTGGCTTGCTCGCAAAGCAGGGGGTAGGTGGGGGTTGCAATTGGTCCCAGGGGCCGGATTTAGGACCTTGGGGGCCGCATCCGGCCCCGGGGCCTTAGGTTGAGGACCCCTGTTCTAAGGTTAGGATGGCCAAAAGGGCTCACTTTACTAACCTCATTGATGAGGCCCGAAACCATACTGCATAATCATTTCAGATCGTCTGTGAATTATCTAGTCATTCACATAGAGAGGCCTCCTAATAATATCACTTGTGATCAGTCTGCAGCCTTTTTAAATCCACAGTAGAGGACATCTGCTGCCAGGAACTGGATTGCCAATCTTTGCCAGCAGACTCAATTGAGATGCCCAGTGCACCACCTTCCCCACTGAGTTTGACCTGTTTCAGGTTTTGATGTTGCAAGAAATGGACAGAGTACTTGATTGCTGCCGTACCACCTCCTCCTCCTTAGATACTTGTCTGCCCTGGCTTATAAAATCTGCAGGCCAAATACCATGGAATGGGTGATGACTGTAAATAATACGTCTTTCCTTGAGGACTGCCCCCCCAGCCCCATCAAGAAAACAATAATTAGGCACATATATAAAAAACCAAATCTACCAGCAGATGATGTTAACAACTTTAGATGTCTCGCTAATATCCAATTCCTTGGCAAGACAGTGGAGAGGGTGGTGGCAGATCAACTGTCTCATTTTCCATTATTTCTTACGGGAAAATATGCTTTGATATACGAGTGCTTTGGTTTACAAGCATGCCTCTGGAATGCTTTATGCTCATAAACCAAGGTATTACTATACTTGTCTATGGGGTAAGTTGTTTTATGATGCTTGAAGAGTTCTTTCACTTACAGATTAAAGGTTATGTTCAGACGAAACGACATTTTAAAAAAATGATTACTTTTTAAGTAAAAGTCATCTGAACAATTGCCATCTCATTGCATCAACTAAACTCGATTATAATCATTTTCAAGCAAAAGTCTACCACTGTGTTACAAATGGATTCCCAATTTGCTCTCCAGAATACATTCTAGCTTTATAAATTGTCACAACAGATGTACAGATTCTTAATCACCTTTAAAGATTCAGTTCCGCATTTCCTTTATCAGATTGCTGTTATGTTCAAACAAGGTACATATTTAGTTTGGCTTTAATCTGTCAAACTGTTCTGGGTAGCTGCCAGTCTTATAGCAAATTATGCTACATAATTAACTCCTTCACTGTTCTTAGCTACACACAGAATTGAAACCACTCAGAATACAGTAATTCGAAAATGTTTAAAGATTTGTATTAGTTTTAACAAGCACAGTATTATCAAGAGGTTTTACAATGGCACACATACACACCAACACAGAGAGTAATGGCAAATACTGTGACAGGAGTCCATTGATATCCCACTAGAAACACTTTTCCAACTAAAAAAAAGTGAAAGTTCAGTATCTCGCAGGGCAAAACAACTCTGACTGTACCAACCTTAATGCCACTAAGTGTATATTAAAAAGTGGTAGAGTTTATACCTATCTAGGGTACTTCGGGCCTTCCTAATAATGGCAGAAGCAGTAACAGAAGATCAAAAGAATCAGAACAAGTTCATGCAATACCACTGATGAAATAACTTCAGCCCACAGGGGAGACTGATGTAGTTGGACGTAACATTATGAACTTTTAATGAAGATGGAAGAAAAGCACAGTAGTAACAGAACTGGAGACTACAGTATCTTAACCCTAAGTATCCTACATGCTGCAAACATTACCAAACTGCTCAAGAAAAGACACTATTATTTTTTCGAATTAAAGATACCTATACTGTACATTGAAAAGTTAGTCCACTGTTCAGGATAACAAATGTAAGTTCAAAGATACTTTGAAACAACAGGGGTATTTGTTAAAAGGAAATTTAAGGAAGAATTAAGAAGGTCTCCTTTCGTATACTTGAGCATTATTTAAAACCAGATCAGTGAAATCAGTGAAAGGGTGCCGTGGTGGCTCAGCAGGCTAGAGTATTGAAAATTGTCAGCTGCAAAGTCGGCAGCTCAGCAGTTTGAATCCCGGGTGCCATGCAGCAGAGCAAACTCCCGCTGTTAATCCCAGCTCCTGCCAACCTAGCAGTATGATAGCATGTTAAAGCAAGTAGATTAATAGGCACTGCCATAAAAAGTGGGAAGGTAAAACAGTGTTTCCTTGCAGCCATGCCAGCCACATGGACACAGACTTGCACAACACTGGTTCTTCAGCTTGAATACGGAGATGAGCACTGCCCCTAGAGTCAGACACGACTAGCATGCATGTGCGGGGGGAACCTTTACCTTTACCAATGAAATTTATATAAAATGTAAAATATAAATTGAGAAAGGTTTAGCTGGGTTCTAGAGAACACAAGTACAGTTAACAACACAGTCAAAGAAGCAATAAAAGGCAAGTCAATTCCCTGTAACAATGGAGGCCTTATATAGATGAAGAAAATAAATAAGGGCGTAAGATGACCAAGAGTAATACTCTGATAATGAAACTGCTGGAAAAAGCCAGAAACAGGAAACCTGCCAGGGAGGTGGCTGGGATATTAGATATCAAACTGAGAAATTACAAGAGGACAAGGAAATTATCAATCAGTTTCTCTGCATTATCTGCATCTGTCTTTCAATGGAAGGAGATTAGACGCTGGAAATTATCAATCAGTTTCTCTGCATTATCTGCATCTGTCTTTCAATGGAAGGAGATTAGACACTGTACCTAAAGCACTTTTTTCCAGCCAAGACATCTAAAGAACAAAGGTGTCAAAAGAAGTTCAAGTGCTAGTTAACAAAAATACAAATTCAACTAGTCATTATAGCCAGAGGGCAGCTCCATTTTAGAGATCTGAGACCTGGGGAAGAGGAAAGCAAGGAGGTGAAAAGAGGGGGCAAAGCTAAGTATTGCAGCCAAAGGAGGTTTCTAAAATAAAGGCTCAACCATGTCTGGCAAGACTGGGGGTGGGGGTGGGGGACCGGAGAGCCACAATGGACACAGCAATGGAAGATTGAGTAAGCCCTCTACTAAATTTTGAATTGAGCTCTTGCAATCCTATCAGTTCCAGGCAAAGAGGAAAGGAAGCGGTTGGCAGAAAAGGGCAGGAGTTTTTTTCTTCCAGCATGCAAGCTTCAACAGATTTCTACCAAGGCAGACGGCTCTCAAAAGTCAACATTTTCCTTCACAATTAGACAGAAGGTGGCAGATATTCAAAAATGCAGGGAAAATGGCCTATATCAGAGTGTGTAACCTATGTTTCCTCCAGGTGCTGCTGAATGAAAACTTCTGCAATCGTTAACTGCAAGGCTATACCACAGGTGCTGAATCCCAGTTATGATCTGGGGGCCACTGGCTACCTACCACCATCCTAGATATTTCAACCATAAAAGCATGGATAGGATTTAGGATTTTGAAGATTCGTGTTTTTCAGTTCTCGAGTTATTCAGGTCCATGTTGTGGCAACTTAACCATGCAAGCCCCTCCCCCCCTGCCTCCATGGAGGGCTCCTCCTCCTCTCACACATCTGCACCAATCAGTTTTGTATCAACTGCAATGGAAGCCATCTGGGTAAAGTCAGGAGCACAAAGAAGAAAAGCCCTGCCCAGTGGGGCTGAAAGTTACAGAGTGTGGCCATAATACATACTAGCCAGTAAGAATATTTCAAAAGATTTTTTTTAAAAAAACCTATGCTTAAAATAAAACACAAATCAGTAGAAGAATGCTACAGTACTTATTTAATGCTTCTTGTGGATAACACAGCTAACAAACAAAGGAAACATAGAATCTCATTCTCTCAAAGCAAATTATACAGTTCCTTCAGCAGGTGATAGCACGAATATCCAGGCAAAGAGTGTCCTGCCTTCTCTCAAAAGAATACACTTCAAACAACTCTGGTGAAGGTCGGACAGAGTTTGCCCAAACAGTTCTCTCAGGCCACCTAGCAGTCACGGCAGAAATGGATGAAATGAGCCCCCAGTCTTTTTTGCTTCTGCCTTCCTACAGGCTACACAGGGCTTCAACAGGTCCAGGAAACTGTGAGGATAGTTGGTGATGAAACACCTCATAGGAGACAAATGAAGTTCACTATCAATACTGTGGGTTAGGGATATACCACTCACATTTTTAGATTTCAAAACCAAGAATTGTCCATTCTGAGAGTTCCCACCTAACACAACCAAATCTAAAGACACCAGATTTTTGCTCACCTGGAGAAAGGCTGAAATGGAAGCCTTCACAGCCTAGGACAAGCCAAGTTCTACCCTAGCTTCATGTTAGAAATGAAAGCTGCCCCTCGCCCCCAGTAGTTGCTGGGAACTCCAAACAGCTAACACCTTGTAAAATTTTCTGCTTTCAGTAGGTTTCTTCCTTGAAATCTAATCAAGAAAAATTACATAACTCAAAGAACAAGATTCCTTTATTTGTAACTCTTAAAAAGGCTACCGACCAGTAATCTTTCAGCCCAATCAATCCTCTACCCAAAAACAAAACTTCAATAGATCCATTATCAGATTTAAATGCACAACATCCTGAAGCAACACTGAACTGCAGTCAAAGTAATGATGTGCTTTGCATTAAAAAAATCTGGAAGTTCCAGTGCTTTAAAAGGTGCAATATATTATATAACATATAGCCAGTATGCAGTGCATCTCCTGTGCAGGCTAACAGGATTTGTACACACCCTTAAGTCAGTAACCTTGACATTAATATGACACTGTTTAGCGGTGCAATGAAAGGTCATGACAATTTGGTGGCTTAACAAGACTTTGTCTAGCTCACTCTCCCAATGACATAAGCAAATCAGGAAGAAAGAGTAACACACTGAAGCTCTGGTCATGGAAACATATTATTTCCTAATAGATGCAAAATACATACTAATTAAAATCCATATAAATGTCTCCTAAAACAAAAGCACAAAACACCTTGTATACTTTCTGCCAAGAAGCCTTTCAAATTCTTCTTCTTTCTATTAGGTTTGGGGTAAATAATATTCCGTATTTCTTAGGGTTAAACAACATTAGGTGCAAGGGTGCACAGAGCTCCATTGGTGCTGTGCAGCAGGAGCCAGGGTCAATGTGCATTTACTTGTGGGGATTGGCTGACATCCTGCCCTCCCAGCACACAGACCAACAAGGCTTCTGTGTAGGGGAATAAAAATTAGAGGCAACACTGGGGTTAAGAGATCGGGTGTATCAAAGCAGCTTGCATGCTCTCACACTTTTCCCCTGTACAAATTCCATCCACCTAACACTTCAGTTTTAGACTATGTCACTGCATTACATAATGTTCTGAGTTTAAATTCTAATCATTGCTTGCTTTAAATGGAGCTTACAAAACTATAGTTAATTTTGGTTAAACCTAAGCATTGGAAAGACAGGTGTTAAGATACGCCTAACTTTGAAGACTGAATTCATGAGCAAGAGACAGAGGGGCGGGAACACTTCAGCCTCTGGATGTTTCTAATCTGTTAACTGTGGTTAAAAGATCAGAATTTTAGAGTTGCACTACATTCACAGGCAAGATATTCTGGCCCAGAGATTTTCAATAATGGTTCAAACGTTAATTATGCCAAGCTGAAAGCCTGGCATAATGATAATTGCAAATACTCCTGATTACAAGGCATAAATTCAATCTATGCTTGCCACTGAAAGACAAACATAAAGGCAGTATGAAGTCAGAATACAGAGCACATTCCAGTACTAAATTCGGGATATTAAATAAATTTAGTACATTCTAAAGAACACATAATGTTTAATGTAGTAGCCATTTCTGCTTCTCACTGTCATTCTGAGTATTCTTTCTCCCCAGACAAACACAAATTTTTGCAGTATTCTAAGGTAAGACATTGGTCCATTATCAGAGGAACCTTTCTATGTGACCATACATTATATTCTTGTGCTGGGAAATTTCTGGCCCTCGAGATTGTGATAAGCTACTACTCCCGTCTTCTCCCACCACTGGCAAGGCTGGCGGGGGCTAACGGGAACAGGAGTCCAATATCAGCCAGAGGATCATACATTCCCAATCCTTTATTATTATATACTTCTTAATCACAATGCTTTGACATGGCTTTAAATTAATGTATCAAGCCAAGTAACTTGACAAGATATCACAAACCAATGCAAAAAGACACTGACAGTATCAATATTTGCCCAAAACAAGGCTATCAGTCAAGCCGCTAAGCATTCCTCACTTATCTGAGACTTTCAACTTGAAAACAGGCACCAAACAACTTTTCACTTTTCATCCCTGTGTAAGCAAGCACTACTAAGAATAAAATTCTTCCAAGCCTATGGTGTAGCACACAATTATTTGGCTTTACCTCCAACAGGATCTCCTCTTCTAAATTCTAAATAGTTAACTGCGGAAGACGTTTAAGGTGTGACCTGAAGTGCTAGTGCAAAAAGAGAAGTCTAAATTGACAGAAATATGCTGAGACTTGCCCTTTCGGAATCCAAGTTATTACTGATGAGTTCCAGCAAGATTTGTAGTCGACATTATTTTCTCCTTCTACTAATTAAGCAATATCCTTTTTCCAGACCACTGACACCTTTTTGAGCATTAGCATTTAAATCTTCTCCATCCTAGTGTGATTGAGACTACAGTGTTCCATCTCCTGAATAAGTTATGTGTTTTTTAAAACCCTTTGTCAAGTACCATAACTTCTCATTATAGCACATTTGTCTCAACCCCTTTGAGGGTGGTTCTAATACTTTTGCTTTTGCAATTTGTTCACTACCCTATTACCTGTATAAAGGAATAACAGTTTTAAGATGTTGCAATACATCAATAAAGCAAAACAAGCATTACTGACCACTTTGTATCTGTTGGTGTCCAGCAACACAAGATCCCAAACCAACTGCTGTGATGCTCCATGCTTTCTGATTAGAAAATACTGCCTACTGGCATTTGAGCCAGCATTTCTTTCACTTTCTAAACACCAAATGGACCAGCTGCAAAAAAAAAAACCCAAGCCTAGAGCAGATTCCAACTGAAGTAAGCATTTCACCTGCTCCTCTTACCACACCTTTGTAGCCCCTGGCTGTGACTCCCAAGGCTGGCAAATTCCATCTTGGCAATTTGGAGCAGTGTCAGGGTTAAGGTTTCCATGGTAACTTCATCTACCTACACCTTCCTACTGGAATCAGATTTGTTGCCCTCCTCCCAGCCTCCTCCCTCTTAATCCACAGCACCCTCCTTTTGTTTTCCAGTATAATCCCTGTTCTTTAAAGAACTGAACAGAAAGGTGCATATATAAACAACAGGAAAAAAGTTCCCAAATGTTTTGACAGACGGTCATATGTATAGCACGCGATGTACTTTTCCTAGGCCAAGGACTGTCCAATTCAAGACACCAAATAACTCAACCTGAAGTCATTATTTTGCACATACATGCACACTAACCACCTCTGTGCCCATGTGCACAATGTAGTTATGCACAGGAAAGACGTTTGTTTGTTACACACATACACTGTAGGCCACCTCGACGGAAAACGAACAGGAAAGCATGGGAATTACTTAGTAGGAAGCCCATTAATCCAAGTTAAGTCATCGTGAAGGCGACTCAGGAATAGCTGACAAGTTCCTGCACGGATAGCCGACCCAGCTGCGAGCCCAATGCAAACCCAAGGCACGAGAGAGCAGCAGGAGGAGGGCAGCAAACATCGGCGAGGCGTCGTCGTCCCCACAGCGCCCCAGGTCAACGGGTGGGGGGGGTGGGGGGGGAGAGAGAGAACCAGGAAGGCTGCTATTGCTGCACAAACCCTCTGAGCTGCCCACCCCAGACTTAACCCGACGGAGGGACGGGCGGACGGCCAAGCAAAACCAAGGCTACTACTCACCCCATGAGCCAGTCCATGACGCCGCCTGCTGCCAGTCGCCGCCGCGGTGCTGGGCCAGCCGGCCGGCCGGCCGGACAAGCAAGCAAGCAAGCAGGCAGGCAGGCAGGCAGGCAGGCAGGCAGGCGGCTCTGGCTTGGGTCGGCTGCCCGCCTGAGCTCCGCTCCTCCTCACCGCCCGCTCCGGCCTCGAGGGCGGCTCATGGGTGCCTGTCCCAGCCCGGGACCTTTCCCCGCGCCTGGCGCTTTCTCTCTCTCTCTCTCAGCCTCCTCCTCCTCCTCCTCCTTCGCCGCCGCCGCCGCTTCTCCTTCCTCCTCTTCCTCCTCCTCGCCCTCCCCGCCGGGCGGCTCCGCGAGGTTCCCGCCCCCAAGGCAGCGCCCGCCGGGTTCCCTCCACCAACCAGCCGGGCGGAGCGAGCAACACGCGCGCGCACACGCACACGCCGCACGCTTGCTCGCTCGCTTGCTCGCTCGCTCTCACTCTTCTCGGGTGGCCGGAAGTAAACACACAGCCTTCCCTACAACATTTTCCCCGCCCCGCCTCTCTCCTCCCCCCCCCCCACTCCCACTCTCTCTCTCTCTCTCTCTCTCTCTCTCTCTCTCTCTCTCTCTCTCTCTCTCCCTCCAGGCCCGGCGGAGGCAACCCGGAAGTGACCCCCCTTGACCGAGGGGTTGTTGGGAAATGTAGTCCCAACCCGCACGCTTCCAATGGGAGGGGGAGGGGGAAAACTAACCGCGAAGAGGGAAAAAGCGGGAGCGGCTGCGTTGCAACAGGTGGATGGGACCCATTCCATGTTTGGTGTGAAGCCGAGAGGGAGAAGAAGAGTGTCGGCCTCCCTTCTGGGAAACGGAAATGCATGCAGTCCCGTGTAATCTTATTTTACATGGGCTGTAATCTTATAATCGCTCCTGCCGACCTAGCAGTTCCCAAGCATGTCAATGCAAGTAGATAAATAGGTAAAAAGCGGGAAGGTGAAACAGGGTTCCCTTGCAGCCATGCCCGCCCACGTGGCTACGGACTTGCACAACACTGGCTGTTCGGCTTGAAAATGGAGATGAGCACCACCCCTAGAGTCAGACACGACTAGCACGTGTGGGGGGTTGGGACTTTTACCTTTACTAATCCTATAATCACGTAGGTAGATGGAAATTCCATTGACCTCAATGGGAACTGATCCCTCAATCGAGATTTATACGGCGATTGTACCGTTAGACTGTTAAATATGGTCACTTAACATGCGCAATTAATTTTACTGTTCCCCTAAGTACAGTACTGAAAGCCGCACTCCTGACAATTTGCGAATAAGCTCCCCTGAACTTGGTTGTACTTCATTTTGAATGGAGATACACAGGACTGCACTACCAGTATGTTTACCTTACTTTTTGCTAGTTGAAGAAACCAAGGGAGAAATGAAAGTTGGAAACGGGAACTGTTAAGACTGCAGCTAATGGAAGGAACTAGATTTGGTTACCTCATCTTCAAAATAGCAGGTAAACCTTGTAATTGTAATTGTCCTGCAGAGAAAGAAGAAATTTTAAACAAAAGCTTCAGTTAAAAAAAAACTATGACTGAGATCTCATTTGGAAATTTAGATATTCAGGTTCCTTTCCTCTATACGTTTGTTGGTATTGTGAGCCATCAGGTCAGAACCAAATTGTAATGACCATAATACAGTAGTGAGACATTTAAGAGATGTTTTTACCATTTCTGCTTCTGCTCCCTGAGTTCTCATGGATGAGCAGGGATTTGAAACCAAGCCTCATGTATCCTAGTCTGTTACTATGTCCACTAGGTATTTCTTTATATGTTTGCTAAGCTGCTGACTTTGAGGCCAGTTGAGCTTCTCTTTTGTGTATACTGTATATGTTTAGAATTGCACCATGAGTTGCATTTTATGACTGTAATCTACAGTCATGCTAAAAATTCATACCCAATAAGAAGCAGCACAGTGAGCTATGTGAATTGAAATTGACTTCAAAAACCCCACTCCATCACCCAAATTATTTCAATAGAGTAATCACACCCCAAATCAAGTTTGTTGATGTGACTATAATTGGTGTCTGGACAACTCTAATTCTGAACTTCTGCTCTAAACTTTGTGGATTTTAAAAATCACTAAGAGTCAAACTAAAAATAATGCAAACTATGTGATTGAATTTAATATGTCTAGCATTAAAAATGCGAACTAAATGATTCCTTTATCATGTTCATCTGCTTACCCTCCCTGCCCCAAACTGCTACACACTTGGGAGAGAAATTGATTGTAATCAGTTGTAGGTGAAGATTTTGTTATGTGCTTTACTGAACGGTGAGCATTCTAAACCAAAGCAAGTAATATGTGTTGTAATTTTGTTTTCATAGAATCATGAAGTTGGAAGAGACCTCAAGGGCCAACTAGTCCATGCAGGAACCCCCATCACAGGACTCTCAACACATGGCCATCCAGCCTCTGCTTAAAAACCTCCAAAGAAGGAGACTCCACCACCCTCCGTGGCAGCATATTCCATTGCCGAGCACCTCTCACTGTCTTGAAATTCTTCCTAATGTTCAAATTGAATCTCTTTTCCTGTAGTTTTAGATTACCTTCTCAAGTGTGGAGATTTAAAAATAGAAAACTTCCAGATTTCTCACACTTTGCATACTCCCGTGTTGCTTCTGTCTCTTTTATGTCCTCCTGAGATACTACATATAGTGGAATCTGATGGATTTATTGCAACTGACTAAAAATAACATGGTGTTGCACTACTATGAGCAGATCATATTGTTCCCCTCTGCAGTGGCTGCAGCATCAATGAGAGTGATGAACTGTGCCAAGTTTGGGCCCAAACTTTAAAGGAGCTATCCAAGGTGATGAACCCTCTCACCAAAATGAGTTCATAGCCTTGGACAGATTCTATAAATTTCAAACTAAAATCTGGAAAGGATTCACCAATCTCCATTGAATTCAGTTATACTTAATTGGAATAAATCCTGTTGAGGTCCATAGGGCTTACTTCATACATACACTTAGGACTGCACTGTGAATCAGCATGAATCTGAAAACTCTGGGGTTGCTTCTTCCGTATAAAGTGGGGAATGATGTATGGGGAATACATGATTGGTGAGATGATATCCTTTTACCCACCCACTGCTTTCCCTCATGACCTGTCCCCCACCCATTGCTGGACAATCAAACTATTTTGAGAGCTTCAGACATATAGTATTTGTTCTGACCTTTAAGCAAAAGCAACTAAAAATGAATGCAACAGGATGAATAATAGAAGACACACACAGAGAGAGAGAGAGATGACACTGTGATGACATGTAGTAGCCAGCACATACCTGAAAACCTCAGCTGCGCTTCTTGTGAAGAATCTATTTCCACCATTTTAGGTGCTGACATGCAGTCAGATTTTCCATAAATAATCGAATCTTATGGGGATAAATGAAAATATCACAAGGTCTGTTGTTCCAATGAAAAGGAGGATAAAAATTCCCAACAGGGCAATATGTTTGTTAGGAACAACCAGTAGATCACAAAATGGCGAGCAAATATTTGAGTTTTATGAAGATGCTCACTAGGATGGAGGATAAGCAAAATGGGTAGAAAGAGTTAGCAGGATGATGAAAGATGGCAAAAATGACAATATTTGGAGGTTGAAACCGTCTTAAACCTGGTTCCAGAGACGATGTACTGATGCATTAATGATTAACCCCTACTAGTTTCTTAAGTAGTACAAGAACCAAAAATGTTTTTTTTAATTGTCATCTGTCACTCAAATCTGGCTATATGCTAAGAATACATTGTCCCATAAGAGACATTCAGAAACCGGGTTTTAAAGATGGAAATTCATCTCGAGTCACCTTTAGGTAGCAACTCAACAGAAGCCAAATGAGTTTGCAGTTCTTCAAGACTAGAGGAGATATAACCTACTCAAAAGTAAAGTCTAGATTCAAGTTCAGGTTCAGAATAAATTTTGAAAACTGAATTGCACAGAAACCATTGTTAAGTCCATTTAAGAAACAAAAACAAATAAAGTCTTAGTAGGTCTGAATTATTCTTTATCCAGTTCTCCTATTCTGTTAAAATGAATAGGGAAGCTGGTTATCTAAAAGTTCTAGTTCCAGGCAGTCTAGACAAACACAAGAGCCACTAGTCGATGATGATCAGATTGAGCAGCCCCTGCCAGCCCCCATCGAGGGGTCATCTTGCAACGTGACCAGAACTGTTTCCTTCCCATGACATGGCTTGAACCTGGACTAAAAGGGGTCTGGGAACAACTAGAGCCACTTGGCGGTGACCCACTCGACCATGTTGCCCAGGAAGGGAGCATTGGCTATCGGACGATAGTTGGACATGTCCACAGCAAGGCTTTAGGACCGGCTTAGCCACTGTCTCCTGGCGATCGTGAAAAACCCCATCCCTGAAGGAAGTGGTGGCAATTAAGGAAGCCCATTCCAGCATGCTCCCCCCAGCAATCCTAATCAGCCGTGATGGGCAGGGATCAAGCAGAGAAACTGCCATCCTGCAATGAGCCAGCACCCTGAAGGCCACAGCAGGGGTCACAGGCCCAAACTCAACGAAATGAGGAGACCAAGGGGGTGCCGTGTAGAAAAGATAGTGAAGGGAATTTGCTATTATGTCAAAGTCAAAAGATAAAAAAAATCTGTTAGTTGAATCGGGGATGGAAAATTGCAATGCAGTGTCAACACCTATGGTGACAGGTTTTCATAGGGAACAGTATGATAAAGAGTTTGAAGACACGGAGTTATATCAATCTAGAATAGGGTCTTTGTTATATATTACTTCCTGGAGTAGACCAGATATTGCTGCAACAATTAATATATTAAGTCAATATGCAAGTAAACCTTTGCAAAAACATTACAATACAATTAAAAGAGTTATCAGATATCTTAAAGGAGCCTTGCATCACAAATTGAAGTTAAATGTTTGCAATGTCATAAGTGTGAAGTGTTATGCTGACTCAGATTGGGCAGAAGTAAACATTAGACATGGGCAGGACTTGACGAAATTGTCGTTTCCGTTTTCGGATATCGTTTCCGTTACGTAACGGAAACGGTAACGCCAATTAAGCTGTCAGAACTCGAACTCGAACCGAAAAAAGAAAAATTGGGTCTGATTTGTCGTTGTCATTCCTGGCATCGCGCGGCGATCGCGCGATGCCAAGCGGCACAGAAAAAAAGTTTCAAAAATTAAAAAAACCCGATTCCCGGCAAAAAAGCAGGCGAAAATATGCCTGCCTGAGGGCACCTACCAGAGGGGTGGTTTCTGGGGGGGGGGGTCCCCAGCCTTCCCCCCCCCTCCTGTCCTGGGCTGCTGGTACCGGGCTGGGAGGGGGCACCCTCCGCGTCTCCATTTGCCATGCGGTGTGGGGGGATCCAAAATGGCGTCCGCAATATTTTTTTTGAAATCGTGGTCCAAAAAACCACCAAAGCACCACAGAAACATGCGAAAATTAGCTATTTTAAATGCTTGAATTTTTACAGTAGCAGCAGTGGGTTTTTTATAGCAGTAAAAGGTCGCACTGATTTTATTTTATTTTTATTTTTATTTTTTTACACCTGCGCAATGATGGGCTGGCCATGGGATGGGACCATGCAAATTTTTGGACCCATTCTACCAATCGCATGGCCAGGTTTTGACTGACACTTCTGGATGTGCAAGAGGGCATAAAAAGCTGAGGCACTCCCAGAAGAGTCGCAGTCTGGGCTTGGATGTGGGTGGGAGAGGGCTGTGTGTAGCTGGCTGCTGTGCTAGACTAGTTTCGATTTCGCGGAGCCTTTAGATTTCAGTTAGGCAGGCAGGGAGGGAATTGATTCAATTGAATTTTTAGGAAATAATAATAATTCCTTTCATTCTCTGTCTGCTGTGGGGAATAGCAACACAGTTTATTCTTTTTTATTCTCCTGCAGTTTGTTAGGATTTCTTTTCTGATAGTGCTTCAAAGGGGGGGAGGTTTGAGTGGGAGGGGAGGTGTGGATTTATTTTAAAAATTTCATTTGCTTGGTGGCAAGCCAAGGTCCTTTCATACCCTGCCTGCAGCTCTGCTGTGGGTGCACTGCCCACTTTGTTTGCAAAAATTGCAATTGCTTTATTCGATGCAGTCTTGTGCAGCAAGTCAGTTTAAAGTGTTTTCCGCCTGCTCTGGGTCATTGCGGGACCTGCGCCCGCCGCCCGTGCGCCCGCCCCTCCCCCCTGCCACTGCCACCGCCCGCCCATGCCCCCACCACCACCCCGCCTGCCGCCTAGGGTGCAAAAACACCTAGCGCCGGCGGGATGCCACTCGCTGGGACGTCAAATCGCGCGAAATCGCGGCGGCGGTAACGACAAACGACACGACGAAACGACAAATTTTTTAAAAATTTCGCGAAAAACAGAAACGACCCGAAACGGAGCCGTCCCGAAAAACGACAACTCGGAAAAAAAAATCTGGTCGTGCCCATCTCTAGTAAACATACTTGCATAACGTTTTGCAATGTAAAAGAAGCTATAGATGAGAAACTGATTGATTTACAGTACTGTTCCAGAGATAATAATTTGTCAGACATTTTCAGTAAGCCTTTATGTGCTGAAAGACATATGTGTTTATGTAATCAGATCGGGTTATACAATATGTAAATTTTAAAGAGGAGTGTCAAGATTTTATTCCCAACACAATTTGTATTTGTATGTTAAAGTTTAATATGTATGCTCTGTAATTTGACTGAGTATGTCTGTGAAGAGTTTCAATGTAAAGGCTAATATGTAATACAGCTCGGACAGAGTATTGAGGTGATGATGTTATATTATTGGGTAGACATCTGTATATTAAGAAGTACAGTGGACTCTTATATAACAAACGGTTTGTATAACATAAAATCGGTACAACATAAAAAATTCCGGAGATAGGGGAAATTTGCTCAACGAAATCGCCTATGGGGCAAATCCGTACAACATAAAAATAGTTGTGATTAGGGATTACTCTGTTTTCAATGCATTCAAATGGGATATTTGTATAAAGGAAAATTTGCTTAACATAACAGTGGTACCTTGTATAAAGGAATTAATTCGTTCCAAATGAAATTCTGTTAAGCAAATTTTCCTTTGTACAAATTTCCCATAGGAATGCATTGAAAGCAGATTAATCCCTAATCCCGACTGTTTTTCTGTTGCACGGATTCATACCATAGGCGATTCTGTTAAGCGATTTCCCCCTATCTCCAGAATTTTTTTTTCCTTTAAGTGGATTTTCTGGTAAACAAGCCACTTGTTATATGAGGGTCCATTGTAGTTAGAAATTGGACTTCACCTGATTTAGGCACTCTGATACTATGTCAGGTCACCCTGCTCAACCTGTTGTAAGTCAGGTTATGCCCCTATATTCTTTGTATGTTATGCTGTCATGCTGTGTGTTTATGTTGTTTGCCAATAAGTGCCTAAATTCTTTAATACAATAAGTCCAAGTTTATACTTTCCTGTGTTGAGTTGTGTTTCTCTAACAATTTCCTACTCTGCGTACTCTTACATACTCAGTACAGAAGTACAGGCCTTTACAGACTTCATCAATGCAGTGGTCCCAACTCCCAAATATTAAGTTCACTAAGGAAGACACCCAAAATAACAGTCTGGCTTTCCTAGATTGTGCAGTCATCATCAGACCTAACTATAGCCTGGGAATAGAAGTTTACAGGAAACCAACGCACACAGAACAGTATTTACTGTTTGACTCTCACTATCCATTACAAGAAAACTTAGGAGTCATCAGGACTCTAAACCACAGAGCAGAGAGCATCCCCACCTCTCAGACATCAAGTATTATCCATGCCTGAGATTGAAACACAGGGTGTCTTTTGTGGCTGGGGGACAAGTGTCCAGCTAAATTTGGGTAAAAAAAATAGTTTACACATTAGATAAACTAATCATGGCCAAATTTAACTATGACTTGCTGGATGGAGGAAGCCTCGTTCCGCAGTCCCATATAGGTGGTGTTGAATGCCATTGCTTGATGATAGCTATTCAGGTTACCTTCCATGGTATGTGGGATGTTCGAGTGTGGCTTGTAATTGCCACCACACCTCACCTTTGTGATCTTCTGTGATGAAGATGGAATTTGAACCCAGATCTCCTGAATCCAACATTCTGCCTGCCACAGGTTGGCTATCTTATCTGTTATAACTGCTGCTCAGTCTCTCTCTTACTCTGAGCAGGTTGGTTGTGTCACCTGTTTACAATCCTGTTCTGTTCCTTCATTGTCATTCCAAAGTTACCATCGTATGCATTTCAATAGAAGTAAATCTCACTTCAATTGGCAGAGTTGACCATTGGGCAGACAGTGGGCTGAAAACTTGATAAATTTGCTTTCTGTGCCAGTTTCCTTGCCTTTCTAATTTTTTTCAACCCTTGTAATTTCTCTTTTTAGTAAGTCACATCACTGTACTGCACCTCTTCTAGTTTATACTACTAATGATTTTCCTGTCTTCTGAAAACTAAGGTCTTTACTTGTTTCTCTTTGTATGATTGATGTTTTTTCTGCCTTTTATATTGTCAGACCTACACACACACACACACACACACACACACACACTTTCTTAATCACTTGCTGTGAGTGGCTGGGAGCATGGCTTTTCTTTGTACTATGAAGGAAAACTGATGGCCCTGATCTCTGCAAAGTGTAAAAATAATTTGATTTTTTTAAGGGGGCTACTGCTCCTAGAAATTCTCAGCATAGTCAGTGTTCATATTTGGAGGTAGGATTCAGGGATTTACATTAAAAAGGGTAACTTTTCCAAACTGGCTGTTTGATGGTGAATCAAAATATATTGTGGGCTGTCAAGTCAATTCTAACGTACTGTGACCCTTTTCAAGATTTTCTATGAATAAAGAGAAGAGATTGGTAAATCAGAAGTGGTTTATCATTCTCTGTTTATCATTTTTCTATGAAACATAAGGCATGGAAATACTCTGTAATGTATGTAATTATTGGAAGAAAACCAATATTTTTGTAGTTTGCATCTACAATATCACTTCCCCCTTAAAGGCTGAATTGTTTGCTGCCTTGTTATGCATTTGTTCATGTCCACAAACTATCCCTTTATTAGATGGCCACTCCAACTGCACAATATGCCTCAGGGAGATTCACAGTACCCAGTCCTGCAAATATTGTAAGGCCTTTGCACCATGGATCTGCGAGTCCTTCTTGACCCAGCACTCACCCTGAAACAACAGGTAGATGTTGTGGTCACGTCTGCCTTTTAGCAGCTTAAGTGGATTTCCCAACTCCAACACTATTTGGATGGAGAAATCTCTAAAGGCTCTAACCTATGCATTGGTATTCTCCAAATTATATTAATGCAATGCGCTCTATGTGGGGATACCCTTGGGCTTAATGCAGTAGCCAGGTTGGTTACAGGTGTGAGAAAGTTCCAGCATATTACCCCGTCCCTGGCCAGGCTGCACTGGCTCCTGGTGGTATTCCACATCAGGTTCAAGGTGTTGATGTTAACATATAAAGCCCTACATGGCCTGAGACCTCAGTCTCTGGTGGAGTGTATTCCCTCCCCCCAAGAAATCCATCCTGTGCTATGCGATCCTCCCAGTCCTTCTTGTTGCAGGTGGCCACCCTGAGGCAGACCAAAAAGACAATAACAAAACACCATGCCTTCTTGACCTTTTTGTAAACTGCCCCAGGTAGTGCAGTTTGCAGTAAGGGGACAGTATAGAAATATAAATAAATAAATAAATAAATAAATAAATAAATAAATAAAACTGAGAGGCCAGACTCTCAATCCAACCACCCACTGCATTGACATGAACATCTCTGTTAAAACTCCTAGAACAAGACTGTTTGTCTGTGGAGGGACAGAGATAGTGGTGGTGGTGGGGAATTTAATGTCTTCTGGATCATCACTGGCGTGATGCATCATTTTGTTTATTTTTTAAAAAAAATTCTTTTCTTTTCTGAGTATAGTACTACCAATCAATAAACTACCTGCAGCCACAGTTTCAATTAGGAATACAAAAAGGCAAATATTTTTTTTAAATTGAAACAAAGTGATTCATTGCATCAGTGAAAATCTAGCAGATGCTAAAAAACAAGCACATCCCCCAGTAGAAAACGCCTGAGAAGGGTTCAAAAACAAATGTGGATTGGAACAAATTAATTCAGGTTTAGCCACATTCACGTGTGGATGCTGGGAGAAAAGAGTGGATCAAGCTTACCCATCAGCTCACCAAACAGCAGAACAAAGGCCTGTGTGGACAGCCTCATAATGTACACCGAGCAGGCAAACAGATGACCTGGTTACCGGCTTTCTTCCTTACTCTCTGAGTCATTTTAACTGGGAGAAGTTTGGTCAGGCAGGGACTGCATTGTTTTTCTTAGATTGGAGAAAGGTTCTAGAAGGGTATGGGAGTGCTTGTGAAAGTACTAGGGGAAATAATCGACCAATCAATTTTATTCTACAGTACAACCAAAGGCCCAATAACATACAGTATAAAGTCATAAAAATAATTAAAGGAGGCTTAAAATTAGTTAAGTGCAAGAATTCTCTTTCATGTTTTCTGGACAGAGAAAAGGAAATTGGCTCCAAATTCTTTAGTGGATTTATTTGTACCTTCTAGGAGATACCTTGTATATCAGTCCAAAGATTTGCCTGGGAAATCATTACAGGATGAAGGAGCCTGGTGTAATCAACCCTATAATAACTACATATAAAAGAACATGTTGCAATGTTTCAATTTCTTTATCATTGCAGGGGCATAATCAATTTTCATATGATACGCCATAATAGCAACCCCCCCAGCCAGCTGGGTACTCATTTTACTGACCTCAGAAGGATGGAAGGCTGATTCAACCATGAGCCTGCTACCTGGGATTGAACCCCAGGTCATGAGCACAGATTTAGCTGCAGTACAGGCATTTAACCACTGCACCATTAAGCTTTCTTTAATCTGCTTTTTATAATGATAGATTTAACTGCCTTCTGCTCATCAGCGTGGAAGAAATCCCATTGATAGGCCTAAGAAATCCAATTTGGTTGGATAAGTTCTTAACCAGGAGCAAGTATAAACATCATTCTGCAGAAGATGTAGATATCCTGAGGAAGTGTCAGCATATAATACTTTGATCCAGTATCTGACAGCATGTAGCCAGGCAGTACATTCCATTGAAGAAATACCTACAGTATCTCAAGTCAACACCTCTTGGCAATCCAAGAATAGACCTTAAAACATTGCAAGGATACTCTCGATGTTTGGGTGAAAGCCTAGAATCCAAGCTGGGATTCCATATAAGAGTAGAAGTAGGACCTTGGATCTGCATACCTGGATGGCAGCTGATATAAATTGGAAATAATGTTTCTAGAAGGAACTACCATTTTAGTGAGCTGTTTGTGCTGAGACAGAAAATCAACCAACATGTTCCTAAACATGTGTCCTCACTCTGCCTTTTATAAACTATCAAGCACCATCCTTCACTGAGAGTTGTAGAAATCAACTACAGTTTTGACTCTAGATTTTGCCTCTGTGTACTGTATATTTATTCCAAACCAGGAGATAGACAGTTTTTTAAAAAATCTATAAATATCTAACTTCACCAGCTTTAGCTCCGGTGCAGCTATGATATAAAATAATATTATTTAGCCATTAAAAGGCATGGCAAGTATAAACATTGGTCATTCTGACTCTGCCTTGTTATGAGTCTCCCATCTATAGGAAGGAATGCCATATTATATGAATTTACATGTCCTGCCTTTTTGGGGCGGCATGGTGGGGAGAGGGGTGTGTGTATTTTCTCCTTCTGAGTAAGGTGGAAGTGGTCAGCTCTTGGGTCTGCATACCTTCTCTCTGCTTGCTGGGCATAGGACTCTAAGGGTGCAACACTGAATTTATTCTAGCATAAACTAGCAGCTGTTGGATGTGTGTGTACAGCGTTAGGGTTGCCTGAGGTGTTGGTGTTCCCCCTTATTTTGAAGTTTTAAACTCTCTCCTTTGTTCTGTCACATCAGCTACATGTCTCTGTTATCCCTGCTGCAAATACAGAAAAACCCAAGCATTATCTCAAAAACAGAAGCCAAGGCCTGAGCCTGATTAAACCACAGGATGTCGGGAAGGAGGGGGAAGAGACAAGCCCAGTCATTTCCATTGGGGTTTTTCACCAGCATAGACAGGTGGCTGCAGCAGAAGACTTTTGTGGACATCTGTAACATCAGGCTACCAGATAAATTCGGTTATAACAACAAAGCAGCCCATGTAAATACAGACGTGCTAGATTATAGGCACAAAACATCTAAGAATCAAGTATGGTATACAGTTGAAAAGAGCTGGGGTTTCATTGAAACGTGACATATTCCGTTATAAACATTTTCACTGTGAGAAAAACTATCCATAAGGAGGAATCTTTGCCTTCATAATAGGTCAGGGCACAAAAGGTATGTGTGTGTTTCCTCCCTGTCAGTAAGAAAAAGGTCTTTCTCCTACCACCAATGAAGAACTAGTCTGTTTCAGAAAGCGCTTTACATCCGGAACCCACTGGCTGAGTAAGGGCCTTGTGTCTTAACAGATACTGAACATGTTATGGAATGACATGATTCTTGGAACCTTTTGAAAGAGGCTTTTCTAGTTAGTCAATTCTGCTGAATCATTATCAGAAGCCTAGAGGATCATAGATACGTCAAACATTTTATATTGAAAAAATCATACTAATTATGTGTAAACCTGCATACAGATTCATGGCACAAAAATAGGTCAGCAAAGTATTATAAAACATGTGACAACTGGGACTGTATTACAGCAGATGTAAATATATAAAAAAATACATTTTTTATCAAGGGAAAGCAGAAAAAATAATAGAATCCTTTCCCTTTTACTATGACCCTATCAGTTGATTATGAGGTTTTGTGTAAGTTGCCTTGTTAATGTTCACATTCTGCATCATTACCTCCCCGGGGAGAACTTTGTGGGTAGCCTATGCTGGCAGAAAGATCAAGTCACACCTAAACTGTCTCTCTAGAAGCAAAAATGACCTAACAAGCTGTTGTATTTGGGGGACATCATAAAAAGACAGTGCTGATTGGAAAAGACAAGCTGGGAAAATTTGAAGGTGGCGGGAAAAGATAATGGCCAATTAAGAGACATATTTACTCTATAAACAGTCCTGAGTGTGCAAGAATTGAGCAGGAATGGTGACAGTGAGACATTCTGGAGAGCACTCATTCATGGAAGGCAACTTGGTGGCACATAACAGTTGGACTTTTTGCGAGTTTGCATGCTGTTTTGCGAGTTTGCATGCACTAGCCATCATTCCTTCCCTGCCTCTGAATTCAAAGGAAGCCTTGCCTCTCTACTGTATGTTGCATCCCCCCCTTTAGTATCTGTTCAAGTCTGTTTGTTGAAAGCAATTATGTTTGTCAGTTTGCTGTTGATCTATAAGTAAATGAAACCTTTTATTTTTTCCATTACAAATGTCTTAGAGTGAGTTATTGAGACTATATGTGCCAATTGATAAGAAACAAGTATGGTGGCTGTAAAAGCGCCATGTCAGCTTGCTGCAATTATGCCCCATGCCCCCCTAAGCTGGAAGAGATGTCTTGCTTCACGCCCCTTACGCTGGCCCCTAAGAAATGTTTTGCTGGTGAGGTAACTGTGTGGTACCATGCTATACTGATAAGCTTATACAGTCCCCTCCGCCATTTCACGGTTCAGGTACTGCAGTCCCACTACATCGCGGGATCACAGTACCTGCACCTTGGAGCCGCGCAGGGTGCAGTGGGGGGCGATTGGGTCATTCCGTGCCACCCCCTGTGCTCCTCCGAGAAGCCTCGAAGCCGCGCGGGGGGCTGCGGCGTAGGGCGACCCGATCGCTCCGCGCTGCCCCTGTGCTCCTCCTAAAAGTCTCGGAGCTGTGTCGCCCCCCCCCCGTGCTCTTCCAAGAAGCCTTGGAACTGCACAGGGGGGCGGCGGGGGCGACCCGATCGCTCCGCGCTGCCCCTGTGCTCCTCCTAAAAGTCTCGGAGCTGTGCCGCCCCCCCCCGTGCTCTTCCAAGAAGCCTTGGAACTGCACAGGGGGGCGGCGGGGGCGATCCGGTCGCTCCGCGCTGCCCCCTGCTCCTCCGAGAAGCCTCAGACAGACACGCAATCGCCCCACTACCCCATCCCATCCACTTCTGTATATCACGGATTTTCATGCATCATGGGTGGGGTGGGTCCCTAACCCCCACGATTGGCGGAGGGTGACTGTATGATCTAATCAATGAAACGTTAGTAATAGGTTTTGTTTTCACATGAGTTTCAATTCCTGTAAGTTGCTGCCTCCTTAGCTTTCGTTAACCCTTGCCACTATAAAAACTGCATGTAACTTTCCATTTATTTGTCTCACCCTTCGGTGACACCATGAGCTCATGAAATCTGAATAAAAGCATGTTAATTCACAAGAAACGTCTTCGGATCTGTTTAGCAGCTCCATTTGGAGTTTCAAGAGTTGACAGTATGGAGTACTCTGGGGAAACTGAAGCTATGCTGCACTTCTGTTCTGGAGCTAGATAATGTTAACAGAAAACCATAAACTGTGCAACAAGAGCAATGCCTCCCGGTTGCATCACTGCCCATCTCAGGCAGGGGTATGTGGGGGTGGGGGTGGTGAGTAGCAACACTGCCTGGCTCCTTTAATTTAAGTAATTGCTAGGATGGCTCTCAATCTCCTACTTTAAAGACTGCCCCTCCTTTAATTCTGAGCATTGCCTCCTTGCCTGTCATCCTGGCCGCCCCACCCCATGGTTCCATACCACAGCACAGATGTCACAGCTGTGTGCCTGAGTCTTTCATTTGGAAATCTTAGGTAATGTTTCTCCTTCACTCCATTGGCAGCTGCAATTACTTCATTTCTGAATGCCCAGCTCAGTGACAAGCTGCATGGTATAGACTGGTGGCAAGAGAGACAGATGAGAGCAATTACAGTATTCTGTAAATAGTTGCACCCTCCCTTCCCGAACATAGGTGCATCTTTCCACAAAGATGAGCTATCTCAGCATAAATATTCCAGTGAACAGGAATACAGGCAGTTCTACGCACATGTGACAAGCCATGAGATCACAACTAATGATCCTTCTTTCAGTTTTAAAGAGGAAGTACCAATTCATTTTGAAATTACTTTCAGCTGTACAGGGTGGGTGGGGGAATCACTCAGCTGAAATCATATAATTTATTGCAAGGATCATTTTCCTTTTCCTACTTTTTTTAAAATACTGATAAACCATCTGCTGAAAATAATTATCCTTTATTCAGACACTTGATCCATCATTATCCAAAAACACTAGAGAACAGATGTCCCTTGTTTGAATTATGCTTTCTTGTTATCCTTTGTTAAGAGTAATTTTGGTCTAGGAGAGAAATGATGGGTTCTCTCCAGTTGTACTATGCATAGCATTGTGGTAAGAATAGGACAGCCAGTTATGTGACTCACATTTTAATCCGGGGTTGATGTGCAAAACAATAAGTGTGCAATATGCAATTAAAGAGATTCTATGTGCTGGCAAAGATGGCATGCCGCAAAATAAGACCACCACCACCTCAGCTCATAAGAACATAAGAAGAGCCATGCTGGATCAGGCCAAAGGCCCATCTAGTCCAGCTTCCTGTATCTCACAGTGGCCCCACCAAATGCCTCTGGAAGCTCATGAGACTAGATATCTGTCTCCCCTGCATCTGGCCTTTGAAGTACCCTGGTTTTAAGCCTGGAGATTACACATCTCCCTCATGGTTTGTAACCTATGATGGACTTTTCCTCCAGGAATCTGTCCAATCCCCTTTTGAAGGCATCCAGGCCTAATGCCATCACATCCTGTGGTATAGGTTTCCCAACATGTTTTAGTGTGTTTTTAAAACTACTGCTGCTGCTTTGTTACAGTGATTTTTGTCCTTTTTTTCACCTTTTCACCTGTAAATTCAACTGTATAGCTTGGGGATTTTTTTACATTAAATATTTTGCTTTGTGTTTGTTTAGTTGTGAGCTCCCTTGTGATGTGTTTTTGAAGGGCAGAAATATTTTAATTAAATAATTTACAGTATACTCTCCAAAGCAGGTTTGTTGAGCACTGTCACTGAAAAAGGATAAATTGGGGGTGGGGGTGGGGAATCTTTGCCTTTAATACCTGGATAGATAGCTCAATGGTTTAGTTAGCTGGCTGTGAAGCCAGAGGTTGGGAAATTCGTTGGCTACTGTGCCTCCTAAGAAAAAAGCCAGTCTGTGTAGCTGTAGGGGGCAAGAATGTCCAAACTTCAGCCATCCTGATGTTTTGGACAACTCCCAGAATTCTAAGCTTAGATTGCCAATGGCAAAAGACTGTGGGAGTTGCGGTCCAAAACAACTGGAGGGCCAAAGTTTGGACATGCCTGCCAGTGTAGGCCATCCACACACAGGCCCAGGGCGGTGCCCGAAAGAAGGGAATGGTAAACTACTTCTGAGTGTTTTCTACCTCCAAAACCTGGAAAGAAGTTGGGCTTGACTTGACAACACCCACTTAGTACCATTTATGTTTATATCAACTGTAGTCTTACACAAACTACTATGTGGTGTATCCCACAATTCCATACCAATTTCTAAAACACAACGGAGGAGGCTCTATTGGGCAGAGACCTGGAAAGTTACTTTTATAATCATTGAAATAATGACACCATGAAGCCATTTGTAACTGAGCAGGGTGGAGTTGGGGGTAGGGATGGGAGAAAGACCAGCCTGGCTAACAACAAAGCCCTGAAGCAGTGGTGTTTTAAAGCATGCACACCTGTTGAGGGGAGGGCACTAGCTCCTCCTTTCCTGTCCTCTCTTCCATCACCAAAATGCAATTGCCTTGTGGGGGAATGGGTACATCTAAGCCAGAATTCCGGTGGAGGAGACTCACATACTGATGCTATCAACATACAGCAGGGGCCCCTCCCCTTTCAGGCAGTTTCTGTGGCTAAAGGCACAATACAATCCTCAACATGTGATATCCAAGATCCTGAAAGCACCCTGAAGTCTCCCTAAACTGAGGCGTTTGTCTGAATAGAGCCCTAGAGACTTTCCCTTGGGGCCACTCTTCTCAAATAACTGGGGGTCTTCCGTGGCACAAACTGCTGCCACCAGCCCTTCTTCCTACCCTTGTTCTGTGCAACAGAGAAAAGAAGCATGCCTGTCGTAGGAGTATGTTTCCCAGCCTGACTTCAGGAGACTCAGTAAATAAAAACCTAAGCCCAAAAACTGCCCTGTCCTTTCCGTAGCTCTAGTCCATGCATAGACCCAATGGGCAGGCTGTCCAAGAAGATACTAAGCTTTATTACATAAGTGAAAAAAATGACAATATAAGGAAATCCTAATTTCTCTAATGAAAAGGAATTATTAGGACTATCAAATGAGGAATCTCTGGGCACTCATAAAACAATAAGTTAGATAGCTCACGTGGTCTTGGGCTCTAATCAACTAATGATCTTAGAAAAGTTCCTTTTTTATACTTCAGGTCCTAGATTTCCACTGCCAGCATGTTCACCAGTAATCCATGTCTACTGATCTGGGATTCAGGAGAAACAGTCCGGGTCAGACAAGTCTTTCAAGCAGCAGTGCCCATTGTTTAATTTTGAGGTAATCAGTCACTGGGTTTGGTTCCACCGGATGTAGATTTAATAGGGATTCTACAAGAAGAAAAGCACGCCATTTGATTTTCCACTTCATCTTGGCAAGTGAAAGGCATTTAAAATTCAGGTAGAGATAATTATCCCCCCCCCCAAGTTGTACAAGGGGAGAAGGTGCTGGGATCCAATTCAATTCTGTCTGGAATAATTGCTCTTTGCAGCACAAGGGACGATCCAGCTTTCCAGAAACCTCATGCTCTGAACACTTAACTAGGCAAAAACACAACATTTCATTCTTTTTCTCTCTCGTCATATTTTGGAGAAGGGTAGGAAACAAGATATGGTCATGGTGCCCAATCATTTAAGCCATGTTGGCCGCAGGATTCCGAGAATGTTAATCCAAAAGAGTAACTTTTCCAAACTCTTTAAATTTCTAGATCTTGTAATTGTATAGGGGAAAATGATGTGTTGGGAACGAGGAAATGTTGCAAAGCTTTCTTTCACCTTGACTTCCTCATTCTCTGCTCCTTAACCTTCACAGGCCACTCCGCCTCTGCATCAATAACGGCAGCTGCTTTCCATGTTTCATGCAGGATTTTTAAGGATACTTGATTGGCAACCGAATGACCCTGGAACGACGCCAGCAAGAAACTTTGCTGTACTGCAGCAGCAGCAGCAGCCTGTTAGGTATCAGACTGGAACAGGCACAATAAAATCCCTAGGGTTTCCACCACCAGCACCACCACCCCGGCAGGGCTGCCAGTTGTAGCGTGTATGGGCCTTTTCACACGAACCCTAAGATCCGCTGGCCACTTAAATTTGGACCAGGGATCTTGGGGGTTCGTTGCTCTTCCTGCGTCCCCACCCCTCCGCACTTCCTTGATCCTGTCTGCGTGAGGAGAGGGAGGAAGAAAGAGAGGAAAAAATGCAGGCTCACCTCCGAAGCCGGTTGAAGCCCCGTCGTCCTGATTCCTTCTCTTCTTCTTCTTCTTCTTCTTCTTCTTCTTCTTCTTTTTTGCCTCCTGCCCCTTCTCGTAAAGGGGCGGGAGGCAAAAAAAAAAAAAACAGAAGCAAGGAGAGCCCCGCACTCACCAGATTAAATCAGGACCTGGGGATTTTCACCCTTCTAAAGCAGGTACAAGAAAAGTGCGCTGGGACGCGGTTAGGTGGGCGTGGTCGCACTTAATTTCCTGCAAACTCCGGAGCTGGTGGGGAAACAATTGTAAGCTCTGGAGCTGGCAGCCATTTGCTGCGGAGTTTATGGGTCGTGTACAAAGGGCCTAAGAGGGCAACGTTTGTGATAAAAAGAAGATGTACTTTATTTAAAGAAGCAAACACTTAAGCATCTAGTCCACATGGTGGTAGGCAGGGATCTCCTGGGAATGTGTGGTGGCCTTAAAAGAAAAGGCTTGAATCCAAAGGGCTGGTTCTGTGGACAGATCTTCTTAAGAACATAAGAACATAAGAACAGCCATGCTGGATCAGGCCAAAGGCCTAACTAGTCCAGCTTCCTGTATCTCACAGTGGCCCCACCAGATGTGTCTGGGAGCACACGAGACTAGATATCTGTCTCCTGATACCACTCCCCTGCATCTGGCCCTTGACGTACCCCAGTTTTAAGCCTGGAGATCATACATATCCTTCATGGTTTGTAATCTGTGATGGACTTTTCCTCCAGGAATCTGTCCAATCTCCTTTTGAAGGCATCTAGGCCAGATGCCATCACCACATCCTGTGGCAGGAAGTTCCACAGACTAACAACGCGCTGGGTGAAAAAATATTTTCTTTTGTCTGTTCTTACTCTGCTAGCCCTCAGTTTGAGTGTATGTCCCCTAGTTCTGGTATTTTGTGAGAGGGAGAAGAGCATCCCTCTGTCCACTTTACTCGTGCCCTGCATTATTTTGTACGTTTCAATCATATCCCCTCTCAGGCGCCTTTATTCTGCCAGTAGAATCAGGAAAGGGGCAATACAACTCCTTAGTCCTTACCACTGCTCCCATCAGCACCAGAGGGCTGATAAACTTTTGGAGGTAGCTTCCAGGAAGCATGAAAGGTGGTGCTTTGGATGGAAGGAATGTTCTGTCAAACTGATAGTCAAGCAAAGCAAAAGAACAGTGTGCTGCTTTTATACTGCCTCACTGCGCTTAAAGGTTGCCCTGGATTGTTTACAATTTAATTATGCAGGCTAGATATCCCCCCTCTATGAAATTGGTACTCAATTTAACAACCTCATAAGGATGGAAAGGCTGATTAGGTCTTGAGCCAGATACCTGAATCTGAGATTGAACTTGAGTCATAAGCAGTCTTCACTGCAGTACTGCAGTTTAATCACTGTACCACAAAGTTCCTTCAGTTTAACAATGATTGTGACTATGAGCAAAAGACCCATGACTACACATCCCTTCGGCAGTTGCTTATATTTCCTGGCAGCTCTTACAAAACACCAACAACAACAACAAAACACTGTTCCCTTTAACTTTACCCCAACACCACTGAGAAAACCAAACTATTTAAACTCAAGCAGTGCCGTAGACAGAATTCAGGAAGCATTATATGGCCAAAAATGACCTAAATCTGAAAATAGTCACCATAACAGGATATGAAAGCTGCTTTACCGGCTAGGTGTTCATTAACAGAACACAAACATGACAGCATTACATAACAGTTGTAATTACCTAGATATGGCAAAGGGTTTGCTAGAATTCAGTGTAGTTGAATATCCAAAATAAAAATGGGTGGAACTGCTTTTGTGAATGGCAGAGGCAGGTTATTTGTCAGACATAAGGAGTGGATAAGCCCCCCAGCCCCCACCCTTTTTGCTTAGTTTTTGTTTAATGTTTGGTCACTTTAGCTCAATGTTAAGTTTAGCTCCATAATGCACACTAGAAGGGCCAACCCTACCATTTGCCAAGTGGTAGAATGGTAGGGGCAGTAAAGTGGCCACAGCACTGCCTACTGTTTCCCTGCATACCACCAAAAGAAACCCTGGCCTCTCTTCCCTGTTCCACTGCCCAGCTTCACAGGAATTGCCTGTGAGAGGGTCTATCATACACTCTATGTTTTTATTCAACTCTACCACTGAGCCTTGTCTGCAAGGAACATTCACAGCCAAGTTTTGCGGAAGAAACAGCTTGGCATTGCTGCTACTTACCAGAGAAAGTCTGGAAGAAACAGGGCTTGTTAGTGTGCTCCACTAGAGATGGGCACGACTAGGGAAAATGACGTTTTCGAGTTGTCGTGTGTCGGAGGCAGCCCGTTTCGGCTTGTTTCCGTTTTTCGTGAAATTTCGCAAAATTTTGTTGTTTCAGTTTTTCGTTTTTTCGTTTGTCGTTAGTACTGGTTTTGGGGGGTAGCGGGCTCCTGGAGGCACCTCTCTGTGGTGGGTGCCTCCTATCCTCACCCGCCAGCGCTGCTACAAAAGGGCATGCATAGCCATATGCTATGGATATGCATATTGCAGACGCAGCAGACTGGCAGAGGCACCCCTCTTTGGGGTGCCTTCCCTGCAACAATCGGTGAGACACAGTCAGGCAGCACTTGCAGGCATGGTTTGCATGGCACACAAATGCTGCTGCAGGAGTCAGCCAGAGCCACAAGTGACGGACTAGCAGACTCTTTGCACCCGCTCCAAGGGAAATGTACTTGCGTGTAGTGCAATGCAAGTAGATCTGATTTAGGGTTAAGACGGGTTAGCGCAAGGGCTAGAGTTAGGCTAGTTACGGGTGAGGTTAGGGTGAGTATTGGGGTGCACCTCTGGGTGCCTCTCTGACCCACTTAGAAGGACAGTGTACTGGCGTATGGGTTAGGCTTAGGGTTAGGGTTCGGGTCGGGCTACGGTTAGTGGGCTGTTTATGCCTGATTGGCACATCCCAGAAGTCTCTGTGGTCAACCTGGCCAAGTGGCCATGCGATTGGTGGAAAATTTGCATGGTCCACTGCGAATGTGCAGTTGTAAAAAAATAAAATAAAATAAAATAAAATAAAATCAACGGAGACTTTTTTTGCAAGAAAAACCCACTGCTGCTACTGTAAAAATTCAAGCATTTAAAATAGCTAATTTTCGCATGTTTCTGTGGTGCTTTGGTGGGGTTTTGGATCACGATTTAAAAAAAAAATTGTGGTCGCCATTTTAGATCCCCCCGCACTGCATGGCAAATGGATGCGCCCTCCCAGCCTGGTACAGTCTCCAAAACCTGGCCATGCGATTGGTGGAATGGCTCCAAAAATTTGCATGGTCCACTCCCATGGGCGAGCCCATCATTGCGAATGCACAGGTGTAAAAAATAAAATAAAATAAAATAAAATCAACGTAGACGTATTTTGGCAAGACAAACCCACTGCTGCTACTGTAAAATTTCAAGCACTTAAAATAGCTAATTTTCGCATGTTTCTATGTTGCTTTGGTGGGTTTTTGGACCACAATTTCAAAAAAAATATTGCGGCCGCCATTTTGGATCCCCCCGCCCGCACACCGCATGGCAAAGGCAGACGAGATGATGCCCCCCCTGCCTGGTACCAGCAGCGCAGCAGTAGCACTAGCCAAGGAGAGGGGGGCGGGAAACCCCCCCCCAAATAAAACACCCTTCTGGCCTGGTAGGTGCCCTCAGACAGTTTTCGCCTGCTTTTAGGGCCGGGAATCGGTTTTTTTTTAACTTTTAAAAACTTTTTTTCTGTGCCGCTTGGCATCGCGGGATTGCCGCGATGCCAGGAACGACCACGACAAATCAGACCCAATTATTCTTTAGTCGGTTCGAGTTCGAGTACTGGCGGAGTAATTCCCGTTACCGTTTCCGTTGCGTAATGGAAACGAGTAACGGAAACGGAAACGGGAATTCCGCTAAGGCGTGCCCATCTCTATGCTCCACTCTTGTACAAATTAGATTACTATCAAATATCTAATCTGAGCAGGCAAAAAACCAGATCCCACTTCCTGGATAATTGCCTCATGGAGGTGTAACTTAACTAGAAAGGGAAGCAGGCCTTGCATGGAATGTTTAAATCAGCTCTGGTTTTCGATTTTCTACACAGACACTGGAGATGTGCAGGTTTGGGGGTTGGGCTTGGGCTTGAGCTCCCATAGCTGGCAGGGTGGAGGGCGGATTTTGGAAGTTGTACAGTGATCTCTCGCCTATCGCTGGGGTTAGGGACCTGACCTGACCCGCAATAATTGAAAATCCGTGATATGCGGATGCAGGTTGACTCAGGCCTAGGGGGGGACTGGGGGCTCTTGTACTTACCCCCAGCCTGGCCCTACCCCAAATTGGCCTGTGAGAGCCTTCCCAGGCCTTCTGGAGGCCCCAAAAGGGCCTCCCTGCGAACCGGACGTGACTTCCGGTAAACTGGAAATCATTTCTAAGGTCTCCGACAGGCCTAGAAAGGCTCTCGGAGACCTCAGAAATGATTTTCAGCTATCCGGAAGTCACTTCCAGTTTGCAGGGAGGCCATTTGGGGGGCTCCAGAAGGCCCAGGAAGGCCCTCACAGGCCTGTTTGGGGCAGCTCCAGTCCTGGGGTAAGTATGGGAGGCTTGAAACAGAACTTTCCCCCCTTACCCTAGGGGGCCTTTTTCATATACTGTGGTCCTGTGATATAGCGAGACCGCAATATATGAACCGCGAAAGGGCGGGGGACCACTGTAATCCAAAAACACAGATCTGTCTCCCTCTAATGGGCACAGGATGGATTCCCAGCCTCTTTGCTTTTGTGTCTAGTATTCTAGAAGTTGTCTTGGAATGGCTTTGGTGCTCAGATGGGGAAAACGTACCCATTGACCACAAGTTCTCTTTGACAGGGCTCTCCTACAACAGTGGCTTTGAAATAGCATAGTGCTATCCCATTTATTAATTTTAAATCTGTTAGAGGCAATGCAGAAATCAGCTGTTTTAAGTCCCATGAATGGGTGATCCAGCACCACCGAAATAATTCTGCCCACCTCAGCAACCTTTGTTATCATAAACAGTAGAGATGGGCACGAAACAAAAAAAATGGTGTTTCAGTTTTTTGTTTGTCGTTGAGAGGTCTGTTTCGGTTCGTTTCTGTTTGTTGCGAATTTTTGGAAAAATTTCATTACCATTTTTCGTTTTTTCATTTGTCATTTCTACCCGCTTTTTGCGCGATTTTAAAAGCATTTCTGTGCGCAGGCATCCCCCAACGCCCCAGACCAGAGGAAAAACACTAAAAAAATGGATGCTGGCAGAGACACAGTATAGACTAGGTACGCAGGGAGGCTACAAAGGCAGCGGCGGGCGTTGCCCAGGGTGCAAGGCAGCCACAGAGTGACTGCACTGCAGGGCAGGGGAGGGTACTCACTGAGAGGTACGCAGCATGCACGCACACAGGGAGGCTGCAGGACTGAAGCTAGAGTCGCAGAGACAGCAATCCCACCCTAACTCCCACCAGAGACTGCAAGGAGGATGGGGGCTGCCAAAGCTTTTTATGCCCTCTGTGGCTGCCAGACCTGCCCACCCAGTCTGCAACCTGGGCATGCTATTGGTTGAACATGATCCCATCACATGGCTTGCCTCCATTTTGTGGCTGGTGGCGACATCCATTTTAAAGGGAAAAGAAAAATACATCACGATGGGAGAAGACAAAAACAAACATTTTAAGGACCCCCAACCCCCTGGTAGGTATTATCAGACAATATAAATAATTATCGCTGCATTTTTACGGATGTCCAGGGCATTTTTTGACATTTAAAACAGCTCATTTCATTGCGCGTCACCATTAATGGAAACGAAACGTAACAACCACAATTTTCATGGTTCTGTTCGTTTCGTTGCATTTTCATCACAATTTTCGTTTGTCATTTCGTTATGTAACGGAAACGACAAATGGTAATGGAAACGAAAAAATGTTTGTTCCGTGCCCATCTCTAATAAACAGTGTCAGCATACTATTCCTTTTTCTGGTCATGGTGCCATATCATTTAAGACAAATATTTAACCTCCCGAAAAGAACCTATTGGCACGTCTCTTTAACCCATGGAACGAGAAGCTCTCATTTGCAAAAAAGCAAGCCATTACGATGGGATTGATGCTCTAATGCACTTCTGTCTAGCACAGAATTCCCTGAGTCATTATGTTCTATAATGGAAGGATGTAAAATAAACAGGATTAGACTTAGATCTGTACAGGCAAAATGTTTCAAACCCTCTAACTGCCCCCCAGGCACATTATAAACTATACGCAAAGTTCTCAGGCTAATGCTCTTCTGACGTGAATCAGCTTGTTCCAGCTTGGTACCATAGCCGAAGAAGTGTTCAGAATTTCAGAGCTTGAAAAAATTAGAGGTCATACTGGCAGGGAGATTCTGGCAGCTGTATTTCAAGGAGAGGAAAAAAGCAATATTTCCAAGTTCTGATTCAAATGCACAAAGCAGCAGTGCTTGAATGGCAATTGCTGTACCAATCATCATCATCATCATCATCATCATCATCATCATCATCATCATCATCATCATCATCATCATCATCATCATCATCAACAACAACAACAACAACAACAACAACAACAACAACAACAACAACAACAACAACAACAACAACAACAACAACAACAACAACCAGAGCTAAAATGGTAATATTAGGAATAGCATAAAGTAGGACCCTGGTATCCGCTGGGGATTGGTTCCAGGGCTTCTCATGGATAACAAAAAATGTGAATAAGAAAGAACACCCGCAGTCCCCCAAAACTGCTGTTTTGTGAAAGTAGTTTGCTTTAAGGCTGCTGTTTTACGACAATAGCTTGCTTTACGGCTGCTGTATGTGACAGTACCTTGCTTTACGGCTACTGTTTTTCAACAGTAGCTTGTTTTACAGCTACTGATTGTGACAGTAGCTTGCTTTGCACCTGCTGAGTTATTTATTTAATTTTTTTCCTCTGCCAACCGTGGATGTCTGAATCAGTGGTTAATGAATCAGTGGATATGGGGATCCTACTGTATATGCTACATCAATATTGAACAGATACTTAGGTTTTTGGATAAAACTTATAATTGTTATCTAATACCAGTCAATGTTTTTATAATGTTGATGTGCCTGGTTGATGTGACCACCACCACCACCACCACCACCTTAGACCTGCAGTGCTGGAAGGGATCCAATGGATCGTCGTGTTCAGCCCTTGTCAAGGAAGCACAGTGTGGGAATGGGAATCCAAGCCTCTTGTCCTGCAACATATCTCTTATTCCCAGGAACATCCATGTACAACTGTTGGAAGGATTCACTTAGATCACAATCCCATTAATAAGATGATAACATGCTTGGTTTTCACCGGCTCTAGGAGCAGCAGTAAATTCTTGCATCCAGTGCATGAATATTGTAATGTTTATTTTCTTTAAATGCTTACATGCATGCCTGAGACAATCCTCTTGGGAAAAGAGGGCATATGCCTGTAATCCTGAAAAAGAAATCTGATCCTAAATAACCAAGTATTCACTCTGAACAATGCATATTATGACGTGATTGAAACTGAATCTAGACCTCCCAAAGGTGGTACCGGTTGTGATTTATATCCGTTGTTCTTAACCGTCCATATGTTACATCTTCCCAAAAATTCTTCCAACCTGATACAATTGAAAAAAAAAACATACTAAGCAGTTTTTCTGAGCAGAAAAGTGATGCTTACAGCAGACAAGCAGAAATAGTAATTTCATTAGTTGTTGAGTCCCTTAGTAAGTCAACTGTAATAATTAAATTGTAATGAAATAAGTGAATTCTTGGGAATAGTGAAAATGCTGCCTCCCAGCTAGGCTACTGCTGCATCTCATTGGTGGTTCATGTACCTCCTTGTTGAAAACCACTCATCTATAGGGTTTCGAAAGGCAGATTTACTAGTTAAGGAAGGGATTAAAATTGCAGGTGTGCCACCTTCTCGGAATGGTCCATGTCTGGGACCCCTCATCGACCCCTTGAGATTCAGGCAATCTTCATGGCTAGGAATCCCTTTGTCAAATGATTTCGATTGATAGACTGCAAATCTGCCTTACATCTGTTCCGAACTCCTTTGCCTACAAACTGTATCAAGATTAAGAGGTGGCCCACAGTGTCAAACTCTGCTTTCTAAACCAGTGCTATGTTGAAGCAATGATTTTACACTGTTTTCCTGCTCAGATGAAAGACATGGAGTATTGCTTTTTACTAGTAGTTTTTTTTTACAGGAAACACTATGCACTCTAGCTGTCTTTTCGTATTACAACATGTAAGGTGGAATGCTATGCTGTGCAAAACACATTCTGCCATCATTGAAAGCCATCCTGGAAGTAGCTGTGTATCTTCTGGGTGGGCACAGAACCCAGGAACTGGGCACATGCTTGCCAGCTCTATCCAGCATGGCCAATGCCCATGGGTGACAAGACCTGCAGTCCAACAACATATGAAAGTCTGTCCTTTCCCCACATCTGATCTAACCTTTGGGGAGGAAACTTGATGGCTTGGACTACAACTCCTACAATCCTTTTACCTTTGGTCATGCTGGTTGAGACCTATTGACGTTGAAGTCATAAGAACATAAGAAAAGCCCAGTTGGATCAGGCCTAAGGTCCATCTAGTCTAGTCTCACAGTAGCCCCACCAAATGCTTCTGGGAGTGCACAAGACGAGGTATCTGTCTCCTGATACCACTCTGTTGCGGCTGGCCTTTGAAGTATCCTATTTTTAAGCCTGGAGATTACACATCTCCATCATGGTTTGTAACCTGTGATGGGCTTTTTCTCTAGGAATTTGTCCAATCCCCTTTTGAAGGCATCCAGGCCAGATGCCATCACCACATCCTGTGGCAGGGAGTTCCAAAATGAACAGGTGCAGGAGTAGCCTTCACTTTACAGGTGAACCTTGCAGCTCATGCTTACCATTTAGTAAGTGACTTTGACCTTCAGATGTACATTTTCTATTGCGTTTGCTGTTCTGTACAGCAGTGCTCCCAAAGATAGCTTCCGGGTCTTAAATGCTATTTGCCCCTTTCTGGATGACTAGGAGTTTTCTATTCACTCGAGTCTGAATTTTACTTTTCTGTGACTGCCATTCCTCCTCCTTTTAAAATATTTATCTGCGTTTCTAAGAGATGCTTTTACAATGGATTGCCTTTCCCTCTACTTTATCAAGGATCCTATTTTAATTATTCTGCGTGTTGTTCTTGTACACTGTACACTGACTCAGGCAAATCGGGAAGGATCTCTGTGTGAAAAATAAATTAAAAACAGCCAAAATCATATGTAAGGGAAAGGAGACATCTCAGAGGTGAAACACAACCTAACGAGGCTGGGATCTGAATGACTGCATCACACCGTTTTGAGCATGCGCAAAAACATTTTTATTTAGCTGAGCCACTTTGTTTAATTTCATCTTGAAAGCTGCTTTAAAATATACATTGGCTGCTTCACCATCATCTTTGATATTGCAATGCACCCCAGCATATGAACTGTTCATGGAATCAGCCTTCTCCAGAGATTATAGGATATAGTTGAGGCAGGCTTGTAAATGTACCCAAAGCATTTGAGTAGCGTCCAGGCACCATCGTTTTGCAACACTACGTTGCTCCTCAGTGTTGTACTGCAAGTAGCAAAATGTGCCCTCACAGTGGGCTAGAAGCCTAGACAGAGATGAAAAAATAGCTTTCCAATATGTGGAAGCTGCTGAAATCTGTGCCTCCTAGTCTCTCTCTCTCTCTCTCTCTAGCAATCCACCTTTGGTCTGGTGGGTTGGAGAACCGGCCGCTGGACTTATATTACATGCTCCAGCAACTGGGCTGACTTTCTTTTTGTCCCGTTGGCCAAGGTAGTTGTTAATTTTTTTTATTGCACTTAACATGGGGAAAATTAAATACAATTGCACCATCTAATGGTCATGTGAAAAAAATATGACTAGGTAGATTTATGAGCTCTTCTGCCAATGCTGGGATGAATCTGAGAAGTCAGGCCGAACCTGCAATGTAAGGGGAGACATGTCGTTGAGTCATCAAAGGAAGTTCGCAAAGGAGGAAGCTCACTTCTTTCAGAAGTGCAAACATATCTGGAAGCAGAAAGCAACTGGCAGAGGAACACACTTGACTGCCTGGGGAAGGATGGGTTGCTCGACACCTCCGATCACTCTGTTTGCCGTCCAGCGTATACAGGTCCAACTGAAGCAGCCAGGATATGGAGAAGCGCATTTCGCAACAACAGCAAGACTAGTGTCTCATCCCCAGCATCACCACATAGCACCACTATTGGTGGCAAGCAATGCTAACAAGGGGATGCATGCTTTACAGGCACTTTCCAGACATTGCAGTTGCCCAAACTGCTGGGAAGCGGGAAACCTCTCACTGCTGCAGCAGCAGCTCCCATCTTGTACTACGGGTTGCCTGCTCTCTCTCTCTTTTATCATACTAGTGCCTCGGTCTACTCGGTCGGTTGGTTTGGTTTTAATCTGCATGCTGGCAGGCTTCAATCTGCGCCCGAGCAGCTGTGCTCAGAGCCTCATTCTGTGCAGTCATGGCTTAAGCCATTGGCTGCAGCAGTCGGGGGGGGGGGGGTCATAGGCAGCAGAATCAAAAGACAATATGTTTACAAGCTAGATCAAGTGGAGATCATGGGATGGTAGCTTTTGTGAACCCCCCCAGGTATCTTTATGTGTTGTTGTGTGTCATCATCACATTGGAACCAACTTATGGCAACCCTTATAGGGCTTCCAAGTGTGTGATATTTGTGTGATATTTAAGGAGTGCTTCTACCAACTCCGCACTCACACACCATCCACTGAGCTTCCATAGGTGAGCGGGAATGCAAATCCAAGCTTCCTGAGCCTGCGTCTGTCTCTCTATCTGCTACACTGCACTGGGTATCTATAGGTATTATAAAATTGGCATACTGTATTTCCTCTAATACCTGCCTAGATGCCCTAAGCACATCCAATCTCACCTGATTTTGGAAGCTAAGCAGGGTCGACCCTGGTTAGTACTTGAATGGGAGACCACCAGGGAATACCAGGCGCTGTAGTTACTTCGTGGTCTCTTCCCCATGCCCCCACATTGCTTTGGCCATTCGTTTATCAATATTACCATGGGTTGAACTGCAGAAGCTATGTGGCCATGCAACAAAGTGAGGGCTGCATGCAGTGATGTGCCCTGTCTGTCAGGTAGCCACAGTAGATATGCAGATGAATACTGAAGAGTGTACTTCTGTCTTCTGTTTTGAAATGCCACTTTGGAACTAACCTAAAAGCAGTGACTGTCTGAAAGAAATCATAATATTGCCATCACACTCCTTGTTTGTAGATTGCAATATTGTCTTTAATGTTGCTAACAATCGCTGTGTACTCATTATCTCCAACTTTAACTATTGCCCTTCAATGTTGTAACCTCCCTTGGGTCCTTTACAAGGAAAAAGGCGGAGGAAAATATTTTAAATAAAATAAAATAAAATAAAACCTCTAAGCCACAAGTGGGCAATGCTTTTATTAGGATGAATTGCAGGTTTACAAAAAGGGCATACTTCTGAGCTCCCCCTGAGTTCTTCATCAGACTTGCAAAAAAGGGGAAGGGGGGAGTGAGGAAAACCATGTGGGTCCCACAATTTTTAGCTAGATATTTTAAACCAATGGTTCTCAACCTGTGGGTCCCCAGATGTTCTTGGACTGCAACTCCTAGAAGTCTTCATCACTAGCTGAGCTAGCCAGGATTTCTGGGAGTTGCACTCCAGGAACATCTGGGGACCCACAGGTTGAGAACACTGTTTTAAACCATGGAAACCTGCATTTCTCACACAACATTGCCATGGGTTTGTAACTTAATGGCCTTATTCTCCATCCAGAAACTGAGTTCAAATGCAGATTTCCATGGCCTAAAACAGCTAGATGAAATTGTTTGTAACCCTGAACTTTCTTCATCTTCTTTTCCCTGTTTTTTATTTTAAAAAATCTAACCCAATAAAAAGTTTTGAAAAAGCCAGATGCTTCCACATGTTATGTCAATAGCTGATCCTAATAAAAGCTTTGCAAATCTGTAGATTTTGAATTTTGTTTTTTCCAACTGGTCATGGAATAAATATAAGCATACATTATTATTATTTTAGAATTTCAAATTTTAAAGAGATAAATGTAGACCCAATTATACAAAGTAAAACTTTGGAGAAGTTACTGTAATGTAACTTCTTGAAAATGTAGCAAACTCAGAAAAAGAGTTAAATAATGTCATGATGTGATCTTCAGATTCCCACTCAGTGGAAAATCTCCCCTGATTCCTCCATCTTTCTTCCTCAGTTATCTCCTTGTAAATAACAGTTGAACAGTTAGATTTTTTCCAAGATTAAAGCATTCCATATTTTTCCAAACGCTGTGTGTAACTTTCCGTTGTTTGACTGTCTCTAATGGGTCTGCCTCTATCAACAACAAAAAACTTCCATAGAGCAGGAAGCTTAGTACTTGGCATAAGTCATAGGATGTTCTCCTCTCTTGGTATCTGAACAGGACATTCTCAGCAGGTGATTAGCTTCCACATTGTTTAAAATGCAACACCCTGTTTGACAAATCCTTGCCAATTCAACTGGGGCTCCCTTCTTTCCTTTCTCTCCCTCCTCTTCCAGTGCTGTTTTATTTTTCCCTTGTCATTTTTCTGGTATTCTTACAGCCAAACTATCTGGAGCACTATAGATGTATCTTGGGATGAAGGTAAGGGTGGGCAAGCATCAGCCTTATGAAAGTTCCTGGTCCATTCTAAAAGCTGACATTTAAATAAAAAAGAAAGCTTTGGCAAACCTGCAGGTACTGGGGTCTGATAAGTACCGGAGGCAAGGTTCATCTTTTCCTCCCCTTGCTACAATCTTGATGAAAATCCACCTGCTGAAGCAAGTGATACTTCCCTAAGGGCGCTCATGAAGCCATAAATTATAGCCCATCTCTCAGAGAATGAGCTGGGGGGCAAAAAAAAGTGTTGCAAGGAAATAAATGACATGGTTTATGAACAGTTGTTTGCTTCATTCACAACTGTTCGCAAAGCTTGTGACCATCAAAGGACCAATGCTGAGGAATTGGTTTTCTAGATTTTAGATTTCTGCTCCAGCAAGCTGTCTGTGTGGAAGTCAAGCTCCCTCATGACTGACATTAAAAGAAAAACGCAACCTTTGGGCCTTTTTGTTTGTTTGTTTGTTTTGATCCCTGCACCTTCATCTGGTTATAGCCAAAAGCCATTTTGCCTTCAGCACAGCTGAAAATGAGTACGTATTGATTAAAACCCACATATGCCATTCATGGGACCAGACCCACTTTTTTTCAAAGGAAGGCACTTCTGGATTCAGGATCATTCCCCAAGTCACCGCTGAGCTCAGAAACATTTCATATTCACGAGAACACTTGGCAGTGTTGACTTGGTAGCAACACGTCTCAGCTACGGTTCCTTTAATTCCTCAACCTTACTTCCTCCTTCACAGAATAATACCACGGAGTATATATGTAGGAGAAGGAAGAGATTTCCTTAAACAAAAGCCCTCAGGGGGACATTTTAAGTGGAGGCGAATCAATAGTCCAGCTTCGAGAGCCTCGCAGACACTCCAAGTCAGCTATAATGGAAGGATGACCTCATTGCTAACGACGGATGCCAGACCCAAGGGCACCAACTGGCTCTGGGAGAGGAAGATGAACGTGGGTATCATTTCCTCATGTCTCTGTCTGTCAGCAATTATGGCAGCTCACACCTCTCTTGGAGACAGGCAGGCAAGCAGGCAGGCAGAGTGCTGTGCTCAGAGGTGATGCGATACATCACGAAGGAACACAAAGGTGATGCTAAAAGTCACCTTGTAGCAGTTGACACACAGCCTGCTGCGATGAAGAAACATTCGGACAAGCAGGTTTGAAACAGCCTTCCTTCCTTCTGCAGCCTTCGTTCCACCAAGTCTTGTCAAAGGGGACGGCCATCTTGGAGAAAACACTCAACAGAGAAGTTCTAAACATGGCCACATAGGCATGAATGAATCTTACCTCACCCTCTTTTCATGGCCGGACTCTGACTCATCAGGAAATGATGCCGTGTTCTTGCAGACAAGGCTTCTTTAAATATCCTACCCAGGTTTCCACCCCCACAACCCAATTTCCAAGAAGTTAGAAGCCACAGAATACATTGTGCCAAAAAGGTGCTTCGTTTGTTGTATAAGCCTGTTTCACAGAGCCAGTTCTTCTAACTGGATTTTGAATAACTTTCACAGCTGTCTTAATTGTGTTATTCCCTACAGCAGCTTTGATGTTAAAATGTTAGCTTGCTGTTTATATTTATTTTTGACTGTTACATTTTCTGATTAGCTGGGATATGAATATTAATAATGGTAACCATAAATAGACATGCACGCACACCATTCTTTCTTCAGGCAGTATTTTCAGCTATATCTTGAGGTCCCCTGAGCTAGCTCAGTGTGGTGCAACACATGGAACCAAACCTATGGTAGCTTCTCAGTCTTTCTGAAACTTTCTTTTAATTCACGTGCCTGCAGGGTCACTGCAAGACATTCCGTTGCTTGAGCCAAAGGTCAAGTTGTCCATTCCCTTCCTATAAGGCCCTTCCTATCGAAATCACAGTTTGCCAGATAATGAATAGTTATCTCCATCTTGGAGATGGTCCCTTTGCTACTGCCAAGCATAGGTACAGTCTTATGAAATATCACCCCAACATCATGTTTACATAGTGGGTGAAGGACAAGTACATGCTTCTCGAATGATCTCATGCTCACATGAAGCAACACCAGCTGTCCTTGTGGGCTTGCTCGGACAAAGAATCCAATGTTACTCTTCACAGGACTGGTTTAGCGGTGCTAAACAGTTATTTTCACATGCATTTGCAAAAATAGTAAAAATAGATACTTTAAAGCAGATTGGTTGCCGTGTGGAAATGTCCTTGCTTAGTTGTATAACAGTTAGTGCACATGTTAATCTAATACTCATCAGAAGCCTACAAGGCCATTGGCTCTTGGACAGTTAGAAGCCTGCAGCGATCCTGTCTACGGTTCTAGCTGGGAGGTGCACCCAG
Source organism: Phrynocephalus guinanensis (assembly GCA_037367245.1). Classification (NCBI taxonomy): domain Eukaryota; kingdom Metazoa; phylum Chordata; class Lepidosauria; order Squamata; family Agamidae; genus Phrynocephalus; species Phrynocephalus guinanensis. The sequence continues at coordinate 96,101,934 of CM074732.1, forward strand.
TAGACTGCAGAACCCAATGTGGGTTCCACGAAGCCAGGTCACAGGACTATCAAGAAGGCTACAAACCAACCAATAAGGCATGCATTTCCCCCTTCACAGCAAAGCCTGAGGTCTACAAAGAGCAAAACCAGGGGAAAGAGAAACTGGATGGGGTAGGCTCAGAGACCAAACAGGAAGAGGGTCACCCAAATGTTGGAGGGACTCCCTCCTCTTTCAAAGCTCAAGCTGTCATTGGCAGAATGGGTGTTGCATCATCTGTGTCCATCTTTAGTATTGACATCAGAAGATTCCTGACATTGACCTCTATTGTACGGAGGTCTTGACCTGCTTTCAGGGCAGTGCAGCAGGCACCCAGGCCTCTGTGTCATTTTAGGCCATGACACACAGCAGCCTAGTGAATATCTCACTATGTCCTCTCATAGGTAATACCAAACAACTGCTTGGCATCATTTTGTTTGTTTTAGTAGTTGTGGTGCTGCTTTAGTGCAACATTAACAGGGGCATGCTTCTTGGTTGGCCTATACCTCCCAGAGGTGAGTTCCCTTCTCTTGACTGGCACCTCTACATCAGGGGAAATAAGTCTGAGAATACTTCAATTATGGTAGGCAGTTCTAGATAGGCTTCTACAGAATGTTCCTAGAGGTGGAGAACTGAATCCATTCCAGAGTGAGGAGCGTGACTGGTCCCCGTCTCCTCCATTCCTACTTCTCCACAACAGAGGGAACAAGCCTGAAGGACAGAGCTTTGGACTCATGTCTGGTACCTATATGGAAGCAAGAACCCTAGAAAATGGGAGAATACCTGAATAGGCTTGTTGATTTGATAGGCTTGTTGACTCTTCTCAGAAATTAAGGGGGAGCAAAAGAAATTAAATCACACAAGCTGTGTGGTGTCAAATTTGGAACAAGGAAGTGGGGTTCAAATTCCCATTCACCCAAGAGGCTGAATTCACAAATACCGAATGAGAAATCTAAAGGCTTTCTGGGAAGGCAGAAGTGGCTGGGGATGTATGAATGCTACTCTTTGCAGGAAAGCCAAGAGAGAGATGTAATGAAAAATGATCACAACTTGTTACACAGAACGTGGTACTGTATTATAATCCAATATGCTCTTGCTTTATACTGACACTAGGTGTCACTAATCAGCTGCTTTATCGCTGCTTCTGAGTCTCTCTCTCTCTCTCTCTCTCTCTCTCTCTCTCTCTCTCTCTCTCTGTGTGTGTGTGTGTGTGTGTGTGTGTGTGTGTGTGCGTGCGCGCGCGCACACACACACACACACACACACACACACACACACACGTGTGTATTTCCAGATGTGCAGAAACCATACCATTCCAAATATGAATCCTCATGATTCCTTTGAAACTGAAAGGCTTGATTCTGAATTTAAAAATATAAGATGGATGGATGTCCCAAAGTGAACTGCAGAGCCGCTAAAGAAGCAAGAGAAGCATAAATGTGTAGCAAACTCTGTGAGCAAATGCTTCATAAAAGTGAGCTGTAAAAGCATTTAAGCCCCCACTGCTACCTTATTCAAAAGCTATCCCTGTCTCCACCTCAGTGCTGTAACCAGCAGTGTTGGTACTTAAGGCTCCACTGTCCTATGGACAAAGTCTGGGTTCTGTGAGTTTGGGTAAAATAGGGAAAGAAGGGGGAGGGACCCTGGGGTCTGAATGTACAGCTGTCACACAGATTCTGAGCTGATACTGTTGGAGATTTTGCAACCTTGCATGCTTCCCAGTGGAAAATTTGGTTGGGAGTGATCTTTCTGGGCTGAACTGGACTGTTCATCTATTCAGCAGTAACCAGTCATTCCTTCCATGTTTTTGAATTCAGAGAGCCCCTACTCCCCATTCTCGGTGCTCTGTGACTTCTTCAGCCTCTTGGGAGCAGTGAGTTCTGTTGAAGTGTGTTTGTTGAAAGTAGTCATGTTTGTCACTTTGCTGGTTGAACTCTTCCACTGTAAGTAAATGAAATGCTTTTATTCTTTCTACTAGTAATATCTTAGAGTGAGTTATTGAGATTGTAAATGCCAGTTAATGGAAAGGGTGGACTACTGTGGGTAACTTGAAGCTATTCTGCCCTGTGAATCTCTGTATTTCTGCTGTGCAGCTTAGAGGAGTTGAACAAGAACAAATAATAATTCACAATTCTGCAACAGATATCACCTGTGCTGTGAATCATGGTGCCCAAAGAAGAATGGCAAGAGGCAGTATACATGATCAGGGCAAGGGGATTCATACCTTTTAAAAAATGCACCCTCTATATGTCAGTAGCCAAGGTCAAAGCCTTGTCTGCCCTTTCCTGTTTATGACTCTGCCCCATCTACTCACCTACCTCAACCCACGTTTGGCACCTGTTGTAAATTTGCATCTGTCATAGTCAGGAGAGGTGCCTTCACTTACCTCTTGGCCCTCAGATAATCCCAGTAACTGGAATAAAAGCCTTCTTAGTGTTTGGCTAATGTGTGATCTGTTCTGTGTAAGGGCCTATTCTGTCACCACACATGTGATACCCCCGCTTTTGTGGTACATCTCATTCCAACTCTATACACCTTCTGATTGCAAACTCAGGTGGGGAGGGCCAACAGAAATGGGCACAAATTGGGACCATTTAGAAATGAGTTGGGGACATCAAGGCCTGAAGATTGGCACTACTAAGGACACCTCTCTCAAACATCCACATTTGCCAGTTCAGCAGCGATGGAATAATAAGCATTCGGAGATCAATGTGTCAGACCAGGGATAAGGGTCAGCTGATGCCTTTGGTATATCATCCCTTCCCGTGTCTGTGTGAGGATCTTGGGACAGCAGCAGCAGCCTCCAATAGTCCAGGAAGCTGTTTCTTTCCAACAAATTCCACCTCTCTCATCCCCCATTGTGTGTGCTATAGATGGCTCTGGAGATACACAAGGAAATGGATAGGAAATCTCTGTCTTGGTTGGCATACAGCTGCATTCAGATAAGCTACGAGTTAAGATAGGGACCTAAGTGGTGACATATGTGCATGCTTGTGCATATTTCCTTAGTGAAGTAATCTTCCAAGCTGGAGTGACACAATGAGGTAATGTCAGACCATTACATACTCTGATAAATGGATTCCAGTCTGTGCAGATAACGCTTGGTGCCTGGCGCAGTCTCCCCATCTCAGAATCTGGCCAGAGTTGTATGGTTCAAGCCTTTCCCAGAGCCCATAAACTTTTCTCCCACAATACAGTCATATGGATATTCCGTCAGCTTAGCTGATTTGATGGTCACCTCCATGTCTGTTCTTGCTGTCGGCATGCTGTGTGACATAGACTCTGATGGCACCAAATAAACACACTGATTTCATCTTCCTTAGGTGGTGTGTGTGTGTGTGTGAAACAAACACAACAAGTACATGTCAGCATTCTCAGAAGCACATAATTCACCTCCATTTAATGCAGATCCATTTCCTCTGATGCTTAGAACAAGTAAAGTGATGTCACTCATGTCCGGGGCAGGCTGATCTCTGTTGTTTTGAAGAGAGTCAAGTAAAAATCAAGATGTACTGTGCAGGAGTTGAGTCATGGCAAATGGACCTCGTTTTTGTGGGATTCAAATGCTTTGCTAGGTTAACAAACAGAATAGAAAAGAAGAAGAAAAATAAGACATAGACATGGGCACGACCAGAAAAAATGACGTTTCGAGTTTTCATTTGTTGGAATGGGTCCGTTTCGGGTCGTTTCCGTTTGTTGCGAAATTTTTCAAAAATTTGTCGTTTCGTTTGTCGTTTGTCGTTTCCACCGCGATTTAGCGCGATTTGACTTCCCAGAGCATAGGGGCGTCCCGCAATCAGGGCCAGCGCTAGGTGTTTTTGCGCCCTAGGTGGCGGGCAGGACGGGGGGGCAAGTGGGGGGCCATGGGCAGGCGACGGCCGCGGGCGGGTGAGTGGGCGGGTGGTGGCGTGGGCCGCAGGCGGGTGGCGGCGTGGGCGGACGGGCGAGTGGGCAGTTAGGATATCACTTAGGATAGAGGTTCTGTTCTTGGCTTGCACCCCAAATGTGTGTGTGTGCAAGCAAATTGAAGTTGGGAAAATAGAAAATAAATGGTAGTATATAATATATTTTTAAAATACATCCACACCTCCCATTCTCAGTCGAACCTCCCCCTTTATCCAATATCAGAAAAAAATCCTCACAAACTGCCAGAGAAGAAATAAAGAATAAACTGCTATTCCCTTCAGCAGACAAAGCTGCAGGGAATCAAAGAAATTATTTTCTAAATTCAATTCCCTCCCTGCCTGCCTAACTTAAATCCTAAAGCCTCCAGCCTCCCTCCTCAATCTCGATCGGATCACACCAGCACCAGCAGCCAGCCCTCCTCCCTCAACCAGATCCATACACCCGACTGCGATTTCTGGAAGGTGTCTCGGCTTTTTATGCCTTCCGAGACATCCAGAAGTGTCAGTCAAAAACCTGGCAATGCCATTGGTGGAATGGTTCAAAAAATTTGCATGGTCCCATCCCATGCCCAGCCCAAATGGGCAGGTCTAAAAAAATAAAAAATAAAAAAAAATAAAATAAAATCAATACGACGTTTTATTGCTATAAAAAACCCCACTGCTGCTACTATTAAAATTCAGGCATTTAAAATAAATAAATTTCACATGTTTCTGTGGTGATTTGGTGTGTTTTTTGACCACAATTTCAAAAGAAAAATTGCTGTCGCCATTTTGGATCCCCCCCCCCACCGCATGGCATGGCGAGACAACGAGGATGACCCCCCCCCCAGCCTGGTGCAAGCAGCCCAGGACAGGAGAAGAGGGGGGGAAAGGCTGGGGACCCCCCAGAAACCACCCCTCTGGTAGGTGGCAAAGCCTCAGGCAGGCATATTTTCACCTGCTTTTTTTGGCCGGGAGTCGGGTTTTTTAAAAAAAAAACTTTTAAAAACTTTTTCTGTGCTTCGCATTGTGCGATCGCCGCGGTGCCACAAACGAAAATGAAAAACCTGACCAAATTTTTCTTTTTTCGGTTTGAGTTCGAGTTCTGACGGCTTAATTATCATTATCGTTACCGTTACGTAATGGAAACGATAACCGAAAACGGAAATGACAATTTCTCCGAGTCGTGCCCATGTCTAATAAGAAGTCAAAACCCATCCAGCCCACATTACACATCAATAAACAGGGCATATATGAACAGTTTAAACAATCCCAAATCCCAACAAATGGTGGAAACAAAAACCTACAAGCCTAGGGGAGAATATGACTAAACTCCTCCTGAAAGAGCAGTTCCCCTCTTTCTGCCTCATGTTTGGAAGTGACCTTCCAAAACATGGTAGAGAGAGGGCCGATGGGCTTCTATTGGAGCCTATTCCAAACAAAAGCAGCCACTGCCAAGAAGGAATGATTTCCGCTGACAGTCTTCATTGCCTTTGTTGGCATGGCAGAACAAAGAAGTGACGTCTGAAGACCGGGTGATACACGATGATGTTCTTTAAAAAAATACTCCAACGAGTAACAGGGCCCCAAACCATTCACGACACTGCACTGGCTCCCAATAAGTTTCCGCATCGACTTCAAGGTTTTAATGGTTACATATAAAACCCTAAAAGGTTTAGGACCTCGTTACCTGTCAGAACGACTCCTCCCAAAAAGTAATCCCCAGATCACTTGTTCATTTCCACAACGACTTCAAGGTTTTCATGATTATATATAAAACCCTAAAAGGTTCAGGACCTCGTTATCTGTCAGAACAAGTCCTCCCAAAAAGTAATGCCCAGATCACTGGTTTATCTCAGGCAGGCTGCCTGTGGGTGCTGACTCCGAGAGAAACCCCAGAATTGTACACAATAACGCGATGACATGGAGTTGGGCCTTCTCTGCGCTCACCCTCCAGTTGCAGAATAAGCTGCCTGCTGAAATCCAATTTGCTCCCTCGTTGCAGATGTTTAGAAGACAATTAAAAACCTGTTGTTTTTAATGATGGATGATGGCTGACGCTATTAACTTCTTGCTTAATTCCGCCTCTGGCTTTGCTTTGTTACTCTGTTTCTTTGAGGTATGTTTACCTCTTATTTTGTTTTAGTTTTAGGTTATTAATATCTATTTTTTTGGTCAATGACTATATTGTTTGAGATTATTTTCGTGACTGTATTATGCTTATGTTGATCACACTGTTGGTCACCGCCCAGAGTAGACCTTGGCTAGATGGGCGGGATATGAATTGAATAAATAAATAATAAATAAATAATTCAAAAATTGACACTAAAACCTTGAACCTGGCCTATGTCGAGCCCCTTCATAATCTCTTTCCCCTGAACCTTTCTCCATTTCTACACTAATTGCCAGGCTTAATGTTGCTTGTTTAAGGGAACTGGGAGCCACCACGCTGAACATTCCCTGTCAGAACTGCTTTTCCCAGTGGTTGATGAAATGGCAACCTTGGAGGAAAGGGGGCATTCTAAAGAATTAGCACGCCTGCAAGAGTTCCTTAGAGGAGAAGGACTAGCTGAGACAGCTAGTTAACCAGACTAAATCCACTAGCCTCAGATATCATCCTGATCCATTGATATCGGTTCAGGGGTTGAACTGCCACCTGTATTCAAGATTCCACCGTGGTACCAGCTCAATGAGAGAACATTATGTCTTCCTAGTAGAAATTCTGTGTGCTTTCTTCCCCCTAATATCTTCAGTGAGGCAGCTGAGTTTTTGCTGATTCACAAAAATAAAAGCAATTAACAGTACAATGTAACAATTTTATTTTGGCATTGTATTTTTGTGTGTCTAAATTTTCTGATTCTGCACCTAAGAACTGCTGGTTTCATACCAGTAACAAGTGGGAGCTGATAGAGGCTTTCTAGAAATAAAGTGCAGAGGAAGATGAGCAGGACCTGAAAGTTATTGTTCTGTTTTTAGGGTCTTACAATGTATTTTTCATTATGAAAAATACATTGCTATTCACTTCATGAGAGGTTTTATGCTGAAAAGCAAGCAATTATGAAAGAAACAGATAGACCCATGAGAGCAACAAGCTTTATCTGGCCTGATGTACAACAAATCATATTTTATCCTTCACCATGGGGGCAGAGAAAAAAAAAGGAAACATACTATTTTCATTTATTTTATCATCCCTTTGCCCTACGTTGTTATTTTATTTCACTCTTTTGATGATCTTTTTATTATTCTATGATTCTAGAACAGAGCTGTTCATTACCACATGCGTTTATATCAAAAAGCAGTGTATGAACATAGGTGTATATGTCAGAGGGAATATATCTCAGCTTCAGCAAAGATTTTGACAAAGTTCCCCATGATATCCTGATTAGCAAGCTAATTAGGTGTGGTCTGGATAGATCAAGGGCAAGGTCGATACACAATTGGATAAAGAATCGTACCCAGAGAGTGATGATTAATGGCTCCTTCCCTAAGTGGGGGGAGGTAATAAGTGGAGTACCCCAAGCTCAGTACTGGGTCCACGATCTTCAACTTTTTTATTAAAGACTTGGATAACGGAGTGGTGGGAATGCTTGCCAAATTTGTGGATGACACAAAATTGGGTAGAATACCTAATAGAGATGGGCATGTACCAAAAAAATGGTGATTTGTTTCGGTTTGGTTCATTTTTAACAATTTTTAATGGAAATATTCATTTCGTTGGTTCGTTTTGAGTCGTTATTCATTTTTCCACTTTGCACGATTTATTAATATTATTATTTTTAATCCTGCTGGCCCGCAGGCCGGTTCGACAGCCCGCAGGCCAGATCAAGTTTTTTTTATTTTTTTATTTTTTAATATTTATTTTATTTTATTTTATTTTATTTTAATTTTTTGTGCCGACCACGTGGCCGGCCTACCAGCTGTAGCGTGGGCTGGTTGGCTTTTAAAAAAACTTTTGCTGGCCCGCAGGCCGGTTTGGTGACCCACAGGTCGAGGCCGGTACTTGTGGGCCAGTACTGGGGCCCGTGTGCCAGATTGGGGTTTTTAAAATTAAATTAAATTAAATTAAATTAAATTAAATTAAATTAAATTAAATTAAATTATTTTTACCTTTGCTGGCCCGCGGGCAGGTTCAGCAACCCGCAGGTTGGGCCGGTGCTCGTGGGCTGTACCAGGGCCCATGTGCCGGATCGTTTTTTTAAATTTTAATTTTAATTTTAATTTTAATTTTAATTTTAATTTTAATTTTAATTTATTATTTCTTTGTGCCAACCACGTGGCCTGCCTACCAGCTGTAGCACAGGCTGGTCAACTTCCCCCCCCCTGGAGCCCAGAGAGGAGGACCGGAGGGACCACTCCACTACCAGGTAGGAGACAGCGGTACAAAAAATGAACCGCACTGAAACGGAAATTCTGATCTGTTTCATTTTTCTTAGAGGCATTCTTAGAGGGGGCAGTTCATTATCCATTTCATTAAGTAACAAAACAAATAACGAATCAAACCAAAAGTTCATTTCATGCCCATCTCTAATACCTAATATTAGAAGACAGAAACAAAATTCCAGATGATCTTGAAAGGAGGGAGCACTCGGCTGAAAACAACAGAATGACGTTTAACAGGGATAAGTGCAAAGTACTGCATCTAGGAGGAAGAAACTAAATGCACAGTTGCAAGATGGGGAACGTGGCTCAGCAATATTACAAGTAAAAAGGATCTTGGAATTAGATCATCAGCTGACTATGAGCCAACAGTGTGATACGGCCACAAAAAAGGCAAATGCTATTTTAGGCTACATCAACAGAAGTATAATTTTCAAATCCCAATGAGGTGCTCGTCCCCCTCTATTCAGCACTGGTTAGGACTCAACTTGGGTATTGTGTCTACTTCTGGACACCACACTTCAAGGAAGAACAAATTGGAACAAGTTCAGAGGAGAGTAACAAGGATAATCAGGGGGCTGGAAACCAAGCCCTATGAGGAAAAACTAAAAGAATTGGGCATGTTTAGCCTAGTGCAGTGATGGTGAACCTTTTAGGGACCGAGTGCCCAAGCTGTGATTCAGAACCCACTAATTTTTCGCAAAGTCAGGTGGTTGTGAAGGGGTGATGTCGGGTGCTCACAGAAAGGGCTCCGAGTGCCACCTTTGGCACCCATGCCATAAATTCGCTAACACTGGCCTAGTGAAATGAAGACTGAAGGGCAATATGATAGCACTTTTCAAATACTTGAAGGGCTGCCATACAGAGTTGGAGCAGGATCTGTTCTCAGTCATCTTAGAGGACAGGACTCGCAACAATGGGCTCAAGCTAAGAGAACCCAGCTTTCGGCTTACTATCAGGAACAACTTCTTAATTGTTAGAGCAGTACAGCAACGGAACCAATTTGTATTCCTGCATGGAGGAACTTGATGGCCTTATAGGCTCCTTCCAACTTCACTATTATTTGTTTGTTTGTTTGTTTGTTTGTTTGTTTGTTTCATTTTTATACCACCCATCTTCCAATATGGAACTCTGGGCGGTTTACAGGATTAAAAAAGAACAATGCAAAAACAATACACAAACAATACATCAAGATGGATCAGAGGGCGGTTGGCAAAAAAGGAGGAAAATTAAATTAAATTAAATTAAATTAAATTAAATTAAATCAAATCAAATCAGGTCGCCATATACCTCCCTCAAAAGCAGAGTTTTAAAGCCTTTCTGAAGGTGGGCAGGGACTGTGCAAGGCGCAGCTCACTTGGAAGGTGGTTCCATAATTCTATCAGTCTATAAGCTTATGAAATGAATAATAATAATTGTCAGCTGTGAAGTCAATCCTGCCTCATGGTGATGCTTTCCAGGCTTTTCTATGTATAGAATATTCAGAACCTTTCCTTTCTTCTGGGGGCATCCTGGGACTGTGTCTTTAGAAGTCCTCCTCAGTCTCGTGGCAGCCTTTGATACCACTGACCTGGGGAGGCTCTCTGTGTTTGGGATTGGCAGCCTCACCTTGCCATGGTTCCAGAGAGTGCAGCTTGACAAGAGGATGTCCAGACCTTGGGTCCTCAACTGTGAGGTTCCGCAGGGGCTGATCATCTTGCCCATGTTATTTAACATCTATATGAGACTCCTTGGGGTGGTGTGGGGGTCATCAGAAGGTTTGGAGCTTTGTGTCATCAGTAAGCTGATAACACCCACCTCTATCTTTCCTTTTCACCATCTGCAATGCATGCTGCTCTGTTGCTTAAGCACTGCCTAGAGGCCATATTGAAATGGATGAGGGCCAACAGACTGCGGTTGAACATGGACATGACAGATGTCCTCCGGGTGGACCCCCTCTCCCAGTTTTTCCAGGTTGGGAAACTCCCTCTGTTTGGGGGAACTGACTCCACTAAGTCTTAGATTTCCAGCTTGGGTGTTTTACTGGATCGTCCACTTACCCATGCAATCACAGGTGGCATCTGTGGGCTGTTCCACCCATTTCCAGGTACAGCAGATCACTCAGCTGCATCTCTACCCGGATACTGGGGCCCTTGCAACATTGGTCCATGCAATGCTAATCTCAAGATTAGACTACTACAGTGCTGTCTACATGGGACTGCCTATGAAGCTAATACAAAAGCTTCAATGAGTCCAGAGGAAAACTGGGATACTTGACTTGAGGGATTTGCTGTAATATCATCATAATGTGTTGAAATCAATGCTTAAAAACAAACAAAGCAGCAACTGACAGCCTCTGCAGTAACTCCGGAGTTCTCAAACAAGCTTGGCTAACTGTGTAAGTTCCTGGTACAAAACCAATCCTTCTACTATACCTGCCTGCAAATAATGGTATGCTCACACATGAGCTGCAGCCAAGATTTAGTTGGCCAGAGATGGCACCAGAAGAATGGCAGAGCATATAGGAGGCTTGTGTGATGTGCAAGCAAAGGCTTCGTCCAACATCATTTGCATCGGCGGTACAATCCTGTTTACATGGCACAGGCCCAGTACGCTGATGTCATCTGTCTTTTCTGGAAGGAGGCTGGCAATGACCTCACTGCTGTATGTGCAGGAGCCAAAGTGTTGGCTCCTTATTCAGCCACAAGGCAAGGCAAAACCTCTGCGCAGAGAAGAGGCTGTCTAACAGGTCTGTTCCTTTTTGTTTATCTCATAATAACCATACACCCCATCAATTAGGGGGGAAAACATCCTTATCCTTTCAAAAAACGAGGGTTTAAAAAACTTAGCAAAATGTTATAGGTGAAAACATAATAATGGTAAAAAAAATAACAAAAGACATAAATAAAGAAAATGTTTTTTTAACCCAGCGTGTTGTTAGTCTGTGGAACTCACTGCCACAAGATATGGTGATGGCATCTGGCCTGGATGCCTTCAAAAAGGGATTGGACAGATTCCTGGAGGTGAAGTCCATCACAGGTTACAAACCATGATGGAGATGTATAATCTCCATGTTTAAAACTGGGGTACTTCAAGGACCAGATGCAGGGGGGTGGTATCAAGAGACAGATATCTAGTCTTGTGCGCTCCCAAACGCATCTGGTGGGGCCACTGTGAGATACAGGAAGCTGGACTAGATGGGACTTTGGCCTGATCCAGCATGGCTCTTCTTATGTTCTTATAAATAGAGTGGCACACTTTGTTTTACTTTTTTATTATGTTTTCCACCTATAATGCTTGAACAGACTCCCATGTTTACCCCTTTACAATATAATGCTATGTGTGAATGTCAAAATCTGAACTTTTAAACAAGCATCTCCTAGAAATCACCCAGACAACACAGCCAGGTCCATTTTCAGGCGAGATCAGTCCCCCATTTTAGGCAGAGGTTTTCAGGATGTGTGGGTGTGGAGGGGCTGCAGAGTAGTGTGAGCATGTCTGTCACATCTTGAAACATTACATCCACAGATGACACATAAAATAAATGAAACATAAGAATTCACAACTAAGACAGGTTTAATAAAGAGAATTTGCAGGTAAAACATTATGGTAAAAATCCTGCTGTGAAATAATGCACACATGATGACGATAGCCCAAGAAGCAGCTATGAGTGAGTGTGTAATCAAGTCCATAACCAAGGCATGCTTGGGGATGCAGTGAACAACCAGGAAGATTATGCATGCTGCTAGGGTGATTTCTGATTTATGTTGTGGAATACCAACAGGAACCTGACTTGTGGCAGGAGAACTTCTCAATTTAGCAGACCTTTCCAAAGATTTATATGCACCAAGTACCTTGCCTTTAAGACAAACAGGTTCATTTCAGTGTGAGATTTTCCTGGATTAGGCTCCACTTTCTCAGGCACATGGAATACAAAATTCAGACCATAGATTTACATGCAGAAAGTACATGGTTGTAGGAAGGAGGGTCAAATAAAATGTTGATTTTGCTGACAAGTCCACAGCACAACCAGTTTATTCCTGAAAGCAAAAGTCAATGCACCCACCCTTCAAAGATAACAATCCAATCTTTGCCTGATGACAATTCACATACTGTACGGTAAATGAATAATTCAACCTGTGTTAATGAATTTGTTGTCATCTTGAAAGTTAGTTACCCAAGGTCTGTATGTCATTTCACTCGGTCCTATCTCCACAAACATCTGTGTTATATATATAATCCTGTGGACTAAATATTATCCTCTACCTAAGGGATTTTAATTGTAATCAGTCACATACTGAATTAAATCTATGAGTCTTTAGGGCACTGCAATAGTTCTGTTTTGCTTTGTCTAAATATGCTTTTCCAAAGGATAATCTGCCACATCTTCACATTATGTTGTGAAATAGATATTGCTAACTGGCTTCTAATCACAGAGAGGTTATTCATTTTGCATATGATGCACTGGAGTGATCCCCTGTAAAATTGGGCAGCAGACCAAGTGTAGGTTACCATGAGTTTCTTCTTCTTCTTCTTCTTCTTCTTCTTCTTCTTCTTCTTCTTCTTCTTCTTCTTCTTCTTCTTCTTCTTCTTCTTCCTCCTCCTCCTCCTCCTCCTCCTCCTCCTCCTCCTCCTCCTCCTCCTCCTCCTTCTTCTTGCTGTTTTAAAATTTGGGGTTGCTAAAAGCCTCCACATATAAAAAGCAAATCAGCCAGTTCTGTTTTATACTTGACCCACATTGAAGGAAGCAGACATCTCAGCAAATCATCAATGTGGTAGTCAATTTCTGACTGTGAGCAAAACAAGCGTAGCACGGGTGTGAGGAGTGGGGAAAGGCCAGAGTCTCTGATTTGGAACACATCCAGGGGTTATTGATGATGAAGCTTTGGACTGCGGCTGCTAGGTCACCTCTCCGAAAACAGTAGAAAGGAACATAGATTAAATGAATAGTGTGCATCTTGGAAAGAGAGCAGAAAGGGGAGCACAGACTCCATCCTGGAGGCGCGCAGACAGATGAGTAATGGGCACCTTTGTCTAATGACACCATCAGCCAGCTGTGAGTCACTGAAGAAGCAGATCTGTGTTGCAGGCACAACATAGCTGTTCTTAATCACCATCTTTTTCCAACTGATGCCTTGCAGAGCTCAGGCACACTGCAGGCTCAGAGGTGTGGGAAGCTGGGGAGCCATTTCTAAAATAGGATCATACGTTTAATTCTTTACGACCATCCCTTCTCCTGCTTCCTTCTAATTGTTTGTCTGCCACTTTGATCTTTCTAGAGGTTTTCTTCATTCCCTGTTCCTTTCTCAGGGCTGTCTTCTGGAGGATTATTGCTTCCTCTAAATGGTTAGGGACCAGGGTAGATACTGAATGTGTTGTTTGTGGCATGCTCAGAGTTGCTATCCAAATGTCTGCATTGTGCTTGTTTGGATAGGGTAGGAGACATGCAGCTGCCAGAGGGATCCTTTTTTGAAGGAGGAGTCAGAGCCTCCTGGACCAGACAACCTGGAGAATAATTAAGCCTGCCTCTGAAGACCCTGGACTCTGACCAAGAATGCAAGAGACCCTTCCTGAAGGGGCAGGAGCCCAGATCTGAAATTAGAGGGTGACCTCCTCAGCTCAAGAGAGTGGTGCTGAATGAGGCCACAAGGAAAGGTGGAGGCAACCTGGCAAAGTTGCAGGGGAGAACTCGGCAGTAGGTGATCTCCCTGAGAGGAAGGTCCTTCTGCTGGGGAAACCTTCGGCTGGCCGACACTGAGCCCTTTGTAGTTGCAGACTGGATGGCTTGTTGGAAATACTTTCTGTCTACTTTTGCCTGCCCTTTGGTAGCCAAAATATATGATTAAAGAAATCTCTTGTGATTAGTGATTACATTTCTGTGTTTGACCTTGGCCGTTTTTCGTGAAAATTCGCAAAAAATTAGTCGGTTCGTTTTTTCATTTTTTCGTTTTCATTAGTACTGGTTTTTAGGGGGGGGAGGAGCGGGTTTCTGTGTATCATTATCATTCTTCTTCTTTTTAATCATTCTGTACTGCTTGCTTATTGACGCTGACTATTTTGAACTTGGCTGTGGACCTGACATGGCTCTACTAGCACTTGGTTTTGACCCCTGGTGTATCTTGTACTGTGTCTTTGTAATGAGTTGTTTTGTCTAACCCATTCTGGCCTTGGATCAGACTGACTATGCCAGTGGGTTTGACCAGATCAGAAATAGGTTAGGTTCTTGTTTCCACAAGATAGTCGCTTTTCCCCACCGTTGGTATCTCCTCCACAACAAGACCTCTTTTGTTTCCAGATCATTGTCATATAGTAATTTCTTTTGAATGGAATTGCTTCTTTGCATTCCATATTTATTGCTGGATTCCACACCATATTACGTGCTGTCAGTGTTCACCCTGGGATCGGCATGAAAAGTTAAATGTTAGTTTTAGGTCACAGGGCTTCAGGATACTAAGTTTCCACATTTCAGGCATATGCTTATGCTTGTCAGCAGTACCCACTTGTGTAAAGAGATATGAGGGAAAATGTTTAACCTCATTTGTAAGCAATGAGGTTCCTGCTAAGCATTTTGGTGGGTGTAAATGATGAATTAAGTCATAGCAATGACTGTCACACCCTTTCTCTGGACAATAAACATACTGGTCCATTTTAAAACCACTGCTTTTCCTCTCAGAGGAAGTGTCTGCCGCCTCATTTTTTTAAAAAACAAAAGTTTAGCGTTCACCCAGCATGCACGTGAGTACACAGAAAAGAGGGCCGGCCCCGGTATTAGACCATGTGACTGCATCCGAATTCAGATCGGAGCCAAGCTCAACGCAGCCCGCGGAGGTACGTGAAGTAACCGCCTAAGTCAGCCCTGCTGGGCTTAATTCTGAACAGCTCCAAATACTGACAGATACAACTCAGGATCTACCTCTGAAGCTACATAAAAACTACATAAACACAGATTGTATTGGGCTGTTCTGTAGGAATTTCGGAAAAGGTTCTTGATTTCTGTTCAAATCTGCTCTTGAGAAAAAGACAATACTTGTGAAGCCCAATAGGTCTTCCTTCCTTGAACAGCTGTAGTAGGAGCAGCCATATTTCTGTGGAGTCCTCAAAGGCAGCTTATAGAAAGGAGAGAAGAAGCTTGTGAATTATCTACAACAGCAGTAGAAGGCCGTGGGCTGAAAGTACGAGTATATTTCCATCCTTTTTCTCACAATAGGCCTCCTCTGACATACCTTCCTGAATATTCTGTACTCACCAGATTCCAGAAACAAAGTGAGGTCCAAGGTAAATGGATGGGGGACTTCTGGGAAAAGTCAAATGCTATGCTGGGGAAGGGGCATAGCATTAAAACTTCTTATACTTCTGGCCCCCATGACCCTGTAAGAAATGTGGAGGTACCAGATAATCAGTTGGATTGCCGATGACTGGCCTAACAAAGTCACCCTTTGAGAACCGGATGCATGAAGTGTTACCTCTCTGTGCAGAGAATGAAAAGGACAACCTCCTTTGCTGGATCCACTGTGGCACCACTGTCTGCTGTCCTCCATGGGTGGTCACTGCATGGTTGGGACAAAGCCATGTTGGATTTAATATTGGCGGGGTCTCATGGAGGCACAGGCTAAATAAATAGACTGCAGCCTGTTTCAATAGCTTCTATATTTAGCTCAAGAACATTTATTTATAGGTCTGGCAGCCGTTCTGAGTCAATAAAAGTGTGAGTGCTGGAAAAAGGATGTTCATATGCAGTAAGTGCTGCTTCCGTGGCCATGACGGGAAGTATTCTTTCATTTATTTATGGAGAACGATCTCCCCTTGTCCTGAGGGCTCAGGGCAGGTTCATTTGTCAATGTTTTAAAAAATACTGTACATAAAGAGGAGCTATTAAATGTTTTTACCAGCATTTTACAACAAGGAAGAACTGATTCTCACTGGAGTTTTGCTTACAAGCTGGTAGTGTTCTCTGAAGATAAAATGATTTTCATTAGAATGCTTGAGTGACTTGGCTAGGTTAAGAGACTAATAACTGATGTCACTGCTCCAAGGGATTTCTTCGGTTCAGAGTGCCTACCAAACTTTTGACTTTCCAGATGCTGAGAAACTACTACTCCTATAACACACCATTTTCCCAGACAGAAATTGGAGTGTAGCAACACGTGGAGGGCAACAAGTTCCCTGCCTCTGTTCTAGTGCAGTGCAAAGATATGGTAGGCACCAGAAAAGCTCTGCTGGCCCCCACATGAATGTCAAAAAGTTTCTGGTACTTGGCTTCCTTTTTAACCCTGAGCTCTCCAGCATCTAACTGCACCTGGTTCTACCATTACTTTCCCCATTATTCTACAGATGTTTGTACTAATTATTGCTGTTAGCCATTTGCAAGCCCTCCTAACTTGTGTGTAAGGAATCTTTGCTCAGCAACCACCTACTACTGTAGAAAATATGAGTGCAGTTACACCTTGAAATGCTCCCAGGTTTGTGTTGGACTTCACTTAAAAATATCTGTTTTCACAACATGGAGCTGAGTGTGCACTAATTTGGCTAGATATTGTGTTTCTCTTCAGAAAGTGAGTTGTTAAAAGTCCACTAGGAGTTTGATAATTTGAACTCTATCATGAATGCTATTTATTTTGAATTGGTTTGACTCACATGTTTTGGAATAAATTGTGTTTGTGGGTTTTGTCAAATATTGGACCGGATCCCATGATTATGAGTTTCTGGGTGTAGGGCAGTGATGGCGAACCTATGGCACGGGTGCCAAAGTTGGCACTCGGAGCCCTTTCTGTGGGCACCCGACATCTCCCCTTCATAGCCACCTGTATACAGATTAAATTACTGTATTGGCACTTTGAAAAAAAAAATAGTGGGCTTTGAATTGCATTTTGGGCACTCGGTCTCTAAAAGGTTTGCCATCACTGGTGTAGGGTAACTTTGCAGTCCAATCTGTTATACTTGTTTTCCTATCAGTAACATCAATGTAGCACTATCCAAGTTTGAAAAATATAAAAATAAAATAAAATATCAAAACACAATTATTTCAGTAGTATAACTTTGCCTCAAGTTTGGCAAACCAAGAGTGCTTGCAGCCTTAAATAATGTGGAATGATGGGCAAAAGTACAATAGAACCTCACTATCCGCTGGGGATTGGTTCCCAGCCTTCCTGTGGATAATGATAACTATGGATAAGAGAGAATGCCAAAATGTCCCCAAAACTGCTGTTTTGTGATAGGAACTTGCTTTACAGCTGTTGTTTTGCACCAGTAGCTTGTTTTACAGCTGTTGGTTGTGACGGTAGCTTGCTTTACGGCTGCTGTTTTATGACAGTAGCTTGCTTTACTGCTGCTCTTTGTGACAGTAGCTTGCTTTGAGGCTGCTGAATTATTTATTTTTTTTCCTCTACCAACCGTGGATAATTGAATCAGTGGATAATGAATCAGTGGATACGGGGGTCCTACTGTATTTGAAACGGAATAGGTTTCCATAACCCAGAATGAGCTCATTTGTCTGTTTCAGGCCTCTATCCATGCTTTGCACACTTGAATCCATAGTTCCAGCTCCATTGCCTAAGCTATATTAAAATCCAAATGCATTTTAAAGCAGACAGCTCCTTTAAAATGCATTTAACTGTGTGTCTCTTTGTGCCTAAACTCATGTGTTGAGGCTTCAGACAGCAGAGAACTGTGCTGCAACATTCATAGAAGTAGTAAATTTTCTCTGCAAATGAACAGGTCATGATGTACTGTGTATTGATACTTTTAAGCTGCAGAAAATTGTGTGGCTACATTCTTAGAAATGAAAAATAAAAATCTTCTGGATAGCTCGATTTAAATCTGTGCTTTCACCTGAAAGGTGCACAGCATGTCTTCTGTAACAGAAAGAAATGTCTATTCCCATTCCATCATCCCATTACCTGACCAGAGCTGGCCCTATCATTAGGAGGAGTGAGACTCTTCCCATTGTAGCTGTTCTGTCTCACTTTGTCATCTCTGCCACCTCCCTCCCACTGCTGCCTGGTTTGCTCTCCAGGCTTTGGCAGTGACAGCTCCTTAGTATCTTCATTGGAGTTGGCTGCCAGATGGTCAGCCTACCACCCTCGTGCGTAAGCACCAGCCACTCAATGCAGCCAGAGTGTTTTAAGTACAGCTGCCCTCTGCTTAGAAACAAGTGGGTCTTTTTGAGCTGCTGGTTCTTCTCCAAGGAGACCAGGACAGTGATGGGGAACAGCAGCCAACAGAGAAGGGAAAGGAAAAGGAAAGAAAAGAGAACTAAAGAGTCCGCATTTGATGACAGCTGCACAGCTGAAGACGGTGCTTCTCCTGCCTCCAATGGAGGGAGACCTTAGGCTGATGGGCATTACTTTTGGGACAGTTAAAAGACAATTTGTAGCTTTCTTGGGTATCGTGCTCATTACACTGGTTTCCTGATGCCCTGCAGATGGGATGAAGTGCCAGGAAACTTCAGCTGGATCAAAACACAGCAGCCAGGCTGCTGACTGGGGCTGGTTAAGGGATCACATCACCCCTGTTACAATACTGGCTGCTGATCCGTTTCTGGGCACAATTCAAAATGCTGGTTTTAATGTAGAACGCCCTAAACAGTTTACGTTCAAGCTGTCTCAAACACAGTGTCTCCCACTATGAATATGCTTGGGTATTAAGATCTTCAGGGGAAGCCCTCTCTCAATCCCTTCACCTTCTCAGGTGACTTTAATGGGGACACAAGAGAAGGCCTTCCCTGTTGCTGCTTCCAGACTTTGGAGCTTTCTCCTGTTGGAAGCCAGGCTGGTCCCATCTTTGCTGTCCTTCAGCAAAAAGACCAAGAACGTTCTCCCTGGGCAGGCTTTCCCTGAGTGACTGGCTGCCTGAGTGGGTTTTTAAAGTATTGCTTGCACTTCCCATTTCAGACTGGCATTTGTTTGTTTCTTTTTAAGTCCTCGTAGAATGTTGGCAATCAGTAGCCTGAACTGATTTATATCTAAAGCAATAAATATCTAAACATAGCAGCTGTGCTCACTGCGGACCATTGGCTTAAGTTCTTAACACAGAATGTTCTTCTACACAGTGTTTTATCTTTAAATGCTGGCTTTTAATGATGTACACCACCTTTTTTGGTGTTGTACATCATTGTTTTGTTATCTTTCAATGGTGTAAGCCGCCTAGTGTCCCTTTCTAAGGAAACAAGTGTGATAATAAATAAATAAATAAATAAATAAATAAATAAATAAATAAATAATAATAATAATAATAATAATAATAAATAATAATAATAATAATAATAATAATAATAATAATAATAATAATAATAATAATAATAATAATAATAATAATAATAAAAAAAAACAACCACCCTCTGCTGCCTTCTTCCTCTTGGTCTCCTTTTTTCAATCACCCATGGCCCATGAAAGAATGAAGACACTGGCTTTTAAAACATCTATTAGGAATTTATTACAACACATTGTTCCCAAATACAAAAGAAAGGAAAAGAAAGAGAGGGTAAAAAAGCACTGCTGTTTACAGCCTCCAGTAATAAATAAATAAAGTCAAAGCAGGGGCTGAGTGTACCACTCAGTCCTGCCAGGCAACATCCAATGTCAGCATTCCTTTAGCAGGCAGTAGGGGATGTGTTTTGGTTGGTTACCATGACTCATGAGAACAGGAAGGGAACAAGCTTACAAACGAGATTCAAGGCATCTCTCCACCACCCCACCCCTCCCGACCTGTACCCCACCCTGAACAGTACTTAGAACTCATTCCCAGAAGACACATCATTTTATATCAAATCTCTGTTTCTTCCATAGGCAACTCTTGCAAATGGACTGCCCAGCCTCAGAGAACCATGTGCATCTCTTGTGCGAAGGGACTGTCCCAGACTCAGGCCTTCCATTGTGCACTTGTATATCAGGGGCATAGCAACCCGCAATTACTATTTGCCCACGAATGTCTGCAAGACAGGAGAATTCTTGAAGGTAAAAATGTGAATCTGTAGACAAAAGACCAAAGGTGATGCCTCCTGAGAAAACAGATTTAAATGCCTTTGCTCCATGCCTTCAAAATGTGTTCTGAGCAACAATCGATAAAAACATACTGCAATGGAAAGACCCCATCCAGCAGCTCTTCCCCCCATTTTATTTTTAAACTGCAAAACAAAGTCAGTTTGATGGCTGTTCTAAGTTGATTCTTACAGAGGTTTGAAAGGAAAGTACTGTGGCAGGAAGGTGATGTATAGGAAGGAACCAGGCAAACATTCTTGGCCGACAGATATTTTCACCTGCTCTTTGAATGCTGGAAACGGAAACCACATTTGTTTTTACTGTTTGCAATATAGCCAAGTTAAGATACTAGTCAACAGAAAATACTCAAATATAGAAGGATGACTTCTGACAGTAATGGTAAAGGTTTCCCCCGTATATGAGTGCTAGTCACGTCCGACTCTAGGGGCGGTGCTCATCTCCGTTATCAAGCCAAAAAGCCAGTATTGTGCAAGTCCATGGCCATGCGGCCGGCACGGAACACTGTTTACCTTCCCGCTTTTTAAGGGCACTACATATTTATCTACTTGCATTTACATACTTTCTAACTGCTAGGTTGGCAGGAGTTGGGGTAAACAGCAGGAGCTCACTCAGCTGCGTGGCACCCGGGATTCGAACCGCCGAGCTACTCACTTTGCAGCTGACCGTTTCAGCGCTCGTCTGTTGAGCCACCCTACATTCCAAGATAATTTTGGGATTCTGGATAGAAATGGGGATAACTTCCTTGTATAGGAGCAGGCCTCCATTTTATTTTGTACTTTAGTAATATTTTGCAGTCTAGACATACTCATCTACAACCTATGAGGATTGTGATCCTTATTCTGGTTATCTAGATTTATTGAAGTCAGTACAACTTTACAGTTAATTAACCTTGGACCTCCTTTGTTGGTTGAACATTTCTGATTATTATCTATGCAGAAGAGAAAGCGGGGTGAGACCTCTTTGGCATTCGATACAAAGTGAAGGGAGGATTGGATTTCCTTTGTGAAAGGCAAATCAAGGACCAGGATCTAAGTTCAGCCTGCTTAGACTTATGTGATCCCAACAAAATTCTTTCCTCAAGGACACTGTTTTTCGACCTTTGGTCCCTCGATGCTGGTGGTCTACAACTCCCAGAGTCTCTTACCACTGGCCAGGTTAGCTGGGGTTTATGGAAGTTGAAACCTAACAATATCTGGGGACTCAGGATTGAAAAAGGCTTGTTCATGAAGGAAATGTCAAATACTGTACCGTATATAGCTTCTGAATCACCTAAAGTACTACAGTAACCAAGCATGCCACAGTATTGTCCAGCCTAACCTGTGATTGGAGCCATGGAAGGCAAAAGGGCAGACAGAGCCAGGAAAGGTTGGCATCTAATCCCAACAAGAAAACAAAGGTCCACATCCATAGAAGCAAAATGACATAATAATATAATAATAAATACTTAAATCTATAATTCATACATTGCAATTACAACATTGATAGCTTAGTATCATTAGCCTCAGGGTCAGGAGGAAGGTAGGAAAGATCTGCTTTTAAGGGGCTGGTGTCCATCAAAGACAGAATTAACATGCACATGGATTACAGGAATAAAAACAAAGGGAAAAGAAGTAATAAATAAAATCCAAGCACACACATGAGACAACAAGTGAGCAGCAACGAAACACTGCACAGACTTGAAAACAGAAACAACACAAAATGTTGAGGGTTTTTTTTTGTCTTAAGGAGAAGGTGCTGCAAGCCAGAAATTCACCATCTCACCTGGATGGTGAGACACTAATGACAGTTTCACACCTGAACTAATGTCAAAGTGGCACAAAACTATTTTAAAAAATAAAGATAGGAGAGTTAGAGGCAAAGAAAAAGACACTTCTCCAGAATCTGACACTTAAAGCAACCTGCTTCTTGGTAAAGCTGGCCCTGGTCGTGAAGATTAACTTTATGAACGTTACCAGCCTGCATTGTCTCACAAACATTTAGCTCTACCGGAAGCTTGACTTTATGTGACTTCTTTTTAAAGGGTTTTGGCCACATTATTCATATTCTATACAAGGCCAGGCTACACTATCTAAAGATCTGAGGATCCTTTTTTTCATCCTTAGCTTTTAGCAAAGCCTAAAGACACTCGCCTTTTAGGCATGCACTGATAATCTCCCCCTATTATCATGATTGTCCATAATCTATTTGTACTCTCTCAAGTCCCATCTCTATGTTCAGAAATGGCATTTTGTTTTAATTTCTGTTGCTGCTGAGTCATAAACAATTCTATTGTGGAAAAGAAGGCAGACAAAGAATTGACAACAGATGAGAAACTGATGTTGAGTTCCCCTGGCACATTTATTCATTGAAAGGGAAAAGGGGTGAGTCAAAACTGTAGTACAGATATTCCTAAGAAGTGCTAGGATGTCCATGAAGGTCAGGTCCACCAATTTAAGTGGTCCTTTGTGTACTTTTTTAAAAAGTAAATTTCCCATACATTCCTATTTTCTATCCCCTTCAACATCCCCTTTTCCAATTTTCACAGAAGTAGTTCCCAGTGGAAATTTTGGCTCTGCTCAGCCCTTCAGATGTCCTTCAGTTGGCTAGTTTGTGTTTATTTTTCTGCTGAAGAAAATGACCAGCCATTTTGTACCATGTTGAGAGGACTACCTTAAGTACCTGGATGTATTTTATCTTTCCTTTCAGTTTGGGGAGGAGCTCTTTCTCTAAAATGATAGCAGGTGGCAGCTACTCAAAGCTACTGGTCATTCACTATGTCCCCCTGCAATGGAGCTGTTTGATGCTTAAATATATTGAAGACAGATGTTGTGGCACTGAAAAATGAGCAAGTTTTTGTCTGACACTATGAACTGTAGTGCTTTTGTATAATCTCAGGGCTTAACCACACATGCCAGAAGAACCCCCAGTTATACTGATTCTAAATTATTTATTGATTTACAGTGATTATAAAAGGATATAAATAATTTTCTAAATTTCCATTTATGTGACACACAAATAACATCAGTTCATTTGGTCAGCCAATCACTTTTGTTCTACTTTGATGGTTGGGTTGTTTTAAAATATACCAATAAGGCATTGCTTTAATCCTTATCATTTCAGCGTGTGTTAATGTTGCTGTCATTTTATTTACTCTGTGAATGCATCAGGTTTTGGGCATGCTGTGGCCATGGTCACTGCACTTACTTGTACCTTTTTTTTTTTTTAAAAAAAACCCAGCATATCAATAAATCCCTTGTAGCAGCAGCTACCAAAAATGAATACATAGCTCAAAAGGATGCAGCCTCCCCGAGCCCCACCTGCTTGCAGGTGAAAGGCAAGAAAAGGGAAAGATGGCTTTAGCAAAGAAAGGGCCATTTCCTGATTTGAATTTTTTTGAGAGGAGAAAGCAACAGGCATCACATTAACGTATCTCTCTCCTTCATAGTACTTTGCAAGTCTTTTAAAACCCGCTTTCTCCTCCTGATGCTGTTCAAAAGGGGAAATACGAAATGAAAGCCAACAACTGAGAGAGAGAGAGAGAGGAAGAGGAAGAGAAAGAGAGAGAGATGCAGGAAATTATGGAAAAGGAGATGAGTGAGTAAAGGAGGGAAGGGAAGGGGGAAGAAAAATGGAAAGTAGAGAAAGGAATTGGGTAGCAAAAATTAAGAAGGTAAGGAAAGACTATGGGAGACATATACCACCAAGCTGAGCAATGACTGACAGATGGAAGTGATAGTAAAATAGCGATATTTTACTCATAAATTCTTAGAAGGGGGGAAAATGAGGGCAACAGGGACTCACAAATAGGATGGCAAATGAATCATTTTATATAAGATGTCACATGTAGCCTATGTAACTGGTACAAGAAGGATACTTATCAAAATGGCAGCCATGTGAACAGGCCCAGCGGTATATATACTATATAACTATACAAAGAGATGTATCAATATTAAAAGCAGAGGAAAAGGGGACAATTCAAATGGTCCATGCGATCAGGCCTTTACTGTTGACAATCACATTCTTTGGATAATGCCTGTATGAGACACCACTACACCCAAAATTAAGAACAGATTTCTGACCTTCAGTACCATTATCAGAAGTAAATGTTGCAAATCTATGCAACCAAACAGTTGCAAAAAATCAGAATATACTAATTCAGAGCAGAAACTGGGGATAATACAGACTCAGCTTACATCTGCAAAGAGGAATATACTTGCACTGCAGTGATGTCACAAAAGCATCCACAATATATGCAGATTTTAAGGATCAAGATAATAGTATTCTATGTCAAAGACAAGCAGCAGCTGTCAGGGAAATGAGGTAGGAATTGTCTAGGCCTTTGGCACCCTATATGGTGCCCATAAGCACCATTGTACCAGCAGACATCTTCTTACGTGCCTGCCAGGCTCACTGCTCCTATTGATATTTTTGTTTTGGTTTGTTTTTGCTTTTCCAGATCAACCTGGAGTTTAAACAAGCTAGTGGGCAGTGTAGGTTGGCATTCTTCCTTCGCTTTGTATGTCTGTGTTTTGCATGGGTTGTTTTGGTGAGAAGGGAAGTTGGTGTCAAGTCTCTGCCTAGGTTTTGTTTTGGAGCATCCATTTCGCCTGGTAGTGACAATGATGATGATGTGCCTGTGTGTGTTCAGCCATCACCCATTTATTTTCTGCCAAAGAAGAACACTGTTGTGCTTGTAGGAGTGTTTTGGGACTCAAGCTTGTATTTGTTCTTGCACTTAACTCTTTGGACAACTACCTTTGAGTCTCATCAGTTTGCCTTCTGTTAATCATTTTGTGCCTTAAAACGTAGGCTCTTGGACAAGTTTTGGCCTCCCTAATTTACTTGCTGAAAATGTGTTTTGTAACTGGCTGTAGTCCCACAGTAGACATGTTATCCAAGTATTTGTGAAAGGAAGAAACCTCCGGGATTCACTGCTGAAAACAGGATTCCGAAGGAGACTTAAGAGATTTCATCTTCCTCATTTACTGCACTGTGAACCTTACTTTGCCTTATAAAGTGGCAACATTCCACTGCTTACATCAGTAACTGTTCTGCCCCATAGCAGCCCCCCCCCCGTTCTTCTCATATTGGTTCAACCCAACATGAGCACAACCCATTTAAAGTTTTCACATTTTCTAGGATTCTTCATAAGTGCAGGGATTTTTGGTTCAGGTAGGTATAATTCAGGCTGTGGGTGGAGAGGCAACCGTTCTGCCCATTCAAATCCTTAACACAGTCAAAGGGGAAACCTATCAGCTGGAGGAATCAAGGTAAGTGTTAAATTAGTCCTCAATTGCTAAGATACAATATATATTTTACTCTTCAAGTTATTGGGTGTGTGGCCTGGGATGTAAATCCTTGTTTGTTTCATCTGCACTCACGACTATAGAAATAAATATTCTTCTTGTCCTGCAAGAGGGTGAGGTATTTTGTGGCACTCTCAGCAAGAGAAGAGAACAAGGATGAGAACAGAAAGGGATTTTTGGTGCAAATTAAGTAAATAGCATTTCAATACAAATACTGTACAAGATGATAATATCCGAGGCATTGTTGCACGGAGGAGTCTGCCTCTGTTTTCAATAAATAGCTTGTGGTTTGGTGCTTGCGGTGTGCCTTGCTTCTCAGAGGGAGATGACAGTAGCTTTGCACAGAGTCAGTCTGCACAAATTACAGGGACTTTGATATGGGAAAAAAATAGCACTTTCTCCCTCACTCTCACCTGGCGGCATAAGTTCTAGAAATTTCTTAGTGAAGAGTCTCCTCAAGATAGTCTAAATTGAGGACAATTATGAATCTACTCAGCCTTCTTTACATTCCCTAATGTACCACCACTAAATTGTGGAGAAGGAACAGAACAAGATTCAAAGGCTCAGGCTGCTGTCTCTTGCTCTGTTCTGGGTGTTGAGACAAGTACAAGGTCGGGAGGAAGAAAGTGTGTACCGAAAAGGTTTTTTTTTAAATGAGGTGCATCATTTTAATTATTTCTGACAAACTGAGCAGTAAAGAGCTACTTTGAAAAATCTCGACTATACAAGCCTGCAGGATGAGTTCTAAGCTTGCAGCATCTAATGGAAACACTTCTTGGTAACGTAAGTCCTAGGCGACCTTTGCCTTGTGTATCTATAGAAAATACCCTATTACTAGGGTCAGGAAAATGGCAACCTTCTGAAAGACATGCTATTGCTGCTCCCTGTGATTTGCGTGTGTTTGCATGTTTCAAACCTGAGATGACTGTTGTTGTCTTGTGTATGATTTTTAGTTTTGTCTTATTTTTTTTTAAAAAAACCCGCAGTTCAACAAGAAAAAGAAATGGCAGAAGAAATGAACTTAAAAAGAATCACAAACCATTTCTCCATTTCAAAAAAGCAGAAGCAACCCTGAGGTATTGGCTCAACAAACCAGCAGGCGATACGAAAAGGAACATATGCAATAGAGATGGGCACGACTCATCGAAATTTTCGTTTTCGTTTTCGTTTTTCGTTTCGTTTCGCAACGAAAACGAAAAATTTTTCAGAAGCAAA
This sequence comes from Phrynocephalus guinanensis, assembly GCA_037367245.1. Taxonomy (NCBI): domain Eukaryota; kingdom Metazoa; phylum Chordata; class Lepidosauria; order Squamata; family Agamidae; genus Phrynocephalus; species Phrynocephalus guinanensis. The sequence goes on from CM074732.1 coordinate 96,128,688, forward strand.
ACGACAACGGAAACGAAACGAGAAATTTTGCCGTGTTTTTCGTTTTCGTTACGGCAGACACATTGCATTGAAAAGAATGATAACGAAACAAAAATTTTTCGTTTTCGTTTATGGTTTTTTTATTTCGTACGAAAACGAAAACGAAAAATGTGCAAGAAAACCCTCGAAAAACGAAAACGAACCGAAACGGACCCCCTAAGCGAAAAACGAAAAATTATTTTTTTGAGTCGTGCCCATCTCTAATATGCAATATAAAAAGAAGAGGGATGTGCTTTTAGCTGTAAGAAAAAGAGCTCTGTGCCTTTGCCACTCCCAAAAGGTAAAAGCTGCAGCACTGGGGTGTCGTTGTATTGGGAGCTTTGGGACTGATGCTTCCTGGGGCCGGGGGTGGGGGGGGGAAGGGTCCAGTGCAATCAACAGTGAAAATGGATCTCTCAACGTCTTCACTGAATTACCAACACTTTTCTCTCTGTGTGCTCTCTGGCTTAAGGATTCTAGTTTGTGCCAGGGAAGGCCAATGTAAACAATATAGTGCCTAAGTGGAGTCCTCTTTTTTTTTTTTATAAAAAAAAAGATATTTCATACCGCAGCCTCGGGCAATGGCTGTAATATTTCTCACCTACTTACCATGTGGAGCAGCCCCATCTCCACACCAGCAGCTGCCGGAAGTAGGATTCACTGTGACAGAGCTCTTTGTAATACGTGCCGGGGACCGTCCACATAGTTAGTAGCCGACCAATGTTACTGCCCTTTGTGTGGAACTGTCACTGCAAAGCCATTTTAAGGGAGAAGGAAATGACATTTCGATCCCCTCAGTTCGGGCGACAGCAAGCACAATTTGCTTCTCCAGGTGTTGTAATACAGCCCTTGCCACCCTAGCCAGAGGTGGGTTGCTATGGCAACTGCACTTCAGGAGCACTCGGATGACCTCATTTTGCCCACGTGGAGTCCAGGGAAACTGGTGCCCGCTCTTTCTTCACCTCAGGCTAGTGCTAATGGGAGGAGGGAAATGGGGCAGCAATTCTAGGCAGCAGTTTTCTGTTATCAAAGAGTAACAAATTGTATGTTCTGTTACTTACACTTTTACTACTAGGAAGGTGGCACGGCTAGATTACCCACTTGCGGTGTTAAAAGGCCCTGAGCTGCTGGCCCTTCTCTCCTCTCTGTCCTTTGGTGTTCGTCTTTAAAAAAAGGTGATTCCCCTGCCATGATTTCCCTTTTAAAAAGGGACGAAAAATCAAGGAGGATTTCTCCCACCTGTTGAGGTACTCATGTTAGAAGCAGGTTTCTTTTGTGAGCAATGCCCCAATCTTAGCAAGACAGGTTCTCAAAGGCCCAAAGAGACCTATAGCCAAGGTAATCTTCTCAGCTATAGATTGGAAGGTTGGCAGAAGGGTGGTCAAGGTGGGAGCTGGGGATGGATGGAAAGCTTTCATGCTACATAGTTGAGATCATCTATCTTTTTTTTTGTTTCATTTCATTAGAACATCCTTCCTCCAAAGGCTGCTTAACTGTGGGCACCGCCATGCAGCGGAATCCTCACGGCTAGCCCGAGGATCTAAAAAGGATGGCTAATCCCAGTTACAACAACAATACAATTCAGTTTCAACTTTTTTCTCACAGGTTTCAGGCTTCAAGTCTAACTCCAGCTCTTCCCACAAAGCCTGCTGGAGTCTTGGTTTAATACTGTTTGAATAAAAGCAGCATCAGAACCACCATTTGCATTCGCTTCCTCCATTCCCAAGGGCAGTGCACGGGCATTTGTCATCATCATTAATTTGGGAGAAACCCTGAGTTGCTGGAAAGGGACTCATCCCATAGGAACGCAACCCTTCTCACCCAGTTCAAGGTGCTCTCCATACAGAGAGCAACTAAAAATGGGTGGTGGTGGTGGGGAGAGAGAGACACCTCCCTGAGCTGAGCTTTAATGATGCAGCCTGCAGACGCTTCCTCAATCTAGGTCTCCTTTTTTCTGACAGCTATGCAAGTGTCCTGCCCTTGCCAAAACCCAACCTCACTGCTCCCCATCAAAATGCAGGAAGGGGAAGATTTTATGGCTTTGATTGCAGATGCGATAGAAGTAGGAAGTCAAGAAGCATTAAGAAGGATTCCTGGCTCAGTTTGTGTTGAAGATTTTCTATTTTTTTTCTTTCTTTTAAATAAAATACGCACACATGGGCGCACGCACGCACACACCTACACACACCTCATCCCACTTTTGGGGGGGTGTGCGCCACTGATGTGAGCAACAGAAGGAGCCACAGGCCTAGGATATTGCTTTGAAACTCATGTTTCAGAATTAAATACCATACACAGTAAAAATAGAGCTGGAAGTACCGCCCCTACATTGTCTGAAAATCATTGCCAGAATGAATAGCTTCAAATAAATTAAAAAGAAATGTTGAAACATTATTTGTCTCAGTAAAAAGTGTAGTAAAATCATTTAAATTTTTCTTTGTGTTCTCTCTCTCTCTCTCTCTCTCTCTCTCTCTCTCTCTCTCTCTCTTATATTACATATAATATATTTTAATATATATTTATATATGTATAGGACTGCTGTAGTGCAGCGTTAAAGAATACTAGCCAGCGAAACACAGAGGAGCATGCTCAGTATGGGAAGGGGGAAATACAGAGGGAAGCCATTCAAAATTAGACTCTCCCGAGTTTTGTTAGGATCTACCAATACATAATGTCCAAACCTGATGGCATTTGTAATGGCAATGGATGGGCAAAATCTTCCTCATTTCCTATAAGACAGATAGGAATGTATAAATTAACCAATCAGCAATATATTCCCAAAAGAAAAGAACCTGCTTCCCTTTAACTTCCCCACTCTAAATTTGCCAATCAAACAACAATAATGTTCCTGCAGGGAAACTGTCAGTTAGAGGAAGCCTTCCAATTGTTTAACTTTCCCAGAGTCTCTCCATCTCCGAAGTTCCACCTGAGCTCTTCCCTTTCCCCTGCTTGTGCATTTTGAGGGAGGGTAGCGCTGTCTGCATGCGAAAGAATATAATCCAGGGCTTTACGGAGCTAGTGCGCTCTCCACTTGCCAAAAAAGGGAATGTGGCTACAGTCGGTCGGTTCATCTGGGTGGTGGAGGTAGGAACACGAGGGGGGCACTAAGCATGCACCATATGTTTCTTGACTTTGGATTCATTTAGCTCAGCCGCCGCCTTCTACTTCTGTTTTAGCCTGTGTGCTTTTTGGGAATGCACCCAGGCATATAAATTAGGATTCCCCCCACCCACACCCACACGTTCCATTTCCCCGGTTAAATACCTCACCATCCTTCCCCTCCCCCCCACTCCCACCCTTGCGCACACACCCTTGCTCTCCACTCCTACAAGGCGAATGTCAGGACACCTCTATGATTTCCATGCTGCCCGAAAAGCTAGACTGTTTGCTGATTTTGCCCAAGTCTTCCCGAGACCGGCTCTCTGACAAGGTCTCCTCGAATTCCATCTGGCAGCTCCTCCGTTTGAACTGCTTCTCGGCCGTGGCGTCCTCGTGCCAGCTGTGCCGCACCTCCCGCGGCTCCCCTCGCTGCTTGTCCCTCAGTCTGATCTCACAGCTTGCCTGGATTGTGCTGCAGCTGAACGAGGCGTAAGGGGCGCCGTTGGCAAAAAGGCTCCCGCTCCCGCTCCCTTTGCTGCTTAGGGCGGGGTCTGTGCTCAAGTACCAGGGGTTCTCTGAGGAAGGGGTGCCGGGGGATTCCAAGTGCATCCCGTTCCAACTGCCAGCCAAGGTTGACGTTGTGGCTGGCTGGGCCAGCTGCTGTCCCACGCCGGGAAGGCTCAACCGGAGGGTCTGCTTGAGGCTGTCTTCCATGCTGGTGCTTTTATGCATGGCGCACACCCCGCTGAAGTTCAGGCTCAGCCCGTGGGCGGGGGAGCCTGCTTGGTGTCTGTGCTTTCGCCTCTGCCGTACTTTGGCTTCGAGGAGGAAGTCAGGCCCACTAGGCCAGTCGGGACTATCTGGAAGAGGAGAAATCTGACATGTGCCGTTAGGACCTGAAGGACTGTCCAGCTTACAAAGCTTAGGTGTTTCCCCTGCTTCGGTTGGACCCAGAACATCCTGTCTCTGAGTAGGAGAGTAAGCCGACTTGATGTCCAGGGAGAAGGAACGCTTCAACCGGTTGGTGTCTTGGATGCGCTCTGAAGATAAGTGCAACCCGTTGAGTCCCTGCTGCAGTGCCGTAGGTGAGACAATCTTGGGGACTCCTGATGTCCTCTCAGAGTCAACTGAGGAAGTTTCGAAGGCTGTGTTTTTTAATAGCTCTTCAGTCTTTTCTGAGGTACTGCAAAGAGTCTGTGGACGGTTGCCTTGAGCGGGGGCTTCGCAGTGGTCTTGTGAAGAGTCCCCTTCACCTTTCTCCCCTTGGGCCTTCAAGGCCTTAAGCAGCTTCAGACTTCTCTCATATTCCAAGAGCTGACCCAAAAAGTTGAAGTTGGGTGATATGGAGGGGCGCCGGTCTTTGACAAATCTGCAAAAGCAAACAAAACAGTTGTACTTGTTATGTGGCCCTTCTGTGTTCTCATTTTAAGGTCACTCTATGGTTTTCCGATGGATAAGTACAAGGTAGGAACATTTAATCAGCAGGTCAGAATGATGAAAAATGTTGGAAGAACCCCCAAAGCCACATAAAACCTGGCTGATTTGTTTTCTCCCCCATCTGTGCTTCAAAAAAGTAGAGACACAGTGAGATGCTTCAGTGATTTTTCCTCTGTCTGCAAATTCACACCAACTTTTGAGCTTGCAGTGGCTCTTTTCACAAGCATAATATAAAAAAAACTGGCCAAAAGTGAGACCTCTTTCGAGATCCAGAAAGCAGTCTTTGCATGGCAATAAGTCATTTATCCCAGCAAATGTTTATGGCACAGTGTTCTTTTTGTGCTCATCACCTAGTATTTTTAGAGACACATGGAATTAATTTATTTTATGGCAACATGTGTTATTTTAAAGAAACATTTTCCAGAATAACATTGGAAGAAGAAGAAAAATCCCCACCTCAACCTGCCTGCACCAAGAAGCCAAAAAGCAATTACCCAACATATCCTCCTCCTCTTTAAGAAAACAACCTACTTGTATGCGTCATCTGAAGACATGCCCATGGTCTTCATGATGTAAGCAATCGCAATGGTGGCCGACCGGGAGATCCCTGCCAGGCAGTGCACGATCACCTGGCAGCTCGAGACCTTGGCCTTATCTGCAACAGGGGAAGAAAAGCGTTGAGGGTGAGATTCTGTAAGTGCCTGACTATGAGAGAACAAGAAACGTACAGAAACCTTAAAAAGGCTAAGAGATTTACTGTAGACTATTCTTGACCGTGTTAGGACAAGTACAGATGCTTTCAATAAACAAACAGAGCTAGATAAGTAAAATATGGAGCAGCACTGTTGCCTCAAGAGACACAAGAGTTCCCTCTCTGTGATACTAAAATTTTATATTACAAACTTAGACCTTTTGGATTACAGTATGTGTTGTATTTTGTTCATCCTTACTTATCTTGTAATTATTGTATTTGGTGAATTGTGTCAAATTACCACCCAGATTGCCCATGGCTGCTGCCAGATGGGTGGGATAAAAGTCAAATAAATAAAATCATATAAATAATAATAATATAAATAATAAATAATAATAAAATAATAATAAATATCAATCCTGAGATATTTGTTTTTGTCTGAAGAGAGCAACACCAGGAAGGTTATTCTGTACAAAGGCTGCCTCCTAAGGGCAGACTGCATGTATCATGCAGTTAAACGAACAGCAGTGGATATGGGTACAGAAGAGGGAATAGCTCCGTCAGAATAATCCAGGAGACTTTTGCAGCAACACCATAATAATACAAGTACAAATGAAAAATGCAGTCCAGAAAAAAGGGATGAAAAAGCAAAGCCCTTAGTAGCTCATCAGTAATCTTACCAATAAACTCAATGGACTTATCCAACCAGGGAAGGAGCTTCTCACAGTAATTGTCATTGACTGGAATGCGCATGAAGTGACTGTCACAGATGAAGTCTGGTTTGGGACATGAGTTGCTGGCATTGAGGACATAGCTTATCCCATTTTGAGTCATGACGTCCTAGGAAGAGAAGCAATTCAGATTGGTCAGTTCCAAGGCAGTATCTTTTCACTTGCTCTTATCATGTTAATGGCTCCTCTTCTCTCTCTGGCACCTAGTATACTGTGTGTGTGTGTTGTGTCGTTACAGTCGTGACTTACTCTTCGTGACTCCATGTCCATGGAGTTTTCTTGGCAGAAATACTGGAGTGGCTTGCCAGTTCCTACTCCAGGCGCCTACAGCACCTGGTATTCCCTAGTGGTCTCCCATCCAAGTACTAACCAGGGCCAACCCTGCTTAGCTTCCGAAATCAGGCAAGATAAGATGTGCTTAGGGCATCTAGGCAGCTATCTAGTATACTACACCTGGACATTTAGAGCTGTATTGCTCCACATGTATCTCTTAGCTACCAGTGTGGCACAGCCGTCTAGGTTCAACAAGTATTTCAAGTGCCTTTTGGCGCAACAGTACGGCTTCCATGGAGGAGTAAAGTCCCTCGAGTAAACAGTGAACAGAAGGCTCTTATTCTAAGCAAAACTCCCAGAGAGGCAGCCGGACACAAAGGCTTTTAGGGCTCCAGATCCTGTTACAAGTACTGAAAACCATCCCAACACAATGGGCCCTCTCTTGAGTTTCCATAGCTCCTTTGCTCTGAGCAGTCCCTGTGTAACAGCCCTAACCTTAGTCCCTAGCAGCAAACTGAGTTCCCAAGCTCACATTCCTGGCATTTTTCTTCCCCATTTCCTTCTACTCCCTGCATAAAACGTTCCAATTCTTCCTTCTTAAAGTTCTAAACTTTAGGCACTTCCACCTAAACCTCCCCTTGAGGCAAGAATGCCGGATAGGCTCTCGCCCCTACCCAGAATATGAACCCACTGGGTTCTTTCTCCTTTAATTTAATTATTTTTCTTTAACCAAAATTATTTCCCCTGATGTGATGTCATAGCCTAGGCATTCTGTCACCTTCTTAAAAGACACTGCTTATTCCCTCAACAACCCCAGGCCCAACACACATCTTTTGTCCCTACACTTTTTTTTGCACCTTACTTCGGCATCAGTCACATATGAATGCCAAGCTTAATACCTCATCATCTGGCTCTGAAGCTGGACATGGAAGAGCTGAGGTCAGTGTTATTCTTCAGCCCGGCTGGCATCGGACCTTGACAAAAACAGCTGGCTCCCTTCACGTAAAATCTCTCAAGGTCAAATCTTCTGTGTTGATACTCCGGCTGCTAATGTTCTAAACTAGCTCAAAGGAAGCTCACTTCACACGTCCCTTCCTCAATATTCAAATCAAAATGGCCCAAGAAAACAAGACTGCCATACTTAGACAACAAACATGCAAAGGAAGGGGGAGGTTTCAGCAAGGTAAACATTTCTCCTTTATCCATATGGTACCTTATTTAAGACATCTTTCTGGGAGCCTAGATACAGATGAGGCAGGATGCGAGTTGGGCCAACATTGGCCACAGGCAGGCATGGCTGAGAGATACTCATTGGCAGGATGGCAGTGGGTTTCCCTTCACAGAGTCCTGGGAAGCAAGATGAGAAGGTGGCGAACCCCCCTGGAGAAAGAAAATGAAATAAATAAGAATTCTGACCCATGATTCCTGTTCTTTCAAAATTGCCTATACAGTGTTATAGCAATTAAGATGAACAAAGACCAGCAAAACTGTGCCAAAACTGTGTCATAAGATGATCTTCCAGATCTCAAACCTAATTCTTCTATCTTGATGAAAACCTTTCTGTTGCTCCACAGTAAAGCCCTATACTCTGCAGAGGTATATAAAATCAAACTTCTTTGTTCTTAAGTCATACACAGGATGCTTAGTGTCTCCAACCCTACAGAGGACATGAGCACCTTGAGGGCTTCACACAACGGTTAGGAGCTGATCTTGGCAATGTTGACATACTGCCCCCTAAGCGTGGCCCCCTCGTGACGAAGTCTGTGGAGGTATGTGCACAAGCATGCGTGATTTCATCGCTTTGTGATTAGTTCCTGAAATCTACAACCTCTCTGGGTCACTTATTGTAATGATAGTCATTTCACCTATGTTGCACAGAAGATTCAGCAATGCTCTTTTAAATCTATTTCCCTGAGATGATTTGCTCCATCTTGATTATGACCCACCCACCCCCGTCCCTCATTTGTTAGAACGTTGCTATCCATTTTGCTCCCTAATTGTTTGAGAGAGTAAACTATGCTCATGGTTTCTATGTTGCTATGGTAGACTGTATTCCACCCCCTAGTAGAGATGTGAAGGCCCAAAAGAAAACCAGAACAATTCAGGAAAAAACCCATTTCCCTCCGTTTTTTCCCTGAAGCCTTTTGGCTTCTTTTTTCCAAAAAGTTGGAAAAATTGAAAAAATAAAAAATGATTATGGAATATTTTATTTTAACATGATGAATAAAATATTTTAAGACAGGGTGTTCTAATATTTTCCAAATAATTTCTTAAAAAATATGAATAGTATCAAATTATTCTAATTTCTGTGCACTGAGGACAAGCAAGTCCTAGGTTACAAACTGAACTCTCTAATGCAAGAACAAGATGCATTTCTTATTTATTTATTTATTTATTTATTTATTTTTATACTTATTACCCGCACCGACTTTCCCAATGGGAACTCTGGACGGTATACACAGCAAGTAAGAGAGAAAAAGAATACAAAGTACTAAAAAAAATCAGAAATACCAACACTAATATGAACAAATATATATATATATATATATATATATATATATATATATATATATATATATATATATTTGTTTTCGTAGATTTTCACGGGTATAGGTATGCATGTTAGGGTGGATTCGGGTTTCTTCCCGTGTAGAAATCTGGCTGTTTTGGCGACGTTTCGACGAGGTCTCACTCGTCATCTTCAGGCTGGTGTTCTGGCTTCTTTCTTCTTGAAGCAGAGCGTGATCTCAGTAGAAGTCCTTCTATAAATACTGCTGGGGGTGTGTGGTTTGCTTGCTCTGTTGCTGATTGTAGGTTTGTTTGTTCTTTTGTGATTTGCTGTGTGGCTGAGGTGATCGTTAAGGGCTTAACTGCTGGTGGGTTAGATGGCTGTTTAGAGACATCATGTGTGGGTGAGGTGCTGGATGTGTGTCTATTAGCCTTTTGTTTCTTAACGACCTTGGTGATGGGTGTTCTGGCAGCATCCTGGGCTTTGGTAGAGTGGGGTCCTGTGTCTTGTGAATTCATTTTGGTCTGGCTGCGTGTCTGTGGTCTCCCAATGTTTTTTTGGCGTGTGTAAGTGTGCTCCATGTGGTGGCTGGAGTGGGGAGTAGCGGTAGATGGTGCAGTCGTGGTTTTGTTATTGGATGGTGGTTTCGTTTCATCTGTGGGAAGGGTCTGGGTTTGTGTTTGGTGTGGATGGAAGGTGGTGGCATCTTGTGTCCTTTTGGACCTGGTGTCAGTCTTTGTGACAGAGGCTCGTCTGTTGACCAGGGCTAGTTTCCAGATGTCTGGCAAGCGGGAGGTGTCATCACGTTTATTCATGTTGTTTGGGTGTTTCTCTATTTCAATGGCTTCCATGATTATTCGACTGTTGAAGTGTTCAGTTTTGGAGATGAGTTTGGTTCTTTTAAAATCAATTTCATGACCTGTTGTTTTTATGTGCTGGAAGAGAGAGGAAGATTTTTCTTCTTTTTTGACTGCGTTCTTGTGTTCTGCGATGCGTGCGCTTATTCTCCTGTTTGTCTGTCCGATGTATGTGGCTGGGCAGACTTTGCATGGTATTTCGTAGACTCCTTGGTTTTCTAGCTCAATCTTGTCTTTGGGGTTTCTTAAAATGTTGGCTATTTTTTGTTCGGTGCAAAAGGCTGTCTTGATATTGTGTTTGTGGAGAATTTTGCTTATTTTGTCTGTGGTGCCTTTGATGTAAGGGAGGAGGGCAGTGCCGTTGTTCTCTTCTGTTTCTTGGTTCTTGGGGGGTGTTTCTTTTTGGATTAGTTTGGTGATGGTGTTTTTTTGGAATCCGTTCGCAATTAAAGCATTCGAGAGAGTGTGTAATTCAGTTTTTAGGTGGTTTTTGTCAGCGAGGCGTTTGGTTCTGGAGATGAGGGTTTTTGCTACGGAGTTGATCTGTGCAGGGTGGTGGTGTGATTGTGCATTTAAGTAGCGGTTTGTATGTGTTTTTTTCCGGTAGATGGTATGTCCTAAGGAGCCGTCGGGTTTTTTGTAGATTAGGACGTCCAGGAAGGGAAGTTGGTTGTTGGCTTCTATTTCCATAGTGAATTGTATTTTGGGGTGTAGGCTGTTGAGATGTGTGAGGAAGTTGTTCAGTTTGTCTTTCCCGTGTGGCCAGATAACAAAGGTGTCGTCAACATATCTGAGCCAGAGTTTGGGTTTATGTTCGGACTTCTGTAACGCGTTGGTTTCAAAGTGTTCCATATATAGGTTTGCGATGACCGGTGAGAGGGGTGATCCCATGGGTGCTCCTTCTATCTGTTTGTATCTTTGTCCATTGTGGATGAAGTATGTGTTGGTTAGGCAGTGGTTGGTCAGATCTAGGATGTGCTTGGGGGGTTGTATTTGTTGTGGATAGCTGTCAAGGCTTCTTGAATGGGCACTTGTGTGAAGAGTGAAACAACATCGAAGCTCACGAGTAGGTCATTGGGTTGTAGGTCTTGTTTCTTTATAATTTCTATGAAGTGGAACGAGTTTTGTACGTATGAAGAGATGGATTCTGCATAGGGCTGGAGTTGTTTGGCAAGAAATTTGGCGAGGTTTTGTAGGGGTGAGCCTATGGAGCTGACTATGGGTCTGAGAGGTGTTCCTTCTTTGTGAATCTTGGGGAGGCCGTAGAGCTTGGGGCATCTGGAAGATTTCTCTCTGGGGATGATGCTTGGCTTGATTTCTTCACTTAAGGGTGAGGCTTTTATTTTGGCTTTGGTGGTTTTTTCCAGGTAGGTGGTGGGGTCTGTGTTCAAAGGTATGTAAGCAGGGTCTTGTAGTAGGTTGGATAGTTTGGCTTGGTAGTCAGATGTGTTCATCACCACCACTGTGGCATTGCCTTTGTCTGCTGGGAGAATGATTATGTTGTTGTCTTTCCTCAGGTTGGTGAGGGCTTTTTGTTCTTCTTTGTGTAAATTGCTTCTGGGTGGTTTGCTGGAGCAGAGGATATTGGTGACTTCGAGTCTGATTTTGTTGGCTTCATCTGGGTTGATTTTGGTTAGGCTGGCTTCCACTCCGCATATGATGTTTTCAGTGGGGATGTGTCTGGGGGCGACTGCAAAGTTGAATCCTTTGGACAGGACTTTGGTCTCTGCGATGGTGAGTGTCCTGTCTGATATGTTGTGAACTGTTTGTTTCATGGGCTGCTGTGGGGGGTTGGGCTTCTGGCGTTTTTCCAGTTTGTGGAGTTTGTTGGTGTGTGTGTCTGTCTTGTGGGAGGTCTCTGTTTCAGCTCTCCAGGCGGCGAGTTGCTTGGATTTGTTCCAGAGTGTTGGGTGGATTTTGTTGCTGAGTTTGAGGTGGAGAGTGAGTAGGTCTCTGTTGGTTTGATCTAGTAGGTATCTTTTCTTGTGTAGTTCGTTTCTGATTAGGGCTAGTTCTGTTCTTTTCAGGATCCTTTCGCTGGATGGGGTTTTTGAGTGGAATTTCAGTTGGAAGCTTGTGGGGATCACATTTTTATCTCGGCAGTTGCGTAGGAATGCAATGTCACATAAGATGGTGGCTCTTCGGACTTCTAGTTTCTCGTAGGTTCTGGTCAGCTGGAAGGTTTCCTCCCCGTAGAGGTCGGATATTTGTTTTCGTAGATTTTCACGGGTATAGGTATGCATGTTAGGGTGGATTCGGGTTTCTTCCCGTGTAGAAATCTGGCTGTTTTGGCGACGTTTCGACGAGGTCTCACTCGTCATCTTCAGGCTGGTGTTCTGGCTTCTTTCTTCTTGAAGCAGAGCGTGATCTCAGTAGAAGTCCTTCTATAAATACTGCTGGGGGTGTGTGGTTTGCTTGCTCTGTTGCTGATTGTAGGTTTGTTTGTTCTTTTGTGATTTGCTGTGTGGCTGAGGTGATCGTTAAGGGCTTAACTGCTGGTGGGTTAGATGGCTGTTTAGAGACATCATGTGTGGGTGAGGTGCTGGATGTGTGTCTATTAGCCTTTTGTTTCTTAACGACCTTGGTGATGGGTGTTCTGGCAGCATCCTGGGCTTTGGTAGAGTGGGGTCCTGTGTCTTGTGAATTCATTTTGGTCTGGCTGCGTGTCTGTGGTCTCCCAATGTTTTTTTGGCGTGTGTAAGTGTGCTCCATGTGGTGGCTGGAGTGGGGAGTAGCGGTAGATGGTGCAGTCGTGGTTTTGTTATTGGATGGTGGTTTCGTTTCATCTGTGGGAAGGGTCTGGGTTTGTGTTTGGTGTGGATGGAAGGTGGTGGCATCTTGTGTCCTTTTGGACCTGGTGTCAGTCTTTGTGACAGAGGCTCGTCTGTTGACCAGGGCTAGTTTCCAGATGTCTGGCAAGCGGGAGGTGTCATCACGTTTATTCATGTTGTTTGGGTGTTTCTCTATTTCAATGGCTTCCATGATTATTCGACTGTTGAAGTGTTCAGTTTTGGAGATGAGTTTGGTTCTTTTAAAATCAATTTCATGACCTGTTGTTTTTATGTGCTGGAAGAGAGAGGAAGATTTTCTTCTTTTTTGACTGCGTTCTTGTGTTCTGCGATGCGTGCGCTTATTCTCCTGTTTGTCTGTCCGATGTATGTGGCTGGGCAGACTTTGCATGGTATTTCGTAGACTCCTTGGTTTTCTAGCTCAATCTTGTCTTTGGGGTTTCTTAAAATGTTGGCTATTTTTTGTTCGGTGCAAAAGGCTGTCTTGATATTGTGTTTGTGGAGAATTTTGCTTATTTTGTCTGTGGTGCCTTTGATGTAAGGGAGGAGGGCAGTGCCGTTGTTCTCTTCTGTTTCTTGGTTCTTGGGGGGTGTTTCTTTTTGGATTAGTTTGGTGATGGTGTTTTTTTGGAATCCGTTCGCAATTAAAGCATTCGAGAGAGTGTGTAATTGAGTTTTTAGGTGGTCTTTGTCAGCGAGGCGTTTGGTTCTGGAGATGAGGGTTTTTGCTACGGAGTTGATCTGTGCAGGGTGGTGGTGTGATTGTGCATTTAAGTAGCGGTTTGTATGTGTTTTTTTCCGGTAGATGGTATGTCCTAAGGAGCCGTCGGGTTTTTTGTAGATTAGGACGTCCAGGAAGGGAAGTTGGTTGTTGGCTTCTATTTCCATAGTGAATTGTATTTTGGGGTGTAGGCTGTTGAGATGTGTGAGGAAGTTGTTCAGTTTGTCTTTCCCGTGTGGCCTACTACAAGACCCTGCTTACATACCTTTGAACACAGACCCCACCACCTACCTGGAAAAAACCACCAAAGCCAAAATAAAAGCCTCACCCTTAAGTGAAGAAATCAAGCCAAGCATCATCCCCAGAGAGAAATCTTCCAGATGCCCCAAGCTCTACGGCCTCCCCAAGATTCACAAAGAAGGAACACCTCTCAGACCCATAGTCAGCTCCATAGGCTCACCCCTACAAAACCTCGCCAAATTTCTTGCCAAACAACTCCAGCCCTATGCAGAATCCATCTCTTCATACGTACAAAACTCGTTCCACTTCATAGAAATTATAAAGAAACAAGACCTACAACCCAATGACCTACTCGTGAGCTTCGATGTTGTTTCGCTCTTCACACAAGTGCCCATTCAAGAAGCCTTGACAGCTATCCACAACAAATACAACCCCCCCAAGCACATCCTAGATCTGACCAACCACTGCCTAACCAACACATACTTCATCCACAATGGACAAAGATACAAACAGATAGAAGGAGCACCCATGGGATCACCCCTCTCACCGGTCATCGCAAACCTATATATGGAACACTTTGAAACCAACGCGTTACAGAAGTCCGAACATAAACCCAAACTCTGGCTCAGATATGTTGACGACACCTTTGTTATCTGGCCACACGGGAAAGACAAACTGAACAACTTCCTCACACATCTCAACAGCCTACACCCCAAAATACAATTCACTATGGAAATAGAAGCCAACAACCAACTTCCCTTCCTGGACGTCCTAATCTACAAAAAAACCCGACGGCTCCTTAGGACATACCATCTACCGAAAAAAAAAAACATACAAACCGCTACTTAAATGCACAATCACACCACCACCCTGCACAGATCAACTCCGTAGCAAAAACCCTCATCTCCAGAACCAAACGCCTCGCTGACAAAGACCACCTAAAAACTCAATTACACACTCTCTCGAATGCTTTAATTGCGAACGGATTCCAAAAAAACACCATCACCAAACTAATCCAAAAAGAAACACCCCCCAAGAACCAAGAAACAGAAGAGAACAACGGCACTGCCCTCCTCCCTTACATCAAAGGCACCACAGACAAAATAAGCAAAATTCTCCACAAACACAATATCAAGACAGCCTTTTGCACCGAACAAAAAATAGCCAACATTTTAAGAAACCCCAAAGACAAGATTGAGCTAGAAAACCAAGGAGTCTACGAAATACCATGCAAAGTCTGCCCAGCCACATACATCGGACAGACAAACAGGAGAATAAGCGCACGCATCGCAGAACACAAGAACGCAGTCAAAAAAGAAGAAAATCTTCCTCTCTCTTCCAGCACATAAAAACAACAGGTCATGAAATTGATTTTAAAAGAACCAAACTCATCTCCAAAACTGAACACTTCAACAGTCGAATAATCATGGAAGCCATTGAAATAGAGAAACACCCAAACAACATGAATAAACGTGATGACACCTCCCGCTTGCCTGACATCTGGAAACTAGCCCTGGTCAACAGACGAGCCTCTGTCACAAAGACTGACACGAGGTCCAAAAGGACACAAGATGCCACCACCTTCCATCCACACCAAACACAAACCCAGACCCTTCCCACAGATGAAACGAAACCACCATCCAATAACAAAACCACGACTGCACCATCTACCGCTACTCCCCACTCCAGCCACCACATGGAGCACACTTACACACGCCAAAAAAACATTGGGAGACCACAGACACGCAGCCAGACCAAAATGAATTCACAAGACACAGGACCCCACTCTACCAAAGCCCAGGATGCTGCCAGAACACCCATCACCAAGGTCGTTAAGAAACAAAAGGCTAATAGACACACATCCAGCACCTCACCCACACATGATGTCTCTAAACAGCCATCTAACCCACCAGCAGTTAAGCCCTTAACGATCGCCTCAGCCACACAGCAAATCACAAAAGAACAAACAAACCTACAATCAGCAACAGAGCAAGCAAACCACACACCCCAGCAGTATTTATAGAAGGACTTCAACTGAGATCACACTCTGCTTCAAGAAGAAAGAAGCCAGAACACCAGCCTGAAGATGACGAGTGAGACCTCGTCGAAACGTCGCCAAAACAACCAGATTTCTACACGGGAAGAAACCCGAATCCACCCTAACATGCATACCTATACCCGTGAAAATCTACGAAAAAACACACACACACATATATATATATATATATATATATATATATATATATATATATATATATATATATATATATATATATATATATATATATATATATATATATATATATATGTTTGTTTTGTGTCTATTAGCCTTTTGTTTCTATTAAGAAACAAAAGGCTAATAGACACACATCCAGCACCTCACCCACACATGATGTCTCTAAACAGCCATCTAACCCACCAGCAATTAAGCCCTTAACGATCGCCTCAGCCACACAGCAGATCACAAAAGAACAAACGAACCTACAATCAGCAACAGAGCAAGCAAACCACACACCCCCAGCAGTATTTATAGAAGGACTTCAACTGAGATCACGCTTTGCTTCAAGAAGAAAGAAGCCAGAACACCAGCCTGAAGATGACGAGTGAGACCTCGTCGAAACGTCGCCAAAACAACCAGATTTCTACACGGGAAGAAACCCGAATCCACCCTAACATGCATATATATATAAAGCAATACACAACTCCAGCAAGTCAAGAAGGCAAACAAACAAACATACAATCATGTATTCAGGAATCAGCAAAATATTCCTTAAAGAGCCGAGTTTTTTAATGCTCTCCTAAAGGCTGGAAGCGACTCCATTAACTGAATCTCCGTAGATAATTTATTCCAAAGCACCAGGGCGGCCACCGAGAAGGCCCAATTACATGTAGAAACCCTATGGGCCTCCCTAGGGGTGGCTACCTGGAGCGAGAGGGCAAGGGACGCTCTGGTGGGATGGGACGAATTTAGCAATTTGGGAAATACGGTCCGCCAGATACTCAGGTCCCAAGCCATGGAGAGTTTTGTAAACCAAAACCAGTGCCTTGAACCTTATCTGGAAGGCTATGGGTAGCCAGTGCAAGCAAGCCAGGATAGGAGTGATGTAGTCAAATCTGCCTGCACCAGCCACCAACCTGGCTGCCACATTCTGCATCCGCTGCAATCACCAGACAAGGGTCAAGGGAAGCCCCATGTAAAAAGCTATCTTGAGATCACCAGAGCTTGCACAATTGTCCACTGCGAGTCCTCATTAAGGCACGGGTGAATCAGGGTGATAAGCCAGAGTTGGTAAAAGGCCACCCTAGAAACAGCTGCCACCTGGGCCTCAAGGGACAAAGCTGGATCCAGGACGATGTCCAATTCCTCACTCTCTCAGCCAGCTGGAGGGCAGTATCCCCTAAGCCGGGGAAAGGACCGCCGTACCCATTTGGGGACCCCCCCAAGGAACAGAACCTCAGTCTTCTCAGGGTTAAGCCTGAGCCTGTTGGTCCTCGTCCATTCCACGACTGTGTCCAGGCAGCGGTCAAGGATCCGCACAGCCTCTGTTACAGAGGAGCAAAAGGAGAAATACAGCTGTGTGTCATCAGCGTATTGATGACAGCAGACCCCATAACTCTAGATAACCTTTGCCAGCGGCCTCATATAGATGTTAAAGAGCATGGGGGAGTGTGGACCCCTAAGGCACCCCACAAGAGAGTGTCCATGAGACTGACAAATTCTCTACTTGCTGGGCATGGCCACCAAGGAAGGAGCAGAGCCAGCACAAATGCAAGCCCCCCAACTCCCGCCTCAGCAAGCCAGCCCAGGAGGATACCGTGGCTGACAGTATCAAAGGCTGCAGACAAATTGAGAAGGACCAACAAGGAGGACCCTCAGGAGGTCATCAAGCAACGCAGCCAGGGCTGTCTCGGTCCCATGCCGTGGCCTGAACCTGGGCTGGAAAGGATCCAGGACATGACCTTCCTTCAGGAACGACTGGAGCCGCTCGGCAGCAACCCGCTCATCCACCTTGCCCCAAAAAGGGAACATTGGCTATCGGACGATAGTTGGACTGATTGTCCGCAGCCAAGCCTGGTCTTTTAAAAATGGGCCTGGTCATTTCTTCCCTTAGAAGGTGCTGCTATTGTCCCAAGAAAATGAAAAAGCTTCCTTTTTGGTTTTGTATGTGGGTGGGTGTGTTTGTTTCTCTTCTGTCCTCTTCACTAGGTCTCAAAGCACTGAAGGAAAATACAGGGCAACAAAAATTGTTCTGATTAAATTTCATGCCCATTCATTGAAACGTAGTCCCACTTCCTTCTATATATTTCCCCTCTCTTCAATTATTTTTAGGAGAATGAGGCTTTTATTTTATTTTTATTTAATACTGTGGAGAGGAAATACGAATGGTTAATTCTGGATTTTTGAACACTGTTTTGTAGAGTTTTTTGTTCCACATAAACTAGTAAACAGTTCAGGAGATTGTTACTCCATTTGTTACTTACAATTACAAATAAATATTATTTTAAAAGTAAATTCTGTTTGTAATAATTATTTAGATACACTATATTTTAACATACTAGTTGTGATAATTTTATGCCAAGTCACATTGTCCCTAGTCATATTTTATGTTCCTAAAGTAACAGAACGATTCTCAAGCTGTAAAAGGGGGTGGGGAGTGCTAATGTAGCATTTAAAAACACTCTGGAAATTTCATTCCCCCCACCCCACCCCCCAACCCCTGTGGGGGAAACGGTTTTTTTCCAAGCTTCGAAATTTCCTAGAATTTTACATCTCTACCTCCTAGCAACCCCTGATAACACAGCCGGTAGCCAGGGATGATGGATGCTGTGGTCTGCCAACAGGCTCCTCAACCCTGCTGCACTGTGCTAAAGCTGTCAAAATATGGCTAAACTGATTAACTAACTGAAATGAACCTTAATATGCTTGAAGACCACAGCACATAAGAAAACTTAATTCACACTAAAATAAATAAAACAAAATAAATACCCAGCAGTGGACAACATCTTCGTTAAAATTTAAGCAAAATGTTGAAATCAAAAGTGAGTTGTATGCTCCAATTAAAATAAAATCACATTTTAAATCTGAGATTAATGAATCAACACACACTTATCAGTTCATTTTCTTCAGCTCCTACTATGATAACAAATAAAGAGTCTGTTTTTTCTGTTCACCCATTACTACACATATCTTCTAGGACTGGCTTTTTTCCTACCACTAATTTCAATAGTAACCAGAAAGTCTGTACTGGGTTGGAGAGAGAGGCAGAATATCTCTCAATGCCATTTGCGGGGAATCATAAGCAGGTGAAGACATCTGCTTTGGATGACCCTGAAGCAAATGGTGAGCCACTGCGTGAGGCAGAATGCTGGACTGGGTGGGCTGTAGCCTGTTCCAGCAAGGCTGTTCTTGTGTTCTTATGTTGTCCTAAAATTCCTAATGCATCTCCAGCGAGGAATACTCTATTTCACATTTACTCCTTTGAGATTTAAAGACTGCCATTTCCCAGTTATACAAGCAACAGCAGGCTGCTGATGAATATCTTAGTGATAGGAAGTAGCACATATAAATACACAATGCTAAAAAAAATAAACTGTGTAGGGAGCAAGTGTGTGCGTGTGTAATTCTAGGAAGGCAGGAAATAAATTACCTGCACTGGAATTTAGCCAGGACTCTATGGGATAATTTTACTCTTTTATAAATAGTCCCCCTGGGAACTTTATCAGCCACATGTGAGCAAAACCTGTCATCTGAGAAACAGCAGGCCTAACAGTTGTTAGTGTTGTTATGGGTTTGGTTTAGATGGGAAGTGTGTTGCCTACAACACTGGTTTTAAAAATGTCGACCTCAAAGAGTCATTTGTATATTGACACCTCCGTCAAGGAAACGTCCACCATGGCTACTGTCAAATATTACTCTTTAAAAACAGAACTCCTAGAGTATCTGAGGCAATTTTTAGAATATATTAAGGCTACTCCTTGAACTCTCTGGCTCTTAAACCTATCACTTTGCTAAGTAGAGAAGAAAGAATATCATGTAGCTGAAATGTGAACTGTGTCAGACCTTGTGTTCTGCTGTGGGCACTGAGCTGATGATGAGGTGGATGGGAGGAGAGTGTTTTTGTACTGTAAACAAACGGGTTCTAGTACTTGGATTTTCAAAAAGTAATTTAAAGGTAACTTATACAATGATTTCTGCAGCTAGATAAAGTTCTAGAAGTAATCATTTTGAGAAAGGGTAAACAGATTTTTTTTAAAAAAAGAATTGCAAGTATAATGATAACTAATTACATCTGGTTAACTATTTTTTAAAAGTAACTTTCCACACACTGGTCTGAAAGTTTTGACAGACACTGAACTAGAACACACAGAATACTTTCCTGCTGATATATGTTGCAAAGGGAGGTCTGTAATGACCAGCAAAGTTGTCATCCAGGCAAACTATTACAGATCTTCTAACTGAAGAACTAATGCAAAGCTTTGAGAAATTCTCCAGAGAACCATTTGAAAAACATTTTCCTATTGCAATCACAAAGCTGCCTGGATAACTCAGTGCATTAGATATCTATTTGTGGACCCAGGGGTAGGGAATTCAATTCCCTCTAGTGCAGTGTGGGTGAACCTATGGGACAGGTGCCAAAGGTGGCAATCGGAGCCCTTTCTGTGGGCCCCCGCCATTGGCCCTTCACAGCCACCTGTATTCCGGTTAAATTGCTGTATTGGCACTTTGCAAAAAATTAGTGGGCTTTGAATCGCAGATTGGGCACTCGGTCTCTAAGAGGTTTGCCATCACTGCTCTAGTGCATCCTAGAAGTGCCAGCCTGTGTGGCCTTGAACGAGCTGCACAGCCCCAGGGTATGCCCAGAAGAAGGGAACGATGAACCACTGCTGAGCATTCTCTACCTAAAACCCTCTGAAAGAGGTTGCCAATAAGTCAGAATAATCTTGATAGTAGATGATGATGATGATGATGATGATGATGATGATGAAGAAGAAGAAGAAGATGGCACCCTACCCTAGATGCTTCAGCAGCATCTCTCTCTCTCTCTCTCTCTCTCTCTCTCTCTCTCTCTCTCTCTCTCTCTGTGTGTGTGTGTGTGTGTGTGTGTGTGTGTGTGTGTGTGTGTGTGTGTGTGTGTGTGTGTGTGTGTGTGTGTGTGTGTGTGTGTTACTGGTAGATCTCATTTCTCTATCCACCCATCTGCAATCTCTAGCTGAATCACAGCAAACATAGCTGTAGGCCTTTGTACTTGAAAGAGACCTACGTCAGAGTCATGCAGCTTTGCAGAAGTGCACCCCCACCCTCTCCCACTCATGTACACAGAAGCTCTTTTCTATTTCATGCCTGAGTGGCTGGCTGCTTAAGAGGTCCCGTGTATAGCGCTAATTAGAAAAGTGAGGCCGCATCTGGGTGGGTGGCTGAGGCATTTGAACAGAGACAGCAGCATATGATTTCTGGACAGATTTTGAGATTGATTTTTCACTGTCAATGCCACAGCATACAGTACAGGAAGCAGCATCCAAATCAGGCTGACTCTGCAGCTTCAACCTTGATCCTCCTTCCCAAATTGAGCTGGAAAGGTTTCACTTCATTTTTCATGTTGATACTCAGTACCTGAAAGGGTTGATATCTAGATTTATCAACTTATAATGGACTGACATGACCCAGGCGGAAAGAGCTTCAAATTGCAGCAGGAGAAAATGCTGGGATAGGTACACAGATTTCTAATCCAATTAGGCAATGTTTTTCTTCCCCTACAAAGGGCCTGGCATCCCCTTCAACACATGCTAGGCACATTCGAAAGGATACATTATACATAAAGCAATCTTGCTGGCTTCTCTCTGTGCAGTGTAACACTGCATTACAAAGCTTGCTTAAGCATCTTCCTTGAGACAGGCTCCTTTTCATTAATATAAACCTATAGTTCTGATCCATGATTTCACAGGGTTTATTTTGTTGCTGTTCTTATTGTGTTCCCTACAGAAACAGCCAGATGGCAAACAAACAAACAAACAAACAAATCAGTGTGTGGTGAACACAGTTATCTGTGTGGTTAGATAAGTGGCTGGAGACAGTGAAAAGCGCCATTAAGTCTTTCCAGTTTGGGATGACAGGAGTTAATATTCTTCACACTACCTCTTCAATGGCTCTTTGTGACATGACATCACCTCCCCAACCAGGATATTAAATCAGAACGAATGAAACCAGATTAGCACAGGTGCACATGAGCTCTGGTTACCCAGCTCTACATAGATGCATCAATCATATGAGGAAGAAAGATCATGGAGCTAAGTGGTCTATGTAAGCATGTAAGACGTTCATGTCAGATAGAAACAACCTCAGCCTTCTCAAGCCAAAAAAAACCTCGGGTCTCAAGAACTACAATAATATAGGTCTGGATAATGCACTACACATTTGTCGGAAGAAGAAGAAGAAGAAGAAGAAGAAGTGGCACCTTAGTAACTTCTTTATTTTAATGAGATATTTCATGGACAAGACCACTTCCCCAGGCCTATTACCTGTGGTCACATATGATGTCATACCAGGTTTTTCTGTTGGTCTGTCCTGAGCAGATGATCCTAGTTACAACTGTGAGCTCCGCAATGCCGTGATTAAAGCGTCGCTGAAGTCAAGTTGCTGCTCATGACCCAAGTTTAATACTGATAAGTTCAGACAGCTGACCACACTGATGCAGAGGTCTGCTAATGGACAAGTCCACTTCCCCAAGATTTTCAAGCTGGAAATGCCGAGTCATGCTTACATTACTACTAAGCCATAGTCCCTGCCACAGTTCTCTTTAAAGAGAATAACTCTCCTTCTCTGATAAGCAGCTCTAGGCTACTTACAATACAATCTAACAACAGTGTACAGTGTCTAGGATGTCAAACAAGCAACAAGGGAAAACAATGGGTTTTTAGTCTTTCAGTGCATACAAGAGACATGGAAAGAAGACCATATATCCATAATTGCAACTGCATGGTTTTATTGTACTAAGGATATATGCTGATGAATATTCTCTGCTCAAAATCTAGACTGTGATGTGAGTTGATTGTATTTACATAATAATCAACATTGTAGAGTGATATGACTGCCAATACATCCCATAAGCTGATGTGTGCACAGCGTCACAGAAAACTTGTAATTTCATCACATACTAGTGTTACATAGGATGGCAGGGAGGGGAAGACTGAATTTTGTTATCCTGGCACAACAGTAGAATGGCCTGCCAGAAACCACCTCTTCCTATTCTGTGAAAATGTCTCTGCAAGGGGAATAGTAGCCCAACAGAAATGGACATGAAGCATGATGATTCTCCCTGTCCCACCTCCTTGTTGAATTGGTTACCTGTCTGAGGAGGTGGGGAAGGGCAGCCCAAGTTCCTTCCCAGACTGGCACACTGCCAGCGAAGGAGGATCCTCTTAGCATGCCAATGTCAATAAGTGTGCCTGCCGGACAAGGGGAAGGGAAGAGGTTAAGCATGATGAAGTGCTCCGTTGCTCTTCGTACCAGTCTCTAGGCACCAACACCAACCGTAGGCTTAATTCTATTGCTGCAGGTAGGGGCAGGGGATAGTTCTGCTCTGTGCCAGCTTTACTTTACAATTCAGGTTGTGGACAAAGATCACCGCTAACTCAGTTGCAGCTATTTAAAACTCTATCTTACTGTATAAAGCAGGCATGTCCAAAGTTAGGCCCGGGGCCAAATGTGGCCCAAATTTCGAGTGACCCGCGGCCTCTTCTCACCAGCTCAGCCTGTCATGCATCCCTGCCAGCTGGCCCTTCCCCATACCGGATGGAGGCATCAGCTTGCAGGTTTATGTTTTTCGTGCCCTCCCTGCCATTGTCCACCACCACCCAGCCACCTTCCCAGCCTACCTGCCCCGGCTCCGTTGCTGCAGCGTCCTCCCTTCCTCCTTGCATGTTATACAGACTTGTCCAAAGTCCGGCCTGGGGGCCAAATGTGGCTGAATGGTCGGCCCACACACATTTTCACCTCACCAAATCGGGTCCTCCTTGCAAAAAGTTTGGACACCCCTGGTATAAAGCTTAGGTTGATTTTTTTTAAAAAAACTCACCAATAACACATACTGTAACTAATGTTGAAAAGATGACATCAGAACGAAAGGAGGATAACACCTGCTACTGTTTTCCTACTAAACACACTATCTCCACATCCAGGATTTGTAAGCGAGACTGCTAGCAGGCATGCAGGGGATCTCATGAATGCCAATAGGGATTCACTGCAGGAGCCAGTGCCCAGTTTCTCAGGTTGCCCTTGGCATACAGTATATCCTTCTAGCTTGTCCAGGTATTTTCCAGGAAACACATATCCTCATTATGGGCATGGCCTGGTATAAATTTGATATATAAACTCCATTTCAGAGGCACAGAATTAAGTTCAAGCAGCACAATGCAAAGAAAATCAGTCTCACCAGTGGTATGAGATATGTACTGAATGATCCCTTGATCTTAATATGAAGTTCTTTAAAATAAATAAATAAATAAATAAATGAGGGAATGATATACAAACATGGAAGCGTGGAGTGATGGGGAAAATGTGGAATGGGAGCAAAACATCATGGCAGGGAAACGTGTAAGAAGCAAGCACAAAGAGCAACTCACAGACTAACATGGCTACAATTTTGAAAACATACACACTGGGGATTGGAACAAAGCACTCCCTTAAAGCCCCTAGGGCTCTCTTAAAAAAAAAAAAAGCTGTAGAAACGACCAAGGTTACAGGAAGGCTCCTGCCATGATTGATGATGGGACTGCCTGTGCTATTTATATGCCTTTGCTGCCTTTACAGCAACTTCAGATCAAGCAAGAAAAATATAAGCAACAGGTCCTATGCTCGTATGTTTGTGGCTCTTAATGTTTGTCAAAGCTATATGGCCTTGGGAGTGGTATTCTCTTGGCATGAGCGGAATTAAGAGAGGGAGTGAATCTGTATGTGCGACAGCGTGGGTGGAAAGAGTTCTCAGATTTCTTGTAGTTGGTCTTGCTACAGCTAGAGATCTGCCTGACACTTCAGGACTGGAGTTGGTTCCTCACCATTTTCAGAATCCTGAGGTTGCCCAAAGGTACAGCATTTCTGGATGATTTAGACAAGATTCTTAGTCAAATCCTGTATATCTAGTAAAGGTGGCACTCCACAACACATCTGAGCAGATACTGGCACTATGCTAAAGAAAATATAGATCCTTAAAAAATAATGTATTACAACAAGAATTGCAAGCGATGGAAGAACCTACTGACTGAGATGCTAGCCGAGAAGGAAAAGCATTTGTCTTTACTCTCTAAGCCAGACTCATTTTGACCAACCATCTTGAACAGATTATTAAGGTATGGTCTTCAGTGACACACAGCAGACAGGATAGCTTTCTATCTCCCAGTTCTGCCCTGGTGAATATGCAGAGAAGCTCAACTTATATTAGAACATTATATACAGGACTGGTGCCTCCTCAACCCCGGTCTACTTTGCAGCATAAACACAGTATCAATGGTCTATATTGGCTGTAGCAAATACAAATAGAAAAACTGCACATTATCTCTCAAACTCTCAAGGAAGACTTGTTGGCAGCGTACCTAACCACAAATTGTCCTTCTGATAACCCCTCACACTTAGCAGCTGCCATTTCAACTAAAACAACAAAATCCAGTTCCAGGAGCAACAGACATTAAGCTAGACCATGTTGTGTTTAATTTTTACTGATGTTTCACTACCATTTCACTGAAATGGCAGAAGAATTTTAATGCAAACTGTTGATGCAACAATAATAGAGTACGGTAATTCAAAGGTAGGTAGGTAGGTAGTACCATACAGAGGGACCAGTGCTCACTGCATACACGTTTGGAATCTGTGGATCATTCCAATACAAGAAAATTATCTCTCTAGGGCAGTGATGGCGAACCTATGGCACGGGTGCCAAAGGTGGCACTCAGAGCCCTTTCTGTGGGCACCCGACATTGCCCCTTCATAGCCACCTGTATACAGGTTAAATTACTTTGCAAAACAATTAGTGGGTTTTGAATTGCAGTTTGGGCACTCGGTCTCTAAAAGGTTCGCCATCACTGTTCTAGGGGGTCTGGGTAGAGAAAGACAGAGATTGAGGATGGTTCTGTAAGGCTATCAAATGAGTTTATAGGGAAAATGAAATTTGGAACAGAAACTTTGCTCTTTGTAGGTCAGTATCTAGATGCCCTAAGCACATCCGATCTCGCCTGATTTCGGAAGCTAAGCAAGGTCAGGCCTTGCTAGTACTTGGATGGGCGACCACCAGGGAATATCAGGTGCTGTAGGTGCCTGGAGTAGGAAGTGGCAACCCACTCCAGTATTCCTGTCAAGAA
This sequence comes from Phrynocephalus guinanensis, assembly GCA_037367245.1. Taxonomy (NCBI): domain Eukaryota; kingdom Metazoa; phylum Chordata; class Lepidosauria; order Squamata; family Agamidae; genus Phrynocephalus; species Phrynocephalus guinanensis. The sequence goes on from CM074732.1 coordinate 96,154,401, forward strand.
AAACTCCATGGACATGGGGTTCACAAAGAGTTGGTCACAACTGTCACAACACAACAACAATCTCTCTGATATGGGACATTTTTCATTGAAAGAAGTCCAACATGCTCACCAGATAAGAAAAATGCCAGAAGTGGGCAGGAGAAATACAGCTGGTTTTGGAAGAAAATGGAGGATGAAAGTGGAATGCCCCTCACAGTTAGGAGTACTTGAGAGGCAAGAGTGAAGAAATTTATTTCCTGCTGTATTAGACGTAGACAACATGCAATTCATGAAACGAATGTGCCCACCCACCTAGTGCTTTTTACAGTCTCCAGACTTCTTTTAGAACCCTTCTGAGAGCCCCAAATTTTATGTTGAGTTCAGATTTATTGTTTATAGCGGCAGGTAATCAAATTTAATTTGAAGGCAGCAAAGAAACCCAAGCCTTACAGTCCCCAAGTAAGCCTAAAAAATAGAAGGGTGTAACTGTAACCGCAAGGCATGTTGACTGAAAGGAAAAGAACAAGTGCTCCATGTTTATTTATTCTGTCATGTTTCATGATTCTTAGGTTTATTTTTGCAATACCTACTATTAGTTTGTTAAATCTATATCCTTTTCTTCAGTATTTTAAAGCACAGAACATGGTTCTTCTTGTCCTCATTTTTTTCTCATAGTCATCCGAGGAAGATATTTGATTGAAATACCATTGACTAACAGCCCAAAAATCATTCAATAGTCAATACGTTTTCTGGGACAGTGGCGATTTAAATGCAGATTTCCAGAGCCCTTTGCCTGACCACTATCCTCCGCTGGATATAAATGCTCTTTCAAAAAAAAAATACTTAAGGCTAAATAATAACAGGTATCTGGGTTACTCCATTCTGCTGACAGGGCAGGATTTTTTTTACTTTCATGGAAATAAATTGTGACTTTCCAGAGCATCTTGCATTGATGAAAAAAATGTGGAGATCTATAAATATACTACACAGTTCATACTGAGTTAAAAGTGCTTCCAGTGTACTAACATCATCCTACAGTACTAAAACCAATAATTTAAGAGATACTGTAAGCTGCTAGTCATACCATCCTAGAGAGACAGAATGATTAATTTATTTTTCTTCCCAAATTTTCCTTACATATGCTGAGGCAAGGTTAAGAGACACAGACAGTGTGTTAAATGTTTTATCAAAAGACCTGTTTTACAGAAGTCAAGATTTGAACCTTTGAACCTTTAAATGTTTGAAGTGTAGAGCTTATGAAATCAACACTCAATCTCTATTCTGATACAGGCAAAGCACCCTTAAAATATTCTTTACATACTAATAAGCCATATACATATACAGTATATACTCGTGATGGAAGGCCCTTTCTGGGTCACATAAGAAGATATAATGAGGCTGATACATAACAAGCTATAGCAGAAATGGTTGTTGGCTTTTGTGAACAAAAGACTACTTGTCGTCACAAAACTGGAGGCTGCACATGAGGAATTCCAATCCTACTCTAGTTTTTTTCCTCCTCCTCAACTTGGGTTGAAATCTGTCATTCCCAAATTGTTAATTGTTTCCTGTTTCTGGCCGCTGATAATCAGATCACGGAAGGGATGACTAGACATTCCACCTTAAAAGAGATGACAATGTGACCCATTTGAAGGAGCCCCCCCCTCCCGAATGCTACAGTTCAACTTGTCTCCAGTTGCTAATATAGGGAAGTATGGGGAAGGTGTAGCAGAGAAGTGGAAATCCACTACTCCAGGCAATCTTGGGTGAGACCAATTCTCGGCATCAGGGGTAGAAGCAACAAAGGCTGTATGTGCCTCCCTTTCCTTTTTTTGTGACTATTCTGGAATCCAGCATTTACTACTCCTGAAATTAAAGCATGAGGTAACAACTGCACCCTTCAATCACATGCTAAAAACATGCTTCTTTACCCAGATTTTTCCATATTAATTTGTGGATCAAATCCCACCACAACTGACTCTTTTTCAATGTAATCATGGGACAACTACCATATATACTAGAGTATAAGTCGACCCAAGTATAAGTCGAGGCCCCTAATTTAACCCCCCAAAACTGGGGAAACGTATTGACTCGCGTATAAGTCTAGGGTGGGAAATGCAGCAGGACCTGGCAGCTCTTCCTTTGTGAGCTGGGGCAGTGGTGTGTGATATTTAAAATGACTTTTAGCCACTGACCCAAGCACTTGCCAGGCCCTGCTGCATTTCCCACCCTAGACTCCCCTGTGATGCAGAGGGGGGGTCATGAGAAGTGGCACGCAATGTTTAAAATGACTTTTAGCCACCGACCCAAGCACTTGCCTCAGTGGCTAAAAGTATTGACCCGCATATAAGTCGAGGGCCCCTTTTTTCAGCCCAAAATTAGGGCTGAAAAACTAGGCTTATATTCGAGTATATACAGTATTTTAAAATGGCTTTTCTATTAGATTGTAATACCTATGTGATGGAATTTTTATTGTATATCATTTTGATTAAAACACCCCAATTGGATTAGTTTTATATAAAATAAATCAAAAGTGTTTGATTAGTCTGCTACCTGATATTGTAAAATATTCAATACCTCAACTCCATGCAACCACTGCTGTGGCCTCACTGGATATACAGACTTATGCATTTAGGGATGTAAACCCTCCGACTCACCACACAAACACACCCTTGGCTATCCTGAAACCGTATCTGTGAAAGCTGTGCTCTGGTCCTGAACATATTCCTCATACTGCTTAGAACAAAAATATTGGGGTAATCCAACCCTAAATTTCAACCAGAATGGATCCCATGAATTTGTAGGTATTTATTAAATCAATGTTATTTTAGGCACCTACTCTAGTTAGGAGTATCAATTGGATTTAGAGGGTGACTACATGGACTGTTTAGACTGCTCTTTGGAGCACTGCAGAGACAGGCTGGTAGGTTCTTAAAGATGGCAATCAGGTGACCTCTTTGGTACCTGCCCCCAGATTGTTCCTACCACTCCTTTATGGCTCCTTTTGAAGGACTTCTACTTTTCTGATAAGATCGGTTCTAGTGCATGTGACTGCAGGAACCAATCCAAAGCAAGCTTTCTTTTTCAATTTTCCAATATCCTGAAGTGGCTTTGGCAAATTAATTACGTCCCCTGCTCAATAGGGGACAGGGAAAGTGAGAAGAAATTATAGACTGAACATATACTATTACTGGTGGCCTATATAAGTTATTTAAACTTTTTTGAAAAATAGCTATTCTGAGTTTTTCAGGCTATTTGGCCATGTTCTGGAAGTTTTTCTTCCTGACATTTCACCAGATTCTGTGGCTGGCATCTTCAGAGGGCAAGGAGCTCAGGGAACTAGGAGTTCTCTCTGTGTTCTGGGGAAGAACTCCCAGTTCCCTGAGTTCCTTGCCCTGTTAAGATGCCGGCCACAGAGTCTGGCGAAACATCGGGGAAAAAACTTCCAGAACACAGCCAAATAGCCCAAAAAACTTACAACAGCTATCAGATCCCGGCCATGAAAGGCTTCAAGAATACATTGTTTGAAAAATTGTTTCTGTGCCTTGCTTTAAAAGGCCAGTTGAAAAAGCACCTGCAGTTGAATCCACAGTATTCGTTTTCACAGTTTTTTGACTGGCCATTTAAGACAAGGTAAATAAAAGTTTTTTTAAAAAAAAACTTGATGCAGTGCATCAGCGATAGTTTAAATCAGGCATGTCCAAATTTCAGCCCTCCAGATGTTTTGGACCACAACTCCCACAGTCCTTTTGCCATTAGAAATAATGTATAGGCTTGGAATTCTGGGAGTTGTGGTCCAAAACATCAGGAGATAGATAGATAGATAGATAGATAGATAGATAGATAGATAGATAGATAGATAGATAGATAGATAGATAGATAGATAGATTTTAAAAAAACTTTCTCTCACTTTTCCTGCTCTGCAGTAGGCACTTCACAATATTGACTAGAGCCATTTCCACATGAAAGGTCAGGTTTGATTAGATCGCTGTTTTCTGCTGTTGGTGTAGCCATACCCTTAGTTTATTGGTTTTATCCAGAATGTTCAGGAAGCTAACTTTTAAAGATGATAACTCCCAGAATTCCCATCGACACCTTGGTATGTGATGACTGGTTACAGAGAGAATTGCTAAAGGCCATAAGGGGTATCTACAGGAGGACAGCCAATGCTTCAACTCCCAAAGAACATACAATAGATCCACAAGCACACCTTGGGTGCTTCACAGTTTTCCCCAAGAACAACTCCCAAGTGAAAAACTTGTGGTTTATCAGATTCTCAGCAGGCGTTCGTGAGCTGGTTAACAGCTGCATGGGAATACACTACAGAAAATCTCCAAAATTCAAACCAAACTATTTTTTCATCACTGGGCCTTGTGGTTCAGTGGTAAAAATGCTTTACTGCAGTTATAACTATACCTACGGCCTGGGGTTCAATCCCAGGTAGATGGCTCATGGCTGACTCAGTATTCTGAGGTTGGTGTGATGAGTACCCATCTTGGGGTCACAATGTGTAGCCTGCAGAAATAAACTGTAAAATCCCAGTTTTTATTTATTTATTTATTTATTTATTTATTTATTTATTTATTTATTTATTTATTTATTTATTTATTTATTATTTGTTTTAGAGCACCAACTGCGTGCACCTGGGGCCGCATCAGCACTCCTTTTTTATTTTATTTTTGTTTTTAAAGCGACGACCGTGTGGCTCCTAGGGCCGGATTGGTGCTTCTTTTTTAAAAAAATAATTTTTCCTTGATTTTAGAGCGCCAACCACGCAGCCCTTGGGGCTGGATTGGCTCTCCTTTTAAAAAATTAAATTAAATTAAATTTATTTTTATTTTATTTTATTTTATTTTATTTTTTGGTTTTAAAAACCCCAGAAGGGGGCTTTTTGAGGCACTGGCTTGGGGCCAGTGTCTTGGTTTCCCCCCTTTTCCTTTGAGCGCCATCTGCGCGGCCCCAGGGGACGGGTCGGCACTCATTTTAATTGTTTGTTTGTTTTAGAGCACCAACCGTGCACTCCTGGGGCCGGGTCAGTGCTCCTATTTATTTATTTATTTATTTATTTATTTATTTATTTATTGATTGATTTATTTATTTATTTATGGTTTTAAAGGTCCTCAGCCGGGGGCTTTTTGAGGTGCTGGCTCGGGGCCAGCGCCTCTATAGGACTACCTTCCCTGCCGAGTTCCAGGACCAGGAGGACTGCAGTGAGGACAATGTGGACGGGGGGGGGGGTGACTCTCTTCAAGGCCTGTGTTAGAGTAGACCCATTTGAATCAAGGAAACTTTTGGAGGAGCTGAATCCTACAAATCTCCATTGATTCAGTGGGCCTACTTAATGTGATGTCAAGAACAGGATTTTGGTCTCTCCTTTGTAATTCCCAATTCCATGCTCTGATGTCTGGTGACCACTAAGTATCTCTAGTACTGTATTATCTCCTTTTAAACCCTGGTCCTTCCAAGTGCATTTTTACAATCCTCTTTCTATTGATTTGGATTCTTTTTCTCTACTTTTATCCCTGGCTTCTTTTTTGCCCTCTCTCAATCCTACTCTGTTCATTTTCACGGTTGCCTTTCTTGCTACTGCTGATTCTCTGGCCACACCTTTCTTTTGATTTGTCAATCAATCTTTTCCTTGTCCTTGGCTCTTTTTCTTTTAATGTTTATGTGCAAATTCAGAAGGTTTTGATGCGGACTCCATTGACTTTATACACTCACGTTATCCATATTACTTTGCTTTCTCTGCCTCTTTCATCTTCAAAAGCCTTAGAGACATACACACCCGGTTGGTTGGATGCTTTTTTGTTCTTTGTCAATTTCTTTTTCGCACTTTTCCTCTTACCCAGCATTCATCTCTTGCCCCTCTTATGCCACCTTCCCTTTCTCCTGGTAATTTTTTTTGGGGGGTGGGAGCTATCTGAAATGCAATAGCTGTTTCGACTTCCACAAATTTATCTTTTTCTATCTCTTCTCCAATCCCTTCATCTTGTCTTTCCCCACTGCTGCAGTTTCCCCCCTTTGAATTTTAATACCACTGTTTTCTAACTATTCTGTTTACTTTAATGTGCACCACTCCTTGCTTCTTCCCCTTCTTTTTGTTTCCTACTTCTTGCCTTCTGCATTTGGAATTTAAACATACATGTTCTCTATTATTTAAATTATGGCACAAAGAAACAACTGGGGAAAACCAGATGGAATTTTATCCCCAGCAGACAGACAGACAGAGGCTATGCCCTAGATCAGGGGTCCTCAACCTAAGGCCCCGGGGCCGGATGCGCCCCCCCCCAAGGTCCTGAATCCGGCCCCTGGGACCAATTGCAACCCCCCCACCTACCCCCTGTTTTGTGAGCAAGCAAGCCTCCGCAGCTGCTTTTGGACTGGGATCCGGCCCCCAGTGGTGTCTGGGTGGTGGTGGACCGGCCCGCTGGTTGAAAACTTTGAGGACCCCTGCCCTAGATGTTTCAATCATCCTAACGGCTCACACCTTATTGTTGACATAACAATTATGGAATTACACAAGGAAAGGGTGTTTCCATACTGTAAAAAAAATCCAGCGAGATTCATTGTTACAAAGGAACAAATGCAGTTTTTCAACCTCTTCTAAAGCATTTTAGATATCTCATTGAATGCTGATGGCCAGCAGTGGCCAGGTCGTATTTGGTGACCCATCAAGGCAATGACAGGTATGATCCTTCACATTTTTCTCTGTCAGGATTTCCCCTTCAGCACTTGAATTTGCATTTCCAGTGCTGGGCTGGGGTGGGGGTGGGCAGCTCAAAGGAAAGAGGAAATGGCACAATGTGAGAAGATGCAACAGGAAAACACTGACAATGAAATTCAGTAGGCAACATTTGTAAAAAACTTAAATGATAAAACAATTCACTGACAAGACAACTAATTTAAACAAGGTTTTCCATGTTCTATCATGTGTGTGTTCTGTGCTACCAAGTCAGAACTGAATTACAGCAACTCTAATAGGGTTTTCAAGGTAAATGAGATATTTAAGGGGTGATTTTACCAGTTCCATTCCCCCAGGGAGTTTCCATGACTAAAGAAGATTTTTTTAAACCCAGGCCTCTTGAGTCCTAGTCCATTGTTCTATCCACCACACCACACTGGGAATCCATCATAATAATTATCTGAAGTGAAGTCAGTTCATACTTACGCTGACCCCTTTTCAGGGTTTTCTGAGTATAGAATATTTAGACAGGGTTTTCCATTCTTATTTTCCTGGGGTATACCCTGGGACAGTGCAGCTTGTCCAAGGCCACACAAGCTGGCTCTTCCCCCCTGACCCCCGTGAGGCAACCTGGGGAATCAAACTCCTGACCTCTTGTTCGGCAGCCAGATATCTAGACCCCCGAGCTATTCAGGAAATAAGTTTAGCATGCATTTCCTTAAAAAACAACAACACTAAAATATAATATCACTAAAAACAGATTGAGCCAGTTTTAATGTAACAATTCTAGCTCTGGAATCCTGTGGAACCATGAACACATGTTGGGCTCAAATGCTTCTCTGTTACCCATCTCCTTTTGCTCTTGTATGCTGGTTTTGCTGACTTAATTCTGGTTTGTGGTTTCCAAAAGAAATGATAGTTTGCTCACCAGAATCTGAAAGAATCTTCTTCAGATTCTGGTTAGTAAACGGACATTTAACTAGCCTTTCTCATTTTGGACCCAATGGGAAACTGTAATTTAAATTAATGGGGATCAAAACAATGAAGCCGGCCTGCAAGAGGGATGGGGAGATGTCTGTCTGTCTGTCTGTCTGTCTGTCTGTCTGTCTGTCTGTCTGTCTGTCTGTCTGTCTGTGCTGCTCACAGCAACCATCATAAACCATAGTTTAGGAACCTCTGACCGTGGTCATTCTATCTGAATACAACAGCTGCTGTAACTAAACAGCCTAGAGTGGCCTTGCTGCCAGATGGGTGGTATAAAAATCCAATAAATAAATAAAATAAATAAGAAGTATGACCCATTTTTGTCATGTTGTTAATGTACTCTGGCTGTATAAAGACAAAAGTCACGTTCCTGTTTAGCAGTCTCATTATACCTGCAAGGATATTAAACCAGATCATTTACTTGCAGGCTGATTACTCAGACCTTTTCAAAGACCTAATAGGTAACAAAGCAAGTAATTATTCAACAAAACAAAAAGCATGTAAACATGGTGTTTGGATAGGAACTATAAATGCTGATAACTTAAGAACTGAAACAATTTTTAAGGCACAAGATCAGTTACTTTATAGCTGATCCTATAAATATACAAGACGATTTACCTTGCATTTTACTGCCTGCCATGACTTCCTGGCCCTTGGTTATTTATTTATTATTTATTTGTCTCATTTATAGGCCACCTTTCTCCTGATGAAAGGGACTGAAGGTGACCCACAGTATTAAAAAGAGTAAACTTGAAAATATAATAAATCACACAATAAGGACAATTAAACTATAACAGCAATTACAATACATTAAAGGATTAAAACATATACAGCTTAAAAACACACTTGGTTAAAAACCAGTATCCTGGGATGCAGTTATGGTTATTAAAAGACTGCCTGACGATGTGGTTCCAGATGGGAGCTCAGAATGATAAAAGCAACACATGCCATTATGACTAATACCAGTTTGGTATTTCCCCAGCCTACCCCCCCCCCCTTTAGATAGATAGATAGATAGATAGATAGATAGATAGATAGATAGATAGATAGATAGATAGATAGATAGATAGATAGATAGAAATCTTATAAATATATTTTCAAGAAATGTATTGTCTGTTGAATAATTCCCTTTAAATATACAGCAATAAACAATCTCCAACAATCAAGGCATCCAATATGATTTTACTGGTTATTTGAAATGTTCCCAGTCTCTTCCAGCTGCTTTTACACAGGAACAAAAGCTGTAGGTTCATTCAATATCATTATGTACAGATGTGCAACCAGGCTTTGCCATGTGAATTGCATAGATCAACTAGATATCCGTCTTGCACCAATTTAAAACAAAGCCACGGGATTGAGACAAAAGGTTTGCTCGGTCACTGGTGTAATCACTAAGCCAGTATCTCTATGCCTTGCACTTCACAGTCCATTAATTGAGAGAACAATGCACCTCCTAACCCTTCCTTCTGTTTCTTGCCACACTGGAGTGGTGTCGGCTGAGGGAACAGGTGCAGCTGTGGACTTATTTGCGGCAGGCACCCATCTTTACACTGTTCTTCTGCTGCTGTATAGCCATTTTCTTCTCTGCCTTACCACTAGCTAGCTGCCTTTAACATGGATCCAAAATACCCATCCCTAATCAATACTGAAATTTTACCTTTTTATTGCTAAGCATATTGGCTGAAATCCTATGGGTGTTTGCATAAGGTTTGTATATCTTGATGCCGGTAATACTGGCTTAATACAGGGATAAGCAGTGAGGTAGCCAAATTTGCAGATGACATGACACTTTTGCTGGTTGTGAAGAACAGGGAACAGATAAATTGTGAAGAGCTCCAGAAGGATCTCTCCCAATTGGGAGAATGGGCTGTGAAATGGCAAATGCATTTCAATGTAGGAAAATGTCAAGTAACTCATGGGTTCTGAGTTCTCCATGATGGATCAGGAAAGAAATCTTGGTGTGCTGGTGGGCAACTAAATGAAAGTGTCTATTCAGTGTGTGGCAGTAGCAAAGAAGGCCAATTTCATGACAGGAATAATCAAAAAGGGGATTGAAAATAAAACAGCCAACATTATAATGCCATTGTACAAGACAATAGTAAGGCCGCACCTAGTCACTGCATCTCAAAAAAGAAATAGTGGAACTGGAAAAGGTGCAAAAGAAAGCGACTAAGGCTGCTTTCACACACAACCCCTAAAATCCAATGCAAAGTGCTCGCAGATGCGGACTTAAAAAAAAAGTATGACCACGCCCACTTAAGCACAACCCAGTGCATTTTAGAAGTACCTGGTCTCGAGGAGGTAAAATCCTTGCTGCTGTTCCTATGCGGATTTTAAAGCATTGCATGCCTGGTCCTCCTCCGCTTTTTGTTTGTTTTTGTTCCCCCCCCTTTAACAGACAGGAATCCCTAACGGGCTTCCTGTCCTGCAATAATTAGCTGCTGCTGCATCACACTGCTGACTCATGTTCAATCTGGGGTCCACCAAGACTCCCAGATCCCTTTCACAGGTACTATTTTCCAGGGAGGTGTCTGTAAAACACCTAGAGAGAGCTTTAAGAATGGTGGGGCTGTGTATACGGCTTGGGTCCTGAATACCTGTCAGAGCGTATCTCCCAGAGGTCAACTGAGGCCAGGCCCACTAGAATGTCGCAGGCATGCTCACTCAGAGTGGCCACACCCAGGGAGGCGTGGAAGTTGCTCACGCGCGCAACCACACCTTCTCTGTGGTGGGCCTCACGCTGTGGAACCATCTTCTGAGTGAGCGGCACCTTGCACAATCCCTGCCCGCCTTCAAAAAAGCACTTAAAACCATGCTTTTTAGGGAGGCATTTGGCAACCTTTTAATTTAATCTTAATTTTTTTTTTGTCTCTCGCCTTCTTCGTCTCTTGCTGAGGGTTTCCCTCTTTTTCTTTCTCTCCTTTTGTATTGTATTGTAGATTTTAATCTTGGTTAATTCTGTTGTAAACCGCCCAGAGTTCCTGCTGGAAGATGGGTGGTATAGAAATAAATAAATAAATAAATAAATAAATAAATAAATAAATAAATAAATACCCTTTAGGCAACTGAGTAATATAATTTAAATTTACCAATAACTAAGGGTAGTAAATACCGACTCTACATGAGATTTCACCTGAAATTCGCTGCAGCTGGCAAAAAGCCACAGCAGAGCCATCATCCTGAAATAATCTGTACTGATTTGTGATTTTTTTCTAGCCAGCTCCTGTAGCAGATGGCCTTCCCAAAGATCTTTGTGGGGGCTGTACTGTATATAGACACATGCATACATTCATGCATGCGCGCAGTCACACATGTTTGAGCCATCTTATGCCATCCTGCTCCAGTTCTCTATCCACCTGCTCATGCTGCAGAGACACTTTTGCACAAACATGAAACACAGCAATGATAAGTACCTGCTAAAGAATTAACCCTGATCAATGAATGACTCTTGAATATCCTTTAATCTTCTTTCTTTTTCGTCATTTCTTTCCAACCAAAAGCCTGGATGCCACCATGGTTACTTATATGACAGCTATAAACAAGTCAGTTTCCAAAATTCTTCAGCTGAGAAGTCATCTTCCTGCAATACTTCCCTCTGTTTATTTTGCCTTGAATGGCCAGTTACTCTTTATATCTTGTTATCTGACCAAAGTATTCTAGCTTTCTGTATTGTATGTGCCTGATTATTTCTTGAACTTTAGTGATTTTCCATATTAATTTTTTGCTGATCAGTTGAAGAAATTCTCAGCAACTGAGAAAAAAACATAATTCAATAACATTCTATTTTTATCTATGATTGCCTGCATCTCAGTCCACAGTTCCTTGCCACACAGCAGAACTGTACAGAGTAACAAACAATGTGCATCTCTAATCACTCCACAATATTCACAGTTAGTTGCACACTCATGGAAAGGTATACTTCTTCCCCTTTTCTATTCACTTAAAATTCTCAAAACACATCTGCATGAGAGATGAGAATGGTAATAATTTTCCTTGAGACACAAATACGAAATCAGGATGATGCTTCCTTAAGATTAAGTGATGCAGAGTAAAAGGATATGCATGGTGTGGGGACTGTGCTTTCCCTCATTCAATAAGAATCAAGTCAGCACCTTCAACTAGATGATATTTATACAGGACAAGGTCTGAGGAACAGCTAGGTTTCCTATGAAAAAAATTATCCTGTAATGTCATAATACCTTCACTCTGTGGGGTCTAATACAAATTTCCAGAAAAAGCATAGTCACATTTCCTCAAGTATGTATCTCCTATTTAAAATGGGGTGGGGTTTATTTTTGTTTAAGAGAGACCACCGTGATTCCTCACAAGCCCATCCAAAAAAATGAGTCCGCAGCCCCTGACAACCTTCCACAGCCCTCCTGTTTGTGCAGATTTCTTTGGCTTTCAAACTGCAGCTCTTTTATTACAATGGGGGTCTGCTGTCTATCACCCAGCCACCTAAGTGTGAGACACACAGCCCAGATTGGGCTCTTGGGTTCCTATGAGGAACAAAAATAAAAATAAAGTGATTGGTCACGTGCAAACCCTGCGTAGCTTTTTTACCTAAGAAGGTTGATTGTTCATTCTATTAAATACCTGACCAAGTTAAGGGGGAAGCAGTGACACCACTTCCGAGGCTGTACGACATCTCACATTCTCCTACAGGTAAAATTATTTTTAAATAAAAAAATAGGAATAAGCATAAAAGCAAAAGGTAAAAGATGGAAGCAAGCAGGCTGCTTCACTAAATGTACTTGGCCACTGTTCAGGTTAGGATAAACAAAGGGGACCTAAATTAGGACTGAAGACAATGAATGTTAGGCATCAGACCAGAAATGATAAATAATTATACAGTATAATTCTCATGACGCTGGAGTTCCCTGCTGAACTCCATGCATGTAGCAGTCTTCCTCCTTGCTCCTCCTCCCATACAGGATTAACGAAAGGCAGGTTTGGCGTCCTCCCACAAATAACGAATGCTGCTTTTCTCCTTATATCAGTTCAATTAGCTCATCTGTTGCTGGACAATGGCCAACCCTACATAATATCCTTTTTTTGTATGATCAGGGCAGCCAGAACATTCAACACATTTCTGATGCAGCTTCGCTGGCTCTTTGTGCAAGGGCAGCATTGGCTGGTTCTGCCAGAGCCAAACACTGACCTTTTTATGGCAGTCAAAGCAGTATTCTGAAGATAATTTGGCACTTTCTCTTAGTCTCTTCTGAGACCGCTTCTCCTGATCCCTCCTTTCAAGTGGCTGTAGGATCTTACCTCATCAAGTTCTTACTTGAATTCTATCACTGCACTGTAAAGGCTCCATAGGCAGCTGTTTTTCCTTCACAACATCCTACTATACTGATTCTCACTTCTTTCTCATGATGCACTAACTGATCTTTTTTCAGGCCCTCTCCATTGCCTCCACTATCTTTTGTCAGCATCTTCCTCCTCCTCTTCCTCCTCCTGGATCATCTTTTCAATTCTGCTCTGGACTGACCCTCTTTAAATACTTTGAGAGACGCTTGTGTTCTCCCCTACTATCATCACACCCTACTGTCCCTCAGTATTTTCATCATTACTATATAATTAAAAATGCCACACCTCACTTATCTTAAAATGCATCTAAAAGAACAAGAAATCTAATTACTTTTCTGTCTCCCAACATCCCAACTAAGTCATATTTCATGCCTAGCAACTCTTGACTCTTCCACTGTGGTCTCCAAAGTATCTCAAATGCATGAAGTATTGGATTGTGTATTGGGTCTCTGTATTGTAATGGAGGACGAAGTCAATATAGTTGTTGAATTGTCAGCTTTGATTTTCATGCCCAAGAGAATCCATAAAGGAGAAAGGAAACACACTCTCTTCATGTTTCAGATTTACATTTTGAGCCCTCCCCTGCTATGTTTTTCAGAAATATAATATAATGTGACAAAAACTATTAATTATATCTTTAAGACAGAGCAAAACAAACACACTAGGCACTGGGCTTTCCTGAGTTGCTGGTCTGGATTTTCCTTTTCCTCTCCATAAATGACTTATTAGTAATGACACCATCTCTGGACTATGCATCTCATGACACACAGAAGACTTCCAAGCACTGTAGGAGGATGCCCATTTTGTTAAGCATGGGGGAGTGATGGGAAAGTTTCAGTCCCACCATTTGGAAAAGTAGGTCATTCTAGTTTTTCAAGCTGCGTTTCATTCCGCTTTTCACCTAGCCCTGCAAGTTATAAGGCACTATGGATGCCTTTTAGATGCAGAAATAATTTCCAGAGAAAAACATGCCATAACGCATAGTGAGAAACAAAGAAAATGTAGGGAGCCTTTAAAAAGCTGCAGAGTAGCACAGTGCTTTTTCGTGGTTTCCTCACTATGTCTTGCTTTCTCTTTTCTGCCTTCATGTTTCCTTCCTTCCATCTGTGTATCCTTCTGATAAAGAATGACCTCTAATGAAGGCAGCCATGAGTTGCGATGCTTTCTCATGTATGGAGATGTCCCCCCCAAAAATCTCCTCTGTTTCGTACCCCTTTTGCTCCAGAGAAAGGAACACGTGGTGGGTTACATAAATAATAAGTAAATAAATTTTAAAAAGAAAGGCGTTGCCTCCCTTCTCTGATCCCCCTACGGTGATCTTGCTTTATGGTCTTCCAAGTTGTGGTGGAATGATTTTTTTTTTAAATAATCCCACCCTTGCTATAGAAAAGTAAAGAGACATGACCTCTGGGTTCTAGACTACCACAACGCCCATATATACAGAACCAGAGGAGGGATCGGACAACCTTCCTCACCAAATAACTATCCCACCGCTCGGAGAGCACCGTGATCCTGAAACAGCAATACATCTGCTCATTATTTTTGCAGAGGGGGCGAGGGGTTATTTTGTGACATTCTTGGCAGTCCAGTTCTGCACAACTTTACTCAGAAATAAAATCTCACTGATGAGTTTTTGCATGCATGCTTAGAGAGCGAATGTGTGCTCTATCTGCAAATGCTGCAGAACGGGCAGCATTTAGCAACCTGTGCTGCTAATCCAGTGATTACAAGATGCCAGCTGTCAAACACGCACACACGCACATGCACGCACACACACAAGAATGCACAAAATCTAATACAGGGCAGAATTCAGGTTAAGGAAGCTGCTTCTGCCCTGTTAATTCCCTTTTCCCATTCACCTCTCATGCACCTCTTTACCTGAAAAAAAGCAACAATAGCCATAAACCAGTGGACCAACCTCGCACGTCCCTGCTCCGCTTCATCCGTCTCACCCTGATTTTCAGCTTCATTTGCCCCTTGTGCATGTCTGGCCAGAGCTGGTCCTCAGAGGGAGCAATCATAACATCCAAAGGCATCCAGGCAGCTGGGTTGTGTCTTTCCAAAAGCTACCTCCTGTCCTCACAACACAACAGCTGGCAGAGATGGGAGGGAGCCTCTTCTTTCAAAAAAAAAGGGGGGGGGAGGAGGAGGGGGGAGAGCTAGAAGTACCTCAAGATTCAGCTTTTTTTCCTGGAAAGGGGGGAGTGAAATGGGGGAAGGCAATGAGAAAGAAATAGTCCTGCCGCTTCTCAGCGGGGTGATTTTCCTCCTCTGTGCCCTCCTTGTGCACGAGCAGCGCCAACGCCAGTGAGCCTGAATGAGTTCAGCACATGAGCAACAGCCGTGCCGATCCACGAAGGAGCAGTCCTATAGCTAACGGGATAGGCATGCAACCGCATTCCTTACTCAGCACACAGACACGCAGTTTAACTCCAAGAGCTACGCTACTGGCATACGGGTTGCTCAGCTGCTTAAAGAGACAACATCCCCACCTCCACCAATCCCTGGCTGCTGCTCTAAAGCCTACCCGAACAGCAGTCCGGAGGAAGAAGAGAAGCAGCCTTGGGTGTGTTTTGTTTTGACAGGTTAAGGCATCTGTATAGGAAGCTGCAAAATGCTGTCTGTAACACTTAACCCATTAGCTGCATTTTCTTCATTGAAGCCCCAAATCACTGGCCGAAAGCAAGAAAAAGAATGGCATAATGGGCAGAGAAGCAGGCTGCATAGGTCCTAGGAACCTTCCACGGAAAGCATTGCAGGTATTTTTTTAAAAAGGGATGGAGTGCAGTTTCACTTCATCTTGGATTCTACAGTACATGTATGTGTGTGTGTGAGAGAGAGAGAAAGACAGACAGACAGAAATTCATTTGCGTTTTTGAAATTCAGCTATGCTTTTTCGTAGACAAAATTGTAAAGGCTATTCTAGACAGGACCCCCCCCATGTGGCAGAACAGTCACGTGTTAAATGAAAGAAACAATACTAGAATGGATGCAGACTAAGCAAGGCATGGAGCAACCTTAGAGGCAATAACCCTTTCCCTCTTGTGCGGTGGCACTTTTAAATGGACCGCAACATGGAGGAATCTTTAGGTTTTCTATACTTGAGTGACTGGCAGTCCAAAACCAGACTGAAAGCCACTGTGGCTGGTCTTTTAAAAACAACACAAGAGATACACATACAAATCTACACTTAACACAAAAGCAATGAGGATAAATTTAAATTAGGCCTGTGAATGACTTTAAATAGGAACCAAGCTATGGACAAAAGTTCTACCACCGTTTTTTTAACCAGGAAAATAAAACAGAACTTTTTTTTTTGGAGTAACAGTAGCTGAGAGGGTAAATGACAGATAATGTTTGCCTTCACAACTTGTTTGCAGGTGTTCTAAAAGTATCTGGCAGGAAAAAGAAATAAGCTAGACACATTTTTGGTGGCGCTCCAATGTGGCTCTTCTTCCTTTTCCTTTTTTTTAAAAGTGTCACTCTTCTATTATGAGTCTCTTGCATTATGGATGCAGAGTTATACAGCCTCCATATATGGATTATGAATGTGGCTCTTGTGACTAGTAATCTTGCAAAAGAAAAGGTAGAAGGGGAGACGAAAGAACTTCAAAGAGTAACAGTTTTATTTTGCTGTAAGCTTTCTTAAGACAAAAAAAATATTTTTTTTTCAGACATAGGGCTGAAAATTAAGTAGATGCATCATCATCATCATCATCATATAAATTTTATTGCGTGGCTCACAGAGCCATTGCAAAGTGCATCAAGTAAAAACAGTACAATAAACATATCAATAAAATAACAATTCAGATAGGTAAAAAGGGGGCTGAGGGTACAGAGACCTAGATATCAATTTGATAGATGCAGAAATCTCAGGGGCAACAACCTTCAGAAGGATCACACCGCTCACATGGTTGTCTAACCCATAGTAAGCAATACTGAGCAAGAATGACAAGCAATCTGACTTGGCAGTTCTCTTTCACAGTCTCAACTAATATCACCTGGAAATCCATAAACTGTTCTCCTCTCCTATCCACTGTGGTCCATGACATCCATACAATTAATACAAAGGAAACAGTGGGACTGGGTAGAAGCCAAGGCACACCTTTTCAACCACTGCAAGGGAGGTCATGAATTCATGCTCACGATTATTCTCACTTGCAACAAAAATTGGTGTTTTAACAAATAAAACACATCTTTTAAAAGAAAAGGAGGAAACACATGATTTTTTTGCTGCTTTTTGAGGAAACAACAACCTAGGACCCCCTTTAGGGGGTCAGCAATAGTAGTATTTGCAAAAAATGTTTTACGTTTTGCACACACAACAATTGTTACATTAAAAGCCTAGAATTTTTGATTACTTGTTTTTTGTGTTGCACATATTTTTCTTTGAAAGTACAACTGATTAACATGTGTTTCTTTTTATGGACATATTATGCTGGCATTAATGTGTTTACCATTTTTATATGTTTACTTGTGTTTTTTTGTAAACTGCCCAGAGTGGTCTAAATAAAAATAATAAAAACAATGTTGTAATATGCAACATTTTCGATGTAAAACACAAGGGTTTTATGCGAACCCCCCACATACATCTGTTTCCCTGAATTTTTACACAATGAAGTGCCAAAATGCAAGAAAGACATTAAAAAACCCTCTTGTAATTTTGCTACATAATGGGAAAGCTTCTGAAATGTTTCATTTTTGTTTGCAAGTATGAAGCAAGGAGGACTTGTATCTCTGGTGACTGCTGAGTCAGCCTTGCCAATCTGCTGTGTGCTTGGTTATGTCCCAGCCCAAGTTCTTTCTTGGATTAATAACTGATGTGAAGCATAGCGAAAGTGCTAGAGACCATCATAATATCGATCCTAAGGCCTGGCAGTTTTTTCTATTGTGGAAAAAAAAAAACCCACTGGCCAATCTTTGCTGTTTGCTCCTAGAGATCTCTTGGAATTCTTTAAACACACATCTCCACAATGCTCTGATGTTTTCTATGCCCATTTATGACCAAATGATAACACGTTCTATTGAGGACTGCACAGGATTAGATATCCTGGATAGGATGCTTTGTCTCTTTAAATCCCAAGATTTAGAAAGACAAGGAATCCAAACTTGAACTGTTTCATGGGAGTTCAGTGTTTTTCCCTAACAGTGACATCACTCCAGATGAAGTCACCATCGTTAAATAAACCCTCCCACCTTCTCGCTCCCTGATTGGAACCAGTGTTCTAATGAGACTCGTTATTGTAACAAATATGGGGTTGATTACTGTCAGATGTGGGCTGAAGTTCAGAGAACAAATATATATGCAAACTTACACACACTCGCAACTTTTGACACTGCAAAACGGGGCCACCTCTGAAAAAGAGGCACTGTCCTAAAACTTGAAATGCTGCTCTTGCTGCCCTTCAGATACTCTAACCTTGTCCCCTTTGCTCATACATCAGGTCACGATACTACAAAGAAACTGAGGTATGAGAATATTGCTTTAGCATGGCATTGCATCTGTTTTCCTAGTATTCTAAAACTGGATACTCTTTCTGTTGGTGAAACAGGTTTTATCCAGGCAACACAGTTACCCAAAATATTTTGGAAACTTGCTTTCTGAAACTTTTTTTTTGGGGGGGGGGAGAATGGGGGGCTCAAACGCACACTACTGCTACATGAAAAAACATCTCACATTTTAAAAATGCAGTGACCAACATTTGGTAGTCAATATGCACATGTTATCTTAAATCCTGAACTGCTCAAGAGAGAATGCCCCCATCCATCACTCACCAATATAAGACTAAAGTGAAAGCCTGGTTAACACGAATCGAGGACTTCATTCGGAATCTAATATCTAGACTAGAGGTGCCAGAAATTTATCACTTACTAGTGGAAATACCACAAGGCAGAGCTGCAATAACAATGTGTCTGCTTCGTGCCTTTAAAATAGAAAGACGATTCATTTCCCTGAATGCTTTATCTGGGATTATTAAGGTCATTGGAATAATGCTGGTATTTTGTGAGGGTTTCCCTCTCTCTGTTCATCACTTAAGTGGTAGGTGAATTGTTCAGGCACTTTAAGAAGAAAGAGACATAATTTGATGTACTCTCCATTGCTGCACCAAAGCAGGCGTCAAGACCCATGCAAATAGCACTCCCTGCTTGCAGCATTAAATCATAGAATCATAGAATCATAGAGTTGGAAGAGACCTCAAGGGCCATCTAGTCAAACCCCCTGCCATGCAGGAACCCCATCACAATATTTCCGACAGATGTCCATCCAGCCTCTGCTTAAAAACCTCCAAAGAAGGAGACTCCACCACCCTCCGTGGCAGCATATCCACTGCTGAACAGCTCTAACTGTCATGAAGTTCTTCCTAATGTTCAAATGGAATCTCTTTTCCTGTAGTTTGAAACTATTGTCCCAAGTCCTAGTCTCTGAAGCCATGGAAAACAAACTTGTTCCCTCTTCAATATGACATCCTTTCAAATATTTAAACATAGCTATCATATCCCCCCTCAGCCTTCTTTTAGAGAGGCTAAACATTCCCAGTTCCCTAAGCCGTTCCTCATAAGACATTTCCTCCAGACCCTCAACCATCCTGGTCGCCCTGCTCTGCACCCGCTCGAGGTTGTCAACATCCTTTTTAAACTGAGGTGCACAGAACTGGACACAGTACTCCAGGTGGGGTCTGACCAGAGCAGAATAGAGTGGGACTATCACTTCCTTTGATCTAGACACTATGGTTCTGTTGATACAACCAAGAATCGCATTGGCTTTCCTGGCTGCTGCATCACACTGCTGACTCATGTTCTATTTGTGGTCAACCAAGACTCCCAGATCCCTTTCACAGGTACTATTCTCCAGCCAAGTGTCCCCCATCCTATATCTGTGCAATTCATTCTTTTTACCTAGATGTAGCACCCTACATTTCCTTCTGTTGAAATCCATTCTGTCAGCTTTGGCCCAGCATTCTAATCTGTCAAGGTCCTTTTGGATTTTCATCCTATCCTCTAGGGAATTAGCAACCCATCCCAATTTGGTATCATCTGCAAATTTAATTAGCATACTCTCTATTCCTTCCTCCAAGTCATTAATAAAGATATTGAACAGCACTGGACCCAAAACAGAACCCTGGGGCACCCCACTGGCCATGTCTCTCCAAGATGAAGAGAGGCCATTTATGGTCACCCTTTGGGTGCGATTAGTCAACCAATTACAAATCCACCTAACAGTTGCACTATCTATCCCACTTTCTATTAACTTCTTAGCAAGAATATCATGGGGAACCTTATCGAACGCCTTACTAAAGTCAAGATAAGCAATATCCACAGCATTCCCCTCATCCACCAGGCCTGTAATTCTATCAAAGAAAGAGATCAAATTAGTCTGGCATGACTTGTTTTTAAGAAATCCGTGTTGACTTCTTGTAATGACAGCATTGTTTGTGAAATAATTGCAGACTGACTGTTTAATAATCTGCTCTAGGATCTTTCCAGGAATTGAAGTCAAGCTGACTGGGCGGTAATTATTTGGGTCCTCTTTTTTCCCCTTTTTGAAGATGGGGACAACATTAGCCCTCCTCCAATCGATGGGGACTTCCCCTGTTCTCCAGGACTTCTCAAAGATTATTGCCAATGGTTCTGAAATTACTTCTGCCAGTTCTTTTAATATCCTTGGGTGTAATTCATCTGGCCCAGGAGACTTAAATTCATTTAATGTTTCCAGGTGTTCATGTACTACCTCTCTACCTATTCTTCTATGTTGCAATTCCCATCCTACCTCATCTACTCTTTGTCCCAGTGGATCTCTTTCTTCCTTTTTGGAGAAAACGGAGGCAAAGAAGGTGTTGAGTAGTTCTGCCTTTTCCTTGTCTCCTGTTAGTAACTGGTTATCCTCGCCACGCAGAGAGCCTATCATTTCCTTATTTTTCCTTTTGCTGTGGACATAACTAAAGAAACCCTTTTTACTATCTTTAATCTCTCTGGCAAGTCTAAGTTTGTTTTGCGCTTTAGCTTTTTTACCATCCCCCTGCATATATTAGCTGTTTGCTTATATTCCTCTTTGGTGCATTTCCCATTTTTCCATTCCTTGTACTTGTTCTTCTTTATAGTTAGCTGAGTTGAAAGTTCTTTAGTAAACCATTGTGGCTTCTTTAGACCTCTCCCATTTTTTTCTTCTTGTTGGAACAGTTTTAAATTGTGCCTTTAATATCTCGCTTTTAAGGAACTCCCATCCATCTTGGACTCCCTTCTCTTTCAGTGTTTCAGTCCATGGAATCACAGCCAATAATGCCCTAAGTTTACAAAAATTGGCTTTCTCAGAACTGGAGAGCTGGAAGGGACTCTCTAGAGAAGTGATGGCAAACCTTTGGCCCTCCAGATGTTTTGGACCACAACTCCCACAGTCCTTTGTCATTGGCAGTCTAGGCTTGGAATTCTGGGAGTTGTGGTTCAAAAACATCTGGCGTGCCGAAGGTTCACCACCACTGCGTCTAGAACAGGCATACCCAAACTTCGGCACTCCTGATGTTTTGGACCACAACTCCTAGAATTCCAAGCCTGTATTTCCAATGGCAAAGGACTGTGGGAGTTGTGGTCCAAAACATCTGGAGGGCTGAAGTTTGGACATGCCTGGTCTAGAATGATCATTGAATCCAGCCCCATGTCAAGGAGGCACAATGCATCACCAGGAAGAAACTGACATTCTGCAACTAGCGATCAGTTTTGTTCGGATAGAAAACAAAAGCAAGTCAAAGGAGCCTGCAATACCTAAAAGCAGGCCATTTCTGTAACCTTAATTCACCCGCTTAACCTTCATTTAAAAAGGCAAGATTCCTAACATCAGCAGTTTGAGATCTCTTCACTGTGTGTAGGGAGAGGAGCAAAGAAAATGAGGACAGTGTTATCTCAAAGAAAGAAATAGTAACTGGTCACAAGGTCTTTCTGTTGTTTCTCTTCATCCTTGTGGCACCAGATTTCTCCACCACCACCCTTACCAGTTTCTTGTTCTTGGGGCCACCGTTAGAAAAGCAGGCTTGGAAGACATGGAGAAAATGGGTGAGACTCTGTGTTTCAAAAGAATAGTTATAGAATCAGGAAAATGTCTTGTGATGATAGCATTTATAGAATACAGTTCACTCAGAATGTACCCTTGCTCAATTCCTTGCTTCAAATGAACCCACCTGGACCCACCTAAAATTTGGGCTGCCAAGTATATTTCCTGGTGAATAGATCCTTTCAAAGCAAGGGAAATGTACTCCAAGCCCCTGCCAGTAACCCTTGCCACCATTCTCCACCCTCCCTTTGTGTCATGTTTCTGCCAAAGATAAGCCAAACACATCAAAATGCCAGCGAGAGGGTTGATATCACACTTCCTGGTGTGTCTCATCTTGGTTTCCCTTCCCACCTCCCTTACAGGATGGGAAATGAGGGAAAGATCAGGGTGTGTCTCATTCATGCAAGCGCACACACCCTTTTGGCTGACTCAGAAAGGGAGGAAGATGGAGGGCTTGAAGATGGGGTGGGTCAGGACAGATGTCCAGATTCAGCTTGAAGGGCCTCTTAAAGCACTTCAATCTCAGCTTCTGGGCAGGATGGAAAATGACAGGAGTTTCTCAGAATACCACTCTAATCTGGAGAGACAACTGATCCCAAGAGTGACAAAGGAGACTTGGATTTTATTATTTTTCTCATCACTCTGTTTTAGATATACTGTGTGTGCCTCAAGAAACCTCCATGGACATGGAGTCACAAAGAGTCAATCACGAATGTAATGATGCCACATACACACACACAATCTGTACCTAGTCTATTCTTCCCCATGTTCCTTTAAATAGAAATGTGTGTCATGTATATATGCAGTCTCTATGCAGGTGTTAATATAAGGAACTTGATCTTGGTTCAAACTTCCTATCTGAAGTTCTGTTTCTGAGGTAAAAATCATTATTTTTAAAATTTTGATTTACTAATCTCAATTCTATCTTTCTAGACACCCTCTCAATATTTTTACTTACCAGGGAAATATAGATTTGTTAGCTAATTTAATTAAAAGCTGGTCATATTCCTGGGGGATAGCTTGTGCATGTGTTATCTAGATGGAGTCTACAAAGCTATGTGAGATGTCAAGTCAATTCTTGTCAGGAAACAGATCTTTTTGCATTAATGTTTCAACATTATATAATAAAGCAGAGGAAACTGGGAGATAAATATGGGCAGCCACAATCTGCCTCTAAGAAGAAAATCTTCCAAAGTAAAGGCCAATTCTCCCCCCCCCCCCCCCTCTCTCTCTGTCTGTGTGTGTGTGTGTGTGTGTGTGTGTGTGTGTGTGTGTGTGTGTGTGTGTGTGTGAGAGAGAGAGAGAGAGAGAGAGAGAGAGAGAGAGAGAGAGAGAGAGAGAGAGAGAGAGCAGTTCTGAAATCAGTGACATGAATTAGGGTCAGTGTTCCTGTTATCTTTTAGTTGCTGAAATGGTAGCAGATTCAAGGATCTCAAAGAAAGTGTCAATTTCACTGTGTAATGGACTACCTTGGAAAATGGCCATTTCGCTTTTGGATAAAATGTAATTTTCCAAGCCAAGGAAGGCTGAGAAGAAAGCATAAAGCAGTTGATCTGTGGGAACAAACTTCTTATGGTATGGGTTCCCTGCAACCATTTCTACTCTGAAAGCCCACAGTATATGTAAAGGAGGGATAGGGAACAATAGGCACTCTAGATGACACTGAATTCTTGTTCTCATTTAATCTGATCTTTGCCTGCATTGGTTAAGACTGATGGGAGACAAATCCTGATATCATCTGGAGGGTAACATTTCCCCCTTTCTGAAGTAGAAGTACATACTACCACAACGCTGGCAGTTCAAACCTGTTTGCTTCTGAATTCTGATTCTTTTAGGCCAATACTACTAGGTTTTTCTTACAAATCCATAGGAAAGTTTGTATTACAGTATCTAAAAATGGGATACAATATGCTTATAGATCAACAGATGAGTTGAACAGTTGTAAGTACGGTAACTATCAAAAACATTTGCAAAAGACAGAAGCATTTACAGAAATTTATCTGAATTGAGGCAAGCCTTCAGTCTGTTTAACTGAGAATGCAGGCAGATCTCAATACTAAAAACAATGTATAGCTGTAATAAAGAAGATGAACAAAATAAGTAAATATTGGGGAAGTAGAAACAAATTATAATACTGTCTCTTCTCAGATCTTGTTCTCTATATAAAGTATTCAGTACAATTCCACACCCAGGTTCTGAAAACCCTTCTCTCAACAGAGGTGGGGGTCTTAGACACAATCTGTCTGCTATTTATCAAGCTGACTTTTCATCAATCCCCAGATGAATCAGAAGCACTTCACACCTCCACCAGCAAGGCTATAGCTTAAGACTCATACTTAATGGGTGTTGGGAAGGGTTGCATAGGTGGGACTTTCATGTACTGCAAGCCATTGTCCACCTAACGAGCCTATTCAAACCATGGTCCACCTACAAGCATATTCAGGCTACTGTCCACCTAACAAGCCTATCAGGCCATTGTCCAACTTATGAGCCTATTCAGACCAGGGTGATGTGAAATCAAGGAGAACTATAAATTGGAGGACTCGCTGAGTCGCCACTAATTTTCCTCAGACTGACAAAGCAGCTTGGATGAGTAACGAAACAATTCAATCTCTCAAGAAAAGTAGCCCAGTTGCCATGACTTAACTTCTAGATAATTGTTTGTAGTTGTGAATTTAGAATTTCCATTTTAAAGAGACTCCCATGTATATTGGGTTTTTCTTACTGTTAGTATCTCATGCCATGGGGCCCTAAGCATCATTTTAGTGAGTTTATTCACTTTACAACAGAAAACAGACTTGAAAATGAGTTCAGTCCTTATAAAATAAGTATGGATAACTACTACTGCAAAAAAAGACTTCATAGCAGTGCCACTCCCCATCTGCTGAATATTCTCTCGAGGGACCCACTTGTCATCCTGGCTAATAACCTTTGGATGCCAAGCTAAAAACATCTTCCAACAGGCATTCAAGCACTTGATTTTTACTTTTTGCTCTTATTATTTATGTTTTATTGCTGGCAATTCGCAGTCTAACATATTAATATTTTGACACCATCCTGGCTGACATACATTTCTAATATAAAATCCTTTATTTTATTGACTGTTTTTTAAAAAAAAATGATTTTTTTTTTAAAAAAACCAATGAACTAGCCTAAGCACATTTCCTTACAGAGTGCATAAAATCAATGGATAAAAATGAAATTGATTTAAATCACTGTTTAAATAAAATAATTATTTTTATTTAAATAATAAAAAATCTAATTTCTTTGATTTAAATTGTGATTTAAATCTATTTGATTTAAATCAAATCCACCCTTCTTACTAGTGGGGTTGGTTGCAGACATTTATATGTGAACAAATAAACAGACATCTCAGTTACACCTGTTTTGGCATTTAGCCTTGTTAATTCTAGTTTGGAGAGGGATGTGTAAAACACTTGCTGTTGTGCTAGTTAAGGACCAATAGTGACTGCTTTGGTATTTCAGTTTCCTGAGGAAGTTACTTATTTGGGTACAGATGGCTTGTATCTCTCTAATAAACCTAAGTGCAAAGAACATTTCTAGAGGACCACTGAGATCACTGTTGATGTGTAGAGGGTAATGGTCTTTTTTTGTTTGATCCTGGAGAACTGCTTTGTTATTATAGCACTAACGCCCACTGGCAATCAGCATTTATGGAATAGAATGCTGAAGGAAGCAGGAGTTGTAACAGTAAATGAAATTTCTTCTGCCCAGCTTCTTGGCGGCGAATACTCAGTATGGTGTAGTCGATAAAATGATGGACTAGGGCTCAGGAGCTCTCGGTTCGAAGCCCCAATCTGCCATGACTTTTGGGAAGAGCTGGCAGTTGTAAAACCATTATCTCAGGGGTGTCCAAATTTTGGCCCTCCAGATGTTTTGGATGACAACTCCCAGAATTCCAAGCTTGTATTGCCAATGACAAAGGACTGTGGGAGTTGTGGTCCAAAAACATCTGGAGGGCCAAAGTTTGGACACCACTGCATTATCTAAACATCTCATTTACGACTCTGTTAGGGTCACTATGAGTTGGTTTTGACTTGGTGACACAAATAAAAAAACCAGCTTCTATCATTTCCTATCCAACCCATTTCTGATTTATACCCCCTTTTCTATTTCAGAACAATAAGAACTGATAATGATAACAGGAAACTGCTGTCCTCAAAAATCTTAAAACACAGGGGGAGAAAGAGGGTTACAAAACTGAGCAAGTACTAGAATGGCCATATGGTACCTAGTATGGCATAGTGGATAAAGTAATGGACTACAACAAGAGATCTGGGTTCAATTCCGCAGCTCTCACACATCTTGAAATCTTTCCTAGGGTTTCTATAATTCAGATCTGACTTGATGATTACATAGTATTTCTCCATACGCAAGACTTCCGAGTCCACATTATTTGAGTTTACTTCTAGAAATGTCATGTCAAAGCTATATTTTATTAGAAATATTAGGTTCCTTCCATACTGCATAATAAACCACACTGGAAAAATGTACAACCAACCTTTAACCAGAATAGGCGCAGAGAACATTGATGAGCAGCATACCAAACCAAGATGGAATTAAATCAGGATGTCAGGTTGCAAGGGTTTCTCTTTTTGCACATCTTCAGCTCCTCATGGCTGAAAACACAGCACAATGCCCTTCAGGGGAAATCTTATAATGCTGCCACCTTCTCAATCCAATATCACAAATTTGCCTTGAAGGTCTCGGATCCAAGCACCAATTAACTTGAAGAATTGTCACAAATCACAACCTTGGGAAACAAGGCTGCAGGGAAGACCAACAGGAATTTGTGTTTACCAGTGAGGCATAGCAAGTAAAACAAACACCTCAAGCCACCCATCACAAAGAATTCTACCAGCTTAAGCAAGAGTTCCACCACATTTGCGTTGGAAAATTTTCAACCAACATAGTAGTAGAGCCACCGCTTACAAGGATGACATGGGAGAGGATGAGAACACCATTTGCCATTCCATTCAGACTGCTCCCTCAGCTGCAACCCTGTCAGTAGCTGGAACAAAGAAGATTTTCTGAGGTTTAATACAGTTTTATAAGATACTTCTGCTGTAATATAAAGGCTTCAATCTATGGTGACTTGATTTGGGTCTAAACCAGCCAATAAGATTTGCTAACTTTAGGACAGACTTGTTCCTGGTAGAGAAGGAAGCTATCAAAATTGATTTTGTTGGCTTTGAGATAAAACTGCCTCTACTTGTTGGGGGAAAGATGCTTGAACTAGTAGTTATCAGCAGCTTAAAGATATGAACTGCTGATTTCCCCCCCCCCTCTTATTCACAAAATATTGTGTCTTTCCATCCTGCCCAGTGAGGGTAGCCACTATATTACCATCTGCCAGTTTATTATTTCATTTTTCTAGGACAATTTTAATAAATTTGATATTATACTCTGTATTGGTACTCTTCATGTCAGAGTGCATATAAGCAGCGCACTGAGGGGAGCAGTGAGATAGCAAGAGAATATGGTAGAGAGGAATGGATCAACACAGCTGCCTATAATTTTGGACTCTTTTTTTAAAGGCCACTGCTATAAGGACCACTAAATCCACCTTGAAATTTGTGACTATACCTCTGATTCTGACAGGCTACTCTAGTGCCGTGGAAAAGGTGCTATTTATATGTGCTATGTAGCTATGTCCTGTCAGCTATTCTGCTTTGAAAACCTCTTCTTCTAGGCTTTACTTTCTAACATTTAGGTATTTCAGATGTGTTACTTGACCCTGACTCTCAACCCAGTGGCTACTAAGCTTTCCTAATAAACTCCAGAAGAGAAGATTTCTAGCTTGCATGGAAGTTCAAATAAACTATGGACTCTTATGTTTCCTAGTTCCACCATTTCCTTTACACATACTTGTAAAGGTGGGGGCCCAGTTGTTGCTCATTCACCAGGCACCGTTAAGGAACAGAGCATAAACCTATGGAAACATTAAATGGTCCGAACCAAACACTGGCTCTTGATCTATCAGAGGAATATGAGTGTATTTCTCTACATTATATACGCTACCAATTCCTGTATAATGTTGTGTGTCCATGCCTACACACGCACATATGTGTCTCCCACAGGAGGCAAAGAAAATACATGGCTTTGCCAAGTTCAGGGAAATGGGAGGAAAAAAAATAGAGCTTTATGATATGCTTACGAAAGCACAGGCTGTCTGCAGCACTGCAGGGTTGCAAGTGGTCTGGGAGTATGGCCAGATCTGTCAAAGGCAATGTGTTTGGTGAAGAGCTGGAGGGGGGTGGGTAGGGAAAGATCTCTCATCAATTATTATTATTGTGCCACATTCTTTCCAAATCATGTGTGTACATGGATGCTCCAAATTTAGAAAGAAGAGGGCTGGAAAAATCTAAACATTCTTCACGCATTTGGGACCAGCTCAAAGTGGGGAGGAAGATGAGCTCATTGTACATCAGGGCCAGATGAAAACCTCCAGAAAGGATATAAAGAGGCCTCAGCTCAGGTTTATGAGAAAGAAAGAAAGAAAGAAAGAAAGAAAGAAAGAAAGAAAGAAAGAAAGAAAGAAAGAAAGAAAGAAAAGAAAAGAAAAGAAAAGAAAGAGACTAATTATGGCATCTTTATGATGGGGAAATGTGTCTATTGTATACAGTACTTCCTTACAGTATATATTCATGAATAAAGCACACTGCAGCTGAAAGACTATTTCCATAAGCATAGTACATCACAGAAACGTTCACTTAGTTTCAAACACAACATGATGTTCAGGACAAATGTTAGATAGAAATGGATATTTCTAACAAAAATTAATGTACTGTACCACTCAATTCATGTACTGTACCACCTTCGGTTGACTATTTGAAAGAGAGTTAGAAAAAGAAAAATGATCTGTGTTTATAAAAGACATGTTTGTGCTCCTTTTGTATCCCCCTCCTTTCATCTAATCTTGCTTTCATCCTTTGTTTGCCTGAGAGATACATTTCATTCAAAGGTGTCGAAGGGGCTGCTATCAGCATCCATTCAGAATTTTGAATTTTAGCAGCCAATCCGAACACCCAGAAGCAGGAAGTAAACTGTATAAGGGCCTGGATCCCAGTGATGACGGATGAGCGTTCTTTGTTTCCGTTTTTCTTGTGGGACTACTGTGTGCGCTCATCTCCTGGTGACACTCCATCTTGAGTTACTTTTGCCACCAGCCCGTCTGTGCATCCATCTTGAATTTGTTACTTTTTTATTCTGCTGGGTTTTTTTAGGAGGACCCCCTCCTTCCTTGCTGCTCTCAGGCACCCTGCCTGTGCCAGTAGGTTTTATTTTGGAACACTTCCCCCCCCTCCCCAGCATGATTTCTTTAGGAATATCTCTCCTTGTTTTAAAAATTATTTTCTTGATTTATTTTGTCTGCTGTCTGACCTGTTTCTTGCTGCATGTTCAGTCAAATAAGAGAAGGCATCAAGTGGTGGGAGGGATGAAACTATCCCCATAGATTCTAGCACTTGTGGTTTGGGAGGGGTGGGTTTTTTTGATTGCATGCCTACTTTTCTTTACGTGCTTGCTTTTGGGGTTCATTTGGCCTATTTGGTTAGTTAATTGCGAATTGATTTTGTTAAAGATGTATTTTTCTGTGAGATTTTGGTGGGGCGTTCTGTTTACTTCTGTGCATGTGGGATGGGTGGACTAAGGATGGGTCTTTTGTGACTTTGTGGATGGTTGCTATGGTTATGCACAACTTTCTCATTTTTGGTGTTGAATTGTTATTGGTTGCTATGGTGAGTTGATCATTCTGTGTGCATGGATGCTTTCTTACTTTTTTTCATTTGTGCTGTCCATACCCAGAGAGCCTGTTCTGCTGGGTGGGTAGCAATGAATACTGAACTCATGTTGTTCTGAATCTGATAATATGAACTGGTGCCTGATTTTGGAGCTGATTGGTTTGCTGTTCCCTTGCCTCTCCTTTTGTGAAGCAATTTTAAGAGTTCTTGAGAATTTTTGAACTGCCAGGAAACATGAACAGGAAATCATGAATGGGAATCCAAAAAGAGGCTTCCCTTTCATAGAATATAGAAGAGCCAGTATGGGAAAATATGAAAATTAGAACTCAGAAAGAACCCAAAATGAAAGAAATGTAAAGTTTCCTTCAGATACATCTCTATTGCTAGAGTTCTCATGCAACTATATCTGGTTTAACACTGAAATGTGTTAAAGCAAAGCAAAAGCAAAGTGTTCTGCTTATATACCGCCCCATACCACTACAAGTAGTCTCTGGGCGGTTTATAATTTTAATTACAGTGTGCAGGCTACACATTGCCCCCCCCCCCACAGCAAGCTGGGTACTCATTTTACCGACCTCGGAAGGATGGAAGGCTGAGTGAACCTTGATCCTGCTACCAGGGATTGAACCCAGGTCGTGAGCACAGTTTTACCTGCAGTACAGGCATTTAACCACTGCGCCACGAGGCTCACCCAAAGACCTTTCTCTTCAGACAAGCTTTCCCTGAATGATGGACTACATATTATGTGTCTTTTATATGAATCTACCATACATGATCACATAGATTTTGTGTTTATAACCACTTATAACTTTGTGTTTATATCTCCCCTTGTGTGATTGCATTGGCATTATGTTTTCAATGTTAGTCTCCATCCCCATAACTTTTGGATGGTCTACTAGAGATGGGCATGAACCGAAAAAATGGCGATTCATTTAGTTTCATTTCGTTTAAGGCTTCGTTTCGCTTCTTTTTGTTTTTAATGATTTTTTTCAAAAAAATGTTTCGTTGGTTTGTTAATTCATTATTTGCTTTTACCCACTTTTCCCCCCAATGCCCACCGCACGGCCCCTGGGGCCCGGTTGGCGCTGGGTATTTTTATTTTTTTTTTTAATTTTAGGATGCCAACCAGGATTGAACACCTTCCGCTCCCCTACCCGCCCCTGCACCGCATCAGCCTGGAAGGGGGGGATCCCTCCTCCTCACTTCCCCACACACGCACACACTGCCAGAAGTGCCCAGGCGAGCAGCTCGTCGGCTGTCCAGCTGCGCGCCGCTGAGCTCTCCAGCGCCAGGAAGCTGGGTGTCACTTTGTGTGCCGTGCCACCCGCTCCATGGCGAGGAGGGAAGCCCCGTCTGACACTCCATGGCGGAGGAGTTGCTGCCATCAGCAGCAGCAGCAGCAGGGGGAGCAGCAGCAGCCCTGGCTTCCCGCATTGTCATTGCCACTGGGCTGCAGCCATGGCGGTAGCGCCCCGGTCGGGGAGGCTGGAGGTGGGCGTGGTGGCGGCAGAGTTCCCCCCACTTCCGGGTTCAGGCCCCGCGCTACAGCTGTGGCATGGGGCTTTTGTTTGTTTGTTTTTTCCTTTCAGCGCCGAGTGCACGGCCCCTGGGGCCCAGTCGGCATTGGGTATTTTTATTTTTATTTTTATTTTAGGGTGGCGAATGGGCCACCCTTGGGGCCCGGTTGGAGATCCCCTTTATTTATTTATTTATTTATTCCCCCCCCCCTTCCAGGTTCAGACACCACGCTACAGTTGTAGCACGGGTTTTTTTTTTTTTTGTTTTTTTGTTTTCCTTCCAGTGCTGACTGCGCGGCCTCTGGGGCCCGGTCGGTGTTGGTTTTTTTTTTTTTTTTTTTAGGGCTGCCGACCAGGCCACCCTTGGGGCCTAGTTGGCACTTTTTTTTTTTTTTTTAACTGTTCCGAGCCGACCACATGGCCACGCTTCAGCTCTAGCGCGGCTGTCGGCTTTTTTTTTTTCTGGTCGCCATCCCAGAAGCCAGGAAGACTGGACCTCCAGACCAGCACCAGGTAGGATACATTTCCACTCCCCCCATTAACGAAACGAACCTAACCGAACCAATTTTTCTCGGTTTGGTTCGGTTCGTGTTAAATTTGCCCTTAGGGTCATTATTTGTTTTGTTATGTAACGAAACAAATAATGAATGACAAAACTAAAAAAAATTGGTCTACTGTGCATGATTACGTGGAATTCTGACTCTCTCTTTAACTGCTTGCATTCTCTTGTAGCTTTAATGTTTTTTAATGTTCTAAGATGTTCCTCAATTCCCTGTTCTCAAACTTGAATATGTCTTAATTGTACTGGACTGTATATCGTCTCTCATTACTGTAAGTCGCCTTAGGTCCTTTTCCAAGGAGAAAGGTGGGGTAAAAATAACTCTTTAAATACTATTAATGAATAAATAAAATGCAATACTGTATAGTAATATCACTGGGCATGGAGTTGTAGTATTCATTTGTTTTTTTTAACCTGTCCTGAGCTGGTACCAATACAGTTTCTGATGTAGTCTTAACACAGTGAACTTTTAATGGTAATTAGGCACCTACACACAGAGTGGCAGAAAATCCCCAGTTGAAATGAAGGCTTTCAGCATTGCTATTTGCTATTTTTTTCATGCTACTGTAACATCATATTGCTACTGCTGTTTTTATACATGATCATGTGAGTGCTATAACCCCTAACCAAGTATCAAAAACACTCTCCATTTCATCACCCATTGTTGCTAATGGGAGTAAAGGAAGGGTTCTGCTTCCATTTGTCTTAAAACAGCTACCTGGCTCAGGGTGCAGTCCTAGCTGCAACTTCCTTGTGGTATGGTCAGACTTAACAAACCAGGACCACCATCTGAATAAACATGTGTAACATTTGTCTGGCACAAATGTTTGTCTGATGCCACAAATCACTTCTCCCAAATTAGTGATTCTGTGATTCTGAGACCCCAATCTTTGTGTCACTGTGCCGAATCACACTCCTAATCTTGATAGGCCCTCCCCCATTCTAAGGGAAATTGGTCCAATACTTGTTGTAATATTGGATGTATATACCTCATCCTTTCCTGAATGGAGTAGAAAGACCTGCTGAGAAGTGTGGAAGGCAGTTACTGTATGGCATGCTAATATTTTTCCATTTCCATGACCAAACATAAAACAGACTGACAAAGACTTCCTTGCCTGCATTAGCACTGCTGACAGCATGAACTTAAAAGTGGACATCAAGCAACATCCTTGATAACCCAATTCTAATTGAAGTATAGAGGTGTTGAGGGAGAGGCTGCAAAAGATACTCTGAAATCTGAGTTTAAAGAACAGTCAGGACCCTGTCATAAATAGCAGCGCTGGGAAGGAGGGAAGGATACATAATGCAGAAAAAATGTTGGCTCTGCTTTTTCTCTCTTCAGTGCTTTTTGTGACGTCAATAAATCCATCTAAATCAACAGGCTTTCCGCTCTTGCCACTGGTGGGAGCAGAAAGCAAGGCTGTTTACACAGATTTGCAAAACAGTATTGAAGAACCACTGCCTGAGAAAACAAGAAAAAGCAGCAAATTCCCCAGAGCAAGGTAAACTGAGTTTCTGAGTCCTCTTCTTTAGGGGGCCTAGTCTCACCCTTGTAGCCACTGGCTGCAAACAAAAAAGATACCAGACTGACTAGCAACTTAAATAGTTCTCTCATTCTCCCCTTGTCAATCCTTTGCTGTCCTTCTGATACTCCTGGAACACTGAATTCTCTGCAGGTAACCTTAACATTGAGCTGCCAATTGAAGAGGAATGGCGAGGTGTGTGCAATCAAGTGTGTGTGTGTGTGTGTGTGTGTGTGTGTGTGTGTGTGTGTGTGTGTGTGTGTGTGTGTGTGTGTGTGTGTTTCTCTTATTCAATTTAAAATCTCTAGAAGGAAACATCAGTTGGTAAAATGGCTAGGAATCCCAGCCCCCATACACTGCTGCAGCAGTAATTCAACTCTCTCTACAGTTGGGGAATTCTGACAACAGCAGACTCAACAGTTTCATAAGCCACCGAAATTTTACTAGCTGTCAGGGAAATTCCAAATGGGGTTTTTGGAGCCCCATGGGAGTACTTGATAATCCCGTCACAAAGAAGTGAGAGTTAGATCAAATTCAGCTGTTTACCAATATTTTTTTTTCCTGGTCTGCGACAGAAAAGGACTATGTAGGCAGTAGAACACTCCTTCATGTGCAACATATTCCTTACACTTAGTCTATAGCAAAGGTAGACTGGCTCTCCAAATGGTGGATTACAACTCGCCAAAGTCCTAGCAATCGTAACCAAAGGTGAAGGTTGAAGTGGGTTGCAGGCTAACAAAATCTGGAGGGCCCCAAGCAGCATACTCCTCCCCACATTATTTCAGATTTTTGTACAATTTCATCTTTCAGAACATTTATTAAGTCTCAATTGAGTCTTCTTTCTCATTTAGAACCTTTAGTGAATTCGTTCTCCGAGGTTAGTTGTTATCCAAAACACGTCGTTATCCGAAGCGCAGTTTCCCATAGGAATCAATGGGAAACCGTTTAATCTGTTCTGGAGCCTAGGAAAAAGGCACAGACACCTGTTTTTTTGCTCAAAACTCTTTAAAAAGTGCACTTTAAAGGTACAGATGCAATTTCACCTGGGATAACTTTTTTACTGATGCATGCTGGAAATTCATTATCTGAGGCAGTCCATAGGGAAAATTCATTATCTGAGGCAGCCCATAGGAAGATTCGTTATCCAAGGCAGCCCATAGAGAAAATTCATTTTCCAAGGCAGATTTATACCTAGGAATTGCGATTCGTTATCCGAGGCAGCCCATAGGGAAAGTTCGTTATCAGAGGCAGAGGGGGGAAGAGAAATAACAGAATTCTGGGGGAAGAGAATACAGTAGTTTCTTAAACAAGCCCTTAGTCTGTACTAATATGTGGTAGTTGAATCTATGTATAACAAACACACAATTATTATCCATAAAGGAAGAACAAAACATGCACCCATGTCATGCTCTAACCTTCTTTAGGTATCATCCTGGGTGCATACAATGAGGAACATCTAGACTACCAATGGGGTTTCCATTATAAACAACTATTGGGAAGAAGATGTATCCTCAGCTTCTTATACAATAGATGCTATGCAAATATTAAGGCTCAAGAGCCTCTTTCTGAGAAATTATCATCATCAAGAAGTTAAAAACTGCCAGATATGATACAAAGGTTTCTATAGTTGAATATAGATTTCTAGCAATTGTGGATAAAAAAAGAAAAGAAAAGTGTGATGCTTGTATACAACATTTAAAGCACTCTCTGGGCATTTTACAAGTTAATTATGCAGGGTATATATTGCACACCCCAACCCCCACAAACTAGATGCTCATTTTACCAACCTTGGAAGGGTTGAAGGCTGAGTGAACCTTGAGCCTGCAACCTGGAATGAACCCTGGGGACATAAGCAGAGTTTAGCTGCAGTATATCAGTTTCATCACTATGCCATAAGGTTCTGCCCTAGTGCAGTGGTCCTCAACCCCCGGGCCGCGGACCGGTGCCGGTCCGTGGAGCAATCTACGCCGGGCCGCCGCCCGAGGAACTTCCAATCATTCCCCTGTGGCGGCGGCCCGGCTCCCGGAAATGAGAGAGAGAGAGAGAGAGAGGCACACACATGCCGCCGCCCCTTCTTCACCTGCTTAAGCTGAGCGCATGCGCTGGGAGGACGGGCGGGAGGTAGCCGAGGCGCGCGCGCTGCTTTTATCCCAAGGCTGGTGCTTGCCTCCTCCTTGGTGAAGCTGCCCAGCGCGCCCAAAAAAGCAGCCAGGAGAGCACGTCTCCGGGGCCGAGCGAGCGAGCGAGAGAGAGAGAGAGAAAGGGGCCCTGCTCGGAAGGGCCGCTTTCTCCCGGCGACTCCCGAACCCCTCGGGCTCTTGGCTGGCGCCCGCGAGGCAGGCAGGCCGCACCTGTTTTGAGGTGAGGGGAGGGGAGGGGAGGGGAGGGGGGAGGGGGGCGTCTCAGGCCGGGCCGGGCCTTGGCCACCGGCGCCGCGCGTGCCTCCTTTTTGGGGGGGAGGGGGGAGGGGGGGGCATCACAGGCCGGGCCGGGCTTTGGCCGGCCGGCGCCGCACGTGCCTCTTTTTTGGGGGGGAGGGGGGGGGGGAGGGGGGGGCGACTCAGGCCGGGGCCGGGCTTTGGCCGCCGGCCGCCGTGCGTGTGTGCCTCTTTTGAGGGGGGGAGGGGGGCGTCTCAGGCCGGCCCGGGTCTTTTTGCCGCCGCCGCCGCCGCCGCAACCCCCCTGCAATCGCCCCCGCTCCGCCATCGCCGCCGCCGCCATGACCCCCCCCAGCAATCGCGCCCACCCTGCCCCGCCATCGCCGCCACAATCGCCGCCGCCGCCCGCCGCCGCCGCCCCCCCCCCCGCAATCGCGCCGCCGCCCGCCGCGACCCCCTCGCCATCGCCCCCGCCCCGCCATCCGCCCGCCGCCGCCGCCGCCAAACCCCCCGCATCGTGAACCCCCGATCGCCCGCCCCGCCATCGCCCCCCCCCAGCAATCGCCGCCGCCGCCGCCGCAACCGCGCCAATCGCCCCCGCCGCCGCCAACCCCGCCCGCCCGCGCCGCCGCCGCCGCCGCGCCCCGCCGCCGCCGCCGCCGCGAACCCCGCGCCATCGCCCCCGCCCCGCCATCGCCGCCGCCGCCGCGCAAACCCCCCGCCATCGCCCCCCCGCAATCGCGCCGCCGCCGCCGTGAACCCCCGCCATCGCCCCCCCCGCAATCGCCGCCGCGCCGCCGCGGCGAACCCCCCGCAATCGCGCATGCCCGCGAACCCCCCGCCATCGCCCCCCCCGCAATCGCCGCCGCCGCCGCCGCGAACCCCCCGCCATGGCCCCCCCCGCCATCGCGCGCCGCCGCCGCCCGCCATCGCCCCCCCCCGCAATCACGCCGCCGCCACCGCGAACCCCCCGCCATCGCCCCCCCCCGCAATCGCGCCGCCGCCGCCGCGAACAACCCCCCGCCATCGCCCCCCCCCGCAAACGCGCCGCCGCCGCCGCAAACCCCCCGCCATCGCCCCCCCCGCAATCGCGCCGCCGCCGCCGCGAACCCCCCGCCGTCGCCCCCCCCCCCGCAATCGCGCCGCCGCCGCCGCGAACCCCCCACCATTGCCCCCCCGCAATCGCCGCTGCCGCCGCCGCGAACCCCCCGCCATCGCCCCCCCCACCATCGCCGCCGCCGCCGCCGCGACCCCCCCCCCCCCCGCAAGTGGGCCACCGGTCCCCGGTGGTAAAAAGGTTCTGCCCTAGTGCATTGAAGAAGGTCCACTGTGATCTCTGTATAATCAGTCGTTCATGGAAGAGGTGGCCTAAAATAATGATGGACTAACAAGAATGTCTGTTGTTTAGGGAACAAATTAATGTCCATAAACTGTTTCCTTATCCCCGAAAATGCACTCTATTCACTGTTGGTTTGCTAACCAAACCAAACCAAATGAAACCAAACCAAACAAAAATGAAAGTATTTTATTTTTATTTCCCATTTTGAAGGCATCTCTAGCACTTGTGATAGCAGAGACAAGAAAAAAGCAGGTAAATGAGCCAGTAGCAGGGAAGGAGTAAGGTACACATCCTTCCTCTGTTCACATATTATCAGCTTAAGAACACATAGCATACATGGCATCATCCATAATTTAAAAAAGTTAATAGAACTTAAATGCTCATTATCAAATTTTATGAAAATATCTTGTCATAAGTTATCATGAGTGTAAGAGGGCATACACAGCTTTCTTGTGATTCATATAATTAATTTTTTAAAAGGACGCATCATTGGATGCCCTGCCCAGTGTGGCACAGTGAACAGAATGATGGACAAAGATTCTAGGATACAAGGTACCTGGGTTCAAATCTCAATACATCATTGGAAAATCACTGGGGAAAGGAGGCACACTGGTAAAACCACTCCTTAAATTTATTGAAAGCCTTATTAAGGTTCCCTTACATTGGCTCGAACTTGATGGCACACAGCACATCACTGAGAAGCGCTTTGTGCTTTTACAGTGGTTGGCCCATACTTCGTTCATATATTACTGCATTAACAGTATCCCCATAATCTGTTTTCCCACAGGGAATTATAGCCAAGTAGCCACAATGTTCATATAGAAAAGCACTCAGGAATAAAATATATCAGTAGCTCTTTATGGCCAGCTCAGAAACAGTGTGTGCTATGAAAGGAGCCCCCTCCTCCACATCTAGCATAGAGATTAGAGATGGGCACGGAACGAACATTTTTTCGTTTCCGTTACCATTTGTCTTTTCCGTTACGTAACGAAATGACAAATGAAAATTGTGATGAAAATGAAACGAAACGAACAGAACCACAAAAATTGTGGTCGTTACGTTTCGTTTCCGTTAATGGCGACGCGCAATGAAATGAGCTGTTTCAAATGTTAAAAAACGCCCTGGACATCCGTAAAAACGCAGCGATAATTATTTATATTGTCTGATAATACCTACCAGGGGGGTTGGGGTCCTTAAAACGTTTGTTTTTGTCTTCTCCCATCGGGATGTATTTTTCTTTCCCCTTTAAAATGGATGTCGCCACCAGCCACAAAATGGAGGCAAGCCATGTGATGTGGGAACATGTTCAACCAATAGCATGCCCAGGTTGCAGACTGGGCGGGCAGGTCTGGCAGCCACAGAGGGCATAAAAAGCTCTGGCAGCCCCCATCCTCCTTGCAGTCTCTGGTGGGAGTTAGGGTGGGTTTGCTGTCTCTGTGACTCTAGCTTCAGTCCTGCAGCCTCCCTGTGTGCATGCGTGCTGCGTACCTCTCGGTGAGTACCCTCCCCTGTCCCGCAGTGCAGTCACTCTGCAGCTGCCTTGCACCCTGGGCAACGCCTGCCGCTGCCTTTGCAGCCTCCCTGCATACCTAGTCTATACTGTGTCTCTGCCAGCATCCATTTTTTTTAGTGTTTTCCCTCTGGTCTGGGGCGTTGGGGGATGCCTGTGCACGGAAATTCTTTAAAAATTGCACAAAAAGCGGGTAGAAACGACAAACGAAAAAATGAAAAACGGTAATGAAATTTTTCAAAAAATTCCCGACAAACGGAAACGAACCGAAACAGACTTCTCAACGACAAACGAAAAACCGAAACACCATTTTTCTGTTTCGTGCCCATCTCTAATAGAGATAAACTGACTGTTACAGGATAGGGATAGCTTTTAGCATCTCCCTTCTGCCAGCGCTCAGCAGGATGATATATATATAGTTATGTACGTAGGGACAGCAAGGCAGTACACAGCAAGTTAGTAAATTATGTAGGCTTGGGTATTTTGTAGGCTTGAGTATTTTGCATTACCGGTGACCACAAAACAAAGGTTGTTACAATCCTCCTATGGATTGTGTTAAAAACAATAAATTGCTTGAGAGGAAAAGGGAGATGCCTGCCAGTTACCCAACTATCCATAAGATGGAACAATATCTGCGACTAGGAAGTCTGCCAAACATGCAGAGCCCCTCCCAAAGCATCAAGCTCTGACTGCAAAGGGTCCTGGACTCCTGGATTACAGAGAGTGACATGTGTATT
The DNA here is from genome assembly GCA_037367245.1 of Phrynocephalus guinanensis. Taxonomy (NCBI): domain Eukaryota; kingdom Metazoa; phylum Chordata; class Lepidosauria; order Squamata; family Agamidae; genus Phrynocephalus; species Phrynocephalus guinanensis. The sequence continues at coordinate 96,193,728 of CM074732.1, forward strand.
CAAGCAGGATTTCCTACTGCAGACACTTCCACACTGCATGAACAGTGTGTGTGTGTGTGTGTGTGTGTGTGTGTGTGTGAGAGAGAGAGAGAGAGAGAGAGAGAGACAGAGAGAGAGACTATTAACTACCAGAAGGGGTTACTCTTGAAGTGGGATCATACTTTGCCTTCAACAGCATGGGTTTTTAATATGGTAGCCATCGAACAAACTAGTTCTAACCACCACCAAAGTACTGTGATATTTTAAGATAGGTGTTCCATGTATTGGCAGAAGTTGATTGCAAACGTCTATGAAAACCCACAGTTAAACACATGGGTCACCATCAAAATGGCCACAATGCTTTCCTGAAACAGACTAGCATGGCTAACTCTCTGAAAACAATCCTACTCTAGTCTATTTATATTACCAACTAACAGTTCCAAAATATATTCAGGTTTTGATATATGAAATCAGAATCTTGTGACATAAAACACTGGTGAAAAGAAGCTTGGAATGAATTATATTTGTCAATGAAAATATACATAAAACATATTTATGCAAACAGGTCAAGTGGCTCTCCGTCTTTTTTCATACTTCCAAGGCCTCTCTGCATCTAGAAGCAGTGTATCTTTAAGAGAAAAATACTCTCAATTTAACCTAACATGAGGTTAACCCAAGCCACATTTAGTAAATTAGATCATTTCCAGTATGGTTTTGTTTGCATGTTTGATGTCTCGAGCACATAGGACAGAAAGATATACATGTCTGGAAGGTTTACATAAGAGGAGAAAATATACATGCACTTGTCTTAATGTGCGATCTGACCCTTGGAAACCTGCTATAACTTAAGATATCCGAGTGTGTTCACGTGTGTATAATTCAAGTTTCTGCAGGTGTATCTTTAGAATGTAGCTGCATGTGGTCTTCGGACCACCCAAGTGGGGGACCATTTTGTCTTACTTAATAGGCAATGGTCCACATTAGATGGAAGTGTGTATGCGTATTAGAATTCTTCTCTGCCTGCCTCTTTTAAGTTTTCAGCAGCTTTCTTATTTTGAGTCATGCTTTCCAGTTTCCATATAAAACTCAGCAGCCGTGACCCAGTGTTCTACATTTCAGTTCCTCTCCTCCACCCAGCACATTAGTGGTCTGCATTTGACATTAGTGAATTGGCGGGCTCCAGGGCATGCAGCTCATGACGCCACAGCAAAAACACACATTAAGAATCCTTGCCAAAACCTCAGGAAGGAAATTACCAGCAACTTCTGGGAACCAGTTCTTTCTCCTCCCTAAATGGAATGCCCCCCTCCTCTGTATTTAACTGAGAAGCAGAGTTTATGTGTATGTTGGGATAAGTAAATGTAAAATAAAAACACACTGAACTTGATCATGTACACTCTTCTTACCACTCAGTATAAATTCCAGTAGGAATAGTAGCAGTGCTCTGCCAGAGTACAATGGAGGCACAATTCTGAACTGTGTTTTTAAATATTTACCATAATTACTCCATGTTTCTCACTAAGGAACTCAAGTCTCCATTTCAATCGTCAGTCCACACTATCTTGGTCAGCAGTCCACTGGTGTACCTTCTAATGACCCCTGGCTTCTGCCTCATATACCTGATTCTTTATCCCAGTTATCCACACAGCTGACGGAGGAACTGGTGGATCAGTGTGGGCAGTCTAGTTGGTCAGCACTCTAGAGCTGACAGAGGTATGGAAAATCTAGAAAAAGCTACCTACTTTTTCCAAATGCTCCTGGCATGTTTCCAGCATGGATGTACAAAACTGAAGTGACATGATATACAGATTTAGACAAATACATTGCCCATAGGTAGAAGCAAAAGAGACAGGCAGATACTCTAATGGCTGACTAATAATTCCCTGCAAATTTCAAAAGTTACTGATGAAGTTATCTTCAGAGGGGTAGATCTGTTAGGCCCAGGTCACACGAGGGAAATGTTATGAACTTATACAGCAGTTATATTGGGTTCTCCCCCCCCCCCCAAGTCACAACACAGTATGACAATTTTCCTGTAGGAGGGGTATTTCCCAACACTGTGAGGGGTGTGTTTATTTGTACATCTGTTGTACCAGTGCATTCCTTACTGGTTTTGCATGTGTGCACACCAGTATGCCAATTATACCCAGCTCTACCTCTTGTCACCTCTGAACTCTAAGGAAGCTACTATCTCAACGTTACATGAGTGTTTAGCTGCAGTAATGAACTGGATGAGGATGAACAAAATTAAACTAAACTCAGACAAGAGAGAGGGGCACCTGGTCAGTTGAAAGGGAGAACAAAGAATAGGGATACAACCTGTACTGGATGGGGTCACCCTCCAATTGAAAAACCAGGTACGCAGCTTGGGGGGTGCTCTTGGACTCATCCTTGAGCTTGGATGCCCAGGTCATGGCTGTGGCCAGGAGCACATTTGCACAGTTAAGTCTAGTACGCAAGTTACGCCCCTTTCTTGAGAAACCAGCTGTGGCCATGGTGACTCATGCCCAACGTAGGAGGGGTAACACCTCAGGACCAGAATCAGCAGTACACCTCCATTTGAAGGACAAAGGGCACTCTCTCAAAGATAAGGATGTACACATATTAGACAAAGAAGATAGGTGGTTTGAGAGAGGATAGCAGTGTGGGAGAGAACACTCTCAGGATGCTGATAGGAAGTCTATTAAAAGTTTATTAAAATAGCCCTTATTAAAATAGCCCAACGCGTTTCGGCCCAAATGGCCTTCTTCAGGGACTTTTTCACTGTGCTCAAAGAAACTCTGGAGACGTTAAATGTCTTGCTTCTCAGTCTGGTAGTCTCCCATCCAAGTACTAACCAGGGCCGACCCTGCTTAGCTTCCGAAATCAGGCGAGATCGGTTGTGCTTAGGGCATCTAGGCAGACAAATCAAAAAGCCTTCACCACCAAGGCCATAGCTAACGACCCATTCTTGATAGGTTTCAGCACCTTAGGCCATTGTTCATCTTAAGGCTATGGATACTAATGTCTCCCTAACGAGCCTATTCAGGCCATTGTTCATCTTATTAGCCTAATTCAGACCAGGGTGACAAGAGGTCAAAGCTGACTATAAGATGGAGGACTCACACTAGCTGTATTCAGACTGATGAAGCTGTTTGGATGAGCAGCGAAACGTTTCTGTCTCTCAAAAAAGAAGTCCAGTAGCCATGACTCAACTTCCAGATTCAATGATATCAGCATTCTACTTTCTGTATGTGTAGGACCAAAAAGTAAGCCAGCTGGTCAGGAGCTGCTAGAGCAGTCCTTCTCCAGATGGTAAGCCTAAATTTAAATGATGGAGTAATATTCTGTATTAAAGACATTCTAAACATGATTCTGGGATGAGATCAGTTTACTTACAACATATTATCCCTTCATCATATGCTTGCTCCAGTGACTTCTAATCTAATGTCAATCAATTCTTAGCTGTATCACTGTGACTGCACCTACAACAATAATAGCATTCCTTTTACCCCAGGCTGATCTTCACAGCAAAGCTTGAGTACAGACACTTGCTAACAATTCAACTGTCAACTTTATTTTGCACTTGGGTGATGTTATTAGTTCTAATGAAACTTAAGGCTACGCATGCTGCTAAGCAGACAGTGAATAAGATTTCAACGATTTTGCACAAATGAAGAAATAGCAATGAAGGTGGTTTCTTTAATGACTGTCCTATGGACATTTGAACACAGAGGATGAACAATAAGCCTATGATCTCATTGACGTGGTAAGCAACACTACCAGGTACTGCAGGAACAGGTTCACATGACTGAATGCTTTATCGTAGGAAATTATTTCATGGATACAGAGCATTTGCACATATTAGACAAAGAAGAGAGGTGGTTTGAGAGAGGAGTAAGGGAAGCCATTCATGTTAGCATTGAAAATCCCTCCCTCAACAGAGGTGGTGGGCTCCGGCATAGTCTATCTGCTACTTATCAGGCTGTACTTTCCAAAGTACCCAGGCAAATCAAGGAGCCTTCACCACCAGGTCACAGCTAACGACCCATTCTTGATGGGTTTCAGCACCTTAGGCCATTGTTTACCTTAAGGCCATGGACACTAATGTCTCCCTAATGAGCCTATTCAGGCTTTGTTCATCTTATGAGCCAATCAGACCAGGGGACAAGAGGTCAAGCTGACTATAAGAAGGTCTCTTGCACTAGCTGTATTCAGACCGATGAAGCTGTTTGGATGAACAGCGAAACGTTTCTATCTCTCAAAAAAGAAGTCCAGTAGCCATGACTCAACTCCCAGTTAAACGAACCTGGATGACTGAGAATCTTCACAGACATACAGAGCATTTGTTTTTTCTAAGGAGAGGTTCTTCCTCTTGTTTTGCTCAGCCTTACTAAAATAGTTGTGCTCTTAATTACTACATAAGCTAAACATCTACACAAAGAAGCAAGCTGTTTATCAACTATGCTTCAAAATCACGTCCAGCCTACCTAGCCTGTGTGTGCTGTTAAACTAGATGGGTAGAAAAACCTGACTTTCTTGCAGGGTGAACAAGAGCTTCCCATGCCTTTTCTTTTCATTGGTTACTTGTTGGAGGACTTCATTCATTCACTCCTTCCCTGGAGCACACCCGCCTTGTAGCTGCATGCACTCTGCCGAAGGGTTATAATTAGAATACCATTCTTACTTAACCCACTTTTCCAACATGGGCTGCGGCAGGGGATAAGAGTCCCCGAGGGACCCTGACTCAATGCAATGAAACCTTTACCATCAACCTCCCTTACCTTTTTCCGAATGAATCCATTGATTATTCTTTTAAGAGTTCTGCAAAAGAGCTCTGCTCAGTCATTCACTCTGTAAATGCTAATAAGGCAAAGCATGGCTGAATCACTGTGGTAGGTAGGAGAATATTTGAGATTTTAGTTATTCTCCCTGCCTAAAGTTCTGCCTAGTTTACAAGGAGCAAGGATGAGTATTGTAGGTGGCCATGTTAGTCTGCAGCTCCAAAATCAATATAAGTGCCTTGCAATACCTTCAAGACTTGTATGTTTTATTTAGCACAGGATCTTGTAGGAGCAGGGTTCAAATACCCATTTGACCATGCAAACTGACTTCTAGAGGTAGTGGTGGTGGCACTGGTAAAACCACCCCTTAAATATTTCACACACCCTGGGCATTTATACACAACCCCTAAACTCCGCCGCAAATGGCTGCAAGCTCCGAAGATTTAAAATGTTTCCCCACCAGCTCCGGAGTTTGCAGACAATTAAGTGCGACCCCGCCCACTTTAGCGCGACCCAGCGCACTTTTCTTGTACCTTCTCTCTGGAAGTGAAAAATATTTGATGCGGATAAGAGTGCCGGGCTCTCCTCGCTTGTCTGTTGTTTTTTTGCCTCCCACCCCTTTAAGAGCCCCTTGAGAAGGAACCAGGAAGTAACGGGGCTCGTGGCAACTTCGACCGGCACTGGCAGGTTAGTAAAGGCTTCTTTTGTCCTTTTTTCCCTCCCTCCCCTCACGCCGAAAGTGCTGAGGGGTGGGGACGCAGGAACAGAAACGAACCCCCAAGATCTCTGGTCCGAATTTAAGGGACCAGCGGATCTTAGGGGTCGTGTGAAAAGGCCCCCTGAAAGCCGTATTAAGGTCAGTTTAAATCAGATCCAACTTGACCTCACATAACACACACATGTAGACCAGAGGCCACTTTCTCAAATGTACTATTCTATAAATGTAACTCTGCTGGTTATGAGTTTCATGTGATTCCAAAGAAAAGCCAGTATACAACCTGTGCTAGAAATTGCAGCTCAGGTGAAACAAAAGGACATAAAAAGATGCATGTCCCTTGCAGCAAACCTGTTGTGAAAGCGCGTGTTCCCTTCCATGACCTGGATTGTGCAACACTCCCCTCTAGTGGGAAAAACTGGGTTTGTACGAACTGACATTGAAGGAGCTTTCCCTGTAAGTCTTACTGGAAGATGCTATCTTCCATACGTTTGAAGACGTGGCCAAAGATCCATGAAGACTTACATTAAAATAAAACAGCCATTGAAGTACAACAGAGTTCCTGTCGTTTTTATTTTTCTTTTGGTTTTGCCTGATATGCTTGCAGAGACTAACACAGCCACCTCTTCTCTAAAACTGGAAGATACTTGCGTTGGTTCTTTCAACATTAGTTTGTTTGACCACTTTGTGCCTCAGATCCTGCAGCCCAAACCTCTAGCTGCACATGAGCACGATGAAAAGACCTTGCTCCCACAACGTTTTCTCTGTCTCCTCCCTTCAAAGCCACCTGAACTAGCAGCTACCCCTACACACTGTGGGGATAAATTTCATTGCATTAGAATGCAGATGATCATAGTTCTCAACATGGAGCATATTTCTGAAGATAATTTTGTACTTATGAGTGAACATTTCTGACATATATTCCACATCACCTGCTTTCTAGGTCATATAAATTGGTAATCAGTACTACATGCATTTCAAGTTTGTCCGCATTTTTGTCCCCTCTCCCCTTTCTTCAATCTATTTTTCTTTCATGCTATGAAAATACCCAAATATCTCACATTCTAAGAAGAAGCATGATTCAAAGCTCCTCATGACCACAACAATTAACAAATGAATAAAATCTAAAGATGATCTTCTTACATGAAACCGATAATACTATCATGCCCTTCTCATATTTCAGAAGATAGGTCCACAATTAACATTAAAGTTTGTTCAATATAAAGAGAGTAAGGGCCTTTTTACACGACCCCTAAGATCCGCTGGCCACTTAAATTCGGACCAGAGATCTTAGGGGTTTGTCGCTCTTCCTCTGTCCCCACCCCCCTCCGCACTTCCTGGTTGCTGGCTGCGTGAGGGAGGGAGAAAAAAAGAAAGAAAAGAATGCCGGTTTACCTCCGTTTTGTTCCGGGCAGCATTCAGATCTCTTAAAGGGGCGGGGCGCAAAAAAAGAACAAACAGAAGCCAGGAGAGCCCCGCACTCACTATCCTTACACCGGATCAAATATTTGTCACATCCAAAAAGCAGGTAAAAGAAAACTGCTCTGGGTCGCACTAAAGTGGGCGGGGTCGCACTTAATTGTCTGCAAAGTCCGGAGCTGGTGGATAAACATTTTTAAGGTCCGGACCTTCAGCCATTTGCGGCGGAGCTTAGGGGTCGTGTATAAACGCCCTAAGAGATAAGCAGAACTTCCAACATACATGGTAAGAGAGGAAGACCAGAATCTAAATATGACATAGTTTCACAAAGCCACCCCACCCCCGGACACAGAATGTTTTATATCTGCAGAACAATTTTGTAGGATGATGCATGACATATTTTTCCACCTCAAAGTGACAAGAACACCTGAGATATTTTTACTTAGAGGTACCACTGCAACCCATTGCTGCCAAGTCCTTTCCCAAATGTCTGCAGGTGAAAAACTAAATCTGAGATGTTGAATGAATGCCGAAATAAGGAGATCAACTTTTCTAATCACATATCACCTTGGCAAGGTGAAACTAAGGCACTCCTTCTGTGTCAGAAAAATAGTTAGCTGAATGAGGCTATTAGTGATCTCATTCAACTTAAGAGGCTATTATCTTTTTAGCAGAAGACAAAGATGCAGCTTTACAAACATTAGTGGAGTGACTAGAGTTCAGCACGATGGGGAATACAAGTGAGTAAACAGAGCATGTAGCACCAACCACAAAGCACACTGAGGGCCTTTATACACGACCCCTAAGCTCTGCAGGAAATGGCTGCAAGGTCCGGACCTTACAAGTGTTTTCCCACCAGCTCCGGACTTTGCAGACAATTAAGTGCGACCCCGCCCACCTAAGCGCGACCCAGCTGCACTTTCTTGTACCTGCTTGAGGTGGGTGAAAATCCCCAGGTCCGGATTTAATCTGGTCAGTGCGGGGCTCTCCTGGCTTCTGCTTGTGTTTTTTTTGCCTCCTGCCCCTTTAAGAGAAGAGGTGGGAGGAAAAAAAAGCAAGCAGAAGAGAAACGAAAGAGAAACGGAGCTCTGGGAAGCTCCTCTAGGTGAGCTGCAGTTTCCCCCCCCCCTCTTTCTCTGGTGGGGAGGAAGGAAGAGCAACGAACCCCTAAGATCTTTGGTCCGAATTTAAGGGACCAGCGGATCTTAGGGGTCGTGTGAAAAGGCCCTGAGATAATCAAATGTTGTGAAAATGGTTCCCAAAGATTCTTCACTCACCCTGGTATCATAGAATATGTTAGAAGTGGGTCTATAAAGCCATCAAGTCCAAGCCCCTGCTCAGTGCACATTCCTCAGCAAATGTCTCTTCCTAGTAAATAGGCAATTAATTTAAACTGAAAAGATATGAAACATACCAATACAGAACTATTAACTCCAGATTCAGAGACTGAATAATGGCAGATATCCTTTTATTTGTATTCCTGCATGGAACGTGGGGATGGGGGATGGACTTGATGGCCGTGTAGGCTCCTTCCAACTTCACAATTCTATGATTCTATGAAATCATATATACAGAGAGAGAGACAACTATGTCTATTATCACCATCAAAATGAATGGCTACTGTAGTATCTGATTATTCCCCATGCTCACTAAAATTAAGCAAGAAACCACAGAAACTTCAAGAATTCGGGAACAAGTCCCTTGTCAATCCTGAGTTCCCATAAAGAACTGAGAAAAGTCAATTTATTGGGGGAAAAAACACATTAAAAGAGAGGACAAGACAGTTTTGTACCACCATTTGACACCATTTTGTTCGCAAGGTATGAAACATGTTTTCCCCATATCCTTTGAAAAACCAAGTGCCCTCTGTTCATTGCTGCCAGTTCCTACCTGTGAGGATGGAGACATTGTGGAAACAACTGTCCAGCTTGCCAAGAAGAATGGAGAGGAAACTGTCAGAGGCCAGTCGACTGGCATCCCTTGTGCTCTGGTCATAGACAACCACATCTTGGTGCTTTTCTGCTTCCATCTGCAAAAGAAGTGCCACAAATGAAGCCTCAGAGTGAACACAAATGCTCAACCCTCAATGTCGCTGTCACACAGCTCAAACTACAGTGGTACGTGACTTAAGAGCAGCTCGACATAACAGCAATTCGACTTAAGAGCAGAAAACTGTTGGCGTTTTAACTGCCGCCTTACAAATTTTAGATATGGTCTGCTCGACTTAAAAATATTTCTTTCCCCCCCTTTTTTTAAAAACTTTTTTTTTCAATTTTTTAGATAGGTACCCTGAATTTTTTTCAATTTTTTAGATAGGTACCAATTTTTTTAGATAGGTACCTTAAGAGTAGTTTGACTTAAGAGCATGCATTCGGAACGGATTAAATTTGTAAGTTGAGGTGCCACTGTAATATGAAAATCAGCAGAGTGAATCTGTTCACTGGACCCTCCAGGGGTTCCATAATCCGCCTCCCTCTTTCCTTCACGTGCCTTCTCCTCATGATTAAGGGGGAATTAACAGCAAGAGAGGAATGGATAGACACGAGTAAGCTATTGTGTAAGCTGCTGCAGGAAGTGCCACAAAATGCATACAGAAAGATTGTTCTGACCATATTTGATCAGACAGAGTGAAATGCTTCCCTGAAGCAGCTGGTGTGTTGTTGTTTTTAAATCATGAAAGCACAGCAAATCTTTGTTGTTGTTCATCCCCCTTTCTTTTTCTCTCTCCCCCAAATTCCTAACTTCTGCCAGGAAGTACACATTGGGCTTGTAGCTTTTGTTTGTTTGTTTGGTAGGTCATCAGTGTCAGCATGAGCTGCTTTACTTTAATTACTTTGTCGGGTACCACAGACCTTGGTTGGGGATGTGGATAGGGGGAATGATTCAGGCCATCCCCTTTCAAAAAGTGTAAAGCTAATCCAGGTGAGGTGCAGAATAAAATAGCACAACTGGAACAAAACACAGCAGCTGGACCCTGCAAAATATATCAACAAGACCAGTAAAGGCCCTGATGTCTAGAGCTTGTGAAAGTAGATTTTTTTTTCTGTTCATCACTGCATTACAAGTAATATTCAGCTGCCCAAAGATGAACTGGTATTAATAAGGATGGAACAATCATGATGGAAATGTTTGACCAGAAGAACAAACTTTCCTGTTTCCATCTTATTAGCATCATATGAGTTCAATGGGCAGAACTTGTTACTTCTCAGTGGTAGTAAGTCACAACTCGAGCAGGGCCATTCTGTGAGTGAAACCAATGGAGAAGGTGACTCAGCCCTCCTGAATCAATGAATCTAATCTAGCTGTAATTCACTACAATACACTTACTGCAAGGACAAAAGGATTAAGTTAAATGTTTCAGAAGGGATGTTGCCTGGGAAGGGAAGGCTTTGACAAGGTGGCATCAAATAATTGTTCTGAAGGTAGTTTAAAGAAAGAAGCTTATTTTTGTTTTTACTGACATGGTACCCCATTTGCAGATTGGAATTGCCATCACAGAATGCGTGGCTAATTCCAATGTTACAATTAAAAGGTTAGTGTCAGGAGACAAAGCACAAATGGTCCGCACTTGATGCAAAATCAAGTGCAACACATGGAAACCTGAACACTGTCCACATGAAGCAAAAAGATGGTTACAAATATGCATGAAAAACACGATTCTATTTGCACAGGAATCTGTAAGGCCGTGCTCCATATATTAAAAGGAGAACAGTGAAGACAGGGTTCTTACCACACTGTTTATCTGAGAAGTCCAAACCTGCCATGAAAAGTACTCCATCAGAAATGAAAAATGAGAAGCCAGGATTGACAATACACAGTTAGGATTCTAATCACTACCACTTGAGTATACAGCCATCAATGCATTTTGTTTAAAAATAGTAGCCAAGGTCCATTATTCAAGAAGACGAAAAACATCCAAATGCTTTCAGCCTCTTCAAAAGTGAGAACTGGTACAGTTTGTTCACTGCATCTCTTCAAAGCTCCTCCCCTTTCTCCGGACAGTTGAAATTTTCTTCAGAACATATGCAGAAAGCATGCGTTCTGGGTGGTAAAGTGCACATTTACCCTCCACCCCAGGACAGCAGGACAGCTTATTCTAAGCTGTTATTTGCCATCTGGCCAGCAATCAGTTGCCTTTACCCTCCGTTTCTCACAGGATTTCTGTAAGGCATAATACTCTGTGCGTGCATGAAGAATACAGGGGGGGGGGCGGGAGACAGAGAATGAAGACAGAGGAAGAACCATGCCCCCATCAATAGAAATAAGCATAATTGTTCAGGTGTATTGGGAAATTACAAAAAAAGAAAATATGGAATTCACCATCCACAGGTTTGCACGAGTGCATCACAGACCCTCAAGTAATGGCAAACGGGATCTCCTGGTGACAAGATGCTGTCTGTGGCATACCTAGGGAATGGCATGAATGGTGAGGGCAGAGTGAGCATGACACAGTCATGGGCTGTCAGGCCGAATGAAAGGTTAATGCATTAAAGGCTGATAAAATCCTGGCCGTGCCACAGCTCAATGCATCCCCTGAATAAGCTAATGGGTGGCATACGCCAGTCTTCTGAGCTGGTGGCCTTCTGCCCTCTAGTGCAAAACACATATATCATTCTGCTGTCACAGAAAGGCAGCTGCAGTGAAGCCAAACCCAGGAGAAAGGGGTGGGTGGGTGGGAGTGAGTGAGAATGAACATACAACAACAACTGTCCTACTAGGAATGAGAAAAGACCAAATAGCTATTTCCTTCTTATTTCAGGTAACCTCTTAAATGTGAGTCTGGGTCTAGTTTAGAAGCTATCTTATATGAAGTCAATCTTTATAGTATGCAGACTCTTCCTTCTTCAGTCAACCCCAAGATCAAGGTGGAGAACAGAATTCAGAAAATGCATATGCTGGTCATAAAGTTAAATGAACCACAGGAATCTTTGGAGAGAGGGAATATGAGATGCAACTAACTACTAACCAGATCTTAGGTAGGAGAGATCTACCACTACGGTTTTAATGTGTCTTTACAAAGGAAGAGTGACCACCAGAGTTTGAACTGGGCTGTGTTGGGCAAAAAGAGATCTACCCCTCTACCTTCATTACCAGGCTCAATCCAAACACCACCTGGAGTCACTACAGGCAACAGGGAGGGGAAAGTGCAGGCATCAATATTGGAATCTCTCTCTTCTGCCCTGCCAGCCAGTAACATGTTCAAGGATGGAAGGGTTTTTATTTCATTCCCTTGAATATCTCCGTATTCAGTTTCAGTAACTGACTCTAGATTCTTGCATTATGAGAAGAAAATAAGTTCTTGTCACCCACCTCCACAACGCTATTCATAATTTCATACATATCTATAATGCCCCACATTGCCTACAGTTTGAATTTTTTTAAAAAAAATAGCTAACAGTTTAAAATGTTGTTGAGTTGTCCCCTCTGCCAGCATTTAAGTGAGCCTTAAAAACATGGCCATTTAGACAATATTTTGGCAATTGCTAATGCAGTTGTTTTTCTTACCCTTGTTTGGTTGTTTGCTGACCTCTTGTCTTCATTGGCTACATTTGTGTGTGTTTTTTAACTCATGTTGACTATTACTTTTATCTGCTTTGTTTATTTTGCTTCTGTTAACCGCCCAGAGTTCCCTATTGGAAAGTTGGTGCGCTTTATAAGTGTAAATAAATAAATAAATAAATAAATAAATAAATAAATAAATAAATAACTGAACTATCTGGTTACACTATAGATTTGTATTGGGAGTTTTATTTTCAATTATTTTCTTAATAGTCTCTAACACTGAATTTGATTCATTCATATCAACCCCACAGCAAATTATCATTTTCTTTAAGTAATTCTGTCCCAACTTAAGATCTCTTTTCTGATCGATCACAGCCAACTCAGATCTCCTCCATGTAGACACAAAGGTTTGCCAGTTTCATGACATTCTTTGATGGTTAAGGGATCTTCTTGGAGCTCTTTATCATCCATTCCCCTCTCTAAACCACCCAAGTTATGGAATCATCAGCAAACTTGTAGTTTGACTATAAAGTTAATTTACTCACACGGACCTTGGCCAACTTCATCAGATGTTTACACAGAAAGAGAAGGTTGTGAAAATGCAGACTCAATGACTCAGGATAAGCTAACACTATGTTCAGGAATAACGGATGATAGATAACAGATTTTCAACTCCATGAGATATCATTGCCCACAATGGCTTCTACTAGCCCAGATGGCACACTTCAAATGAACAATTGCTATAGAACTGCTACAGAAACCTCACCACCACCCATCCATCTTCTCTTTTATGTCACTTTCATGACTTTCGTGATTGTGTGGCTCCCAATGTTTCACTTCTAGCTTCATGCCTGGATTGTTGAAAACCTATATTGACATATACCATTCGCTTTGGCCAGGAAATGCTCTGAAGTCTACTGCTGACACTCTGTGCCCTAGAAGTACAGTACTGCTGATTGCTATTCCCATAATCTAAAGGGGAGATCATTCTGTAGCAGTCTACTTTGTAATGTACAATCCTTTTAAACAATGTTACAAGAGTACTGACTGCTTCTTGGACTTGATTCCGTTCATGTCATTCTGTTAAAAGGTCTAGGTCAGTTCCTAGCCTGTATTGCCAATGACAAAGGACTTCGGGACTTGTGGTCCAAACAACTGGAGTGCTGAAGGTTCGCCACCAGTGGTCTAGGTGGACCAGAAAAGATACATTTCCATGAGTGAGATCAGTCAAGACCTCTTCCTGTCATGGAGACTTTCATAGGAATGCCTTCTGATTCCAGAAGCTTCTTTTCCATTGGCCCACAAATGTACATACTCTTCACAAAAATGGAAGAACTATATTTAGAAAGCACATTTCCCTGGCTTATTGCATCTAATACAGGAATGGTTAAAATGGTTGGACAGAGTTAATAGTGAATGAGTTACAGTCAAAGAATTCTTAAGAAACCCATAACTTTGGCAGGAGGGTCTGCAACAAAAATGTCATGGTGAGGTAAGTATACAGTATAACCTTTGGTAAGGAATATGGGTGGATTTAGTGCAAAATGGAGAGCAAAATCCAGCTTATTGAGAGGAGATTTTTAAAAAATGGGCAAGCACTGCTTATAAGCCATTCCTAGAACAGGGACTTTAGTATACCCCCTATACCATCTTTCACCATTAAAATAATCAGTGCTAAAACACAGAATTATGAATCTCATAGAACTGGAACTACTTTTATAGTCCTTAAGGGATAATGAACCATCTGGGCTTACTCTATTCAAACATATGCAACATTGGCATGCCCAGAAGACATATTAGCCAACTTCCAAGAGCATATTGCTCCACTCTCTAGGATGGGAGGAAACCAGATTTTGTACATAATTCCTGGCATTTGACATTTTAAAAGCCTGGGCAAACCTAAACGAGATGAACAAAAGTCTCACATACCACGTGGCTTCCTTTGGACACAGAAGAGTGTGTAAAACCATCTTGCAAATCCACAGAGACAAAGAGATTCTGCTCCAAGTTGGTTTGAGTGCACTGGACCTGTTTCACCATGCGTAGTTGCCTGGCAACGTTCCACACCTCCCCTGCTGACTGACTTGTGTCTGGCTGCCAGCATGAAATTTGAGGGATCCTCTTCCTGCTAATTTAGCCCTCAATTATAACTGTCAAAACAAACCACTATAAAAGAACAGCAGAAATAAATGCCAGGCATGTCATGCCTCACTAAATATTTTCCAGTGGAAAGGGATGTTGAGGTTTCCGTGCAATATCTGAGGTTCAAGTGGGGGCAGGAGCCGAGGATGCAAACATTATGAGGCATGATGACTGCCATGAGAGAATGGTCTTAATGCTCTATCTAAATAGCATTCCGTTCATCCTTTTGGGCTATTCTCTTCTCAGGTGCAGAACACCACGCACATTCAGGTACATCTGCTCACAAGACCCATCAAGGGCTGATCACCTAAGTCAGACATGTCCAAACTTCAGCCCTCCAGATGTTTTGGACCACAGCTCCCACAGTCCTTTGCCATTGGAAATACAGGTTTGGAATTCTGGGAGTTGTGGTCCAAAACATCAGGAGGGCCGAAGTTTGGACATGCCTGACCTAAGTTCTCTGCCAGCATCCTGAAACTCTGTACTCAGAATGTCCGAAAGTGAGCAAGACAGGCACTCTGTTTTAGTGCATTTTCTCCCTTTACGCTCATTCCTGAGTTTTAGCAGAACAAGCATATTGTAAAAATGGGTGAAAACACACAATGTTGTCATGACTATTTTCATCTTATGGTCGAGACGAATGCTGGAAAACAGAGCCTTTTGACCCTGTTGCGCATACGAACGAAGACGTGACTGACTATTTTTTTTTACAATAGACTTGAAAGCTTTTACTGACCCATTTATCCAAATTGGTGATGGAAAATTTCACATGGGAAGTGATGAACAGGAGCACTCACATTTATTTAATGCAGATGTGTGCTCCATTATCTAAACATGCAGTACTCTAAAAGGCAAATAAAATGGTAGCACTTGCCACCATTAAAAAAACAAAGGTGCCAAGACTGTCACCCAAGGTGCAAGGTGCATTGTGACCAACAGGTGGAAGGGTCTTCCACCAAGGCAGGACGGATGAGCAGAAAAGAAAACGCCACTTTGGAAACAGAATTATGCCATAACAGGATTTAGTATTCCGATGTATGGCACTTTGTTTCAGACATGAAGGTTGCTGACCGTAGATGGATGCAGCAATGGTTTATCTCTTATTCACGTTATAGGGTTTCAAGCAACAGAAAAGCCAGACAACCACTGGTAGCAAACAAACAAGCTACTGTACATCAAGGGAACATGGAATGGCCTAGACAGAGTTCAGCTGGAAGTGAGAGACAGAGTGCCTGGAAAGGGGTGCAGCCATTTTAAAATACATCTCGGCCAAATAGGATTGTTTTCCCTTGAACTATAAAAGTGATGGAATGATGACATGCATGACTCTCTATTTAATAAAAGCTAGCCCAGTTGGGATTCCTAGCAAGTTCATGGCAATTTCTCCTTCTCACTGCCTGAGTCTTCCACCTCATCTCCTGTATACTATTAGACTTTTACCACCAATCTCTTCCTGTAAAAAAAAAAATCAAGTTCCTAATTCCATTCATACTTCATGCCCTCCCCTCTTTTTAAAAGATCACTACAGTATAACGAAGAGAAAGGCATGTCTGCCCCAATGTCTGGGAGCTGCTGCTAAATAAACATTATTTACTCAAAAGGGATGAATTTTTGAGCAACTCTTGCTGCCTTTCCTCCTAACCCCCGCACTCCTCCAACTTTAAATTCTGTCAGCTGCAAACTAGAAAAGAGGGTAGGAGCCTGTCAGGAAGAATAATGGCGTAGGACAATTGTGCCTATGATGTCACCCTTCCTGCCATCTGCTACTCAGCAGCAGCTCCACTCCCCCCCCGGCCCCTCCCCATTAGAAACAAAACCACCCTGTCACAAGAATGGAACTGACACAAAGAGGGAGTACAGCATTACCTACCCATGTTCCTGAATTATTCCATAATACTTCCTCTTAAAGGTACTGAAAGAACTAACCAAAGGAAGCCTTACTATCTGACAAAAATACAAATAGAAGTTTAATAATGCACATATCTTCTGTGTGCATATCCAGTGCTAGCACTGTTATCTGCCGTCAAGTAGTCACTGTCTTAGTACAAGCAGAAAATTTGTTCTTGGGTACCACTTAAACAGCTGCCTAGATGCCCTAAGCACATCCGATCTCGCCTGATTTCGGAAGCTAAGCAGGGTCGGCCCTGGTTAGTACTTGGATGGGTGACCACCAGGGAATACCAGGTGTTGTAGGCGCCTGGAGTAGGAACTGGCAAACCACTCCAGTATTCCTGCCAAGAAAACTCCATGGACATGGAGTCACGAAGAGTCGGTCACGACTGTAACGACACAACACACACACACGGCACTTAACAAACATCCTGAAAATACAGGAATCATGTTCAAGCTTTCATCACCCTTCCCTCCTTCCAGTAAATGCAATCACAGGCAGTACTCTTAAAGCGTCTCTGGCCTATGACTATCCATATGTTGGGGAAGGGTGTGTGTGTCTAAGTAGAAGAGTCTGCTCTCTTTGTGTGGGCTTCTCAAGGATTTAGATCACAGAAAGTTCCAGATCACACACACACACAAAGCCTGTGCAGAGACAGCAACTCTCTTCTCCAGACCTCCTCCCATAATGGACAGTGGGGATGGACAGGAAAGAATGTGACAGGTGGGATGTCAGACCAGCACCTGTTTCATTTTTTTAGAAAGGTGGTAATTCAGTGCAAGGCAGAGATGCACCTTGTCCCCCCAAATAACTGGTATGGTAACAGTTGGAAGGGTGGTGCTTCGAATGCACCAGTACAAAGTTGCCTTACATCATGGCACAGTACCATCCCAGCTGTATCCTCTTGATACTTTGTATGGCGACCTATGAATATGTATTACTCACTGGGGTCTCTCCAGCCTTTCCTTTGTCCTAGTGATCACCCTTCTATTCATCAGCTGTTGCGGCACCACAACAAGTATAAGGATAATGCAGAGCCTGAGAGAAATAACTGCATGTTATTCTGGTGCTTGGGAAGATGATGCAAGCATTCTGTTTGAGGATGACCTTGAGAACCCTTATTTTTCTGGTAGAGTGAGTCTCAAGATGAGAGATACCATGCCCATGGCAACCTTGCCATAGGTCTGGTGAAGTGAAGACAGATGCAGTATAAGATGTGGACTGGGACAGCCTAGACAGAAATCATTACTCAAGCCGTAAGGGTCACTGGAGTCACATCTAGATATGGGCACGAAGCGAAGTTGTAATTCATTTTGTTCATTTCGTTCCCTAACAAAATGAATAATGAACCCCACTCTGGAAGAGAAACAAAACCAAACAAAACAGAAATTTCTGTTTTGTTCCATCCGTTCCATTTCTTTTCCCCATAGGAATGCATTAGCAATGCATTCCTATGGAGAAAACCCCACAGTTCCCCTCCCCCAATGCGCCCAATGGGATGTGGGAAACTGTGGGGTTTTGGCCTCCCCCAGTGCTGATCAGCTGTTGTGCAGGCTGGGGAGGCAAAAAATAAAGTTTAAAACTGCCTTTTCCCGTTTGGGAAAATGTGGGATGTTTAAACTTTTTGGGGGCCTCCGTACCAGGCTCCCTGCGGCCTCAGGACTCCCTCCCAGGGTCCCTTTGGCGACACCAGCTGTGGGGGGGCACTGGGAGGGCTCCCCCAGCAACAACAACAAAAAAGCGCCGAGCAGAGGGCCTGTGCTGCACCTGATCAGGGCTTTTTTAAAAGGCCTGATCAGCTGTAGTGCCAGCCCCCTGCTGGGAGCTTGCAGAAAAAATTAAAAATAAATAAAAAGTGCCCAGCAGGGCCCCCGCACTACAGCTGATCAGGTCTTTTTTTTTTTAAGACCCACTCAGCTGTAGCTTGGTCCCCTGCTTGGTGCTTGTTTGTTTGTTTGTTTGCTTGCTTGCTTGCTTGCTTGCTGCAAGTACCCAGCAGGGGGCTGTGCTACAGCTGATCGGAGCTTTTTAAAGCTCCGATCAGCTGTAGCATAGGCCCCCTGCTGGGCCCTTGTAAAAAAACAAACCAAAAAATGCCGACCAGCCCGCTGTGCTGGGTTGGTCAGCTTGTGTAAAAAAAAAATAAGAAATTGTTTTTTAAAAAATGTTTCATAAGAAACGAAACGAAGCGGGCAGGGAGAAACGAAAAATGAAACAAAACACCATTTTGGCGTTTCGTGCCCATCTCTAGTCACATCTTCCTCAGCTTAACTTGCCTCAAAGGCATGCTACTCTGAACTCTTTGGAAGAATGTGATAAATTAAACAAGACATGATGCAGAAATCTCCACCTGCATTCTTCTGGAATTATGCCATTTCCCAGAGGAACTAATTAAACAGCACCAAAGATCTCATATGCTGTTTTAAGCCAGTCACCTCTGCTCTAACCTAGCAACAAAGCTATATACTGTTAACAAAAATAAAAAGAACACAAAACCCAGTCCAGAACAGCTGTCTTTTCATTATCTTATTTTCAACAAAAACACTAAGAAGAACCTGTAGTGACCACAATCTTGTCTACTAAGTTGGACATACTCCAAATATCTTTTGTTGAAATCAGTGGACTTAAGTCTTAACACATCACTTCTAGGGTTTTCTTGTTACCACACTAAAACTATTGTGGATAATTATTTGATTATAATAAAATAGGAAGAAACCAGATCTAGACATATCAATGTAGTAGACATATCAAAAGGATTAATTGGGAAAAAAATTACTGACAGAAGTGGCAATGGCTGCTATCTCATAGATCTTTATGAAACAAGCTAAATGATTACTCTATGTCTGAACCATAATAAATTTATAAAAATAAGCAAAAAGTGCACATTTATTAGGTGCATAATTCATTCAGGTAGCAGAACTCTGTACTGCACGGGGGTGAAGGAATACAAGTACTAAGTAGGTGTAGAACAAGACTGCAGTTTTATTACTGCATTTGGGCAGACCGATTTTTTGAAATCTAGCACAATAAAAAGAAAGCACTTGTGCAAGCTTTTGAATGTATCATGGTTATTAATAAACAATTTAGAATCACAGAACTGCAGAAATGGAAAGTGATTCCAAAAGTCATCTAGCTCAATGCCTGCCAATCCAGGAATTCATGCTGATGACTGCTGATTTTCAGTCACCTTGAAAATTCCAACTGCATCCAGCCCTTGTTGGGTATTTTTGCTTGGGTTCTTTCCTTTATTATATTTTTCCATACTTACAAATTCAGTAGTGACCTGAAGTTAGAAGCAAAAAAAGTGAAGGTTTTGAATTCCAACACAAACCAGAAAGAAGAAAATGTTATTTAAAGTCAAACACTTTAATTCAGCTGATTTGCAAAATCTCTTGCCCAAGCAAAGAATTCAATTGTCAGATATATTTATACAAAGCTATGATGAAAAATATTAAGACCAAAAAGAATGAGACACAATTCAATCAACTGCAAATTACTCAGATGACTTTCAAGAATCAAGCTGCAGGCTAGTAAGTAACAGCAACTGGGATGCGGCCTGTATGTCACAAACAGCAATGGGGTTCCAGCAGGAGAAGTAGTTCAGGTTTAACTCTTGCCCTTCTTCTTTGGAATTCAATTGATATTCAGTCCTCTCCTGGGCCCTGATCGAGGCCTGGAAAATTTCTGTGGTAACCTGTTCACTGAATGGACATTGTTGTTGTTCAGTAGTTCAGACGTGTCTGACTCTTCGTGACCACATGGACCAGAGCACGCCAGGCCTTCCTATCTTCCACTGCCTCCTGGAGTTTTGTCAAATTCATATTGGTTGCATTGATGACACCGTCCAACCATCTCACTCTCTGTCATCCCCTTTTCCTTTTGCCTTCAAACTTTTCCAACATCAGGGACTCCACGGACTCTTCTCTCCTCATGAAGTAGCCAAAGTACTGGAGCCTCAGCTTCAAAATTTGTCCTTCCAGTGAACATTTCAGGGTTGATTTCTTTCAGGATGGATAGGTTTGATCTCCTTGCAGTCCAGGGGACTCTCAAGACTCTCCTCCAGCACCACAGCACAAAAGCATCAATTATGTGGCGATCAGCCTTCTTTATAGTCCAGCTCTCACTTCCATACATCACTACTGGAAAAACCATAGCTTTGACCATCCTGATCTTAGTTGGCAAATTAATGTCTCTGCTCTTTAGGATGCTATCTAGGTTTGCCATTGCTTTCCTCCCAAGAAGCAGGCGTCTTTTTATTTCGTTGCTGCAGTCACCATCTGCAGTTACCAAGGAGCCCAAGAAAATAAACTCTGTCATTGCCTCCATTTCTTCCCCTTCTATTTGCCAGGAGGTGATGGGACCGGTGGCCATGATCTTAGTTTTTTTATGTTGAGCTTCAGCCCATTTTTTCAATCTCCTCTTTCATCCTCATTAAGAGGTTCTTTAATTCCTCCTCACTTTCTGCTATCAGAGTAGTATCATCTGCGTATCTGAGGTTGTTGATATTTCTTCCGGCAATCTTAATTCCGGCTTGTGATTCATCCAGACCTGCCTTTCACATGATGTACCCTGCATGTAAATTAAATAGGCAAGGTGACAGTATACAGCCTTGTCGTACTCCTTTCCCAATTTTAAACCAGTCAATTGTTCCATATCCAGTTCTGACGGTTGCCGAATGGGCATGCATCTCCTCTAAAATAGCACCTCAATTCTGCAGAAAAAAATTTACAGAGATTGCAAGAATATTCAACCTTCCCAAAAGTACCATGAAACAAGAAGTGCAACCAACTAATTTAAAAAGTACATGTTATCCTGCATTGCCATTGTCTACCTTTGAAACCTCAATGTGGTTTCCACATTACTATAAAACGGACACACACACACACACACACAACCCAGTAAATACAAAGTAGCCCAATTTTGATCTTCAAAAAGAGATCAGCTCTGCAAAGTACATGAAATATGCAACTGAAGCAAAGAAGCATGCAGTAGTTTTGCTTTTTCTACACACTGCATTTTGCTACTGCAAATCATGGCAGGAAAAGGAAAGCATGTCACCAAAGTATATCTGAAAACCCGATTACTGGTAAATATCTGGCTCCAGGGGCAGGGATTTTGACAGACACATTTAAAATCAATTTTTGCAGCCAGAATATGGGTTCAAGTGTAAAATAAATTTTAAAAGGTAGGCTTCTGAGAACATTGCCAGTCTCTACACACACCCCTTTTAAAAAGATGGCACGGAAGAGGGAATACTAACAAATTATTATAGGCCCCAAAGAGATTTTGGAATTTAACCTAGTTATAGCCAGAAATGGCATTCCTTACCACCACTCCCAAAGCAGAGAGAATCTCTTTCTCTAAGCATCTAAAAATAGATTTTTGCCGCTCTGTTCTGCAGTGTTAATAAGTGGCTTTCGAAAGCCATTGGTGAACCATTCTCTATCAGTAAAGCAGTTTGGAAGGAGAGTACTTTTTTCCTCACACGTTCATCCCCAACACACACACACACACACACACACACACACACACAAAATCCAAGCAGGGGTGATGTCACTGTTAACCAATTGCAATGAGCCGTGTGCAAAGAGGCAAGGGGACGGGGAAGAGATGAAGGCTCTACAGATGGCTCCAGCTAGGCCTAGCATTTGATTAATCGCTTGAATTACCCTCCTTTGCTAGAAAATAATAATAATAAAACTTAGGTGGGAGGGAAGGAGAGCAGGCAAGCACAAACATTCAAAGAGCGATCCAGCTGCTCAGAGCAACTAGGAAATGGAGAGCCCGAGGGAGGGTCCATTGTGTAAGAATGACGGATCTTCTTATGAGGACGGGATGAGCAGTGGGCCCTGTCACAAAGTACAGGGTCTACATGTCATGAGAGGAAAATGTAATGTCTTGGTCATCCAGCCCTCAGTAAATTCAGCAAGCAAAGATTTAAAAGACAAGTTACGCCTCACACAAGACTTTTCCATTGTTATTTTTTACTGATCTTACTCTTCTGCTTTCTGTGTAGACATTTCACTGGTAAAACTTTTTATGCCATGCAGGTAATGCAAAATACTTCATGTGCTTAAATTTATGTACATGAAACATGCATTAATGAAAGAGGAGTGTGGTGGGGGTAAAGAAGTGGCCAATCATAGGTATGCAATTCCAATATACACAGAAAAAAAATCTTATGAACGTCCCATTGATAGGTAAGAGATGTGTTTGTGTGTGCGTGCATGGTAGCATTGTCATTCAATTACAGCAAAACTAGCAAAAAGAGAAAAATTTTCAGACCGTGGACTGCAGTCCATGGAAAGATATATCATCAATATATGTCAGATTGTCTTTAAGGCACCACAAACCTTTTTGATATTATAACCAGGTATGTGCCCTTCCTTCTCAGTCACTCCAGAGTAAAATTCTCTAACAAAACTTTGTTTTTTAATGTCCCCCTTCTTTTCTGCCTTTTCCCACTTCTCATGCATTAACAACAGGAATAACCCACTGCCAATTCAGCCTGCTTTCATTCCAGGACATAGCTGCTCTTTCTAGATGCCTGCTGTGTAGCTTGCTCCAGCTACTGCAATGTTGCTAAACCTGTGGACCTGCAGAAGTTGCTGAACCACCACTTCCAGAATCTCTTCCCAATGATTACGCTGTCTGGGGCTTCTGAAGTGGAAGCCCAACACCATTGGGCATCCAAGATTGGGAACAGCTTGGCTGTTTTCTGGAATGAGCATGGGGAACATGGTGAATATGCAGAAAATACACCTCTCTGCATCTGCAATAAGGAAATGCAGTCCAAATAGAAAGCCCAAGAAGCTTTCATATTTGAAGATGGCTGCATTACGAGATGCGTTGTATTCCAACCCTAGGTAACATAGCAAAGCAAGATGGAATGTAAATATAACTACAGTTATAGCAGTTTAATTCCACGATAACTGTTGTTTGTTTCAGCCACTAAATACTGGGATTTCTAGTTCAGTGAGCTCCTTAGTCAGTACTAGCTGGCAGTTGTGAACAAAAATGCAAGTGGTTGTAAGAGCCAACAACAAACAGTTGATGTTAAACATATGTAATAGATGAAAACAAAGTTAAATGTCTTCAGATGTTAAATGCACTTAAAAAAAGAAAGGAAAGGAAAAAAGAAAGGGAGGACCAGTTAGACACTTGGTGTTAAGTGTCCGCCACCTTGTCACTACAAAACAAACCAATACATCCAATAAAAATGCTGACTACTTTAGATGTCAATTTCCAGAAACACACACAGAGATATGAATCAACATCTATTTCATCTGCGTCAGTACTAACAACCAGAATCCATCTCATTAAATGGACAGAGTTAAGCCAAAGGAAGGATCAAGAATAGTGGCTTGCAGGTAGCACATCCCTGCTCCTCCCTCCCTGCTGCACACATTTCTTGCACATGCAATTATTTCCATTGACATAAATCCTCCTTCAAAGGATTATTCGTGTTAACCCATGGCTTCTGTGGATATATTATGCATCAGGCAATGAGTTCAGAAAGACAGAACACTAGAGAGGATGAATCACTGGAATCATGGCCTCTGTACAAACACATTGAGGTTCCTTCCATACTACAGTCTTTTAATATTGAAAAGCTGCCATTTTTCTTCAATTAGCTAGAAGAGGAATTCAAACAAAGGCTGCACAGAACAATATTCCACTTTATTATGCAGGTATGTGGTTCCCTATGACCAAAAGCTTTAGAAAAATCCCATTCAACAAGGTCTCCTACAATGTAAATTAAAAGCTTCCTAATTCCAAGTTTTTATTGCCTGGGAAATTACCAATGAAGTTTTCTAACTACTCCTTCAATAGCTTTTACTAATCACTCCTTATGGAAAGTTTGATAAACTTTTCTCTTGATTTGTCTTAAAGGCTGGGTTGAGAACCTGACCCTTTAGCACTGAGGAAATATGTAATTTGCCAGTATCACAATGTGGCTGTCTTAAGCTACTTCACATACAGGAACTTTCCAGTGGAAGAAGCCCCCAAACTTGCTTTGGTTCATTTCCAGTTATTCCACATGCTGGAAATGAACCAAAATGAAGCAATCCTAACCACATCAAGAAAGTAGAAGCCCATGATAGGAGCCTAGAGAGGTGTGGGCAAAAACTATATGGGGAGGGTTTGCCCTGCTCTAGCAATTATGTTATGTGATCAAGAGAAAAAGGAGTAAACTAGCCCATTCCGACAAAGTGCCTAGATGCCCTAAGCACATCCAATCTCATCTGATTTCAGAAGCTAAGCAGGGTCGGCCCTGGTTAGTACTTGGATGGGAGACCACCAGGGAATACCAGGTGCTGTAGGCGCCTGGAGTAGGAACTGGCAAGCCACTCCAGTATTCCTGCCAAGAAAGCTCCATGGACATGGGGTCACAAAGAGTCGGTCACGATTGTAATGACACAACACACAGCCCATTCCCACAGCAGACCAAACAACAAACATTCCTCCAAAGACAACAACAGTTTCCATCACACAGGAAAGCATATTTTACTAAATTCTGTTACAACCCAAACAATGCTGACTGGCAATACAGCAACATGAAGTCAATATATTACATGATCCCATAATGCATGGGAACATCCATGTAAATACTGTATTCCCAGGAAAGGAGTAAATGGAGCAGGGGGGGGAGCAAAGAAGTGCAACACCAGCAGTGGAGAGAACAGAAAAAAAGTGATTTTTTTAACATGATCTTTTGGGCCTTGGGTAACGCAACCCAGTATACTGATTTTAGTCCTCAAAACTAAATAGGTGAATAATTCATGACACCCTGAAATAGAATTAATAGTATAAGACTCACGTTACCTCTGTTAAGACCTAAGCACTATCAATGATCAGACCATTTGGAGATCATTAATTAATATGATTGTCATAAGTTGGAAACTGTGATTACAGTGAACTATGCCAACCAGTATTTTGTTCTACACACTGAGCTGTTCTTTGCTTAGACCATGACATCAGTATACTGTTGAAATTTCCCCCGGGAAAAGCTGGCATTTCTTCATACTAGCATTATTTTCCCCAGGAAGGGCAAAAGCATGAGATGGGAAGAGAATAATAAGCAGAAAAAGACTACGTGGAAAACATTAGACATGTTTTTCTCTTCTAGCCCTATATAGTACTGGTTTGGACTGACAACAGTTCCAATGTTGTTTGCCCACCTTGATATGATATAGGTTGCTCTTTCTGGCTGAAACTGAAATATGGAGTCACAACAGGATCTGGAGGGTTACCAAGGGGCTGCATTTAAGTACCTTTATACTGCAGGCTGGCTGGATCAGTTCTGTGATGGATACCTTGTCTTGCTGAAGCCTCCTCTTGACCAGCTTGGAGCAGCAGATGTTGACAGAACTGAGGACATGCCAGGAGTTGTACTCCACAAAGGAGCGGCTGTCAATGACCAACATGCCTTCGGTCCCACTCCTCAAGAGGCTGGCAAGCTTCTTGGGATCCATCACTTTGTGTGGAAGTCTGTCCCCGGCCATGGTAGACTTGACCCTTCTGCAGTAAGTGGGAGAGAGGAGGGGTTGCCCAGGGCAAGGGAAGCCAGGTCAGATCTCCCACAGGCGAAGGGTCTGGGGGAAGGGGAGGAGGAGGCAGCTCCAAAACAGCCAAATTTTGCCACGCCGCTAAGGCCCTGTATGGCAAGTCATTGTGCCAAACCTGTTGGGAAGGACAGAGACAGAGAAAAAGAAAGAGAATGAGAAAGAGGAAAAGGAGGAGGGAAAGTAATCAGATGCTACAAAGCACACCAGTCTGACACTGATTTATTCAGCTCTACTTCAGATCTGGCAAAAACCAGGAATTCTACAGAAATCACAAGAAGGCACTGCAGAGCTTAATGGCTGCCAGATAAGCAACTTGTGTCCCCCCCTCAGATGTTGTTGAAGGACAACTCATGTTAGCTGTAACCCACATACTTCATAGTATGGAAAAATGGGAGCTGCAATCCAATGCATCTGAGGGACCACACATTCTCTACCCAGTGACTTAAGGGCTCAGCTAATGTGGAACTAAAATGTAAGGGTGACTTCAGCTTGATGCTCTACATTGCATGCATCTTACACACTACTCAAAACAGAAGAACACCAATAGATTACTAGATGCCTCTTGTCTCATGCCACCCTATAGTGCAGAACAAGGCAAAATTCTTCAGGCTGCGCTCAGGGGAGTCCAGGGTCTCTATACTCTTGTCCTCTAAAATTGCTCTACAAGATGATGAATCACAGAGAAATATTCCTGTAGGACGCAAAAGCGTATCTCTAATATTACTCATCTTTGCTCATAGTAATACATAGCTGCGGGAAAATATGCACATTGCACAAGATCACAATCTCAGGTCACATGGGGCAAAAGTGAGACCAAGCAGAGCAGTCAGTTCAGAACTTTGAACATAGTGTACCCCAGAATTTTCTGCAACATTCTTTGCTAGAAAGGCCACTGTGTGATAATTTTGCAGCACAGGACATTTCTTTCCTATGAAATGGAGCCATGGGGCTGGAGAGCACTGTTTCAGGTTTACACAGGAAGAAATCTATATTTGTATCCCCATTTTGGAACATACTACATGCAGTGAAATCCAAGTTTTTTGAATCACAATTTGCCTTTAACAGTGTGCCCTTAAAAACATGCCCCCTCTGCAGCTACTTCTCTCTTTCTTTGTGCAAATAGCAACTTAGCAAGATGCTAGATGGCTAACTTAATCACACCCTCCTATTGCCTTCAAATGGGGAACTATGCTTAACAGATCATGAACAATCCTGCTTCAAGGCACAGTTAAATGCTTGCTAACCAATCCTGGCTTGTTGGGAAGTCCTTAACCACAGCTCTTTGCACCCACCTAATGGCAGGTGGATACTGGAACAGCTCCCTTTCTTGTTTCTTTTGCCAGCATATAGGGAAGGGGAAATCAATGGGAGAGGCACATATGACTGGTGGACAAGGTTCCCACTAAGGTGCAGGCAGGCAGGGGAGCAGGCTTGCCTCTGCCGCCCTGCCCCCTCCACTCTGTGAAGGGCTTGTAGACCCTTCACACCCAACATAACCATTTTTGTCCCAGTTGTGACAGAACCTGCATGGGTGAGAGTCATGCATGTGCATCCAAGCCCCACACAGAAGGCCCCCAAATTAGAGGGGACATTGCTTGTGGCATATCCTGGCTTCAATTATTGGGCCAGAATTGATGAATCAATGTCTCATGATAACTCAGTGCAAAATAATGTACTATATATAGAAATTCACCCTCACAACTGAAACCTGGCTAGTTGGAAAAGTTGGAAACTATACCTGCAATAGCTTAACTGCTAATTATTTAGGATGTATTCAGAAATAATCAAATAGTATGGGAATACTTAATTTTAAGAAAATAGGGGTAATAGCAAAAAAATAAAATAAAATATTTTTCTAGTATTCTGACAACTCCAAATGATTCCCTATGCTGTCACTCTCTTACAAAGAAACCTGGTACTGTATATGATTCCAGCAGACCCAATTTGCAGACCAACCAGCACAGTTTGTTCTAGTTTAACTTTCCTTCTACTCTTTTAATTAACACTAATACTTCCAGATTAATATGAATTTGAACATATACTTATATAATCTGTATTTTATTTACAGCAGACCTACTCTATGTAACTTCAAAGTTTGAAACCATCTTTTAACCTCAATCCATTCATAAGGTCTCCTACAAATAAAGACACAACCTCATTCATTCTGTGTGATTTATGTAGCCATAAAGACTCTTAACAATACACTTTTGCTCAGAGGTAATTCCCTCTGAATTGAATTATATTTACTTCCTGGTAAGTACGTATATACACACCATGAAGTTAAGCCCTATTGAAGTCCATGGATATATTTCCACACAGAAATGCACAATAGTATATTGCAATTTACTTTACCACCTAAAGATGCTGAGTTAGGAAATCTCTGTGTACATTTTGATTCTCATTATAAGAAAAAACAGGAATCCTTAGATCACTGGGATCATATTAGATTCCTTTTAAACAGTAATAACTATACTAAAACCTAGAGCAGGAAGCATAACTCTTACTAACAAAGTATTGGTCCATTCCTTCATGGTTTTGGTGTCCATTATTAATTTATTTCTGCATTTGAATAAAGATGCCAATTATAGCTACAGCTCTTTTGGCAGGACTGGCTCAATGTAGTCTCTTTTTCTTGTCTTCCGCTGATAGATTCTCTTTTTCACTTCAGGGCAGGCTTTTAAAAACCGAAACAGCCCTAATTAAGAGTGGTCTGAAGGGGGAAGATGAAGGTTCCCTGCTACCATTCTGACACACTTCATTATGTGCTTTCTGCCTCACTGAGGATCCCCTGCTGTACCTGAGCAACAGAACTGAAAGTAATCAGGAAAGGATGCAAATTAGTTGGTTCCCTCTGTTGCCCCCCATTCCCCACCTACTTCAACTCATCTCTTGCTGAGGGCAGGAAGGGGGCCAGCTGCACTGCTTCTCTTCAGTTCTCCAAATTTCAGTCAGCAGAACTCTTAATTGAAACAGATAGACAAAGGAGCCTCAATAAAGGGACAAGGTAACGCAGGCATAAAGGGGGGGGGGAGATATGTAGAGAAAGAAGAAGATCTGATGAAACACAGAAGGCCAACCAATAAGTACTGTACCAAAACAGTAGAGACCCCAACCTTCCATTATCAAGATTATGAAGAATGGTAAGCAGTCAGCCTTTTCATAGAATCCTAGAGTTGGAAGAGACCGCAAGGGCCATCTAGTCTAACCCCCATCACAGGACTCCCGACAGATGGCCATCCAGCCTTTGCTTAAAAACCTCCAAAGAAGGAGACTTGAAAGGCATTTCAATGAGTTTTGAGATCATTGGGGTGGGGAGCGGGACATACCTTGTTTATCATCAATACTCCAAGAAAATGTTTTGAGCAAGCTTGAACGAAGAATTGCTAGTTGGGTGAGAAGCAAAACATTTCTCTCTCACAAGAAAATAAGTAAAAAAGAAGTCCAGTTGCCATGACTCAGTTTGCAGATAACCTCACCTAGATGACTAAGAATCTTCACAGACATTTTGAGGAACTTGCGTTAATTAAACAGTAACAAAGATGTGAAAAGGCTTTTATAAATTGTCTATCAGCTTGATAACATCAGGTTTATGAACGTGGTCACAGGAGAAAATAAAACACAAAGTATCACTCTGAGAGATACAACAGCTGTAGAAGTTAACTAGCAAGGCTTATTGTATAGTTTTCAGTGCACAGGATCATCACCACCTCCCATGAAAAGACTAATTTGCTTTTCACCACAGGATATATAGGTAATAAAACCCACTTTAGGGACACATTCCAAAATAAAAATGCCCAATTCTTTTGAGCATACATATTAGGCCAATTCAAAGGTCACATTTTGAGCATGCAAGTTTTCAAATTTTTTACATCTCTTCATCAGGCTGCTTTGAACCAACCATCCTTCCCCTTTAAGAGTTATTGGGGAGAATGGGGGAAGGAAGAAAATGGAAGGGTGCTGACAGAGGGCAAGATGAGTGATGTAAGTAGTAGTAGTAGGTAGTAGTAGTCGTCGTCGTCGTCACTTCCCCTGACCATCCACAGACTATTGGCAGAACACTTAACTGAGAGGGAATTGGACTACAATGGGTTGCTTGCTGGTGGACAGACCCTTTGTACAGACCCTTTGTAGCCCGACCCAGCCCACATTCAAAATGGCCAATATGGACAGGCCCTCAAACACTTAAGCCAGGAAGTGATGGCTACCATTTCTGAAGACCTTCCTCCTCAAGAGGGCCTTGAAGACCTTCCTCTTTAAAGAAGCCTATGGTGACCTTATCAGTTAGTTTTTTCCCCCCCTCCTTTCCCCTCCCTATTTATCGCCGCCATCTTGCCCTCCGCTGCTTCTCGCTCGGAGGCTCTTCCACTTATTTTATGTCTTTTTAACATTGTTAGCCGCCCAGAGTTCCTGTCAGAGAAGATGGGCGGGATATAAGTCTTTAAATAAATAAATAAATAAATAAATAAGATAACTTGTCAGAATCGTAGGCATATATTAAATGCACCGCACCAACAATACATTTATGACCTATTGAGAGTTTAGTAATCAGCTTTTTTTCCTGAGAAGGGAAAGAGAGATGTTAAAAACCTCAAAGGTCAGGCGGAAGGCTAGAGAGGTGCTTTTATCCATCACCACTTGTCCACTGCATTTTAACACCAAAGACAACAGTTCAGATGCTGTATCATCCTTAGGTGCAGCAACAATATTCCTCTCTCCCTTTCTGTTTTAATCCTTTAAATTTTATAATAGCAAGACCTTAAGGAGAAAATGTGGATTGTTCCTCTGCCTTTTAAAATTAGGTTATGAAAATAAGTAAACTATCTTTTTCAGAATCAGCGGAGCACAAGTGTTTGACACTGTCCTAAGATAACAGTATTTAAAATTACAATTTATTCATTCATGTCCCTGTCTATATTGCCACATAAAAAGATGCTATTTCTGAATGGTTAATGTAACCCCCAAATTTATCATTTTTCATTTCTGTAAAATCAAAATGTTGATGACTTCTCTCATTCTCAAGTACAGTATGCCCAAAGCTGTCTGAAGTCTTTAAAACAATAATAATTCTGAGAGCTATGTCAAATACACAGTTGTCTTAGGAATACTGCTGGACTCTACTGAAAGAATTTCCTCACACAGACCTATCTTGTGAGCCCAGTGGAAGCCCAATTTAATAATCTAGAAGTGATTACATGTGCATGGTGATTAATGTGAACTGGCTACAAGCCTAGATACAGTATATTATAAGAATGAGATAAAATTTCAGATGAAGATGTGTAGTTTTATTATATTAGCACAGTGACACAGGTCTCACTCTTTAAATGAGAAAAAAGCTTAGCTTGGGACCCATATTAGGGTTTCAGGTACAAAACTAGCTTCCCCTTTACCAGTTTATCAAAGCCACCTTAATCTGCTTCCAATTCTTCCTGAAGAACTTTATCACAATCTTTTAATTCTGAGTGTCTACTGAGTGGTTGTAAATAAGGTGATGGGCACAGGGGTTAACTTGAATGAAAATAAAGGAGGAGATGCCATGCCATCGTTAGGATAAGCTCAGGGCAGCTTAACGGGGCGACTCAAGCAGCCACAGGTTATCTAAGGACAGCGTGCAGCTCCTCTGATGAATTGCAAGAGGCAAGGCAACAACATTAGAGATGAGTCATGTGAAGAGAGCATTAAGCTTTCTGAACATAATGGCTACAGGCAGAAACTAGGCATGATAAATGTCACTGTCATCCACTGGAGCACCTATGAGTTGCTAGCTTCTCAGCAGCAAATGAAATCTCCCTTAAAGCTTAGAAAAATTACTTTTTAGGGGCTACAGCTCTCTGTAGGATACCATGCTGGTTAAGGGGTCCTGTGAGTTGTAGTCCAAAGAACTCACAGGACCCCTCACAGGACCCCTTAACCAGCATGGTGTCCTACAGAGAGCTGTAGCCCCTAAAAAGTTTTCCAGCTTCTTGTCTTTCTTGACACTGAACCAACTCCTGGCCTCACAACATGGAAAGGAATGTCTGAAGAGCCTCCAAGTCAGTGGTTCTCAACCTGTGGATCCCCAGATGTTCCTAGACTGCAACTCCCAGAAATCCTGGCCAGCTCAGCTAGTGAAGATGACTTCTGGGAGTTGTAATCCTGGAACATCTGGGGACCCACACATTGAGAACCACTGTTCCAAGCTATCCTCCCAAATTGCTGTCCACTTTGAGGAAAAAATCGCTCAAATTCGCAGGGAATTGGATTCCTCTATTGGTGCAGAATCAAGGGATGTGTCCAGTGTGCTGTGCTTAGGTCCAGTATTCTTAGATGAGTTTCAATTATTGAGACCTGAGGATGTGGACAGGGTCCTTGGATCTGTCCGTGCTACCACCACGCCACTCAACCCTTCCCCTTCTTGGCTAATTGAAAGATCTGCCAGGGGGGTTCGCACCTGGGTCCAGGAGGTTGTTAATTCCTCCTTAAGAGAGGGAGCGGTCCCCACCACCTTGAAAGAGGCGGTGATTAGACCACTCCTTAAAAAACCTAACCTGGACCCAGGGCTGGTGGTTAACTACGGACCAGTAGCGAACCTCCCTTATTTGGGCAAGGTGTTGGAGCGGGTGGTGGCCGGGCAACTCCAGGCGCTGCTGGATGAAACGGATTTTCTGGATCCATTTCAATCTGGTTTCAGGCTGGGTTTTGGTACAGAGACTGCCTTGGTCGCCCTGTATGATGACCTCTGCCGGAAGAGAGACAGGGGGAGTGCGACCCTGTTGATACTCCTGGACCTCTCAGCGGCTTTCGACACCATCGACCATGGTGTCCTTCTGGATAAGCTGGCCAGGCTGGGGGTTGGAGGCACTACTTTGCTGTGGTTCCGATCCTTCCTGGCTGACCGTGTCCAGAAGGTGGTGCTGGGGGACAGATGCTCTGCCCCGTGGCATTTATGTCATGGGGTTCCACAGGGCTCAATAGTATCCCCCATGCTGTTCAACATCTACATGGAACCGCTGGGAGAGGTCATCAGGAGGTTTGGGCTGAGGAGTCAGCAATATGCTGATGATACTCAGCTCTACCTCTCGTTTTGCACCAATCCAGGTGAGGCGGTTTCTGTTCTGAACTTGTGTCTGGACCAGATAATGGACTGGATGAGGGTTAATAAATTGAAACTCAATCCAGACAAGACGGAAGTGCTGTTAATGGGTGCTTCGCCGGACAGGTTAGAGGGCCATATTCCTGTCCTGGACGGGGTTGCACTCCCCCTAAGGGACAGGGTCCACAGCTTGGGGGTGCTCCTGGACCCCGGTCTAACTCTGGAAGCCCAGGTGGACTCGGTGGCCAGGGGTGCCTTTCTTCAGCTGCGGAAAATATACCAGCTCCGCCCCTACCTAGACGAGCAGAGCCTCATGACAGTTACGCATGCACTGGTAACATCCCGTATTGATTACTGCAATGCGCTTTACATGGGGTTGCCTTTGAAGATGGTTCGGCGATTGCAACTGGTTCAGAACCGTGCGGCGCGGCTGGTAAGTGGTGGGGCTGCCAGGGATCACATCACGCCGATTCTACATAACCTACATTGGTTACCAGTTGCTGCCCGAGCCCAATTCAAAGTGCTTGTTCTGACATATAAAGCCCTAAATGGCTTAGGACCTAGATACTTGAAGGACCCCCTCCTTCCATACAAACCTACCCGGCAATTAAGATCAAGCCAGGGGGCCCTCTTGAAAGAGCCATCCCTCAAGGAGGTGAGAGGGATGCCTTGCAGACATAAGGCCTTCTCGGCAGCTGCCCCCAGATTGTGGAATGCCGTTCCAAGTGAGATCTGCCTGGCGCCAACATTGATGACATTTCGGCGCCAGTAAAAACCTTCCTGTTCCAGAAGTTTTCTAATTGATACAATATAGACTGTGGGTACTCTGATGGCAATTTTAGTGTAATGATTT
Source organism: Phrynocephalus guinanensis (assembly GCA_037367245.1). Classification (NCBI taxonomy): domain Eukaryota; kingdom Metazoa; phylum Chordata; class Lepidosauria; order Squamata; family Agamidae; genus Phrynocephalus; species Phrynocephalus guinanensis. The sequence goes on from CM074732.1 coordinate 96,227,630, forward strand.
TAGTGTAAGGTTTTTATTATTGTTTTAATTATTTATTGATATTTGATGTTTTAATTGTTTTAATTCTTTGATTGTATGCCACCCAGAGACCTTTGGGTAGTGGGCAGCATATAAGTTGTAAAAATAAATAAATAAATAAATAAAATGTACCTCTCTTTTGCTTCATCCTAAAAAATTGTGTGGTAAAATTCTTCTCAACACTTGATAGGGTATAATGACCCACTGTCTATGTGGTCACTTAGCATTTTTCATACAACCAAGTCCTGAAGTATCAAGCCAGACAAAACTTATACCAATTTATCTTTATCAGGCTAAGATTAAATAGGAAAAGGGCCTAGCCTTACAAATTTCCCTAGAAACTTGGGTTGAGTTGAAATCAGCATTGGCGAACTGAAAGGGTAAGCCAAGCCTTCTTGTCCACCTACACTTTTTCATTATGGTTTGTTTTTAAAGGTCTCCCACTAAACATAGGGTGGAATTATTTCTATTTGAGGAAAATAGCTTTACATATTGATTAGAAAGGAAGGTGACGCTGGAGGTTCATATAAGTATACCAGTACTTTATATTGTGTCACATTAATTGTCCATATACTGTCCAGAATGGAATCATGTAAGGTGTTGGACATATATATGCATCTCCCAACTCTGCTATGACCAAAAAACAAAGTCAGATACGAAGGAGGAGGGCTGCTGGTCCTAGAAGCCTCCAGGAGCAGTGATTCTCCTGTAACACGAAACACAACTCATAGCTTCTTGTATCTGTGCACATTCACTCTCTCACACAAACAACATAAACCCACGTACAGAGAGAGGGAGAGAAGGAGGGAGGGAGAGAGGGAGGCATTCCTACCACAATCTAAGGCATTTCCCCCATATAGACTCTGGGTAGCAATGAATTTTCCACAGTTTCAGTCACTATTCCCATCACTAGTAATGGGACAGGTCCAGCTAGAGATTTCAGGGACCCTTGCCATTTTCTTTCTAACCCTTTTTTTTAAAATACCAGGATGTGAGACTGTGAGATAGGTGTCCCCACAGGCATAGGTATTTTATTTATACGGAATGCACAACCCCTTTCTCTTTTGTGTGTAACTTTTCTGTTGTGATCATTTTATCTGTTTGCATCTTACAATGTAGTGTACTGTTATGTCCTTACCTTGCTTCTCCGAAGTGCCACATAAAGTTCACAAAACATGCAGATTCTTGAGGAAATGTGCATTTCTTCTCACAATGAGTCTGGGGACATGCAAGAATGCTACTTTCGTCCATCCTGTCAAACCTAACTATATTCTTCTCCATCCCTAATCTCAAGCTTCGTTACAGAACTCAAATGTTACTGTCCTCAGCTGGTGTTAAACTAGAGATAAGCTGTAGTTAAATTAGAGATAAGCTGAAGTTACATCCTGGGTAGACTGCTGCTTTATCTTTAGCCAGTAACCAGTTGCCCTGAAGGGTTACTCTGAGGAAGGAGGAAGGGTTGCAGAACCTCATATCATGCAAGTAGCCTATCAACATGTAAGATGGAGAAAAGGAATCCACGTATCCACAATGTTATGCACTTACTAAGTTCATAAGGTGCAGTGAGCAGAATTAGACTATGTTTTTAGACTATGCTCCTCAACAGCCACAGATTTAACAAGGCCCTGAATGTGCACTAATGAATGTGCGTAAGATTTCCACCCTCAGATACTAGGGTAATTTGAATTTCACACTGCATAGAGGAGCTTCATGTACACAGACATCTATGCACACAAAACTCTTTCCCATGGTCATTGAATATATGGTCAGTGGGATCTACGATTGATGTGGAAATGGGTGCTAATGGTGGCAGGGGCAATATAATGCAACCCCTGACAATCCTTTCATGTTCTTTCTACAGATGAAAACCTCACCCCCCTCCATATTTAATTTGCCTCTAGGGCCGTTACTTCACGAAGTGCCTCGCTTCGAACCGACCTTGCCTTCGCTGTGAATTCGGTGGCGGTCACGTGGTCTCCCTTCGATCCGCGGCCCCATGTTTATCAGTGCTCACGCACTGCAATTTTACTACCGAATCGATTACTACCTCACGTGCTCCCTTCGCATTATGGACGCCGCTTTGCAACGTTCGCTTGTTCCCATCCTTTTCTGAGAAAAAAAAACACTCGGCGTATCGATGCATCAATACTTGGCTGTCATTTTCCGACAGAGCTGTCGGTGAGATGTGTCTAATCTGGTGGTGGAGAGAAGCGGGCTTGAAACCGTGACCCCCCCCTTACGTGCTTGAAAGCCAGCGTGTTGGGTAGGGGACTCCTGCCCAAGCCCTCTGCCCCCTTTGGAAGCGTCTTTCCTCCCTCCCCATTGCGCCCCCCCCTTCTCGCTCCCGGAGGGTGTGCGGTATGATTTTCAAGACCTGCCCCTCCCTCTGATGCCCACCAGACCCGACCGGATCGCCCGGCAGCGGAAGCCGCCTGGGCGTCCCACGAGGGGGGACGAGGAGGTGATCGGGCTTTAGGGCGCGATTGCCGAGTCGGAGCGAGCGCGCGATACGCGCATTTACTGCTTCTCGCCGTGCCGAGCATCTTCAGTTTGGAAGCCGAAAGGGTCGTTTGCAGAGTTTGGATATTTAAAAAAAAAAGGAAAAAAAAAAAAACCGAGTCCACACGTCACGTTGGTGAGACGAAGCGAGATGCGAAGCGAAAAGATCCCCCGGCCGCTGCCTGCCACTGGAAGACCCCGGAGCAGTGGAGGGCACTGGGGGGGAACCACTCACCCCGAAGGGGAGCACGGTAAAGGGGGCGTGGTCGGGGTGGCATCGCAGCTGATAAAAATAAGGAGGAGCGTGCGGACTGAAACGATCGATTCGCACAGAAAGGAGGGGTTGCCGCGAAGAGAGCGGTTCGTGAAGTAACGGCCTAGGTTGACAATTGGCGTCACAGATATTGCTCAAATAGCAGAGTAAAACAACATGCAAGGAAATGTAGGAAAACCCATTGTTACTGTTTTGGGTAATGGAAGGCATGGTCATCATAACGTTCCTCAGCATGACAGAAGAAGGAAGGACTACAGGATATTGATAACTCCTGAGATACATACAATTTTGAATTGCTCTGAAAAACGTGGTGACAGGATTCCTGGACTGAAAACTTTGCTACTAAATGCAAGATCATTGAATGGGAAATCAACAATAATTCAGGGTCTGATCCTGCAAGAATGTGCAGATCTCACTTGCATCACAGAGACTTGGCTGGATGAGGCTGAGGTGTCAACCTCACTCAGCTCTGTCCTCCAGGGTTTCTCTGTAGAAGAACAGGCAACAACAGGAGGGCAGGGTGGTGGAATGGCAATAGTCTACCGCAACTGGTTTTGAATGTATGTACTTAAAAGTACGAGCCAAGGACACAATAGGAATTCTCTTGGTGTATCACCCTTCCTATGACACAACAACTTCTTTACCTCAGCGTACTGAATTGATAACAGGGCTGATGTTGGAGTCCCTTCTGCTCATCGTTCTGGGGTACATTAGCATCCATGCTGAGGCAGCTCTGTCAGGGGTGTCTGAAGACTTCATGGCCTCTATGTCAACAATGGATCTGGCCCAAATGGTATCTGCCCCAACCCATCCTGCAGGCCACACCTTAGACCTGGTCTTCTGCCCTGATATGGATAGTAGGGACATTGAGGTAAAGGAACTTTCTGTAGTCCTGGACAGACCACTATATGGAGTGCTTTAGGCTCGCTGTAACTCAGAGCCTTCCTGGGGGGTGGGATCAGACAAAAAAAATACATCTCATAAGGTTGATGAAGCCAGATGATTTTTTTAACCACCCTTGGGGAGTTTCTTACCTCTCCCATGGGTGATTCTATTGAATCCTTGGTTGAACTCTGGAATGGGAAATGAGCAAAGCCATTGACTGGAAAGTTCCTAAATATCTCCTTCCTCAAAACAGACCCAAATTGGCTGCTTGGTTTACTGGCAAAATTGAAACAGGTGGCCCGTAGAGCTGAAAGGCATTGGCAGAAAACCCAGATTAAAAAACACAAAGAAACAGTGAAAGGCTTACTCCAAGGCAGTGGAGGCAGCAAAGAAATCATTTTTCTCTATCGCCATTGATTTGGCACTAAATTGTCCAGGGCAGCTTTTCAGAATAGTCAAAAGTCCTCTACACACTGACCCACAGGCAGATAACACAAACCACTCTGTATCTTGCTGCAAAGAATTTGCACAACACTTTGCAAGCAAAATTGAACAGATCTGGGCTACCTTGGATGCAGCTATTGATGCAGAGCCTGTAGATAAAACACCCCACCCTCCTTGTCCTTTGTTAATGGATCACTGTTGGTTCCTACAGCCGGATAATGTGGTCAGGACTCTTGGGGAGATGAGGGCCACCACATGTCTGCTGGATCCTTGCCCCTCACAGATCATAAAAGCTGCCAGAGAAGGTATGCAGACTGGTTAGGAAGAGTAGTGAATGCCTCCATACAACAGGGCAGGGTTCTGGCATGCTTAAAGGAGGCAATAGTAAAACTACTGTTTAAAAAGCCCTCCTTAGACCCAATGATACTGAACAATTACCGACCGGTATCGAATATCCCATTCTTAGGGAAAGTCCTAGAGTGGGTTGTGGCCTCACAGCTCCAGAGTTTTCTGGATGAGATAAACTCCCTGGATCCATTTCAATCTGACTTCAGGCCTGGCTATGGGGCTGATACAGCACTGGTTGCATTGGTAGATGACTTCAGCAGGGAAATGGATTGGGGATCTGTGTCCCTTTTGGTTTTACTACGCCTCTCAGCTGCTTTTGATACTATAGACCAGTGTTTTTCAACGTTTTTTGGGCAAAGGCACACTTGTTTCATGACTTAAAAAAATCACGAGGCACACCACCATTAGACTAAAATGCTCCTTAAAAAATTTTTAACTCTGTGCCTATATTGACTATATATAAAGTAATTTTCTCTTGAATAGGAATCAAATACACAAACACAAAGAAAGGCACTGACCTTCACGAAGCAATCTAGAATCGAGGTGCTAATGGGGGGGGAGGTTGGAAGGGTCCCTACCTCTCGCCGCCACCCCACCCAGGGCTGTTTCGCACCCACTACTTTGCACCCGTTTGGCATCCACTTTTTGGTGGCTCACCTGGGCGGCCATCACCCTCTGCCTCTCGGAGATCACAGCTGAAGGACTACAGGATATTTTTTGCACTGGCAATCCCTCCACATGCAGAACCGCTTGTGGCGCATTTGGGGAGCCGCGGGGACTTCTTCCCCGACTGGTTTTGAATGGCGTACTTAAAAGTATGGCACCGGAGGCATTCAGCATCACCCGCCGCCGCCGGGCTTTGAGCTAAGCTGGCCGTGTGACTTCCCGCCCCTGCAGCAGCAGCCAGGCCGGCGGACTTTTTAAAAGGGACCATCTTAACCCCTCCTTGGCCGTTAGGCTCCGAGGGACCCGACAGCTTGTTGAAAGAGGACTCGTTAGGCATTGCGTCCCCGGGGGATCGGCTGCCTTAGCCAGGAAAGGAGGGAATTGGGTTAGTGTGGGGGAGGAAGGTGTAGGTGGTTGAAGAGTGGGGCTGGAGGGCGGGAAAGTCAACTCCTCTTCGGGACCTCTTGCGAGGGGTCCCAAAGCAACGGTCCACGTCGCCGTCGGCCTGCAAGCAGTTGCTACGGGTTGCTGGAGCCGCAAGGAGCAGGTTGCAAGCGCCTCGGTGGCGAGGCTGTGCGGGGCGCTTTGCAAAAGAAGGCGCCAACGCCGCGCGCCCTTGGCAACTTTTTTTGCAACTTCACCGCCGTGCGGTCTGCTGGAAGGAACGTGCCCGGGGTCAGGGCAGAAAAAGGAGGGCAGGACCATGCGTGGCTCCGCCTCCCGACCTGCTCCACATGCAGTATATAAGCATATTTTATGATGCTATGTTCATCCCCCACCTCTCTCTTAACAATTTTTCAATTTTTTCAATTTTTCCAACGGCACACCAGGCAACATCTCGCGGCACACTAGTGTGCCGCGGAACAGTGGTTGAAAAACACTGCTATAGACCATGGGATCCTTCTGATTCGTCTCTCTGAAATGGGAATTGGGGTACTGCATTAAAGTGGCTCCTGTCCTTCCTGCAGGAATGTACACAGAAAGTGACATCTGGTGATTCATGTTCGACACCACAGCCGCTGACCTGTGGAGTTCCCCAGGGTTCTGTTCTGTCTTCTATGTTATTTAACATTTATATGTAACCACTGGGGAAGACTATCAGGTCTGTTGGGGTTAAGCGCCACTAGTATGCTGCTGATACCCAGCTCTAACTCTCGTCACCTCTATGTTCTAAGGGAGCTACTATCTCAACTTTACATGCATGTTTAGCTGCAGTAATGAACTGGATGCGGATGAACAAAATAAAACTAAACCCAGACAAGACAGAGGTCCTCCTGGTCAGTTGAAAAGGAGAACAAGGGATAGGGATGAAACCTGTACTGGATGGGGTCACCCCCCCCCAAATGAAAAAACAGGTACACAGCTTGGGGGTGCTCTTGGACTCATCCATGAGCTTGGATGCTCAGGTAATGGCTGTGGCCAGGAGGGCATTAGTACAATTAAGGCTAGTATTCAAGTAATACCCGTTTCTGATACATGCCCTAGTGACATCCCAGCTAGACTACTGTAATGCGCTCTACGTGGGGCTACCAATGAAAAGCCTCAGGAAACTTCAACGGGTCCAAAATGCAGCAGCCAGACTGCTGACTGGGGCGGGATTCAGAGGTTACATTACACCCCTATTAAAGTAGTTCCACTGGCTGCCAATCAGCTATCAATCACAATTCAAAGTGCTGAACTTGACCTATAAAGCACTGTACGGCCTGGGTCCAAGCTACCTCAAAGATCGAATCTCACAGTATGAACTGACTTGGGTGTTAAGGTCATCAGGAGAGGCTCTTCTCTCCATCCCACCACCCTCACAGACACATCTCATGGGAACCCATGAAAGGGCCTTCTCAGTTGCTGTACCCAGACTCTGGAACTCCCTCCCATTAGAGGCCAGGACTGCCTCATCTCTGTTGTCTTTCCGGAAACAGGCAAAGACCTTTCTCTTCAGACAAGCTTTCCCTGAATGATGGACTACCTATTATGTATCTTTTATATGAATCTACAGAATCACATAGACTTTGTGTTTATAACTACTTGTAACCTAATGGGTTTACATTGACACTATGTTTTCAATGTTAGTTTCCATCACTCATAACTTTACATGGAACTTTGCTCCCCTTTAACTGCTCATGTTCTCTTGTAGCTTTAATGTAATGTTGTCTATTAATGCTGTTAAGATGTCCCTCAATTCCCTGTTCTCAATACTTCAACATGTTTTAATTGTCCTGGACTATATATTATCCCTCATTCTGTAAACCGCCTTGGGTCCTTTTTCCAAGGAGAAAGGCGGGGTAAAAATACTCTAAATAAATATATATATAAATAAACAGGACCAAATTTGGCCAGTTGCCATTGTCATGTGAATGTTCTTCGGTACCATAGGCTTGACATAATTTTTGAGTGGTATGTAGCATTTGCATTCTGGTGCAGCAATTAAAGGGTAAAAACATAATCCTGTGCGCAAGCCTCCAGAATAAAATAGTTCAGGGCAGGGGTTGACAGAAAGTAATTCTTGGCTCAGCTCTTCAGGAACGGCAGTTTATTATCTGCCGGAAGGATTACCAAGGCAAGCAACTGTCAGCTTAGAACCTGAAATGCATGCAGGATGGCTTAGGCTATGTGGCTATATCCACACTCTTATTAAGATGTAAATTCTGGCACTGCAGCTGAAACCCCCCCCCACAAACTACCTCTTTTTCCTTCAAGTGCTTATGTGCATAAGCAAGCTACACACTTACCACCCACTCTGTGCTGCATGAGGAATCCCAAAATCACAAGGCTATTATTAAATTATTCACATTTTTGCCACAGCAGCTGCAGCAGCAATCAAGGACATGAGCCTTACTAACAAGTTAGTGCCTTCTGTTTCCACAGCAACTGCACCGATGCCAGGCAACACCTTTACCTCAGTGTCCATGCAGACATGAGCCAAGTCAGTCAGCACCGCAGTGCAGGCTCAGCCGGATTCTCCAGTCTTTTTTTTTTTAACACAGAGGCAACTTCTCACAGACTGACCATCTGCTTGGAACAGAAGAGTATGCCTGAGCCAGAGATAATTGCCTGGATAAGCTGACAATAATTTTAGCTGGGGAGATAAACTCTATCTGCCATGGAGCTCCCCAAAAGTCTTTGTCTCTTTCATAGGATAGACCTTTTCCTACTCTGTCAATAAGAATTCCACTTGGGGGGAAAACCCTCTTCTTTTCTCCCCTTTTTAATCTGTATGTATTTTACTACATTTAGAATGAAAACGACCACTCAAGTTGCAGGCTTCCCTAGGTATAGGCCACGCAGCAGCACAACCTGTATTACCTAAGGATGAAAATGAGGATTGGTTCATCCTCATGTGGTAAAATGAGAAAGACATCAAATGCATCTTATCACCATGGTTCTGCGCACCATGTGTGCATTTTCAGAAGGACAGTAGCTTCTGTTCATTTCTGCCACATGTGCAGTACTGAAAAATGTGATAACTGTCATCCTATTTCATTAAATAGTAAAACTACGTGTAAAGGGTAAATTCGGTATCTTTGTGGTCAATCAACTTATCCCGTTGGGGTTGCTACGAGGCGTAGAAAATTTGGTTCCTTAATAAATTACATCACCTTTGATAACTATTGGGAACATAACTGGTCCAGATGTTTACCATATACCGATATTCTATTCTTTGTTGTCAATAAGAAAAGTTTGGATTTTTTATTTTGGAATAAACTAAAATCTAATGGGCTATCTTTTGCCACCTGATCTGTGGACAATACCATGTTGCTATTTAAAAGGGCTGCTAGAATCTCAAGATCTTTTGGTTTCTTTTGTCCATGTTTGCATTGCACTGCAGGGTGTGTGTGTGTTCGGGAGAGGTGTTCCAGCACTGCATGCCTTTAAAGTGCACTTTATAAAGGGGTCTGGAAAAAACACACCAGCTTTTTTGGCTTTTTTCCACACCTCCAGAATGGATTGTTTCCCATTCATTTCAATGGGAAACCCCATTTCAGATAGCGAATTAAACAAATTAAATTTGTTATCAGAGGTGCCATTGTAATTGTTTTATAAATGGAAATTCTGAAAGCAAACACATTATTTCCCTCCACTCCTCCTCGTTCATTGCCTGGATAACAGAATGGCCCTTGCTAAATGCTGACCATTGCCATTGAGCCAAACCACCATTATACAAGCTCACTCAGGAGATTTCTTCCAACTACAACATTCTAGACAAAAGGTCATATGGGTATCCTCACTCAATACTGCTCCAGATCCTTGTGACTTAAATGACTAAAAGCAGCCTGATTTGTAATATTAGTATTACTAGAATATGTCATCTCTAAAAAAGACTTAATGACATCTGAGAGTTTCTATCTGCAATACACCAACACATCTTGATGAAGACAGATGAGATCAGGAAGCCCCACTCCTTGCCAACATTTCTTTGTTATGATGCAATCTCTTCATAGCTTGCAGTTTTGCACAACTGAGGTCCTGAATGTTCACAGTGAAGAGAACGTCAAATGGCTTCAGACTGCAAGTGAGAGTTCACCTTAACATTATTTCTCCAGTCTGCACCTTTGCCCCCACCAAACACAATTCCCACAATTCCCACAATAGAGGCATTCCTCTCTAAAGCCTTAATTCTGGAGAACTGATAAAGCCCTCATGCTGCAGTTCAAAGCTACGGGATCCCTCCATTGTCTACCAATAAAATAGCACTCACACACACCCTTCTGGCAAAAATATTTTGGTAAACATACAAAGCAAAGGACAAACTGGTTTAAAGCTCACCAAATCCAGTTCTTTGGCATGAGATACCATATAGAAGACTCTTCATTCATACTGTTTTTCAATGTAAATACCATGCAACCCATGTTGAATTAAATGCTTTTATTAATAAACTGTCATGCTAACTATTGCACAATATACCATGCCTTGCTGGATGGACATGGAGATACATATGCAATACCAATGCCCCCCAAATTTGTAAATGACTGCCACTATGTATTAGGTCATAAATGGGTGCGTTTCTGGCCCATTTCTGAACAGCATCTACATACAGCACATACTGCATTAGCGTCATTCCAAGTCATCAAACAAGACTCACTTAATACGTGGCCGATTTAAAGAAAAACCCATAGTAATCTGCCAGGGTACAGGTTTATTTTATTTAAAATATTTATAACCCCCCCTTTTCTCCTCAAGGGGACTCAAGGATTATTTTTGTCATACAGCTCCATTTTCTTTGCCATGCTCCTTTCCAATGATGGATTAGAGAAGCAGAATTCAAGCAGACCTATTGCATACCTAAGGCTTTCAAACACAACTATTTCACAGGCAATTGGATTCTTGACATTTGAGCACTGCAGTTGACGCTGGCCACTTTTGTTGCTCTTCTCAGTACCATCACCGTGCTTTAGGACACTACCTGTATGGCTACCAAGTTCATCCTTCTCCAACCTGGGGCCTCCATATGTTGTGCTCTACAGACTGCCAAACACTCAAAATAGCCCAGGGCTATGAAAGATGAGAGCTACAGTCCAAGCCATGCAGGGTGAGGGGGTGGCAGTGATGTAGTTATTTGTCAAAGCTATGAATGTGGACCAGAGAAATACACGTGATGCACAATTTAGGATCGAATGAAAACCTCCAAACCACACACTGCTTAGCTGCTGCAAATGATTTACTGTGACAGACTAGACTGGTAAGACACAATTGCTCTTTTCTGATCTTAAATGAGGTCTCTTTAAAAGGGACTGCTTATACACAATGTACCAAGGGACCTCTAACTTTACTGCTATCTAAGTCTAAAATCCTATGTATAAGTTACTCACTGCACACTATGGGAGTTACTTCTGGTTAACAATATATGCACGCAAACTGTTTCACCCACCATTACTTGGTTTCAACAGCTCCCACCACACAAATTCCATCACATGGCGAAGAATCCCAGAGGTGATACTTTTTGCACTGTTTTTTTTTTACCCTACTCTAAAGTAAAGAACACCCTCAAACAATTGCACTCACACTGTAGTAGGCTGGGAACTGTCAATCATTCTGAAATAAAATACAGGAGAAGAAACAGAAGAAAGGTATAATAAAAGGGCATGGTCTCCTTTGTAACAAATCTCTGCTCTTATCTTCCACTGTGCAAAAAATAAAAAAAATAAAAATCATGTTTCATACTGAATCATGAATGCTAAGCACAGCCTGAGAGTTTGTAATCTGCGCTTTTATGTTTGGACAGAATGAAAGCCTCCAAATCACAAAATATATTGCTATACTGGAGTACTTCTGTTAGTCATTGTGCCTTTGACAATGAGGATTGCTGTGTGAATACAGTCTGCACACATGGCTAACTGCAGAACTTTTGTTGCTGCTTAAGCTGACATGGGATAAAACACTGTCATGCGCTTGAATATGTTACTGAGTGTACTCCTACAATGGCACAATGACTTCCAGAAGTACTCCAGGACAGTATTCAAGATGAGTAAGTGACAATGACATGACTGCAGCTTAGCTGAAGGATTCTGCTTAAGATCTCCAACTTCCTTTCTAAATACTTTCACCTTGGACTTTTAGTATATAAGAAACACTGGGACATGCAGATACAAAACCACCACAACATACAGCAATTGCTAGAGTGGACTAATTTGCCCCCAGAGTGCACCTATTTGAACCCCTCTCATGGTCTTTTGCTCTTTTTGTGCAGGTTGGAACACCCTCACTTTCCAGGATTGATTAAGTTTAGAGTACCCTACTCAGAAGTGATTTTCCATTCTGCTCTTAAAGGGGCACTCTGGGACTGTGTAGATTGCCCAAGGCTACAGAGGCTGGCAGTTTTGGAACATACTGCAGGGAATCAAATTCCTCTGGGGATTGGTTCCAGGCATTCCCGTGGATAATGAAAACCGTGGATAAGAGAGAACACCTGCCCCCTCACCCCAAAACTGATGTTTCATGTCAGTAGCTTGCTTTATGGCCGCTGTTTTGAGACAGTAGCTTGCTTTATGGCCACTGTTTGTGACAGTAGCTTGCTTTACAGATGCTATTTGTGACAATAGCTTGCTTTACAGCTGCTGTTGTGACAACAGCTTGCTTTACAGCTGCTGAATTATTTTACTTTTTCCTCTGCCAGCTGTGGATATGAAGTGGAAAAAGTGAAACTGTTGAATGCAGCAGGAATCACACAATAATGGAAGAAATACTTTTGATTAATCCAAATGGAACATGCAGTTACATTCCAAAGTTCCCACTAAACCAGTGTATTAGTACAGTAGGACCCCGGTATCCTCTGGGGATTGGTTCCAGGCATTCCCATGGATAATGAAAACCCTGGATAAGAGAGAACACCTGCCCCCTCACCCCAAAACTGCTGTTTCCTGACAGTAGCTTGCTTTATGGCCGCTGTTTTGAGACAGTAGCTTGCTTTATGGCCACTGTTTGTGACAGTAGCTTGCTTTACAGATGCTATTTGTGACAATAGCTTGCTTTACAGCTGCTGTTGTGACAACAGCTTGCTTTACAGCTTGCTTTGTGGCTGCTGAATTATTTTACTTTTTCCTCTGCCAGCTGTGGATAACAATCAGTGGATAATGAATCAGTGGATACGGGGGTCCTACTGTATGTGTTTGGTTCTCCACAGAGTTTAGTTCACTATTATTTTTCTTTGGCTTCTCATTTTAGCTTGATAGAGAGTGATGCTTAGACAATGGAACTTTATTCCATCAACTGTCCATTAAGACTATTCTGAAGAAACCACTTTGTGGTCTATAGGAAAACTGCCACAGGCTACTGGTTTTTCAGAAGCATTTTCCTTCTTCATATGCACTTGCGTTCATTTTTTACAAATGTGTCAGAGAACTGAAATGGGCACATCTAATGTCATCAGATTCTTGAAAAATATACAATGCTGATGGAAATGTAGCTGCACGGGACAATTTATAGAACAGTAGTTTGACTTTATTAGCTTGTGCAAAGGGTGAGCTTTCAGTATTCACTAAAAATTAAAACTTGAATTAATATGTCCTGTATGTATACACACTTATACAAGAGTGCATTTGTTTTAAATCATGATTTGAATAACTTAGAAAAACAATTTACCAAAATCACATGATTTCCCCCCATCCATGCATTTGTCCGCTATAAATAAAATACATGGACAATATTCCATAAACCTCTTGTCCAGATTGACTGATGCCATGTTTGGTAACTGTCTATGTATTGGCATTTCCAGTGGCTCAAAGTGTTCACTTTCAGAGAGAGAAGGGCTTAACTTTTTGTCTACAAAAAGTGGACGTTGGGTACAATAGTTGCCATTGCCACTTTTACAGGAATCAGCACCAATGAAACAAACTATCAAAAGCAGTATTTGCAATTTTAAGAGGACTTCTAAGAATTTCCAGAATTATACCACATTGAGAAGGGAATCATGTAAAAGTAATATCAGCTAAAATTGGAAAAGAGAACTGATGATGTATGCTATTATTCCTCTCCACATACTTCTGTTACCAAACAAAAAATAACAAATTGCAATTTCTGAAGACAGAAACTCTGCCTGAGAATCACACATTTTATTGATGTAACCTATCAGATTAAATACTAAAGGAGATATTGCACAGTAGAAAGATTTATTTAAATACTGTAATCTATTCAGAAACCCAGCTGCATGAAACTGAAGCCTCAGTCAAAGGATTGTTGCATCCTTTTTGCAAAACATTTAATACTGGCCCTAAGCACATCTGATCTCTCCTGATTTTGGAAGCTAAGCAGGGTCAGCCTGGGTTAGTACTTCGATGGGAGACCACCAGGGAATATCAGGTGCTGTAGGCGCCTGGAGTAGGAACTGGCAAACCACTCCAGTATTCCTGCCAAGAAAACTCCATGGACATGGAGTCAAGAAGAGTTGGTCACGACTGTAACGACACAACACACACACACACACACACATCTACATTTTATAATATATAATGATACAAAACTAGAACATATAAACCATATATAAAAATAAACCATATATAACCATAAATAACAAAAAATCATATATAACAATAGTATATATTTTAATTAAAAGTGTCATCACCCAGGCATTCTTTAAGAAATAAAAAGCATTTTAACAAATTAAAATGTCCAATTGAAATTTTTAATGCAGGTTTTTTTTAAATGACTCATTTTACCTACTCTGACATACACACAAATACTTTCAACCAACTCTCCAGACATTCTACACAAAAACATATTCTGCCACACTGAATCTGACCCTATGAACTGACATTTAGAAGAATGTATTATTGTTGCTTTGCAACTGGAACCCTATGGTGTGATTACTGTATGTAGCTATCCCGGTGTTTCCATTACTAAACTGCAATCATATTTATCAGCAAAAGTCTCAGAAATGTTAAGGGATAAGCTTATTTATTTTGTTATCTTATCCTGTGTACATTTTTTTAAAAATGGGATTTTGATAGGATTTCATCTTTTTCAAAATACGACTCATTGAATATAGGAGGAAAACTTAATTATTTATTATTTTGTTTATTTATTTATGAACATTTTTACCAATTACTCCTTGGAAAAGGACCCAAGGTGGCTTACAATAACGAGGGATACTATACAGCCCAGAACATTTAAGACATATTCAAGTTTAAGAACAGGAAATTAGAAGAGGCAGAACTCACCACTTTAAAAGGTAACACTAAAGCTACCAAGAGCACGCAAAAAGAAAAAACACCAGCTGTTTCACGCCAGAGCATGTTGATGCCCTGCCTAGGAAACTGAGCTAGCTGTATTGGGCAAATTGCCTCTCCTCCCCAGCCCATACCACTGTGGCAGAGCTTTCAGCTGCAGGGGGCCTAGCAGCAATTCACCACCTTACCTTGCATATACAACTGAGAGAGACACCTCATCCTGTATCTAGAAATTGCGAGGAGTTCAAGTCATTTCTAGTCACTTATGGCCTATTGAGACCATTGTCCACCTAACGAGACTATTCAGACCATTGTTCATCTTATGAGCCTATTTCAGACCACGGTGACATGAGGTCAATGTGAACTATAAAAACATGGAGGACTCGCAACTAGCTTTCCTCAGACGGACGAAGCTGTTTGGATGAGCAGCCAAAAGTTTCAATTTCTCAAGAAAAGAAGTCCAGTTGCTATGACTCAACTTCCAGATAAACTCACCTGGATGACTGGGAATCTTCACAGACTTATGCTTTGTTTGTTTGTTTGTTTAATCTCTTTAAGGCATAAAACTGAAACTCGGAGGCCTCTGTTCAGTGCATTTACTGTCTGTGGAGCAAGATGATTTGGGAACAGAGAGGTATGGGCAGATTTGGAGTGACTCACAAGGTGTATTCCTAGAAGGCTGTATGCTGCCACTGGGGCACACTTTACCTGCTCCTGGTCTAATGGAAGGTGCGTCATCCAAGTGTAAACAGTCAAAACCAAGCGTCCCTTACAAAAAAATGGCAGCTCATGTCCTCTTTTGAAGCATTTTGTAGCTGCTCCCAATACCTGAAGCCATAAGCAAAGTAATTTGAGAAGGAGACCTGAGTTAATATAACCACAGTTCAAGCTAAAGCGTTTGTCATCTGACATGTTCATGTCAATGTTCTTAAGCCTGGCATACAAAAAGCTTAGAAATGAATGAATAAGTATTAAAGCAACAAATAAAACAACAAATGATAATCAGTTACACAATAATTGGGTGTTCTCGTGAAAATTTAAACCCATCTTTCCAAACACAGTCTTTCTGGCCTGGCAGGTCTTCTATATTTATAGAGTACTTAGAATTCCAATCTCTTTCAAAAAGAGATCTCAGTTGTTGCTGTATTGTTGGGTTTCTCTTTGTGGAGTCAGTTGAAGATTGTTGAGCAACTAGTCCCATTCCTGCATTACTGCTGAAGTATTCTTCTGCCCAGTTAGAAGTCCCATCATCGCTAGGATGGTCTTCTCCTCCTCCTTCACTCTCATCCTCTGAAAATCACAGGCATGCTCAGCTTCTTGGCACGTGGCTCCCTTTCTCATTCCAACAGCCCTTTGTTCTGCACTGTCCCCATCTTCTGCATTGATTGCAGCATTTTTAAGGCCTTTCTTAGCTCTATCTAGGTGCTGACATTTTCCCATGATCTGAGCCTGACTCGGCCAACTCTTGCTTAATCTGGCGATGCCGTGCAACGGTAGAATGACCTAGATTTGATGTCCGCTAACACTCTGGCTCTTCCACCTCTTTCTGAGTCTTGCGAAGAACCTTCCTTCTCAATTCTTGTTTCTTCTTGCATAGCTGCCAAGGAAGGCTCCATTTTGTTCTTTTGCCACTGGCGATGCTCCAAAACGATGTTCTTGAAACTGTCGAGGAAGTCATCTTTTATCATATCAATAGCTTTGTCTGGCTCCGACTGATTTGTGGAAATCAGACACTTGATTTTTTTTTATAGTGCTTGTGAACATTCCTCGTCCCCTCTAAGAATTCAGCTGGGCTCAGCAAGGCAACTCAGTAGGTTGGAGCCCTGAATTCACCCTTCATTTTCACTCTGTCGCTCATGTTCTTTTTTGTCCTGAATGAAAGAAATTTGGACGTTGCTGTGAAGTAGAAGGCTTTGTCCATCCGAAGCTTCCTGAAGATATAGGCTGCATTGTAATGTTGTACATTTAAAAGCTCCTGTTGGAATTTGCAGACCTCAAACCCATCTTTGAGGGCAACCCTTATCTTTTGCTTTGGTTGACATAGCTATGTATTATAAAATCCATAGAGAAGATAAAGGGCACCCACTCTGATCTAGAAAGTGTACGGAGGTAAAAAAAAGTATGGCCACAGTAGAGCTAATGCCTCCTCGGTGAACTTAATCTGTTCACCTTTTAAGATTATTTTTAATGCTCAGTTGTCATTTGCATGCAAAGCAGTATAATGTCTTATTTATCTTTTGCTAAAACCAAGATTGTGGCAAAAATTCTAAAAATATTGTGTATGTACTACCTCATCTATAAAACAAATGAAAACAAACATGGGCTCCTTGCAAACAAATACTGTATGTGCTAGATTAAATATAAACCTGACAAGGCAGGCTACAGGCTCAATGACATGCTTTCCTTGTTTATACATCACTACCTTCATTGATTAAACAGGACTAAGAGATCTCATACTGTAGTAAACTAGGGCAGCTGTCCTCAGTGCGTGCCTTACAGAAGTTGAACTATGACTCCTATAATCCGAAGTCAACATGCACAATCTATGTTGAGGAAGTCTGAATATTTCAAATTTGACTGCTTTTCAACAACAACAAAAAACCGCAACTGTTCAGGAATCAATTAAATCTGTGCATAATTCAGCACCTGAAATTAAAACCAAGGGTAGAAAACTCCTTTGTAAAGTTGAGTGGAGAAGAGCATATTCCATTCATTTCACTCTGCTCTCTCACTATAAATCATTTTATCTTGTATACAGCACTTCTCCAACCATCATAAGAGTTTTGTTTTGTCTTGTCTGTACATATTCCTCTTCAATCATGAATGACTCATTAGAAGTGAATCTGAGAAGCAACCTACCGGTATGTATCTACTTTTTCATGTTTTGCTCAAGACCCATCTGTAGTCACAGCAGAATTTTGAGGCTAATTTTCTGTAGAAGATCTTTGGATTGCAGTGCCCCTTTTAGAAACCCAACAATGAAATCCCATGGTGTATGGTATATACTTTTCATTAGTAAGACCCATTGGGTTCAGAAGGTTTTATTCCTGGAAAGTGTGCGTGATTGCAGCTCCAGAGATCCAATGTGGAAGTGCACAACTAGCTTGTTTGGCTTCCTTAAAGGGAAACTAGAATGAGATGTCTGCTTAATTAAAAATTCAGTAAACAAAGTGATCATGGGAAACTGGACTGTTCTGAAAGAAATGGGTGTGTCTGAGGACTTGATTATCCTGATGTGTATCTTGTATTGTAGATAAGAAGCTACCATTAGGACAGAATATTTTCCCATAGGTAAAAGTGACAGACAAATGTGCATTTAATCCCCTTGTCTGTTCAACCTGGGTAGTCTGAAAGTACTGGATTCAGTAAAGCAGGTCTACAGCTGAATATTAAGATGATCAAAATCATGACTACAGAGGAACTATACAACCTATCTTGGCTCAATCATCAATCCAAATGGAAATTGCAGTGAAGAATACTGAAGACTGGGATTTGAAAAGGCAGGAATAAAGGAATTAGAAAAGATCATTGAGTATAATAATGTTTCATTTGAGACTAAGACCAAGATCATCCTTATCTTGAATGCCTAATTACTATGTATGGGTGTGAAAGCTGCACAGTAAAGAAAGGTATCAGTGGGGAAATTATAGTATTTGAAATACAGTGGACCCTTGTATAACAAACAGTTTGTATAACATAAAATCTGTACAACATAAAAAATTCTGGAGATAGGGGAAATTTGCTTAACAGAATCGTCTATGGGGCAAATCCGTACAACATAAAAATGGTCACGATTAGGGATCACTCCATTTTCAATGCATTCCTATGGGAAATTTGTATAAAGGAAAATTTGCTTAACAGAATTTTATTTGGAACAAATTAATTTCTTTATACAAGGTACCACTGTATGGTGCTGGAAGAGAGCTTTGTAGTCTGCCAGAAAGTGGTTCCTAGAGCAAATCAAGCCTGAACTATCTCTGGAGGCAAAAATGATTAATAATGTGGCTGTTCTACTTTTGCTACATCATTAGAAGGTAATATTCCCTGGAAAAGAGATCAGGCATGTCACAGATATGTAAACCAAATGTTTGTTTTAATTTAATCTAAGTAACTCAGCACATCAGCAATTATCCAGCAGAGGCAAAAAATAATTTCTCTTTCTGTACCTCTCTGAAGAAGAGCAGCAGAAGTGTTCCGTTTGCTGAAATCCTCAAGTGGTTTGTTTATTATGCCACATCATAATACAGTGGACCCTTGTATAACAAACAGCTTGTATAACATAAAATTTGTACAACATAAAATTTTTGGAGACAGGGGAAATTTGCTTAACATAATCGCCTATGGGGAGAATCCATACAACATAAAAATGGGATCACTCCGTTTTCAATGCATTCCTATGTGAATTTGTATAAAGGAAAATTTGCTTAACATAATTTCATTTGGAATGAATTAATTCCTTTATACAAGGTACCACTGTACTGGTAATTGAAAGCAGAAGGCAGACATCCCCACTGAGCTTCCATGGCTGATCAAGGATTCAAACCTAGGTATCCCAAGTCCTAGTTGAGCACTCTCCATTGCATGTGCTCTCACACAGCTCTGGAAGCACTGCTGGTTATTAAATCAACCTATCAGATCTATCTAGGTCAAGCATGACGCCACACAGGGGCACTATCTTCATGTGACTTGAAGGAGAAGTTCTAGTTTTCCTTATGTAACAAGTCACACTCCAGATGTGCCTGGACACCCTATCTAAAACTAGGAGAGCACTTTCTCACATGCCAATCAGAGCTCAAGACTTAGATTTTCCATTAATGCATTTCTCCTCCTGTAGGCATGGGCTTCCTGCATGTGGCATATTGGAGCCTATGTTGTCTATAGAACGGCCTCCAGTAAGGCTCCTAGATTACAACCAGGAGAAAGGGGCAGCTCTGGGTTGGGTTGGGTTGTTTATCAAACATCACCAGATCAACTAACCACTGTCTCCCACCTGCCTGCTTGAGTCACTAGATTAACTTGTCTTTCCTCCAGCAAAGGTGAAAAAAAGGTAGACAGCAGGGCCAAGGAAAGAAATGGGGAAAATCAAACACTACCCATTTGCAGATATTTAATTGTTAAAGGGATCCAGGGGCTTGATTTGTAGAATACACTCTTGCATTGGGAACCATAGGTGGAGATAAGATGACCTGCTCTGCTTGTGAAACTGGTTCCTCAAAACTTAGGGCGTTTATACACGACCCCTAAGCTCCGCCGCAAATGGCTGCAAGGTCCGGACCTTAAAAATGTTTACCCACCAGCTCCGGACTTTGCAGACAATTAAGTGCGACCCCGCCCACTTTAGCGCGACCAAACAGCAGTTTTCTTGTACCTGCTTTTTGGATGTGACAAATATTTGATCCGGTGTAAGGATAGTGAGTGCGGGGCTCTCCTCGCTTCTGGTTGTTCTTTTTTTGCGCCCCGCCCCTTTAAGAGATCTGAATGCTGCCGGGAACAAAACGGAGGTAAACAGGCATTCTTTTCTTTCTTTTTTCTCCCTCCCTCAGGCAGCCAGCAACCAGGAAGTGCGGAGGGGGGTGGGGACAGTGGAAGAGCGAGGAACCCCTAAGATCTCTGGTCCGAATTTAAGTGGCCAGCGGATCTTAGGGGTCGTGTAAAAAGGCCCTTAATGGTAGGAGCAATGAACAAGGGAGAATCTCCAGGGAAATATATTTATGTGTTTATTGCAATTACATGCTCTTCAGGTTATCGTAGCACAAGGAACATCAGATCCAATCATGCCAGCCGTCTCACATCCACCACCTCTGTCACTCAAATTTTCTCTCCTCCTCAGATTCACCCCTTACATGCAATTCAGACTTTAACTCAGCTACTATTCGCAAGCAAAACACATCAGCTGACCAATAAAAATTTACACTGCTAACTGCATAACATACTTCCTTTCTTTAGATGCAATGGCCCTTCATATGTAGGCTCTTTAGGGTTTATTACAGACCAAGGGAGTTTTCCTGTTTTACACTGTAAAAAAAAGAAAGAAAGAGGGGAGCAAAGCATGCTGCCATAGCACTTACAGTACTCTCTGATCATGCAATTTAATTATGCAAGCTACACAGTGGCCCCCACCTTGCAAGCTGGGCACTCAGTTTACTAACCAAGGATGGCAAGCTCAGTCATCCCCAAGCCGGCTCCCTGGGAATGAACCCAGGTGGTTCTGGTTGCAGTTCTGCAATTTAACCACTGTGCCATGAGGGTCCTATACGCATGTACTGTACTTTTCATTTTTCCTGCGTATGAAATACAGTACTGTACGGTTGTAAAACCTACAACCACAAGAATGGGCATTCTCTTTAAGAGCCCACGGGCTTTCACATTCCTCATAGATGCACAGTGTCATAAAGTAGAGAAAAAGCAGCTGCATCTTTTAATACCATGGGTAAGAAAGTGATGGCTTTCATCAAGCAGTGTGAAACACTAGTTAGCAAAACAGCATTTGAATAGGGGAAGCCATGGTTCAGAGCCATAAACAACTTCACTGTTGTTGGCACACTCTAAGGTCCTTGGTGGACACACAAATGTGACCAATTAAACTACCCTTGGTAAAGAAAAGCACAACACAGCCAGTTTCTTAATACATATACTGTACTGGGAAAGCTTCAGGATGGAGCGGGGAAGCTCCATGTATATTTTGGTCAGTACTGTTCACCTGGAGGTTTGCAAATTTAATATTAAACTCAAAGACTGCAATGTCTGGACGGTCATTTACTGCAGGACTAAAATAATGGGCTCTTCTAAGGATTTGAGTCAGCCAAATGCACATTTCTTTCTACAGTATCTGAGGCTCGGAATGAGGCAGAAATGAACTTTCCTACAAGTTAATAACATTTTTACACAAAGGATAGCCTGTCAATGATTTGAAACATGTTAAGAAGCAGCAGGTTGTTTCTGTGGGTGTGCATGACGCCGGGATCAGGCCCTTTTCATCCAACAAGAGTACTCTTTCCAGCCTGAAAAATGAAGCACTATGCTGCAAAAAGCCTATGAAATCCAGATCAATAGCTTTCCTACCTAGATAATAATAAATAATAAACTTTATTTTTATGGCGTCTTTCTCCCTGAAGGGCAGAAGATCCTCCTATTCCTTGAGAAAACCGAGTTATTTCCCCAGGAAGATATTAAACATGGGTACAAAGAACCCAGGTTTTTGCATGTAGGGTTGTGTTGATGATCTACCTGGGAGCTGGTCTGCACCATCCGTACACGTGGGCCTGTATGCCATAGGCATATTTTTAAGCTAGATCGCACCCTTTTTTTTACCGTCTTGGGAGCAGTGAATGCTTAGAAACTGAATTTCAGCTTTCCACTGCATGGGGTGTTTTGAAGCCGTCAATGCGGAACCATACAGCACAAATATGGTTGTTGCTGGCAGGCGTTTTGTTTCATGAGCTTTGCGGCTGAAGTGGGAAGGTTTTCGTTTTGGGTTTTTAAAAAAAAAAAAAAAAACACTCACGTTTTAATTCACTCCCCGTTTGGCTGTTCCCTGAAAAGTATTATTTAAAGGGGCGGGTGGGGTGGCAACAGATACCAGTTCCTTGGATTCTTCCAAATCGCCAAGGCCGTCGGGCGGAAAACCAAACTCTGCCAAGCACGAGGAAAACCGCAAGGGCTGTTATTAACACCAGTCTCGCAAATCGAGTGGGGAAGCATCGACAGCCGCCCTCCCACGCTAATGAAAAAACCAGACCACTCCATGTTCTACATCAAAAACCAAAATATTGGACATTCTCTTATTTTGATGGGTCTTCGAAAGCCTCCTGACATAATGCCAACCTCATGACAACGGAAGGGGGAGATAATGAACACAGGCACAGACCCAAACCTTCCTTCCACTTGGCAGAGCCGTTATTTTATCGATCTTCTCTATAATACTTCTTTCCCCACCTCCCCCCCCCGCCTCTCCATTATGTTAATCCTCCTCCAGTTACTTAAACGCACGTCATAAATAGGCGATTTGCCGGGGGCACCCTCTCCTTTCACTGCACCCGTTGCGGTACAGTATGGATGCGCTCATGGCGGAGTTCCTTCGGCTTCTAGTCTGCAGATATCATGCTGCTGCCCCCCCCCCCGCCGCCGCCGCCGCGACACACTACACAACAACACCTCTCTTGGAAATAGTACCTGGAGAAATAAGGCTCATCCCGCCCCCGCCCGGAAAGAAAATCCCTTTTCCAGATCAATCCTGCTGCACGAATTTTATCCACAGCTAAGAAAAAAGCTGCAGCGACCTTACACATACGAGTCCACAAACAGGCAGTGGTTAGTACAGCATGCGGCGTTTGTGTCTTGACGTGGAATAAACCGCAAAAATCCCCTGCGCACGTTGCAATGTCCCCAGACGAGTCCCGAGATAGTGCACACACCATCTACGATTCTGCAGTGGTCTACGAGGTTTAAGCACCATATGTGAAACACAATTCACCTCCCACCACCAACATCCTCTTCCTCATCATCACCACTACCACCACCCACTGAAGTCAACGGATAACATTTCGGAAATGCAGTACTTACCCTCCCGGCTCTCCGTCTGCAGCCCGAGATCAAAGCTGGTGGCGTGCCCCATCTGAATGCAGATTTCCGCACATTCGTCAGGCTGATTAACCACAATTGCGAGGATCAGGTGGGAAATACTGGGGCAAGCTCTGATGATGCAAAGTCTACTCCTCTGCAAACACGCACCCACAGCCAAGCTGGAAGGCATTCATAATGCCAGCCTACATATTAGGCAGCGGGCATGGCCCTGCATAAGGGGAGGGCGGCCCAGGCGGAGAGGAGACGGGGGGGTTGCACAGATAAGCATTAGCAGGGCTGAAGGGATCCAGGAAGACGGAAGGTTGCACTTTAGAACTAAAAATGAACTGAGGATGAGGTCATGCCTTGGAAAAAAAGCACCTGACGTCACCCCCAGCCAATCAGAGAGGGAGGCTCAGGGGCAGGATGACGTCAGCCTCTGATCCTGGGGCTTTGAGTGCAGATTAAAGGGAGACAGGCAGGCAGATCTGCAGTTTAAAAGGGGCGATGGCCTAGATCCACCACCACCCCGCATCTTCTATGCCTCATTATACCCTTCCAGTTTTGCAAGCTCTTAAAAGGGAAATGCCCCAGCCTTGGTGTAGGAAGAAGGTACAGAGAATGAAGCGATAGAAAGCGAGCCACGCATGGTAACATCCATGTGGCGCTGGTTGTGACAGGAGGAAAGAGGAGGATCCGAGCCCAGGCTCCTTTCGCCTGCCGCTTAAAAAAGAGGAGCTGGGATGAACCGTCACCCTGCCCACCCGCACAGGTGCCAAAGGCATGGGAGATTTGTGTTATTTGTTCAGTGGGATGGGCTTAAGATTTCCACATCAGATCAGGGCTGCAGAGTGATCGCTAATAAGAATATATAATATCTTTGCATCAAAACCTGCCTTGACTTGAAAAAGATCTACAGTTCACTTGGTCCTGATGTCTTGTTTAAAGGAGTGTAATTATGAGACAAAACACCACTATACTACAGTATAGGGAAAACAATAATGCAGCTGTTGAGTCATGGCAACTGGATTTCTTTTTCTTGAGCGATTTAAACGTTCCTCTGCTCATTCAAACAGTGATGAAGCTGTTTGGATGAGCAGCAAAACGTTTCAATCTGCCCAGAAGTCCAATTGCCATGACTCAGTTTCCAGATAAGCTCACCTGGGTGACTGAGAATCCTCACAGAATAATGCAGGTGCCAAACACAAGCTTCATGCCTCTATGCATGTGCTGTGACTTCTATTTGTTGTGCATTGTGTGCAGTTAAGATGCTTCTGATTAATGGCAACACTTGCAAAGGAACATATGGGAGGGATTTTCTCTGCACCACTCCCCCCCCCCACTCCTTTAGTTTACAGGGCTGAATGGGAATTTAAGCCAAGTCTTCTTAGTTCTGAGTCATCCTTATCTTATTTGCCCACCCATTTGGACAGGTGGACAAATATTCATCAAATCCTAGCTTGCAGTCCCTATTGGCAATGTCACACCTATAAGGTGTTTTAGTCACTCACTACATGCCTCTCTCCAATTCAACCAATACTTGTTCCTCCCTTTGTCATATTTTTTCTATGCTCTCTTTTTTTCCTTTGACATCTGGAAAATGGTTTAGGGACAGTCACTCTGTAAGAGAGATTGCAGTTACTGTAGTTACATTTTACCTGTTGTTTGTGCTCATCCTATAATTATATTCCCCCCAAAAGTGTAAGGAATGTAAAATGGGGGGGGGGGACAATTGATATGTGGAGTGGGAGACTCCTGTTCAACCAATAATTTAATACCTGCTTGAGTTTTCCCTTGGAACATTTAGTGGCTTTTGAGGGGTGATATTTCCCAGAATAGGAAGGGCTCCCTCTGTCAAGGCTCATTCCTTCTTAATGTGTTTTGATGTCCACTTTTCCCTTCCTTCCTGTTTTGGTAAGGAAAAGTGCATTTGATACCTTTGAACAAAACATAGCCGTCCAAAATAATTTAACTAGAGCAGGTTTTTTAAAATGACAAATTATTTAAAGAGGAATCTTTGTTGTGAAGACAAATAACTGCTGGATAGCTCAGTGGCTCAGGTCTCTGGCTGGGGAGCCACAGGGTGGGAGTTCAATACCCCGCTGGGCCTCCTTGGGGGGGAGCTGGACTCAGTTATCCATAGGCTCCCATCCAGCTCCTCATTTCAAAGCTTATACACACAACAAACACAGAACACATATTGACATGGTTGACTAGGACTGTGTTTTGACTTCAGTGGCTTTTTAAATAATTGCCATCGCCCTCCCACCTCAACATTGGCCAGGGTGGATATCCAGAGTTCTAAGCCCAGGAGAGAAGCAACAAATCAGAGTCTTCTGTGACAAGAGTAAAGGCAGCATTTTTTCTACCCAGTGGTGGGTTCTAAACGTGTGGTCCTTCAGCAGTGGCTACATTGCAAGAGTCACTGCTCCTAGCCAACATGGCCAATGATAAGGGATAATGGGACTTGTAGTCTATCCATTTCTGGACGGCCACAAGTTACCCATTCCTTCTTTGGACAGCAAGGGGAAGCATAGTTCTAAGCCATTTAGATGGCAGTGGAACTGTCCCTTGGAGTGGCCAGCAAACCCTCTCAAAAAAAAAAGGAGAACAGGGTAGGACAGGGTCAAACATATAGAGATATTTCAGTTTATGGACTTTTCAGGTGTTCAAAAGAGGTGGCAATATGAAATCATATTACATATTTCTAAAAGCAAAACTTATGAAACTGAGCCTGATGTATTTGGAGTGCACTATGAGAAAAGAAGAAGCAAAAACTGGTAGGAAAAGGTGAAGGCAGCAGAAAAAGGGGAAGACCAAATATGAGTCCATAAAGGAAGCCAGCTGAGCAGAGCTGTCAATGAGACATCCTTCTGGTATAAAGTTGTTTACACAGTGACCATAAGGCAGGCAATTCAATGCCATGTAACAAAACAACAGCACCAACAACCTTCTATGTTTATTATGTTTTGGGACTCTATCTCACAGTCTTTAAAATCTTGATCTAATTTTCCGATAAACCAGCTCCACAAATTGTGCCCCCACGGTCAGCAGGTTTTAAAAAAAACCCTGTAATGCCCACTTAACCGGGTTTCAGTGAGTTTTTAAAGAACCAAGGCGGAGGGTGGGTATTTTTTAATCCAGTTAGAAACGTGTGTTTTTACAAGAGGCAAACATTAGTGGGGGGCGCAGAAAACCCAGTTTTCCCCCTCTTTGTTGTCATTTTACTGGTTATGTGGGTCAGCAGCATTCTATCTTGCTGTTTCTTTGATATTGACTGCTGTCTTTTTGATATTTGCTCTGGAGACTGCCAGACAAGTCGGAGCGAGGAGGAGGAGGAGGAGGAGGAGGAAGAAGAAGCTCATTTGCGGGACAAAGATGAAAAGGTCAAGTTGCCTCTTCTGAGGCCAACTGGTGGCAGCCAGGGGCTCCCAGCAAGGGTGTGGTATGTCCCCTGTGGCAGGCCTCCCTTTCTGAAGGTGCCATGGTGAAATCCTTGCCAGCCAGGGACTCAGTTACCGTGCCAAAGGAGGGATGGGGGGGGGAGACCCTGAAGCT
The DNA here is from genome assembly GCA_037367245.1 of Phrynocephalus guinanensis. Lineage (NCBI taxonomy): Eukaryota > Metazoa > Chordata > Lepidosauria > Squamata > Agamidae > Phrynocephalus > Phrynocephalus guinanensis. The sequence continues at coordinate 96,254,543 of CM074732.1, forward strand.
GGTGAGTGAGGGAGTGACTGACAGGTAGCCTGAAGCGGTAAAAGCCAGACATTAGTGGGGCTTTCCCTCGAGGGCCATCAATGAGGAAGACCCTTGTTGGTGGCTGCTTCAGGTGAGGCTGAGGAGGGCTAGGTGGCAGCGGTACCAGGTTGAGAGCGGGCATTGATGCGAAGGGCAGGGCAAAGGGCAACTGGCACCAGCTCCTGCCAGTGCTGGCATATCTTTATTCTCTCTCTCTCTCTCTCTCTCTCTCTCTCTCTCTCTCTCTCTCACACACACACACACACACACACACACACACACACACACACACACACACACACACACACACACACACTCGCCCGCCCACCCGCCTTCCTTGCATCTCGATGGCGGCAGCCTTGCTCTCCCATCTCATGTTAACATCACAGCCCCAATCTTTATTCCATTGCCGTCCTGCCCCGGCTTGAGCTCCCGTAGCACCGGGCTTCTAAGCTCCATGCTGCCGGAAGTCCACCTTGGAGCTTCTAGATGTGGGTTAATGATGTGGGGACATATAAAATGTGATTACTTAAACTATGTCCATGGGAACACGGGAACCGCATTTTCAGTCACGTGATGACTTTGGAAAGAAATAGGCTTTTATTATTAACCGCCTCTTTCGCCCGTGTGATAGGGCCCTTGGAGGGGCAGGAATGTTTGACCAATGCATTCTACCAATCAAATGAGTTGGTCGGCCAGTAGACCTGATCACTCTTTGGAGCCAGGAGAAATGGCCAAAAGTTTGTTTATTAGAACAGAGATTGCTCCATCCGCAGTTGATAAGTTAACATATCAAAGGGAGCTCTCCGGTTGTGTATCCTGTAATAGAAAGAAAAAAATTTTCTTCTGTCACCAGAAGAGAAGGGATTGGGAGCTCTCCATATGTTGATATTTTCTTATCATTGGGCAGGTTGCCCTGGGACTGATGGGAACTGGAGTCGAAAAAGAGAAGGAGGTTTTGGATTTTATTGCAATGCAGGATAGCTAGGCAGACTGCATGGCTGCAGCAGGACTTTGATAAATCAAGGTTTGGATTAGAACTTGAAAAAAGTTATAAGAACTATGATCCAATATGTCTGTGAAGATTTCCAGTCATCCAGGTGAGTTTATCTGGAAGTTGAGTCATGGCTACTGGACTTCTTTTTTGAGAGATAGAAACGTTTCGCTGTTCATCCAAACAGCTCCATCGGTCTAAATACAGCTAGTGTATTCAGCTACACATATTAGACAAAGAAGAGAGGTGGTTTGAGAGAGGAGTAAGGGAGGCCATTCATGTGAGCATTGAAAACCCCTCCCTCAACAGAGGTGGTGGGCTCCAGCATAGTCTATCAGCTACTTATCAGGCTGTGCTTTCCAAAGTACCCAGACAAATCAAAAAAGCCTTCACTACCAAGGCCATAGCTAACGACCCATTCTTGATAGGTTTCAGCACCTTAGGCCATTGTTCACCTTAACGCTATGGACACTATTGTCTCCCTAACGAGCCTATTCAGGCCATTGTTCATCTTATTAGCCTAATTCAGACCAGGGTGACAAGAGGTCAAAGCTGACTATAAAATGGATTACTTGCACTAGCTGTATTCAGACTGATGAAGCTGTTTGGATGAACAACGAAACGTTTCTATCTCTCAAAAAAAAGAAGTCCAGTAGCCATGACTCAACTTCCAGATGAACTATGATCCAAATAAAAAAAAAATTCCAAGCTGTCAATCAGATCATAAGGTAAAGGATCTTATGGACTTTATCCCTTCCACATTCAAATATATGGCTTTCAGAAAATATCTCACTGTGATTGTTTAAGGTTGTCAGGTCTTGGGGAATTTATTTCAAGATTCAGGTAGCAAGGTCTATTTTCTGGGTCTCAGGAATTAGTAGACCAAAATCTCAGGGAATGTGACTTTGCCAACCTTAAAACCCTAAATTTGAGGTTCATTCCTATGGCTTTGGGGCATGCAATTAGGCATGGCGAGAAACAACCTTGTCTAGTTCATTACTTTTCACACTGCAGAATTGTCTATGTTTCTAGTATTCACACACTGGCCTTTAAAGTCATCACTAAATCTCAGCATTCTGACACTCTTATACTCACACACGCCCAGACCTGCACATACATACCATTTTGAAATTATTGTTAATGGATCCACCCCACAGAATCACAATTACCAGCCCTATGTCTTAAGCTTTGGCCCTAACATTTCAGAGAACAGGGTACTACTGTCCTGGCACCACTAGGAACAAGGGGCTGATTTGCTCTTCACTCTGGCTTATTTTTCTTGGGCATTCTATGCCCCTCTTCCCCCACCAAATGAAGCTGGGTGGATTCTGAGATCCTGGCTCAGCTGTTCATCACAAGTTGGTTTTCTAACCCTAAGGCCCACAGCACTCTTTCTGCCCCTATGGATTCCCTTCCGAGTCACTTCTGCTCTTTAACACCAGGTTACTCCCAGAGTCCAGCATGGAATCTATGCTCTCTCTCCATCTGGCCAGAGCCAAAAGTCCTTCCTGAACTCATCTATTTTGCTACATAATCAGTCTGTGGTTTTTTCTGTTGTGTGAGGCATGTTCAGAACCAAAGGTTAAGGACATCAAGGATTAATCCATGGGTTCAGGACTCCAGGCACAGATTCCATGTAGGGAAGGCAGAGATTGCAGGCATTTTTATACAACCACCTTTGTTTCAGAGTAAAATTACACAGTGTGATTATTTCTCCTGGGCAGTGATCTTTCTCAGCAAGTCCCCCACTACTTGCTCAGCTGCCCCCTTCACGACCAACCTAGATGTAAATTCCTTGGTGGGATTATTAGTTCCCTGGTCGATAGGTCCCCTGGAACCCAACTTAGTATGCTACTTGTCGGTACAGACAGGTCTGTTACACAGCAAGTAGCAAAGTTTCCGCTGTCAGCTATGAAAATTCAGGCCAATCTCTAACCCTGGAAGGATTATATTGCATTGTAAATGTTACACGGTATTTTAAAGTTTTAATTATATTTGTTGCGGATGTAATTTTATATGTTTATATATATATAATATATAAAGATTGCGATGACCAATGGTTTGTAGCAATAAACTATTACCTACCTACCTACCTACCTACCTACCTACCTACCTACCTACCTACCTACCTACCTACCTACCTACCTACCTACCTACCTTCTGAGCAAGTTACTGTTTTCACTTACTGCAAGGGAGCTGCCTGCTCCCAAGGAGGCCCCTTAGGTTACCCCTTAATAGATTCAGCTCCTGATAGCCAATTTTCACCTTTAAAACCCACCCCTCTTTCCCGTTACCTGGGTGAGCGTTTGTGGAGGTGCTCTATAACCTCTCAGGCAGCTAGGCTCATTTAAAATCTTACACTGGTTGTGTACTTTGGAAATACACCAACCCTGTCAGGTAGGACAAACAAAGAAAAAATGTTCTGAGTTCCAAAGTTGCTTCTCTGCCAAAGCTCTGCTGGTCAAGGCACTGAATTAGCCACACTCACTCTTGGGCAATAATCAGGCTGGTGTTGAATAATATTATTTTATTAAAAATAGAAAATTCAAAACAAAAAGTCAATGCAAAGCACAGATATCAGCAGCATGATCCATAGGATTTGCAATCAGTAAAATAACAAAACTGTCTAAGCTATTTCCTAAGTTACACTAGCATTCTCAACTACAAGGCTCATGATGAATCATACTCCAGAGTCTAATTCCCCGAAACAATCATCATGAGATTTCTAAGTTTCAAGCAAGCAAGTAAAAGCCATTTCTATCATCCTCTTTTCTAAGTTCTCTTGGTCTAACTTAAAAGCATATCTTCAGAGAAGCCATCTCCTCCCCTCTTTCACAGTCATTCTGGTAATTGTCCAATCACAGGGCCGAGTTCAGCTTAGTAATTACTCTCCTTCCACGCCTTTCTTTTCCATGTAGTAAGCCGCTCAGGAATTTGATGTTCGTTTGTGTCCATTTGATGTTATGACTCCTTCTTCCCAGGCGATAAGCAGCACCTGTAATTTTAATTGGAACAAGGAGAAAGCAACAGCCCAGAACATTCTCATAGATCCTTTCTTGCTTCTCCTTAACCTAACTGCAGCCATTTTCTAATTCCTTGACACTCACTAATTGACTATTGAGCCAAACATGTTCTAATCATGCATGTCAAAGTTGCAGACTTTTGAACATGCCTGATGACATGGCCAGAAGGTAACCCGTAATAGATGCTATTAAACATGTTGTTTTCTTGTAATTTAGACCTAAATTTGTTTAAGACGATCTCTTCTGAAATGTGAAATTATGATGTGAGCATATTATACCCTTGCAGATAACCTGCAAAAACAGTTATTAACCAACAGAAATAAAGTTCAGAACAGTTTGCCTAATTTATTGCCATGAAACATAAAATAGACAATTCTAAATTTAAACTACTATGTATGGCCCAGGATAACCTAATTTTTTGCCATGAGACACAAAATAGACTATTCTACATTTAAAATACTATGTATGTAGTAAACACTGTGTATGGCATAGGAACACCTCAACTTTATTTTAAATGATTCCTACCTTCACCACAGCTTGTGGGATCATGAAAATGCGAATTGCTCTCAAGATCAACCTCCATTTATTTGTGACCTTGCAAACTGAGTATAGCTGGAGGGGAACTCTGATGGATGATGCTGAGGATGACAACGACAAAAATATCTGTTGGTTTAAGTTAGATTATCTTTTTTCTAAAGTCTGAAAAATGGCTGGGATACTTCTATTAGAGCACTAAAATATTACAAGGGTTACGTTTTGAGCTTTGAAGAAGGGAGGAAACTAACAGAAATGTCCCCCAAATCATATTGGCCAGATGTTCAGGCCAGACTCCAATATTAAAATCTATCTATCATATCTATCTATCGTATCGTATCATATCATATTGTATCGTATCATATCATATTGTATCTTATCATATCGTATCTATCTATCTATCTATCTATCTATCTATCTATCTATCTATCTATCTATCTATCTATCTATCTAAAGCATAAAACACATATATTAAAACGCATAATAAGAGCAATATTAAAACTCAAATAAAGCAACAGGATACAATAATCCCTTTAAAAAATTTTTATTTACAATAAACAAACATACAATAAACAATACAATGAACAAAAATATCACTACAAAGTGCACCCCAACCCCCCGGGACCATCCAGTATTCCTTTATCTTCTTTTCCTTCTTCATCTTCTTTTTTTTCCTAGTTGTCTTCTTAGAGTCCTTTTCTCCAGAACTGTGTTGGGTTGTACGACAGTTGTATCCCTTTCCCTTTTAACAGTACATAATCTATACATTTTCCCCAAATATCATAAAATATATCCTTGCTCATTTCCCCTCGCAAAACTTTTAAACTACAGGACAATTTGTCATTTAAAGCTATATCCCACACTTCCTTATACCAGTCAGCAATTTTAAAATCTGAATTCAGTTTCCAATTTTTAGCTATAATCAGTCTTGCTGCTCAGCAGGCTAGAGTGCTGAAACTGTCGGCTGCAAAGTCAGCAGCTCGGCCGTTCAAATACTGGGTGCCACACAGTGGAGCGAGCTTGCACTGTTAACACAAACTCCTGCCAACCTAGCAGTTCAAAAGCATGCAAATGCAAGTAGATAAATAGGTACCGCCATAAAAAGCAGAAGGTAAAACAGTGTTTCCTTGAAGCCATGCCAGGCACATGGCCACAGACTTGTACAACACGGGCTCCTTGGCTTGAAAATGGAAATGAGCACTGCCCCCACAGTCGGACATGACTAGCACCTTTACCTTTACAGTACAATAGCAACAATAATCTGAAGAGTATTTGGAGCCTTTTCAAACGAGAATGGATAATGATGCAAGAGATGTCAATTCTGGCAACTGAAGCCTTCCAGAATGTGAAAAGAAGAGGACAATTCATTTCGGGGTCATCTTTGTCTTGCGAAAGGCTGGAAATTCCTGAAAGCAGACAGAAAAAACCCTGAAAGCAGTGCATCTGCTCTGAGATTACACAGTCTGAGGGAGCCCTCTGTCTTCCACATCAATAATAATGCTTACCAAATTCTTAAGTCCCTCAGAGGCAGATCATACAGAGTTTGTGAGAATCTTACGTAGTCTGTATCTCTGTCGCAACTTACATCTTTGAAGGTAATTGTTCCAAATCCACAAACTGGCAGCAGAACAGAGATTATCACAGGGCCTTTTTACACGACCCCTAAGATCCGCAGGCCACTTAAATTCGGACCAGAGATCTTAGGGGTTCGTCGCTCTTCCTGTGTCCCCACCCCCTCCGCACTTCCTGGCTGCTGGCTGCATGAGGGGAGGGAGAAAAAGAGAAAGAAAAGCATGCCGCTCACCTTGTTCTGCCTCTCGTCTCTGTAAAAGTAGCTCTTAAAGGGGCGGGAGCCAAAAAACAACAAACAGAAGCAAGGAGAGCCCCGCACTCACTGTCCTTACACCGGATCAAATAATTTTCACCTCCAAAGAGCAGGTACCTGAAAGCTACACTGGGACGCGCTAAAGTGGGCGGGGTCGCACTTAATTTCCTGTTAACTCCGGAGCTGGTGGGTAAACATTTTTAAGCTCCGGAGCTGGGAGCCATTTGCCCCGGAGTTTAGGGGTCGTGTATAAATGCCCACAGTCAGGGCAAGGCTTCTCCTGGTTCCCAAGAGAGCACAATTGACACATACTGCCAAGCAGATAAAGAAATGATAAAATTAAATGGAATCAAATCAGTTGCTAAGCCCCTGAAGGGCCATGTCAAAATTACTGGAGTACTGAATTATAGTGTGACAATTACGTACATAAAGAGCCTTGTTCCCAAATGTCAGCAACAGGTATTTCTCACCACATGGTAGAAATATTTATAACAAGGCCTGTAGACCAGATTCCAACAAATGCTAAAATACTAACTAAATTGGGTCTCCTTAAAATAAAGAGTTTATTTTAAAGTAATGAGTTTTTATTTATTTTATCTTATTTTAAGAGAGGTAATGCTAAGAAAGAAAGAAAGAAAGAAAGAAAGAAAGAAAGAAAGAAAGAAAGAAAGAAAGAAAGAAAGAAAGAAAGAAAGCCACGTGGGATCAGACCAAAGGTGCTTTTAAATCCTGGGTTCTATTAAATTGGTAACCATTGCCACGAAAACCCAAAAGCAAACCATAAATGCAGCTACATCTTATGCTTCCCTGGTGCTGCCTCTGATACTGAAGGTGATATGCAGCCATTGATATCTGTAACCTCCATAAATGTATCTAATACCCTTTGAAAGCTATCCATATTGGCAGCCCTCACAAGGTCTTGTGGACACAAATTCCGTTGTTTAATTATGAGCCTGATGACTAAGTGCTTCATTTTATCTGCTTTTTTAAAAAATCTAAGTGCTTCATTTTATCTCAGTTGTCCATCATTCAACTTCAGCAGATCACTCCAGGTTCTAGTTTCTCCATCTCATGCATAATTTTATAGCTCTCTGGCTTGTCCTCACCTATTTACCTTGATATCTCTCGTTTCCCCCAGTGGACTTTAATCAGTATACATGACTCTCTTCCTTCCCCACTTCATTATTATGAAAACATCCCTGCAAAGTGGGTCATGCAGAGTGAGAGTAATTGGCTGTTTTCTTAGTGAGTTCCATGATGCAGTGAAGATTTGATTCTGGATTTCCTAAGCCCTGGTCCATCAGCCTTAACGACTAAGCTACATTGGATTTCACTATTTGGTTAAGTCCCTAGCACAGTGATGGCAAACCTTTTAGAGACCGAGTGCCCAAACTGCCATTCAAAACCCACTAATTTTTCGCAAAATGCCAATAAAGCAATTTAACCTGAATCCAGGTGGCTGTGAAGGAGCAATGTTGGATGCCCACAGAAAGGCCCCTGAGTGCCACCTTTAGCATCCGTGCCATAGGTTCGCCAACACTGCCCTAGCAAATCAGAAGTCATACAATGTGCAGTGAGTGAAAGGTTCATGTTTATATGTTAATTGATTTTAATGTAGGTCACTGTTGTCCTCTGGTGAAACTCCCATTGATTTCAAGGTGGATTGTGACCCAAACTAATTAGTACACATGGGAAGATGCCATTTGGCTTTTCTGCCTCCGGCTCTGGATGCAGGCAGCCGTGGTTTGTCACCCACATGGAAGGTGCTACACCAACTGTCTTTCTGCATGACTGGTAACTCTCTGAAGCCATCTGGTAATTCAGATGATAGAAAGACTCCACCACTCATTAAGAGTGGCAGCCGTGGACAGCGTCTGCGGGGTGAGGTGAGGGAGAAGCACCAGAACAGGACTCCATACAGCACACATTTTGCACACAAGACGTCTTGCATTCACTTCTCAGTATCCTCAAAGAAAGGAAAGATCTGCAGCCAACCCACTCCTGGCTTATAACAGTTGGACGAACACCCTGACCAATGGAAAGGCAGCCGCTTCTGTTCAGGTGTTGCGCTAGACTGCGATGTTGGCCGCCTTCCATTCTAGCCATCAGGCGAGAAAGACTGAAGTGATGCTACTTGACCTCTCTCTTCCTTCATGACCCATTCCTTGCATGAAACTTTTGACCTAGCATTACACTCTGCCTTCTGAAATATTGATGCCTACTGCTGCCTGTTGATGTCAGCGGGAGTTCCCCTTGAAATGCATGCAGCAGTTTTAGAGAGGAGATATTTCCCACAACCAGAAGCACCCCCACCCCCACCTCCACTGCAATGCCATGAGCCTGCCTGCACAGGCTTCACTGCAGCTGCAGGTCCCATTTAGTCCCAGGGCTAGTAGGAACATTTGTCATGCAGTTCCCCTTCTTCTGTCTCAGGAAGAAGACTTATCTGTGAAAGCTCACATAACACACAATTGGGACTACATGACAACTGTTCAAACATTTATAATCTCTGGGCCCAAACCAGAGATTGTACTTGGGCACACATAGTTGACCTGGCAATGGCCTTTAAAACCTTTGTTGGTATTCAGTTCCCTCTCCTGAAATATTGTTTCAGGGGAGGAGAAACTGGCAACAATTGGTGATTAAATTAATCCAGTGGTTCCAAACCTGGGGGTCGGGACCCCTTGGGGGGGTTGAACAACCATTTCACAGGGGTCGCCATGAGCCAGTGAAGAAAAAGGCACAAACGGCTTGTGTCTGGAGGAGGAGGGGGAGGAAGGGGAGAGAGTAAGTTACAGCTTGATAGGTTGGAGGGGATGTCAGTCAATAGCACCAGAGGCTGTGATTGGCTGAGGGTGCCTGTAGTGTTGAGGGCAGTTCTCTATGGCAGTGTTTTTCAACCACTGTTCCGCGGCACAGTAGTGTGCCGCGAGATGTTGCCTGGTGTGCCGTGGGAAAAATTCTCCCTACACCAGCAATGCCCCCCCGCATCCCGCTCGCGACCAAGGTAGCGGTGCGGCACCGGCAAGCCGGAGGAAGGCGGGGCATCCAGAAAGAAGCCGGCTGCCGCAAGGCTTCCTTGGGAGATGTAGTTCCTCCCACAGGTCTGAGACGCGGTCCTGGGGAGGAAAGTGGACTACCTTTCCCGGCATGCTTTGCGCGCCGGCGAGGAAAGGCTGGCCGTGGGTGGGGAAGGAGAAGCAATAAGGGAGGAGGAGGAGGAGGAGGAGGAGGAGACTGGAGAGCGAGAGAGCGAGAGAGAGCCAGGAGACCCGCGCAGGTGCATTGCGGCGAAGGGCGCTCCAGAAGCCACTCTTAAAGGTTCTTGGGGTTGGGTCCCCCTCCTCGCTCACCGAACCCCCCTCCCTTGAGCCAGGTAGCGTGCGCACCCCTCTTTTAAGGGTGGGGAGCGGCCGGCCGTTGACAATTGTCATTTTTGTGGGGGGGGTAAATAAAGGGGAGGACGTGGGAGGCTGAGGGGGGGATTCCTAGGACCTAGGGAGGAGACGGGGATGGGAGGTCCCTTCCGGGCCCTGTGGCTGCCTGGCTGGAAGGAGGCGGGGGGGAAGAGAAGGGAGGCTTATACTGGAAGGGCTAAAAGATGGGGGTCGGGGGGTCGTATATGAAGAGCCTCCCCCAGCTCCACCTTCCTGGGTTTGCAAGTTCCTCTGAAAAAAAGTGCCAGGAGGAGGGAGGGGGAAGGTGAGGGCAGGCGGACATTTTGATAGGGATGCCTTGGGAGGGCCTGGGCTGGAGGATGGTTTTGTTGTTGTTGTTTTGGGGGGGTGAAAAGTGTGTTTGTGTGTGTCTGATAGGCACAGAGTTAATTTTTTTAACATTTTCTAATGGTGGTGTGCCTCGTGATTTTTTTCATGAAACAAGTGTGCCTTTGCCCAAAAAAGGTTGAAAAACACTGCTCTATGGCACCTGTGGCAGTGGCCTGCCAAAAGGGGCTTGTGGCCTCTTCCAAGCAGGGCAAAGGGGTCACCACAACATGAGGAACTGTTTTAAAGGGTCACTGCATTAGGAAGGTTGGGAACCACTGAATTAATCCCAGGCTATAAAAAACAAGCAGGAACAATATGGGTATGAGCAACATTCTCTCTAAGTTGCATGGCCGTGCAGCCACTCATTTGCTTCCGGTCATAGTGGGAACCCCATACACACAAAATGAAGCTCCCACTCAGCACTCCAAAAAATTAGAGGACACGTTGGTTATGAGTATCTCTAACCACCAAAGGGACTTGTGAGGTAGCACAGGTGGATAATAAGGAAACTGCACATGGACTGTTGGATAGTTCAGTCAGTGGCATACATTGGACAACTGGGAATTGCAGCAGCTACAACACAATATTTTATGTTTTATACTGACCCAAGAAACCTAGGCTTCTATTAAGTCCATTTAGATGTGTTTTAAACTTTCTAGGTGTGCATTTTATCTAAGTGCTCTCCTCTCTCTCTCTCTCTCTCTCTCTCTCTCTCTCTCTCTCTCTCTCTCTCTCTCTCTCTCTCTCTCTCTCTCTCTCTCTCTCTCTCTCTCTCTCTCTCTCGTTTCTTGTCCTGTAATTTTTCTTCTCCAGAATAGCAACTTGCTTGTGCTGAGTGTCCAGGTAAATTAAAATGATTTGAAACAGGTGTCTGTGTTTTGCCATTAGAGATGGGCTTAACCCAACTGAGTTGCATGGTTCGTACAGGTTTGGTGGATGGCTGAACAGGCCTTCTGCGGTTTGGTGCCTCCCCTCTCTAGCGGGCACCCGTTCAGAAGCAGCACTCCGGCTTCCTTGCCCTCCCTTCTTCTGAGAACTGCTTCTGAGTGGGGCACCTGATGGAAGGGTTGATGTGTTGAGCTGTAGAACACCTGTTGGGTTGTCTGCCAAAATGGCATGAAGCTCCTACATGCCAATTCATGCCCATTTTAATTGCCACGCCTGATGTCTGATTTATGTCCATTAATTCTTTCATGCTAAGACATTTCTTTTTTCTTTTTTTAACATTCACCTAACTGACACACCGCAATACTGATACTAGGCTAGTTTGAAACGTGGCTCTTTCAACATGCCACCAACTTAAAGGGGGGAAAAACCACCAAGTAAAGTCACTGTGGCTTGCTAAATGATGGCTGCAGAAGAGGTGAGGAAAGGGACTATGCCAACTCCATGGAACCTACTTCTATAATACAGTGCAAACTCCACAGAGCCTCGGGTAAAAGAAAATATGGGGGGGGGGAGAGGGGTTATCTCCCTTCCATCTCCCCAACCTTCATCCCAATGTTTTCTCCTCACGCTGCTGGTGTCCTTGGCTGCTTTTGCTGCTGCCTCTTTACTTGTGAGTAAACTGGGTAGAGATGGGCACGACTTGAAAAAATTTTTTTTCGAGTTGTCGTTAGTCGGGCCGGTTCCGTTTCGGCTCGTTTCCGTTTTTCGTGAAAATTTGCAAAAATTAGTCGGTTCGTTTTTTCGTTTTTTCGTTGTCGTTAGTACTGGTTTGGGGAGGGGATAGCGGGCTCCTGGAGGGAGCTGCAGGAGTCAGCCAGAGCCACAAGTGACGGACTGGCAGACTCTTTGCACCCGCTGTGTCTCACGTACTTGCATGTAGTGCAATGCAAGTAGATCTGACTTAGGGTTAAGACGGGTTAGCGGAACGGCTAGGGTTAGGCTAGTTACGGGTGAGGTTAGGGTGAGTATTGGGGTGCACCTCTGGGTGCCTCTCTGACCCACTTAGAAGGACAGTGTACTGGCGTATGGGTTAGGCTTAGGGTTCGGGTTTGGGCTACGATTAGTGGGCTGTTTATGCCCGATTGGCACATCCCAGAAGTCTCTGTGGTCAACCTGGCCAAGTGGCCATGCGATTGGTGGAAAATTTGCATGGTCTAGTCCCATGGGCGAGCCCATCATTGCAAATGTGCAGGTGTAAAAAAATAAAATAAAATAAAATCAACGGAGACTTTTTTGCAAGAAAAACCCACTGCTGCTACTGTAAAAATTCAAGCATTTAAAATAGCCAATTTTCGCATCTTTCTGTGGTGCTTTGGTGGGGTTTTGGGCAACGATTTCAAAAAAAATATTGCGGTCGCCATTTTGGATCCCCCCCACCGCATGGCAAATGGATGCGCCCTCCCAGCCTGGTACAGTCAGCCAAACCTGGCCATGCGATTGGTGGAATGGCTCCAAAACTTTGCATGGTCCACTCCCATGGGCGAGCCCATCATTGCGAATGCGCAGGTGTAAAAAAATAAAATAAAATAAAATAAAATAAAATCAACGGAGACTTTTTTTTGCAAGAAAAACCCACTGCTGCTACTGTAAAAATTCAAGCATTTAAAATAGCTAATTTTCGCATGTTTCTGTGGTGCTTTGGTGGGGTTTTGGGCAACGATTTCAAAAAAAATATTGTGGTCGCCATTTTGGATCCCCCGCACTGCATGGCAAATGGATGCGCCCTCCCAGCCTGGTACCAGCAGCGCAGCAGTAGCAATAGCCAAGGAGAGGGGGGCGGGGAACCCCCCCCCCAAATAAAACACCCTTCTGGCCTGGTAGGTGCCCTCAGACAGTTTTCGCCTACTTTTAGGGCCGGGAATCAGTTTTTTTTTTAACTTTTAAAAACTTTTTTTCTGTGCCGCTTGGCATTGCGCGATCGCCGCGATGCAAGTAACGAGCACGACAAATCAGACCAAATTGTTCGTTCGTCGGTTCGAGCTCGAATTCTGGTGGAGTAATTCCCGTTTCCGTTTCTGTAGAGTAACGGAAACGAGTAACGGAAACGGAAACGGGAATACCACTAAGTCGTGCCCATCTCTAAAACTGGGTAAACCTATACATGACTAACTCTTGTCCATGAGTAGACGGGTGATCTAAAGATCTGTGTGGACTCTTCTCATGGAAGAATAAACATCTCCAGCATTGCCCGTGAGAAATAGGTCCTAGGTAGATCTCAGTCAAGGAAATAATCTTTTCAGTGTAAAACAGCCCCCTCCAAATTCCGCTATCTGGACAGGGTGAAAGCATATTTTAGAATGGATTTGAGGTCTTTGCATTATTGGCCAGAATCCTATTAGAAAACTAACCTTGCATAAGGAAAATAACATAAGCTGTGGTGGCAAATTGGCACTCATTAATGAGGTGGTGTTTTCATTTCTGAGAAGGAATGCTTGCAGAAATATAATCAGCATTTTGTTAATCAGCATGCAACATATGCAAATTACTATGCAAGCATAAATCACCAATAAGATTGTGTAAATTGTGCACTGAGTGAAGATCCAAACAGATGAAGCTACCAGATCTTTTTCTTTCTGGCTTATCAACATTTTTACTATGCATCTAACACAGTAAGATGCAAAATAACAGGGCAACAGTTTATCTAAATATTATGCCAGATAAAACCTTTTAGTCCTACAGGGGTCACAAAACTCCTGCTATCTTTATTTTGTATGTCTCATATTCTGAAATGCAAGGAATCCTTTAGTATCTAGTTTCATATATATCTGAGAAATTGATCAAAGGCATCTGAAGAAAATGGCAGGTCTTTCCCATAAGAAGTAGAACAGGACAGCATGTTTATGGATTGTCATATTGAAGAAGTATATGCCATAGGAGCAGTACAGCATACCTATGAAAGCAAGGGCAGAATAAGAGGCCACTTCTAATGTGATTTCTGAGGCATATACTGCTGTTATGTCTTTTCAGACTGAATGTAGGAAGTTCCTCATAAGGCTTTGTAGCCAATTGTGTTGAAGAAGGTTGAACAAGGTGAATGTGAGGGTTCTTTCCTTTCCCAGGCCGCCCACCCTTCTGGATTCAATAAAGACAAATTTTTAAAAGAATAAACTGGTGTTCTATTTTGCTCTTCCACAACAAGGGAGGTTCTTTTCTTGATAACTGTTCCAACATCTTTAACATCAACAGTAAAATGATTATTCTTTGAGTCATAAGATGGAGTAAACACAGAAAAGTCCAAACCCCCTCCTATTCTTGGGGAGACTTGGTTCCACCACTTTCCGTCCCCTCCTTCTCATAGAGGCTCGGTTCCCCCACTTGCACCCCAACCTCTGAAGTGAGTTTGGGCCCAGGACGTCTCTGGTGCCAGGGCTTGAAGGGATAGTCATCTCTCAAAGTCAGACCCCTCCCGGTACACATCTTCCCAGTTCTTTTCTCCTCCTCCTTCAGCTTGGCTAGCCATTGCTCCCAGGCCAGTTCTCGCCTGATCTCTTTCCACTTACGGTTATACTCCCGGGCTTCTCATTCACCCCAGTAGGAACAGCCTTGGCGATGGGCACGTCTTCTGTAACTCTCTGCTTCTGCTTTAGGCATCATCTGTTTCCAGTCGCCGGTCGATGCGTTCTCCATCCAAACCCAGTCCCAGTCTGGGTGCAAGACACGTGGCATCTCCCCTTTACACTGTCCAAATCCCACCTCCACCACTGCTGATTGGTTCGGATTTCCCGCCTTTTCTGGTTCCTTTTCTACCTTAACCAGGGTCTTAGCTCTTCCCTCGTCTTTCTCTTTCTCCAATATCTTCAGCAAATCATTAAACTGTTTCCACAGCATCTCTCGCTCATGTTCTTCTTGGTCCTGAGCAGCCCTACATTCCTCCTTTAGCGTTTACTTCTCCAACCACTCTTCCCTCTCCTTCTCCCATAGTGCAGGTGTCACTGTCCTGCTCACCACCCCTTCAGGGTGACTTCCCTCACAGTGAGCTTTAATTTATTTTTTAGGAATACAGTATATTTCTCTCCTCTTCCCTACTCCCCATATTGTGAACAGTCATTCCAGCCCAGCGAATGTCTAGTTTCTGATGAAACTGAATAATTTCTAAGGTCAGACTGAGGTACTGTGTGTCTGCAAATGTCAAAGTTGGTGACTGCTAAGGAGAACAGGAGCTTCCTAGATGCCCTAAGCCAGTGCTCCCCAACCTTTTTGTCCCCGCGGACCGGGAAATTTTTGAAAATTTTCCTGTGGCCCGGGGGGGGGGGGGGGAGGGGGGGGAGAATGCGAAAGGGGGGTCCGGCTGGGAGGCAAAAGGGGGGGTGAAAGCAAAGGATGGGAGGGAAGGAGGAGGGGGAGGCACGAGAGCAGCGGCGGCGGCACTTACCGGCTTGGGGCGTCGGGCGTGCCACTCCCCCCACACACACACACGGGCGGGGTGGGGGGGAACCCGGGGCTCCTGGGCAGGCGGGCCCCCGCCTCCTCCTCCGGCGCCGGGGCCAGGAGCCGCGCGCGGGTCTCGCTGCTGGCGCCCCGCTTGCTCCTGCTGCCGCCGCCGCCGTGGGCCTCCCCCTCCGCTGGGGAAAGCGAGCGGGGTGCCAGCAGCGAGACCCACGCGCGGCACCCGCCCGGCCGCACCGGGAAGCGCCCTCGCGGCACCAACGAGCCGCCTCCTCCTCCTCCTGCTCCTGCTCTGGTTCCTCCTCCTCCTCCTCCTCCCGCCGCCGCCGCCGGAGGAGCAGCAGCAGCCACCCCCCCGCAATTGCCCCCCGTCGCCGCCGCAATCGCCCCCGTCCCGCCGCCGCCGCCACCCCTCCGCAATTGCCCCCCCGCCGCCGCCGCAATCACCCCCGTCCCGCCGCCGCCGCAATCGCCCCCGTCCCGTCGCCGCCGCCGCCACCCCTCCGCAATTGCCCCCCGCCCCCGCCGCAATTGCCCCCCCGCCGCCGCCCGCAATCGCCCCCGTCCCGCCGCCGCCCGCGCCACCCCTCCGCAATCGCCCCCCCCCCCGCCGCCGCCGCCACCCCCCCCGCAATCCCCCCCCCCGCCGCCGCAATTGCCCCCCCGCCGCCGCCGCAATCGCCCCCGTCCCGTCGCCGCCGCCGCCACCCCTCCGCAATTGCCCCCCCGCCCCCGCCGCAATTGCCCCCCCGCCGCCGCCGCAATCGCCCCCGTCCCGCCGCCGCCGCGCCACCCCTCCGCAATCGCCCCCCCCCGCCGCCGCCGCCACCCCCCCGCAATCGCCCCCCCCGCCGCCGCCGCAATCGCCCCTGTCCCGCCGCCGCCGCCGCCACCCCCTCCGCAATCGCCCCCCCCGCCGCCGCCGCCACCCCCCCGCAATCGCCCCCCGCCGCCGCCGCAATTGCCCCCCCGCCGCCGCCGCAATTGCCCCCCGCCGCCGCCGCAATCGCCCCTGTCCCGCCGCCGCCGCCGCCCCCCCCCCTGCAATTGCCCTCGCTGCTGCTGCTGCTGCTCCTTCGGCGGCGGCGGCGGGAGGAGGAGGAGGAGAGGAGGAGGAGGAACCAGAGCAGGAGAAGGAGGAGGAGGAGGAGGAGGAGGCGGCTCGTCGGTGCAGTGAGGGCGCTTCCCGGCGCAGCCAGGCGGGTGCCGCGCGCGGGGCGCCGGGGCCGGGAGGGGAGGAGGGAGGCAAAGGCGGCGGCGGCGGCTCCTCCTGCACTCCTCCAGCCTTCCTCCTCCACCGGCCGCCCGCGGGAGAGAAGAGGAGGAGGAGGAGGGCGGCGGAGGAAAAGGGGAGGAGCCTCCCCGGCCTCCCCAGGCGGCCCGGTGCCGACCGGTCCGCGGACCGGCACCGGTCCGCGGACCGGGGGTTGGGGACCACCGCCCTAAGCACATCCGATCTCGCCTGATTTTGGAAGCTAAGCAGGGTCGGCCCTGGTCAGTACTTGGATGGGAGACCATCAGGGAATACCAGGTGCTGTAGGCGCCTGGAGTAGGAACTAGCAAACCACTCCAGTATTCCTGCCAAGAAAACTCCATGGACATGGGGTCACGAAGGGTCGGTCACGACTATAATGACACAAAACACACACACACACACAAGGAGAACAGGATCTCAGGGTGTTCTATGAGTAAAAAAGAAAATGCTTAATGTTTATGAGCTAAGGAAACCCAATAAAGTTAGTACAGAAGGTGGTGGGTTTTGATGGAAACCCATGCTTGCAGGACTTCTCCTTTGTCTAGGTAAGACGAAGGAGTGAGGAGCATCAGGAAGTGGCCTCCTGGAAGGAAGGAAGGAAGTGCAACAGTATGATTCTGTATATAAATCTGAAAGATATGATAAAAGAAAAAGTTATATGTACCATCAAGGTAAGTCTGATTTATAGAGAATCTCCAAGAGTTTTCAAGATGTGAGATATTTAAGGTGTGAGTTTCCATGGCAAAGTAGGGCTTTGAACCCATGCTTCCCAGTTTCCAGTCCATCACTCTATAGATACTGGCATAGCTAGAGTTTGGAGCACATGGGGGGAAAGTCAGTTTTTGCACCCTCTCCCTCTCCTCTCCCCCCAACCATGTCTCTCCTTCTCATGCCCTCTTTGTGGGTCTCCTTTCCAGTTAAGGCTCTCCTGTGCAAACCGCACAGTGTGCAGATAGCGCCAAGCAGGCAATGTTTTTTTCAAGCATCACCTCTGTAACATGCTTCCCCCTCCTCCTTTCCCCCGGCTCACACTTGGCAATCATTAGCCCGTGGAAAGAAGGAGAGGGAAGCAGGTGATGGGATTCCCCCCCCCCTCAAGCAGCACCTCTGTCGCACACTTCCCTCTCCTTTCCTCAGGCTAACGATTGCCAAGCCTTAGCAGGGGTGAGGGGAAGGAGTTGGGGGTGGGGGGAGCAATCAACAGAGATGCTGCTTGGGGAAAAAAATCTCCTGCTTCCCTCTCCTCCTTTCCTCCAACCAAGGATCGCCAACCATATGCGGGGCGCAAGGAGGACTGCTGGCGGGATGACAATGGCTTCCTCCTCCGCCCCCCCTCCAAGCACCCCCAGATTGCTCCATTCCCCAGGGCAAATGCACTCTTCCACCACTCCCTAGTTACGCCAGTGTCTATAGATTACACTACACACACACACACACACACACACACACACACACACACACACACATGCACGCACACACGCACACACACACACACACAAGGAAATGAAAGATTATTTCTCTGAACGTATAGTTAAAAGAGACACACAGGGGAAAATACACATAACTATTGATCTCCACTGGCACAGATCACTTGTTGCTATACTCCAAGACTGGTAATCCCAATACAAGAGGTAAAAGAGGGAGGAGAAACAACAGGCAGGGGGAAGAGTAAACTCTACTTAGGATTTATTCCCAGGCTTTCAAATTGTCCCTGGTCATCACTTAGGCTCGCTTTATTTTTTCAGTCTGATAACGTGTGTCTGAGTGTGTGTGATAGACCTAATGAAAACTCACTCTTGAGTGGTTGACAAACAGCGAAGCAAATATGATCTTGCAACAATTGGTTTTTACTTGGAGCACGTATTTAAATGGTGGGTTTTCTTCGGGATTTAAGGGCACCCGTTCAACCCTCTTCTCTTCCCAGGGCCCAGAAAGAGAAAATACAGATATCCTCAAGTACCTTTTCAACCTGTTAAACATTTGCTTTCTTTTCCATTCTCGCTCAGTCCTTCCATGGCTTTTCTGCCAATGCAGTCTTTCCCCCCCCCATCCTGGTTGCATCCTTCCCTCCATTTCAGGAAAGAAGGAAGTTGCCCATATGTCTCACCATAGATAATACTGTAACAATAGTCTTAGAGCGGCAGAGCTGGGAGGCGCCCTATGTCTCATCGGACAAAGCCCTTGTCAAGGAGACACAGTGGGGGGGGGGGGGACTTCCCACCTATGGCTCATCAGCCAGATGCCTTAAACCACTGAGCTGGCCATCAGTCCCATAGAATTATGCCCCAGAAATGCAAATCTGCCTCTGGATCTGCTCCCCTGGAGTGAGATTTACTTAGCAATTCAAATTGTCACATATCTCTCCCAGACTAAAAAAATAAATAAATGAAAATCTGTGGCTATGCTGTGCTATACCTTCTTTTTAAAAAAAATTCTAAGGTGCCCCTTCAGCAAACAGAACATGCCTTTTTCTCTCTCTCTTGTGGGTACACAGGAGCATGAACAGCTACAGAAGATTGCTGGAGCAGTTCCCTCTGCTAATCAATAAGATGAAAACAACAGGCAGCTTTTTCTGTAAACACCCCCCACCCACCCACCCACACACTGCAGAGCAGAAGGCAAGGAGGCGGCATATGCATGCGGGGATCGGGAGTGGGGGTGAGATAGGAGGGAAAGGAGATCTGATTGAAATTACAAATCAAAGCCTGCATCTTGCAGCTCTTCAGGCTCCAAAATGCTAACCTTTTGACAAATGGAGCAAAGCAATCAAGGCGCAGAACGTTCTTGGATCATTGCAGCAGGACATGAAACAGAAGTATGCAAGTCGAATGGGAAAAGCAAATGTAACACAGCAAGAGCTATGTTGCAATAAATCACAGATCTATCAGATTTCTTCATAGATTTGCCATCCGGCTGAGATATTATTTCTTTGTAGGGAAAGTCTGCAGCCCATTGATCTTTCTCTTTCTACAACCAGTGCAGGCGCATAATAAGCCCATGTGTTTCCTAGCATGCAGTAACACATTTTAATAGGCTGTGTACGGGGCAACAAAACCTTTGTGTATTCAGTGCTACAGTGGTCAGCCCCATCCATGCTTTCCAGCCGAAAAGGCAGTCTTCTGCGAGCAAAGAAATGTATAGATCCATTCCACCTACTACAATATATACAGAAAACAATAGTATTCATCTATTGTTGATACAGTAGCTGAAACTCTACCATTGGGGTGGAGACTGTATGGTTCTCCATATGTTACTTCTCTCATCATACTTGATCACTGGCCAAGCTGGCAGGCACTGATGAGATCTGGAGCCCAACAATATCTGAAGGACCACAAGTTTTCCATCCATGCCTTGTGTTCTAAGAAGATGTCAGAATAGGTTTAATAATTATTATGTAAAATATTTATCATCAGCAAGATTAAGAAATAGGAAGTAAATTCTAAACCAAAGGTACAGTTTGCACTATAATCTCTAAATAGTTCAGAAATCGTAATGCATCAAATAGATGATAAGCAAGTAGAATTGAATGCAGCCAGTTTGGGGCCTACTTGGTAATTTTGCTATTCTCCATCTCTACATTTGAAGTTTGCTGAAGAAACTAAAAAGTCCACAGTTTTAGGCAGTAGACAGGACATACAGTAGAACTGACCATCAAAAAATTGAAGGGTTCCTCTTAAGAGATGGAACCAGGGCAACCTGGCCAGAAAAATAGGGTGAGTAGTACTCTTCCAAGATTCATTATTCCCTCTGCAACCTACCTTGGTATTCTGGAGTCTTTCCTGGTCCTCCAAGCACATCCTTAGGGAAACAAAGGACTGCATGAGAGAAGGAGAATAGTTCTAAAAAGATCTCCCTTCCCCATTCATGGGATTGTCCAGTTTGCTGAATTTTACTTCAGGCAACTCTGAACCAGGTCGATAATTTGGCATACACCTGCCATGTTCGGCTCATTACTATCTATAAGTAGTCTCAGCCCTGTTTCTATACAAAATGGACCATTTGGAATGATAACAGGAAGTCCTTTTGTCTTCCTTAGAAAACAAGGCTTAGAACCTCAGAAAGGAGGCCTCACAGTTCGAGATTTGGAAGGTCATGACTGTAAGGCCTGGATCAGGACTGGCTTGACCAGAATATCACAAGCAGCTACTGGCAAGGGTGGTCTTTCCTTTCCAAGTTGTTCAGCCCATATTTACTGATAGCTCTGGTCTTTCCTCTAGCTGACAGTTGGCTAGAACTGATTCACACATTGAATCTGCATTTCATCCACAGAGACCAGGAAGAGAGGCGCTCAGAAGGCAGGGTTGTGAAAGACTCTCTCTTGAAATGCTGGAGAGTCATTTCCAGTTGGTGCAGGCAATATTGAGCTGGGTAGACCAATGGCCAGGGTCACTATAAAACACATCCCTCTATTATCATTCCTTTTTCATAGCTGGAAATTATTATTCATGAAATGACCAAAAACACATGGGAGGGAAAGATATGTGAATATATGAAAGGCACCCATGCCATCTCCACTAGCCCTTGGTCAGGGGGCGGACGTGGATTCTCACTGTTCTACTTGTTGCCAAAACAACATGGGGTTCTGCCACAGAGAAGCGGTTACTTTCCCCCTGGGAAGGGACTTTCACGCATGCGCCGAGAGGGGTGAGTCGCCTCCGGACGAGCTCCCTGAGATGATAAGTATTTTATAACTTTAAATGGCTCAGTCATAAAGGAGAGAAGCTGAAACTTGTGGGAAAGGAAGGGGAGCCCTCCCTCTAATCCCCTCCAGCCAGTGATTGATATCTCCCTCCGGTCTGGAGGTCTTTCGAGATCAGAGGATCAAAGGAGAGGAGAGTCAAACGAAATGGCTGCTTTCACCAAACGCCAAGAAGACCTCTTGATAAGCAAAACTGTACAGGCAGTGAAGGAGGAGATTTCTAAAACAGTTCGAGCAGAGTTACGACGAGTGATCCAGGAGGACCTCACAGAATTAATCCAGCAAGAAAACAGGAAATTAAATGACAGCATAAAAAAACTGGTGGAAAATGTAAGCGATTTAAGTGTTGATGTCACAGCGCTTGAAAAAAGGGTTGATCAAACAGAACTGAGATTAAAGAAGATGGAGAATCGGGCTATCCAAGCCGAGGACAGGCAACGTCGTAAAAACGTCAGACTTGTTGGTTTTATCGGAATTGATTAATGGTAAGGACATTATTCCTGAACTTTTATCTCTTTTGGCTGCTAACAATGTGGGAGTAATATCACAAAATGATATAGAAAGAGCTCACAGAGAACTTAGACCCAAACCTAAAGATTCTGCACGCCCGAGAGATGTTATAGTTGCACTGTGTAAGGAGAGACTGGCTGATCAGCTATTGAAAGAGACGAGAAAAAAAGGATCTTTAAATTATAAGGGGGCTACAATGAGATTTTTCCCGGACTTATCTCTGGAAACTTCAAGGAGAAGACAGGAAATGCGCCCGTATACAAGAGAACTGACTGCTGCCAACTGCAGATTTACATGGATCTACCCAGCTACAATATTGGTAATTAAAAACAATAAACAGTTTAAAGCAAGAAATCCAAGTGAGGCAGAACTGATGCTACAAAGCCTGGGGATTACTTCGCCAGAAAGGTCTAAAGAAGAAGAAGAAGGAGAATTGCAAGGAGAACGAGAGCCTCGTGATGAAGAATAAATAACTGTTTGTGTAAACAGAGAATAGCAGAGTTAACTGTGAATGAGAGAAAAATAGCTTAAATGGGAATAGGATATGGTATAGGAATAGAGATATAGGAGATAAAGATGTAAAAAGAATATTGTTACAGGACTTGAATTCATATGAACTACAGGGATGAAAAGAATAAGATATGAAAAGCGTTAATAAGGGAGAAGGGAGGAGGGAGGTGAAGGGAGGGAGAACAGAAACTACATGATGCTGGGGGAGGGTTGCCATGGGTATGTTTCAAGGTAAAAGGGGGGTGGAGCAGATAAGGAGTACTGAATTAAGGGAGGGGAGAAGAAAGAAGTAAGTTATAGGTCGTGATAATTTTGTAAGGAGAACACATAAATAATGAAATGTTTAGGGAAAGAAAGGAGGCTGAGCAGTTATTACAAATATGTTAAATATTGTCTACAGGGGCAAAGGGGAGCGGCAACGGGAAGTCCAAGCTTTGCATGGTGCTCAGAATGGGTAGTAAGCCCATGGAAGGGGTGGGGGATGCAAAGCAGGGGGGTGGGGGTGCAAAGTAGGGGGGTAAGAAATAAGAAGCAAGCAAATAAAAGCGAATTATGGTGGAATGGTAAGGCCAAAATAGGTGACGAGAAAGATCAATGGGAGGGGATATGAGATTCCTCTCATTAAACATTAATGGAATGTCTTCTCAGGCAAAACGAATGAAATTAGCACAGCTGTTAAATAAAGAAAAGGTGAAGGTTCTATTTCTACAGGAAACTCATATGGATAAAATAGAAAATAGAGTGTTATTCTCTCATCCAGCATGGCCTACCAAATGGCAGTTTCGATCAAATGGAACGAAAAAATCAAGAGGAGTTGGAATATTATTTAGAAATGACCTGGATGTTCAAGTGAAAGAAATAAGGATTGATACTCAAGGAAGATTTATAATGGTCAAATGTTTAATTTGGGGTCAAAAATATACTTTAGCCTCGATTTATGCTCCCAATAAAGGTCAAGTTAGATTCTTGAAAAAATCCTTAAGTAAAATTGAACAAGCCTCTGAGGGGTTGGTGATAGTGGCTGGAGATTTTAATTTGAATATACAGGAAAATAAGGAAACTCAACTGTATTGTAGATCTCATTTATGGAGTAATGTGGCTAGCTTAGAAGGCAAACAGGGGGATCCAACGTTTTATTCAAACAGGCACAAAAAGTTTAGCGTAATAGACTTTATACTGGTGAGGGAGGAACTTAAAGAAACAATTTCAAAATTTCAAGTGGGGGGTATATTTCTATCAGATCATGCTCATTTGTTAATGCAATTAGATTCAAACCTTCCAAAAAAGGATTGGAAATGGAGATTTGACCCAAGAATAATCTCTTCAGAAGATAAGAAAAGGGAAATGGAAAATAAGATAAAAAGAGTATTTAGGGAAAATAATGTAGAAGAAATTAAGTCATCTCTTCTATGGGACGCCTCAAAATCGGTCATAAGGGGGTTGTGTCTAGAGGAAGAGAGGAGATATAAGAAGGAATTGAGTGAGAAAAAAGATAAACGTATGGAGGAATTATTAGAATTACAGAAAAAATTACAAAATAATTATTCAAAAAAGATAGAAAAGCAAATAAGGGAACAAAGAGGAAAATTAGATGAAATAAATAATTTACTTCTATGGAAGAAACAAGCCCTGGTTAAAAATGAATTTCAAAGGACGACAATTCAGGCAGGGAAAAGATTCATATCTTATTTAAAAATACAGAAAAGTAAAAACTTCATTAGGAGATTAAAAAATAAAAAAGGGGAATGTAAATACCTGAAGAAGAGGAGAAAAAAAGAATTATAACTGAATATTTTAAGGAAGCGTTCCAAAAGAAAAGACAAGGTGAAGAAGATTTACAAGTCAGAAGTAAAATCTCTGAAATACAAAAGAAGAGGCTAAATGATAAGATTACAGTAGATGAAATTAAGGAGGTAATTGGAACATTAAAAATGGGGAAGGCTCCAGGTCTAGATGGTTTTACGACTCTGTTTTACCGGCAGTTTCAAGAGGGGGTTAGGGGAAAGAATGGAGAAATTATTTAATGATATAATGCAAGGGAAAGGAATCCCAGAAACATGGAAGGAGACAGAAATTATCCTTATTAAAAAGCAAGGTAAAGCAGAAGAACAAGTAGCTTCATATAGACCAATCACATTGGCTAATCAAGATTACAAAATTTTTACAAAAATATTAGTTAAAAGATTAGAGGACGCAATTCCAGATCTAACACAGGAGGATCAATATGGGTTTGTCAAGGGAAGATATATAGGTGATCCAATAAGAATAGTAATGAATATAATGGCAGATGCCAAAAGGAAACAAAGTAAAGTAACAATGGTAAAATTGGATATTAAACAAGCTTTTGACTCGGTAGGAAGAGAGTATTTATTAAAGTTATTAAAACAGATGGATATAACAGGTCCCTATGCAAATGCAGTAAAGGAAATTTATAAAGAAAATTTTGCAAGGGTAAGAATAAATGGATCATTAACAGGAAAGTTTAAAGTGGAAAGAGGTACAAAGCAGGGATGCCCCCTATCTCCCCCATTATTTGCATTAGCGATGGAACCATTGGCCCAAAATTTGAGAGAATGTGCTCAAATAAAAGGATATAAAGTAGGAAAAGAGGAAATAAAGTTAAACATGTTTGCGGATGACTTAATTTTAATATTGACTAACCCATTAGAAGCGGCAGGTCCCCTGTTTAATATATTAAAGAAATTTGAAAAAATATCAGGACTAGAAGTAAATTTACAAAAATCAGAAATTATGTTGTTAAACGTTCCTAGGAAGGAGCAAGATCAATTAAGATTACAAATGAAAATGGGAAATGGTGTTAAAAAATGACTTATTTAGGAGTGGTATTAACAAAAAAATTGGGAAAATTTAGGTAAGGAAAATTATAATAAAACTTGGAGAAAGATCCAGAAAATAATAAAGGGCTGGAAAGATAAAAAAATGGGTATACTGTCAAAAATTAGGGCTTTGAAAATCTTTATAGTTTCAAAATTGTTATATCTATTTCAGGTTCTCCCAATATTACTCTCAGAAAAGATTTTAAAGAAATGGGACACATCATTAAGGAAATGGGCTTTTGGCAAGAAAAATCAAAGAATTAAACATAAAATCCTATATGCAATAAAAGAAGAAGGAGGATGGAGTATGCCCTCTTTGGAAAAGTATTATATAGCCTTCCAATTAAAATGGGCAATGAAGGTGGAGGAATACCCCACACCCAAATGGAAAAGAGTAGAAGATGCAATAAACAACTCAGCAGGTTACTTAGGGATATTTGATAGAGATAAAAGAATACTGAAAGAAGTTAAGGGACCAAGGCAAGTAACAATGGAAATTTTAATAAAAAGGACGAAAATAGGTGGAGTATCGAATTGGGGCCCTTTAGAACAGTTTAATAAAGAGGGGAAGATTTTGTCACAAAAAGATATAAAGAATCTAAAAAAGAAAGGATATTACAAAATCAAAGATATGCATGAATTAATGTCAACAGGAGGGGCAATAAATAAATTAAAAGGGATATTAGGGAATCAAAAATGGATGATGGCAGAAAGTATGAAAAGGAGATATGATCAATGGTTCCTTTCTCTTAAGGGAAAAGAAGATAGACAATGGGAAGTGGTATATAAGAAATATGAAGAAAAAAAGGTTGGAGCAGGAGAGATCTATAGATATTTGGTTAGATTGGGAAATCAGAATGAGAATTTAATTAAATATAATTGGGAGGGAGATATGGACTTAAATACAGAAAAGATTCAGGCTATATTACGGGGGATAAGAGAGGTAAAATTGGAAAAAATTAAGGATATGCAATTGAAGATATTGCATAAATGGTATTATACCCCACATAAATTAAATAGAATAAATAATAATATATCACAAAATTGTTGGCATTGTAAAAAAGAAAAAGGTACTTTTGTACATATGATATGGAACTGCGAGAAAATACAAACATATTGGAGGAAAGTAGAAAATTGGTTATCAGAAATTACAAAGAAAAGGATTGAGCTAAAAATAGACTATATTTTCTTAGGCTTAGTAGATAGAGAAAAACAATGGAGAAGCGTAAAAAAGATTGTCTACTACGGAATAGCAGCAGCTATAATGGTACTAATGGGTGGATGGAAGGACCAAAAGAAATGGAAATATGATAAATGGAAAGATTATATACATGAATTTTTTCAAAATAATTGGATACAAAGTATGCAAGAAGAAAACATAGAAGGGAAACATAGAATTCTAAAGGAGTGGGAGAAATATATAAATTGGATAAAAGGGAAGCCTGAGAACGAGAAATGGGCTAGACTATTCCATCATGCCTTAATAATGTTCAACATGAAAGGATAGTGATTTCGGCTTGCTGGGGGGAGGGGGGTCAATGAGGAAGAGACTAAACAATGATGTAATGTTTTGGAAAATTGTAAGATTGAAATATATGTTGTTACTTCCTCAATAAAAAAGCTAAAAAAAAAAAAATTTCCCCCTGGGAAATATCTGTTTTGGAACCCATTTGTTGTAAAATAGATAAAAAAGGTGAAAAATCAGTCACTGAAACAACCACAACGCACACTCCAGGTTGCTAAGCACCTGCAAGGATTTCCACTGGGGTAAGCAAATCAACTTCTCATGAATCAGGACCCTTTTGCATGAAGGGCAGTGTCTTAAAGAAATAGATGAACCTGGAGATAGATATGGGATGCTGATCTCTCCAAATTAGCTAAACATCTTGGGACTACAAATAAAAATAGCCCAGCGGTTGCAATACTTCTGTCAGTGTTTACCTGAAGCTAGTTTGGCATGGGCATTAATTTCCAATTTGAGCAAAAGAAGTGAGTAACATTGTCCCACCAAGTCCTTTCCTCTCCTGAAAATTCAAGTAGTAATTTAGTAAATAATACTATTAAATATCTTATTAACTCATCGACTAGCAGTAATAGAATAGGCAAACTGGGAGGAAACGTTTAGTGTGACACTGACTTAAACATCATCATATTTAAATAGAATAACTTATTACATTTTAAAGAATGTAAGATTGGTTGACAAACTATAAAAAACACAGAAATATGTAATCTGGAATAAAACAGTGACTGATGGTTAGAGGTATTTTTATTGAAAGTTGACAGAGATACAGGATCTATGTAAATTTCCCATAAGTTGTCTACATTCTCAGCATTTCCATGAGGTTTCAAAGACTATTAATATTATTTCCTTTCCCCACCCACCCCAGGGATTTACCCTGGAAGGCTTCAGGATTCATCAGGATAGACTAGGGCAAATGGCCTAGAATCCAAATGTCCTGATTTTCAACATTTTTGCAAGCTATTATGGGCTTTGGTCATAAAAATTTGAAGACAGATAAGATGTACACAGCAAAGGTGTCTTGTGTAAGAGTTGGGGTGGGGTGGGGACACAGAATGGAGAGAGAGGAGAGGGAGAGGAGCTGGAAGCAGTCTGAATGCAACTGATATGTTCTGCAAAGGCCATGCCTATCTCTTAGCAGCAAAGCATTCCCCTCATTTCTTCTCTTGAGCTCTGAAATGGTGACCTTGCTGGAAGGGCCAAAGCAGTCGGCTGATCCACTTTCCCATTACGGCCACTTGACCCATCTCTTCCGATCACCTTGTCTAACCTCCATTTCAGGGTTGTTGTTGTTGTTGTTGTTGTCTCCACTTCTCCTCCAACTGTGCTTCACCACCACCTCGGATTAAGCTGTGCTGAGTTTCCCCTCTCACCATCGAGTCCTATTTCTTTATCACCAAAATAAATACTTTTGTTTACAAAATGTAAAATTAAATCTCTCTGCTATAGAAGTTTGCATACCAGTCAGGCTATATGGGAGTGTGTGATTTTGGGGTGGGTGGCTGTACTTTTTTGTTTTGTTTTGTTTTGTTTTGATGTTTCGGGAAGGGGTAGCTGTCGCCATTTGGAGGGAGTTATGGGAGCGATTGGCTCCTTTGTGTCCCTTCTGTAAGAAACTCCATGGCAGTTTCTGGCACAGGGGGAATTTGGGCAGCACCTCCTGGCTACGTTCTAGTAGTCGGTGAGTGGGTATCGTAGGAAGATGAAGACCAGGATGATGCAGAAGGTGGCTAGTGCTGAGCTGGTTATGTTAAAAAGACGGGCTGTCTTGGCATCTTCAACAGCACCATTCAGGTCATTGAGGAGTTTTTTATCCCGAACCTGGAAAACAAGAACAACAAGTAAATGGGTGTTTACATTTTGAAAAAGAAAATAAGAAATAATTAATTTAAAATGTTGGGGGGGGGGGGAAAGAGCAAATGCTTATTGCAAGCTCTGCTCTGTTTTCTTCAAGGATGGAGAGCTGAGACGTATTGAAAGCTGGGTGTAAGTACCTAACCTTTTTTCCTTCTTCTGCTATGCATCAAATACTGATGACATCTTGTTACTTAGCATATGAAGTCATATTAGAGCAGACCCAATGGAATGTACAGACTCACCAATTACCCATTGATTCAGTGGGCCTACTCTAAAGTGACCTACTACACTAAGCAAGAGGATTTCAGCCATTGTGGCTTTATTTACTTTGCCTGGAAATCTTAACTATCTTCGTCAGACTGGAAAGCGGAGGGCGGGCAACTTTAGTGGGTCCAAGAGCCAATTCCCTGCCCTTCCGATGGCCATAGAGACCACCACAAAAGTGAAGGGGGAGAATCCCCAATATGGAAGCGATTGGAAGTTCACTTGTGTTTTTGAATAACCGGCATTTTAGGGATGTTAAACTGGTCTCTCTCTCTCTCTCTGAGCCTTTTCACACCACCCCTAAAATCCGCTGGCCACTTAAATTCGGACCAGAGATCTTAGGGGTTTGTCGCTGTTCCTGCGTTCCCACCCCCTCCGCACTCCTGGCTGCTGGCTGCGTGAGGGGAGGGAGAGAAAACAGGAAGAAAAGAGATGTGGCTCACCTCCGTTCTGCCTTTCGCTCTTGCCGCGGCAACATTCCAGTCTCTTAAGTAGCTCTTAAAGGGGTGGGAGCCAAAAAACAACAAACAGAAGCGAGGAGAGCCCCGCACTCACTATCGTTACACTGCATCAAAGAATTTTCACCTCCAGAGAGCAGGTACTTGAAAGGTGCGCTGGGACACACTAAAGTGGGCGTGGTCACACTTAATTTCCTGTAAAC
The DNA here is from genome assembly GCA_037367245.1 of Phrynocephalus guinanensis. Taxonomy (NCBI): domain Eukaryota; kingdom Metazoa; phylum Chordata; class Lepidosauria; order Squamata; family Agamidae; genus Phrynocephalus; species Phrynocephalus guinanensis. The sequence continues at coordinate 96,284,153 of CM074732.1, forward strand.
TCCGGAGCTGGTGGGGAAACATTTTTAAGCTCCGGAGCTGGGAGCCATTTGCCCCAGAGTTTAGGGGTCGTGTATAAACGCCCTCTCTCTCTCTCTCTCTCTCTCTCTCTCTCTCTCTGTGTGTGTGTGTGTGTGAGGGGGAACATGATCTATTGTAAAGATGAAAAAGCATGACACAGGTAAGTGGTCGTTGGCTCTGTCCGTGATAGACTATTTGCCCTGTTAGCATTTTTTTTAAAATAGCTGCATTAATTAGTCTGTCTCAGCATGCTGGGAAAATGTAAAGGGAATTGGTGGGGGGGGGCAGGTGGAGGAGGAAAGAAAAGGGGCAAACTACTGTGGCATTTTAAATTTATCTGAAGACATGGATTTTGATCCATGATTGATCACGGTGAAATAAATCTGCTAGTCTTCAAGCTGCAACAATACCTTGCTTTTCTTCTTCTTTCCTTTTTAGTTTGATCAACAAATTTGCCCCTGGAAAACATCATCACAGATCTCACTCTTGGTAGGACAATCTGTTCACATGAATTGCATGTAACAGGAAAAAGGTGTGATGGAGATGCTTGGGGTGTTAGGCCAAAGTCAAGGTCTAGGTGCCATTGGAGGGAGGAAACTATCATGCATCACAGAGGTATGTCATTTCCCTTGACCTCTCTCAAACCTACCCCTCTCTCAATCCAAAGCTATTAGTAAAAAAACATCGTTGAAAGCCAAAAAGTAGTTCCTCTGTACAGACCTAAAAGTGTGATTTTAGCATAGGCATGTTTGAGTGTGCAACAGGCAGTCACTTATGCTTTTTACCTGTCTAATATCCAAAGTGCCTTTCGTATAAATAAAATTTAAAAAAACATTATGGCAAGCCACATGTAGTACAGGATAGGAATGCAGGCCATATCGTGCATCTTCAGCCACGGATGCAGTTTGAGGAAGGTTAAGCTGAGAATGTGTAATTATTAGAGATGGGCACGAAATGGAAATATAGCATTTCATTTCATTTCTTTAGTGCAGTCACCCCCCGCCATTTCGCGGTTCAGGTCCCGCAGTCCCGCTACATCGTGGGATCATGGTACCTGCACCGCGGGGGGGGGATCTGGTCACTCCGTGCGCTCCCCACCCCCGCACTTCCGAGAAGCCTGGGGGGCAGGGGCGGCGGGGGGGCAATAGCGTCGCTCTCCGTCGCCCCCCCGGGCACCGCCGCGCGGGAGGGCTGCGGGGAGGGCTGGCGTCCCTCTCCGCAACCCTCCCGGGTGCCTCCGCAGGGCCTCGGAGCCACGCGGAAGAGCTGCGGGGATGGACGGCATCCCTCTCCGCAACCCTCCCAGGCGCCTTCGGAGGGCCTCGGAGCCGCGCGGAAGGGCTGCGGGGACGGACGGCGTCCCTCTCTGCAACCCTCCCGGGCGCCTCCAGAGGCCCTCGGAGCTGTGCGGAAGGGCTGCGGGGACGGATGGCGTCCCTCTCAGTCGCCCACCCAGGCGCCTCCGAAAGGCCTTGGAGCTGCGCGGGGGGCGGTGGCGGTGGGGGGTGGTCAGCTCGCTCCACGTCGCCGCCCCCACACTCCTCCGAGGCTTTTGGGAAAGGCACAGGATCGCCCCCCCGCCCCCAGGTCCCCCCACCCGCTTCCGCATATCACAGATTTTCATGGATCGTGGGTGGGGTGGGTCCCTAACCCCTGCGATCGGCGGGGGGTTACTGCAGTTTCATTTCAATTAGTTTGTAATGAATTTTTCAAGTATTGTAATGAAAAGAAATGAAACACCTTGCTTCCCTGGGTACCTAGAGGCACCAAAATGGCAGGGGAGCTTCCTCAAGCTTTCCTTCCCTGAAATTTGGAGATGTTTGGGAGTTACTTTGCCCCTAGGAAAAAATCATTCTAAATTGAATCGGGATCTGGAAGTGAAGCCGCTAATTGCTCATGCATGGGAGGGCTATTGAGGTTTCCTGATTCAATTAGAATTATTTTTCCTAGAGGCACCCCCTTTGGAGCTTAATAACTCAGCCCCCGGAGCCCCAAACCTCTCCAAATTTGGGGGGCTTAACAGGGAAGAGCTTGAGGAAGCCCCACTGCCATTTCCTCTAGGACAAATTGTTTCATTCCTAGAGGGGGAAATGGCATTTCATTTCATTTTGTGAAATATGTCCTACCATTTTGTTACGTAGCAAAGTAATTTGTTACGTAACGAAATGACAAAACTGTTTCATTTTTCATTTTGTGCCCATCTCTAGTGATGATGAAAGCTATCACTAACCAGTTGTATATAAGTATGTGTCGCATCCTGGCTAGTGAGATAAGCGCCGGCTATTTCAGAAGCTGGCAGAGAGAAGCCTGGCATAGAATTTGACTGCAGTAAGAAACTACCTGCAAAGGTTGCAGAATATTAATATTAATAAAGTTAAATTAATGGAAGTCTTCCGCAGATCATACAGTATGTAGTTTACCCCAGTGCCACTGCAGTGAGAACTCATTTGCCCTCTCCAGTAGGATGGGCCAATAGATGACCTTGCACATTGCCAGTGTCACTACAACTAGAATAAATAAGCAGGATATTTGGAGCAGTCTTCCTAACACCAGTTATTCTAGAAAGAAGAAAAAGCTCATTATTTCAGTAGAGGACAATTCTGCTGTTTCAGGTGTGCAAAAACTGCAAGCATCTAGCCTGGATCTAATTTGATGTGAATGAGTAATATATGAGAATTATACATGACAATGCAGTTAGAAAGTCAACTTCATTAGCTGACCGTTTATACTTGCTTGACATAAATAACACAATTATGGAGTTGGAAGGGGCCTATAAGGCCATCAAGTCCAATCCCTTGCTCAAGGCAAGAACTCAAATCAAAGTATAGCTCGACAGATGGCTGATCTATTTTCTCTTCAATAACTCCTACATTGGATCACTCACCAACTCTCAAGGCAATTGGTTCCACTGTTGTCCTGCTTTAACAGTTAGAATTTCTTTTTCTGATAGTCAGCCAAAATGTCGCTTCCTGCAACTTGATTCCATTGTTGTGTGTCCTGCTCTCTGGGATGATTGAGAACAGACCGTGCCCCTCTTCTCTATGATGATCTTTCAAGTATTTCAAGAATGCTATCATTTCAACCCCCAGTCGTCTTCTTTCCCCCCAAAAAACTAAACATGCACACAAGGCTTGGTTTCCAGTCCCTTGAACATCCTTGTTCTCCTCCTCTGAACTTGTTCCAGTTTGTCCGAATCCTACTAAAAGTGTAGTATCAAGAACTGATTGAGATGAGGTCTAACCAGAGCTACACAGAGAGGAACTAGCAATTGACAGGATTTGGAGATTATACTTCTTTTAATGCTGATTAAAACAGCATTTGCTCTCCCCCCCTCCCCTGGAAAAATTTCACTTTTAGCTCATGTTCAGCTTGCATTAGACTACAATTCCAAGATCCTTCTCCCATATAGTATTATTATGCCAAGTATCCCCCATCTTGTAACTGTGCATTTGCTTCCCCCCTAAAAAAAAGGTAAAAGTTCCTCTCACACATGTGTGCTAGTCATGTCCGACTCATTTCCATTTCTAAGCAAAGAGCCAGTATTGTGCAAGTCCGTGGCCATGTGGCTGGCATGGCCGAGCACATTTCTGTGCACAAAATGCAGTTTAACTTCCTGCTTTTTTATGGTGGCACCTACTTATGTACTTGCATTTACATGCTTTCGAACTGCTAGGTTGGCAGGAGCTGGAGTTAACAACGGAAAATCTGGTGGTATATAAATATAAATAAATAAACAGGAACTCACTCCGCTGCGTGGCACCTGGGATTTGAACCGCCAAGCTGCCAGCAGACAACAGTTTCAGCACTCTATCCTGCTGAGCCACCGCACCTTTATTGGGAGAATGCAGACAGATAATCAATTTGCCTCCTCCTATATGTGTCCTTTTTGTTTTCAGGTCCTATCTGAACTTTTTTTTTTAGGGGAAGTCACATTTGGTCTTTTTTGTTCTCTTCCACTTTTTTCTTTTGGAGAATTTCCTTAAGAAACTCCGAACCCCTCCTTGACTTCTTTTTCTGTTAGGATTTATTGTCTTGGGACCGTACTAATCCTTGTTCTCAGTTTTATTAAAATTGGCTTCCCTAGAATCCAGCATATATGCTCAGCTACAGTCTGCTTTTGTTTCCTTTGAAATCAAGAACTCAGGCAGAACACGGTCACTTTCCCCCAGAGTCCCACTTACTGCCACTCCTTCCAAGTCATGTCTGTTATTAGAATCAAGTCAATGACAGCTAATGCTCTAGTTTCCTCCTCCACTTTTTTGTAAGAGAAAATTATCAACAACACAGACCAGGAATAATACATAGGATGTGCATGTGCAAGGGTGTGTGTCTCTATGCATGGTATCCAAGGAGCATAGGTCCTAGTTGTGTTCTTGCAAAAAAAATCATTTTTGGCAAATTTATTTATTATTTATTATTTATTATTATTTTGCTATATCTTACAAAAACAAACAAACAAGCAAACAACAAAACACCCTGTTAACTGCTGTACAATTTTTGTTCCTGCAAAAAAGTGAAAAGACTAATTTTTGTTTTGTTTTTTATGTGTGGAAGCAAAGGGGGGGGGAAGAAAAGCTTTTCTTGTGGTGCAGTGGTTAACTGCCTGTACTGCAGGTAAAACTGTGCTCACCACCTGGGGTTCAATCCCCGGTAGCTGGCTCATGGTTGACTCAGCCTTCCATCCTTCCGAGGTCGGTAAATTGAGTAAATTGAGCTTGATGGGGGGTGGGGGTGGGGGGAATGTGTAGCCTGCATAATTAAACTGAAAACTGCACAGAGACTACGTGAAGTGGTATGGGGCTGTATATAAGCAGAACACTTTAGTTTTTAAAATAAATAAATAAATAGTATTAAATAAAAATAAAATAACCTCTTGTATTCTGTGTAAAGCCACTGTATTTTCTGCAACCCCCCACCCAACTACCTTGACATTTTGTGAGGATTGCAGTTTTTAAAATCCCAAACATGTTTTTTTAAGTTAAACCATTTCTATATTTTTCCTAAAACAGCCCCAAAGGTACAAAAAGGCTTAAAGTCTTTAGTAATTTCACCCAGTAGCAACAAAAGTTTTTTTTTCTAATTTTCATTTTCAGTTGTCAGAGTGAAATAAGTGAAGCCTGACATCTCTATTGCAGTTTTCTCTTTTTGCCAGGTGTTGCTCTAACTAAACCAACACAGGCATTAACATAATCCCAACAGCAGCAAAGGTTCTGTCTATCTGCTGGTGATGTTCTCAGAAACTCTTCCAGGATGCCTTGAACTAGAGGAAAGGCCACCTTGATGATTGCCTTTCTCAGATAGTGTCTGCTTCTAAAAGTTGCAAGTTATCAGTGTCAGACATCACTTGTCAGACAAGGAATTCATTGAAGTGTCAAGTGCAAAGGATAATATTTGCCTGCAGTGACCTTTGCTATGAACAAAAGAACTGACAATCCAGTTGATTATTGCATCATTTTATTTAAGGTTGGGTGTGTGTATTCTATTTGGGGAATCTGCTGTGTGTTTTACTGGAACTCTGCAACCTACAAACTGCAGCCTGATCCAGAAGCCATATACGGTACTTAGAATTCATCAATTCTGAACCCACCATTTTCTGAGAGTACGGAACTAAAGGATGGTCTCTGTTCTTTCTCACAAGTAAGTCTCACTCCTACTTAGATCCAGGTTCATCTTCTGCAAATCCCTGGTTTAAGTCATAAGGAGAAAAAGTGTAGTCCGTTTGCAGTGCATGAAATAAAACAGTAGATGTCAGTGTTGAACTATCGATGTTTGATTCACTGGACTTGCATGCTGCTGCTGCAGCATACCAGAAAAGAGTTCAATGTTTTTATTGAGCAACCCTCTCCAGAAATATTCCACAGTTTCATGCAGGTTACTCTTCTCTTTTTAACTCTTGATGAATTAAAAAGCCTGGTGAATGTGACTCGGCCTCAACAGATCCAAAGAAATAGTAAATGCTGTCGGTCGAAACATTTATCACAGGTTCCCAGCTTTTCAATGCCTAATGCTTCAAGCTTATTTCAGCCCATGGAGCAACATCCCATGCATCCTAAATAGGTGGAAACTTCCACGTTGCTCCTCTTGTGAGGCAGTTCTTTTACAAATGCATTCCCTGTGTGTCAAAAAATATATTTATAAAATATAAAAAATATGTATATTATTTTAAAAATAATAATAGCCTGCTGCCCACTTGCTGGCACCATTTCTCTTGCAGAAAATTGCTAATGTTGACTGAACTGTGGAAGACTTTAGGACCCAGTGCCATGTTAGACAAATGCATTAAATCTCTTAATAGCAGCTTCTTTCAGGTAAAAGCAGCTTTTGGATGGGGTGGTTTTTCACAGAGAAACCACCTCATCCTGCACTGAAATTCCAGGATGTGTGTTAGTATTTAGAATACTGTGTTAAGAAGACAGGAGTGTAAGGGGTTGCACTGCAGTGGGAAAGCACTGTGTAGAATGAACGTTAATATCACTCCTGTTACAACACTGTTCTCTGTTACTGATTCAAAGCTATCTTTTCTTATACATGTGGCTGCATGTAACTTATAACTTGGCCCTCTGAGTCAGTCACAATGTAAGACAGGTTCTCATGGCAGCAATTCAGATCCCACTCATGGCACTTGCAGAACTGAAAGCCTGAATCTCTAGATAAGATTAGTTGATACATAAATATTTCAGAGGTTTGTATGCAGTTCTCATTGAGAATACTGAGTTTTCAGAATATTTTAATAATACAGTATAGCCAATTTTCCCCCTACTTAAAATAGTAATGATGGAGAGCAGCGGAGGAAGTAGAGAGAGGAGGAAATGTATTTTGGCTTTGCATCCAACTGCCAATTTTGTAAAATGCAAGATCTGCATTCTCTGTGTATTATGAATGGCTCCATATCACTTGTTCAAAAACGTTCTCCTGGTCAAGGATTAAGAACATTGTTGACAATGAGTGAAATTCTAAAAGGGCTTGTGAATTTGCAAATCCAGTGTTTACCTATTAAAGGTATACCCCAACATATGACCAATGAGACTTGCCAAAGGAAAGCCCTTCTTAAGGGCATAGAAAAAACACAGTGCCTATCGCTAACACAGACATTATGACATTTTCATCCCATTCTTCCTACAAAGACATACAACATACTCCTACTTGCCCTGTTCACAACGACTATGACAGATACGTTAGGCTTGGGCACTAGTAGTATCTGCCTGCTGTTTACCCACAGAATCCTAGAATTACAGAGCTGAAAGAAAGCCTTGGCTCATTTCATCCAACCTGTTCCTGATGGAGGAAAACTCTAGTAAAAGCAGCCTGGACAGATGGCCATCTAATCTCTGTTTTAAAGCCTCCCAACACATCAAAGAATCCATGGCCTTGTAGACAGTCTGTTGTACATTGCTGAACGGTTATTTTCATGATGATGTTCTACCAAATGTTTAACTTTACACTTCTTATAATGGGTAAGGCTTTGTGGTTTTACCAGAGGGTTCCTCCATTCTAAACTATACACTGTTTCCCACTGGGTATGACTTCACTGCAGTGCTTGATGCTGAATTCCTTGGGTCCAGGGCCGGCGCTAGGTTTTTTTGCGCCCTAGGTGAGGGGCGGGGGGCTGGAGTGGGCAGCGGTGGGGGGGCATGGCGGTGGGGGGGCTGGTGGGGCAGGGTGGTGATTGGGCGGCAGCGGCGGCAGCAGGGGGCGGCAGATGACGGGGGATGGCGACGGGCACGGGGGTGGGCGGCGATGGGCGCGGGGGTGGTGGCGGGCAGACGGCAACGGGGGGATGGACTGTGGTGGCCAGCAGCGGTGGCAGTGGTGGCGGGGCAGCGGGCTGGCCAGCGCCCCCTCTCCATTTTGGCGCCCTAGGAAACTGCCTAGTTCGCCTTAATGGACACGCCGGCCCTGCTTGGGTCGCTGCTACCATGAAAGTTACAAGTGAAGCAACAACAACATGGGAATTATATTTGTAGAAACAAAACCATTTCATTGGCCCACCTTACTTCAGCTTTTTGCCATGGACTTTGCCACTTTTGACAAATTTTCACCCACCACCACACTTGCCTTCTTCGATAGGTTGGTTTTAATACCTCTAGATATCAGATGTCAACAGATACAGTTCCAGAGGAATAGTGATATAACTGCGGAGAAGGGGCAATTCCATTCCTTGATTTCTGCATGTCCTGTGACAAAGGAGCAGCATCTTGACTATTCCCTAAAGAAGGTGGCAGGCAGCCTTGGGTGTTTTGTATCCAGAGGCATAACAGCACAGTCCCCATTATGAACACGGAGGCAGATGACTGAGCACAGAGAGCTCTGACATTCATAAAGATGCAATCAGCTCCTAAAGGCAATTTCTAAACAATTTTAAAAATTACATTGCCAGAGAAAATCTGTCTCCAGTGGATATCTTGCAGCCACAGTACAGTGTTTCTCAGTTGTCCCTGTAAACATTTCCAAAAGATCTCTAAATTATGTACCTGCAAGCATTAGTGTCAATGATTATGATCTGAAATTGGTACCCTCCCCTTCCTCTAAGTAAGGAGCTGGAACGGATAATGTTCTCCCTCCCAAAGTGAGATTGTCAAGGCTGTGTGAGGCATTTGGCCAAAGGCTTCCAAAAGAGCTTGACGGATAAACCATGATTTAAACCTGGGCATCTTATATCTAAGTCCAATTCTGAAACCACGGCAGAAACCACATTTCAAGACTGAAAGATCCATTCTGGTTGTCTTGTTTTTTAATTTTAAGATCCAGTGCATGGAGCCTAATAGTGTGGTTGTTTTTAATAACCACACAAAGACTCAAAACATAGTCCTTCCATTGAAAAATTAATTCATGGTTTCAAAAACTTTTTGGGGAACATTCTTGATGGGGAAGAGCTAGCTCTGGTTCTGGCATTCTCTAAACACTTGGAACTCTAGCCAATCCACTGCAGAACAACCAGAAATTACTGTTAAATTCAGATCTGCTTTCTGCCTGCCCTCATCCTACACAATACCTGGGTTATTTCCCGATGAGTGTGCAGATGGTAACATGTCATGCCTGAATTAAACATAAAGGCCCCATCTCTAGTGTTTCATTTCTTTACACCTGTAAAACAGAGATTTTGAAAGGTGTGCAAATAAAATTATAATATGGATGAGATAAACATACTTGGAGACATTTTTATTCCATATTTATCAGAAACTGGTACATGGCACATCTGGATTTGCTGCTACAGAATATGTGAGCCAGTCCTGTATTTCTTTTGTTTACATATTACATACCATGTTCCCGGTGACCCAGCCCTTTCCCTTCTCATAAGGGCACAAAAGCTCTAAGGACACAACACTTTTGTTTTTAAAAAAATAAGGGGGCAACAATCCCTCAAAATCTTGCAGAAGACTTCTAAATTAATAATTAAGAATGTCTTGAATGAAACTGGGAAATAGAAGTGGAACACTTTTCTTTTGATTCCTATCCCCATGTTGCTCCCTTTCCCCCATTCCTATTGTTTTGAAGATTAATATGGATTACTGTATTTAGCTGTGAATGCTTTAGTGCACTGTGAAATAGTGCAGAGCATCAGCAGGGATTATTACAGAGAAAGCTAGTATTGTTTAATCAGCCTGACAATACCTTTGGTATTTTTGCATGTTCTTCTGTTATACCATGTTGAAGAAACACATGCAGCCCCCTGTCTTAGCAAACACTGTTCAAATAGTGCCTTCCTGCTCCCCTAGTGCATACTACTAATATAATTGAAGGAGCAGGCACCAATGTGAGGCCAGAGCACTGTCCTCCTGGTATTATATTGCTACCTCTGGACTGCTAATTTCAACTGATACTATATGTCTTTATCCATGCAGGGTGATGCTTTCTCCAGGCATTATACACTAATTCTGAATAAGTACCTGAGGGAGAATGAGTTACAAGGAAGGTTGACTCTCATGTCATTTTAATTGTATAGAGAAGGGATTTCACCATATGTGCACGCTATCAGATAGGGATAAGAAAACCCGTCCTTATAAAATTCATTCTTCTGCACAATCAATTTAGAAAGATTATCCTTCCTTCCTTCCTTCCTTCCTTCTTTGGTCTACAGCCACTCCAGGATGTTGGGTCTTCACATATCTGGTTTGATGGTGCAGCTAAAAATATGATGCTAAAATAATTATTTATTCTTTTCTTCTATGTAGATATGTGGAGAAACCAACCACTAGCTTCCATGAGGTTCTGGGGACATGAGAGTGGTTGTTCCTTGTGTCTTAATATGATTCACAACTGTGCTTTGATTGGCAGAACTCTTGATCAGTGACATTTTTCAAGATGCGCTAATCTTTCTCTCAGTCCCCATTCAGCCTTGTCTTGCATTCTTCCACACTCTGTTAGACATTGTTGCATAAAGATCAGTAAAGGAGATATTGGCATTTCAACCTTGCTGAAAAGATTTATTGTTTTTCAGGCAAAGTGTAGTCATCTTGTCCCAGTTATAAGGACGTAATGCTTCCATAGCAATTCCACAGCAGGATAGATAGCAGAACTTGGCATAAATGATTCCTACTGATCGATTCTCAGTTATCTCTAGTGAAACATTTCTGTCCTGATGTCTTCACTTATCTAAAGTAACCTTAACGCCAAGACATAAGTGCAGCACTTGCCAGCTGGGTCAGCAGTGACACAATACAATGTACCTAAACTTTATTTTGGAATTACAGAATCCAGTGGTTTAATCACATATCAAGTTCAATTACTAACCCAGTCCCCACTATCATAATTTTCTTCACATGATCATTGCTAATGTCTGAAGAGGTTCCTGCTATCATTTTGGCTTTTTGCACAAGGGAAAATGCAGCTTTTTCCAGGATCCATGGCTGCATAAAGAGTCTCTACATAAGCAGAAAGTAGAGATGGGCACACATTTAAAAACAAATTGCAAAATTCATTCAGAATCCCTTGAATCATATTCATCAAACACAATGACACCCAAAGAATACAAATTGATGAATTTTTAGCTGGTTTTGATTTATCAATTTGTCAACCCTTTTTGGCCCTTGCCATATCAAGCCCCTCCCACATTCCTGGGGGGGGATTCAATTTGTAGGTGCATAACTCAGCTAGACAAAACCTAATCTTCACCAATCTTGGAGGGATTGTAGGGGAAAGTCGGTGTGCTGTCTCTAGGTTCATGTGGAACCATTTTATAGGAATTTTTAAAGGCAAGATGGACTGATGAATCGGCTCATCAGGAAAAACCATAAATTCATGATTAATGATTTGTCAACTTCAACAAATGACAAATTCCAACAAATCACCCTTTCTCCAATATATGCCCATCTACCATTAAGAAAGGGCAACAATTACACGCTGAAGCTTTCCCCTCACCTCTAAGCATGTCCAAATTACCAGATTCTTTTATGCCTGCAGAGAGCTACAGCCACAGATGCCTAGGGATTTCTTACTCTGTTTTATGTTAACTCATAGGGCTTATTTGCGGCAAATGTGGTATGTATCGTCGAGACGGAAGAAAACTTCACACACATACAGGGCTCCATGCTTCACTTAACACACACACACACACACACACACACACACACACACACACACACACACACACACACACACACACACACACACACACACACACACACACACACACACACACACACCACTATGGTGTCTTAAATTTCTAGACGCAATTTGTTTACTGCAGTATGTAAATCATTAAAATACCTGCCATAACTAGTAGGTACTTTTAAAAGCAGACAATTGTCTTCCCAAACAAACAATAAAACACCATCCTTATGAAACAGAATAGAATAGAAAATTTGGAGAGCAATAAGAAGATCAGCCCGCTCACTGATGATGGATTCCTCATGCAGATTGTCTTTTTAATGATGGATGCCTCCTTGGGTCCATTTTAAGGAGAAAGGTGGGGTGAATATATTTTAAACAAACAGATGAATGTGACTACGTCATTTCTAGATGAATAAGGAAGACGAATAATAATAAGAGGAAGGAATTCATAAGGGAAATGGGTGGTCTGATTTCTGGGATTTGTGTCATCAATTACATTATACATTAAAAGTTGCACCTCTAATTGAGGGTAATTGGGTAATTAATAACAATCAAGTCTATCTCATATTCTCTGAGATTTTAGGGACAAAGCCTTAAATCCAAGGGTGGGTCATTTTAATATTCACAGTTACAAAATTGTGTGTATGTGTGTTTGTGTGTAGAGTATCTGCAATGAATTCAAATCCAAACATAGGAAAACCAGCTGCTGCAGCTGCAGCTGTAGCAGCTATTCTTAACCTTTTTTGGGGGGGGGGGGCATGGCCATAAACGTAATAGGAAGGAAATATGGGCTGTAACAGGGATACTGTAAGTTGAATAATGAACCTTATAAGGTGCTATCTGAAGAATTGTTTCCAGTCTGTGGTTCCCTTCAAATGTGTCAGGGCTCCCTCGTGGGCCTTGTACCCCAGCGTTTTTCAACCACTGTTCCGCGGCACACTAGTGTGCCGTGAGATGTTGCCTGGTGTGCCGTGGGAAAAATTGAAAAATTTTAAAGAAATTCAACCCAGGGCCGGCGGGCGGCCCACAGCTGGGAGGCGCTATAAATAGCATCCAAGGGCCAGCTTGGCTCCTCCCCCCTGAGGCCCGCGGCGCTGGCGTCACTTCCTCCCCGGCCAGACCTGGCCCCGCTCATTCTCTTAGTGTTTGCCCTGTGCCTGCTGCCGCCGCCACGACTCGCTCGCTTCCCTCTCCCCCACTCCTTTTTTTACCCTGGACCACCACCACCACCACCCCTTTCCTGGGAGCTACCAATGGACTGAGCCGCCCGACAGCCCCCCTGCCAACACGAGCTGGCCCGGGAGCCCCAGCCCAGAACAAACCACCAGGTGAGGGGAAGGCGAGGAGGGGCGCCCGGCTGCCCCACGAGCACCGCGGCAGGGCTGCGAGGAGGAGGGGATGGAGGAGGCCTCCGCCGGGCCTGGGCTGAGGAGGCGGGCGGGCGGGGGGGGGCTACTGGCACGGCTGGACTTCCCCGGGAGGGGAAGAGCCGTCTCTGAGGGGCCCCGCAATGGGTTCCTTGAAGTCTTCCGCTTTCTTTCTATCTTGGGTCGCCCTCTTCTCTCTCTCTGACTTTTCTTTTGTTTTTCCCCCACCTCTCTCTTTCTATTCATACCCTTTCCCCTCTTCATAGAAACGTGCTCATTTCTAGCCTGCATATGTGTATGTCTAGCAGCCTGCCTACTGTAATTAAAACTGTAAATCGCCCAGAGACTCCTTGAAGTGGTATGGGGCGGTATACAAGCAGAACACTTTCTGCCTTCTTTCCTTCCTGCCTTCCTTCATCCTCCTCCCCTCCTGTCACTGGACTTGCTGAAGGCATCTGCCTTGGCCACAGTGTGGAGAGCAAGATGGGCTTTTGGGTCTTATTTGTGTTCCTGGAGAGTCAGTGCCCCTTCTCAGGTCTCCACTGGACACAGAAGTCCATGCAGGGCAAAATGTCTTTAAAAAAACAACACAGGTAAGTGGGAACTGGGTGCTAGAGAGCGGGCTGCCTCAATCTGTGGCCCCTCTGTCCTGCTTCTCCCTACACCAGCAATGGCGAACCTTTTAGAGACTGATATAGGCACAGAGTTAAAATTTTTAACATTTTCTAATGGTGGTGTGCCTCGTGATTTTTTTCATGAAACAAGTGTGCCTTTGCCCAAAAAACGTTGAAAAACACTGTTGTACCCCGCCCCCATTGAGAAAAGAGCAAAATAAAGAAATAGATAAATGAATGATTCTGAGTGTGTCTAAATGGCATGTCCAGAAGATGGCAGATGGAACCCAAAATCTAGGTTGCTTGGTTGGAAGCATCCCGTTTCTGAAAATTTCAGGTCCAAAGCTTGGAAGCTGGAGAGTGGCTCTCAATCTCAGGACTGAAACCTAAGACCTAGCTACCCAATTCAGCACAGACTTTACTAACTAAGAAGATGAACTGTGCCAGCACACATGAACACAGACTTCCGAACTATCCTCCATAGGCACAATGAAAACCACATGACAGCCAAAAAACACATCATGGTCCAGGATTCCATCCTCACAATGCTGAATTTATTCTGATCTAACCATCCCAGGGATCACCATTTCTCTTTACTGCTGCATAAAAATTGAGGGCTATAGTTTTATAAAACACTTCCTCACCTAAAATAATCCTTGTAGATTTATGTGGTAAAGTTACCAAGCCTCAAATATCCTGAGTATATTTGTCCTTGCAATGCTTTAGCAAGTCAAAGAAGAACAAATAGAGCGGAGGCACGGATTCCTTATAGCTTTCCTAACAGCTCAAAGCAAAATAGTGCAAGTGACCAGAATCCAAAATTAGACCTAGATTTTCTGTTAAAGTCTAATTTGTTAAATAGACTAAAGCGAAACCTCTAGGGTTCCTCTTTGCATTATATAGCCTTTGCTGTGGTTTCCAAAAGAGATGAGCCAACAGAATCACATTATCAAATCTCATTTGAAGAATCTACATCCTGCTTAAAATGCAAAGACACAGCCACACGAGAATCTTGCTTGCTTCAAGTTCAGTGCTTTAGTGCCAAACTGGGGGTTCAGGAGAAGTCTCCTGAAAAAGGAGACAAACGTGATAAAAGCCAGTGTGCATGTCTTGTGCAAATGACAATAGGAAAAAAAAAACACTGACAAAATCTTTTAGAAAAAAGAGGGTAAGTGTTTGAAGGATAAGTGTAAGCATCTGCTAAAGTATTTTGTCTCCAAGAATGATCAGCCAAGATCAAAGCTTAGAATGCTACTATTCAAAGGGATTTCTTCTGTTTCACACATTAGATGTTCAGTGAGCCTTAGTTTCCTATGCATCAAGAACAAAGACTTTCTGTAAAACTAATAAATGATGCATCTGCTACCAATGCAAACACCAGGGCAGTCAGGTATTCTCTCAAAGGACATCCAGGTGGCTGGTATATGTCACCACTTTGCCTTACCAATTGGCAATAAAACCTTTGCCTGGTATCTTAAAGGGTCATTCCACAAGGTTGTTTGCTGCCGTCACTATGGCCATCATGAAAGGAGCACTGATGATGGACATGTGTAAGACAAGCCACATGATCTCTTCCCATGATGTTTTTCAACATTATGGACCAGATGTCAGATGACTGTTTGGTGCAGCAGTGATTTCATTCAGGCTGGTGTGACATACCACTGGCTGGAAAGTCAGCTTGGTAGTCACCTGTTAGTGTGAATCACAGAGACCACAAACAAGAAGGACAGGTTGCTTACCTGTAACTGAAGTTCTTTGAGTGGTAATCTGTGAATTCACATCAAATTTGTAGATGACACAAAATTAGGTGGAATAGCTAATACCCTGGAAGACAGAAAGAACATTCAAAAAGATCTTGATAGGCTCAAACACTGGGTTGAAAACAACAAAATGAAATTTATCAGGGATATTTGAAAAGCTCCACACACACCCGGGGGGGGGGGGCGGGGGATAAACACAGTTACAAAGATGGGAGGATATGTGGCTCAGTAATGCTACACGTGAGAAGGATCTTGGAAATATTGTAGGCTACAAGCTGGATACAAGACAATAGTGCGATGTGGATGTAAAAAAGAAAAATGCTATTTTAGGCTGCATTAACAGAGGTACAGTCTCAATATTCCATGATATGATAGTTCCCTTTTATTTGGCAATGGTTAGGCCTCATCCTGAGCATTGTGTTGAGTTCTGGACAGCACACTTCAAGAAGGATGCCTACAATCTACAATAAGTTCAGAGGAGGGCAACAGAGATGATCAAGGAACTGGAAACCCAGCTCTATGAGAAATAATGAAAAGACTGGGCATTATTAGCCCTGAGTAAAGAAGACAGAGGGGAGATGTGACAGTACTCCTGAAATACTGGGAAAGGTTTTTAAACAGAAGAGGGCACGGTCATTCACCCCAGAGATCAGAGTACATAATAATGGACATAAATTGCAGGAAGCCAGATTTCAGTTGAATATCATTAAAAATTTCCTTGGAGCATTATAACAAGTGAATTAATTACCATGGGAGGTGGTGAGCGCTCCAGTGCTGGAGGCATTGAAAAGAAAATTAGACAACCATCTGTCATACGTTCCTTATTCAGATTGAATTCAGGTAGTCGGACAACAGTCTTATATGCCACTTCCAACTCCTAGATTCTATGATTCTATACTCTTTACTTTTGAGCACCAAAGTAGCTACTGTTGTTTGCATCCTGTAAGTAGCTTGTTGCATGACACATTGGTTGTGTTGCATGTTGCTATTGTCACAGGTGAGAACAATTTGCAAAGGTACTCTCTGGCTCCCTCTAAACAACAATTCTGATACAGTTTTCAGTGGTTCTCAAACTGTGGGTCCCCAGATGTTCCTGGACTGCAACTCCCATAAGCCTCCATCACTTGCTGTGCTGGAAGGGATTTCTGGGAGTTGCAGTCCAAGAACATCTGGGGACTGACAGTTTGAGAATCACTGAAAACTGTACAGTATCAGAATTGTTGATTAGAGGGAGCCAGAGAGTACCTTTGCAAATTGTTCTGAGAACCACTGGTACAAATATTTACAAAATACAAAGGTGATGTGCAATAAACACTACCCTTACTATTAAGGATTGAACAGATAATGACATAAAACATGAAAAATTGGCAACCAAATTGCCTCTAAAATGCTTTAACATTTTCTTTACAAATTGTATTTGAAAGTAACTGGAAAACATTGGTGACTATACCTAAAATTATTCTGTAACTACTTGTTACATTGTTTTTGGTACAACTTTGGATCTTCTTAACATGACTCATTAATCCCAAAAGTTAACTAATGGCACGTTAGTACATTACTTCTAAGTAGCTGCTTAGATATTCTCACCAAGCTACCGACAGAAAGTTCACCAATAGTGCACAGGGGAGACAGCTGTATCCTTTTTTTCCTTTCCTTTCCTTTCCTTCCTTCCTTTCTTTTTTTCTTTCTTTCTTTCTTTCTTTCTTTCTTTCTTTCTTTCTTTCTTTCTTTCTTTCTTTCTTTCTTTCTTTCTTTCACCAATATCTGTTTCACTGATCTATTAGCCAGAGATACACTGTTCAGAATATTGAGTTTCTATTTTCAACTGCTAATGCTAGCAACAACTGATAAAACATCCCTTATAAATATACAGAATACTCTTTCAAAATGATAAAAAATGGTCAGCATCTGTTTTCACAAGCAGTGGCACCAACAATATATTTCACTATTATTATTTTTTTAAAAGCTGTATAAATGAAGCAAAAATTGGTTCTTTTCTGTAACATAACCAGCATTTCTTTATTAGAGCTGGTTCTTCCCCTACTCTTCAGAAACCATCTATGCAGACTGCTGGGTCTTTCAAACTCCTTTCTGGGCTGTTGCATTTCATAATTCATTGCTTGAACTCCTTGGTTCTGGTTCTGTGATTTCAGCACTTATCTGTGTGCCAGGAAGCTTCCACTGGCCCCCTCAGCCATTTCTCCTGGGTTTTTTTTTCTTTCTCCTTCACCTTTCAGTTTAGGTAAGCAGAGAAGTTTCCCATGCTCTTGGATGGAAACTTAGAATATAGTCAGAAGTGGGTGTGTTGTGAAGAAGGAAGTTGGTACTTGCGTACTGCAATAAGGTTTGGTGCATTTCCCTGTCATGTGGATTCTGCCACCCATAATCTGTGCTCTGGCCTAGAAATTACTGGGAAAACATTCTGATTGTTATCAGGCTTATGGTTACCTTAAGATACTGCACTATTTTTATAATATGTCAACATCTGGCTCACTTACAGACAGCCACCACAACACAACACAACACAACACAACACAACACAACACAACACAACACAACACAACACAGAGCCACCAACACTTTGATGCTCTTGCGAGTTCTGCCCCTATATTCTGCTCTGTGTTTCCTTTATGATAGTAATTTTGACACTACCATCATTTATGGCAACTAACAGCGACCTAAGCCTGTCACTGTTCTTTCTCACCTTCCCCTTGGGAGGGAAGATTCTCAAGGAAACAGGTGCTTGTTCTCCTTTTGCAAACCACAGTTGGCCAGACTGACTGGTCAGCTGTTTAATGGCATTTTAAGGTGCATCCTGAGAGTTGTAAATAATTTTTTGTGTGTGTTATGCTATCTGTAAAAATAGACCTATAGAATGGCATGGCTCTAAAATAATTATTGTGTGCCATCAATTCTGGCATATGGAGACCCCTCCTAGCGTTTTCTAGGTAAAGAGTACTCAGTAGTGGTTTACCATTCCTTTCTTCTTAGGGCTTTCTGGGCCTAGACAGCTTGTCCAGGGCTACACAAGTTGTTTCTGTTCCTAGGTGACACAGGGTGAATCAAACTCTGGCTCCGTAGCCAGAGAGCCAAACCATCAAGCTATCCCGCCAACAGCATGGTTCTGCACAATGGGACAATGGGATGTGCCTGTATTGTTCAGGCATATTGTATTGTGAGTACAGAACATGTCAAGCAATGTAAAAGGAAGCATGAGGAGCCTGCAGCCAGTGACAACTAGAGCTTCACAGGAGAGGAGGCCAGTAACATGCATGCTGGTTTGCTGAACAGGGAAAACTGTTTAGGGAACAGAGAAAGAAGTAGGGCCCATGAGATGCAGTTTGTGGGGATGCAGAAGGGGGAATCTCTCAACAACATTAATACATTGGCTGCTGCTTCCTAACTACAGCAGATACAAGCAACACATGGGGAAAGATGAAATACTTCCAAAGCTCTAGGAAAGCACTCAGTCAAAGCAGCCATACCTCAAAGCACACCAACTCTCCTAAGTGAGAATGTGTTTTGTATTGAATAGAAGAGACTGCAGTGGCCTGATATAAAAATTTCTACTGGATAAATCTTTTATGCCTGTGCAGGTGTAGCTCCAATAAAGTGTGAGGCAACTGTGCTTATAAATGAGTGCCTAGCTTGCCTGGAGGTTAAATTGTTGCTTGCATAATTATGTTCTAAACCACCCAGAAAGAACTCTAGCACTATGGGGCAGTATATAATCCAAACAACAACAACTACTGCTACTCATGCAACATGATGTTAAAATGCATCACAAACTGGTAAAAATGCTGCTCACATGGTTTTGAAAACACCACCCATTTGTCCTACAGCTGAAGCACAACATATTGAAAGAACTGATAACACAGAAGCAAATAGATTATTCCCAGGAGTATGAATCAGAAATCCTCAATCTCAGCTCAGTTTTGTTTATAACTCAAAAATTACCTCCCACCTATTTGCTCTTCATGCTACTCCCAATGCACACATTCACCAGAAATCTCCTCTGCTTCCATCTGGAATCAATTCCTTGCTTCTGGGTCATGCATTATTTGTATCAGGTTTAAGAGGCAAGGAATTGGGTCATGCTACATCATAATTCTGCAAAATGGAGGTGCCAGTAAGCATATGATCTTGACTGGTGCCAACTCAGTCTTCTCTGTGAACACAGTGACCCATTTCATTCAATAAGCTATTTGTGTCCAAATAATAATAAATGAATACTGGACAGAGAGCCAGACCTTGGCAGAGTTCATTAGGGGAAGGCGGGTACTACAACCCACAGAATCTGGCAGAAATCAGAACCAGCAGTCATGTTAACTGGGAGATTCACCGAGTCATAATGCAAAGAATAACTTTGCCACACTAGAAGACACAAATAAGAGCATGGCCCATATTTAGCACTTACCCGCATCCCAAGAAAATATCATTTTTCTTTCTTTCAGTGGATTAATGCAGATGGTCAATTCATCACATAGGAGTCTTTCCCCCCCCCCCCAGGCACACAGGGGTAAGGGGCTGGAGTCTTTACCAAGTAATCAAGTTTTTCCACATTTCCAATCTTTGGTTCTTTAATGACAATCTCTCACGGGTGACCTCGAGTATAGGTATGCTATACCTTCGTGTGACAGCATTTTTGTAGCTTATATTTCTATTTAAGGAAGGTTTCTCTTGCTTTTTCTCCATAGTCTTCAGATCTGAATGTGCCAAGTGCTAATTATATATTTACGTATTTTGAAATACTGTACTTAGTTACCTGCAGTTTTCGTGTTATAACTATAGCACTTTAACTTTTCTCTTGAGTTTATCACAAGCCACTTCCTGAAACGATACTGTGATCTTTTGGACATCACTTTCATTTGTGTGTTTTCAGATGAGATAATATATATATGAAGGAAACTACAGTATTAGCCTTCTTTAAGGAGATGGCTATCAGATGTTTGGCAAGAGATTTTAAAAATGGCAGATGGAGGACAATGGCACCCATTTATAGCCATTCTGTCCATAGTAAAATACAGTACTGTATAAGCAGAATTCATTCTCCTGTGCCATCAGTTCCAATTTACAGATATACTTCATCGAAATCTGACAGCTTTAAGAATTAGGAACTCACTTCGGAAAGTTTTAGACAACCGTTTTCTTCTCTCTGTGTATGAAATATGCAATTGTACAGTTTCTTCCAAATGGAAAACAATTAGTGTTTTATCCAGCACTGTAGACAATATGAAGTTGATCAAATCTAATTTTGGATTATCAGAAAGCAGTGAATTGTTCTCACACATTTTGTTTATGCTTTATGACATTCTGTTTTTATTAGCCAGATGCCTATTGCCAGTATATATTGTTAGTGGCAAATGACTTCTCATTAACAAACTACTGTATGCATGTCTTCCCGGGTGCTGGAGGTGACTAGGAACACAATTGGAATCTCATCAAAGAGAGACAATTTACTTCCAGAATGACTATTTTTTATGGAAGCATGCATCAGCAATATGACTCTGGCCATTATTTATTTTCAAGGGCATGTCTTATATGTAAAGTGGAATAGGAATTAGCCTTATGTCTGCTATTCCTGTTATAATCCAGCTCACACTCCAGTTAAAGGGGGATGGGGGGGACTCGGACTTCATGTTCCAACTTAATTGAGAAACTCGGACTTTTGCAGTAGAGTGTTTCTTCTGGAAGTTGAGTCATGGCTACTGGACTTCTTTTTCTTGAGAGACAGAAACGTTTCACTGCTCATCCAAACAGCTTCATCAGACTGATGAAGCTGTTCGGATGAGCAGTGAAACGTTTCTATCTCTCAAGAAAAAGAAGTCTAGTAGCCATGACTCAACTTCCAGATAAACTCACCTGGGTGAATGAGAATCTTCACAGGCAGTAGTAGAGTGTTGTTCATCAGAGCTTTAAGGGACTTGAAGCCACCACCATGGGTGGCATCAGAGGGCAAAAGGACAGGCAGCTGCCCAAAGTGAAGGAAGAGTCATGCAGTGCTTTGTTGGATCTCACATGGGAAAGAGTCTGTTTGAACAGGTGTGGATTATTTCTTGGCCAGACTCCCATAATTTCCCCATCCAGTACAGCCACTGCCTATGATAGCTGGAGAGGGAATTTAGGGTTTGCAGTACAAAAGCTACGTTTATATTGACTGACCCAAAGCCTTTGGTCGTCCTCATCCAAAAGCTGAAGCAATCACATTTATCTAGTTGAACCAGTTCATGGCCATTGCCATGAATGTCCTCTTTTATGGCTAAAGATTCATTTCTCTGGTAGCTAATATCAACATCACCCCTGAATCATTGCAAAGGTTGTATTTTCTAAGTTCAGCCAGCTTTTGTTCCTTACAAGACCTTGATGGAGACCATTATTCCTTAGGAACTTTCTGCCATGTTGCCAGCTGCCTATGGGCCCAAGAGATGCAGTCTCTTATATCTGACAGATTGGAATTTGAAGTTTGAACCTACCTATGCAGTAGGTTCCACTGACCTCTGTGGCATCCATTTCTAACCAACCAACTTTAACTCATACTGCATTTTGTCCTCCTTCATCCTTTTTTTCCTTTTACCTCAAAAGTGCAGCACACATTAGCAAAGTGGTCTGCTTATATCCCGCCCTATACCACTTCAAGTAGTCTCTGGGCGGTTTAAAGTTTTAATTAAAGTATGCAGGCTACACATTAGGAAAATGTGGAAGAAGTTACTTTCCCAAAAGTCATGCTTAAGCACCTTGAAGTTTACCTTTGGTACAAATCACCCTTAGGCACTTTGAATTTTAGTGAGAAGTTGTGATTACACAATGCCGGCTGACTTGCCCAGGGCCTAAGATGAAGGCACCTATCATCTACATGGAACAGTTTGAGACCTAGTGAAGAAGACAGAACAGAATCAAACATACCCACCCACATGCAAAAACAAAAGTGAAACATTTTTCTAGTGACAATACAGCACCTCATAAAGGAAGAAATGTATATTGTACAGTGGACCCTTGTATAACAAACAGCTTGTATAACATAAAATCTGTACAACATAAAAAATTCCGGAGATAGGGGAAATTTGCTTAACATAATTGCCTATGGGGAGAATCCGTACAACATAAAAATGGGATTACTCTGTTTTCAATGCTTTCCTATGGGAATTTGTATAAAGGAAAATTTGCTTAACATAATTTCATTGGAACAAATTAATTCCTTTATACAAGGTACTACTGTACTTGTATTTGAAAGTTCTAGGACTTGCTTGTCCTCAGTGCACAGAAATTAGAATAATCTGATACTATTCGTATTTAGAAACGATTTGGAAAATATTTGAGCATCCTGTCTTAAAATATTTTATTCATCATGCTAAAATAAAACATTCCGTAATCATTTTTTTCCAATTTTTCCCATTTTCCCCCCAGAAAAAAACAAAAAGGTTTCAGGGGGGGGGGACTAAAAAAACACACACTTTCTCACCCCCAAAAATTTCCCAGCTTTTTTCTGGGCCTTCACATCTCTACTTAACCCTCTCACTAATTTTCCCACCTGGATATTCCATCCAACACCAGAGCAGACTGGAAGGGCAGTGGGATAGGAGTTGGGGGGGGGGAGTAGTCATAGTTTATAAAAATACCACCAAGATTTTTTGCCTCGGCAGTCCCAGCTCTGGAGGCTCTTCATGTGTCATTTAGGGCTACGGATGGTATTAGGATCATGCTAGTATACAGCACTCCCCACAATCCACTTTTGTCTTGGCTGCTCTGTTTTGTTCTCCTAGATGTTGTGTCCTGAGTGACTTCAACGTTCACACCAAGGAAATGGTCAGTGGACCAGCACTAAAATTGTTGGAAACCATAGCTTCCTTGGACATGTCCCAGCGGGTCAAGAGTCTCATCCACATGGCCAGACACACATTAGACGAGGTGTTTTCCTCAGGACAGGGAGAGACTGGAATGATGGTAACTGATCGTCAGACAGTCCCCTTGTCATGGTCAGACCACCACCTGGTAAAATGCAGCCTCTCAGTGGCATTCCCCTCTCGTGGGGAGCAGGGACCCATTGTGGTGGTCCACACCCACAAACTTCTGGATGCTGTTTTGCAATGAATGAATTCAAATAGACTGAGGGTGAACCTGGACAAGAGGGAAGTCCTGTGGATTAATGTCAGTGGGTTGGGAAATACCCTCTGCTTTAGGGGTATTTCCTTTCTAGCTCAGACTAAGGTTGACAGCTTTGGCATTCTTCTGGACCCAACATTATCTATGGAGTCCCAGATGGCATTGGTAATCCACACCATCCATTTCCATCTGTGGTGGATCACTTAGCTGCCTCCCTATTTGGACACTGGTGCTCTCACCATGCTGGTCCATGCAGTGGTAGTACTGAGACTGGCCTACTGCAACACTCTCTACATGGGGCTGCCTTTGGGGGGTGATAAATAAATAAATAAATAAATAAATAAATAAATAAATAAATAAATAAATGTGGAGACTTCAACTGGTCCAGAACATGCCAGCCAGACTTTAACAAGGACATCAACATATATCCCCAACTCTGGCCACCTTGCACTGGCTTCTAGTTCATTTCTGCATTGACTTCAAGGTTTTGATAATAAAATACAGGGTCCTAAACAGTTTAGGACCTCACTACTTGTCATAGTGCCTTCACCCAATGAGAACTGCCTGTAATAGCCAATCTTCCCAGACCAGATATTTGAGCCTTCTAACACCACTAGATGCCCATAAATTAAAAATAAGAGACAATGCCTTCTTTGCAATTGCCCCCCCCTTTGGAATAATCTTCCACCTGAGTTCTCTATTTTTAAATGATCTCTGAAACTTGGTTATTCAAGCAGGCATTTCCTTCAAATGAAACATAACTACATCATTTACCCATTAACTTTAACACCTTTTATATTACTTTACCCACCTTTAAAAACTTAGAGTCAATCTTTTTAACTAAATGTTGTTATTCTGATTTTAAATGTTTTAGGTATGCATAGTTTATATGTGATTTTCATTTCCTTTTACAGTATTTCATTATGATTTTTGGACACTGCTAATGTGTCTTATATTTTGTTGTAAACCACCCCGAGTGGCCTTTGTTGCTAAACAAACAAACAAACAAACAAACAAATAAATAAATAAATAAATAAATATGTTAATATGTTGGGTGTTTTGGGTCTCTTCAGGTAGCTGAGCCAGATCCACCCCTCTCATAGAAGTACTGAAGGTGTGAAAAAATCTTTAAAAATAAGCACCATGCAGATATTTGAAGGGGGGGAATATGCAGAACATTAAAACAACTGTAGAAATGAAGTGGTGATGGAGACTGGCCATTTTAAATCTTTAATTTATTTAACATTTCAA
Source organism: Phrynocephalus guinanensis (assembly GCA_037367245.1). Lineage (NCBI taxonomy): Eukaryota > Metazoa > Chordata > Lepidosauria > Squamata > Agamidae > Phrynocephalus > Phrynocephalus guinanensis. The sequence goes on from CM074732.1 coordinate 96,308,814, forward strand.
GAACAAACTCGGGGGGATGCTGCAACTTTCATAATGTTGGCTGTATCCCAGCCAGTATCTTTTCAATTTGCTTTTGCATTCATGATTGAGGCTTCAGTTAACTTTGCCCGAACAGACATGCAGCTCTAGTGATATAAGATACCCAATTTTCTTTGGAGAACTGATGTTGAATTAAGTGAACTCCTTGGAGACAACTACTCCATGAATATATGTAACCCATGTTTTCACAGCAAGAATGGATGGTTTATCTGCATAAGTATGCATAGAGCACCATCTCCCATGCTATAGTCTCTTGCCATTGGATCCCCAAGTCTTCTGTTGGAGATAATCTCACGTGATACACCATAAAGCAGGAGGGAGCAACTTGCAGATTGCATTCCCATCAGATCCAGCCAGCATAGTCAAAAAACAAATGAATGATGGGCGTTGCAGCTCAACAATATCTGGAGGGCTGCAAGTTGCACCCTTTTGAAACTAACTAAAATTACCATAATAAAGCAACATTGTAACATTTATATGAGCATGAAGTTTTATGGATTACAATCCATTTACTCGGATACATAGGGAACAAAGTTACTTTAAAAGTAATTTTACTCTTCATCTAGCTGATGAAGTGGGCTGTAATTCATGAAAGCTCAAGCTCCTATAAACCCATTGGTCTTTAAGGCACAACAACTTTTGTTTGTTTTAATTCTGTTAATTATGTCAGATTATGTGTTAATCTCAAAAGGTAATTCATTACAGGTAGCTACATTACATATACATGGTTTGTTCCAAATTTTGACATTTAACAACCTTGTCTTCATGTGTGCTCCATTCCAGCACAGCTGTGAAGTGTGTAAAATGTGAAAATGTGAAAATGTGAAAAAGTCTGTGAAATGTGCTGTGAAGTGCTCCAAAGAATTCTCTCTCTCTCTCTCATTCTCTCTCTCTCTCTCTCTCTCTCTCTCTCTCTCTCTCTCTCTCACACACACACACACACACACACACACACACACACACACACACAAGAATTTTACCAACACTCTCTATGGGACTTTCTCCAAAGGGATCCTATCGCTGTGCATCTTGCCTTTATCTGTCACATAGAAGCGCCTGCATTGTGCATATCACAGATGCGATAGACTCTGCCTCTTATGTCACGCTTTTTCTGTGCCTATGAAAAATGTTGTGCTTTCACTTTCTCCAATCCTCCCTATCTCTTTCCCCTGCTATAGAATCAGAAGAACTGCAAAAGTCAAAAGAACCCTATGGGCTTGCTGCAGGAATTACTGACAAAAAATATTCTGACCGATACTATGCAGAAGGTCAAAATAATTGACCACAACGGTCCCTTCTGGCAGCAAAATCTCTGAAGTTACAGAAGCTGTCTTGCCTACCATGCTTGTTTTTTTTAATTCATGCCCTAAGCAGGTTGCTTCCTCTCTCTGTCACTTGTGCCAAATAGCCACATCGTCATGATATGACACATATTATGGTAGCACTAATGATCACATTGTATTTTCCTTCTTTTAATTTGAGCTTTAAATGAACTACAAGAAATATAGCACTCTGGCAGCCCACAGGACCTGTAGATGTTCAATACTGTATTTTTAATGATCAGGCTTCCATCTAAATCCTGCTGAAGAATTTTCTAAGCATATATTCTCTCATCCAGTTTTAACTTCCAATAACAAGTACAGACAGCTGATATGGCTTAGATCCTGCAAGGCATGGAATACCCTACTCAACTCTTCCATCTTCAATGAAATAAGCATGGCCACAATTTCTGCATATAATATTTAGGGAGCTTTTGACTGATTCGTTCTACTTCAAAGCTTAGACTATGCATGTGGGAGTACAAGAGGTTAGGAGGCATGCAAGAATTACAAAACTATACATGATCCAAGACACTTGTCAAGGACTTACACTCTCTCGGTCTCTCTAATGGATAAATCTAACTCCGGCTGATATTTTTAATTAACATGTTGTCCATTTCAAACTAACTGGCTTCTTTGTCTACATATGATGGCATTTTCCTCTTATCATTCTCAGGAGTGTAGCTTTATTCATGTGATAAATATATTTGATGGAAAAGCGAAAAACAAGCTATTTCAAGTGTTAAATATTAGAATTTTCTAAAGGAAAGGTTCCCTTCAATCTTCATGTTTGTTTATTGGCTTCCTATTCCACTGTGCTGATTTATTCTTCTAATTAATGCAGTATTTTAAATATTTCAGTTTTATGCCTAACACAAGGGAAAATGTGGTTTACATTTTGTAAACCAGCATGCAGTTTTCTTTAGAAAAAATACACATTTAGTTAAAATAATAACACTTTGTTAATCTGTTTTCTTAATCATAAGGGAAATCTTAAATTGAATGTCATTGTCTACTGAGAAGCTAAGCCTGCTATGTCTAACTAGGTTTACTTCTTGTCAAGGATGTATAAGACTGTAGACTGAAATATGTCCATTATATATCTTTTTTAAAAGATTAAATCAAACCTTTGCACCAAAAGATGAGAGCCTGTTTATTTTCAACCTGATGAATAAATGAGTGGCACTGAATTGTAGGGGACAAAGAAAGCAGACCACAAATAGCAATGGGGAAGAATGTCCACCCCTCTCCTCAGATCATGCTGAGGCTTTTCCACCCCCAGGTCTGTTCACATTCACTCACTAAACTCTGAGATACTTACTGAAATGAAGAGAAAAACTAAAGATGGGCATGAAAAAAAAAAAAACCAAATTGCAAAATTCATTCAAAATTGCTAATTCAATCAATCAATCAAAACCTTTATTGGCATTAAACTAAACATATAAATTCCTCATGATATAAAATAAGCACAGATTACACCAAGGTTCTTCGTAAGGAATCATCCTTACACATCACAATACCTAGGTATTTACAGTAAATTGCTAATTTGTAAATTCATATTTTGTATTAATTAATGCCCCCAACGAATATGAACTGATTAATTTTAGTGATTTTTTTAATTCATCAATTTGTTAGGCTATAGAATGGGACACAGAGACACCAAATTTGCAGGGAAACTTTCTCTCTTCTCTTCTCCCACTACGCATCAGTAATGGTCTACCAGAATCTACAATATTTTCCACTTTCCCTGCTCCTCTGCCAAGGATCAGAGCAAGTGTTCAGTTTGCTAATAACCTGAACTGGCTCACTTATTAAGCTACTTCACATAATCAGAAATTTAAAACAAGAGGAACCTTGACAGCCAGAAAGCTCAATTTTGGTCAATTCCCAGCGATTACACACACTGGAAACAGACCAGACTAGAGCCATCCTACCTGTAGAAGCCCCTGACAAAAGCTCTGAAAGGTGCTGTTAGGAATACTCTGGGGACAATTTGATTCACTCAAGCAATTACACTGTGTGATCACCAGAAAAATGAACGAACCAACAAAGCCCCATAGCAGACCAAATAGTGGGTCAAATGTCTGTCTTTATCCTAACACTGATATATCTTTCTATTGATCTACAGTGGTCCCTCGCCATTTCGCGGTTCATATATTGCAGTCCTGGTATATTGCGGGACCACAGTATACGAAAGGCAAGGCCCCTGGGGTAAGCTGCATGGGCCTGTTTGAGACCTCCTACACTTACCTGAGACCTGGCAGTTCCCGAGCTTGTTGGAGTCCCCAGAAGTAGTTTCCGGCGAACCGGAAGTGACTTCTGGATCACTGGAAACCACTTATGGGGCCTCCAATAGGCCCAGGAAGCCTGTCAGAGGCCCATTCAGGGCAGCACCAGGCCTCAGGTAAGTGTAGGAGGCCCCAGATAGGCGCCCCAGCCCCAACCTGACCCAGCATCTGCATATTGCGGCTTTTCCATTATCACGGGTCAAGCTGGGTCCCTAACCCCCACAATATATATCAACCCGAGCTAACCTGAGCCTTTTCATCTATGAAAAGACAAGGACAATGAAAGCCTATAGCATGATGAAAGTGTTAAAGGATGCTTTCATGGTTTTCCAGAAATTGATGAAGTTTGAACAGTTATTTGATAATACATTTATTGACCATCTATGTGACATTTTCAGCCCCCGATGAGGCTGGCATCTATTCTGAAGTTTTGTGATGCCCAACCTGAAGATTTGCTCAGAAGAACTAGAATGTTTTTTAAAGAAAATACATGTTTGGAGTTTGATGAAGCTATTACTGTTCCTGTTTGTAGATTTTAATTATTGACAAATTATTAACTTTCTTTTTATATTTCAGGTAGAAATTAATATGAGTTCCTCTCTGGAAGATCCTTTTTAATAGTTCTTTGCTCTAATTTTAATTACAATTCATTTTCTTTGTTGCTATTATTATTTAATGTAAGATAATGCAACGCTTCTAAAGTCTTATTGTTGCGTTGTTGTTAATTCAAAGGTAAATAGATTATATTCTTCATTCTTTCCCAAAATTTCTAAAAAGTTCTCTGAATTTCCTGGCTCACTGCTACCGAATTATTTAACATTATTAATGCCCCTCTTTCCTTCATGCAAAATATTTATATGAGGTTCCTATTGTTCACATTGTAATAGACTTACATGCATATGCAAATATCTAAGGTGTAGAAAAACCATCCCCCAAAATACTGAAATAACATGGTCTTGATCGAACCTTTATTTGCACTTAGGTCCATCAACCTGAAAACCTGTTTTCAGTGCACAAACTGAGTCCCAGGATACATGCAGAAAATAGTATTTTTGTTGGGTGCGATATGTACTCTCTTCATCATTAAATAGCTACAGCTTATCAGATGCCTCCCCTCAACACTTGGAATGAAGGTTTACAGAATATAATGAGATTCCACTTAAGTTTAATTCTGCCACTTCTCTTTTTCTGACATTAAACTCTTTCTCTTATCTCTTTTTGAATATAAAGAGAATACAAATGCAATCTCCATGTTTCTGTACCCTTGAATTACCTTTCAAAGAACTCCTAACAAAAGTCTTTCTTTCTCTTTCTCTTCTCTTTCTCTTTCTTTTCTTTTCTTTTCTTTTCTTTTCTTTTCTTTTCTTTTCTTTCTTTAAGAATTTCTCTAGTAGTCCCTTTCCTATGTTGAGCAAGTCCCCAATGATTAATCCAGCACTGGCGCAGATGGCAAGAGTGCTTTGAATCAGCATTCAGTGACTGTCAGCTACCCTTTATATACAGGTGGGACTTAGCAGTGTAGCAAGGGTTTGGAGTGCCTGAGGACAAAGTTGTTTTTGTGCCCCTCCAGCCATCCCAAACCCCATTGCATCCACCCAGCAAAGGGGGGGGGGATCCTATGGGTGTGGGGCAGGCAGGCAGGCACACGTTTGTGTGTGTGTGCGTGTGCGCGCCTTATCTCTCCCGCGGTGGGCCCAGAACAAGGTGAGGAAAAAGAGGAGGAGGAGGAGGAGGAGGAGGAGGGCCCCGTGGCCATTGTGTTTCCAGCATGCCTGCCTGCCTGCTTTCTTTTGCCACTTGCCTGGCGCGTGGCAGTGGAGGAGGCGGCTGTGGCAGAATGGGTCCCATTGCCAAGCCTTAACATGGGAAAAGGAGGACTTCTGGTGGAGGGTGCATGGTTTCCTCCTCCTGCTCCCCCTCTAGGCATCCCAAGATTACTGCACCCAGGGCAAATGCACCCTTCTGCCACCTCCCAGATACGCCCTTGGTAGAACTCAAAAAATTAGAATATCGTGCAAATGTTCATTTATTTCAGTAAGTCAACTCAAAAGGTGAAACTAATATACGAGATAGACTCATTACATGCAAAGCAAGATATATCAAGCCTTACTTTGGAATAACTGGGATGATTATGGTGTACAGCTTATGAAAACCCCAAATTCACAATATCAGAAAATTAGAATATTACATGACATCAATAACGCAAGGATTGGAAATAGAACAATATCAGACCTATGAAAAGTATAAGCATGCATATGTACTCAGTACTTGGTTTGGGCCCCTTTTGCATCAATTACTGCCTCAATGCGGCATGTCATGGATGCTATCAGCCTGTGGCACTGCTGAAGTGTTATGGAAGACCAGGATGCTTCAATAGCGGCCTTCAGCATTGTTTGACTTCTGAGGATAAATGACAGCCATTTACTGTAGGTTGAGAACTGAAGCCACACAAGGTAAGCTGTTGTTGGAATGAAGCTTCAGGAGAGTAGCAAAGAAAACATTTAATATCTGTGGGGGAAAGCTGTTTTTACAGACATTTCATGTTTTTGACTGTAGGATAAGCCTGAGGAAATGTTTCCCATATGTTTCCCATATGTTTCTCAAATCCACACAAGTTGTTTATAAGAAAACTTACAGCAGATATTTAGTAATTTAGAAACAGAAAATCATAGTAGAAGAGGGGTCACAAATAAGCCAGCACGACATGTAAATCCTTTTTTGAACTGGATGTGGAATGCAAAGGCTTGCATTTGAAATAGGTGCAAGAAATAATGAGTTTTTAGTTACCTATTGAGATAAGAGCCAGCACATATGCAGTGGATAAAAAAGTTTACACACCCCTGTTAAAATGTCAAGTGTCTGTGATGTAATTAAATATGAAAGATATAAATCATTTCAGAATCAGAACGTTTTCCACCTTTAATGAGACCTATGTACAACTCAGTTGAACGACAAACTGAAATCTTTTAGGTGGAAAAAGGAAAAATAAAAAACTGAAACAATATGGTGGCATATGAGTGCAAGCTAGGGATGGGTAATTTGTTTCAGTACCTATTTTCTTCTAATATTTTCATCAATTTTGCAGGGACGTCCAGTTCTTGATAATGTCACTGTTTGTGCCATATTTTCTCCACTTGGTGATGACTGTCTTCACTGTGTTCCATGGTAGATCTAATGCCTTGGAAATTCTTCTGTACCCTTCTCCTGACTGATGCCTTTTAACAATGAGATCCCTCTGATGCTTTGGAAGCTCTCTGCGGACCATGGCTTCTGCTGTAGGATGTGACTAAGGGCGTTTATACACGACCCCTAAACTCTGCTGCAAATGGCTGCAAGCTCCGGAGCTTAAAAATGTTTCCCCACCAGCTTCAGAGTTTGCAGACAATTAAGTGCGACCCCGCCCACCTAAGCGCAACCCAGCGCACTTTTCTTGTACCTGCTCTTGGGAGTTAAAAAAAATTTGATGCGGATGTGCTGGGCTCTCCTCGCTTCTTTTTCTTTTTCTTTTTTGCCTCCCGCCCCTTTAAGAGGAACCAGGAAGTGACCGCCCCCCCCCCCCGCAGCTTCCACCAGCACCGGGAGATAAGGCTTTATTCTTTTGTCCCTTTTTTTCCTCCCTCCCCTCACGCAGCCAGCAGCCAGGAAGTACGGAGGGGTGGAGACGCACGAAGAGCGACAAACCCCTAAGATCTCTGGTCCGAATTTAAGGGTCCAGCGAATCTTAGGGGTTGTGTAAAAGCGCCCTAAGAAAATGTCAGGAAAGACCTACTAGCATGGCTGATCTTTATTTGGGACTCCTCAGGGGCACTTTAAATGATGGCAGGTGTGTCCTGACTCCTACTTAACAGGAGTTTGAATGTGGTTTTTTTAACTGCTGAGCACAGCGACATCCCCAGTCATTAGAAGGAGTGCATACATATGCCACCATATTATTTCAGTGTTTTATTTTGGGTGCTAGATCACAAACAAATAAGAGAAAGTATTATGATTCCATAGATCACTGGTCTATGGAATTCCCTGCCAGAAGAAGTGGTGGCAGCTGTAAGCCTTGACAGCTTTAAGAAACGATTAGACAAGTTAATGGAGAACAAGGGTGTCAGTGGCTATCATTATGGGTGCCTAAGGACAATGGGTTGGAGAGACAGGCAGGATATCTCTTGATGCCATTTGCAGGAAACTGTAAGCAAGTGAAGGCATCTGCCTGGAAATACCCTGAAGCAACTGGTGAGCCACTGTGTGGGACAGAATGCTGGACTGGTCTGTTCCAGCAAGGCTGTTATGTTCTTATGTTCTCACTGCAAGAGAGGACAGTAATTTGGGCTCCACTGCTGCACAGAGATTACCATATTGCCCTACCTATGCTGACATTTTTTCATGCAATAAGCTTAGCAGAATACATTTTAAAGACTTTTTAAAAGGCCCTTTCAATGACTTCCCTTGCATGTTTGATAGATCCTGCTATTGAAGTTTTGTCTTTTCATTTATTCGGAAATAAAAGCAGCTACAGTAACACAATCAACCACTTTAGGATGCACTCCTTCTCAGTAACCTCTTCCAAAGCACACTGTGGACTCGGCTCTCATCCTTCATTTAAAAAATCTAATTATAGCTAATGCAACTACATAATAGATTGCCAACACCAACGATTGCTCCTGAAGAACTTCACACATCCAGACTTGGAATGCTTTGTAACACATCATCCCTATAGTCCAAAACTAGATGCTTATTATTATTCAACACTGCCTTTCCCTCATTCCTGTGTGACTTGAAAATTTGTCTAGAAGCAAATATCTGAAAAAATAGTTCTGAAAAGAATAGCAATGGGGCATGAGAGGATCGTTTACAGTCGGCCTATTGGGGCTGTAGGGTCTGAACAAGCAACTATCTTATGAATGGAGATTGTATCTTAAACTAGACAATAGTGTGTCTGTGATTGTGAGTGCTCAGATCTTTCAAGTTAAAGATGGGAGCATCAGTCTTAGTGCCAACAGTTCTTGCAGTTGATCAGCAGTTCCCAGCTACAAATTCTGGCCAGCATATCTAGTGCGCTGAAGGCTTCTGAGAATTTAAGTCCATAAACATTTGGGGGATCTAAAGTTGGGAGCCAGTGATTAGATCAAACAGCCTAGTATAAATATTAAGAACCTGTTTTTCCATCTTTGTCTGATTAGCAGAGCAGTATCTTTTGTTTATTGAGATGCAAGGTTCACCATCTACCTCCAGCAACTAACTTCAAGCCACAGAACATTTTCTTTTCTTCAGCTGTGGAAGTAGTCCTCTCCTGGTAAGCACTCCACTGAAGGAGTGTCGATGGAAAAGGACTGAATAACAGTACCGTTGGAATATGTAATAAATTTGAATATATACAGTAATTTGAATATATAAGAAATATATAGCTCTTATAAGAAATTGCAGTATTTTGGACACATAATGTGCAGTAAGAAATACCATCTGCTGCAAGTTATCCTTCAAGGAAAAATAGACAGGAAGTGTGAACATTATGGCTTAAGAACTTAAGTCAGTGGTCCACAGTGAGCACAGCTGCTCTGTTTAGGATAGCTTTAGAAAGAAATCAGTTCAGGCTACTGATTGCCCACATTCTATGAGGACATGGCACAAGAACAAGAAGAAGAAGAAGAAGAGAAGAAGAAGAAGAAGAAGAAGAAGAAGAAGAAAGAAGAAGAAGAAGAAGAAGAAGAAGAAGAAGAAGTGATAACAGCTGTCAGACTTGACAGCTTTAAGAAAGGTTTAGACAAGTTCATGGAGAACAAGGGTGTCAGTGGCTATCATTATGGGTGCCTAAGGACAACCTCAGGGTTCTTATCTTCTAGGAAGTCGAAGAAGAAGACAAAGAAGACAATTAAGATGACAATGAAGAAGAGGAAATATATAGCAAAATCCTAGGTAACCACCTGTAGAGATGTGTCCCAAATATTTAATAGTTAATAAACTACATGTAATTTGAGTTTTCCTTATGGAACCTGGAACATTTGATAGCAAGGAAGATCATAATCTTGATGGCTCCAGTGGAACCTAGCTGCCATAAAGAAGGCCTAGCCTCTTTACCACATAAATCTCAAGTCTGACTCATTCTTCTTCCCCAGTTACTGAATCAAAACTCTTGTCCAAAATATCTGCACCTTTCAAATTCTCCTGTATTACCACAAGAATTCCAAAACAGATTTTTTTGGTAACAATGTATGTTGGATATTATAGACAGCTGGCCATTTTAGTGTAGCCTGATTGTTTTGTTACCTTTCTTGTTTTGCAATGAGCCTGCAAGGAAGGCCAGACAAACATTACCAAAGAAGCGATTTGATAAATAAATTTGGAACTCGGGGCCTTATTGTCACAATGACCTTCCTCCCTTTTCCCAAGGAGACTCAGCTCCTAAAAAGGGTGAACACCGTGTTTCAAACCAATGGTGGCAAACAATATAATTTTTGAATTACCTGCTAGAGAGCCACAAAACATTGTATAGCCGCTACCATCGAACAGTACATTAAATGTATTCAATCCTCCTTAAAAAAAAAAAACATTAAAAATCTCCTGGAGGAAAAATAGTACAATCTGATACATTGTTTACATCAAGCTTTTCTGAGTTCAATGGTATTTACTCTCAGGTAAATAGGTATGGGGTTGCAACCTTAGGATCACATTTGTAATTCTGTTTGAACAGAGTAAAATGCAAATGCTAAAGCACAAAACAACAGAGACAAGCCACTGTGCACAGCACCCCTGCAAAGGCTTTGAGGGTACGGGAACCCTCTGATCAAAACTAGTGTTTGGTGGCCAACTTAACACTGAAGAGACCGAGGGTGCAGCTAGCTCAGAAACAAACTCATTCTACTCTTGTAGAATTCACGGTCGCTGGAGTTCTAGGCAATTAATTGATCTATTTCTGTGATGAAATCCCTCTGAACAGTGTAAACGGTCTCTGCTCTGACACATCCTATTGGGTGCTTTGCCTCTCAGTTCACTGGACCTACCGTAGAACAGAGGTTGCCCAGCATCCCAGATCCATTTCATCTTCACATCCAATTGGCTATTTCTAGCCAGCCCCTTTGATAAGAAGGGATAAACACAGGGACAAGTTGCTGTACTTTTTGATATACGATCACAATTTGCTTGTTGGCCCCATTCAGCAATGAAATCCTGCATCCCAGCTGCTGGCTCATATTCACCCTCCAGTTATGAGGGATAATTACAGCAGGTCTAATGTGCTCAGAGGACAGTGTTACCTTTAGAAAGGTTACACAAGTTTAAATATATGGACAACTCTCTCTCTCTGTCTCTCCTCTCTCTCTTTCTCTCTGATCAACATCAACAGACGAGCAATTTCTATTTCTGCTCTGACCAAGCAACCCGAAGAGCTTTCATAAGCACACAAAAGGCTGCAACTGCTCCAAGTGCATCCTCTCTCGCATGCTTTAAAAAGCAAAAAAAAAAAAAAAAAAAAAAAAGCAAGGAGCCACTTCCATACTTTCCACTTTTCTCCATGTGACACACCATGCCCTCTTCCCCCTCCCAGTCACCACTCTAGTCCTAGATTGAAGATTCTCACTGCTGACCTTGTGATTTATGAGGCCCAAGGGAGAGTGAAGCATGAGTTGCTCTCTTCCTCCTTTCTTGCCTGGGCCATCTGAAGAGCAGTAGCACAGCAGCTGTTTCTACCACCCTTTGCTTCTTGAAAAGGCCTTATGCCTTGAGCAGTGAGGGTTACAAAGGAAGACGTCCTGCAAGAAGCAGTGTTGGAAGATGACAACTGTGCTGAAGGATGCTTCCCTAGGGTTTCTCAGGTCTTTTTGTGTGTAGCTTCTCTCTTCGTAGAACAATTCTCTCTTCTCCACCCCACCCCCAGCCCTTGCTTTGAGCCACACAGATTCCAGAAACAAAAGATTACTCACTAAGGGTCACATCCCAGTGCTACAGGTTTGTGAAAGGATCGTGGTACTATTTGCATGAAGCATTATTCCATATGATTCCTACAGCGTCTTTGTTTTTCACAAAATCATACCTTGCCTGAACTAAGACATGATTGCAGCTAGTAGGTATATCCACAATTCCTTCACTGCAGGCAATAGTATTTATCATGATTTCACAACACTTGGACTCCCCAGATCAACGATGCCACAAATTGTAGTACACCAGGCACACCGTTTCTACCTGGAGAAACACACAACCATATTCCTATATTTGATGAACATCAGGATGTCTAAAACCTAGCTGAGCCATCGTAATCGTAGTTGTAAAGCTGGGAAACACATTTGTTTGCAAGAATACTGCAAAAACCAAATTAGAGTTTGAGAATTGTTGCACAGAGAATGCTTCACAAAATATGAAAGACAATATAATCTTGTAATACTGAGTCTAAATCTCTGTTCAGTTATAGAGTCACCAGAAAACTGTTGCAAGATCTCTGCTTACACCCCACCACCACCAGCAGCAATTCATTCCCCTGCCTTAACAGCTATGGAATCGAAAGAGAGAGAGAGATCACTGCAAATCTCCGGCAACAGCATAATGCCAGCTCATATTTACAAGGGCTGGAGTTTCCACTTTATCAATCTACATTCAATCTTCCTTTTGTTATTTATTCCTCTCCCTTTGGCTTGGAAAGTCTGCAAGTTATCCTGATACTCACATACTTACATACACATCTCACCAAGAATGTTTTTTGCTGTAGTTGTTTTTAAAGTCCCAGATCCTAAGCCTGCAAGAGCCAAAACATTCAGGTCTATCTCTAGAGAATATTTGCACTCCCCCTTCCCCCCCCCAGCCATGCATACTATATATGCAACATGGAACAGCTGTCTTTTGAGATAAGGAATAAACTGGCAGCACTCCATTGAGTCCAGCTGGAGTGACACAGACGTACTTCAGCGAAGGGCCTGAGCCCATAGAGCTGAGGTTCTATGGGCTGCAGTCGGTACTTACTTTCAAAGAATACGCCAAGGCAATGAAACCCAGACAGCAGAAATTGAGGTATACAAAGTTGAAGATGGACCAGAGATAGTAATCGTTCACTTCGGTGGTATCTGGGTAGATTTCTATCACCGTGGTGGGGTTAGTCATCGTCTTCTTCTCTACAGAGTGCTTGCACTGGACTGGTGGCCGCAGGCTGTCCCCTTTGCAGCTCTTGTTCTCCATGAAGCAAATGGCAGATGAAGGGGGAAGGACAGGTGTTCCTTGCCGTGCAGGGGGTGCCTTAGAGATGCAAGCAAAGCACCCCTGTTGGGGCACGTGCGGGGGTCTTCGAGTCCAAAAGTTCCCGTCAAAGGGACATGGAGGGCCCAAGGGGGGTTCCTGTGGTCTCTCCGTGATGGCAGCCCCCAGTTTACACAGCTATATCCCAGCAAAGTTAGATCCCCTGAGAAAGATGGGGAGGGAAAAGAAGGCCAATGGGGTTGAGGCAAGAGAAGGAGGAGGTGGGAGGAATACAAGGAGGCAGGAAACAGAAAGAGGTGGAGGTGAAGGTAGAGGGAAGTGCCAGTCAAGAAATGTGTGTGTGTGTGTGTGTGTGTGTGTGTGTGTGTGTGTGAGAGAGAGAGAGAGAGAGAGAGAGAGAGAGAGAGGAAGAGAGAAAAGGGGAAGAGAGAGAAAGAGAGGTTTTCAGGCAAAGAGGAAAGAGAGAGGAATGTAGAGAGACAGAAAGAGAGAGGGACAAGGAGAGGGAGAGAGGGACAGGGAGAGAGAATATTGTTTGTATACATGTACCATAAATGTTCTCAGGCACACTGAGCAGTCATTAATGTATGCAGCAGTGTAACAGTTCCAGGCTTCCAGCATCTGGTTATCCCAGCTCCTGCAGTATGTTTGGGCTCTCTCTCTCTCTCTCTCTCTCTCTCTCTCTCTCTCTCTCTCTCTCTCTCTCTCCTCCCCCCTGGCCTCCCACACAGAACAGTCCTGGAGTTCATTAGCATCTCAGGAAAGGCTTGGCACTTGACATACCCATCAGGAGAGAGGGAAGGCTGTGGAACCTCACAGCCTTCCCTCCATCTCCCTCCCTCACATTTTGCTCTGCTCGAGCCCTTTGCGGTCCTCGCTGACCAGGAGGACGGCCAGGAAAACAGCCGTGTGTCGTCGTCCCCCCTTCCTCTCCTCTCACACACTCAGCGCCTTTGTAAGGACTCCTTAGGCAGCCGGAAGGGAAACCCTTCCGAAGGAAAGTGTCGCCCGGGACGGCGGAGGGGCGCCCAAGAGTGGCTGCCCCCCCCCTCCGGGGCGCCCCCTTCCCCGCCTCCCAGCCCGATCCCCCTCGGCCCATCTCTTCGTCAGGACTCTCCTGTCCCGTGTCAGGTTGTGGAGGAAGAGCGGGCTGGCCGGGCGATTGAACCAGGGCTCCCACAGCTGCGGCGGTGGCGACAGATCAGCCTGGTTTTCTCTCCTCTCTCTTTTTTCCTCTCTCTGTTCAGATTCTGCGGAGTCCTCCTCATCTCTAATAGATCCTCGATGCAACTGACTTTCCCTCGTGTGTCTCCCACCCCACCCCACCCGATCCCCGTCTTTTTTCACCTGCCAGTGATTTTCCCGTTTGGACACAATGTCGCGCAGTCAGGTGTAGCTTGTGAGAAGAGGAGGAGGAGGAGGAGGAGGAGGAGGAAGGGGAGGAGGAAAGAAAAAAGGGGGGGAGGAGGAGGAGTGGCGCTGGGGTGGGTGTGTGTGGGGGGGAGGAGGCACGATTGAAAGAAGCGCCTTCCCTCCCTCTCTCGCTCTCTCCTCCCAGCCCATCAGCATCTGCGGGGGGGGGGGAGAGAAGCATAGGCTCCCCCGGAGCCCCGAGCCTGTCCATCGAACGCCAGGCTACTTACAAGGAGGGATCGCCAAGGGAGACGCCGCCGCCGCCGCCGCCGCCTCCGCTGCTGCTGCATCTCCCGCTCAGCCCTGCCTCCGGCTCTTCTTTCCCAACAACTGGAGTTGCTGGACCAGCCGAGGGGAGGGGAGGGGGAGGGGGAGGGGGAGAGGTCAAGGGCTGGCATCTCTCTCTCTCTCTCTCTCTCTCTCTCTCTCTCTCTCCTCGCCCCCCATCCCAATAAGGGGATGGCGCGCTTGTCGGATCCTTAAGGCTGCCCGGCGCCCCCCTCACCATGTCGCCCTTAGTCTGTGGAGTGACACCCCCACCCATTCCGCCCGGCTGCAAACGCCGACGTCTCCTGGCTGTTACTACTGTTGATGCTGTGGCTGCCTGTGGCTGGTGGTGTCGCTGCCACCGCGGCAGCCCTCTTGGTCCCGAGCTGACGGTGCGCGCGCGCAAATACACACACACACACACACACACACACACGAGCGAGCGAGACACACACACACGAGAGAGTCTTAGAGAGAGAGAGAGAGAGAGAGAGAGAGAGAGAGAGACGCCGTCTGCCGCCCCCCCACCTCTCTCTCTCTCTCTCTCTCTCTCACACACACACACACACACACCGCCGCTCTTCTTCTTCTTCTTCTTCTTCTTCTTCTTCTTCTTCTTCTTCTTCTTCTTCTTCTTCTTCTTCTTCTTCTTCTTCTTCTTCTTCCTCCTCCTCCTCCTCCTCCTCCTCCTCCTCCTCCTCCGTTTGGCCCTACCTGAGGGAAAGGCGGGCCAAGCGCTCGGCCACGGCGCAAGCATCTCCGCCTCAGCCCCTCGCCCGGTGCAAAACGTGGGCGAAGCGCGCCGGGTGTCACAAGGGCGGGCGGACGGGAGGGTCCCTCCCTTCTGCTCGAGGCGACGCTGTGAGGCAAAAGTCCTTCAAGCCGGGCCCGGGTCTCCTGCCTGCCACGGAGACACCCACAACGCCCACCGGATTGTTGTAGCCGCCGCGCCCTCCCCTTCCGCGGAGAGTGGCCGCAGCGGCAGCGCCGAGAGCCGGCGGGCAAATCGAGCCCTCGGCGCTCCCGTTACTGGGGGAATGGATGGAGAGAAAGCGAATCAATAAGAGAGCATGTAGACTGAGCGCCCAGGCACGACACACACACACACACACACACACACACACACACACACACACACACACACACACACACACACACACACACACACACACACACACACACACACACACACACACACACACACACACGAAGTTTCTTTTGGTTAGCAGGGGCTGCAATTACAGAGGACATCGGGAAAGAAAGGGAAACCGCGATCTTGAGAGCAAGAACTAGTTTTGTTTTGGAAAATTACGTTACAGAAAGAAAAGGGTATACAGTACTGTAATCTCGTTCTCTTTTTCCCAAAAGGTAAAAGAGAAAGGAAATGTTCAGTCCTCATAGCTTGCACCCGGACTCCTGGTACATTCTTCACACCTACCCAAGCAGACAACATCCTATAGCCTTCTATCAAAGGCAGACTCAGGCCTATGAGTAATTCACCTCTCTCAAGAGAGGTGGGGGGGGGGGCTCAGGCACAATCTGTCTGCTACTCATCAGGAGGCCATTTCAACAATCTCCAGACAAATCAAGAATACTTGCACCTCCACTAACAAAGCTTTTGGGAAGGTTGTAAAGATGGGCCATTGTCCACCTAATGAGCCTATTCAGGCCATTGTTCATCTTACCAGCCTACTTCAGACCAGGGTGATATGAGGTCAAAGTGAACTATACAATGGAAGACTCAGCTTTCCTCAAACTGAGGAAGCTGTTTGGATGAGCAGGGAAACTTTCAATGTCTCAAGAAAAGAAGTCCACTTGCTATGATCCGACTTCCAGACAGTAATTCAGAGACATTTCCAGTCACACCTAACAATCAACGATCAGGATTTCATTTTGAAAAGAAATCTAGAATAACTTTCTTTTGCTAGCTCCACGCTGATCAAAGCCTTATACTGTACAATATTTGCTTTGGTAATGTGAGAATACATTTATCTTGCTTCTCTGAGTGCAGAAGAAAGTGGCATAATATAGCATATTTTGCCATCTCTGCTCTGGTAGATCCCTGAATTCCTCTTGCATTTCAAAATCTGTCCAGCTATTGTTCAGGTGGTCTATTCTATTCTATGCTCTTGTTGTCATCCATCCTGGATCTATGATTGCAGTATATATTCACAGGATTTCTGCTGATAAGATTGTTCCTCCTACTATTGGTAGCCTGATTGGAATGGTCTCTTCTCTGAATTGTGCATCTTTCTGTATGGTCTTTCCACATAAATTTAATATACGGTACACTAATTGGAGAAAAGAGGGTTCCATTACATGGTCCCACCAGATTTCCAATGCTGTGTGCATATTTTTAATTTTCACCTGACTTTGCTTTTTGCAGATAGGTATCTATTTTATGTAGTTTTACCTCTAAGCCTCCATATTAATCTACCCAGGCCTTGTGCTCTGAAAGGCCATTTCAGCTTTACATGAGTGTTAAAACAACATGGCTTCTCTACAGAACACAATACCATAGCCTCTCGAGACTGAAGGATGCTTATACTATACTAATCCTTTGCTTTAGTAGATTCCAATTAATATTTCTGAACTTGTCTGTGTTCCGTTTTAAATCACAGAACATTTAGAAATCACAGTAAGCTAAGGAGTGAGTCACCCTGGAACCAACATTTTTAGCACCAGCCATTTTTCTCCTCTTAAGCCTTTATTTTAAATACAATAAAGTAAACCAAAGGAAAGCAAGGTGTTCTGTTTATATACCGCCCCATAACACTTCAAGTAGTCTCTGGGTGGTTTACAGTTTAATTACATTATACAGGCTACACATTGTAGCCTGCTCCCCTTATGTCATAGTACTGTATTCCCAACTCACACATATTTCTTCCTGAAATAAACTTAATCATGTGTGTGTGTGTGTGTGTGTGTGTGTGTGTGTGTGTGTGTGTGTGTGTGTGTGTGTGTGTGTGTGTGTGTGTGTGTGTGTGTGTGTGTGTCGTTACAGTCGTGACTGTCTCTTCATGACCCCATGTCCATGGATTTTCTTGGCAGGAATACTGGCGTGTCTAAGTAGATGAATAAAACTACAATGTCATAGAGATTCAGCATTTCATTGTGTCCATCTGATACTCATGTCCTTGAAAACAGAGAACTGTGCTTTGTTTCTGTATAGCATATTTCAAGCAGTCAAATCATATAGCATCAGTCTTCTATGATAGGGCTCACAGTTGTAGCACTGTAGGAAAATTTTGCCTTTCATTTTGCTATGAAACTTTTCTTGAAAACCCTGAAATATCTCTAGCTCTAGTATGACTTCCTAAATGTACTTTCCCCCACTTTGGATAGATTGGTAGTGCCATTAGATCAATTTCATAAATATAGATGGAACTGTGGTAATGTATATTCTCACTGTGGCATTTATTTATCACTTGATCATTCATGGTGAGGGAAGGCAGCTAGGACAACATATAAGTGGAATTATCAGGACAAGACAGGTGGGTAAGACAAAATACTATGTGAAAACATTAGTAAACATCTTTATACTTCTGGCACATACCAAGATCCCAGTCAAATCCACATCAAGCAGTGAAAAGAAGTGGACATATTTCTGCCTCTTAACCTAACCTGCAGTGTTTGTTCTGAGGATACAACGGAAGGCCATTCCAAGCCTTTGTCTGCCTTTCTGAGCTCTTTAATGCAGGGGTATCCAAACTCCAGCCCTCCAGATGTTTTGGACCACCACTCCCAGAATTCCAAGACTGTATTGCCAGTGACAAAGGATTGTGGGAGTGGTGGCCCAAAACATCTGGAGACCTGAAGATTGGACACCACTGCCTTAAAGGAAGGCTAGGACACAAATAAAAGGCAGTGGTGGTAGGCATGTTTATATCCCATTATATCTGAGGATTTAGAAAAGCATCTGGGGAGCTCAACCTACTTGTGATTTCCGTACTGAGAGGAAGCCAATATTGTATAGAGGATCAATCTCTTTCTTCTGCCTCTCTGGAGGAAAAATGTGCAATAGTCATACTTTCTTTTTTCCTGATTCTTGGCGGTATTTGTGCATCTCTCATCCCTCTATATAAAGGCTCTGAAACTATACTTTATTTGCCATCCCCAAGGGAAACAAATAATAAATGAATCAAGGAAGCAGAAGAAATAAAAAGCACTTTCAGGGTTTTATAAATAACAGTAGGTTTTTAAAAAAAACAATATCTCTACCAAGGAGGTTTGAATATGATGGAGCCTCCATTCCCTTGTAACATTTACTTTGTATGCATCATTTGACAATGAGATTTTGAGCAGCTGGAGAAGAAAGATTCAGGCTTTGGACATTTATTGGTTCATTCATCTTCCCATCCCCCTTCCTTCATGTGTAATTAGTTGTTAAATTAGGTTCCCATCTCAGGACAGTTTCTGTATGTTGAAAATGCTGCAGAATAGATGATTTTTGCTCACTTCAGTTTCGCTTACCATTCTGGTCCCCTCTCTCCAGTGAACTCATAGAAAGGAAAGGAAAGAAAGAAAAGGGCATAGGAATGCATTTTGCAACTTTCATTTGACATAGTGTACAAAAAACATGAATACTCATACTGCAATGGTAGCTGAATTTTCCTTGAACAAATCACATCATTTCACATATCCACAAAACATTATCACATGGCTCAGAGCAAACAGGCCATAAGAGGGCACCCAGAAGAAAGCAACCCTGATGGGTCCCCCCCCCCCCAATGACATGGATGTCTAATTTATTTTCTATGACCTCTGTGTTGATATGCATAGCCTCAAATGTTTAGAGCAAACTCCAGAGAGGGTGGGGGGCGGGGGCGGGGGAGGGAAGGGGAGAGAGAGAGAGAGAGAGAGAGAGAGAGAGAGAGAGAGAGAGAGAGAGAGAGAGAGAGAGAGAGAGAGAGAGAGAGAGAGAGAGAGAGATAACAGATTAAAGAAAATTTGAATTAAATGTAAATATCCCTTTGGAGAGGTAATTGATTTGTTGTCTCCATGTGAAAATTTGGAAGCAAAAGAAAGCTGTGCTTCCATTCCTCAGTCTTCCCCAACCCTTTTGGGCATTTGCTGGTGTCTCAGTGGACTAAGGCTTCCTAAAACTGTTGGCTGCAAAGTTGGCAGCTCGGTGGTTCGAATCCAGGGTGCCACGCAGCGGAGTGAGCACCCACTGATAATCCCAGCTCCTGCCAACCTAGCAGTTCGAAGTAGATAAATAGGTACTGCTGTAAAAAGTGGGAAGGTAAAACAGTGATTCCTTGCAGTCATGCTGGCCACATGGTCATGGAGTTGCACAACACTGGCTCTTTGGCTTGAAAACGGAGATGAGCACCAACCCTAGAGTCGGAAACAACTAGCACACATGTATGGGGGAACCTTTACCTTTACCTCCTCATTTTAGTGATGACCATGTCTAACCATGGCAGACTAGCCAAACTGTGTGTGTGTGTGTGTGCGTGCGTGCGTGCATGTTCTGTGCTATCAAGCTAGAACCAAACTTATAGTGACCCTAATATGGCCTTTAAGATAAGATATTTAAGGAGTGGTTTTACCCGTTCCCCTCCCTCAGTCAGTTTCCATGGGAGTGGGAATGCAAACTCTGTACTTCAAAGTTCTTGTCTGATTTCTCAAAGAGGGGATAAATAAAAAGTAACAAGACAAAGCAACAAAGGCCAAGCCTCTTAGTGTTTACAGAGGCACAAACCAATTCAGCAACTCCCCAAGTATGGGCTAGGATTTGTGAAGGGTGAGCACCACAGTATTTAGCAATCACACCAAGTACCACAGGCATTGGGTTGAGAGCAAATATGAGTCTAATACCAGCTTATTTCAAAGAAATGCCTTCTCCTTGTCTCCAAAACCCCACAACACTATTTTGAAGCCTCATTGTAGATTTTAAAAAGTTGCAAGGCCACAAACCTAATGTGATGAACACTTATATTCTGGATATACCAACAGCAACATCTTGAATGAGTATTCTGCCATGCCTATGGAGAAATCATCTGCAAGAAGGTATTTTAGGTTTTTCTTCCAAATATATATTACACATTCATTTGAACTACTTGCGTATTTCACAGTGTCACACGTTACATGTGTATTGTGTGTGTGTGTGTGTGTGTGTTGTGTCATTACAGTCACGACCGACCCTTTGTGACCCCATTACAAATAAGCAATTTAACAGATTAAAAGAATGGCCTAACTTGTCAAAATTAACCAGTACTTTTACAGTCAACATTCAAAATTATTCAAGAGCAGCCTCCATTTCTAAGTACATACAGTATGTGGGTGCCTTGACCACTCACATGAGAGAAAAAGCCACTCTCACAAATGGCCTAAACATCTCATCTCCACTAACATGCTAGCATCTACTCGTTTCCTATTCCCATAAACAGACAAATCCTCTTTTGCCTTCTGCTTTCTTGGAATCATCCCAGTTGGAAGTCAAAAGATGTCCTTATGCTCTTCCAGATCTTATCTTCTGGAAGGAATTTGTATGTGTTCTGAGACTCAAGCAGGTCATATGTTTTAGATTCCTAAACTGGGTGGATTCCATGCAAGACTGTTTCCATGAACTTTGTTGCCTTCTTTCCCTGCTTTCATTATTAAATTTAGAGAATTGGGAAATGGCTGTGTGCTTTAGGATTACACAAATGCAAGCAGAGGGTGATACCTTTATTGAACTGCTAAAAAAAATCAAAAACTGCCAGCTTTCGTGGGTAAATCCAACTTCCTTAAGCTGCGCCTGATAGTGCAGTAAAGAACAACCTACGATAATGACTTTTTTCTGAACCATAGTACACAGCCTGAGAAAGTGGTGTGTGTATGTGTTTTGCGTCGTTACATTCATGACCAACTCTTCATGAACCCATGTCCATGGAGTTTTCTTGGCAGGAATACTGGAGTGGCTTGCCAGTTCCTACTCCAGGCACCTACAGCACCTGGTATTCCCTGGTGGTCGCCCATCCAAGTATTAACCAGGGCCAACCCTGCTTAGCTTCTGAAATCAGGCGGGATTGGATGTGCTTAGGGCACTTAGGGAGCCTCATGGCACAGTGGTTAAATGCCTGTACTGCAGGTAAAACTGTGCTCACGACCTGGGGTTCAATCCCAGGTAGCAGGCTCATGGTTGACTCAGCCTTCCATCCTTCAGAGGTTGGTAAAATGAGCACCAAGCTTGCTGGTGGGAGGGCAATGTGTAGCCTGCATACTGTAATTAAACAGTGCAGAGACTACTTGAAGTGGAATGGGGCAGTATATAAGCAGAACACTTTGCTTTATCCATGACAATTCCCAATGTGTGAATTTTTAATGGTTCAAGAAAGGCATCACCTGACTTTTGCACTTTTTCCTAAGGCTGAGCCTAAGGGTAAGACATTTTAATAGGTCTTTAAATACTTACTAGAGATGGGCACGAAATGAAAAAATGGCAATTCATTTTGGCTCAGTTCGTTTTAGAGTTTGGTTCGTTTCGTTTTTAATGAAAAAATTGTTTCATTCTTTCATTATTCGTTTTCCCTGCTTTGCACGGTTTAATCAATTTGACAGAGCGGGGGCGGCAAAAAACATTCAATTTTTTTTAAAAAAAACCACAGACGTTGCAACTGCACAAACTGGATTGGCAGCATCCTCATCCTCATCCTCATCATCTTGCCGGGTGGTGGTGGCGGCGGCAGCAGCGGTGGGGCGATTCTTTTATTTTATTTTACTTTATTTTTACTTCTGGGTTCCTGGCCCGCGCTACCACTGTAGCGTGAGCTGGTCAGCTCCCCCCCCAAAGCACTGACTGCGTGGCCCCTGGGACTCGGTTGGCGCTCGTTTTATTTTTAATATTTTTTCCTTCATTTTAGGGTGCCAATCTGGCCACCCCTGGGGCTGGGTTGGCACTCCTTTTTGGGGGGATTTTTTTTTCAAGCTCTGACTGCCCTGGGGCCTGGTCAGCGCTGCTTTATTTTGTTTTGTTTTACTTTTACTTTTATTTTTATTTTACTTCTGACCACGTGGCCCACGCTACAGCTGTAGCGCGGGCTGGTCGGCTTTTTCCTGCAGCCAGGAAGACCGAAGACCAGCACCAGGTCTTCGCCGTCATTAACGAAACGAAACAAACCAATTTTTTCGGTTCGTTTCATTCTAAATTCACTCTGGGGTTCGTTATTCGTTTCATTAGGTAATTTATCATACTTGTGTGTGTGTGTGTGTGTGTGTGTGTGTTGTGTCGTTACAGTCGTGACCGACTCTTCGTGACCCCATGTCCATGGAGTTTTCTTGGCAGGAATACTGGAGTGGCTTGCGAGTTCCTGCTCCAGGCGCCTACAGCGTCTGGTATTCCCTGGTAGTCTCCCATCCAAGTACTAACCAGGGCCAACCCTGCTTAGCTTCCGAAATCAGGTGAGATCGGATGTGCTTAGGGAATCTAGGCAGCTTATCATACTTAGTATCTCTAATATTTACCCATGACAATTTAGATGGTCCAGGCTAGGCTTGGTCAGAGGTCCATGCCTATAACAATCAGTTTCTTTCCAGAAAGGGAGTCTACCATTAAAGAGGCCCCACTCCGCACACACAGAGGGCTTGCAAGCTACTGATACTTCTGTACCTTCTGAACTATGCCTTCCTTTCCAGTACTCCTGTCTGAATACTGTACCTGCACTATGCCATGTGATTTCTTAAAATGCCCTCCCCCCAACTGATCAAAAGATGACACATGATATAAGATGTGGGGGAGAACAAAATATTTATTTTTAAAATGTTTCTTTGACAAATTGAGAAGAAATATGACAGCAAATTGTATTTTTCCAACAGGAGAAATTATAACAATATTCATGTGTTTAGGAAAAAATGGGTAAAACAGGCCAGCTTACAGACAGAACTAGCAGCTAAATTTGCATTTCAAATAAATGGGTACTTATATATTTATTTGCATTTCAAATAAATATAAGGAACACCTTCCAATTGTCTGCAGTAATTTTACTCTTCTCCTTCAGACATTGTGTTGTACCATGTCTTTTAAGATGGCCAGACTTAGGCTATGTTTACAGTTTCCACTGGAAGTCTGTAATGCATAGTGGTACAAGCCAATCCATTCATTCAATACCAAGTCAGTTTTTAATTATATGGCATTTGTTTCATTTTACAGTGTTCAAAAAGGCAAAATACCTCTAAGACAAAGATCATGTTAATTCTGCCTGAAAAGAAGTTTTAAGATACTTTCTATACAGCTTCTATTTCCAATAGTAAGTTTGCTAAGAAGGCTCCTAGAATATTGATTTGGTTTTGCTGTTTTGTAATGAAAGACTATTCAATAGCACTGGCTTACTAATTAAAAACTGAATACCATTTAAGAGAGAAGCACTAATTGGAATATTCAGAGGAATATATTCATCCAAGCTAAGTCAGAACATGCTCTAGTTTACCAATATCTTTAAATTTAAGATATGTCTATACCGTCCACAAACACCATGATGTAAATAGCAGAGCCTTCTTAGCAAACCCAGTTAGGTAGTCACATAACGGAAAAGGTTCCAATGCACAACCTGTCTCACATCTCACCTGGAGCACCCCAAGACTCTTAACCACTCTTAACCACTTGTCTATATTAAGAAAAGGTAAGAAAAGTGTCTAGTACATGCAATACAGTCATTAAAGCAATACTAAAGATTCAGATGTCTCCCCCCCCCCTGCATTCACAAGATTTCTGAATACACTGCTCTGATGTGCCAGACTTTCATCTAGTTTCAGAGAGTATCTCCAATGAAGAGTTGCTTGGCTTTACATCAAGCATCCTTTGTTTGTCTGATCTCAAGTTTTGTTCTTTGTGGCCTACGCTTTCTCACAACCTTGGGACTGGATCCAAGCATCATGGGTCAAAGCTGATTAATCTAAGAGGTGCTGAAAGTACTCATCCACCAAGCCAATATTAAAATAACACTGCAATCCATTTCCTACCAGTAACAACCACCTATCCTCTCTCCTCATCCTGAACAGTTCTTTAATGCCTTCTGCTTACAAGGCTGGGTCAAAATTACAGCCCAGGGCAAAGACTTTTTCTTTCTGAAACTCCTGCTGTAGAGGTCTACTGCAGGCAAGAGTTCACCAATACAGACCAGTTCACATTCCCAGATTAAGCATCTCAGAGCACAGCAAGTTTTTAGAGAACTACCTTTAAGATTCTTATTCTTCACAACAAACAGTGGTAGTGGTAGGACGTGTTATACTAATAATTAATGACTGGACTTAAGTGGGGGGGGGGAGAGATAAATCTGTAAAGGAAAAAACACAGTTTGCATGATTCTTGAGAACTACCTTTTGTCAAACATCACACCAGAAAGCTTGCTTGAAATACCTGGTGGTTTTGAACAAGCAAGGAAAGCCATATCAAGACTCCTGTCGTTTCTAAAAACCCTTCTTCATTCCCCAAAGCAGGGAAGTACAAAAGGTTTGGTGTGTGTGTGTGTGTGTGTGTGTTGTGGGGGGGGGAGAGTTCTGTGAGACACTATGAAACTACATTGATCCCCAAGTAGAGTTCAGAAAGGGGCTCTCTATAAAATGTGAGAATCATATACTCTAAAAATTATTCCCAAAATTATTACTTCTCTACCAGTTGGCGTCCCTCCCCCCCTCCTCCTCTTCCTCCTCAACAGGTAGATTAGCTTGGTTTGTAAGACTTGCAAATCAGCTTTTTTTTAAAAACTTTTTTTTGCCACATTCATTGTTTGTGCTATGAAAAAGAAAATACGGTAGACACATTTTGTTACCTTTTACCAGTAAAAAACTAGGGATCAAATATTGTAACATTTAGCTGTAACCTCCCTTAAAGAGAGAAAATAGCTAGGGAAGTTTGTCTAGAAATACTTATAAAGGTTTGATTTTAGGGATGAAACAGGAAAAGAACAGAACATTCTAATAGTGTAAACAAAAAAATTGTCATAAACAAATTGAGGGCTTAAGAGCCTGATATGGGGAGAGCTTGTACAATGTGGCTCTTTGAATTTAACATTTTTTTAATTGGAACATTTCTAGGACCTGTTATTTGTGTGTGTGGGGGCAAATAATTATTGAAACATCACTAATACCTTTCCATTAAAAACGAAAGAAAATCAAGATTTGCGTTTCATCTCATTCATATATTTCCCCCCCAAAAGTATCCTTTTTCTCTATACTTTCCTAATTTTAGCCAATATCTTATTGAACTTACTCAAAGCAGAAAGTCCTCCCAGCTCAGTAACGTGGTTTCACAATGTTTGCACAAGTACTGATGTTGGCTAGTGAAGGGTAGAGTTTCTTCACAGAGAGGTCTGCTTGTACAACAATGACACTTATGCAAGTGGCACCGCCTTGTGTTACTCCACTGGCAGGATCTTCTGCTCAGTGAAAATTCAATATGATATTGTTCTCTGCTCTTAATGCCAGTCAATCACAATATACAAAACTCCAGTGTGTTTGTGAGTGCATTTTGCAGAATGGCCCTGTTTGTGGGGGGGGGTGACCTGTTGCTTTTACACCTTCCCAGAACACTTTGAGAAACCAACAGAGTCATTATCCCGATCAAACACTGTGTAATAGCGACCGATGAAGACATCGCCCATGATCCACAGAGGGCCACCAGGTGGTGGGACATCCAAGCCTGAAAATCCACTCAGACAAAGTGTTTCTCCTTGCACAGTAACCTACGAGAGAGAGAGAGAGAGAGAGAGAGAGAGAGAGAGAGAATTATATGGAGGATACACACTTCACAGCAGTGAGAGAAACTGAACAAAGCAAGACACATTTCTGTGGTCTATTCTCTTCTGAAGAACTGGCCCCCCTGTGAAGCATCAATCACATTAAAAAAAAACAATTTCAAGTGCTTGATTTAAAGCATCCTTCTGTTACACTGGCTGTGGCCAAAGTTGTTTTAATGGATATGCTAATTTACAGCATGTTTTTATGTTGTCTCCTGGTCCCACCATTCCAGGTTCTAGAAATGACACTCCACTATAATTTCTTCCTGATTTAGTTCTCCTACTGGTTTGATTCAGGTTTCGTAGACAAAGCTAAGCTTGAAGCCCCATATTCAACAAACTTATTCCTGCTCTTTTTAAGCTCAGGAAGTTAGGTTTCCTCCAGCTAAGGCATCTTGTCTAATCACTCAGTGTATGTCTCTGAAAGTCCTGGCTGTTTTCTCGAACTGGAGAGGACCCACTGAATGCCTCAACCCATCTATGACTAGACAGAGAGTGTAAAAAACCAAGACCAAGAATCCTGTGGAAATAAACTGCTGCATTGGAAATAGTCTGTGGACCACCTAAAGGCAAAACGGGAGTGAAACACGACTTACTTTCAAGGCATACTCATCTGCAGTGAGCTCATACGACTTGCCTCCTAGGACAAAGGACACAGTGGGAAGGGTAGACAGCTTATCACATTGCAGCATATACTGAAAAAGAAAAGAAAAGAGTGGAGGTATATACATCTGTCACAGGTACCTAACCTCTTTCCCTTTAGAATGCCTAGTGCAAGATCCCTGTCTTCTCTTCAAAACAATTACAGAATTAATTATATACAAATGAACAAGAAATGAGCAAACAATTGGAGTCATAACACAAGCCTTTTAGACATTAAATGTTTTCCCCATTAATGCTAGCCTTTCCTTTTAGGGCAAATGTTCCAGCTACTTGATTGTTCTGAATATTCCTTCTGGTCCTTTTCCAGTTCTGTGTTATCCACTTTTGAGAGCAAAACTGTACACAGTGCTCCAAACTCTCCCATGTCTTAAGATTTATGAACAGCATTATATCATTCCCTTTTGAAATAATTCATAAAACAGATTTTTCTTCTTTTTGGTCCCATTCCATGACAGAGGCAACATTTTCATTAAACCCTAGGATCTTCTGCTTTATTTACTGTTTCTGTTTACAGACTGACAAGTATTTTGGTGCAGAGATTTTATTATCTCAAAGGCTTCCGCCAGGATTATACGTACAGTAAATTACGAAATTAATCCGTTCCAATTGATTTTTCGCCATTTAAAATGCAGTTTCCCATAGAATGCATTGAAAATCAATTAATCTGTTCTGGAGGTCGGAAAAAAGGCAAAAGGGGGAATTGGTTTTCAAGTCATTCGTAATTCAAGGCATCACTGTATACAGTATATATTTGGTAGGGATATAGGGACAGTTAAATGATGGCTTGAAGGTCAGGTATAAGGAGGTAAAAAAATTAAAGAGATATAATGGTCCCCAGGGGGAAGGCAGCATTAAGGTAAGCGTTAAGTTCTCTTCTATGTATTTTGTGTGTAGAGAATGTAATTTTATGTTATATTTTATTAATGTATTTAGTTTAAAAATATTTTTAAAATAACTTTAAAAACTTGGCAAACACTGGGGTGTAAGGAACCACATCAGTTAGGATGTTCCTATTCTACCAGCTATTAGGCTCAGGAAACAGTTGATTATGGCCAGCAATTTCTGACTATGTTCTATGGTAGGAGACTAAAAACAGTCCCTAATGTATTGCAATCTGCTCTTTACCCCTAGGATATTGTAGCAGTAGGTTAACAGGTAATTTGTTTAAAGCCACTACACAACATACACAAAGCAATGCACAAAACTTCTTTGCCTCAGTTTTCTCTAAAAAGGAAAAAAAGAGTTCACTCAGAAAGAAGAGTAGATAGGTTAGGGCTAGAATTGCAACATAGAATAGGTAGGGAGGTAGTCCACAAATATCTGTACTTGGAAACATTAAATGAATTTAAGTTTCCTGGGCCAGACTAACCACAACCAAAGATATTAAAAGAACTGGCAGAAGGAATTTCAGAACCATTGGCAATAATCTTTGAGAATTACTGGAGAACAGCGGGAGTCTCCAAAGATTGGAGGAGGGCAAATGTTGTCCTTATATTTTACAAGGGGGAAAAAGAGGACCCAAATAATTCCCGCTCAGTCAGCTTGAGATCTATTCCTGGAAAGAATCTAGAGCAGATTATTAAGCAGACAGTCTGTAATTATGTAAGAAGTAATGCTGCCATTACAAGAACTCAACACGGATTTCATATTAGTCATGCCAGACTAATTTGATCTCTTTCTTTGATCAAGTTACAGGCCTGGTGGATGAGGGGAGAGCTGTGGATGTTGCTTATCTTGATTTCAATAAGGCTTTCAATAAGGTTCCCCATGATATACTTTTAAAAAAGTTAGCAGAATGTAGAAAAGATAATGGTACTGTCAGGTGGATTTGTAATTGGTTGACTGATTGTATACAAAGGGTGATCATAAATGGCTTCTCCTCAGCATGGAGTTTGGTGACTACTACTAGTGGGGTGCCCCAGGGTTCTGTTCTGGGTCCGGTGCTATTCAATATCTTTATTAATGACTAGAATGAAGGAAGAGAGAGTAGGTTGAATAAATCTGCAGATGATACCAAAATTGGGAGGGATGACTAATTCCCTAGAGGATAGGATAAAATTCAAAATGACCTTGACAGATTAGAGTGCTGGGCCAAAGCTAACGGGATGAGTTTCAACAGAGAGAAATGTAGAGTCCTATAAACAGGCAGAAAAAAATTAATGGTACAGATTAGAGATGGGCACGACTCAAAAAAAATGGTGTTTCGTTTGTCGTTTGGTCGTTTAGGGGTCTGTTTCGGTTCGTTTTTGTTTTCGTGACTTTTTTGCAAAAAAATTCATTTTCGTTTTGTTAGGTAACAAAATGAAAAAAAGAAAAAGAAAACAAAAAATTGCTGTTTCATTAGCATTCTTTTTAGTTCAATGCATCTGCTGCAACGAAAACAAAAAACACGGCAAATTTGGTCATTTTGTTTTCGTTTTTTTAAAAATTTTGTTTCATTTTCGTTGCGTAACGAAAACAAAAAACGAAAACGAAAATGAAAAGTCGCTCGTTTCGTGCCCATCTCTAGTACAGATACATGATGGGAGAGACCTGACTGGAGAATAGTACATTTGAAAGGGATCCAGGAGTTTGGGTGGACAACAAATTGAACGTGGGTCAGCAGTGTGATGTGGCAGCCAAGAAAGCCAATGTGATTCTTGGTTGCATCAACAGAAGCATAGTGTCTAGGTCAAGGGAAGTAACAGTACCACTCTATTCTGCTCTGGTCAAGCCCCCACCTGGAGTACTATGTCCACCTCTGTGCACCTCAGTTTAAAAAGGATGTTGACAACCTCAAATGGGTAGAGAGGAGGGTAACCAGGATGGTTAAAGGCCTTGGAAGAAATGTCTTAGGAGGAGCAGCTTAGGGAGCTGGGAATACTTAGCCTTACAAAAAGAAGGCTGAGGGGGGAATATGATAGTTACTGTATATTTAAATATTTGAAAAGATGTCATATTGAAGAGGGGACAGGTTTATTTTCCATGGCTTCAGAGACTAGGGCTCAGAGCAATGGTTTCAAACTACAGCAAAAGAGATTAAATTTGAACATTATGAAGAACTTCCTGATGGTTAGAGCTGTTTGGCAGTGGAATGTGCTGCCACAGAGGGTGGTAGAGACTCATTCTTTGGAGATTTTTAAGCAAAGGCTGGATGGTCATCTGTTGGTAGTATTTTGATGGGGGTTCCTACATGGCAGAGGATTGTTTATTTATTTATTTACTGCCTGTCTTCCGAAGGAACTCCAGGCAGTTTACAACATCAACAACAACAATAAACAGGCAACAATTATTAAAAAAAACTATAAAAAGCGACCTCAAGGGATGACCCTTGAGGTCTCTTCCAGCTCTGTGATTGTATGATTCTATGTGATACAATGAAATTGTAAAGCACCACTGGGGGGGGGGGGACAAATGGAAGCAAAAACAAAACAAACAAATAAAAATCCTCCCAAAAGGAAAGCAAGAATGTGAATTAACCAACATAATGCTTTAAAATGCATAGCTTAGCAAGTTACCACATAGCACTAAAATGAGAGCATGAGTGACAACGTTCACTGCCTGTAACCAGTGATCTTAACATAAGTACATAAGGAGAACCCTGTTGGATCAAGCCAAGGCAACTGGCCCCACCAAATGCCTCTGGGGGTACGTGAGACAACTAGATACCTGTCTCCTAATGCCACTCCCCTGCATTTGGCACTTTGAGGTAAAGTACCCTCCTTTAAAGCCTGAAAATAACCCGTATTCCCATCATGGCTTGTAACCTGCAATAGACTTTCTTCATAAATCTTTAAAGGACTCTAGGCCAGATACCATCACCTTATCCCATGGCAAGGAGTTCCACAGACTAACAGCACCCAGGGTAAAGAAATATTTTCTTTTGTGTGTTCTCACTGTTCCAGCCCTCGATTTGGGTGGATGACCCCCAATTCTGGTATTGCATGAGAGGGAAAATGCCTTCCCTCTATCTACTTTATCCAACCCCTGCATAATTTTTTACATCTCGATCACGTCCTCAAATTCTCCAGCCAACATGCCGTGCTGGCTGTATCCACCAGGGACCTCTACAAGAGGTAATTTTTTAAAGCTCTGCACCGGCTTAATCCCTACACAACGAACTTCCCTTCTGCAAAAGAATCTGAAAAGCCTCTTCATGCAAGTCATTCAATATAAAAACAGTCTGGATGAGTAATCAACCTGTCTCCTGGATGGCAGCTCATCTCAAGTCACTTGAAAGCAAACTAAACTCAAAACCAATATATACATAGTACAGGACTTTTATTGGATGAGATCTGTTCCCACAGTGCAGCATTAGAGATCCTGCTACTCCACCCTTTCCCCCTTCTGGCATTACCTGTCCTTTAATGATTGGCTTAGCTCCGATGGCTTTCTGCAGCTCTTTAATTTCCTCTGTTGGCCCTGTAATAAGGGAAGTGCCGGTGTCTACAATAGCTTCACAGCCATCTTTGCACACAGTGAGGCCATTGGCAACATTAACCCTGTAACAAAAGACAAACAAACAAATGGGATGCCTCGCAAGATGAATTTAATACTACGTTAAAATCACATTTTGTAGGACTAATTTTTCGTAACACTAACTGACCTGTAGAACAAATTAAATTTGTCTTAAGAGGGACCATTGTGTTACTTTATGCCATTTTGTACCAATTAAAAAGATTGGTTTGGTAACCTTTTACTACTATACAGCAGAGGAAGCAAAAGTTTCAGGACAGCAGGAAGTCTAATGCCTCTCTTTTCCGCCCTGCTCTTTCCCCATCATTCAAGTCCCAAGCAGTGATACAACTCTCTTATTCCATGCTGACTACAGCACTGAATGGGAGCATGGAAGCATTACAGCCTTTTGGATTGGATTGGAATGGAATTTATTGTCATTGTATAAAAATAAAATGAGATTAAAAAGCGCCATCCAGTCAGCTCATTCACACACCCCAGTATAAAAATCCAAGACACAAAATCTACCATTTAAGAACAAAACATCCATACACATACTCCTACATTCACATGCAAGAACATCACTGGTACTCATTCAAAACTGACATAAAAACCAAACACACACACAGCCCTACACTCTTTCACCTGACAGTATTCATACCCAATACAGAAAAAGTATGATTTAAAAAACAACAACAGCCATACACAACCCCCCATACAATATATATGTTACACATTCAACACTGAAATTACCCATCAACTTAATTTTCAACAGAATTTAGCATGGGTTACTGCTATTGGGTAAAAACTATTTCTGAATCTTTCTGTCCTTGTTCTAACAGATCTATACCTTCTGCCTGATGGTAACGGTACAAACAGAGAGTGTTCAGGATGAGAACTGTCTCCTACAATATTCTGTGCTTTCATAAGACAGCAGGAGCTGTGTAATTCCTCCAATGTGAGCAGTGGGCATCCAATGATCTTCTGTGCCATATTGATAACCCTCTGGAGCGATTTCCTCTGAGCCACTGTGCAACTGGCATACCACACACATATGCAGTATGTCAGTATACTTTCTACTGAACATCAATAAAAAGACACCAATAGTCTCTGAGTGATGTTATTCTTTCTGAGCACTCTCAGAAAGTACAGTCTCTGTTGGGCCTTTTTCTGCAGCTCAGAGGTGTTTATGCTCCACGTTAAATTCTCCTCAATATGGACTCCCAACAAATGGAAGTCTGTCACTCTTTCTATACCTGTTTTCTATTGTTGTCAACGTGCCGTCAAGACACTTCCAACTCTTGACAACCCCATGAATGAACACTTTCCCAAATGTCCTGTCCTTAACAGCCTTGCTCACTTCTCACAGTCTTAACCCTGTGGCTTCTTAGGAGGTCAACCCATCTTGCATTTGGTTTCCCTCTTCAGCCTTTCCCACAATCATTTCCTCCAGAGACAGTTCAGGGTCTATTTGCTCTAGGACTTTGATTTGCTCTAGGTAGGACCTACTTGTTTGCCTTTCTGGCAGTCCAGGCTACCTGCAAAGCTCTCCTCCACCACCATATTAAAAAAAAAAACCCACTGCTCTCAGCTTTCTTTACTGTCCAGGTTTCTCACCTATACATGATGCTCAAAAATACAAGAGTGTGAATGATCTTCGTCTTGGTCACCAATGACACATCCTTACGCTTGATCTTTTCTAATTCCTTCATTGCTCCCTTTCTGAGCCTCAGTTGTCTTCTAATTCCTTGGCTGCAGTCTCCATCTGGATTGATGACTGAACCATGGTATACAAAATCTCTGATAATACCAATTTCTTCATTGTCAGCACTGATGTAGTTCTGATTTCTGTCTTCTTAATGCTCATCTGTAGTCCTGCTTTGCCACTTTGTTCTTTCATGTTCACTAAAACTCGTTTCAAGTGACTGTGCTTTCTGACAGTCAGATGTTATCATCTACATATCTTAAATTATTGAGGCTCCTACCAATTTTTACTCCTTCATCCAAATAATATAGTTCTGAGTTCTGATTGCACAGATAGGGGATAAAATGCACCCTTGTCTGACACCTTTGCCTACAGGTTACCATGCTATCTGTCCACATTCTTTTCTAGTGGTAATTTCTCATCCATCATGCAAGTTATACATCAGGACAATCAAGTGCCAAAGCACACCCACTTATTCCAGAACAACCCATATTTTCTTATGACCCAACCAGTCATAGGTTTAGTTCTAGTCCATAAAATGATGTTGTTCTGAAAGTCTCTGGTCCACTCTAGTATCCAGCAGATATTTGCAATAAGACCTCAAGTGCTTCTTTTGCAGAATTCAGCTTGTACATCAGGCATTTTTCTCCATTTAAATAAAAGCCTTTGTTGTGATACCTTGAGCATCAGTGCATCTGGACAAGGAATTAGAGCTATGGTCCTAAACTTATTTGTTGTTTGTTTCTGTTTGTAA